>OW121851.1:87774015-90197681 GCA_933228895.1 Platycnemis pennipes
ACCGGAATAGCACCATGCGGGCCAAACGACGGGGCTGACCGTGTCCAGCTCCCTCATTGTTGCAGGACCGGGAGGGTGAACCCCTCCTCTGCGGATGGCCGGCGAAATCAGGGCTGACGCGGAGGTTAAACCTTCGGAGTTAGGACGCTTCAATCCCGCGGCCGTGGGTGGCTGGGTGGCGCGAGATCGGGAGGGCGGGAGGGCGAACGTCGCGGCGGCGAGGAGGACCCTTGCCGAGAGCCTGCCGGGGAGGGAAGGCGGTCACGGCGGCGGCGGGGCAGCGCGCGCTCTCCGCGAGGAAACAGACCGGTTGAGGGCTGGCCGACGGCTGAGCCGGGTCGACGGTGGGGTCCGTCACTCGCGCTGGATGATCCCTCGGTCGACTCGGATCGTGGTCCGGGACTCGGTTATCTTCCCTCCGGGAGGATTCGCGAGGAGGAGGCGCCTCATGGGATCAAGGCGATCGACTTCTTCCGCTCCCACCACCTCTCGTAACCGCGGGAAACGCTTAAGAGCTTTATCGCCGAGCTGAGGTGTCACACACTCTTTGACGAAGGCGCGCTGAGTCACAGCGAGCCGACGCCCAAGTTCAGAGAGGCGAGGTCCCGTCTCAGGTGAGATAAAGGTGGAGCAAGCCTTATCAATCCCGCGATGAGGCGGACGATCCGAAGTCTTCAAACAGAGCTGACACCAAAAGATGTCGAGTGTTTACCCCTCCATATCGCCGGGGAAATTGACTTGCGAAAATGTTTGGATTCGAGCTGAAACTCGGGAGAGATAAAGAGGCGAAATATCACCTCCGTAAGGAGAGCGAGAGGATCTTGGGGTCGCCCTCTTCTCCGCAAAACTGTCACTCGTGGAAACTCCGGCGGTATGAAAAAGAAAACGTGTCAACCTTCCCTGGCGTCGTAATAAATGGATCGTTCGCGTTGATGACTTGTTGGGCGGGGCCAAACGACCCCGTGGGGGCAGGTAAGGAGGATGGTGGGAGTGAGCCTATGGAATGGGGCGCCTTATTTGTTCTAAAAGAAAACACTTGTTGCGTGGGCGACCTGGGGAGGATTGATAGCGACCACCTGTCACGCCACGACGGGGTCGCAGTTCATCGGGAAACGGCGAGGTATGAAAGGAGTAATGACAGCTCCGTTGGCGGGTGCGTCACCGGATGGCGACCTCATCGACTTCTCCACCGACACCCACACCACTGCACCACTCCCGCACGGCACCGCGGAAGGAAGAGATCGACCAAGGAGTGCGCAAAGGAGTTCGCCCTTGCGCGCGGGAGACATCGACGCCTGACAGTCCATCGGCGACCGCGGAGAGAGCCCTTATAGGCAAGGGGGCGAGCGAGGGTCCTTCGAAGGCGAAAGGAGGAAAGAAATTAAAACAAATTACAGGAAAACGAAACGTGGGCGAACCGAAATCGGTACGTTCCGTCAGGTGGAATGGGCAACACGCATCAAACTCTCCCTGACGATGACTGTCGTCGAGTAAATCTTAATTAACCACATCGGCCAAAGCCACTGTTTAAGTCGCAGTTTTATTTTGTTTCTCAAGAAGTCAACGCCTTCTCGGAAATCAGGAAAATATCTATCGGGGTAAACAGTCTAATTTTAGTTTTCTCCCAGGAGAGGAAGTATTCGACTAACACGTTTAACCTTATTCACTATCTCTCCTCCCTTTCCCGTGCGGTTATCAGTCTCTCGCCAACGTTCTGGGGAGGGTAATCTCCGCTTAAATGACCGCGAACACTCAACGTCGGCTTGGCCCGCGATTCTCCGCCCGAGCGAGCGCGGTGTGTCACCGTGATGCCGACGGAATTTGTCACAAAAGCACACACACTCTGGAAGGGGAACACTCCTCCCCACGTGGCACACCCGTCAGTTGAACACTTCCGTCCCCGGCACAACGAACCGGGATAGGAGGTCAAGACGCGAAAGAAAAAAAAACGCCGACGATGAAAACAACAACAAAAACACGGCGTGTCGCTTGAAGCCTCCGGAACGCGAATGCGTGTTCTTGCTGGCGGCCGCCGGCACAGACTGAGGCGCTAGTGCCAGTCCGTCGGAGCGCGAGGCCGCCGCCGGTGAGATCCAGGCCCCCTACCACCACCACTCCCTCCAGAGAACTCTTCGCTCCCCCTCTCCCGCTCACTCCCTCCTCCCCCACCCGCCCTCTTCTCACGAGTCCTCCGGCTACCTCTCCTCAACCCTCCTCCTTCCACCCAGCCACCTGCGTAACCCCGCGGCGCAAAACCCTCCCCTACTCCGCCCTTTGCCCCCACCATATTCCCTCGTCCCACCACCGCTTCCTCCTACCCCTTTTTCGCCCCTCCCACCCGCCCCCGCGCTACCTGCCCTAATGCACCTCCTCCTCCACCGAAGGGAAAGAAGAGGCAGTGGAAGGAAGGCACGCACCCCCATCAGTCCCATTCCGACCAGAGGCGTCCCTCATCCCTCGCCAGAAGAGACGTTCGGCTCCCACCGACTGCTTCCCCGCATTAGATAGTACCGTCCGTATGTCATCAACTTTTACTTGTGCTCCTGACTCAACGCCTCTCTCTTCAAGACGTTTGCCGTCCCTCAATTATTCAAACTGAATATGCAGAGGCATTTATGAATAATTCGTTCGCATAAATAACTATTTTAAAAAATGATAAAATGCGTGAATTATAAAATTTCCGCATCAAATGATCGTCGAAGATTAAAAAAAAAAAAAAATAGATACTCATGGATTATTTTTCATTCATTCGTGATTTCACATTCTAATTTGTGAATCGCCTAATTTGGATTACAACTGAATGCTGTTTACTATAGGAGACAGGCGACACAGATACGTATCTCGAGCATTGACATGACTTCGGTCCCTTAAATAAATAACTATGAATATTGATAAGTTTGTAGCCAAGGTTTATGAAATTAACGCCGCGGGATGTGACGTACTAGCTTACAATGAGGAGTGTCCTCTCATGCGTATTTGGAGAAAATTTCTGATGCCCATGCATGACTAAATGTGAGACTTTGCTTATGTCCATAATGACGGCAAATTGGTCCCACCGCTGCAATCACCTTTATTATCCTGCATAAACAATTGGTATTTATTAACTTGTAGAACTACAATTATTTAAATTAAATAAGCTGATGTAACGGTCACTTTATGTCAGCTAGCCGAAAGTCTATGTTTTATTCTCAATAATAGAGTATTTCCGTAAATATTTATGGCAAATAAAATTATGATTAAAATATTTAGTAACACTCCCCATTTAAATCACATAACCTAACTAAGTAAAATCAAAATGGTAATGTAGCGTGGAAGACCATAAGGTTAGTAGTTAATCCTTAGACTATGCACCACGTTAATACTTCTGATAAGTCAAGCTATCCATCTTAGCACGGATCTCTACATCTACATAATACCCTGCAAGCCACCACAAGGGTGTGTGGCAGGGGGTGATTGCTCACCAAACATGCACTACATATCATGCATAAAAAAGGAATAGTATTAATATAGTAGTCAGAACTACACTATTTAAAAAAGATAGAAATTGCAAAGCAAACATGCAAAAACATTCTGTTAGTAGGGTTAGCTTTAAGTACTCATACCAACATGCAGCTACCAATGCTATTCATTGCTACTCTCCGATAGGACATATTTACCGTTATTCGTATCTCTTATTGTGCGAGGGAAAAAGGACATTTTGAATCGGTCAGTTCGGCAATCAATTTCTCTAACTTTATGATTATGGTCCAGTCTGCCATAGTAAGTTGGGGTTCGTAAAATATTTTTAACATCATCACTGAAAATATTGCCTTGGAATTTGTGGAAGAGATTAAGCCTAAATTTCAACCTGCGATCTGACAATGATTCCCATTTCAATTCATTTAATAGACTGGTTACGCTAATATAATTATCGTATCGTCCCATTTATAGGCAGCAATCAAGATGACCACCATTATTTTGAGAACTGTTTTCAATTAGCGGCATAGTGAATAAAATACTGAAAACTACGTTTCGGATTACTATTTCTCAGCCAGATGGGAGCGTTTTAAGGCGACACTAAGTTGAGAGCAATGTTTCCTTTTGCTGTTTTAGGGTTAATGAAGTGGCAACGACAAGGTGTGCTATGTTGATCCATGAAGAAAAGCAACGAGCTTGGGTTGACCCTGCTATGACAGTCTGTCCGGAATCAACCATTCCAGGGGCAGGAAATAGAAAAAGAAAGCAGAAGTCAGGAAAAACAGGTTACTTATCGCTGGTTAGGCATTAAAAGAGTTTTTGAAAAACTTTTGCCCTCACTATTCTCTACAATCTCCAAATTCCACACCCCATTAACTCCGACTTGACTTTTGGTTTTCCCCTTTGCCTTCCACTCAAGCCTTCCTCCCCCCATCCCAAGTCACACCAGGTATCCTCTTGTGTTTTTTCTCCCTCCCATGACCCCTGCCCCTAGGATTAACAATACCAAGGCCACCGTCGCGGCAAGGTCGACGAAGGCCTGTTTCCTATTCCCTTTTCACAATCGCCACCACTTTTTCCCCTTTCTCCTCCCTCTGCTCAATGACGAGAAGGAAAAGCTTCATGAGAACGGATGGTTCATGTTTTCCAGAATAGCGAAGCAAGCCTGATTATGACAATCGATTATTAGGAATATTTTCCGTAGAAAACTGCCTATTTTCATAGTTGATAGTTCAAAGTTTTACTCTTATGCATACATGACCATTAATTTCCGGCTGTGGTATCCAGGGTGGCAATGCGCTGGCCCGATAACTCGCGGGTCGCGGGTTTGAATCCCGTTCAGGATATGGAAATTCTGCTTGTCCAAAGATGAAAATCTTAGTTTAAACTAGGCCACATAACCATAGCCTGTAGAGCACCTAGAAATCTAAGACTACTAGTACCATAAATATTAATTAAAATTTGCTTATAAATATACCCACGTCCTCGATATTTTCAGAATGTTAGTTGACATCATTCTAAAATAACATATCCAACATCCATTCCTTTCTAAAAAGCAATCAACCTCTTCCCTTCCGTCGAAGAGATAAGGATTGCGGCTTCGAAATATTAGTTACGGATTAGTAACATCTGGAGCTAGGGGAAAACGGCAATACAGAGCGACAATAACAAAGTGTAGCAATAAGTGCTTCTAATATTCCGCGATTTGTGTCCAAAAGTGACAATGCCGTGGAAATACATCAGTCGAACTACCTTCTATTTCTACAGCACAGGCCGGAGCAACTATCAATACCATAAACGGAATGGTTTATCTAAACCGCAGGAAGGTAAGAGTAGCAAAAGTGAGAAACTGGTACTGCAGAAAGGGAAAATGCAGCAAGCCACTTCAGGCGGGTAGGGCCATGACATTTCTAAACCCGTCCGTCCGATGACGTGTAAAAGGGCAAACGCGAGTGACACCTACGCGGGAGAGCCGTGATGAGGCTTCAATGGCTTCATTTTGTTCTCACCGCAGAGGGCAGTAAAAACCTTTGAAAGGGGCTCAGAATAGATGTAACAGCTCAATGAGCGAACCATTGAGATCATGCTTATGATGAAATAATTCCCTTTTTGAATAGACGCAGGTAATTTCGTAACCCACAACGTGGAAGTCAAATTGAAACGGAGGAAAGGACATTCACCAGTGTATAAGAGAGAAAGAGTTTCGCGAATGGGACCAGTCTCTTGGAACGGATGAAAACCTACAAAATATTTTCTCGTCGTTCAACAAAGAGTTATACATTTTCAACTCATCTAAAAATTCATCCCGGTCATTTCCTCAGGTTGTTAACCGTCGCGAGTAAAACATTGTGGAATTTACTCTTGATTTCTTCACCGAATATTATGTTTCGGTTTGACTCTTCGGCAAGATATGTAAAGGCACGGTATGATAACTATATTAGCGTAACCAGTATATTAGATGATCAAAATGGGAACCAAAATCAGACCGTAGGTTGAAATATTTTGCCAACTCCAACTTACTATGGTAGACTGGACCGTAACCATAAAATTATAAAAATTGATTTTCGAACCAGCAGATTCAAAATGTCCTTCTTTTCCCGTACAATTAGGGATATGAATAGCTGTAAATATATCCAATAGTATAAATACTAGTGTATCAATGAATAGCGTAGTTAGTTGCATGTTGGCATAAGGACTTTAAGTTAACCCAACAAACAGCATGTTTTTGCATGCTTGCTTTGATTTTTCTTTTTTAACTTAAGCAGTTTAGACTAGAATATAATTACTAATCCTTTCTATGTTTCATATGTAATGAATATTTGGTGTGCATTCACCCCCTGCGACACATATTTATGGTGGCTTGCAGAGTATTATGTAGATGAATATGTTTGTACTTGAAGAAATGGCTAACTAGCCTGAAAGGGTGTTTTGGAGAAGCGCTTTCAAAAGACCTTTCACGGGAATATATTCGCTGATAATGTGTCGAGTAAACCAATGGGAGCAAACAGATCGGTGATAGGGAATTAGTTAATATGAAAACAAAATAAAGACACCACTTCAACTTAGCTAAGTCTCACCAGAGGTACCAGAGCTCTCTTTTCAACGTCATATTCCCAAATTGGCCACAATATGATAGAGTATGGGAGACGATTTGAGATGTAACGTAGCATTTTGATAGAGATGGGCTATTTAGTAGGAACATAATGAAAATATTAGCAAAACCCTAGCGAGGTACTAATGTTTAAGATTAGAAAAATAAACTTCACACTTACGAGGTGAAGGCGTGGACAAATATATTAAATTGGACAAAGATATTAAATGTCAAATAAGGGGAGGGGATTGCATTGGAGAAGGCATTGCACATGGAAGGGGAGGAAAGGAAGGCTGAAAAAATGAAAGGGGAAATAAAAGAGGATTGAGAACTTTTTCAGAGGGAAACGAGAGGCCGTGATAGGGAGCAGAATATGTACTACATGGGAGAGAAAGGACAGCATGAATGTAGCCGAAAGGGATGGAGTTACAAGTTTAAAGCAGGGTAGAGAATCGTGTGTAGAGGAGAATAAATGACATAAAAAGAGTAAAACAAAGAAGGAACCCTGTATAGGTCAATCAATGATGGCAATGTGGTGAAGACCAGATTTAGGAATGGTATACGTCTCGAAAATGCAGCCACAAGTTTAGCTGATCTGGGTGTAAATTTCTCGTCAAAAGTAAATTCCTACAGGTGAAATATATTTCGATATATTTTTCACTAAAAATATTCAATACATTGGATCCCTATGACATAAATATCAATAAATATATGCTAGATAAGAGGATTTTAGACCAAAAGGCTAAGGGTAATTTTAGATGCTATTAGCTTAAAAAGTTAATGTTTTATCGATTTTTCCTCAAAGAAGAATTATATTACCACTATTATCCATTTCACACATTAAACATATCGATTTCGTGGTTAATATTAAAGTTTGTCTCTTGCGGATAATCCAGGCGTTGGCAAGACTTCCTCCTTCAGGCCTAAAAATAAACCGCCAAAATATGTGTCCATACTAGGGATGAGTAAACCCCAATATTAACGAGGGAATTGAAATCATCGAGATGTTTCAAATAGCTTCATGATAATCTTGATTATGATTCTCATACAAGATCCCCTGCCACACACCCTCACGGTGACTCGCAAGGTATTACGTGGATCTACACGTAGTATGCAATGTAGCGTTAGTAAATTTTACAATAACCGTTTGTAATTTAACAATAGCCGTGGCCGATGGGTTAAGGCGCTGTAAAAGTCATTCACACAATATGTTGCGGGTTCGAGACCTAATCGGGGCAAAATTTTTGATGATCCTATACGAGAAATTGGCTACCTTTCCCTTGTTAGACCTCATTTGGATTACGCTTCCAGTATATGGGATCCATACGAAATAGGGCTTAATAATGGACTCGAACGTATGCAGCGAAGATCGGCAATATTTGTAACGAGACGGTACGATAACTATATTAGCGTAACCAGTCTATCTCTTAAATAAATTCCAGGATAATATTTTCACTGATAACCTTAAAAATATTTTGAGAACCGCAATTACTAGGGTAGACTGGACCATAATCATAAAATTATAGATATCGATTTTCAAACTGAGAGATTCAAAATGTCTCTTTTTCCTCGTAAAGTTAGGGATATGAATAGCGTTAAATACATCCAATAGCATAAATACGAGTGTATCAATGGATAGCATAGGTAATTACATGTTGGTATAAGGACTGCTAACCCAACTAACAGCATGATATTGCATGCTCGCATTGCTATTTTTATCTTTTTCAAAAATTGAAATTAAGACTAGAATATTATTACTAATACTTTATTATGCATGAGGTGTAATGCATGTTTCGTGTGAGTTCCCCTCTGCCACACATTTATATGGTGGCTTGTAGGGTGTCATCTAGATGTAGATATAAATGTAGTACATCCATACATAGGCAGTCCACGGGAGTGAGGGAAACGCGACTGGGAAAAGGCGCGGGCAAGGACTGCGTCGGTATCGTTAATGTTTCGGATACACAGCCGTGGTTGAAATAAGAAGTTATAGGCAAGCAATTTATGTTCATAGAGGGACGTTCATAGAATGCTCATGCACATTTATGATCGCGGTGTGATAACTAGCTATTGATAATTTAAAATGACACGGAGTATAATATTAAAACTCCCCTGCCACACACCCTCGCGGTGGCTTGCAGGGTGTCACAAAACAAACAACAACAATAACAGTATTGGCGGGAATGGATACTTAAGGATTGGTATAAAAATTTCAAACATAAGGGAAACTTTTTTTGCTGTTATAAAATTTCATCGTAAGCATAAGATTTAAAAAAACGGTTTTCTTGAAATGACTTCTTGTGTGCCCCTCCCACACTGAGAACATGGTATCTCGATTGCGCACGTCCACAGTATCGAGATGGGAGGTTAGGAAACCAAGGATTTTCACAGACACAAACGTTAGGTTCCGAGAGATTGTTTTTTCAACGGTGTGAATGTGGGAAAAATATTGCCTACTGATTCAATGCCATTGTTTTAAGAAGCAATTTCGTAAAATATGTCAAAATTACGCCCGCGATGCGGTGATCTCTCAAGCTGCTGGTCGTTTTTGGAAGGAAGGGATCATGGAAGCGGGCGAAATTGCCGAGCTCGCAGTGGTAACCGCAAGAACGGGGGTTATCACGGAGCGGCTCCCGGATCGCGCGTCGAAATCACCTCCGGATCGGCGCTCCCTCGACAGACCTCGGTGGCGTGCTCGCGAGCGCGTTTGTGTGCGAACGTGCTCTCGGTCTTGTGTGAGTGTTGTTGGCCCCCGCCCACAAGGTGATCGAATCCGGGAGAGGTTGGTTTGACTGGCGGAGACCGCCGGTCGACGTGAGGTGGCGTCCGCTCTGTGTTCCACCTGGTTGGGAGGCTTTCGTTCGTTTTGGAGGTCGCGCGACGACAACGGCGGGGACACGGAACGCAGTTAATGCCAAGACTTTCAAAAGACGCTTTGTATGACGCTTACTTTGGCTCCTGAAACCAGCGAAGAGAGCATGATGATCGGCGTCAGATACATTTGCAGAGTTGCCATGAAAGCCACCTCAAGAAAGGGTCATCATCATCAAACATGCAGCCAAAAGTTCTTCGCCTCAAAAGCCACTGATTTACCACCATTAATGAGTGAAGCTCTAACTTGAATTCACTGTAATGTATATAATAGTTACCATGCGTTAGTAATGAGATATAGGTACTACAAATCGGATGTCAAAAAAAGTACGCTTACTACTCCGGTACTCTGACGCCTATTGCGATCTCTCGTAGTGCACAGCACAATAAATAAAATAAGATAAAATGAAATAAAATATTTTAATTAAAAATTTTCTGCACATCAATCCGTATTCCCTATATTTTAATGATAGAATCGCCTGTGATATGCGGTATGTATTAAAAAAAAAATATTTTTAAAGCCTACGGAAAACATATCGGCTTCAAATACTTTCTTAAAATATTCAGTGAGTCTTTTGTCAGTGAATTGCGGCATGGCAACGATTTTAATCCTAGTTGTTTTAGTAAGACCGTAACAGAAAAGCAGTAATCACAACAATCTCCACAACACGCGTCTTCAGTCTACTCGCTCCATTTACATATTCAAACCTCTCTCGTTCAGATCTTCTTGCAGGATATCCTAAATGAACCCTAACGAGAGGTAGTATTGCTTGGGAATTAAATATCCCTTCAAACATTTTCTCTCCTCTACATTAAAAAAACGAAAAAAGTAACGAAAAAGAAACCATAATAGTAGCAATGTCAATAATTACTTTTCTTAGAGAACCTGGATCCGTTACTTTGATTTCTAAGAAGAATAAGATTCAGCAAGTTCATGAATGCAGGTCTAATTGAAAAAAAGCTATTTCTCGGATATGCTATCAAGCTAGACAATTCCGAATAAAATATAAGAATTTTAAGACTAAGGCCTTTTATTGAGTAAAAGGCGGTGCGGCGATGGTAAAACTTCTGATTTCATTGATAGAAGAAGATGAAATAAGACCCATCGCAAAAGTATCATATGCTGTGGTAAATCATCAAAAACAGTTACATTATTTAATACGAGGACCAGAGTTGCTGTGACATTTACGACGCTCTCGGTGCGTTCAAATATGGAAAGATCGTGGCGACGTTTTTAAGGACCGAAAACATAATGGCCATGGGCTCATGGATCGTAAAAAAAATCCAAAGAAATTACGTCCCCTTTGAACTATGCCGGAGAAATTTGCGGAGGGCTGTTGAACCTATCAGAACAAACTTCAACAGTTCGCCGTCCTCTAGCTGGGCTTCGCTCTCCCTCGAGAATGAGAAATGCGCAAATTAGAATAGAACCCATTTGACCCGAGAAATAAGCGCATTCAAATTTACGCCTCCAGAAGTGCACACTTGCCTCATATAGGACACATGTAAGATAAATAGAGATGGTTTTATGCTTAAACTTCAATCCTCCAGCCAATAAATTCGTTTTGCACTTAAACTATTCATGGAAATTATGATTTATTCACTGCACTGTTAATAAATTAGTCACGTGATAAGATTAAATTGTCTATCTAGTATTAATTATTCCCATTTTCCGTAATTGTTCCAAATATCCTTTCACTATAAAAGACTGATCGACTTCTCGCCTCTTTTTTCACTCGTCACAGTACGATCGGCACAGACACGAAATACAGAGGAGGAATCAGAGGCCGCGGTGGCCAGAATCGTGAAGTACTGGCCTCTGGTTATACGAAGGTTGTTTTTCATTTTCATTCTTGTTTATATACGTCGTGTTTGTCTTAGAATTAAAAAACTTGATGTGTATCGCATGTAACTTTAGCAAATAAGGCGAATTGTTTCGGCCGAGACTTTAAGGGATTCGTTTTTGAAAGGAAATCAAAGAGAAACATTTAGCGTTGCACAGGGCAGAAAAAGTACTTAGTTGGATCAAATATACTTATATTACCTAGGTAGATACTTAAAGGTATATTTTTTACCCTTTAGTATGGTAAAAAACATAATTAATATTTTTTACCTTGTGGGACGCAATAGTTTTTTTTCGATTTTTTCATAGCGAATAAACTTAGTTTTAGATGGTATGATGCAACCGCTCATATGTCCTTAGAGCACCTTAAAACCTACCATACATACGATCTAATATCACCAAGGAAAACGCAACTGTTGGAAAATTCTCAGATAACCTAACTAGATGTACTTTTTATCACATCCAACTTTTTGAAGTTTAACTTGGTGGAGTACCTGAGAGCTTTTCATCATCCATTACTAACACCTAAACCACTTCAAGTAAATGTCCCTGTCATGAGCTCCCGCACAATGTCCCCAGTCAATCTCTTGTGTGCTTCGCCCCTCACAATTTCGGGCATTCCCCATTCACCTGGGTCATTCATCCCTGAGGATTGCGCGCGGTGTTTGTCTCGAGTTTTACGGTCCGTGTCAACGCCCAGTGTAAACAAATTTACGAGCGCATGAGGCAGGCGGGCGGGTTCAAAATCGGGCCGCGGGTGTTAATGGCTTCCTCTTAAAAAGATACGGAGACCGGGAGGTGGGTGGAGAAGGTCCACGGAGTGCGGAGGGCGGCGTTTTGGGCCATTCTGCAGAGGGAAGTTGCGAGGCCGTAAATCTACCGTCAATAAGACGATAACTTTTGTCCCACTTATGAATATGGGGAAGGAAGTGGAGGCTAAAACGTCAACCGGACAACTAACAGAAGCGAAAATGACCTCTTCACCCATCGCTCCGTCAAAATCTAGGTAACTAATTCTGCTCGCAATCAAATCACATCCCTTTTTATTAGCACCTAGAGGAGGATGGTGTACTAAACTTGAACGACCATCAGAATAAAGAACTTCCGTAATTTTACTTGGCATCAGAGGAATGGAAAGCAGAGAATAGATGATAATTAATTAAATAGGACAAAGATGAAATACAACTTGCTGCATTATATTCCCCTCTCCCTTGCATTTTCATTCGATCGTGGAAATTTCGGAGTAAAAAATGGCTTCTGACTGAACAATCGCCGCAATCGAGGAACAAAACGCTCTAAGCGCTCAATATTTTCATTTAATATGAGCCAGATCTTATTCAGATTCAAACCGGTACCTCCTGTCAATAATCCAACACATTACATTTGACTAACACGCCACCGTTGGCAGATGATGCAAAGGTCTAACACGGGAGGTTTAATTCATCCAAAACTACGTAATACCCTGCGAGTCACCATGAGGGTGTGTTACTGGGGGTGAAAATCACCAAGCATTCACTACTTACATGCAAATAAGATCTATAATGCCACTACTTCATGGAGAGATGTAGGGAGACTGGGACAACCCAAAGACTTGCCTACATTATAGTAAAGACTATTATAGTAATGATAAACTTCGATTAGATGCGACTTAAATTCTTTCGAATGCTTCTTATTGACCATTCACCAGGAGATTTTCCTTACAACTTAACCAATGAAACAACAGAGACCATAGCAGTTCCTCTATTACTGTAATAAAAATCACGGGAAAGGCAATAGAACCGCTTACTTTTGGAACTCAACAGTGCATTAACCCAGTGCCCAATGGGTCGTTAGCGACCCA
Organism: Platycnemis pennipes; assembly: GCA_933228895.1. Taxonomy (NCBI): domain Eukaryota; kingdom Metazoa; phylum Arthropoda; class Insecta; order Odonata; family Platycnemididae; genus Platycnemis; species Platycnemis pennipes. The sequence continues at coordinate 87,787,117 of OW121851.1, forward strand.
CTTCGAAAAAAAAAATATAACTCCTAAAATATTTTTGGATTTAATCTTAAAATATTTTTATTAGTTTGTTAAAACCTTAAGCTTGTGTTATTCAGCAAATTTGCAAATATAAGTGCATAACAAAATTTACAGTATTTTTTAAAAAACCACATTGTAATGCAACCGTGCCTCTCCTTGAACAATTAATTTTAAAATGTTGTTAACCATGAAATATTTTTCCTCAAAGGTCATTATTATCTAGTATAAGTTCAAAGACAGTAAATTATCAGTTTTTCTTCACATAACTATAGGGGGGACGAAAATATTGATGTTTAAACTTGCGTGGGTCGCTAACGACCCATTGGGCACAACACCGAAGACCATGTTTTCCGAGCCTGGCTCTATTTCACATGCTGACGTTTTGGCATGCTGACATTCACATGCAGGAAGCTCTCCTCCATCCAATATAGGAAATGAACTAAGTTCATTATTAGCCAGCACGGCACGGTAATTATTGGAGGCGAAGTTTCTTGCCATAAGGAAGATATTTTGGGGCATTAAGCAGGAAATGCGTAAGTGTAAATTTACGGATTAAATTCGTTTCTAAAGGAGAAAATATTTTAACCCTTTAGGCTTAGAGTAGATACAAATAAAGAATTTTAGACAATTTTGAATCAGAATCACCTTTCAATTTTCTCTCGGGTCTTGAATGCATGGCCATCCAACGGTGGAAAAGTGCTATCAAAATTTCATCTATTACTAATATTATTTAGTTTGGAAATGTATTTCATTACCTGCAATATTAACCGCCAATACGTTGTACTGAGCTTAGTGTTTGTTTGAAAAAAACAAATTCAAGGATTGCAACCTAGTTGCGAAAAATCTTAACGAATGTATTCGCAAATATGAAAAATAGGAGGAAAGAAATCATTTCGACATTTTCACAGAGAAGAACACCACAGAGAAAAAATATAACCACAAAAATCATCAACCTTGACCAGGATTCAAACCCCGATGCTCCGAATTCACGACAGCTGCTTCAGCCAGTTTATCTGAGAGGCTTTAATTACAAAGAAGCTAAAGCACGAGTTCTCAATATTCCCATACTAATGAAGAGGATTTTACAGTATAAGTCCACGAGAAAACTATGAATTCTTCCATTTTAATGCACTCTTGATTGCCGATAATTGCTTGGATATAGAAAAGTGAATGATGACGTATATTTTTATTTAGAACCAAATACTACATTATTTATTTGTAGCAGAATAGGATGCACACAAGAAAACAACATTCCATCAGGGCCTTCTATGGATATCAACTTGAAAGTCGCGCACTTATTTTATGGCCCACTTCCCCTTCCGATTCTCCCAGGTCATTCAATTTCCTCCGCGTACGAAGTCATGTATTTTGATTCGTATTCTCTTTCTCGAGAGCCGGCTAGAACCTGCCTCTTTCCCTCTGCCTTCTTACCTTCATTCGATTTTATCGCGCTTTCTTTTCATATTTACACCGATTATTGAGGCCTTTCTAACAAGGTCATTTAGTGCGCCAGGTACGGACTCAAAATTTAAGACGACGACATCGAAAGCGTCCATGTTTTATCATGAATGCTAATGACTTGTGCCACTGGCGTCAGGTCTCCAGTGTTCACTCTCTTCTTTCAAAAGACAGATCTAAGGAGTTCTCCTTAAAAAAATAACCTTTCTGCTGTTTTTCCGCAAGCCTCTTTGATACAACTGCTATTTCATTACCATACAGTGGTAAACTATGATTATGACGTTATTTTGAAGAGAGATAAATTGAAATGGAATAAGGAAGATGGTGTGCCTGCAGTCATAATCAGTTGAAGGAGAAACCACTCGAAGATATATCGCGCGTGATTTCACAAAGAAAATGACGGAAGTCTTTTTTTTTAGCTAGTGAAAAGCTCATGCACACAGGTATTCCGTAGGCATTCAAAATAGCAGTAAAAGCATATTACACTATTACAGGGAATCTAAAAAGCTTAATAGACTATATATAACAGCATAATGATATAAATGTAAATGGCTGATATTCAGGCCTGATTTGTTGCAAAACTGAAATAGTCTTAATGACAAATTTGCCACCAATTACTTCCTTATAACAACTGACGCTTTCGCAAAGATTCACTTCAGCTGATGGGTAATATCTCCTCAATGTGTTTTTCCTGCTCTCTCAATTTTTGTCGACATGCCGAATAATCATGATTTTAACGTGTCCTTCTTTACAACTCCCGAAAGTTGACTTTTTATTGTAAGTAAAGACACGCGTGTTACGCTCCCGTCACTTTTTCGAAAAAAAGAAATGATACCGCGAGATCATCAGCCCCTGTCTGAAAGTCCCATTATTAGCCATGGCCGCCGGATATCTCAATTTGGTCCCGGAACCCATTCATACGATCCCCGTGCGTCCCCATTGGGCCGTCTGTTTCTGCCCTCCGGGCGGCACAAATCTCCGGAAAGTAAATTCCAAAGCCGTTCTCCAATCTAGAGGAAGGGAATGGGGAGATCCCGCAGAATCCAGCTCGCCACCCCGCAACCCATTCCCTTTTCTTGCCTTCACCCCTTCTCCTATATTATACCTCCCCACCTTCCCAGCCCCCTCCCCTTCAACAACTCCCCTTGCCCTGACAGTCAACTTGCATCCGCCTCTTCTCATTCTTAAAGTTCCTCGCACGATACATCTTTCCCTCTCACCATCTCACTCGCCCATTTTCTCCTTCCTCCGCTTGAGTCAACCGCATAATGGTCTCCTTCCGCAGTTTTCCGATACGAAGCCACCACTAACCTCCCATTCGCACCCCTCCTGTCCCCATACTCCCCACCCCCCTCCACAACCGTGACCGACAGGTAGAATTCTTCGCCCCCTCGCGTCTCTTCCCTCTTCCAAGTTCGATCCCTGGGTAGGGATTGGCAGGTGGGATGGTCTTTTTGTCGTGGCAGACTCCCATTCTGCAGTCCCAAGCGGTGGCTGCTTGCGCAGTTGCGCGGTTTCATTCTACAGTAACCTAAGCGCTAATTTTTTCATGAAGTTGTTCATCGATGAATGGTTTTTTAAAATATATACATATGTAAAAACGCTGAAATATCTATCTACTCACCACCTTGTAAGCCAGCTGGAGGGTGTGTGTCAGAGATCAGTTTCGCAAGGGTATATGGCAGGGAAAGCACCATCACCAGGCAGTCATTATCAATCAGGGAGAATAAGTTTATACATACTACCGTACAGGTATGGAAACAATACTACACTGCGGTTACACTACTTACATGAAACTTAGAGATACATTGTAACCACCCCGAGGAAAATATTAGACGTACAGTTACAAAACACGCGAAATGTAAGCTCTAAATGACACTATGTTGTTAGTTTATGCAAAGCAAAGCAATGTAATGTTTATTATTATTCTAGGCTAATAACTAGCACTACGACAGGAACTAGAACTAGAACGAACATTTTTGCGATGTTCATGTCCGACCGCGATAGCCAGATCGCTAACTCTCGGCATGTCAACCCAAAGATTGTGAGTTGAAATTCCCGGCCCCTGTGTTTGCTTAGGATTAAAGGCTTAGGTGAGACGGTGGGAAGTAACCTTAGCCTCAGGGTCAAATATAAGGTAAGTACGCCATAACGCTGGTATGTTATGAAACTACATCAGTGAGCGATATAATACAACGGATATGAAAATGATCGCGCACTCCGACAAGTATTATGCCCGGAGGCTAGCTTCCAGTATATTTATACATTTCAGCATAACGATATTACTTTAGCAGCATTAGTAAAAGAAACATGACATTGGTGCGCGTTGAGAAACTGACGATTTAAAGCTGCTGTTCAGTGCATGTGAGCAATAGTTTTAGCAATGGGCTCTACGAATTTTGATTCTTGCATGCACCGGAAATTTACTATATCAGTCTCTCTAGATAAAAATGTAATTTTTCTAACAAAAAAAACAGATATTAAAAAAATAAAATGAGACTATTGATCACAATAAAAGCATATGGCTTTTATCTCTCCTGCAAAATTTTCTAAAAATAATGCCAATTTCAGCGATGACTTCCGTCTAGCAACTTGCGTTTAAATAAGATACTGAAGGTATATAAATTACATCTACTGGAGAAAAGATATAAACCACATCATAAAACATAAATGCCAAAACAAATGCGTAAGGAAATAATCGTACTTACTAGGGCGGAATTGAGATTTCTCTCCCGCGAATATGTAAAATAAGGAACTTAAACTATAACAAAAAGTAAGAAAAACGATCGCAAACGCCAAACTCTCTACCCTCAAAATGCTTGATTTGTTCCTTGCGAATCAGTGAAGGTAATTCACGAAAACATTTCATAATCAAAATGTAATAACTACCTATTACGCGGAAGGACGGCGATAATTTTCCGACGGTGGAATCGCTAAAGGGTACAAGTTGAATGAAAAGCAATCTGAGCGATATCGCCAGTATTATTTCGAAGCTAAACTGGTTCGGTTTTCAAATCATTTTGCAGCATGCATCTCGGTATCTCCAATGTGCCCGAGGATTGTCCTACGCGCAGATGGATCTTAATTCCAACCCACATTCAACCTGTCCCCGATTTATCATCTTTACTGCCGACGGAGTGGAGTTACGATTATTTCACCCCAGGCCATTTCCATTCTTGCCCCTATGATTTGTCTTGCATTTCTCATATACTTTTATGCATTATTGCTGCTCCCTTATTCACCGATAGTTGATATTAGCTACTCGAGAGTCATGACAGCATGCATTAGACCGGGGTCATAACGGACTATGACCCATGCCACTCATCCCCGTTGACTTCAAACTCTTTCTGCTATTGCGATTTCTGGATTTCTGTTTCAACTTCAAGTACTACGAATGTTTCAGCCAAGGTTTCAGCAAAAGAAAAGGGTATTGAGTCGATAATTAAACATGGGAAAGAAGGATTGATCATTAAAATCAATCCTGGAAGAGTTTACTCAACAGAATCAAGTATGGATGAAATTTATACACCTATATCTACATCCACATAATACCCTACTAGCCACCATAAAGGTGTGTGGCAGGGGAACAATTCTCACCAAATATGCACTACATATCATGCATAAAAATTAGTAATAATATTCTAGTCTAAACTTTAATTTTTTTTAAAGATATAAAAATAGCAAAGCAAGCATGCAATATAATACTGTTATTTAGGTTAGCTTAAATTCCTTATACCAAGATGCAAATACCTATGCTATCAATTAATACACTCGTATTGGATATATTTACCGCCTTTCATATCCCTAATTGTACGAGGAAAAAAGGACATTTTGAATCTGTCAGTTCGGCAATCAATTTACCTAATTTAGTGATCATGGTCCAGTCTGCCACAGTGAGTTGGGGTTCGAAATTTTTTTTTAACGTCATCACTGAAAATATTATCTTGGAATTTATTTAAGAGATTAAGTCCAAATTTCAACCTATATTTCCCAATAATAACGATTATTTTCATGCTTATTCATGGTTCAACGTTTTAGGCTTCACTTTCTGGGACCAAGAGATTGGAAAAGAAAATTCACTTTGTACATTCCACACTAAAGCTACTTTACTACTTTCTCCGCCAAGCTCAGTAACTCATAGCCCACAAAAACTTCCAATCTACTCTTCTCAATGGTTCAAACCTAATCAATGGCATCGAATAACCTCCATCTGCTCAATTTTCCCAGAGATACCAGCGGCTACCCTTACCAATGATGTGTAATCTGAAGAATACAAAGTTTAGCGAGATATCATGCTAAGATACTACTCGCCTCCACCTCCCTGATGTTTTCTCCACCTAAGATTCCTGGATCCGGGATGCCACAATCTTTTTCGAATTAATTTTCTATATGTGCTTTACGGCCTGTAATTTTGATTATATTGGTCCTCAATATATTTTCTTCTCCTGGCCTGAATCTAGCAAAAAGGAAGAATTTGCTCAAAAGCCATAAAATAAAGTTTACGCTTTTTGAGATAATTCTTCCTTTCATGTATTTGCAAGCCATTGGAGGTCACCACTTTTCATTTGTCAGAATTTATAATATTGCCAGCAATATTTTTTGGAATTGTTCTATATAGCTATAGAGACTAGTATGGCTTTTTAATATCCGATAAAACTTTCACATCCGCGTAAAATTCGCTCATTTTTCCATTTCTACGTTACTTTTCCATTTTGCGGTTTGCTCTTTTCATCGCAAATTAACCATTCACCGATTTTATGTTGCAGACGGGATTTGTAGTTGCACCTGAAGCGGTGCTAATTGATGACGGTGTTGCTAAATCTGTGTCTGACCATTAAATAATATAATCAATATCCCCAAGGTCGCCCGGAATTTTCCATATATTCCTACGTTTGGAGTATATTTTAAACTATCTGATTCTTATTGCTGACTCGTCATTCCGGTAAAACTTGATTGTTTCCCCCCGAGGACATATCTCCCTCCCAGCCGATTCACTCCAACTTCATTTCCATCCTTAGCTTCACCGACCTGCCCGCTATCACTGTTAAATATTTTCTTGTTGGAGCATTCATCTTCGGTCACTCTAGTTCTTCGTACACGTCATCAACTTCTCCCTTCTTATATAAAATGCTATATTACATATACATAATACCCTGTATGCCACCGCAAGAGTGTCTGGCAGGGGATGATCTATCACCAGGCATGTATTTTCAGTTATGACTATGTGACTATAAAGCTAAACATGCTATCGCGACTTGAGTCGTTGGATTAGGCAATAGCATTACATTATAACCTGTTCGATATCGACCACCACACTAACTAATTTCATCGTCATTGTTTAGTTTCTGTCGTCCACCTCCGTCTCCTCTGCCCCATTCTCGTCGGTCCAGAAGGCACCGCTGTTCTTCCTCTCACCCCGTACAGTAATATAACTCATAAAATTCATTCATTTCTATGTATTACTGTCTGGCTTCCCCCCCATCACTGCAGCCACAACTTTCTGCAAATTACGTGCAGCTATCCCGGCCGTCTTCTTCGTCCCCCCATTCAATACTCTAGTCAGTGCTGCTGAGCTGGGCCATCGGATGATGACGACCTTAGCGACCCTTCGCCCCCACTCTGGGCTCAACATCCACTTCATTGAACTCGGACTCGATCTCTGTCTGATACATTGACAATATTTTATAGCCTTTTTCAGCCACAATTTATCATTGTAGTTCAAAAATAAGGAATCTCTACTGCGTAACCCAAACTGAAGCCCTATAAGCCCCGGAAATGGTATGTCCCATATATGGAGCTTAAGTGTGGATTAAAGCATCAAATTCTCATAAAAGGTATGTTCTACTTAGCTCTTTGGCCAAGATTCCAAATATTCCATCATTTTAAGGCATAATTTAATTTGTAAATAATACAAATTTAGCTATAAATATATTTATGTCAAGTATTTATAATGATAATCAATTATTTAAGTGGAAGGATATTTACGACAGCTAACGTAGTATAAAGAAGCTCGTGAACATTATAAATTCTACAAGAAATATTTTATTATACGACCAATCCACTAGAAGATTTTTCAGGCTCTTTCATGACTATCATAAGAAAAACACTTTATTGACATTTATTGTTAAATGTCATCGCCTGGTATTTTGGCTACAGTAAAGCTTTGTAAATTACACTAATGTAATTTACGAATGAAAGAGTTTCTTTTACAAAGTTATTGAGAAATTCCACAAAGTGAAGCCCGAGACCGCTAATTTTACTGACGACATCTATCTACATCTACGTAATACCCTGGGAGCTACCACAAGGGTGTGTATCAAGAGGTGAAGATCACCAAAAATACACTTCTTACTGCACCTAAGAGCCACAATGATACCATTGCATGGAAACATGTTAGACATAAGGATCACGTGAAATTAGATAATTAGCATGGCAGTTGTTATGGCAGAGAATTAAAAAAGACTAGTTATTTGGAAAAACACATAGGCCATACAAAACCCGATACCATAAAAATATATCAAAGGTAAACAATGCATCAGAAAAGAAGAGGCAAATATCAATTTCAAATTTGGGGAGGAAAAAGCTAAAAGAGGTGAGGATGTATCGCTCTCTGGGAATCCAAATAACTAGCGATGGTGAAGCGAGAAGGAAATAGTCAGTTGAATGACGCAGGCAAATAGGGCATTCTACCGAAAGAAGAATCTAGCTAAAGCTGGACGTACAAGGGTGAAAGCAAGGAAATAATTCATCAGAACATAGATCTGGAGCACGCCTCTTTATGACAGCGAAGTGTGGCCGATAACAGCAGCAGGGAGGTCAAGGATGGCAGCATTCGAAATGTTGTACTACAGAAGACTGATGAAGATCAAATGGACTAACTGAGTGACTAACGAAGAAGTCTTAAGAAGAGTGGGAGAAAAGAGAAATCTGATGAAACCTTTACAGAGAAGACGGAATAATCTAATACGCCATATCTTGAGACATGATGGCCAGCTGAAAAATATCAACGAGGGAATAGTGAATGTGAAAATTGGGAAAAGATGGCCTTGCATGGAAATATGCTGCAATTTGTTAAAGTTGTGAAAGAGAAGAATTATGCAAATATGACTGGGATAGCTGGTTGAAGAATCGAGAGGGAGAGCTGTGTCAAATTTTATCAAACCAATTTTACGATTATAGATTCATGATGACGAAATAACCGTGTGGTCTAGGAAGACACTAAACGTATATTTATAACAAGTTTGGATCTCTTCCCTACCAGGTTTGAGTCGTTAGTACTCCATAAAATAAAACAGCCAATGTGGGAAGAGACGAGTACGACACATCATGGATTTTTTTCCCATCAATGACAATCTTGAAAGAGTCCAAATAAAACTTCGCCTACACAGAATCTCGTATTCTGGGATCTGAGGAGGCAAACACTTGACATACCCGAGGACGATGATCTCCAGGATGTTCCTACTTTCGAATGAATGTGGGAGGCACAAACCGCACAGTATCTCTTCGCTAAGAGTTTTTTAAGAGGGTCCTTCATTCATCATACTCCTCTCACCGTAGCGAGGAGAATGAAACTCTTCCAATTGCGAGAGGATTCCAATGAAAAGATAGCCAATGTACCTCTCTCTCCCTTTCTCTCAGCGACTCGGTCCACCTCTTAACCATTTTGATGTCAAAGTATTCACCCGAAAAAAACAAATCACAATCGTCTTCTTTGCTCAATCATTACGGCTTGTTCATAGCCTCTGAATTGGGGTGAGGATGTCTATAATGCGGATAGGTCGAGAGACAAGTTCCGAAGTCCCCTTAAAAAAGTAAAGAAATCATTAACATACCTACTCTGGCATAAGAAATACTGCCCAATAGTTTTTGCTCAGCTTTTCTTCTTTAAGTCCCAAAACTTTCAAAATTCGAAAGAAACGGAGGGTTGGGTTGAGCTTTAAACATGCAATCTATGAATTATTTTGTTTGTAATTTTTTTACCATTCAAAGTCTACGTGCTTTAGATGAAACGAGATAGGTATGTTTAAAATTTATTTGATATAGAAATTCCCCGCTTATCCGTCATATTAGATTCCGCAAACCGCGATGAAAAGTGTAACGAAAGAAAGTGAATCACGATTTTCCATAGACACTTCATGCATATGGTATATTAATATGCTTAAATGCTCACACATCTTTCATATGGGTTTTATGATACACCATTTGCACATGAGAAACTTTATCTCTCTCTATCGAGGCGCATCGATTCTAGATGCCATTTAAAAAATTGAAAAAGAGGTACACGTTTATCCCTTTCGAATGTATTATATGCTTTTGCAACTAACTATCGTAGTTGTAAAGTAAGAAAATTACGTCGAGTTAACGGAGAAGCGGGTCACTGGTATCGTATTTGGCATGGCGTATCAGATAATCGACGAAAGCGAAGGGATGTGAAGCGGGGATCTCCTGTATACCCTTCCAGGCAATTATAGTCATTGCGATGAAGAAATTGAGAATGAGATAATTTCCTGGAAGCCCCATGAACATGAATTCAGATTACGCACATTAAATAAATAATTATGGACAAGAAATTATAAGCCTAAGCAAGAAAAATTACTCTTATTGCACGGCGCAAGTTTTGGAACGAATTTTGCGGAGCAGTGAATTCTTTGCAAATAAACCATTGAAGAAGAAGTATGTAATATACTGTGGGTAAAATAAAGGCAAGGAAGCCGCAAAGGATTTCCTTTGCAATAACTAGATGACATTGATCTGATCCAAAAATTTCATTTGCTACTCTGAAATAAAGAACGCGACTGCTGACAACTTCCCACTTGCACAGATAAGGGCTTAGCGGTTCAACTACCGAGCATACAGTATATAGTTCACTTTTTGTCAAAGAAGAGACGATTCAGAGGGATAAAAGGATGTATTATCCTCTGAAAAGTGCTTACTCAGGCAGCGCCACCTAATCAAGAACTAAACCTAATTTCTCACAGTCACGCGACATCAATGAAGTTAACTGGCGATGGATTCGGCGAAAACTACAGAAATGCTTTTCACTAGTGGAGTGGATAGAGAAGGCAATACGAAACGAAGGACCAAGAGACAAAAGCCCAAAGCTATTGCTGTCTCGCTGCGCAGCAGTGAAGTAATCTTTCCCTGGGGTAAACACATTCGTGAAATAATGGGTCAAGCGAATCGTAAACTGGGATTCGTCAAAAGAGTACTGGGTAAATGTGACGATCATGTACGAGAAATCAGCTACTTTTCCCTTGTAAGACCTCATTTGGAATATGCTGCCAGTGTATGAGATCCCTACGAAATCGGTCTAAATAACGAACTTGAACGTGTGCAGCGAAGATCGGCAAGATTCGTAAAGGGACGGTATGATAACCTTACTAGCGTAACCAGTCTATTAAATGAATTAAATTGGGAATCATTGTCAGATCGCAGGTTGAAATTTAGACTTAATCTCTTAAACAAATTCCAAGACCATATTTTCAGTGATGATGTTAAAAATATTTTGCGGACCCCAACTTACTATGGTAGACTGGACCATAATCATAAAATTAGAGAAATAGATTGCCGAACTGACAGATTCAAATGTCCTTTTTTCCTCGCACTATTAGGGATATGAATAACGGTAAATATATCCAGTACGAGTGTAGCAATGGATAACATTGGTAGCTGCATGTTGGTATAAGGACTTATAGCTAACCCAACTAACGGCATGTTTTTCCACGTATGTTTTGCTATTTTTATCTTTTTTTAAATAGCGTAGTTTTGAACAGTACCTATAAAAGTACTGATCCTCTTTTTTTTATGCATGATATGTAGAGCATGTTTGGTGAGAGTTCACCCCCTGCCACACACCTTTATGGTGGCTTGCAGGGTATTATGTAGATGTAATCACTTTTGATATGCACAGCTTTGAGCATCACGGAGCCCATAAATCATTTTAAATTGGCTTCGGTCGAGGAAACACTGCCCGCAATCAACTTCATAGAAATTGACGTTAACTTTTGAGTTAAATGTGAACAAAATAAAAACTTAAATATGCGCTAATCATGGTGATCCCGGAAAATAATGCAGCACAATGTACCAGAATTTTTCTTCCTTTTAATGATCTCTCTACTATTAAGAAAAATACGAAAAAAGTACGTTCTACACTTTTCACATTAGATGCATATACCTCTTAGCTAATAAATCACTGCATTGTTTTCTGTGGCCTAAACCATTCACCTTTTGGCAAACGTTCTTTAGGTTTCCATGAAACTTGAAAAAAAACAAATCTAAAAAACCATAGTTTTCTGGGTCAAATATTGTATTGTTAAACAGAAACATGGAAAGCCATCAGTCAATAATGAGGAACAAGGAATGAAAAACCAGAGCCGATTCATTGGCTCCTTTTTAGATCGGAATGAGGACAGCACATTGACGGAAACGTTAAAATAATAGTATTTCCGTTCAATATGATCGGGTACTAGTTAACCAACAAATATATCTATAGTGAAAATCATCATGTAAAACTAGTTTGTCATGTAATCCCCGTTATCACAGTAATTAGCTTGATCTTAAGTATTGGTTTCTGAACACGTGTTTGATATTGACTCATAGACAGCCGTTCTTGGGTCATGGCTTAAAAATATAACGATTTATTCTTGAGGACATCAATCTTCTTGCGTGTGCACCACACCCATATACTCCGAAGAACTGAAAGTGCTTATGTCAATTAAGACAGCAACAGGGTCAAGGAAAGAGCATGCATTTCCACGCAGAAAATTCATAACAGAAATTCTCATTCAACAATTTCATGAAGCCTTATTTAACATATTCTTCTGAAACACCTACAAAGAGGCAGGCTGAGAAATATTGGCACCGAATGCCATCAACGCTACTGCGTATGTAAATACTTTTTTGAAGTTTGCTTTAATTCTGGCTGATTGCGCATTCCTTTGCGTGAATGATTTTTTTTGACGTAATCGTTAAATTACAGAAAGGGGCGAAGAGTGGGCGAGCAGAGCAAATAAGTCTTCCAGCCATTAAGCGCAGAAATGTTGAGAAAATAAGTGTTTATGGGTTACGTGAAAGTTTTAATAAATTTAATGTGAATGAATGAGGCATAGCAGCAATATTGTGGCAACAGGAGAACTTCGGCTGGAATTAATTTTATCAAATAGAAAATCCCTAAGCTAAGGCTTGGCGTATGGGCTATAAACAGAAGGTAAAAGGCATTGAAACGTAAAATCCTCAAGATTTTTTAAAATTCATAATAAGCAAATGATAGCGATGAAACTCAAAAAGGAAATTATTGGTTTAGTTTTCCGCCGCAATCGTTTTAAATAACGTCTAATCTCAATTGTTAAGTTGCAACAACATGAACACAAGCAAAAATGCTATGAACAGATGAGTAAGGTTTATAGCTTATTCAATTAACTACCTGACTTAGCCGTTTAGAATTAAAAAAAAGATCGATTGAGGATGAAAATGAGGTTCCAAGACGGTGAAAAATACATTCACATTCTTCCGCAATAGGCACTACCTTAAAACCCGGGGTTTAATAAAATCTATATATTTGAGAAAAATTGCGTTCTCATTTGGTCCGTCACGATGTACCACTTCTATCTTATCTTGCCTGTAACTTCCTCATTTAAATAATGCTTGTCGTTAACAATTAAAATATATTTTCTGTTTGACTTTTAGCAGGATTTCCTTCTTTTACATTTAAAATTGTAAGTGTTGCTCATAACTTTCCCTCTTAATACAATAGAGATCTCCTGACACGAAGGCTCATAGCCATGGCGGGGGCTTATGGGGCTTCAATCCCCGCCTAAATTTTTCCCAATCATTTTGTCGTTCTAATTTTAACTGGGCGTGATAATCCGGATTAAACTGCGTATAAATCAATCGTTAAGTGTCCGGAAACGTATTCACTATTTTGATGCATGTGTGGGGTTAATAATTGTTATTTTCAATCTGATACGTATGTTTGCGTTGAATTTCTGTTCTGGAGGGGGTCAAAAGCTGCTTCATAACAAGGTAGGCAGTGAACTTTACCAGTGAGAAGAGATAGGAATGGTCACTTGGAAAGTGAATACCAAGCACTGAAAATTAAGGGAAGAGATTTGTAACATGCCGGTACCGAACGGGCAAAGCTGATTTGTTTCAAGTTACGCTGCACTAGACTTAGACCCCCCCCCGAAGAACATTTCTGGCTACGTGCCTGCTAACACGTATCTTTCAAAATAGCTGAGAGGGTATTATATAACTTTAGATGAGATCAAGACGGCGTGACGTTTAGCATATATTTAAAAGCTTCCGAAGAAATTAAATAGGGGAGAAATGACGTATCTCATCGAAGCTTCATCGCATTATGTGAATCGAATTCTATTAACAAATTGGCAATTAACTTCCTTGAAGATTCGATCCACGACCTTTTGGGGAACGAATGAATCCCTTGACTCAATACAACATACCTCGTTGGTGGAAAGAACTGAAGCAGGCCATGATCCTCTTATTGTACCTTAAATTCCATCGGAATAAAAGCAATGCAATAAATCCCCCAATATCAATTTCACCACCCTACGTTAGCCAATTTATTCATGGCGGTTTTGGAGAAGGGACCATTCTATACACATCCGAAAGTTAGAAGAACTAATTCTTCCTCAAATTACCTTGAGAGTAGTAAATGTGACTCATTCCTATGCAATAAACATCTGGTCTCTTCCTTGTCTCACTGTAAATTCTTAAAATTTATTTGGTCGTCCCAAATAGCCGCCTTCCATCGAAATTAAATGCCAATGATTTTCACGATATTTTCAAACAAAGTATTTTTGTGTATTCCTGCAAGAGCATCCCGTACTAATGGAACAAAATACATGGAAAGAGGTCAATGTTGGCATGCCTCAAGACTATCTTCGTCAGATGTCCATACCTATTCAGTGATTACACCAGACATGGAATTACTTAAACGATAATAAAGCAAACTCATAGAATATAATTAAATACTATCCACCATAAAACGCTAATTTTCGCTGCGGTATATTGCAGTTAAATGGCAAAGTTCACCGAATTACAGTAATTTAATCTGGAATTATTATTTTATTGACAGTCTCCGATGTTTTATGCTAGCAACGTTCTCTCGCTTTGTATTCGGGTTGGCATGTTTTAAACACGTTCGCAATATAACTGATTATTGCCGTAAAAATTGGATTCCGAGTGGGATTTTGGAAATAAAATCTCGCTAAAGGACAAAGCAGAAGTAAATGCTACCTAATGGTTTTAACGTTTCTCGTTAGGGACTGAAGCATCCCGTTCCTTAAAGGGGCCCTCCATAAATCACATAACGGTAAAAAGCGAGTGGAGGGGACGGCCCAACTGTTATGATGCGTAATCTACGAGGAGGGGGGATCCAGTCTCCTGTTACGGATGCATTATTATTATTATTCACAGAATATTTAGTTGATAAATAATAGTTTTGGGAAATAAATAATGTACGATATTTACAATGAATTCGTTTTAAAAAGAGACTTACTTGTTCATTGGCAGCGTTACGTAACTTACGGAAGCGTTTTGGGGAGGTTCTCAGGAAGTGCCATGGAACATTCATAGGAGCAAAAGAAGAGGGGGGGTTGTGGAAAATACACTTTTCATATGATGGCCCGTAACACGTCTATCACGTGTTTCTAGTCCCAACGTTTTCTATGATTATCCTGTGTTTAAGAATTCGATTATATTTTTAAAATGTCATGCAGAAAGTTTGAATTTAATCAACGGTATTTTGGAAGGATAGTCCCAGGCTACAATACTCAAAGTTTCTTTTCAAATAACCAAATATTTATTCAATTCTGACAAAATCAAGCGTCATTGGGTAGAAACTCACATCATAAAATCATTTATCCTCACCTCTGTGAGAGAGCGATATTCAATTCTAGGGAGGAGAATACTGATACTCCGGGAGACCGTGAGCTTTTTCAACGTGGGAACCGATGAAGATTGCGTGCAGCATCGAGAGACGGAATTCGCCTCGCGGAGCGGGACCGTGTTGGGTGAGGACGGAATATGATCACCCTGCTTCACGGCCTGTACCTTTCGACGTCTTAAGCCTGTACAGATACTGAGTATGGAGCAACTTGGCGATTAAATTTCATAAACATGGTCATTTTCACCAGCAGATAATTTAAAATAATCTTCCGGCTAAAAAGTTTATAAACCCCAAGTATAAATTTTATAAGCCCCAAGAAATTCTTCTCAATCAATTTTTAATGTTAAGCATAAGGAGAGAGTTAGCAGGCTCGGACCCAAATAACTATACTCTTAAATGACGCAAAGATTCAACTCCCTAATCCTCTGATACTTTGACCTTTATTGACCCCGAATCTTTGACCTGTAAATATGGGCAATTGATGAAAAGATTTCGATGGCGCGTTTCATTTATTGAACATTTGCTTTCACCCAAACACTCGCGATAGAAGGTCGGAAAATCACGAGCGGGGGGCATTTAACACAACACATTGCAGATGTGCGATCTATGCTAAATTATGACCTCAAATCAATAAAATGACTAATACTGGGGATAAAAGCTCTATTATTATGAAAAAAGGAAGTTTTGAGATAAAGTTGGATTAAACCAATTAAATTGATTTTTAAGTTCAGAATAGCTCCTTCATGGATTATATGGGATGTTTACTCGAAGATCGAGAACTGAATACCTTCCAGAATTCCTCTGCGGTAACGAAAAGTATCCGCGCAAGGCCCTCCAGGAATAGTAAATACACTCGATCACTTAAAGTGAGTGTAATGGCATTACGGCCGTGGTACGCCCTTGGCTCCTCAAGCATGGTTGGGGAAGAAAGCACTCTCATCAGATTACTCGATAGCTGCTACAAATACCGGCCGCACCCCGAGGCAATGCGATTCGCAGAGACACGCATGGACACCTTGGCATTAATATCGATTCTATCAATTCATGGTTGAGGGGAAATCGAATGGCCACTTCCTTACTTAAATGCATACGGGCACATGCATTTACTTATTTGCCAGCCCCTGCGGTGAGACAAGGTAAGGAGTAGAAATGTGGAGTTGAGCTGGTGGAGGCGGTGGAGAAAGAGGGTGGTTCAGTGAGGGTCGGGATCCTCACCCACTGACAACTTTACGAGCTCTCTGGGCCTCGTTACCGAGGTGAGATGGTCCTTGCAGTGAGGGAAATGTATTGAGCAGATAAAGCGCTGTTCGGATGCGGAGGCAGTGGCACGGGGGGAGGGGAGGACCGTGGTGGGAGGCAGGAGGAGGTGTCTATAGGCGTTTCCCGTGAAGTTAGCGAGTCGGAGATAAGGAGTCGAAAAGGTTAGAGAGGCGTATGGAGGTGAAAAAACAAACACGAAACGTAATGAGGATTGAGAAGCGCAGGAAGAATACCTCTTTGGGCAACGGGGGAGAGTGCTGGTGGAAGAAAAGAGAAGGGAGGAGCACTGGGAGGCAGTTCGATCAACATGAAGGAGCTGAGAGCTAGTGGAGAGGCGAGTATTTTTAAGACGGGTGTGATGAGGGGAAAGTTAAGCGGCCACCAAGCCTCAAAAGCAAGATATTTAAATGCGAATGAATGAATGCATTAGGATAAAAGTAGACGTGCCTCATGAATGCGAATAATATGCCAAGTTCGAATCCACCCCTCGGCTGGGGTGTATAACTTGACAGTTCCGGAATGTACAAACATAAATGAGGCAGGCTCAAACTTTCGGGTCTTGCAATCCTCTAGGAAGTCGCATCATTGTCGGGAGGAGACTTGTGACAGTAGGTATCGTTTGGAACTTCGCCACAGTTAAACATTTGGGAGACAGCTGAGTTGTAGGACAAAATAAGAGAATAAGCAAAAGTACCGAGCTAACCCAGGCAATTATATGTGCTACAACACGCCTAATACCTAAATTTATGTCACTACTGTAAAAAATGGCCTCTCATACGCGATGGCTTATCTTCATAATTCCCGTGGATCACTGTTATTATTTACGACACTAAGGATCGCGGAAAATATGAAATTCTTCCCAGGGGTTTCAAGGTGTAAATCTGAATAAGAAACCTGATCTTAAATTATGATTTCCTGCATCTCTTTATGATGAAGCTTTTTAGGAAAACTAATTTTTTTCATTAGTCTTGCCATCCTTGCCTCCTGTTCAACCTCTAAAATTTGCTGGTGTTATAGTAACAACGCAGTAATATGCTTTCACGCAGTTTCATCAATACTTTTGTCCCCATATAATCATAACTTACGTTTTTATTAGACTCTCAGTCTGTGAGATCCCAAGAGACACTTAAGCGAAGACCATGAAATTACATTGATTCAGTCTAAGGACAGATGCCGGCAATGCGTTAGAATGCTTTTGTATATTTCCAATTGGTGCTAAAATTAAAGGAGGATATATTAAATTTTTAACTGTAACTAGGCTAGGTCGTACATGACGTGTCAATACAAAACATCGATTTTAGAACGATAAAAAGAACTCAATTCAAAATGGAGAATTACCTGGGAAACTCACTAAAAGTAGTTTTGTCAGAGGAAGGGTCTCCATCAAAGTATAGAAAGTTTGGAACAAGTTTTTCCTCTCTAATACCTTCAAATCAAAGAAATGGAGTAATTTTGAGCCAAAGAGATTGCCCTCATTCTAGCGGGTAAATAAAGTGTGTTGCGTGATGGTGTCGTCGAGATAGATTGGTGTGAAAGTTAAGCAACCTTGACGGTAAGCAAAAATGCAGCAATCATGACTGACTACATCCATTAAAAAGGTTTATGGCACTTCTCAGCGTGAGAAAATTACCGAGTACTTTAGAACCGCAACGCTTGGAAAAATTCTTCACGGACGATTTTTATGGATATTTTGATGCTTTCCTTTTCCCGATTACCCTACGTCGTAAGGACTATACCTTTATTTATTCAGTTTTCAAATACTTTCCTACATTTGGATAGCCTCCTACACAGTGAGGAAACAGAAATTCAAGAACTTAGGTCTGAATACCTACCTTACCGAACTGAAGAAGCTAGGAGTAACATTACTGATTAATAACTAAGGCGTAGTGATTTTTGGTTTTCTAATAAACCATCATAAAAGGCAGTGGCAACTATAATGGACCACTGCATGTATTACGTTTTCTTTCTGGCTTTTTTCTCATGCTTATTTTCAATTATTTCGTAGAAGTTGTGTTCGAGGAAATTTTACCATGTTGCCATGGTGTGCCATTATGTATGCCATAACATTTATTTTATTCATCCAGGACATGATTTTTTCTTCTAACTCGAACAGCAAAGTATCGGACGGTATTCCAGATACTGAAGTGAGAATTATCTGAAACGATGTTTCCAGCTCGGCTGGTAGCGCACTGGACCGTACCTTCGATCGCGCTCCCAAACGAGATTTGTAATGACCGCTCCAGCGCCTCGCAGCACGAGGACGTTCGCACGCCCTCGTCGTCTCGAAGGGGGCAGCCCGCTTTAAATAACACCCCGGCACAAGGACCGAGCCGATCTCCATTCCTGAACTATGCTTAACCCCTACGAAGGCATGACCTTGACCTGCGTTTCATACGCGGGCATCATTCTTCCGGACGCTACCGCGAGAGATGTAGGTAGGCGGCTGCCCCAAGGGAGGGCGATGGGACATCGAGGGGAGAGAGTGGCTGTGGGGGAGTTGGGAGGAGGGAAGAAGGTACGAGCGGGAGGTATAGGGGCATCAACACGCCATTCGCGATGCGTGCCACCACCCGCTGGTAGCACGGCAGCAAGAGCAGACAAGCGCACGACCCCGCTCTGGCGGAGGACCTGAATCAAGGGGGATAAATCAGGTGAAGGGGCCTGTAAGACGGGGGGCTTCGGGGTTGTAAGGAGCGGGAGGGGTTGCCGCCGACTGGGTAGGGGCGAGGGGAAGGGGTGCGGGCGGTGAGGTCGGCGGTGGTGGTGACTGGAGCAGGATGAGGCGGGCATAAGGGGGGCGTATCGAGTGTCCGCAGAGCGGGCCGGCGCATAATTCTCCGGTGAGGAGAAAAAACGACGCGCCGCACTCATTTCGTCCACTCCTGTATCTCCTCCCCCTAGCCAACATTTTTTCCTTCCCCGAGGAGTCCGTCCGACTGGTAGGTGCTTTTCAATCGTACTGTCACGGGGGATGAGTTAGCTCGGCCGTGAGGTGCCGGCGGGGGTGCGGGCAAATTACTGAGGGATATGAGCGACCCCGTAGAAGAGACCAGCAGCGAGGTGGGCGGGGGAGTAATCTTACATCAAAGGAGGCTCGAGATCCGAAGTGGAAATAAAGTAAGCGGGAGATTTTTCCTGAGGGTAGGGTTGGTGGGCGGTAAGCGGAGCAGGAAGGGTGAAGGAGGAGGGTATGGGCGTCAGCCGGTGCCAGGGGCCGGGGGAGTCAGGATTTGTGCAGGGGGGGAGGTTCCCATCGAGATGGCTCCAACTAGGTTCCCTGATGGTGGCGATAGGGACCATGGAAAACGCGTCGTGGTGATCAAGTTATCATTTACGATCGTCGACGACGAAATCTTTACTTTTTCTCGAAGAAAACATATCCCGGAACATTTTTCAGAGAGCTCATTTCTCTCGATACTCGCGGAAAAGGTCCACGCAAGAACGTACCTCGAGAGGAGAGGCAGATGCCACAGTGTGGAACTTTTAAGGAGCCAAAGAGACGTATTAGCGACTGGTAAGCGCTAACTCACTTCAAATATTTATGGGTTTCACATGCATTATGGCTACGGGTGGTACGGCTTTCCCAGCGGTTATGTGGCGCCGTCACGCAGACTCAAAAACACTAAATGCCAACTTGAAGTCCATTTTTTCGCTTTTCCAGTAAAAACGTAAGATGATACCAAGATAAATGCCTCTAACGGCTGAAAATTATACTTATGTGCAAAGAACGCATCATTTCTAAATATAAGAATCCAACTAGGATAGAGAGAGAAAAAAATCAATAATATTGATTTACATTTACAATTATGATCAGTTGAAATTATGGCTTAAATTATTAATAATACCAAATTGACTAAGGGTATCAGCTATATTTCTCTGGGACCACAATTAGGAGTTCAACATTTCAAAATGGCCAATTTAAAATGCAGTACGGATCCATTATTTCCACAGCGTTTTCAGAACTTTTGTACTCAATATAGTTAATGACTCCATTTTTGAAGAACTGAAGTTACTTTCTTTATCTATGACCATCAACCAGTTCCGGTTTGAGGGATTTTACTGCTTCGAAGAGAAAGACAGTTTGTCACTTTCAACCCAATCTTTGTGTGTCATGGCAAAATCTAATCTCTACCTATTCTACAAGCTCCAGGCATTATTATCATCATAAAATTTACCACAAAGACACTTGACACATGCTCCTAACTTTTCCGATATCCACGGACAGAAAACTACTTCACATGAGGACAGCCATTGTCATAAGCTGTAGCCCCGTACTGTAGCTGAAGACCAGAGTATAGCATTTTCACGCGTTAATGTTAGAATTGGCGCTATTATCACCTGGTTGGTTGAACAATGTTTGCCCAACTTTTTTGCGAACGCTTTCGTGGTCCATGTTTGACGTCAGCATTGGCGGGATAACCCCGCGTCTATTTGTTTCAATTAACAATAGTTTCGCTAACATTGCAGTTAACAGCTCCGAAGTGAAATTTAGAGTACCAAAAACTTTAACAGGGAAGACGAATATCCGCTCTATTTTGTGTGGAAAAGAATTCGCGCAATCGATTCAACATTATCGAGAATCTCCGGGAAAACACATAAGAGTGCAGTTATCTGTTTACAATTTATGCAAAATATCAACATTTAACTTTGAACCTGAAAATGCTGCTGGCTGCAATTTCGGTGACACTGTCGTCAGTCAAGATAAATACACGCGGGATTAACCCAACGAAATTGAAGACAACGTTTGTCCGAATTAGGGCATCCACCTACGTTAAGAAAAAAGGAGGGCCCACTTATTCGGTATTGCATCACAATATTCTACGAATATCTCTCCAAGCTACTTGAAAACCCTCCGTATAAAAGGCACTGATGGAAAGGGACACATAAAAAACAAGTGGAGATTTTATGAGGGATCCTCTACTTTTCGGGAGGCTACATCGTACAAGGGAGATAAAAAGAGGTTGGGAAAAGGAAAGATTTAGGGAGCAGTGTTTCAAGCGAGAAATACAAGCCCTTTCCGATTTTGAAGATAGCACTAGAGATATTGATAAGTTTATTTGAATAAACGGGACGTACATGGACACTTTTCCTTGTTCGTGGACCTGGAACACTTTTTCCATCAGGAGCTACCACGGTAGGTACATAAATATTTTCCCTTTCCTTACGATACTCATGCGAGTTATTTTTGTCATGTATTCATATGCCCTATTCGGTAAACAAGTAGACCATTTGCAAAGGTTTTCACTTATTATTAATGCGTCCTGATGAAAACGATGCATAGCCTTTACCTGATGAGGATGAGCACACTTGTTAAATAATTCTTATTTATGAGGGGTTGACTCATTGTAAACCATTATTGCAATGATTAAATGACCCATGGGTAGTCATGAGTTTCTATAATTGTGCTTCTAAGGAGATAGCTCCCTAAAGTAATGACAACTCCACATTACAATTTTTTAGTAGAACTTCAGTTCTACACTTTGCTCAGTGTTCTCTCTTCTTATCTCTCCACTTACGAAGACTATACACGAATTCAATAATTTAATTGAAAATCCTTCCAGTTGGCTAATGCTTTCTTCGGAAGATTAAATGCGGCACTATTACTTTTATTGACAGCAATACAAACTATGTAAACTATCAAACCTATTTACAGGACCTATTAAAAAGCATTTTCCTATCAAGTAGAGAAGACGTAGAGAGCACGAAACAGAAGGGGTGATTTTTCGCACTATTATGCTACTTAGCAGTGTAATTCAAACGTTGGAATGAAGAAAAACTTTCAAACGTAGAAACGAAGGAGATGTGGGAGTTTTGCCGTTGAGTTAAAAAATAGCTACGAATAAACATAAAGTGCCACGAGTTCATGATGAAGTTAAGAACTGAGGGAAGTTAAACACTTTCACGCGTAGTGTTTCACGTAATTTAGGAACCCAGAATCTACAAAATTGGTTTTTAACGACAAGGAAAGAATTTCGCTTCGTCACCTTAAGTCAATCCATCCTATAACCGAATTTAAACATTGGAATCCACAAATTTTGATGATAATTTCTCAGAATATTCTAGAAACAACAATTGGTGAATAAAAAAGTAGGTCTGAGTTGATTGACACAGACCGCGTTTGAATTCTTCAAGAGGTAACAGAAGCTTAAAATGTTGGTTATTTGCAAGGCATGGCCTAAAATGAGATTTTTATTTGGCAATTTAACTCAATTTCATTTCAGGAACACGAGATTCGAATAAATAAAGACAATGATGAGATCTCACCTACCTACGCTTGTGCGTAAAAGCAGGAGGGGGACGAAAGAGTTATCACGAAGAGGGAGTAAGGAAGAGCAAGAGCGAGGTATCCAGGTACGGAAGGAAGGGAAGCAAACGGCCGCACGAGGAAAATTAATGGACAAAACAGATTTCGGGAGATGGTCGGCTGAATGAATGTGCGGAGCCCGTTAAAACGGCGAGGGTAATGGATGAATTAGGGGAGGAGGAAGTCAAGATCAGGTTTGAGGGAGGTATTTGAAAAAATGAAACAACGAACCTCCATTTTAAACTATACTTCATTCCCGCAATAGGAACTTCAATTTATCATGGAAATATATCGGTACCTTCCCTGTCGTAAATCACTTTCTTTTTTAAGACACATCTACGGAATACACTCTCGACCCCCACAAATTTCTAGGGTAGCGCGTCACTTTTTGGAAACATCATATTACACAGAATTGGGGTTCAGTTCCAAATGTTTGGCTAAGAGTGAAGAAGTATGAGTGTATGTTCTTAAACTGACGTCATTTCTTGGATGAATTTATACATTTTTTAAGTATAAAAAATTGATAGCGTAAAAATATAACGTTGATTATACATTTTATGGATGTAGATTTCAATCATTCTCTCCTAGTTTTCTCAAAATGATAACAATAATAAAAATAATACACTCAAGAGGAAATATTAATTAGTGTTAGCCGATTATCACAGAAATTAAAATTAAGATGAAGAATACTTATACTTATCAAGTATATTACATTTGATAGAAAATGTGATGGATGGGCTTATGAAAGGTAGGACGAGAAGTGAAAGGTGAAATACAAAAAGAAAGTATTGTCGAAAGGTTCTAGGGAGGAAATCGATGCACAAATGCAAAGATAAAATGCAAATCGATGCAAGCCAGGGGGGTGGGGAGGGGGGGCTTCAGGCTTCTGGGGCTAAGGCCCGCCCGAAATTTTTTCTCATTTTTCTCATCTTTGCTGTTCTGGTTTCAACTGGGGATAATAATCCAGATTACACTGCGTATAATATAGGGGAGACCCGGGCAAAGCGGCCACTCTAAGGGAATTTTATTTTTATATTTTTCAAATGTTAATTTGAAGAGACAATATTACGTGTATAACTAGCCTATTAAGTTACCTATCTGTTGGTATAAAGGTTTAGTACTATAAGTAGCTCCTTTTATTTTTTTATAATTTTTTTTTTTAACTCTACCAAATGGCCACTTTGCCCACACGGGTAGGGCAAAGTGGCCACATGTGGCCACTTTGCCCCAAATTGTTTTAATAAATAGTAAACAGATTTATATCAATATTAGAAATGTATTCCAATGTAATTAGACAAATAACATGGAAATGGCACAAAAAAGGCACAAAATTATTAAATGAAACAATGGCAAAAAATAAATTTAACAAAGTAACTTGTTTCTGTTGTTCCTACAGACAATATTCACACACGAAATAATCGTCCTCCTCCTCACATCCAGCGCAAGCTTCGTGGGCCCAGCGGCTGCAACCAGAGCATTTTATCCATCCTTCACGACCCTTTGAACATGAATACAATTCATTGCAGTAGAGACAATCAGTGTCACTTTCATTGCTGTCAGATTGTTCATCAAATTGTAGTTGACGTGTCACCTTAACTCCACACTTTCCTTTTTGATATTTCTGTCCTGCTTTGCTTACTGTGTTTGTAGTCTTCATTTTCCTTTTTGTCGTCTTTCCTTTTTCTTCTTTCTCTTTCTTCTTCTCTTCCCTTGCTACTCGCCTCATTTCTTTTGCCTTTTCTTTTTCTTCTTTTCCCTTTTTTGCTTGTTCTAATTGCAATTTATATGGGCTTGAGGTCAGCACAGCAGCAGTTCCTTTTTTCCTTTTCGTTTCCTTTTTAACAACTGTTGTTTTTGGTAAAGGGATTATATCTTTTGGGCTTACAGCGAAGGAAGATCCTGTTTGTGAGCTGGAAGAGGTCCCAGGTTGTGGACTGGAGGGTGGATCTGGCTGGGGTCTCGAAGATGGTCCAGGTTGTAGATATTCTTGCCCAGCCTCAGTTTGATCTTGTGGGTCTTCGAGAAGTAGGCCTTCTTCTTCCACGTCTTCTTCAGCTGCCTCAAGTACGGGGTCTTCAGTCTGACGTGCTTCAATCCCTTCTTGATTTGGTCTAGGCTGTTGAAGAGGCACATCAGTGCATTCGGCAGCAACGTAATCAGCTTCTGTGAAGACATCTTGGTCTAGCGGCACAATGCCGCACTTGCGAAATCCATTTATTGCTGTGGCTGGAGTTGCTGCTTTTAAGAAAGCTTCCCCAAGAAGTCGGCTAACTTGAAACTGGGTAACAACCCTTCCAGGATTGTTTTTTAGATATTTTTCAATAGCTTGAACATAGAATGTGTTAAAAGGGCCCATAAACGAGACATCAAGAGGCTGCATTTTATGGCTACAGTGAGGCGGTAAACAAACCACGGTAGTGTGCTTCTCCCTCGCTTTTTCAATAAATGCCAGGTTTTTTGCATGGGTAGAATGACCATCTAATATTAACAACACTGGGTCGGCAGCTGATGGTTTGGCATGAGCAAGGAAATGGTCAAACCACTGAAGAAAAATATCGCTCTGCATCCAACCAGACGGGTGGCATGCAATCATTGCTCCTGGTGGAGCTCCATCTTTGAGCTCTGCTTTCATTCGAAGTCTTGGAAAAATAACGAATGGAGGAATGAAGTTTCCGCCAGCTGACATGCACACAACAAAGGTCGACAGCTGGCCTCTTTCTGCTGATGTCAGAGCTCCAACTTGTCTCCTACCCTTGAGAGCGAGAATCTTAGAGCTCTTTGATTGAACTGTTACGAGCCCAGTTTCATCTACATTAAAAACCCTGTGGGCAGGGTGGAAATGTTTCTCTTGAACGCCCTTAAGAATATTAAAAAACTTTGTCACATTATGTTTATTGAATGCCTGAGCCCTTGCAGCAGAGGTCTGCTCTGGTTTCCTTAAACTAATTTTGGGGTGCCGATGTCTGAATCCAGCAACCCAATCTAAGCCAGCCATTTTGGTTTCTCTGTTAAAATTGTTCGGAATGCCATTTTTTTCAGCTAGGCTGTATGCTAAAGAGCGAAGATCTGAAATCGTGACACCAAAGAAACGAACCTCCAAATCCAATATGTGCCGTACCAGTTCTGCTTCTTGTTCTTCTGTGAAAACAGCACGGTACTTCCCCAGCACCTTTATGTTGCCCTTGGCATCAATATTCTTACCAAGGACCCTCCTCTTCAGGGTGTTTCTTGGAACGGAGAACGTTTTGGCCGCAGTTGAATAGGGCATTCCATCATTTGTGACCGCTTCTATAGCTCTCTGCATCGCACCCGCATCCCATGATTGCTGCTCGCTTTTCCTCTTGTATTTGTGGACCATTTCAAACCCTAAAACCAAAAATATATATGTGGGCCTACCTATATGCTATAATAATAAGCTATTACCTATTATATGAGCCAAAAATATCAGTCAAATTATACTAAAACCTGTTAAATACTTAATGATAAGTAGTATTACAATTATAATCCACAAAAGGACTTCAGCCGGGCAAAGTGGCCATCATGGCCACTTTGCCCGTGGCCACTTTGCCCAAAGCGACGCCATTAATTAAAATCCCTCTACCCCCGCATCTACTGAAACCTACACAGTTGATTGAGATATTAAACTGAGCGTAAATACATACTATTCTTAGCAATGTGATTGATTAACTTAAGAAAATCACAGTAAAGGTACAAAGCGAATAGTATTAAGCACGTACCTTAGATCAGCAGTAGTAAAAACCAATGTTTTCTTCATAAAACTGACAAACGCAAACGCATCGCACCCAAACTTCCTCACACAACTAATGGCGTCCTACTCATGTAGTTATCATGACTGACGCTAGGGAGCAGCACCTTACGGACCCAAAAACCTGGCCTGGCCACTTTGCCCGTGTTGGCCACTTTGCCCGGGTCTCCCCTACGTGTTAAGTGTCTTGAAACGTGATCACTAGTTTGATGCATGTGTATGGTTAATAATTGTTCTTTTCAATCTGATATAAACGCATTCGTTGGGCTTCTGTTATGGGGTCGGTAAAATTAACTGCTTCATAACAACGTAAGTAGTGAACTTAACCTCTGAGAAAAGATAGGAAGGGGCTCTGTGAAAATAAATACCAAGCGCTGAAAATTAAGGAAGAGATTTGTATTATGTCGGCACCGAAAGAACAAGGCTGATTTGTTTCAAGTTACGGTACACTTGACTTAGCCCCCCCCCCCCTACCCGAAGCAGATTTCTGGCTACGTGCCTGCTGAGACGACTTGATATTGTGGATGGAAAATTGCCGCTCGAATCCAATAAACGTATAACTAAAAGTCGCGGTGTATTATGTACCGCTTTTGAATAGCTCCCAACGTTTTATAACAGTTCGTGATTTCACCGCAAATTCTACACACAAGCAGATGCCTCAGTGGTTCGATATCTTTGATGTATCACTCATCCGGGGGTGTGAAGGCTACGTAAAACGGATGTAGGCAACGTGGATGAGAGCGCCGCAGCATGGAAGTGGGGGTCACGCGAATGCACAGCCTCGTTTTTTTATTAGCGATGCGGGGGTGGTGGATGGGAAAGATCAGAGGAGAACATTGTAGGCTTGGGCTTGAGGGGGAAGGGGAATAGGACGGAAGGGAAGCGGTGGTGAAAAAGGCTTGAAAGATGTTTCGCAGGTGATGTAATCTGATGGGACCGGGGAAGATTTTTATTGCTTGCTCCTCCGGATTGTAATTTCCATTAAATAGACCTCCTTTACTGCTGCTCGCAACCCCGAATCCGATCCCACGCCGTGAGCACCAGCAGGACCAAATAAGGAGAACAAAACAAACTGTTTGTAGCCCAAATTTTAATTCAATTACGTGGGCGCGAAAAGGATCCGTGGGCTCTTTTCTGCATTAGCATACGTAAATTTTTTTATATAATCAGCTTCGCATGGATTGTCAATAAAAAGTGAGTTTCATCAGCATCCTCGCATTTACAAGTCTTTGATGGTAGGCATAAGGGCATACGGTCACAGGAAACGAAGGCTACTTGAACATTCAATGGCATTTGAACGCTTGAGAGGTCATGAAAATTGATTGAGACAAAAATTATAAATCTGCCAAACAATTCACGGAAAGGTTATAGCACTTCTTTTGATTGGATGCAAGTTTCTACCTTTATTACCGGGTCATAGCAAAAGATAAGCCAAGAGGAGGGTTGATGGGAATAGAGCTCGGCTGCTTACATTCAACAAACAGACTAGGTTTTAAAGGACCACTTCTACTTTCTTCCAAAACTTTTGATCGGGTTTTTGCCGAAGCTCTTTCCCTCTTTAGTTCTCCATATGCCGTCTTTCCATTCATACTGTCCATAAAGCCTATCCCCTTCCTCCCTCTTCCATCGTATTGCCCTCCATACTGCCCTTCAATAAACCATTGCCTTTCATTACTTGGCCTATACACCTGCCTCTAACTACTTCTAATTTCCACCACTACCTTTATGAATCACGAATGTTCCTAGCCACTCTTGTTCTCATTAGTGTAGTGACATCCTGAATTACTACTCCTCAGGCAAGAGGAACCCTCACCTAAAGAACCGTTCACCCTCTTCGGTATTCATCTATTATAAATACGAAAACCAACTTTGATCGCTAATGAGATTGAAGTGATTAAACTATAGTCTTTGTAAACTTTTATAATTTTCAGAATAGAGATCAAGCCTGTATTACGAGGGATTCTAAAAGCTATTTTACATGAAGCAATAGATTGCACCACTTGAGGCAGCGGTAAATCGTGAGCAATCCATAGACGAATGCTTAAAAAAATAGGGTCTATTTTCCGCGCAGCCGTTTATATATATATGGAAAGTTTTCACTATAATTCTTTGCTTCATAGGGTATATATAACAATAGACTTGACAAGCATCGTGCAAAACGGTGTTTTTACTCTATTTGAAAATTAGAGTGAACTTATGAAAATTTCGGAAAAACCTCAAAAAGGTCGATAAATCTCGCGCGCAAAAAATGGTTTAGAAGTGCACTGTATTCTTGTTTATCCCTACAATTCTATCCTCATGAATGGATTTAAAAAGTCTTTGATACCTTTGCGCTCCGATATTGTTAAAAAATTCACTCGCATAGCGGGGAAATTTTCATTCCCAT
Source organism: Platycnemis pennipes (assembly GCA_933228895.1). Taxonomy (NCBI): domain Eukaryota; kingdom Metazoa; phylum Arthropoda; class Insecta; order Odonata; family Platycnemididae; genus Platycnemis; species Platycnemis pennipes. Next base: position 87,816,215 of record OW121851.1, read on the forward strand.
TCAATACCTCGGAGGACTAAAGCTAAGAAAAACTTGTTTAAACCAATGATGGGCAAACTTGTTAAAGAGGGGGCCAGAGGGGGCCAAAGGAAAGGAAAAAAAAACTTTAGACGGGCCAATATAATTTATTTAAAAAATAAAAATGATACATTTTACAAAATTCTTGTGTTTTTTGTGATACCAAGTCCACTGACTTGTGAAAGTGACGAGTTACTCTAAGATTATGAAAGAGAATGTGATGAATGAAACTGTGACTTCATTTCTAAAAATTTCTCATAATTTGGATCGAACTGGGATTAGGAATAATGCCGCTTGGGCCGCATAGAACATTTCATGGGGCCACATATGGCCCGCGGGCCGTTGTTTGCCCATCACTGGTTTAAACTCGACCCTAGGTTCACATACGAGTGGTAACTTTCACATCAAACTTGAGAAAGCTGTTTTTGCAACTGAATTTTAAGTTAAGACATCGAATTATAATTGGCAAAAGCTATGGAAACCTTCGACATTTGATGTCTGTATCTTTTTCGCAAAGAAGCTTTAGTAAATTCTTTGCCCATGGCTTAGTATTTTATTACTTTAGTTTTTAAATGTATTTTTTATATGTGCTACACTGTGACGACAGGCACATGATGGGCAATGTGATGGCAGGTAGTTACTATTACTCCCCAATTCTTATCTTACGTGAGGACGGCAAGCGAGCGGTATCACCCTCAGCTGCTTGGAACCTGGCAACCTTGTCCTCGAACTGTTAAGTCCTCCCGCTAAACGCCTCATCACGAGAATGGCCTCTCGGCCGCGTGCGTGCCTGCGCGTGTTAGAGTGCGCGTTTTGTGAAGTGCCCACGCCTTGGATTGGGTGCGGACAGATGCTCGTTTTCCTCGACCGCACCCAGGGAAAATACAGACACACAAACGACGTGGCGGCTCCTCCCGAACTGACGTGCGTGGATTCATATTTCAGGGCCTTAAAGCGACTCGCGTCGCCGTAAATTTGTAGAAGGGTGTCTTCCTTATTGGGATAGGAGATGGCCGAGAGGGGCAAGAGGTAGGCGGGCCGGGAGGGAGGCGGGCGACGGTCCGCATGGAGTCACTCCACTGGAGTGTGAGTACTTTCGCCATATTCACGTCGCCAGGCCGGCTCGGCCGGAGAAAAGAGCCGGGATGATGGACGTGCTCGGACATACGCAATCGAGCGTTCGGACGACGGCAAGGACGGAAGAGTGGAGGGCAAAGGCAGGGAAGAGGTTCACGGGGCGCAAAGAATAAAAAATAGCTAGGTAAGCTTATGGACTGCAGTGACATTTGAGGGGTAACTATTCGTGGGATGCATTGCATACCGGTTGAAATGGTCTATGATGGATGTAAGAGACACTAATACAACTCGTAAAAAGCTAGTGAAAAGTAAAGTCACAATCGGAATAAAAAAGACCAAATAATAAAATATTCTTCTCGAACTTCATAGGACGATACCATTTTCAACACATTTCTATACCTACCATGCGGAATTCAATTTTAAGATCCCTATTACTCTAGCCTAAATTACCACTGTTAACTGCTAGAGTAGGCACAATATCAATGATCGATTCTCTGTCGTAAAAATAAAACGCTTTGTAATTCCACTTTTTAACACGAACTGCATAACTCGACCTGTGTTTCATTTCTCTGCTTTAACATTAGCATATTCATTCATTCATTATCAAGCACATCTGACAGACTTGATGGTACTTCTCAACGAACAAACAATGGCTGTGAATAATACATATACTCCCAAAAGAAAGTGGAATCACGAAGTGACTTTGTTTTTATCATTCATCATACCTGTACGATTAAATTGATTCTAATGTTTTTACTGGGCGAAACAAATACCTTTAACAAGAGCCAAAAGACTGCTGTTCTCCTGCAAGTGAGGTTTTTTAATTATTGCCAAGATATTTCTATGTCATAAAAACCAATGGATTGGAAGCTCAGTCTCTCATAATTAAATAAACAATTTCAGCTGGTTGAAGTGATTAAGCTGACCACGACAGCCAGGTAGGTGCCCAGGTATGGCAACCCAGAGGTCGTGGTTTCGAATCCCGCCGAGGAGCAGCAAGATTGTACGAAATAACTGTAGCCGTTGGATCACCTAAAATCCAAGGCTACATCTGCTTAAAAGGTTCAAAAATTGCTGCCACAGGGGTCACCAGACATTTCTTCCATAGAAATTATTCAAATATGGAATGGAAGTATCTAGTGTAAAGTATAAAAGTGAATCGTTAAGTGACAACAGGCCTAAAAATGTCGATTTTTACTACAAAACATGTTTAAAAGCTCAAAATTAATCCTAGTCAATGAGAAATTCCAGCAAAAACACGGACTGAAACAATAACGAACCAAATACTGAAGAATAGAGTGGATATCGATGCATAACACGCCGATCCATTGTTTAATGACGAAAAACATATTTCAATGATTCATCGCACAACGAAAGATTTGATAACGAGGATCAAATTATCGAGGTAATCGGTAGAGGGGAATGCGTTTAAATATTTATTTAATGCACGATAAGGGAACAGATTACAAGATTGTACACATTTCAAGTACGTACTATCGAAGTCACCCACAGATGTGCCACTGAAGTGGCTTCCTAGTTTTCAATACCTCTGCATTAAGTTCCAGCTAATGTTAATAGCATAATTGGCAATTATAGTTTCCACTCCTTCAAGATCTAAAATGTATAATATGTATCTCATAAATTCACGTTCTTACTTCATCAACCATTAGAAACATGTGACTAGTCGAAGATGGAGGCGAATATCTTCCTCCCTTGAACCCGAGACGATACTAATTCAGTATTTTTCCGATGCTATGAAAAATACATTTTGGGGGACTGAAATATTTTATGTAGATCAACAGGTGAAGTTTCAAATTCACCAGCGGTCGTACAAAGCACAAGGCAGGGCAATAGTAAGCGCACACTCGCCACTCGGAATGACAACTACATGATCGCAATGTAATTTGAGATGTCCGACTGTTGATGATTACAATCGATTCGTCATTGGAGTGGCAGACACGAGAAGAGACGGCAGATTTGTAGGCATCGTGTTAAAGAACTCCTAATTTGTAATGCAGCCAAGCATGGACGATGATGAATATGAGTGAAGGTCGGCGGCGAACGGAAAATAGATAAGGCAGGTGGTGCACATGAATCGAAGAAAATGGGACAGGATGGAACGGGTTGGAGGAACAGTGAGTCGGTTTCAGCTATAACGCCGTGTCAAGTCACCGTGAATGATGAAAAGGAAGCCAGGAAATGGAGCGGTAATTTACGCGAGGAAATGGACAAATAACTTTCACTGCGGAGAATCGAGTTTCCGCTCCCAGATGAGCATCCCACCGCCATTGGTGAAGCCCGCGCGAGATAGCATTCGCGGGCATGGGCCTTTGAAATTTACTCATGCATCGTTAGCGGACGAGATAATTTCTAAAATTAGGGCACAGGAAATGGACACAGATCTGTCAGATCTGTATTAATTTAAAGCTGTTGGAAGGTCGGGAAATAAATTGACATCACTGCTGAATCACCTATTTCATCAGTATGCATTACAAGAGTCGTAACGTGTTTATTCGCGAGGAATAGCATTCGTCTTAGCATTCGTCTTAGCAGAATTGGTAACCATTTCTGCATGTTTAACGAGAATACGGTAGAGCAAAATACTTCCTGCTCAATTAAAGACCACAACTTCATAGAAGGAATGTTAATTCCAACACATTCAAACCATAAACACAATAAAAGCTGTCTACTGAATACGAGAATCGTATATTTCATAGTCCCCTACACGATTCAACGGCTATACTTGATTGGAGAGTTAGCGTTTAGGGATATTTAAAGTGAATTTGCTCAAAAGTGCTAAGTTTTTTGTCACCACGATTGTTCTGTACCACATTGGAATGAAATAATTTTCTACATGTGTATATCATAATATTGAATTCCGAAAATAAGGCACGTACAAAAACGACGACACTAGCATCCAATTAAAGTTCAATAATCCGAAGATAAGCCCAATAATATTTCCAAATACATATGAACAAACTTACACACTTGAATGGGTAATCGAGCATATAAATTTGAGTTCCACTCCGAATCTAAAACGAAATTAACAGCAGGACTTCCGAATGATAAAACCTCCCAAGCGTTCGTTCGGCGCGGCCGGAAGTTATGACAGACGTGGCCGTATCATGTGGATGCGGAGACATTATGAGGACGTCCACGTGCACGGCGGGAGGACGACAGAGAGAGAGAGAAAGGATATGGAATGCGGTCGGCAGAAAATGAATCGCAATCAATGAATGGGAGGGAAAAATTCGCCGAGGACGGGATGAGTGCGGAGGATGAGACGGAGAGGGGGTTGAATGGAGGACTGCAGCCATGAACAAAGGAGGGGGATGAGCGGTCGGCTCGAGTGGCGCGGGAAATGTCGTGAGAAAAAGTTATGGAGACCGCGAGGACCCTTTCACCGCTCGACGTGTGTAAAACATCCCGAGTGATGGCGGGCACGAAATTTGCGCGGCTGTCCGCAACTGCACTCGATGAAATATTTGGTGCTTACACCGCCACGTGCACTATTCAACCATGCTTGCACGCACCTAACATGATTTTTGGCTCACTTAATGCCGCATGAGTGAAAAGAAATGAAAATTTCGACAATTATTTAAGATTTGGAAAACACTGCTTTTGTAGAAAACAAGCTAAAGCAGAGATGAGGTACATAAACTATAGAGTTACGTTTTTTACTGCGACTCTTTTCAGAACAAATCATTGAGTATTAAAAATGGCAAATCAGAATCAGAGCTGGATCTTCTATCGAATTAATTCAATGGGTGTCTATAGGTGTGGTAATGAATAGGTGTATAATAAAGCAATGGAATGCAATTTATTATACAGATGTTAGGCACCGTTTCAATTGTTTAAGGGAATCAGGCGACGTAACCTTCCAAATTCATAGAATAGAAATATTTTCGGACAGATACCATATTTTCTCGAGAGATTCATTAGGGTTAGTTGGGAGAAGATAAAAATATCCCCAACCCAGAAATCACTACCAACGAAAAATTTTGTACACACAATTCGACATCAGGCTCGTTTCCGCTGACCACATGTTGTGGCATGAATTCTGTTGCTACTAAACACTTGGGACTTGATATTTAAGGGCAGAGATGGTGTATTGAATTAAAGAGAAAGAGAGGGAGAGACTGATTTGAAATACATTGAGGCTCTCACTGGTTTCTCTTGCAACCGACGACCCATGTTTTACGGAGGCCAAGAACTGACCCACTCGCATTTGAAATTAATGATACTACCCTTTGATTACCGAAGATTCCCTTTGGTTACCGAAGATATATTTTGCTCTCAAATTGCAAAATTATTTGGATCAGGAAATTCCGTTAGAGACTCAATAACGAAAAAATGAAAACGCATCACAAATTTCTGTGGGTGTAGCGGTGAAAATTACCTCTAATCACGAAGGCATAATTTTCCTTCTTCCTGATTTCAGGTAATAAATAATCTGAGCTATGGTCATGCAGCCAAAATATTCCTTATTGCATATCAAATATCAATTTACAGCACATTCAATCTGGTGGAGGAACGGTAATTTTTGGTTAAGAAATTAAATCTTCGTTTAATCAAACCATTAATATAAAATTAGCATCTGGTCAGGAAACCAGAAGAATCTTGACAAATGCGTCCGACGACCCGTTCCATGACGTAAGTGCTGGTTTCATTCTTCAACGCGTGTTTGGCAAAAAAACTATGAGAAATATTAATCTTACAGATTAATATTTCTCATATCTCGAGAATTTCCCGGCACGATTTTTTTCGCAAAATTCTTCCATTGTTGCCTTCAAGTTAAGGTGACTCTGCTAATGTTGTAGTCAATTGCCGGAAATGCGTAATTACTGCCCATCCTTTGCTTAGGGTCTCAGAACAGATGAAAGATGTACTGAGGATGCTAGCTTCCGATACCATCATTTTAAAATACTTTTACATCACTACTATTCTTTCTCACCTATAAATGCTACACAATGACACATGTACGTAGGTTCCAAGGAAAAGATTAGGGAAAAGATATCTAAGGGAGTCAAACCTTGCCAGAAAACAAATTGTTTTAATTGGTACCTTCTAAAAAATACTGAACTGTAAAAGGCCTCGATCCATTTGATGACAAAGGCTGTATTAATCGACTGTAAGTGAATGGAATACTTCAGATGAGCTGTTCTTATCTCCACTATCTTATCATAGAAGATAACAGTAACCATATCACCGGAAATAACTTCAAAAACATTTGATAAAGTGCTAAAATTATGCTTGATAAGTCATCACGCGTTGAAAAAATCTGAGTTCCATGGGTTCCATGAGACTAAATTATCATTAAGAGAACAACACAGCAAAATATACAAGGGGCATACAATTTAACAGGACAGAGTTGCTCCCAAGCGTGATTCATTGGCTATCACAGCTTTGGAACACATTATGGTTTTATCATCAATGTTTCCATTGATATTAATTATATGCTTTTTATATTGATATGGCAGGTCATGAGGAATAGTTCTGGAGTTACTGCAATACGCGCAAGCATATATTTGGAAAGCATAAATCAGGCAAGGATCAGCAATGACATCGTAGATACCGCAAAATACACAAGGTTTGCCTAAAACATTATTAATGATCGCTCATTCTTTTCAACTCTATTATTGCACAGAAATGTTACTAAGCTCAATACTTGGAATTGGATGGACTTTAGGGCCTTAACGATTTTCAATGAAATTTTCAGAACATCTTGGTGTAGTGATGAGCAAATGACCACAATATAAATTTAATTATGACCTTCTTAGAATAGTTCTCAATAGAGACACTGAGAGGAGAATGAACAAAGTAAGCTATTTGTGGTTACAGCATCAAAGATACGATGTGTAGCAAAGGATCACAAAAGGATCACTATTTTCACCCTTCTGACTTATTAAATGTTTGCATAAATTACAAAAAACTTCATATTGTACAAATTAGCTGTTTCGGTTTAGCGCCACTATAATACTTTTATGATGAGAAAACAATTATTTTATTCGTCCCTGAAAACTGATTCAGGGATTTAATTAGTATGTTATACAAACTGTTAAGAAATAAATTTATCCAAATTATTTTTCACGATCATACGCTAGCCCAGTGCATAAATCATCGTTGAACCTCTAAACCCCATTCAAATCCAGAAATCACAAAGACCCGTGTAGGGTAGGCCCTGAAATCCATGCTGAATGAATTTCTGAGAACAAGATCCTTCGGAGAAGATGCAGGAGGCACTGGGAAAGGAAATCCCTACCACGATCAGTGAATTCCCCGCACTATTGGGGCTTTGTACTCGGTAAATTTACCAAATTAACTCACATTCGGCTTTAAATTGATTAAAAATTCCTTTCTTTTCTCTACTGCATTAGCTTCACCATAACCACCTAAGAGTTTGAAATCTATGCATATGAATGGAACGCTAAATAAGAGGAAAAGAGATTAGGGAATTACGTGAATGAATGGCGATTATTAAAGAAAAACGAAGTCCACCTAATTTGATTCTTTTGCCGTTTTATCCTTGAATTTTTATGATTTTCTGATTCTAGTGCAATTACTTTTGCAAATAATGTTTCCCGAATTACCTTCTCACAAGTGGAAATCTAATAAAATATGGCAAGAGGAACAAAGGAAGAACAAACAAGAGTGTATTCACATTTAAAGCTCATGGGGCAGTTTCTAAAGGTTGGAAACATGCAATGCTTTATCAGATTGTGTAAACTAACATTTAATTATTTCCTTGCACTCAATATATGCCCGGTACCCATGGTGTAACTTAATAACAATGACAATTACGATCGTAACGTAATGACGCATGTCTGAGCTCAGGTGGACTGGAGAAAGTAAAGATAAAAGTACTAGGTTGATTCGACAATTATTTAGATAGATTCTACCGGTTTCAACCTTTACAGGTCACCCTAAGGAGTCAGCATCCTCCTGAGGATGACCTATAAAGGTTGAAACCGGTAGAATCTATCTAAATAAATTGTGGAATCAACCAGGTACTTTTATCTTGACTATGTATAAATTTCACCAAGTAAACTGGCCGACCATCGATTTTATAGGACTGGAAAAATGAAATATTTCAGAAATTCATAGCAATTTTCCACGAAAAGTATTGAAAAAATTCGTTGAGGCATAAAAATGCGTTCGGATTCTTTAAAAAGGTCTAGGCCAAAGACCGCTCCTCCCGGATGAACACTCAAACAAACAATCCCGGCTTTTCCTGCGTGACCCGTGATTTGATCCGGCATTCCGCATCTCAAAGGCTCCTCCCGTAGTCAGACTTAAATCTACCAACCCGACAACCTCCCCGATTTTCCAATTCCGAGGCCTCAGGAGGCATCGGCCGGGGAGAGCGGTAACTCGCACTGGAGAGGGGAGGAGGGAGAGGGAGAAATGTGGGGAGCAACTACCGGAGAGGGGAAAAAAAACTGACCGGAGACTGTGGTGGTGATGATGATGATGATGACGATGAAGGCGGTGTGGGGCAAAGGAGGGAATTCGAAGAGGTCGCGAAGAGAGGTGGGGGGGGGATGTGATGGGGAGAGGGGAAGGAGGGGTCAAAGGGAGGAGTGGGGCACGTAGTTGGGAAGCTGGGAACGAAAAAGGGAAGCGGGCGGGTGGGAGGAAAGCCGCAGCAGCGATTCTTCCCACCACCAAACTCTCCTCCTCCACCCAATCCTTTTCTCTCTCTCCCTCTCTTCCTTTTGTCTGTCTTCGACCCTTCTCCCTGCTCTCTCCCGACCCCGCTCGGCTCCTTTTTAAAACTCCGCTTCCATTCACTCCTCCTGAAGACGCGACTCATTGCCTCCCCCTTGCCGTTCCCGTCCGTCCGTCCCGTTTCCTCCTCCCGAGGTGGCTCTTTCCCGAGCAGCGGCTGCGGGAGGAGACCGAGAGTGAGACCCAAGGACTCCCTATTCTGAACTCCTCAAGAGGTTTCTTTCTTCCCCCTCCCTACCTCTCTCTCTACCTCTCTTCCAAGCATTTTCTCACCCGAAAGCATCTACCTTCCCCACTCCAGCGGTCTCCCTCTCTCTCATGAGTACTATCTGAAATATTTTCATTTTTGTAGTCGCTGTCAAGGGAAAGTTTATTTTTCCCTCCATTGTTGTCGAGTCGTGGTTTTTCACTCTTGTAAAAGTTTCGGCCTATGCGTCGACGAAACGTGGCCACTCAGCGCTGACGGATTGAATCACTAGAAGACTTGTTAATGAGCATCCTTGCTACCTCGCGGGGAACAAGCCGAGGTTGAATGGAGGGAGGACCCGTGATTTCCTCGGAGGAAAGGTTCTCTCCGATAGAAAAAAAATCATTTGAAGATTTCTGCCGCGCTTCGTCTGGCCAGCCTGTCGTGTATTTTCACCTCAAGCGTCATGGCTTCACTGAAATCGTAGTCACGGACTCATGACCAGAGTTTTCACTTCAGGCATTTTACAATGAACCATGTTTTACGGAAACAGCCAAATACGGCTTAGGTAGTATATCATTAAATTATTACAATGAATTTTCATGTTATATCGCCAATAATTGCACATAAAAGTATTTGTAATTAAAAATCTGTCGTATAAAACGCCAAATGTCGCATTTATGCAACACCCATCGTTAAAGTCATCGGATAGCCAAAACATTTGAATATTTTCTTAGGTCAGTACTGAGTATCCTTTTAGGCCTGTAACAAGTACCACGTATTTCCACTCAACCAAATTTTAAAAAATATGAGATCATTTGCTCCAAATTGACGGAATTAGAAGAATAAATATTCACAATCGCATTCAAATTTAACTGAATATCGATCACAAGTGTAATGCATTAATATTCATGCACTATCCTAATGTTATCCCAGTACCATTGTAATTTCCGCTTTTGTTTCCCTTTGTGTCCCCCAAACACCTGGAATTAATAAATGCCAATCATGTCTACAAATGGTGGGATGTTTAAAATCCTAACTCCCCGATCACAGCATACGCCGAGGAGTTAAATATTTCTCGTTCTTCCCCATAACATCAGAAATGTGCTGGAAATAATTCATTCCTTTTACGCCATTATATGGTTGAGTTGAGCTAGTTTTCAGGAAACATCCAATCGCGCTAGATGCCATCATTTTTTACCTCTTGGATTTATCACTCCAGGTGGTGTTTCACGGCTACGGTAGCCTTTTCCATATGCAAAGAGTCGGAGAAAATAACCCTCGGATGTGGCTCTCGGAAATTCACCGAGGAGAAGAAAACGAAAAGCCAAGGTCAGACCTCGGTTCAATTTTTATTGGCCGTAATAAACCATCGAGCGAAACATAAAGGATGCTCCTCAGTCCCAAGGTGATTCAATATCCTGACCGGAGCGGATTCCTCCCCCCCCCCTCCCAGTCCCCCTCTCCGCTCAAACGCAACCGCAGAATCACATAAGATCGGTGCTACCGGAGCCACCGAAGCGCAATTTCCCCCGCCTGTGAGTCCCAGGTTTTAGATCGGTCGATGACGCTATGCCTCCCCACATTACGGGTGTCAGCATGACCTCTCCCGCCTCACACCACCCTCATTCCTCTTCTGCTCACCTTTCCCTTCCCCGCTCGCCGCAACAATGAGAGATCTCACTCCTCCCTCCGCCCCAATCACAAGGGGGGTTGGGTTGGGAGGTGAAGGGTGGGGGGGAGGAGAGCATCCGAATCCACCACGGCCCATTGTGGGCTGAGTCCTTCCCCTCCCCGCCGCTTCGACTTGACCCCCTTCGGCCAATTTCTATCCTCCACACCCCCCTCCATCAAATATACCCTACCCTCTAAATCCCTCCCCAATCCCCATTGCTTTCTTTAAGAAGTTCCGATCCGGACTGCGTGAGTCAAGAAGCGCGAGAAATTCCATTTTATCTTTGACGCGGTATCAAAATACTGCTGTCGCCGGTAGAATGTCTGAGTCCGAGCTGAGTAAAATGTGGCCCTAAATATATAAATAAATTCACGCATATATTTATGTAATTACTTTTCTTCACTCGGAGAGAAAAGTGTAACGTCATTTCCTTTACTGAAGATTTCTTCTGGTAATACTTGAGGTTTGTTCTATTACTTCTAAAACTAAGACCAATTGGTTTCTAAAATTATAATCATTATAATTTCCAGGAATAATACACTTTTAAAGTAGAGTTTTTCGAGAAAATGAGCTTTTGCTACCGTGCCAAAAAGCTGAATTTTATGACTTAATATACCCATTCTCACCATTGTACTTCACCGTTTTCACCTATGTATTTTACTACGTTATGTTTGAAAAATATAATGTGAAAACTGATGCATCTATCACCATAAATAGTTGAAGCAAATTCTTAACAAGTGCCAGAAAAATATGAATGAAAAAGCTTTTGTTCACACTGTGAAAGACGTAGAGGGGTAGGAGGATGTGCGGACGTGAAAGGGGCTGTCCAATCATCATCCATCGTTTCATGTACTGCTCGAAGAAGTCGTCGGGAGGTCAACGGATCGGAAAAAAATCACACCATAGCGTTTGGGAATCTCAACCGTCGTCACTCGGGAAAAGCGTCCGATTCGGCAATTTTAGATTCTCCTCCATGTCGTCTCGTCATAACCACTCCCCAGGGAATCATCATTTGGTAGGGACTATGTCCACGTTTTCGGCGAAGAGAGGGTGGGTGTCCGATTCTTTGACCGGAACGGTGGAATATGAACGGGACCGCGGAGATGATACGTCAAATTGGATTTTTCGAGGCGGGGAAGCCTCCGTCATTTCATGGTCGAAGACGGAAGATGAACGGCATCCCGATACAAACGACTATTTTTACTCTTCTTGACATCTTTAGCTGCAGCTTAAAAACGAGAACTGCGAACATTTTCACGATGACGAGGTCTTTTTACTCGCTTTTGCTACCAACAAGTATGCGGACAAAAAGCAGTTAACTTCTTTGAAAATGTAAATTTCAACATCAGGGTGATATTTGAATCTCTATCAGCACGTTACAAAATACTGATAAATTAAGAGTGGTAAAATTAAATTTCACTTGATTCGTAAAATATCATAAATTTTGAAGTCTATAATATTGTGGAGTTTGATCACCAATTAGATTTTTCACCAATCGATGTTGATCAAAGTGCATCCAAAATGCATGTTTATGTACGATGAGCTCATTTTATTGTATTTCAGACAACTGACATTTTCTAAGTTTTTAAAATTTATCTAATACCATCAACAAAAAAAACTAGCTACATAATTACTTTCCTTTGCAAAATGCTAAGGCATTCATTCCGAAAATTTTACCATCGTAGTTGTAGCAAAGAAAGAGCACTTCCCAAAATTGAAAAAAAATTGCGAGGGGAAATTCAGATGCCGGTTGACATCTGATGATAAACTGACTCCTACACAAAGTTTCGAACTTCCCTTTCAAATCAAACATTCGCCACGCTTGGGAGAGGAAGAGAACCAACCCTTGGACCCCTTGTAACTCCGAAAAAATTCTGATTCGGATCCGGTCTCGAAGCCCGCAGCGCACCCGACCCTCGGCTCACAGCAGCAATTCAGCGGGAAGCCAGCTTCCTCTCCGGCAGGGGCCGAAAAAAGCCGAAAGCTTTCTCACGGGGCGAAATAACGAAAAAAAAACTGAGACCGGAGGGAAAAAGGAAAATCTTTTTCTCTCACAGCATCTCGACCACCAAAGCATTAAAAGCTACCAATCTCGACGAGGGAAAAAAGGACAGCAGCGGCAAAGCGGGGGGCGGGGATCGGGTAGGGGAAAAGAGGGGTCTTTCTTCCTTCTACAAGCCACTGAGTGCACACTTGCTCCACCCCCCACTGCCCCATCCCAAATTCCGCCCCCACACACCCCCGCTATTAGAGACACCTCTCCCAATCGCTTCCAACCGCGCTGTTGCCGCGCCGTACTTCGACGTAGACGATGGGTTCCAGCCCCTTTTAAGGGTGGATGGAATTTGCATGAAAGAGAACGCTGTGGTATGCATCTCCATCTCGTTGAAGAGGGATGCGTGGAGCTGGTGGAGGGACTAAGCATAAAAAATTGGACTCGATCTACAAGGACATGAGGGAAGGAAGTTATTGGGTTGCTTGGTGGTTGGAGCACTGCCTTCCCATACCGAGGCTCCGGGTTCGAGTTCCGGTAGTGGCAGAGCCTCCAGTTGAATCCCGGTAGCTATTTGAACGCTCTATTAAAGCATTTCAAAGTCTGTGCTCTGTCCGTCATATGGGACGTAAAGCTCTGGATCCCATGCCACTTTTCTTTAAGAGTACTATCTCCACCTTTTATACCCCTCCGAACCCATAATTTTTTAACTACTCATACTACCCTCTATGGTGCAAATGATCTCAACTGACGGCCACCTTCCCTAATGAAAAATACCGTTAACAATTAGGTAGGTTAATTACCGAGGACCTATACGCTATTTGTATTACACCATAATAACTTGAAAAGACTGTCTAATTCCATACTATCTTTATGCGAGATATATACATAAATATTGGCGGTCCGATATACACATTACGTTAATGATCATGTAAAATGTTCGCACACACTGGTAAAAAATATCATAGTCATGCATTGCAAACTAATGCTACATAGAAATTTGGAAGCCTACTACGTTGAACATATCCAGTTTTATAATATCATAGAATTACATAAAATATCCATAAAATTTACATAAAATATCCATCATTTTGTTGGTAGGTTAAAAATAAAATTGCCAATGTGAGGAAATGGAACCCCAGTAAAACGCGTGTTTCACCAACGCCGCGGAAGGCTAAAATAAAGTTTTATATGTACTCGAATCATATAAAGGCTTTATCTATCACTCCATAGCTATCAGTCTCCCTGCATGACGCATGACGCAAATCATGATACCCGAGAAATGTCGTAACTGTGGCACCAAGGTGGACAACTCGAAGGCCTGGATATTAAAACGTCGCGGGTTCGAACTCCGTTTGGGACATAGATGATGTGTTTGCCTTCAGAGTTATTTTTAGACCAGATCCTGGACGCGGAACCTTTTTCAATGGGGAGTCCAAAATTAATACCTAGGGATTCTCGCCAGGCCGCATTCTCCTCCGTGGGTCACGTTCATACAGGTGCAACACCTGTGTATGCATACATATGCATACATACAAAAAGACTGTTGAACCGTAGTTCAGTGAAAAGAATAGACGTATACCGCGGAATAAAAATTAAAACGCCGACAGAAAAATCGACCATGATGGCCAATTATCTAATAACATTGGCAAAGGCAACTATATACAAGGATTTTACGTTGTTATGCAAAGGAAAAATTGCAAAGCCAAATGTTCATCTATCGTTTCAAAACAGTTTAAAAAGAAGAATAATTCGGGAATACGTTTACCACCGTGGGCAAAACAATTTAAATCGCTTCCACTCTATGTGGTGCGTAGAAAAAACTATATGCCAAATGGAGGACGGAGTTTTGAGGCTCGGGCCCCTGGTAGGAGCCACCGAAGAGGAACTATCTAGCGGCCTATCGGAAGAAATCACAGAGTTCAGCCAACACGGAGGCTGGGACACTACCGCAGCAGAAGACCGACTCATGGAAAACTGATACGTGAGAATACGCGATGCCCACTCTTTAGGTGGGGAGCGGGCGTTTTGGCGGGGGGGTTAGGGACTGGGAGGTTGTGGTAACCAGCCCCTTCTTGCCGGCCCTCTCAACGCCGTAGCCCGTTTCCCTGCTTTGGAGTTTCAATGGGCATGGAGAAAAGATAGAGTGGAAAAAATGAAAAGGGTGTGGGCAATGGCGTGTCCATTGCAGTCTTTATTTTTTGGAAAAATGAGTATCTCTAAAATGAGGTATGAAAGAAAAAAAAATGATGATGATGATAAATAAATGAGGTGACGAAGAGAGAAAAACCAAAGCGCTAACCGCACCCTTTAATAATAATAATAATAATAATAATACATTTTTGAGGTTTGTTGTTGGCACTTCATTTACATGACTTCAAAACAAGATCAATCAGAATTATATTTGCCTCTCAAATTCGACGATATTGAAAAAAGGGAAAATATTCCCTCAATCATCTTCTGACTACACTTAACAAAATATTTGCAGAGTGGTACGGCTCCGGCTCAAGATGTAACCGGAAAACTTCTATGAATACCAGACAGAGATGTATTCAAATCAGTAATTGTAGGCTACCGCCACAAATTCCGATCGCTAAGATTACTTTGCTTCCTTGCCTGATCTTAATTATTCACTTCACGCTCATATTGCCCAAAATAAAAAGAAAATGAGTAGCAATTAAACCTGCATTAATGTGTATCCTATCAAACGGATGTTCATCCTGCTCGGACTTATTCCAAACAATCTGATCGGATCATGGGTACTATGATTCATCTTACTCCCTTGCTTCTCACAGATTTTGATTAATTTGTAACTCAAGTACGATAAATCGAAAAATAAGGAAAGCCACCGTTGCACGACGATTACAATGATCACCCACGACTCAGGCATCATCAATTCCCCGGGCAACCTTTGGCAGGTTTCGCCAATCGCACAAATATGCAGTTTCCTTCTTTGATCCGCAGTACTATCGACAGCTATTGTAAGGTTAATGTCCACGAACACCTCACAAAATCAGAAAAAAATTTAAAAAATACCGTGATCACATTCATATATATCACATAATCTTTTATAATGAGACACTAATTATTCGGACAGTGTCTGATGCTGCTCATACCCAACCTGGCCATTAGCAATGTAAATCGCAAAATATGATAAGTTGGTTGGTCAATGTGACACCGGTAAAATATCTGCCCATCAGAAAATTGTCTCCTCTTACTTCCTAGAGAATAGTATAATACGGGCCATTTATAGAGATTTCTACTCTGGGGAGTGGAAGCTTTCATTCATATCGATGACCGGAAGGTATCATTCGTTCAAGATGGATGACGTTCCCTTTTGGCTTTCGAGAGGGAATATACAATTTTTTCCCAGCTCCGTCTTGACGCACGGCTGAGCACGGAATTTGGGAGGCTGTGATTCGCGTTAGAATAAAAACCGGTGGCCAAACTCAGGTCTGACGAAAAAAAGAGTGGTTGAACTGACATTTCTCATATTTCGGTTAGCAGGGAATGAGAAAGTGGTGTCATTGTTATTTTAAAGTTGGCTTTTCGGTGATTAGGGTCACATGACAGTTTTTCTCTAGTTGATCGATTAGTTTCGAAATGGAAAACCATCATGGCACTCCTAACCAAGGAAAGAAAATATAATTACACTCTGCTAACTCTCCTTGGATTGCACCAATGGGAATGATTAATTATTTCCTCAGTGGGCAATATCGCTTTTCTAAAATATTTTACAGTGAATACCGTGTCTATAACTGTAAGAACAGTTATCATTTAGTTGCATGTGACTCATGAATATATTTCTAGCATGTTTCATGAGGTAGTAGCATTGTATACCTTAGTTGCACTTAAGTATGTTGATCTTTCACCCCCTGCCACGCACCCTCGCATTGGCTCTCCCAGTATTTCATAGATGTAAATTTAAAATAATAGTCAATACCCTTCCGATACTAAAGAAAAATCTGCATTTACCCGTGTGATTATAGTCTCGAAGGGAAAGGTCGCCGTGAAATGGTTATCAGCGACAAAAAAAAAACCTGAACTACTGAAGCAAGCGTAAATATTTCCTCTGCGTTAATCACCGCCTCAAGCCCTAACTGCAGCTGGAGGAAAAGAAGTTGTGCGGTTTGCATGCAGCCCATTTTGGGAATAGATAGAGATGGAGGGGGAGAAAAGATAGCAGGAGTTAAGTATCGGTGGGAAGTGGTCAGGAGGAGACGGGGCTGGTATGAGGGGCGGCCGAAGGACCTCCGAAGGGAAAGGAAATTGGATCCAGCCGAGGTGGCGGTCAGGGGAAAGGGTACTGCCAGTAGGGAGGGAGGGAAATTCACGGGTGGTTTGTGGCCAGTGTTCCGAATACGAAAATCACCGCCGAACAGAAATGGGGAAAAAAGGGCACACATTTTTCTTTCGCGGATGTTGGATTACGGGGCTGCGGAGGAGGTTGGTCGCCGAAAATAAGGAAGGAATGAGACGGAAGCCGGCGATGGGAACAAAGAGAAACAAAAACGAGGTGAGTTTGGCAGCGGGAGGAAAAAATCGACCGTCAGGGGGGATGAGGTCGGCCAGAAGATGAGTTGGAGGACTTGTGACTTGGGATTGCGCGGAGTAATCTCTGACGGAAAAGGGAAAGATCTACTGATAACCTCTCCAGCGACAGCCTCGATGGAGGAAAAACGGGCAAAACTCAAGGGGGAACAATTGATAAGTACAAAGGCAGTTTCCTTACGTGGCAGCCCAGCATTTATCCCCAGAAATAGGGAAAGGTGCAGTTTCCGTTAGGTCTCGCAAATTCAAACGTTTGTGCTTGCAGTTGTACACATGGTGCAATTTTTTAATTCTTAATTTGGATCGCGTCACAAAGTGTCATTGGATTCATCATGTATACAATCGTGATAATATCTATGATCGTCAGGGGCATTACATTTACATTGAAGTCCGTATTGAAGATAGTCTCTCACTGTGTTAGTATCGTATTTCGATTCCATGCCTAGACCACAACAACACCTGAAATTTTACACTTCTTATCGGACTAATCGAACCTTAGGACCCTTGAGCTAATGGTATTTCTCCATGTACCCTCTCCTCCTTCCGAAATGCTACCTACCTCAAATTAAAAACCATTCTCTATATGAAAATACTTCAGCCGTTGATTACGTTCCCTGGCAATTACGACAGATAAACATTTGATACCTTCTATAAAAATTATTGGGTTGTATAAAGGTAAGTAGCAACCCCCGATCCTACGTTGAATCCGACAATCAATGGCAGCTAGGTAAAATATGATGAGACATTTTTATCTTTTTTCCTATGATGCTTCAATTATGTGCGAAGTTATTCTCACAGAGAATTTAAAACTCAATCCAAACATAACTACCTATACCTTGTAATGTCATGGTTGCATTTAGTTGGAAAAATAGATGAAAATTAAGTACATTTGTAGGAGTTTTTGTAAAGGCAATTTTTGAAGGTGAGAACAGCTATATTCCCTCTTAAGAGCGTTTTTAGTCCCTCGCAATACCAATAAAATTATCAACTAATTGGGAATGAACTATCATTTTTCCAGAGAAAAAATACTATTGAGCTCATAATCCCATTTAGCTATAACAGAGTTGATTGGCTTTAAAATTTTCAGCATTAAATGTACAGGAAAACGACATCTCTAGAATTTTGGCTGCTAAACGATATCATGAGGTTATTCCCGAACACGAGGTCCCAAATAGAGTCGTTATTCTATATATTCTCGGAATCCAACGATGGGCGAAATGGAGCTAGTATACTTCTCACGCTGAGGAG
The DNA here is from genome assembly GCA_933228895.1 of Platycnemis pennipes. Taxonomy (NCBI): domain Eukaryota; kingdom Metazoa; phylum Arthropoda; class Insecta; order Odonata; family Platycnemididae; genus Platycnemis; species Platycnemis pennipes. Next base: position 87,834,692 of record OW121851.1, read on the forward strand.
CGATTCGATTCCAGGAAAGCTAAGGAATTTACAGTGGTATTCCGGTCATTTTCAAAGAGGGAATTGCTTTGTCATGGAGTGTATCGGTGTGATTCGTAAAGATTGGTCTTAGAAGAAAGAGGATGAGAACAGAGCTTAAAAACTTTTAGCACACATCTACGGAGAAAGCAAACTAGATAGAGTCGTTGAAGGTTTATGGATATACATTGGTCGTTAAAAAGGCTCAATGGAATGGGATCAGAGGATGATGTTAGGAGAAATGTTTAAATGGAAATAATTTGAAACAAAGATATTTGGAGGTGATACTTCAATCTAGGAAGTATGCTATGTCAGAGGGAAAGATAAAGGAAGAAGCATGGGCATTTATAAATCTGGACAGGGCTAAGGCAAAAGAGATAAGAGGAATTTATGCTATACTGAAAAAATTTATAGGTCATAGCATAATTTTTTTAAGGCAGGTGACCAAAACACTTCTGTGTGTTTTTATTCGCAGTCTCTACAATGTTTGGTTCTCCTTGGTGAAATTAAGCTGTAAGGTACTCCATCTGACAAGGTTAACTTTGAAGTGATGTTTCTAAATACACCGATAATTTAAAAATATTTACTTGCTCAATGATGTCGTCATAACCGTACGTGAGTATTTAAGGCAACTCTTAGTTTTAGCAATGTAATAGAATTATTTCAACTGTTCGCAAAATTTTGGGATCACTATTAGGTCTATTCAATATTCACCCCTGCAGTCAAATCATTCCAAATTTTCCAAATACATAAATTTGATGAATATAATGCCATTTAAAATGTTATGAAAGATATTAGTCGGGGATAGAGTCCCCGATATTTTTCTTTACGTTCCTTCCGAGCAAGCTCGGCTCTTGGCAGCGGATGGGGAAACTCGATGGTGTCAGCCTTCGAACGTTAGTAAGCTCTCACGTTAAAAGGGTTCTCTAATCACGGTCATGCATCATTCCTTGTTCCTTATGTGACGCTGCCTATTAAGGCATGCATGTATTTTTATGGCCGACATACAAGTTTTAAGATCTTTTTAGATCTAATTTAACACTCCTAATGTCGGTCACACATGTTTCCAGAAACCCTGGTGTGGTATCCACTCATCTTCAAAATAAGTGTATGATTCGCAATGCAGATATCCTCTATAAGGTTATTCAGCCATAGTTTTCCTCTTCATTTCTCACTTGTAAAATCCAGAAATATTCCTTTTTAATGAACCAATTCGACTTCTATCCGTGGAATTAAGATCTCTAGTTTACCACTTATCACTACTTGATTTCTCTCCTATTTCTCTAGGGATTTATATCTCCACATTCATCACAATGAAACTTTACTTGTAATTTACGTCCGTCACCACTTTAGTCCATACTGAATTACCTAAATATATATTTTATTCATGTATTTCTTTGTTATTGGAGCATCATACAATGACCGAAGAGTTATCTACAGCTTGTATAAAAACCAGGTGACCATAATCAAATCAGGACCCAGCAGTACAGAAGCAAGCATAAAGAAAGGAGTGAGACAAGGCTGTGCACTGTCTCCCATATTATTCAATGCCCACACCGAGAAAGACATCCAAGAAGTCAAAGAAAATCTCCGGGAGTAAATATCCACGGGGAGAAAATCAGTATGCTACGGTTTGCCGATGACATAGCGGTCATGGCAGAAACAGAAGGAGATTTAAAGAAGACACTTGGAAATATGAAAAGAACAATGACCAGATATCATCTGAATATCAATAAAAAGAAAACTAAGGTATTGGTATGCAGTAAGAGAAAGGACCCAGGACCAATGTTAAACTAGGAAAACAAAAATCGAGGAGGTGGAAGAGTTCTGCTACCTGGGAAGCCGAATAACCAGCGATGGACGAGGAAAATGAGAACTCGCCAGTGGAATTGCCCAAGCAAAAAGGGAATTTCACCATAAGAAGATTCTGCTTACAGCTGCAAATACAAACGTGGAAGTGAGGAAACATTTCATTAGAACATACATCTGGAGCATTCTACTATGTGGCAGCGAAGCAGCAGCAGCAGCAGAGAAATCCAGGCTGTAAGCATTTGAAATGTGGTGCTGATTAAGAAGAGTGGGAGAGAAGAGATGTCTACTGAAAACCTTAAAAAGAAGATGGGACAACTTAATAGTCCACATCTTCACCTGATGAAGACAATCGTCAAGGAAAAAGTGAACGGGAAGAATGGAAAAGGCAGGCCTCGTATGAGGCATATGGAGCAGGTTGTGAAGGATGTAAAAGAAAGGAGCTACGTCAATATGAAGAGGTTGGCCAATAGAAGAATCGAATGGAGGGCTGCGTCAAACCAATCCTATGATTGCTGACCCATGATGATGATTATTGCTTTGTTGCCTTAAGTATTTTTTAGATTAGAGAAAAATGATGATAAAAATTCCAACTTGAATATTTTTAGGTTTTCATTTAAAAAACAGATATTTGATAGAATGTCTTCATTTATTTAACTGAAAAGCAATGACACCAACTATACCTTACTGCGTGGTTGAAAATTTATCTGAATTACTCGAGGCTTACGGAACTATGTCATCTGCCATGCAATTTACTGGTAATCAAGTAGCTGCCACCAAAATAATGAATAGATACGAAGCTATGTATGTCTATGTGACTAAGGAAAAGCAGACAAAGAGACGACAATCTTCAAAGTGCGGTCAGTCAAAGGTTGAAGACATGTTACTGCAAAAGAGAAAGCTCATATTTAAGCAACAAGCACTCTGTCGAATGTTACCAACACTGCGATTGGGAGCGGAAAAATATACATTCTCTGGGAAGGAAACATTTCGCGCGAGGGGATACCTACGTGGTGTAGCGCTAACGTTCTCGGAAGCGAATACCACGAAAATAGAAGCGTACAAAGATTGAACTGTGGGCGAAGCGGTGAGAGAAAGAAAGTAAGAAAGAGGGATGGGAGGAGTTGGAGGGTGCTCGGAGCACTGAGAGCGAATGCGTGGGTTGGGGGATAGGATAAGGATTGCCTTGAGGGAGAGAGAGCTGGGAAGGGAGGGAGTGAGAGAGAGAGAGAGGAGGTAGAGGAGGAGGAGGCTGGGGAAAAGGGGTGTGGCGGTTGCGAGAGGAGATTAGACGTCGGAGGCGTTTATATGGGCTGGGTTTTATAAGGAGCCGGGGCCCCCTAGTTGGCCGGGGCTGGGCGGAGACTGCGAGGGCGGCAGAGGAGAGGGTCAACGGAGGGGGGTCGGGGGGAAGGGAACAGCGGGAGAGGCAAAAGATCTTCTGGATCCACCCGAGTAAAAGCGCCCCCTTGCTTCCCCGGCGGCATCGCAGGTGGCTGCGCTCGGAATGGCAGGAGGAAGAGTGTAGGAAGAGGGGGAAAGACGGAGGGAGAAGGAAAGAAGACCGCCGACGAGACTACTTCTTAGGAGAGGGAGGAAGATGAGAAGGATATAAGAGGGTAAAGGGGTGCTGAGGGGTTGAAGGGGATCGCGAGGTAGATCATCAGATACGCGGAGAGTCTTCCTGCAGAAGTGGGGGCGAATGGGTGAGAAATGTGTAGTAAGGATCGTAATAGAGGCAGAAAAAATATCCCACCGCGCCCGAAGGGAGATACCCTGACTCAACGTAATTAACAATAGATTTGTGCGCGAAATCTCGAGAGGAATATCAACAGTGAGAGGTTGAAGTCTGTGTTGTCAAATCTTCTTCAAGAAATTAAATACAAATATAAAAAAGAACGAGACAGGTATAAAAATAAGCATGCTGATTTTATGAAAATAAATGACGAGATCTATTTGCAAATAGCCTAAAGTCATCCAGGAAACAGGAATGTTCTTGCTTGGGTTTTCAGGTGCTCCCACGGCTATAAATATATCTGATATCGCTTAAAATTTTCTCTTAGCCGTGAGAAGCATAAAACATACCCAAAACATTTCCAGTTAGTCAAATTTGCGTCATTAGGCGGGAGTATTATCCTTGGCCCCTTTCTGCCTAAATTCTGGAATTCATAACCAAGAATGGACTTTAGAACTGTGATCAAGATTATTGTGACGAAGACTCCCTCATACTCATATTGATATTAAGCTAAATGCAAAGTAGGACAGGTATATGCATGGAATCGAAAAGACAGCATAAGAGCATTTTTGAAAAAAAAACATGCATTAACGGAGTCACGCAAATTTAAATACTATCGCGGCACGGGAGAATAGTGAAACAAAATATTTCACTCCAAAATACCCAAAAAGGGGTATTTTCAATTTCAACAGGGAGGGGATTCGAAAGTTTTATGGTGGTTGACCGTATGGCGAGAGACAGGGGGACATTCCGAAAAAAAACATGAGCTTCTAGAGCAGGATATTATATGCAACAGCATTGGTAGGAGGGAAGGTGGTTGCATACACGATTACAAAGAGAGGAATGGAATAGAGATAAAATAAAACAAGTGGCGAGGAAAAGAAAAAGGCAGAGACCAGATCGGATGATAAAAACAGGGAGGCAACGGCAGATAGTCGGGAAAGGGACGGAAAACGGTGGAGAAAGGAAGGCGTGGAGAAGAAGCATACAAGTGGGCGGGAGATAATTATACGAGCGGGTGCAAGTTGTGGGAGGGAAAGGAGGAGCGGGTGAGGCGTACGAGGCTGGTTCGTAAGCGTGGAGGTGAGAGAACACTACTGAGGTGGGCGGGCTCGCGGAGGCCTAAAAGAGGGGGGAAAGATCTCTCCCGCCTCCGGCGCGGACGGAAGTCCCGGAGAAGGGCCGGGATCGAACTCGCCAGACGACAATTCCCTCCCCGGAGAGGGTTCGATCCCTGCTTCGTTCCGACTCTTTTAGCAAGGGAGAGCACGACCATTTCTCCTACGGAGTGCCCAACGGGAAGGACATACATTTGAATAGCATGGTGTGCGGGAAAACGGGAGTAAAATACTAAGGAACAAACGGAGAGGCAGGTTCGCGTGAGAAGGTGGACAGGAAGGGGTGGAAATCGTCAAAGATTTAGGTGATTGCAAAGGGCATGTAATACCAGACTTATGTCAGCGAAGGTGGTACCAATAACCTGCCATCAAATGACGATAGCGGTCGAATCCAATACAGACTCTATCATTAAGGAGGCTAGGAGGAGTCCCGCTTGAATATTATTAGATAGGATAAAGATAAAAGACATGAACACACTTTTGTGTGAGTAATAATCATCACGGTATTCGGAAAGACCCGAAAATATGGATTGCAATCGGTATCTCCTTTATACAATCACACCGGTGCAAAACCCATGGACAAAAGCATAATTTCTGATTCCCCAAGGGCGATTTAACACGGAGTGACGGGGAGTGGAAAGAAGTGATATGCTGTCTGAAACTGGATACTATAAAATCAGTAATATGTATCTTTCGTATTTCTTACTTATTTTGCGGCGTTTATGCTAAAGTTATCCACAGATCAAATTCACTGATGGTTGCAGATATTTTCGATCCAATTTTCAGTGTAAACTTCTCTTTTCTTTCATACTTAGTATAAAAATGATTTTATAAGAATATTCTAAAACGAATGGTGATTCCGTGACACAGATTGTGAAAAAACACCACTCAGCGTGGTTGGGGATATCTTTGTGGGTGCGTTTACGCATCAAAAGGCGCAAAAAACTTAGAAAGTGCATTGCTACCACCAGAAGTTGCAGCGGAGACTCCCCCAACAGTTGGCGGTTACGAAGACGCCATCGGTCAGCCCATTGGAAGCGTGTCTCTGAACAATTCACTGGATGAGGTAAGAGAGGGAGGGACAGAGAGAGAGAGGAGAGGCATCCTAATGGCTTCGCTCTTATATGGATAGCTGTATCAGGAAATAGAGTTAGAAAACGATCGGCGATAAAGAAAGTTTTACTCACAAGTTATGCACAAGCGATAAGTAAATCAGCGGTGGAGCGTAAAAATTAATCACCGAACACCGCGGCGTCCGAATGAAAACGTCCCAAGAAATGGAAGCTTGCGGTAGGGACGAGAAGAGGAAAAAATGAGGAAAACTTTACGCCTCTTTTACTACCGCGGCGGGTAAGGAGGCAATATATCATGGTTTCGCATTCTTGTCTTAACTCTTTTCTCGTGCAGAGTGCGGGATGATATATCGGTTGGTCGGCGGGATGCATTCCCGAACAATATAAATGCCCGAGAGCGACGCTGAACCGCGCGGCGGCCGCTGAGTGGAACGCCGCGTCGTGTCCCTGCCTCCGTGATGCTTTATTGAGCGGAAGTGTCGGGGACAGAATGCGAAAACCGCAGGGGGGGGCGTAGAGGGGGCGGGGACTCTTGAGCGGTGACTGAGAAGACACCACGTCCGCGTTGCAGCCTCCGCGGCCGCCGCAGCCTCGGCTTCCGCCGGGTACGAAATTAGTCCCCCGGACGACGGCCCGTGAAAGGGAGCCCAGCCGCCAGGATCGCTGATCATAACGGCTCGTTTTCGTCGTAAAATTGATTTCCGACGCACTTAGATCCCCTTTTAGGAATAAATATATCAATCGGAGGCGTGTTTACGGCGAGCGACGCGGAGTGGGTACACTCGCTCCTTGCGGCGACCGTACGGATCTCAGCGTGATCTTTTCATTGCGTGTGCACGGAAAAGGTGGGGAATGCGCCACGGCCTTAGGTGTTTGCAATGCTCGTCATTGAGCTGTGGATTCAAGTTTACGTTTCAATATGCAAACGATATGTTTTACTCCCAGCGTAAATTACGAACCATGAGTGATTCGTTATTATAATTAACCCAAAATGTCGGAAATATGCCTACATGCCCAAGCTCAACCAGGGGATCAATGAAATACATACCTTATAAATTGATGCAAACATTTTTATACTGTCCTGATTATGGTCTGTGTTGATGTTGTTCAAATTATATGCATACTTATTGAACTAATACATGTCTAAAATACTACATGAAGTGATTAAAAAATAATATATTAACTGAAGTAAATTAATTCAAGTAAGTGTTAAAAATGTATGAAAATAGTAAACGCTCGACACTTCAGACGAGGCCGGGATCAAAAACGATATATTTTTTAATGTAATGGGAGGCTGTACTCTCCCTACCAGTTGATAATGCATCGTAGCAAAAGGACCGACAATCCGAACCCCTTTTTGCTTCACGTAATATACGGACGGTAATTGATAACGAATAACGAAAGGCGAGACGGGACCATGGCCACCAAACTCTCTAAGTTTTGTGAAACATGAGGAAAATTGAGATAAAATAGGTGGAACAAGCAGGAAGCACCAATTTTCAGTAACGCAAGGAGAAGAGTAGCGTGCAGCTTCACTTCGTTTAACAATTGTGTTAATATGCGAAGTTGAGAGGTTAGAAAAGTGGATTATAGAGCAGCGCGTGAGGAGAACTAGTGATGATGATGCTACGGATCTTATTCCTTCTGATTCCAACTTTCGGTACAACTGCACCAAAGGTTGGAATCAGAAAGAATAAGAACGGCGACCGGTGCAACTTCATCGAAAGTTTAAACAAATGCCCGATCCAGGCTCCTTCAGGTCGAAGTTAACTGAAGACGCTTCCTTTAACGGGGGAGAAACTGTTGTCACGAAAGCTTCCTAACGTAGTTCCACCAAAAGTTGGAACCGGAGGGTGATGATGATGACAAGCTATAAAAAAAACTCAGCCGAAATATTTTTCTTTTGCGTTTAGTAAAGTTCTGCATTGTGACATTCGGGAATCAATTCCTTATATTTAATTAAGTCCGAGCAACTGGCTTCAAACATTTAAGAATCTTATAAATTGACTTAGCTAACCTATGGAACAGTATATTCATACTATTTAAATAATATAAAGCGACATCCAGACTCCCGTCTCGTTAAGAAAGTCATCATTCATTGCCCTTTAGTTTCAATGCTATTATTTTTCTCGACAATCCAGTCAGTAGCGACTCGCCTGGCGACCTGACGATTTTTCTTGATCCCTCTTATGTTCCAAAATCCCTCGTGTAGGGATGGTTTTATTATACATTGGATAGGATACTGAGATAATATGATGATATCAGACAGAAAACTGACAAACACAACCATGTTCTACCATTTTCAATAGGTATTGTCTTGATATAGAGGTGAGAGTGGCATTGGAAATATCTCAAGCTGGTATCATTAGTGATCTAAAATAAAGATTCGTGGGAGAATTTTGATTGCTTTAGGTTGAAGTAACTCAAAGTCTTATCAATAGCTTTATTATGTCATAGAAATATGTTGCTTTGTTGGAAAAATGAAATTTAGCGTCAGGATACTGACTAGGACTGGTTGTTAAAAAAATAAAACGTATTACGTTAAAGAAACTAATTTCAACGAATTATTATAATGGGGTTAGAAAGCATGGATGTCTTAAGCATCGAAGAAGCTTGGATTGGGATCGTAAAACGTCGAACAATACACAATTTCATGGCTACATCTCATAAATGGTGGCGAGAGTTCTGAAGCCAATAGTTCTTCAATGGCCTTTTCTCTCCAATTCGTTAATAACCCTAAGACAAGGTACATTACTTCTACGTTACGATGAGGTCATGACGACTGCTCTTTCTCTAACAACTGATGAATAATAGCCACCTTCACATTCAACTGTAAGGCGTTTGCGAAACTTTAGACGGATACGAGCGTGGGACTAACGGTATTAGGAGCCTCTGAGTTGACACCACTGAAATGACCTGTGAAGGGAAGTACATTTTTTTTAACGATCATTGGGTGCACTTAACGATGTCCATGTCATAACAATAAAAATTTGATAATGAAGACTCTTTCTAACTCTATTGACGCTAATCGCTGTCATTATCAATCCTGCCGTTTCTTCTCTCGCGTCCGATTTGGAGCCGATAATACATTCTTTAATTCATTTCCTGTCAACTATCGGATCTCATATTTGGATCATGTGAATGAAAAACAGTAAAATAATGACAAAGAGTAAACGATTGATGCAACTGATGACATTGCTTGGGTAGTGAGCCCGAAAATTGGGACAGTAAGAACTATAAATAGCACTCTCCCTCCGTTCTGCCGAGGCTCAGCACATTACTTTCTTGGCGGGAGATAAGGCGGATTTCGCCATCTGCGGAAGATCACTTTTCATCCGCGTTTACCTTCTCATAGATGACAGGGGCTAGAGGCTATGGGAGTGGTGAGAATTGGGAGATAAGAGCACTCGTCCACCAGGAAATCATGCTTCCTTTCTGTCTACAGAAATTCGAGCGTCCTCGGCTTCCAAATTCAGTGACGGCAGTGGCGTAGATATGGAAGGTGTCTGAAAGTATATTTTGTCTGTAATGCCTGTATGTAGATGCCTAATCATGTCCCGAAAATAAAATATGGTCAAACATTCCTTTGCCATTTTTTCTAGTATTCAGTGACTGCCAACCTTACCACCCTTGCAGGCCTCAAAGGCCTCCTGACCTCCGAAGCCGCGTAGGCTCCATGAATGGGAGTACCATGCTGGTCTTTGACTCCACAGCATAGGATCATAGAATCTTAAGTTTTTGGGGAAACGTTGATATGATTGGCGTTTGAGGCATGTGGATTTGAATTCTATGCAGAAGTGAACTAAGTATTTCCAAGGCTGAAAAATAGGCACTTGTCCAAAATATAATTCTATCAATTACCAGTAAAGAATACCTTATGGTTACTCTTTGCCCTATATATCAGGAATTGATTTTTCCCGTCCATATTCAGGATAGATTCTAAATCGATTGTTTCAATTATTATTGTGCTCTTGTTTGTAAATGGATTTTGTGGGACAGTGTTTTTTTAATAGACTATTTACGCTGATAAACCACAGCAAGTCTCTCTACATCCGTGAAAGTAAAAAAAATACCCTATACTGAGAGGATCTGTAGAGGATATCATCGTTTGGGGGATAATTTTCCCCAGCGTCTTTCCCTTTAACTTTTAGCGAATAATTCGTACGTGGAGGAATAAATTGCATTTTTATATTTAACGCCGGTGGCCTAAATATTTGACATGGATCTGGAGTCATCATAAGATACACATATAGTGACTTCTTTACTTAACATAAAATCGTTATCGAATCCTACGATTTTCCAAAAAGAAAATTTTCTACATCGAAATTCCTTCCCTTTTTACAGTTCCTACTAATAAGATTAGATTCAATAGAACTCATTAATCATAAACAAATTAAGACGAAATTCTTGATTAAATTAAGACGACATTATCCATACGGCTATCGTTAACGCAAATGGGACACTTATTTCCCCCCAAACATTGCTCGAAAAGATCAATTGGGCAGTTTCTCCAACCCACAGAATTGTTCCTGACAAGCATTGTTGGCAATCATAAATAACGGCAACTAATGGAATACAATTCAAACTAGAAAAGGCACATAATGAATGAAAGTTATCATTCATTCAGAATCAATTATTAATTTTTACGCGCAGAGTGAAATGAATGAAAGTGAAAATTAGTTTGTTTCTGGAGCGAGAAATAGTAGCCATAATAATAATCAGTCTTCAAACTGTCGCAATTTTGAAGTATGTGCTGCATAATAAATTCCGGCGATGAAAAGCCTTGAGTGAAATTATATTCAGCCTGTAGTATGCCGAACATCTATAAACGATTTTAGGATATATAGCCATTTAGGATAAGATTTAGGATAAGATTACGATTTCCCAGAAGTCCTTTTAGTACCATCCCACACTAAAGCCTACATATGGGACATATATGGGAAATATATGTAACATATATGGGACATATATTTTTCCATATATGGGAAAGTCGAACTGAAGGTATGTCAATAAACAAAATGGATATGGGAGAGAAAACATTTGGTGGGCAAATTTTATGTTGAGAAGTAGGATGACCTAATTTTTTAAGATAAAAAGCAACGGGGTCTACAGTTTTATATATTTTCATATAGATATTCTTACTTTCATGGGTGTTTTCAATCCTGTTTCAGCACTAATAGGCACTTCAGAACGGGCGGAAAGGCATAAAGATAGTGATGGAAGGGATTGGAACCTGACCTGTTATCGTTTCATCTTTAAAAAAAAACTCTAGGAATGTATCACTCATGCCCAATTTTGGGCAACATAGTGAAGTAACGATATTTTTAGAAAAGGAAACAGCGCACGGAAGTTACATTTAAGTTCGTGATAGATGTCTACAATCCCCAGGCCTTACATTGGCACACTGAGTGATGAAGACACGTTTTGCAAAAATTCAATTTATTTTTCATCATGTACATTGTAAAGGACCGCCATCTATATTCATGCATTGTTCAAGACATGGATAATTGTACACGATTCACCATTCAATGACGATCTCCTGGATACCGTAGCAACTTATGTATTTTAATTTATAATTCTTCTGTTATGGGTAAGTGGTGATAAAGCAACCCTACTCTCATTCACATTGCCACTTCTTAACGGCTCCCTACCTACGCAATTTCTCTCTAGTGGTTAGCAGTTGCCCAATTCCTCTCATATCGTTCAAAATACTTTTTATTCTCTCTTTTGTCTCCACCTAACCTTCATTCTATCTTAAATGACGGTCATCAGCATCCAACTGCTCGCGTTTAATAGCTGAATCCAGTTACTATGCCTCCATTTCATTTCTAACAACAGCCTCTACTCACAGACCATGGTGAGTAAAGGCTATTGACCCACCATGGACGACCCTTCAACATTTGTCCTCTTTTCCGTCCATCGCACTTTTTACATTCTCTTCTACACCCGCATCCGTTAGGTTCCAATTTTTTTGTCTCCTTACAGTGTCACCCTGGTGTCGTTCTCACACTACACCATACGCTCCATATCAAACCTTTTGTCTACACCCCTACTCAAGGTTCTCATCGGACGTTCTCTTGATTAGCACCTGCTTGGTCAAAGCAATCCTTTCCTAAAAACATTATTCCTACGCCTAAATTCATTCACAACGCAACCCGAGTAACAAAGCTATTCCACCTAGCCTCCGCACCTTTCCCACAATAACCTCCGCACCTTTTATGCCCACTCTTCTCTTGGGGATCATAATTTTAGTTTTCGCGAGATTAATCTTCATCCCCAGTACATCGCTCAGGATTTATAATGCGTCGAACAGAATTTGTAATCCTTGGGCTGACTGACAAACTAACGCTTGGCTATCGGCAATACGCGATTGATTAAGAAGCCTTTCTAATTATAATAAAAATGTAGCCATAGCAATTGATGATTTTTTCCGGTTGGCCACTTAACCTCTCCCGAGGAAATATATCCTCTCCGAATGATTAAGATGCCTCGCTCGGAACGATGGCATAATAAGCGGCTATACATGGCAAAGGCGGAAAACCGCAAGAGAAACATCGGGGACAAGGGAATAGGGGGTGGGGAGGAGTCGAGTGAGAGGAGGATCGCAGATGGAGAAGAAAAGTGGCACCGCTGGAGTGGACGGGGGGAATGGGTTTGAGGTCCTTAAAAAGAGGGCAAACAAGGTCAACACAATGGAACTCCGATCCCATTGTTTTGAAAACGGACACCCTTCGGGGTTTTTATTTCCAGGACCCTTTTCGAGGTTGGAGACCAGGGGGATGAGGGCGAGGGAGGAACGATAGGGGTGCAAGTCGAGAGGTAAGGGGAGAAAAGAGGGCGGTGAAGAGTCGTACCTCTCTCTCTATACGCTCTGAGAAGGAGGCGGCGGTGGCGGTGATCTCCCATTTATGGAGGCGGACATGGCACGAGAGGAGTTGGCGGCGAGAGGAGCGGGACCGAGGCGCAGATGGGAAGGTGGAGGATCAGCGAGAGACGGGAGTCGAAGTGGGGCGAGGAATGGGGGAAGAAGCGCTAACAAAGGATGAGGGACGTAGAATGCATCGCGGGTGAGAAAGAAACGATAGCGTTAGATAGTACCAAGGATTTCTACAGTTGTAGTACCTGTGTACGGCTGGGGGAATATTTTTTCGATGACAACGCAGCACTCGAACAGCATTTTTCAACCGGGTGGTTGAAGAAATTTTCAGGCAGATACTTCCAGTACTGAGGGTTTACCCGCACAAGAGATAAAAGTACGCTGAGGTAACATCGAACTGTATTTTAACTTAAAAACTTGGAAAATTGACTATTAATATTGAGAACAACAGATAAAATCCGACAATTCGAATTGATAATTCATATCTATGTCCAAATAAAATTTTTTCAACAGTCTTGAACATATGCTGAAGTGGGAAAATACTCAAGTTCCAAATTGACAATAACCAGTGGTCAACATGAGGGCCATAGTAGGGGGTTTTAAGATTCGGAAAATGAGGCGATTGTTACTTAGATAAGCCCTATGTTCATATGAAAATGATCTATAGGGTCCATAGGGTCATTATAAATACGATACATACATAGTGTTACAATCCTAGGATTGGTAGACTGCGTATACTGCAGCCCTCCATTTCTCCCTATCCCATGCCAGTTCCTTCATTTCCCTATGCTTCTTCTTCCCCGTATCCTTCTTGACTTGCCCCATGTACTTGTCTCTTGGTCTTCCTCTGGGGACTTTCCCTTCAATTTTTCCCTCCATTATGCTTCCCACGTAATTGTTGTGTCTCATGACATGGCCAACCCACCGTGTTCTTCTTTGGCGTATGGTGCTCCACAGTGCTCTTTCTTCTCCAATTCTTCTGTATACCTCCTCGTTTCTCACCCTATCCGTCCATTTGATCTTCAGCATCCTTCTCCAGCACCAGGTCTCGAAGGCTTCTATTCTTTTCTGGTCAGTTTTTCCATAGGTCCATGCTTCTGATCCGTAGAGTGCCACTGCCCACACGAATGTTTTCACGTACTGTTTCCTTGTCTCCAGTCTTATGCTCTTCGAGCAGAGTAGTGGCCTTTTGGCCACGAATGCCGTCTTGGCTTGGGCTATTCGACGCTTGATATCTGATGTGCTTCTTCCATCCCAGGTGATGGTGCTCCCGAGGTAGTTGAATGATGAAATAAATACGATACTGATCTAATATTCTTTAACGCAAGCAAAAGGATGTGGGTCACGAATTGTAAATTAGTTACTGGACATAATTGGTTTTTTTAAGAAAAGAATACTAGCAGAATTGACTCCAATGGACAAGTTGTGAAAAAATTATTACAAGGATTTTTTTTCATTTTTTATAATGAGTAATGTTATGAGATTGATGATGCCGACTGTATTAAAAGCTTATATCGTAGATTGTCGTAGAGTATCATGGTATCATTTGTATCCGAACTAGCGAAGAAACATCGCTTATGGTGAGGTTTCGATGCTTCTCTGGTTTATCAGACTAATAAGACAGAAATGAGTTCCTCTAAAGATGATCTAATAGAGCAACGTCAGCTTAAGTGACACAACAATGAACAATGGCGAACTGAGTCGGACTTCATCATTCATTAAAATGTTGCTCTTGGTTTCCAAGGCGTGTCAAATTTCGCCAAAGAAATAGTTTTCAAAGTTATCCTAAAATAGGAAGGGGAATCACCCATATATTTTAAAACAGGAAAATTATGACCAACAAATTCAGCTATATTCGCAGAATTTGTTAGTTATATTAGATATATAAGTCTACACAGAGGAGGACACGAAATGATCAATTTGGCGATCTTAAACTCATAGGCATCACATGACTTTCTACTTCCAACTCCATCGCTCCGATTTCTCGCTTCCCGTTCCATTGCGCGATTCTCTTATGAATAAAAGAAAGAGTAAATGTTTGGAGACTCTTGACCCATCTCTTCCGTCCCTCCCATCGAAAGGGGACCACAAACGGCACAGCAGAGAGGAAGTGGCCGCGGATAGTGACGGCGGAGCGAGGGATACAGGCGGATTGTGGGAGGGAGAGGTTGGTATTGTGGTGTGGAGGAGATTGAATTGCGGGCGACGGAATGATCCATTGTTTCTCCGAAGGAAAGTTGGAGGCTAGCCGGTGGTCGGTGGACGACAGGTGGGCTGGATTGGACGGAGAGAGGCAACAAGAAATGGATAGCAGGTTTTGACCGATGTCAACGTTTGTTAAAAAAAATCCTTATCTGTCGGAAGAGAAAGAAAAACCCCGGCCCAGTCAGTTTAGATTCAACAAGAGGAGACCTCATAGGTGGAGTAGTTCATGGCCAGTAAGAACTTGCAAAATGTGAGTAGAGTAGAGTCATTGCGTGTGGTTAATATAAATTCTTACATTCAATCAAAGAGTTTCTGCCATAAGGGAACATTATGGATAAACGAGTCCAAAAATGGGCAAATTAACAGCGTGGAATAATATGATATAATGCTCAGTATCTTACACGCCACTTTTCCATATTCATGTTTTAGCATCTTTTTAGCAGAATGTTTTTGGCAATATGATAAATTAAGATATTTTTTCATTCCCGAGATACGTGCGGAGAAATACAGTGGCAACGGTAATAGATGGTAAGTAGCCCATTTAGTTCAAATAACACCACCAGATTTCCATTACTTTCTCACTTTGCGTAAACGGTGTTTTCGGAAATGAAATGGTAAGAACGGCTTGATATAATTATTCTGCTTTGACAACGAGTTATCTCTATTCTAACGGCGAATAGTAAACGACAGGATAGTCCTTCATGTTTTCCTAATTGACTTACCGATTTTAGACCCTATATTTTTCTTGATAATGAAATTCACTGCTACTACCTGATGTGCATACTAATTAGCATCAACAGATGTCAGCGATAAAATAAAGTTAATTGAAAAACTAAATTAATTTGAATATGGATGCTCTTTGACCATTCATTACCCTAAAATCCGAAAAATTTAAACATCTTTTTAACAGCATAACTCTACATTTTACTTTAATAGGCCTCTCGTTGTCACGTAGCCATAACAATTGAAACTACTGCTCTCTAAAAAAAAGGGCTTATGTAATACAATAAGCGTATATACTGGCTGTGGAAAGAATTATTAGCGGTAATTCGATCCCTAAAAAAGAGTTAAAAGGAGACAAGTTCCATAAAGCACCGCCAGAAACCGTCAATCTTAGCATACCTAGTGTTGATGATGATATTAAAAATTCATTAGCTTTTAGAAATCTTCCAAGAAAGGCTATTAGGATTTCATTTCAACAAAGAATGGACATTTAATCCTCCTAAATTTCCTAAGAGACCAATTCTAATGAAAAAAATGACCATGGCTGCAGGATACAAACGCGCCGGATACACAACCCAGAGGTCAAAGATTTATTCCCACTTGGGGTTCATATTTCGTGTCAGTCTTTATGCTTCAGTTTATGCTAAACGGCACAAGATTGCACAAGTTGCTGAAATGACTGAAACCAAATTATGCTACACCAGCTCAATGTGTCCTAACTTAAGATGATAATTTAGTCCCAAAAAATACAAGGAAAACGAAGTCTTGACTTTCTTCAATTTTAAAGAAACTTATTTCATACAGACTATAAATAAATATTATTTTTTAAAAGCTATTATCACAAGTCAACTTTGAAACAATGTTTCAACCAACGACGGCCAAAATATCAGGGAGAGTTGCAGTACAAGAACTGCTTTCAGGATTCTGGGATTTACCCGTTAAATTTAAAAATATCGAAATAATTTTGTATCGATGATTATGTATTTCAATTGATTTAAAAAAAGTAAGAGCTATCTTATTCATTGCTCCAAGGTTGCAAAATGTACACCATGACCACCATTTTTCGTGGGTTTCCCATTCCAAAATGCTTGGTATTTGATAACCAGTCAAGATAGCGTTACGTATCTTTTTGAAAGGTAAAATTCGGATTAGAATAGGATTCAAAACGTCTTAATTGCCTCAAAAACTTTAGATACATGTCAGGTGAAAACCTTAGACAGAAAAGAATTAATTTTAGATGAAGCATTCATGTTATTGATATCTATAAAAGTCAACATCATGGACGTTTATCATGCAGAACCTAGAGATTTAATGCCGAGCAAAAAGAAGTCACGGGAGGAAATGAGTAGATAACAAGATTGAAAGAGGTTATTAAACAGAAAATTTGTAATAAATATGAGCCAAACGAGTTCAAAATTCAAGCACCATATACTTGATCTGCCCGTGAAAAGAATCCTCCAGTCATATTCTCGGATAAAAATAGCAAATGCTTCAGTCACGCCCGAAAGTTTTGCATACGGGAGGTAGGCAAGCTTGACTTCGCGGTTAGAAATTCAGACCGAAACATGACGATAACAAAACAGCAATCTTACGTTTTGCGTCAAGGGTGAAGCGGCGTGGAAGACGGTATCAGGGCCGTGAAGATATCCATCACTCCGTTGCGCACTTAATCGGTTTTCCTCCGGTCGTCGAGCAGGGAAGACGGGGGGAACGGGATCGAGTGGGCGTCGTCGGCGAGAGGTGGTGATGAAGAGCAAGTCGGCTGATTGAAATGAGACCTTGGGAAGGAACGAGGGGAGAAAAAAGACAATCGGAGAATATTACGGGTTGGGACTGCACTCTGCAACAAGACGGTCAGCTTGAGGGGTCCTGGCGTCTCGGAGCGACACATCCACGCGACAGATGCCGCCGGCTTAAGGGTAAAGCACACATGCTGGCATGAGGAGAAGGGATGGACCGCCAAGGAGCTTCCTCCGGGTGGGAGGGAGAAGTCCCGCGGCGTCCGTGTGCATAATTGGAGAAGAGGGGGGAGGAAGAACGCACACCTCCCCCGCGTGCGTGACGCTGGCGGCCTTTACGACGTCCCGCCTTGTCCTCCGAGGAATCCCGTGTCTCCGTCTCCACTCGGGCTGCCGCTGAACGGACGGGAGGCGAAGGGGGAGGAAGAAATCACCGGGACCACACTCTCTTCGTGCCTCTCAGCAACACGGAGACGGACACACGCGTACACAAGTAATGCATCGCGCACTTGAACACGCACACACGAGAAAATTCAAACGGCTCCAGCACAACCACTCGTCCACTGTCTAGCTCTGCTGCTGCTGCTCGAATTAGACGTGGCGTCACCGGGGCAACATGGGGTCGGTCGAAAGCCGTGGAGAAGGAGGAGGAAGGGTCGGGGTTAGACGGAGGGGGACGAGACGAGGAGGTTGAGGAAGGTGGGGGGGAGGGAAGGGAAGGGTTACAGAGAGTTCAACGAGGGATCGGAGAAATCGGAGCAAGGGGCAACACGCTTTTCTGAAGGGTCGGGTCGGCTGGCGCTGGAGGGGAGCCAGGCGGCGTCCGCGGAAGAGGAGGGGGGGTGGGCGATGACGCCGGTCGCCTCAGATCTCTGTCTCGCGGTCAACCCCCCGGAACGACCGTCAAACCTCTCTTTCATTCCTCCGGGCAGACACGCAAAAGCCGCAGAACACGCACTCAACTTTTACCTAATACGGAGGGGATACATTCATGACCATACACTTTATTTAAAAGCACTAGATATGGTTAAAAAGAAAGAGATTCGGGACGAACACCTTCATGGATTTATTTCTCCCTCTCTATAGCACACAAAGGAACACTTTCGCGAAAATACATCTACTTCTTCCAACTACTAATTCCAGATTCTTGCCTACCAACCTCTTCTTTTGCCACCCGGCGACTTACCGACTCCTATAATACGTCCTCATGGTGGGCAGTTAGGTAATACGTGAGGGAGGATGTACATACATTCTCAGACGACGACGAAACGGTCGTGAGTCGCGACATCAGCTCGATCTCGAGGAATTCAAAACGAAATGGGCATCACAATTTCAACAGCATCGCACGTCTCAAAGCAACATCAACATCCTTAGTCCGATTCAACCTATCACTGATTTCAGCGAGATAATTTAGTGCGAATAAAAAATACGGAGATTAGTTTTTGGAGACTTTTTGGTGGGTTCTTAGCTCGGGTAAGCGATAGCCTGCCTCCGATCCGTCATTCCGTGAAGCGGAATTAGATGTAGTTTACGCCCACACAAAGTCGCACGATGGTGCATGAATACGGAGGTTTGTGGTGCGGAAGCGCGATCGAGAGATTCTGGAGTTTGCCGGCGGAATACAAATACGCCCTGGGGAGCAAAAAAAGCATGAACATGACTTATGCAGCTGAGATGAGATGGAGACGAAGATGAGATGTTAGGAAGCAAACGCAAGCCACGGAGCGGACAAAAAGCAAAACCGAACGAGCAGAGATGATTCCGAAGGATGAGAGAGGGGATGAGGAAAAGAGAGGGCGATCATTCCACTCTATTTGTACACAATTACGCCCGCGGAGGAGGGAACGCAAATTTTCGAAACGAGCGGGACGCTAAGAGATTGATGAGACGGAGGGGAGGGAATACTTTAATGGATTAAAGTAGGCTGACGTGTTTCGGATGCGAGGGAGGTGATAAGAGCGCGCTGCACCGGACACTCTACCTCTCTCTCTCTCTCGAGTCTAGCGGAGGAAAAAGTGGCGACGAGGATTAGCAGGGGAAAAAAAGGCACGCAGAAAGCTCGAAAGTGAAAAGAGGAATGAGAATTAATGCGCACGTAATGAGCGAAGGGAAAGGGGAACGCTACTAAATCATTTAGGGAGAAGGTGGGCGAGGATGGGAAGGAAGACGGAGGAGTCTTAAAGGGGAGGGATGTTGCAGGGGTCGGAGTGGAAACATGTGACCGCGGAGCTAAGGAACGGCTGCGGGGGAGAGATGGAGGAGTAAGATGGCGAGATCCTAGGAGATAAGTCGCGGTTTAAAAGATGGGAATCGGGAGGGATATTTCCGCCGTGTGGTGCCGTCGACTGACTCCTTCCTCACCTCCTCTCCCCCCCACACTCCCCCTCGTCCTCCCCCACCCTCGGGCGAAACAGATTGCGCGCCCTCTTTTGCCCACCCCGCCGCTGCCTTTACGAAAGCGAGGTTGTTTTCGTCCCGCGCGCTCGTGGAGTGACCGGGTTCGGGTGTGCGTCCGTGAATGCGAGTAGTGTTTGCGTGCGTGAATGCGACTGATGGAAGAGTCAGCCGGCTCAAGTCGAATGAGTTGGGGCGGAGTGCAAATGACCAGGAAGGATGGGGGAGGGAGTGGGTGGCCTTTGGTGTGGGGAGTAGCAGTCGGAGGCGAGGGGTCGTGGGGCCGCTGCCCCACCACCGATCGGGTGGAAGTCGACGGAGACGGGAGAGAAAATGAATCTATTTGTCGGAGGACGGAGAGAGAAAAACGAAATTTGCGTCCGAGGGGAAAACTATCCTACGAAATTTATCCGCGTCTATGGAGGATGTATCTAACCGCAATGTCTAATAATTAACCAGCGGTACCTGACAAGTTGTCTACGGATTCCATGAATCACTTCAATATTTACGTTTACACAATTTGAGTTTGTTCATCACATTAACCAAGGGGTAAGAAGCATTGACGATATCCCTTCAAAAACCACCAAGAAACATAGAAGTAAAATATGAAAAGCATGGTGAGAATTGGATGACGTAGAATGGAGGCAAAAATTATCACGAATACGATCCATCGTGTTTTTACCCTCACAAATCAGACCAATGAGCAGAAGAGAAATCATCAGAGGATCATTCATAAAAATTTACAGCACTTCTTGCAGTCAATCGAACATATGCTCCGAGACAGCTGTTGACCAGATGCGTGCAGTGCATTCAAGTAGCGTAGATAAGACAAGCTCAAAAACACAAGAAATTTTTATAAGTACTTTTAAAAAATATTTCAAAAATTCTTACCTTCTCCAGCATCACAACATCATGTTAAGACACTATAGTGAGAAGGTTTTTTCCTCTTGGAGTAAAGCAGTGATAGCAGCACTTAGGCCATGGATTAAAAACCTACGCTCCAAATTTTAAACAGAAATTCTTTTCTCTAGCACGAGCAAGTGAGAGCGAGAAGGAGTTCAGTGGTACGGGGAACCGCGTGGATATAGGGGAGGAGGAGAAGGGGTCAAGAAGGTTCTAGCGAGAAGAAGTCGAGGAGGTCAGGGAGCATAAAAAAGGAGGGAAATGGGGGGATGCGGGGGAAGGAGGGGGTAAGTTAGGGGAAAGCGTTCCTTCATCCTCCCTCCCCACTCCTTTCTCTCCCGTCCCGTCTGCCGATGCCTTCGGCGGAGGGCACCCGAAGCCACCTCTGACCCCCCGACCTCCGCGGGCTGACCTTTTGCCTGGCCGGTAAGAGACGGACGGCACACACATGCATAGGCGGCGGCTGTGCTGTCGGAAGGGGTGGAGAGCCCTAGGGGAGGAGTGAGGAGTGGAGGGGGGGGCAGCTATTCGGTGGAGTGGGGGATGCGCCGCAGGAAGGCTTTAAGTGGAAGACAAGGGAACCAACTTTAACATTGGAAAAGACCTCATAGAAAACTGGAAACTTCCTCTGGAAGTCCTACTGGAAGTCCTCGCACGTATTTTCGCAAGGGAAACTATGTTATTCAATTATCGAAAAATTCTTTTCTTCAGTAGGCCCACATTTCGGCCACTAACAACCTCTTCAATTATCTTTTACCTACCGCGTTACGCTGCGAAGGCAACGCTTGTTTCAACTGAACAAGATTAAAGAAAAGGACACTACTAATTTTATCATTAGTATCACGCATAGGCTCCATAAATTTAAGCTTCACTTGGTTGAAATAATAGTATAGATATTAGGGGCTCCCATGAAGTGAAAATTAATTGTAAGTGTCCTCCTCCAGGCTTTACGCAGAGGGGAAATCGACGATTATCGAGGGAACTACATAAAATTTCAAATCAAACTAAAGCTGCATGCATGTTATATATCTCATAATGATAAAACTTAACGACATAAAATTTATTAGTTCAAGAATTAACAGACCTTTAATTTATATTAATTTGCATTCAAGTCATAAATTGTTGCTTGAGCGGTGAAACGAGTTTTAGCCTCATTGCATTGTTGAAATGTTTATGACAAAAACAGGTATCACTTCAATGCTTGCGTTCGCCCTCAATAATTTAAACCTCCTCAATGATTAACACTTCTAAAAACAACAGCACGAGTAAAAAAAATTTCATGCATAAATAATAAAACAATAAATAAATACAAGCTTAATCACAGAACTAACATTAGAGTCTCCTAGAGAAAAAGTTTGAATACAAAATTATCGGATTATATTTTCGAGGTTATTTTTTCTGCTAATTATCTAGGTATACTATCGCTGGAGATATTAGTTTGTTCAAGAACTTTGTCCTCCACAGATGCAATCATCGGACTTTGCAGCGGCTGTAATTACACCACGGTGGCATTTTCCAGCGCAGTAGAGCACGTGTTTTCTTCTCCTTCTCTCCCAGTGAATGGTTAAAATTCTCCAAGCATTCATAGGACAAAGGCCGATAAACCTGATTACGAAGCCTCTCTCATTCCATAACCTTGGGCCTTCTCCAATGATCTTTAGGAATTCCTTACGTTTATTGCCACTCCTAATAACCACAGTCGCAAAAAAGTTCATGAGTCACGGCAGGGATCACACGACCTCCATGTCGATTACAGTGATGTAACACCTATCACGTTGCGGTCGGTATAATTGAAGTATAGTTGCTTTTTAACTGCTTTGATGGTAGCGGTTTTCTGCCTGAGAAAGTATTGGCAGGAACAATACCACCAATGAAATACCACAATCTGCGTTTTTAGCGCCTTATAAATCCAAATTATTGCTTATATTGCCTTTGCATGCGTAATAGGAGTGGATGGTCTTGAGCCGGCGATAACATTAAATAGCACAGCCCAAAGAGACATAAAGGGATAGAACATATCTAATGCCTTGATATTGAGCGCGTATTGCCTTAACAACAAATAACAAAAATAAATCAGCGTGGCACGTGATACAAAAGGAATTTGACACAGCGAAAATAATTCTAGAAACCATATTTTGATATTATCATGATTGCTGCTGCTATTGATCGAATTAATACATTTCGATTGATTGCTTACTAAGAAGTGAAAGGACGATAAAATAAAGTATCGGGCATTTGTGGGTGATAAGGAGAGAACTGCAAATATCATAATTCACCAACTAAAACCCGTCTCTCCGGAGCACCTTAAATCGGCAATAGCATTCAAATTCTGGGGTCGGAGAGTCCAGAAGCTATTAATTGCTCGGAAACGCTATTACTTGGGACTCAAAGTCATAGGTCACACACCAGAACTTCGAATTGAGCCACGATCTAAAGTCAATAAGAGAAGTATTTATTTGGAGCGAAATAACTTAGCATCGAGTCGAAAATTATAGAACTTTAAAAACACTCGAGGAGTAGCCAAAGTACCTTGGTTTGACTTAAAATCCCTAATTTCACGTAGGTAAAAGATTATTTACCGAAAAGGTTTCTCTTCTTAGTAGGATAAATAGTATACACCGGATTAGATTATATTTTACGGTCTTTAAAAATGAATATAAAAGAACGAATGCGTAGAAAAAATGTAGAAAATATCCTAAAAAAGATTTTCTTCTAAGGACGATAGAAATTTTGTAGAAATTGCTTCTCTTGGCAATAACCCTGTAGGCAATCGAGTATTCTTCAAGTTATATTAGGAAAAAATGTGTCATCGAATACTGCTGTAAAAAGTCACTTCTATATTCTACATAGAAGAAATCCGTTTAAACGAAGAGGAAAAAGGGTACAGATGTAAACTTGAAAACAATCACACGTTTATGGGACATGGAAATCCTGATAACTGAAGGTAGGTTACGTGATGTGAATCTTAAACAACAGAGTAAATTACAAATAATATTGGTAATTTAAATATTAGTCATTAGTTATCATTGTAGAATTAATTATAACAATTTCTCCCTAGTTCACCGACAATAACACGACCCTTCAGTTTAAAAAGTAGTTATCAGCATACCGTGATCACTGAAAAGCTGTATCAAATCGACAGAGGAATGCGAAATAATTTTAAGATTTTTGTAAACATCAATTTCCAATTTTATGACTTCAGGAAGATAGCATAAAGATTTTCAAATACTGAAACAAATATCGTCATTTCCACGACATGACGATATCTATTCCAGTGTGCGACTTCCTACTATACTCTAGTTTACGTCACTTTGAACTCACTCGCAGATAAACTCATTGATTTGTTCTAGATCACACAAAGGTTAGTCTCACTCGAACAAAACTGTTAACATCCACGTTCTGTTGCTACCTACTGCTGACCCAATAATAATGTTGCGGTTATATAGGAATTTAATCCAAACGTCTGAGCCCGGTCAAATGTTAAATATTTTTGAAGCAACATTGACCTGGTCATGGATGAAGGAGAGAAGAGTAAAATTTTACTGTTCTGCTTTATCTCCGTTACCACAGGCAGCTAGCTGTGTGATTGGTAGAATAAAATTCCTTGACTGACGGTTTTTATTAGCGTCCCAATTACACGCAATTTGACTTTAGAACATATTTCCATTAAAAAACATATATAAGGATGTAGCATGTTGAATCCTAGGTGCATTCAATGTTAGTGAATCATTATCATTAACGATATAGTTGGAGTGGAGTAATTTTTCTGAAATCAAAAGAAAATTGATTCGTAAAACACGAAGAGTACATGCCAATGGGAGTTATGTGTTAGGAATCAAACACGGATTCCTCGCAAAGTTTTGAAATTACGTCCAGCAATCGAATAGAACTTGGCATAAGAACTCGGAAAATAATTATAGTATATCATATTGTATCAACTTATATGAGTGATTTGAACGGGTATAAATATATATAAACAAATAATATCTATTGAAATGAAAAAGGCTTTCTTCATGAACTTGATAAGAATTATCGTCCTTCTTAGAGTTCATTTTCTACCTTTGGTCACATGGTAACTACGGTTCTCCCAAGTTGTAAATAAATAATGTAACTTAACCAACTCTAGCATTTTGCTAAGGAGCGGAAATTGTGTAATTACCGAGGAGGGGGAAGACCCATTCTTCAGGGGCTTTAGCTTAATTCCATAGAACGAATAAACGTCCGAGCTCGATGTGTTATTAACGGCGGGGATATTGAGAAATTGAGACGGAGAATTACGAAAGTATGCGCCAAAAGAGGCAGAGCGAGACCATTCGCCCGCTTTTCTACGCATGCTGTATTTCCGTGCACAGAGACGTCGTGACACGACCCAGAACTCCTTCTACACGAGATTCGTGTCTCCATATAAGTCACTTCTTTCCTTCGCCCCATTCCACTGGCGACCTCTGACCCGTCCCTCCCCCTCCTCTCCCTCCTCACTCTCCTCTCTCCAGAAAGCACCTCCTTGACCTCCCGACATACATGACCCTCTCTCTCTCCCTCTATCCCTTCTCATACCTCCTCCCCTCTACCCACCACCTCCCTCCGTCATTCCTCCGCTCTTACCATTCCCCTCGTCTCCTAGAATTTTTATCTGTCGATCTATCGGCTTTTGTTACTTTTCCTTGCTGGCATCAATGTACTTTCCATATCATTACCATTTTTCTTATACCACCTTTCAATGCTGAGTCACAAACAAGAATCAGATTATAGCTATATTCATCACCATTAGCGATTTTTCAAAATAAGGACATTAGGAAGACGGCGAAAATTATGGTTGAGCCTTGCCATGTAGCTATTATTCAATCACGATGGAAACATTTTCGACAAAAATTGCATGCAGATCGAAATTATGAAGCTCTTCTAGTAGTCTTAAATACCATTTCTCTCTTCTGTCTTCCTCGCAAGGATATTCTTTAACCTTTAAATGCATATGAGACATCCGCAATATACTTTTGTCCCCCAAAATAGTTCTCAGCCATCTTCAAATTTTCTAAACGTGAGTGTTTAGATTAATGCTTCATAGTGTACAGACGAGAGACACGAAAAGCCACTTTTTTCAGTTTTACTCAGGCTACTCATATCTTGAAATAACTAAGGATAACATGTACTAACGTTTCCTTAAACTTGAAGGATCCTATCTGTGGTGGCCTAAGGGGTGAATATCAGAATTGTCGTTTTTCAGTCAAAATGAACACTGATATCGAGAAATTTCTTGAGTGACGTACCATGAAATTTCAGAGAAAAATGTGTTCATATCTGGGTCTGGAACTACTTCTCGCATTTTCTATTATATTTTGCAATTATTGAGGGAAAAGATACATGAAGGATGATACAAAGGGTGGAGTAAATACTGCCCCCTTCCCAAACTCCACGTCGTCTCGGCCAAACAACTATCTGAATCACTCACTCAGTGATTCAACCCGAAGGTTGGTTTTGAATCGGAATAACTCACGCCAAAACAGAAGCCTCAAAAGGTCCGCGAACTTCAAGGAAAAATATGTATCACCATAATAGAGAATTCAGTAGTTCCAGCCTACTTCCTATACGAGAGATTGCAGACCATTATACGCAGATGGAAAGATGATAATTTAGTTATTTAAATGAGTCTATGAAAAAATAGCTATAGGGTGGAACTTGGATGATGCAAAGTATGTTTAGTAACAGCAGATGAAATAAAAATAATGGCCGATAAAGAGTTTAGTTCATACACACGAACAAATGACTATTTTTTTCAGTGGGAATCCCTTTCCTCAAGTTAATCTTTGAATGCGGCGTTACTAAATGATGCTTTGGCGATAACTTTCATGGACAACGTTACAGCGAATATTTTAATGTCAGTGGTCATGAACTGTTCACGCAGCGAAAATTTTGCATTTATACTCCACTTTAAACGGAAATGTGTGCTTCTGACACTGAATGGGCGCCGAGAATTTATGGCTGCTTATATCTTCAGGGAAAATGTTTACCCAGCGAGCTGTAGGGAAGGAGAACTGTTCGTTACCCCTTTCACGAACGCATTCCTTGACGTCGGCTTCGACACCGGCTCCTTGTCTCATTCGTTTCCCCCGGAGCGAGAAGCCCCTGTCTCCGTCATCTTTCGTGCCCCTGGCCGTGATGACCCGCAAGTCGCTAAGCGGAGCCAGCCTATGTCAAGAGGGCAAGAACACGGCCCCGTCACGTGCGGTGGTGTGGGGCAATAAACAGCGTGGAAATGAATAAAGCGATAGAAGGCGAGAGATAAAAGAGAGGGGGCAAGTGGTAAGAATTTAACTTAAAAGTTCGGAACACTGAACGCGGTCAACAGATATTTGTGACGCTCCAATTTCACGAACGAAGAGGAGATCAAATGGCAAGCTGCCTACATGAAGTAAGGACTGCTCGACAGGGAAGCGGATGCCTTACCCATAGGACAGAGTGAGTTGAACAAGGTGAGCGATAAATTAATTACGAAAAGCCTTTATCATCTATTCTGAGCGCTCTTTTTCGAGGACTTAGACGAGAGAACAGCGTGTTCAACATATGTGTTGTTTGAGAGATATATAAGTTCAGCATAGTTGAATTGATGACCACATAAATATGAGAGTGACAACTAGGAAAGAGAAAAGAATATACGGAAAAATGGATCACTTTCACGAAAAATTTTCCCTCGCAAATGAAATTTGCTATATTATTCTCTTCGGAGGCTAATTTTTAAAAAGCGGCAAAAATTGCACTAAAGCGTATTGCCACCTTTTATTAAAGATGCGATATAATTTCAGTTAAATCCGTTTCTGATCGCTTCGTGAATAGCTTTTAGTTACTCTGAATGTCAACTCCATAGACAGAAATATATGCCACAGAAAATATGACACTGATCAATTATTTTTTTTAAATAGAAAGATTTCGTTTCGTCGAAAGATTATTTTACCGTCGTCTGCCTTGAGCAAGCGAGATCAAATCATAAACGATCGCGTAGCTAATGATTACACAGAAAAATTCATCGCTACACATGTTCGATAGTTTTGGTTTACAATGCTACTAATTTTATGGATGGTAATTCCATCACATAGCATCGGTTACACTAAGTACCTTAGTAAAAACTGAAACGTAATCAAACAACTCCTTCGGAATTTACGCAACATGGAGTCACTTCCTCAATTGGCTAATGGAGAGCTAAATCTATGGCATCATCATCTTCATCAAATAAATTCTTACCCTTTTAATGTATTAAAAATGGCATTTCATTTTGTCTCTTCCGGCACTATATTTTCAATTTCACTTTAATTACGATAGACGTCGACTTCCCAATCCAATTTTTTGTACTTAAATACACCTACTTGTGGTGCAGAGCACTGTAATATTATTCTTTTCGTAATGGCAATTAACACAATAGGCAAAGCTGTTGGCTCCTATACCGAGGATATAAAATTATTAATTTTAATGAAATACAGTTGCACGGCCGCAAATATTCAAGGAGAAGTCTGGGAAGGCTTAAAGGCCGTTATTTAGCTGCTCGAATCTATTCCTGCAAAATTTAGTAGCTGTAGTCATTTGGAAATATTTCCCTTGTAGCTGACAAGTATGCCATCCTTCTACAATCATTTAGTTATTCTAATATTACTAATGATGCTAAATCCTTGCCAAAATAATAATACACATTTAAATTTGGTTATTGAAGCTATAGTGAAAAATTCTCACCTTGAAAGCAAAGCATAAATAAGACGTGGAGGATTGTGTAAAAATATTTTTCTTAGTTTACATGACAGCGAAAATGATTCAACATATAGAATATAAAACTAGAAAAAGTAGTCAGGCTCATAGGACAGTTCTTAGGAAACTATATCGCACCTTGAGAAAGCTGAACCATTATATTATATATTTGCTATTCTCAATTGCTGTAGATCGGTACAATAATTTGATCACAATAACGTAAAAGGTGATATAAAAAATATTTCATGGCAGTATGCTTATAATATAAAAGGAAAGCTCAAAGTCTCCATTGGAAAAAGAGCTACTGCTAGATGAAAATTCCGTTTCTTAACGTGATAAAATGTTAATAACCCATGATTCACAAAGTATTGGTTTGAATCTATCTATAATATCTATAATCAATTTTGGCATTTATTCCGTGAATTTCATATCTCAAAAGCCTCCAAATTTATTTAAAAAAGAGAAGGAAATCTAAAGAGAGCTGCCGATGGCAATCTTGTGGCCAATTATCTCCGATTCTATCATTAATGGCCAATCATTCAAATCGCCCTTAATCTATTAATTCCTTTGGGACTAAATCATTTTCAGAGAGACTCACCTGATTATAATACGGAATATTTCGAAAAGGTGCGGCCTAAAAGTCGGCCAAAAGTTACTTAAAAACTGGGAACAAATTGGAGAAAAGAATAGCGGTAATAGGATTCATTCTACAAACATATTATTTAAGATGAAAGAGAAAGACGGAATGTGTACTTTACCATGATGAATTCAGGTTTTCCTCAAGTAAGTTATAAAGCACCTCATCTTACCTGGAAAAGAAAAGGAGAAAAAGTTAAAATAATGAAATAGAAAAAAAACAGGTGCAGAAATTTTAGCATATATGTAAATAAGTTAAAATTAAAACCCGTGTGCCTTTGTCATTATTTGAAGTATTTTTGAACAAAGTGGCCATCATTAAAAACGTTTACGAATACCAACATAAACTCATCCTTTCCGAAAGGCAATAAAGTGTTGCCGAAAGTGACATTTATGGGATTCCCTGATATCTTTCATTATATTTTATATTGATATAAATATATTTGATTATATTGATTGATGTTCTTCAATAAAAACCCTCCGACCCCATCATTGCTTTCTTCGTTTTTTTTAAACAATTACTATTGATGATGATCAACTTTTCAGGCACAACTTAACACTCATTTTCTCGAAGACAATCGAATCTACCTACCACCCATCCTCTCTTCCCTTGTTGGCCAGCGTAGTCTTGAATATGGGTAGCAGGGGAGGTAAACTATGAATAAACCTGTCTTCCGTATTCATCCACTGCTACATTGAAACTCACCACCTTATACTGTCCCATAAAGTATGATACTGACAAATAGACAGCGAAGGCATCAGTTTGGATTTACAAGGCCGTTGAGTTGATCTGTTTACATACATTTCAGTGGCTATCCTTAAGATCCATGGCTCAATGCTCGGCCAAATACCCCCTAACTGCCATGAGAAACATTGCTAAACCTTGGTCTTTCCACTGCCAAGTTTCCCTATTGAGCTCTTTTTCTAATTATACCCTCCAAATAGGCCTCACATTAATGTAACTCTTGAGGAGGGGGGTGGGGATGGTTGAGAGAACTTATATTACGACAAATTGGAGCATTCGAGCAAAGGTTTTTGGTTCGAGCAAAGGTAGCATTGACAAATGGCAGAGAAACCGGATTCGCGTATAAACCTCCCAAGAAGCTACCCGAGCTCTCATGATAGATTTAGTAATAGCTTGTTTAACCATATATAAGTCCCATATTTGTTGTCAACAGTCGTCAGCAGAAAAACAACTTTTATTCTGGGGTCTTCGCAAACTGTAATCTCTCATATAAGAAGAGAGAACACCTCACCATCAGAAATTCAGGAGTAATATTGAATTTGGGGCTCCATTCTCTCAGGATATGGGCCAGTTTATAAAAAAGTGAATTCAGAATTTTTTTTTCCGATCAGATACGTTGAAAAAGAAATACCTCCGGTAAAACGCGTCATAATGGCTATATTCAGAAAATCAAAGATAATCACCTGCGCTGTGATGAGTCATTGACACGTGGTGCTACACCCGTGAGCCAGATACCTTATCGGTTTACTGTAGTGGAATGCCCTCTTTGGCCCCAGTGAAAATGGAAAATAAAATGAAGATATCGTTTCTGAATATCTTGAGCGTTCTTTCCTCTAAGTTGATGATTAATAAGATGTAACGATAACAGGCACCAGGTACCCATGGCTGAAAGCTAGAACGAATGACATTTTAATAGCCGTGATAATGGGATGATTGAAGTTCTATTGCCTTCTAAGCCAGAAATCTGGAGTGATATGTGAACAGTCAATATTCACTTACGCATTGCAAGGGGAGTTGAGATAGGTATTTCTGGCCTCCATCCTTCAGAAAGTGAAGCATATAACTGGTAACGTAGTTTCATCGGGTGTTTTGAATATAGGTCGTCATTATAGATAGAGTATGGTATGACATGAAATTTATCTAGCCAGCCTCACAGACAATGCGACAAGCTACAGTTGCGTGAACACTTAGTCCGGTAAAAAAAGAGAATAGTCACAGTATATACTAATAGTCACAATTACAACTAATAGTCACAGAGCCAAGGAATGGAATATTGCATGTTCATTATCCTAATTTATTTATATGATACTAAGCGAAACAATGCTCGGCTAAGTGGCGCATAAACTCATAATGATATGGTTAAAATAATTTAATCTCCGTTAAACTTCCTTAGGATCCAAGGCGAAAACGGGGCAGCGGTCAACATGATTTTCACGGCACTGTCATAGTTATTCCATCTACATGATGCAAATCTCTGAACTACAGTTTTGTCTAATTTGCCTTCCACGATAACATACCTGTTACTGCTGAGAGGATTTTAAAGCAACACACAGCCCTACACGTAAATCGGTTCTGTGCTTAGTTTTAAACTAACTTTACTATCATACCTTATTCAGTGGAAAATGGTACAATATACCTTTCAAGCCTATGAAATCAATTATTTGAATTTAAAAAAACCATGGATGTCTATGCATTCATTGATCTAAAAAGCATAGTTTTAATTTGGTTGAAGGAATTTCCCTTTTGCAATTTATTTGGAAGCCTACGGGAATATTCCGACAACAGTATTTTATTTGTTCTAGGTGTTACAGTTTAATATACCGCGGTTCTTCAAGAAACCACGAGCTTGGATATTTTTAAGTTTTGATCATACAAGAAGTTAGTGAGGATTTTTTTAGGTACGTAATGTTGGCATAATTTAATTTGATGACGGAAGGATAAGAGTGGCAGTAGAGGAAAACTAGAATTTGTTTTCGCGGACACTGGAAACTACAAGAAGCAAGCAAGCAAGCTCAGGGGGTCGACTCCCAAACGGGGCACGGACGCAACACTCCGCTATCATACAGGGTGTGCAATTTATGCTACAAAATGTCCTCAGGCTCGCGATGGCACAATAAATCAAGCGCTTACCACCGCACAAGACGCAGACGAAAAGGAGAAGTCAACTGGCTTCTTGGGAGCACAACACCACGATAACCGTGAGCATCATCGGTCCAGAGTGGAAACGGGACAGGCGGGCAAGAGGGGCGGCTCGGGTGTGGGAGAGGGCATGCGAGAAGGGTAGAAAAGAGGTTCGATTGTGAGGATAAGGGCGGAGGGGACGCGGATGGTTCATGCGGAGGCGGAAGGTTGGGGAAAAGAGGTTAAGAAGGGGTCAGGTGTGGTAAGGGAGGGAGATGGAGGAGAGGCAGGCCATCGGCTGCCCCCTGCCCATGGCCGACCTCCACCCTCGCCTCTGGGCAGCCGACACGCCGTCCGATCCGCGGGAACAAAACAGCTTCGCCTGGAAACGGGTATCTTAGACGAGTATCTGGCTCCCCTTTTTTTATAACGCCCTGCCACTTGGAGCAGCATTCTGTCTCTCCTCCTCCTCCTCTTTCTTCCATCCCTCACTCTTAGTCATTCTTCAATCCCCTCCACGCAACTTGAAAGCAGTTTCGCCATAGTTTGGACCACGCCGTGACACCATCTTGGTTGCGCAATCAATGCAAATTATGCTAGAGCCATTGCCGCAATGAATGCAACAAATATTTTCCAGTATCCCATGCAACGAACTAATTTTATTCCATTTACGCTCATAACCTTTCCTCCACAAATTAAGTTAAAATGAAAATTTCCACAAAAAACCCTCATCACGTCATAAGCCCCAAACCTGTGGGTACCCTGCAAGAACCGCGATTAGACATGCTTCGAGCAGTATTCTACAGTTGAAACTAAATTACATGCACCGGAAATATTGTAGAGTTCAGAATAAATCGGAAACAATTCTCCCGAATATTATTCACCTATTTTACGTATAAAGTCATTTATAGGTAGGTATGCATCGTTACTTGAGGAATACATTGCGCCATTTTCTAAGCAATTTACTGCAACCGTCAAAGTTAAGCCATTCACTTTTAGGATATTATTTATTCGCTGTTGATTTTTTCCTATCTAATTACTCCATTCAACAATTTGGTATTTGCATGCTTTTAAAGATCTACAGGCATTGATTATGCTGTGAAAATCAAATATTATGGCATATCTATGAATGAAAAAACCAATAGATAACTCTGAACTAGCAAGGAGACAGAATGCTCAGACTGAAGCAGTTCATTACACGCATGCGACCTAAAGATGTGTTTTTTTGCATGTGGAATACAAAAGTATACTACTCCGGGTTTATTCATTAATCCAACGAATTTGAACAAAATTTCAAATTCGTTGCTCTTGCTTTAAATAAGTGGACCCTGTGAATGCAAATGCACACTCATTTTGCCATAGTTCCCACATTTACCACAGCTGCACCTGTATTCGCAAATGTTACATTGACTTGTGTATTTTGTAAATGGATGCGGAAACTGATGCAGATAAATCCAATTCCCGTGTAGATACTTGATTGTGAGACACCCCATGCTGACTTCTAACACCTATTTCTCCAAGGGCGTATGCCGTAAGTGCACCATCACCACATTTGCCGGATAATAAGATGCAAATAACGGCCTCCCGCTGACTACAATCTATATAATCTCTACTGATGAGGAAGAAAGATAAAAAGGAAAAAGCGAGAGGGAGAGGCGAAGACGGAAAAAGAGCAACCTGAAGTTTGGCGAAACTAAAAGCCTCGATCCGTGAAGGTTAAAGTAAAAAAAGTCTCGCTAACTTTCTCCTTGTAAACCGGGAATGCAAGCCGAATTTCAGATCCAGTTTTATTGAACGGCAGTTAAGAGAGGATACGCCAAAGGAAGAGGTTCGGGACAAAGTCGTGCAGAATAAGGGATAACAACATAAAGTCGATGACAAAACACGAATAAGCACCACGGGAGTACCATGACTAGCTAACGTAATTAAATTGGTAATCGAATGGTAATGTCTCTTTCTCATTGCTTTCTTTCTGAAGTCGTGGAATTGCGTATAAGCACCTACAACGAATCTTAAGTGTATTTCTTGTTGATCATATATACACTCAATAGTTCGTGGCATAACACTGAGGAAATTAAAGGTCGCATAAAGAATCGAACTAAGTATATTTCCACTCAGATTTATTTACGTTTATCTAGTTTCAACGCATAGGCGTCATTCAGGTACCCGAGGATCTGTTGATCTAGTTGAACCGAAATAAATTTGAGAGAAAATACACTTAGTTCGTCTCTTTATAGAGCATATGTACGCATATGACCCACAATGCAGTGTGTGGCCCGATGAGATCAACTTTGAATGGATATTGACATAGAGTTTACCATACGATATTGGCCTTCCGACTAAAAAGAGTACCCCACCCCTTTCTCTAAATTTTGATACCTAAATGAGGAGCTGAACCGAAAATAGGTTCTTATGAAGTAGAAAGAAAAATAAAGTAATAAATGCTGCACCAACAGAGTCTATATAATTTCAGGGTCCTAAAGGTATTTCAAATTATTATAGTTAAATGCAAACAAAAAGTTATTGAATACGTTGGTACATAAACACATCAAAGCACATAAAATTACATGCATAAAGTTGACTGAAATATTTTGTCGATAAATATCGAAGCATAATGATAGAATGCAAAAAAGTCCATTAGAAAATAAGCTTCGATTTAAAATATCAAAACTTCGATTAAAATACCTAAAGTTAAAAATCTCCACGAAATGATCCACTCTTAACCAGAAATGATGGACGCTGCCATTTATAGATAATGTGAAGGATATGGATCACAACCTCAATAAACCCCCAGTTTTTAAAGTAAGAACTGGAAATGGTCTGTACCTATGATGTCAAAAAGTCATAACTTTCACAGCTCGACATTGCCAAGGTGTTCTTCGATCGGGACGAGCATAGTGAAATGCAAACTGTTTGACCGTGCAAGGGGAGAATATTCTAATGATCATCTAGTCATACAAATAAGCAGTTTTGGGTTTTAATTCTTATGTCGAATCAGATGGCGTGGAGCTCAGTTATAGAGGGATTTCGGAAAGATCACCGTTTCCTACAGTTAAAATGGTTACATATAACATTACCAAATTGCTACATTAACAATACATATGGAGAGAAAAAACAGCAATTCATTCTCCTGCGTAACACGCGTTAAAAATGAAAAATATGGCGTATCTCGTGACACTATCGCCAATCTATTTCAATCGTGCTCATGTGTAGAAATTCAAACAAATTTACATTGAATGTTTTCCCCAATTGAAAATTTGACTAGACTGTTCGAGATTAGGAGGAAATAAGCTGATTTAATTATTTTTCTTCGCGTAGGCAGTTAGACCGGCGGCACAACACGCGCACAACACGCACGATAACCAGGTTGATTGGTTAAGTTAGATGCATAGGTTTAGCTATTGGAGCGACTAACATTTAAGTAGGTACGTTCTAATGCGTCGACAATGAAGTACCACATATGTAGACGTAACAGGGGTTCCCAGTTGAAAGTGTATAAAACTTAGGGATATTTTTAGAGTGTAGAGGTCGAGATTACGCTGTAATAGTCATATTTGTCATTGCCAGAAGGCGTATACAAAAACGAAGTTCAGTGTGCATTACAAATCTAGCTATTCAATGCCATACGATACATGTGTATATAAATATGTTTGAATGTAGTTAATTACCGATAGAAGGTGAGTTTTGCATGGATATTACAAATCTTGCGAAGAGTTATATTTTAAAATCACTGCAAAACTTACCCCGTACATCTTCGTACATAGCTACATAAAATATCCACTTATTGTATACATTGGAAAGAAATCCATTTTCAGGATCTTAAGGAAGGCTCTAAGAGGCTCAGTCTCACGCACAAGAGTACTGGACTCGAAGTGCTCTCGTCACAGCATGTAAGATGGGACGAAATAAAAATAAAAATTCTCTACCACTGCCGAGACTCGAACCCGACTCCTCGGGAAGTCAGTGCCATAGCTACCTCATCAACCCGATTACCCTCTTACGTATTAGAAAGTACTGCATTTAGTCACGAATCATATTTCTCTCGTTACCCTGTGATTCAGTATGAAGTAATTTATACTATATATAGTATTTCCAGCTGTAAGTAGATTAGTAACATTACTTTCAACTAGTAATATCTCGAGAATCAAGGCTTAATATCACGCATTCACACACGATCGCGGTCATCATTATCACCATCAGATGAAATAATGAGAGCTTCTAATTTGGCTTGATTGAAATTGTCCGAAGACTAGAAATGGATTGGATTTTCTAGTCTTCGTACTATTTCATTATCATCATCGTCTGTCAACAGGCTTTAGATTGGTTCTACGAGGCTCTCCACTCGATTCTCTTATCAGCTAACCT
Organism: Platycnemis pennipes; assembly: GCA_933228895.1. Classification (NCBI taxonomy): domain Eukaryota; kingdom Metazoa; phylum Arthropoda; class Insecta; order Odonata; family Platycnemididae; genus Platycnemis; species Platycnemis pennipes. Next base: position 87,870,884 of record OW121851.1, read on the forward strand.
CTTCATACAGTCGTAATTCTTTTTCCCCATGCTTCATTACTTGCTCTATACATGCCATGCTAGGCCTTCCTTTGCCATTCTTCCCATTCTCTTGTCCTTTGAGGATTCTCTTAATCGGACCATCATGTCTAAAGATTGTCCCGTCTTCCTGTTTAGGTTTTCAAAATATCTCTCTTCTCCTACTCTTTTTAGAACTTCTTCGTTAGCCACTCGGTCGATTTTCAACATTCATTTGCTGCATCACGTATGGAATGCTTCCAGCTATCTTCTCTACTGTTGTTATCATCCATACCTCACTGTCATAAAGAAGCAGACTCTAGATTAGGTTCTGAGGAATTTTTGCTATTCTTCCACGCTTTTATTTCCAGCTGTAAGTAGATACTTTTGGTAGAATGCTATCTTTTTCTAGGTTATTCCACTGATTATCTCTTTTTTGCTTCGTTCATCACTGGTTACTCGACTTCCCAGATAATAATGCTCTTTCAACACCCCAAGTTTTTGTTTTCATAGCTTAACATTGACCTTGGCCTCTTCTCTCCGACTGCATACCAATACTTTAGTTTTTTTTATTGATCTCCAGGTGATATCTGGCTATTGTCCTTTCCATGGTTGCCATAGCCTTCTGTAAATCCCTTAGTCTGAAAATTTGATATTAAAGAACCCAATAGCATGGGGACACAGTGACGTTTCCCATTACATTTGACGTTTAATGAATTTGTTTTGGCAACACTGCTGCCATCTTCCAGCCATCCTCCCACGTCTTGCCACTCCCTGCCCCCTCGCCTCTCCCCTCCCTTCTCCTCCCCCTGCCCCTCCGACATGCCCTTCGACTGCCCTCCTTCTCCGACGCGTTAGGCAGCGAATGTGCGATCGCCTCAGATCGCATTCCCCTCGCCAGCATAAGTACATACATACGTAGAGCGCACAACACGCACAAGACGCGAACGTAGGCACGGTGTGCCGGCCGTGAAACGAACGGTAGCACCGAGAGGAGTTTAAGCTCGGGGAAAAACGAGTTCAAAGCCCTCTCTCTCTCTCTTCTCCCTCATTCCTCTCCATGTGAGGAGGGCGAGGGAGGTGGAGGTGGGATGCTGGAAGGAGGGCCTGAAGAGTTAGAAGGGGAGAAGGAGATAGGAGGGGTCAAAGGTTTAGGGCGGCCGTCGGGGCGGGGCAAGGTGAGCCGGGACGGCGAGAGGGAGATGGAGAAGTGAGATGAAGGCCTCGGATGGCTGAGGGGGAGAAAGACGGACGCCGACAAAACCACATCTCCCCGCACGACCGGCTCATTTCTTTCCGCCCGTCCCGGGAAACGAACGTCCCGCGGATGCCACCGCGTCTCTGCTGCAGAAACGCTATGGTCGAAAGGCCGTGTAATGTGGACAATTACATCTCTCGGGTTGATAGCGTGGGAGGGGCCCGTGGTCTGTCCTTCAGTGGACGGACGGGATCGCGTCTCTTCTTGAACCCGCTCAAGTCTCCTCCGTAGCAGAGGTGGGGTGAGAGCGGTGGCACACCGAAGCCAATACGCGCACCTTGGCGGAGTCCGAAGAACTTTAAACTTAAGTTAATTAATGAGCCTCGCCCATTCAATAGAAATTAATTGAACCTACTTTTGAAGCGTGGGACATGCATGGTAGAGGCAGCATATGAGAGGAAATAATATAATGCGACGGTGTAGTAGATCAGTAGGATCGGGATCGAATTAGAGTTTTGGATTCCCATCTTGACAACTTGGGCTCGAATCCTGGCAGTGGCAGAGAATCTCCTTGGTATCACGGTCCCTTCCGAGGCATCGTGTGCAGAGTTTTTCGAGAGGAGTACTCAGTCCGCCGGATGGAACGTTAGTCCGTGGACCTCCAGGCATCTTTCGTTGAGAGTGGACCAACGCCTTCGCCGGGTTTTTCTGCACATTTCCTCCATTCCCTGCATAAATTCTTTCCCTTACCCAGTTACTCAAATATTGTAAATACCCATGATCTTAGCTGTCGGTACCACCTACGGATAAGTACTTTTACGACTCGGGTTGGTGTGGGAACTTGGGTACTAAGGCATTAGAAAAAAAACTCATTAAACTACGAATGCAACTCTCCATGAATATGTCCAGGGGTGTATTTCAAAACAATAATATAATTATGTGCATACAATGTCATGAGAGAAAAGCCTCCCATAGGCTGTTTTATATGCACTCTCATTCATCGATGACTCGGAACGGTCATTGACAAAAGCAGAAGGTGAATTAGACTGAAAGCATTGATCCGCCCAATGTTGTAGTGGCATCATAACCATTGGATCACGCGTTCAATTAGGATGCGTAATGAATAAGTAATGTGAATATCCAACTGTAGCAAAGTAATTGCAAAATATGATTGATTAAAGTACCACTGGCTTGATATTAAAAAAATACCAGTTGAAATATTTGTTTGTGTTCACGTCAAATGATTAAAGACATACTCAAATCAATTTTGGAGACATTGTACACGCAGATTAGATAGGAACAGTAGTAGAAGATGCATAATTAAAAAAATTCATTTTAGGGTACCGAGGTTTCCATTTACTAGACAAATTTCCCAGCTTCTCGTGAGGATACTAGGGCTGTAACAAATAGTTCAGAACATTGTTAATAGACGTTGTTTTGTGACAGTTTCTTCTCCATTCAAATTCTGGTCTTTTTATGGATAAAGTACGCGATAAAAACAGCTCATTGCGTAACTACTGTGCAATAAGTTATTTAACTTGATCTACGACAAAAGGAATGAAAAATATGTTAACGCCATCCCGCAGTGAATGCAATTAATTCGGCCATTCACCCATTAACATTTGGCAATCCTAAGGGAAAGAGCCTAGTCTAATTCTATGATTAAATTTCGGTGACGTAACTCAGTGACTGGAATTAATGAGATTTTAGATGTGGTACTTGCAGAAGATTTGCGAATTGGAATCACATTTTTTAATATAATGGTGTGACCCCGGGAATTTTAGGAACAACTACATATCGATTGTATCGGCAACGATTCACCATAATGACGAATCCAAAACAGGAACCATAACATCTGAGTTTAATGCCGTGCATTAAACGTCAAAATTAGGGTAAGGGAGCAGTAAAGAGTACGAGGCGAAGACTCATCGCCATCAGTGTATCTTAGATTGGTTTTGTAGACAATATCTTTAGATTGCTTAGGTAGATACTATCTTAGATTGATTTGACACAGCTCTCCACTCGAGTCTCCGATCAGCTAACCTCTTAACATTTACTTTATCTTCTAATTCACATTCCTCACTACTTGCTCTATGTATCGCATTCGAGGCCTTCCTTTTCCACTCTTCCTGTTCACTTGTCCTTCAACGATTTTCTTCATCATCAAGCCATCGTGTCTCATAATGTGGCCGATTAAGATGTCCCGTCCTCTTAAAGTTTTAATAGGACTTCTATTTTCTACCACCCTTCTTAGAACTTCTTCGTTAGTCACTCGGTCGACCATCATCATTCATCTGTAGCACCATGCATCTAATGCTTTCAGCCTTGACTTCTCTACGGTCTTATATTTGGTGCACACCACACTTCCATAAAGTAGAGTGCCCTAGATATATGTTTTGGGGAATTGGAGGCAAAGACTATTGATCAATACATGAAATTAATTTACCACCAGTTTTAATCGAAAATACACATAGTAGAATTTTAGAGGATACATCTACGCGATACCCTGCAAGCCACCGCGAGGGTGAGTGGCAGGCTAATTTGGTCTTAACCGACTCTTCCACGAGAACGTCAGGGACAAAATTGATTCCCGAGACTTATTGAACGAGAGAATTTTAAAAAACGCCAGAAGCGAAACAATTAGTCAATGAAAATTTTCGATGAGTAGAAAATCCCGATGCCCTCGAAGCTATCGTCCGTGACGAAGGTTTTCCTTAGAGCATTTCACCCGTGGCGTGTTTCCGTGCGGCAAGAAAAAGGCGAAGGGAATGTTCCCGTTCGAACCCCACACGAAATTTCAACCACACACACTCTCTCTCTCTTTGCCAACCTCACACTTCTCATTGACGAGGGTTCAGGAGGTGGGGAGAGGGGGGTTGGAGGGTTGGGGTGTTGTAGAGAGCAGCACGCAATTACTTCGAGGGGAGTAGGCGGCGCGTGTCAAATTTCGGGGCGACGCGGTTTGAAAGCTCGAGTGAAGGTTGAAGAGGGAGGAAAGGAGCAATCCAAGAAGAGGACGATACGTCCAGCGGTCCGGAGAGGACAAGGTGCGCCGCTTCCGAAAGAGTTGCCCTCGGATATCCACCAACTTCCGAGGCTCATTATTGGGATGAGGTGCCCGACGAGGGAAACACCTCACGCTTGAAATTACGGCAGCAAGTGGCGCCGAGGAGGTGGTCGGGTGATTCAGAAGAGAAACTCTCTCTCTCTCTCTCTCCCACACAAAAGGAAGGATCCTCCGCTGGCCTGAATGATTTACGCCCTCAAATTTGACGGAGCACTGCGTCCCGCGGCATTCCGAGAAGGCCTTTTGAGTTGATGACAAAAAAATCATTAGGTGCGGTGAATTTTGTGCCCAATTACCTACTATCTGTGATCTAGGATTAACGATCTCTAAATGCGCTGGTTTCGCACCGTGCTCCGTGAGATGAGGTTCTATGCTATTTAAAAAGGTGCCTAAACACGATGCGGAAGATAAAAATATCGTTTAACACATTTCACATGCGTCGACCTGTGAAGAGAAGAGCGCTAATGAGATTTTAAACATCGACTAGGATCCCAAGGGAATAGTGTAATGTAAATGTTATTTATCGTTGCAATTAGACAAAGCCATTTTTCCTGAACCTATCCACGAACTATGACGGTGCTACCACAGTTCCTCCAATCATCATACCAGCACACTTCAATGAATACAAATTTATTCCGGGCAAACAGGATGTGGGACGATAGTAATGAACAAATTGTTGGCTTTTATTGATCTCAGTTATCCGAACCAACAAAGTCACTGTCCTACAGAATACACTCTTTCTTGTCCAAGCCTCTCTAATACTGCATTTTCATATTAATAGCTTCTGAATTTTGAACGACTATGGTGATTCATAACGCTCCATCAACAGGAGCAGAGATGTCAAGGCTGGAAGCATTTGAAATGTGGTGCTACCAAAGAACCATGAAGATAAAATGGATTGACCGAGTGACAAATGAAGTCCTAAGAAGAGTGGGAGAAAAGAGAAGTCTGCTGAAAACTATAAAAAAAGACTATAAAAATACCCTATCTAAATTGAAGCAACTCATGAAAAAAACAATCATAATGTTTAATAAGAAAGAAACCCTCCACTATTGCTTCGTTTTGCTCCAAAATAAGAGTCAATGTTAACTTTAATATTCTCCTTTGTCTTTATAAAAAGGTTAGGAGTGCATAATCATTAAAAATATCCCGAAAGCACTCCCAGAGAAGAGCATTATTACAATTCCCTTACACCTCTTAGTTAGTAAAACAATAGCGAGAGTATTCACTCGTCTTTAGCTGCATAAAAAGTATCCTTTCTTAACGAAATTATCTTCCATGTATCTACTTAATGTATGTGTTTGAAACGGTGAATGCGCTTCAAATACTTTGCGATAGAGTTCCTACTCCATTGAGAATGGCAGTATCAAGTAGCATTTCCAGCAGATACATCATATCAAGATAAAAATCAACTGAGAGCACTTGCAAGCTTTGAGATACGCAGTATATTAACGTGCTAATGGGCACATAGCAAGAGAAAAAGGAATCTAAGATTTGTCTTCGTAAACCCTTGATATCTTTATCTGGTTACTCTTGTTTTCAAATACCATAAAAGTGAAATTTTCATATTTTAAGCACATTTAAAATAATCTATATCTTTGATGTCCGTAGAATTGCAAGAATAATCCTAATATACCTCTAAAAGTCTATTCAAAGAAATCCTTACTAAAGTGCGTTTACATTATCCTCCTGGTACTCAAACTTGCGCTAATGCAACAACCTACGTATGTTTCAGCAATCGCTTTTTTCGAATGACCGGGAGAGTTCAAAATTATCAGTGATCAACTACGCTTTTGACTACTCTCTATTGCAGTGATTCCCAATTTTTTATCGCTGGCGGCTGTCCTTACACTGAGGTTTCAATATTATGGAGCCCTTCTTCGGTTTTTTAATTTATCCCATACGGCTTCCCTCTCCATTACATAGGATAATCGGCACTTGAAAGTAATTAGTCCTTAGGTAGGAATGATTACTTCGATTATTTGCACTGTCTGTCTGGCGTGAGAGATAACTAGTTCAGAAGTTGACCCTACTAAATATTTTTTCGTTGCCCTTCAATAAAAGCTCGCGGCACCCCTTTCGCTGTTTTCCCGGCACCTCTAAGTGCCGCGGCGCACAGAATAGAATTCACTGATATATTGAGCCAAATATGTGGAATGACGCAAGTATGTATTACAGCGGATATGCTCTTTTTCATTTGGCGGTGAGAATTATCGCATGTTGTATTCAACGAACAAGTAGGAGGCCACGCCACTCACAGGAGTGAGAAAAGAGGCATTTTCCCTTTAGGGGAAACCACGAGATGAATCAAGTGAAACTACTTCTCTGGTCACGGATGAGGGTAAAAATAATGGTGGGCGAATTAAATGGGAAACAATACGCTGGGCGGTTGAAGAGAGTTGTATTCGTAGAACCCATTACTCCGGAGTTGTTTAGCTCTCTATTGCTAGATCTCATTTGAATTTTCGCAGAAACGTTGCTCAATGTCACCAGCAAAGACTCAGACTCCTCGAAACTACTATCCGAAAATCGGTCAGCTTAGTGGAAATGGGAAAAAATAAACTAAGCTCCATTAACAACGCTGTCGTTCCCAGAAGTACATACCACAGGTTTTCCGACTGGTTCGGTCTTGGGAAGAAGTGACAGAGACGTGGACATACAACTACTGGGTGAAAATGACAGGATATGGCGAAAAGATGAAAAATATGGAGGATATGAGAGTTTAAAATCCTTTTTTTAAAGCGATGCCTAAGAACAAAGACGTTGGAATAACGCATAGTAGCCGATGAAGATTAGTGGCATTTCATAGTCCTTTGCAACAAGCTAAGTAGCATTAGCGAATATATATATATAAAATATTATGTGGCCCATGGGACTTTTCTCGTTGAAGAGATGAAATACGAAAGATGTAACAATACTAAGACTAACATACAGGATTGTCACTAGAAATGCAAATGTAAATAGATGAAAACCCTCCAAAATGGTGAAAAACATGTCATAAATATTTTTCCACGGAGGTGTAACAGGAAATTATGAAATAGCTTTACAAATATGTATGAAACTAGGAAATAAAAGTCCAAGTCTAGCGAAAGATGGCAGAATTATTTCATTCTGCTCAAGGATAATGCTTATATTTTACTGAAAACTAAACAAAACTAGATTAACAACATAAGAAACTGAAACATTTTCATTCCAAAATATTAAACTGCGACGTTGAATAACTTAAGTATGATTGGAAACAGTTACCTAAACATTACTTCTAATAACAGCATACAAAAACACAGAAGGTAAGTTTTGCTGTTAATCATGTGTACTAATGATATGGTGAAAGGATGAAGAATATATTTGGCAGAATACATACCAATTATTTACTGAATATATTCCCTAAAAATACATTAGACCCTAAGATAATAAATTCCGAGTACATTACATTTTACTGTCTTTCATCAAAACTACAGTTAACACATTGTATTGATTAGAGCATAGATATCATCATCACCAGTTTAGATTTATAGATGAAAATCTAATCATAGGATTGATCTGACTCAGCTCTCCACTCACTCGGAAACTTTTGAAGCTTCTATTACGTTTGAAAAATATATATTATCACTGATAATATTCATCATGTGATCATTTTAGAAGATTTTGTACTCTTATCAACAATCATGCACCTTCCAACTGCTATCGTCATCAGAGCGTAGGAATTTCAAGAATCTTTTACGTACTAGACAGGCATAGATGGTCAGACTAATTACAAATTTCATTTAGTGTTAAAAACTTCTTTAGGGGACAATTTACCAAGCGGAGAATGAAAAAATTTCATTGGTGGAATAATTAGCGAGTTTTTATACCACAATCAGGAAATGCCTATAAAACGACAGGAAAATCGTAGGGGTATGGGATAAGAAAACTCGGGGATGAATGTTTCCACCTCAATCTACACCTCACGTCGACACAAGCTCGACCTCATGGTACTTTTAAGATGGAATATACTAGGAAATACCGTCCTTTGAAGAGCCATGAGCAGTTGATGTTTCACCGGCAAATTACGCAGCATGACAAGCACACCGGGAATACATTAAGGGGAAATGATGGGCGTGGGGTGAGGGTCGGGGCTTGGTGTTGGATTCGCATTGATGTCCTATGTGCAAGTGGCCCCGGCGGGAGTGACAGAGAGGTCACGGACGCTCGCGAGTGGAGCGTTCACTTCTTCGGATTCAATTATGAGACGGTTGTGGACTGTGTGTGCGAGGATGGAAATTAAGGAAGTACCGCGATTGAATGTCGGCATTTTATATTTAATAATACTTCCTCAGCTACAAAGCGTAATATTCAGCCCAAAATAGGGTGAATACATTTCAGCAGGCATGAATGCTTGCAGGTAACCCGTTGCCGGGAAATTCGGGAATATAATTTTGATTTAATAACGCGCAAAAATATTTTGTATCCCTTATTTATGAATGTATGCTGATGTATGAAGGTGAAAAATTGTTAAAGTAGTCTGTAGTGCATGATGCATGTATAAACAACCAATAATCCATTTATTACTACGTATATACTAACTATCTAGCTGCATGTGAACCTATTATCTAGCATGTGTCCATGTAGTAGACTAGTTGCATGTCAATAGTGTATGTTTAGTGAATTTCACCCCCTGCCACACACCCTCGTAATGGCTTGCAGGGTAATACATAGATTTAGATTCTAAAGGTTAGGCCTAATTATTTAATTTTACTTAGGAAAATGACAATATGCTACATGGCTTAACAATGTGCAATAAAATTAGGACAAGTGAGCTACAGATGTGTGTGGAAATAAGAATAAAATATGTGAATAAAATGCACATTCACTATAAGTACTGAATTGACAATTAACTGCACAGAAAATTCAGCTAAAAGAAGTAATGGAGTTTATTATCCCTGGGTACGTTTTTGGAGGAGGAGGTGCATGGCAACATTTACATACGTTTGAAAAATTAGCAAAAAAGAAAAAAATGAATTAAGTACAGTAGAGTATTCTCGTTACAGCCACGAAAAAAACTACCAACTCATTAATAAATAGAGTAACTGACATAAAATCACTTTCAGCGTTTGCTTGATTCAGAAAGCACGATCAGACCGGAATAGATACCGTTTTGGTAATGGGCAATACATTGTCAAGTACGCAGGAGGCTATTTCGTTTTCTTAAGAAATTGAGAACACACTTATGAAATGTAGTAACTACTATTAGTCATGCTGAATGATTGAGGAATAATAATAATGACTCATAATTAAACCATATTGTAAGTGAAGAAGATATGTGGCGGGATAAAATATCCTTCGAAAAAGTCACCAATGCACCATAGCCCTGATAAAAATATCAGAGTAACAGATGTCTCGATCATTCTTAAATGCATTGTCCTAGATAAAAGGTTAATCTCAGAGACTGGTATGCAGTGAAAATGCTTACCGAAGAGAAAATTCAAGGCGATTAGTATTGGTGGAGAGAAGCTCTGAGAGCAAACTGGCTGACGCGAGATTACCTTGCTAAATCTTTAAGAGATTGTTCTCCTGAATTAAACTGATGAAATACCTCTCTGGAATAGTGAAACTTAGCACATATATACATAACTATTTCATGTGAAATAATTATATAAGTGTTGAACAAATAACAGTGAAAGAGCCCTGTAATAAATTTAAAAAAAAATCATAACCATTGTCGAACACAACAGTCGAACAAATGATTGTTTGATTTATGAAATTTTATGCAAATCACGTTTGCGAAATCTGGGCATGAGGACTCCGGCAGATTACGGTAGTTTCCGCATTCTACTTACAGTTGTAATGACCAATCACTATATTGACGAAGATCGTAGCTCTAGACTGAGGCTTGGAATTCACTAGCAAATAGTTATAAACAAATAGGCGAATTTTGCGTATTTTCACCACTATAAAAATCCTCGGGAGTTCTTTCATAAAGTGTCAGCCGGGCAAACATCGTTCTTGTCCTTCTTATAGTAAATATTATCATTATGATGACTCAATACGGGGGGGATCGAAGTTTTATGAACAACAAAAAGAAGAGGCAATTCAAGATCTGCCGTCAAAACTCTGTTACTAAAAGAATACTAATTAGCCATTGGATATAAATGTTCCATCAACATAGTAAATACAAAGTTGAATTTTAGGAACTGCCTAGAAAGACACATCAAATGATCCTAATTATGAATTCTATCTGAGCTCAACCATTGAGTGTTTAAATTCAAATTCTGTCCATACTTTAAGCAAATTTATGAAAGGTAACAATATAATATTAAGGAAGTAATACAATATCTTGCATCTATTACCAAGAGAAGTTGTAATGTATTCTATGATGATGCAAAATTAAAATAAATTTACGCGAAAATATGAAATCCCAAAATGAAGCAACTTTATGCGTGCATTCGGATTAAAACCAAATTGTAACATGTCCATTACAATCATCATTTAATTCCTTTAACAATTCTGAGCTATAATTTAACTAAGATCACCATATTACAGCTTGGACACAAACATCGGGGCAGGTGTCAGATCACGGCTACTCCAAGAACTTAATGCGTTCCAATTTAATGAACCCATGAGCATGTAATCGTAATTAGGATTGCGTCTGCGATCAAAAACCCGCATAAATCTGCGATGCCGCTGCACATAAAGTGGTCACACAATTTCCGGATCGGGAAAGCCATCCATAAAATCGTTCTAACAAATTGGGACCCGGGAAATGAGTCTGGAAAAAAAATATGGAAAGAAATTTAGGCGACGGGAGGAGGCGCGAAAGAACGTCTCGTAAATCGCTGGCTCGTAAAATTGCAAAAGGATTGCGGCCTTGAGAGTGGGTTTCCATTAGTGTGGGTAATGGGAGCGTAAAGCTCACATTTCTATTATGCAAAGGCAATCCTTTCACCACTCGCGGTGAGCGATTTAGCGAGGTGGGAGGGAAAAAAAAGATATCCCACTCAAAGGGTCACGCTTAAAAATCGAGGTTATGGAAACAATGGCTGGGGGAGAGGGAGAAGTGTGGGGTGGTAACGCTGGACTGCCGAGAGGTGGGAAACAAGAGAGAGAGAGAAGGAGAGGAGGGAGAGAGAGAAAGAGAAAGGCTCGCAAGATTGCAAGTTAACTCACATGTATTGAGTAAAATACAAGTAGCGCCCATCAATATCCCGACCGTCTATCTAACTCCTCAGCTCCGGGGTCTTTTTATGTGCTGAGGTCACACGCAAGATTTATCAAACCAATTGCGGGAAAGCGTTCACGTGGACAAGCAAAAGAAAGATGTTATTTCACACTTGTAAGGCATCACCTTGAGTGTGCATTTGGGCTTAAGCGTGTGGGATCCAGCGAATAAAGATTTATTCCGGGAACTGAATAAGGTACAAAGGAAAGCAGCGCATTTTTTAAACAAATTCCTGAGAACGTATAGAAAGTGTCACTAGGCTATTGGAAGAACGTGGATAGGAAACCCTGGAGACTAGAAGGTTGCCTGTTAGATTAAAGTTACTTGAAACATTCAAGTCAAGTAAATTTTTACCTGGCACTGCAGGCATATCTATACTCCGAAAACTATATAAGCAGGGTAGCAAGATGAGACCAATTAAGAAAATCAACTGCCAGAACGAGCGATTTAATAATCTATTTTTCCCACGCACAATACACGATTACAACGCAAACAAAGTACAATTCTTTCAAATAAATTACATACATTACATACCATACATTTTTTTACTTCCGTTCCTCAATTCTGTTCTGTTAACTTCTAATGGAATCTTTTATTATTTTGTTCTATTTTTATTTCTTTGTTGTTCTCGCAATTGATTGTATAAGGTCTCAGGTAGTCTCTCAGCTAAATATTATTTTTTATATAATTTGGAAAACATATTTTTCGAATTATTTTTGCTGTATTTAGCTCGGTAAAGTTGTTTTCCATTGTAATACCACAGAGTCTACTGAAAGTATGGTATACATGTTCCATAGGACAAATGTCCTATAGCACTAATTTTATAATTATTTATTATTATTATATTACCACACATCATTATTAATTAATCAAGTTGTTTTTTTTGAGCTGAGCGTCAACTTCGCGTCTGGTGACCTACCAGCCCCTGCCACTTAGCCTCGCGGCGGCTAAAAGGGGTAAATATAGATGCAGAAAGTTGGTTGCGGAGGAAGTAACTGCGCAAGCACCGCGCGCACAGGTGTCGCATGTTCCAAATAAAATCATGGTGTTTTTTTAGAATTCGGGCTTCCGTGGGTACACCTCCCACCAATTTCCTCGGCCATTATCCACCACCACCACCACTGCTGCGGAGGATGAATTACGCCGCAGAGAATGAAGGCGATAAAAATTACGATTTCCTCCCATCTTACCCTCCTACACTCTCTCAATTCTCCGCGCGGGGGATTGGCATCCCGATCGACTCCAGCCTATACTTTACTCAAATTGGATTTTCAAATTACGATCGGTAGCATGTTCAATTCGTACGCTTTCTAATTACCTAGAAGTTTTCGTCCCGTAAAAAAAATCCAACATCTCGGGAGAGTATTACTCGTACCACCGCTTCTTGGAAGGAGAGGCTGTGAAAATTACGGTGAAATCAATTACATTCTACACATTTTACTAACGTTAAGGCACAAGTAAGAACGCTTTCTCGCGATAATATATTATGAACGCTCGGCATGTTGTAACGGGTAATATAATGTTGAAAAAGGAAGAAATATGTATTTTTTGCTATAAAAACTAAGCAAATGTTCACAAAAATCACACCAATCTGAATGCTATGACATAGTATTCCCTCATTCCCATAAAGGGTCTCTATGAAAATTAGCTAGGCTAGAAGTCTTACCAACAATACTAATTCCTCCATAATGAAACAAGAACGATTTCTAGGAACCTGTATTATATTTTTGGCTGCAGACCAATGAAAGCTCAGGAAAGAAAGAGAATTGGGAAGAGAGCTTCCTCTTCGGCATTTTTGCTTTCTTTGCTAAATAATTTGCTTAAAAATATACTAAAGCAAGCAAACCAAATATTGTTATTAATTTCAGTTGAACATAACCAGCTCTTTGCAAAGAGCTTTGAAATTTTTTCACATAGAAATAGCTTTACCACCATTGCTATGTTTAAATCACGAAATCAATGCTATAATTTTTAACTTCGAGGCAATCAGCCACTAACCTATATCGTAAATTGTAATTTGACACTGATTTGCTCGGAAATTTGCTCATATCATGGACAATGATGAGACAATTAAGGGAAAGACTTATAACCGATAATGATTTACTTCTCCGTTGACAATTGTATACTTCAACGCTATAAGTATTAAAAAAAATATAGAGCGAGAAATTATCTTGACTGCAAGGCAAAAGAGAGTGTTACACTCAGAAGGATTGTATAGTGGCGATATACAGCGGTGCAATTAACGAAAATCTAATGAGCACATATGTAATACATTTTTGCACCAACGCATGACTACGTCTCGGTGACTGGAAAATCTAGAAATATTGCAGGAAATGCGAGACTCGGAGAACACACCTGTTATTTAAGAAAGAGCAGATGCTGGAAATGGCAAAATGGTAGCCAGAAAGTCACTACTGAGATATTATTTCCTTTCCAGTCGAAGAAAAAAAAGAAGTGCGCTATGGAATTTGGTGGAAAAGCGATCGGGCGCGGGAGGGAATAAAAAACGTTATGATGGTGTTTTGCCGACGGAATACGGTGGGTTACAGAGGTTTGAAGTACTTCGATGAAGGGGAAGAAGAAATAGAGGCCATGAAGGGGGCAGGAGAGGAGGGAACGCGGGGCAAGGAGGAAAGGGAGGCTGAGAGAGAATGAGTTTAGCATTCCTCGAAATGGGAGCGGACAAAAGGGTTATTGCAGGGCGATAAAGAGATAAACATTTTCCTCCCTGAAGGCTTCACCGCGCGCGCGCGCTCAACTATTTCCTCCTCCTTTTGTTTTCTTTGCTCGAATAAGAGGGGGAAAAAGAAGGTTGAAACGACAGCCTCACTCCTTTCTGGAAGAGGAAAATATTTGCGTTGGAGTAGTCTCTCTCCGGCTGGCAGGCAAACCCACTTTGAATCCCAGTAATAACATTTGAATGATATGGAAAGAACCAAGGGAGGACATGGCGGGAGAGGGAGCGGAGGAGAGAGAATCTTCTGCAACACTCACTCCTTTCCATTACCCAGTCACATCTCCCTTTCATTTCTTACGACACGCTTCCGTCATTTTGCATATCAAAAACAGTTTGCAGGTTATTTTATGCTGTGGTAGCATCGAACCGTAATGGTAACTTCCGTAATTTATGAAATTAAAAGGAACACTAAGATTGGCGCTTCAGTGAGTACGCCAGCGGACAATGATCATTACAATCATTAGAGATGATATAAATCCTTATAACGGAAGTCAATGCAATCGTGTCGAAATTATCGCTAAGTTTCTACGCTAATTATCGCTTCAGAAAGTTCTGGATGTAAATATCCTCCTATTCTAACGATCATTCTCTGAAAAGTAATATGACCAGCGTTTTCCAAGGTATCACAACCCGTTGATATTTTTAGTTGAGAAGGGCAAAAATATTGAGTACAATAAATTCCTCTTCCACTGCATTATTCTCAACTCCATTCTTCACCTTTTGACGACGTTCATATTGTAGTGAAACAAACTTAGGTTTTTTATCATTAATACCTTGTCCATCATGCATAACCATGCTAGTTAAATACACTAATTTAATTTACCTGGCTCTTTGCTGTACCAGATTATATGTAAGCGGAAAAGTAGAGAGCTTATCTCATTGTAAACTTCCTTTAAATTTTAACAAGTTCAAATCTTTGTGTCCATACATCCGCCTTGCTTAAGGGCATCGTTCACATTGGGACGAGAAACAGACTTGAACATATAAGTTGGTTATGAATGAGGTTTTCGTAGCCATTAGTAAACATGCATATTATATCCTAGGATAACACAAGACAAGTAGAGAAATCTCATATTCCTTCTGCACCGCAGGAGAGTCCCAAGAAAACAGCCCCGGAAACGATATCCATCCGAGGTCTCCACATCCACGGCGAACGGATGAGGCAAATGAGCTCAAATTGCGCATTTGGACGCAAGAGAACTGGAGGCAGGGAAAAAACGATGCCCGGGAGGCGAAACTTCCGAGAAGGAATTTTGAAAAATTGTGCCAGGCACGTATTTACCCGTCTTTTTTTTTAACATCATCCGCCGATGCTCCCCTGCTTTCTCTTCGTTTTTCTCCCTCTCGCTGAACTCCATATATTTTTTTCCCTCTGAACCGGAGCAACCTCGGCATTTTCTATCCGTGCCGTCGGGGACCCGTTCCCCCTTCCCCCCGAAGGCTCGATCTGGAAATTTTCAGTTTCTTTTCTTTCTCCTAACCGAGCATAGCGTCCTTCACCGCAAGCCTCCCCATCCCCCCCTCCTTCCTCCCCAGTTTTTCTCTCCTGCCACCACCCAACTATCCACCCACTACCCCCCTCGTCTATATTTCTCCCTCACCCCCCGCATCCCCAAATGGGAGAGACTCCGTTCCCGTCGCGGACTACAACCACGCCCTCCTCAGCCATCCATCCTCATCCCCGCGACCGGCATATGCGCCGAAAGGTTCCCCTTTCCTTCCTACGAGCAGCTCCACACCAGATTGATGGATGGATGGACGCTGTTTCCCTCGGCACGCTTTGCTGGAGCTCCCATTATAGTGTAATTGTAGGATGATCTGCGTCTGGTTCATCTGGCCTTCATTTGGTACCACACAAATAGACGGCACTGGATAACTTGACGTTCAAGCATCAGAATAAGATGTGACCAAAGTCTGTGCCTACCCGAAGCAGGAGTACTTCATAAAGTATTAAGGAATAGTTAGTTAGGTAATTAGTTAGGGGAGGCGTCGGACAGCTTACATCGTTTGTGCCATTTGCGTAGGGAGTTAAATGGGATATGGTAGGGCGATTTCAGGGAATGGATTGAAGGGTGGAGAGAAACCCGGCATCGGCATTAGCCTGCTCTTTACGGAGGGCGCCAAGGGGACCACAGTTTAACGCCCCATTCGCCGGACGGAGTACTGAACCCGAAATGCCGTAATTCTGTCTACAACTGTCAAGCAGGGTCCGATTGCTGTGAACTGAAAATTCCACTACTATCGGGGTTCGAACCCGGCAATGGCCGAGGAAATGTAAGGTAGTACTCCAGCCACCAAGCCAACCGAATGGAGGAATAAGTCAACAAATACACCGAAAGAATTTTTGATGCTCTCATGATCCAAACTTGGTAAATACTACAAGGTCACTAGAAAGACAATGCAAGTTATTGGCAACTGTAGGCACGAAATAAGTCAGAGAATGCTACATTAAAGGGGAATATTTGAGTGTAGGTCTGTTATTCTTAGTAAGACTGAGAAAATAATAATATTGATCTCATCTACACTCCCTCTTTTAACAAGATTGAAAATAATTCACTCTGACCGGTACCATGTGAAGGCTATGCTCAAAGAATGCAATACCGATAACTGCCAATTTGGTTACTAATTATGGACCGAGAGAATGACTTTTCCAAGCTCAGTAACAGTGCGCGCGACGAAGTTTTAAGCTGGAAAGCTTCTACAATAGGATCCAAATGAAGAAATATGCATCTTCTATAAATAGGCCCAAATGTTTGAACGGATTGTTTTGGTATATTTTTAGGATAATCTTCGCTTATTCCCGTCAAAGAAAATCTGCATCGACGGCGTACACTTTAGTTTCCATTATCAAACTGGCAAGGAAAATCTACATTTTAGTCTTCTATCCGCCGCAAGGGCAGGGCGAGGCAGGTTGCCATTCGTAGAGTTGAGTGTTAGCTGAAAAAAAATTACCCATTAACCTGCCTCTATCAATGAATTTTTAATTAATCGATGAGTCAAATATTGATACCACTATTACCCATCAGAATGTTTATCCTTGGTTAAGTTTTGGTCTCATATAGTGGATGGGGGGAGTAAATGGAGATCTTTCAAAATCCCCAGGCCTTTTCATACCATCATATTAGAGCATCAAACTCTGTTCTTAGTACAGCGACAATAAAGCGACAGCAATATTAGGGAAATTCTTTAAAAAACAGGTTCGTCCGGTTCCAAAGCATTTCTTAACCCGCCAAAAATCCGTCCGCGGGTGTTGAAACAGACAGTCGTATTAGCGTAGCGGGTAGGCATCGCGTCAACATCTTCTGCATGCATATCAAACGAACACTTCTGCCGCGAGCGAAGTCCTTCCGAAAATATTTTGACGGACTCGGAAGACTCTTCGACACCCCTCCGAATGTGGAGGCATCGCCAGATTCCCACGCGCGCGCGGGACGCCTTAATTTGTGCCAAAACGTTTCCGACGACTGACCCCTCCGGGGAAACGAAAACAAAAAGAAGGATACGAGAGAGAGAGAGATAGAGGAGCGGAAAAAGAAGTCGGAGCGAAAACACCATGTCCACGGACTAATGCGGACAACAAATGAGCGTGTACTTCGCGTGCGGATCGCTCGCTCGGGCGAGCGGGCAGCCCGCCTACACAAGCACGCACTTGGAGAGAGAGGGAGGGAGGGAGGGGGGTTGGAGGGGGTGGCAGGGAGAGGGGAGAGAAGAGGAGGCTGAGGGCGGCACGCGCGGAAGACAAGGCGCGGTGGCCGCGGTACCACGCGCACAGCCGGGCCTACGCTTTCCCCTCGCGGACCTCCCGCGAGCCCCGTAGACCTCTCGGCCCAAACTATCTTACTCCCTCCTTTCCCTCGGGAGAACGTTAAGGAAAACCACCCAGAGTTCGGCTCAAGGAAATGAAAATTCGGGCACCCAGTTACTAACTCTCCATTACTATATTAATCAGAATACTGCCAAAGTGATGTATTTTCCCTAGCAACTATTCCCCAATATATATCCTTCGTAACCAAACCACAGTTTCTGTATTCCTCCCATCAACCACATTCTTTCATTTTCAACCTAATCCACAACCCCATAAAAATTGAAGTATAAATCATTCTCTCTGCAAACTCAAGAACTACGTTTTAATGGCTGCGGTTATGAAAGTTCCAGTGAGCATTTTACGAAGTGTTGAATACAATTTTGCTATTATTTCAATTGTTTTCACCCAAAATTTTTGTCCTTAGTTTAATATAACAAATTGCAATTACAATCATCATTGGAACCCTACCAGCAGAGGTAGGTTTGTGGATAGCCCCTGCATCCGAATATCCAACAATTTAAGTCGTATTCGGTAATATACAACTTAAATTGTTGAATATTCGTTAATCGTATTCGGTAAGATACGACTTAAATGATTGGATATTCCTTTCGACCTCATAAACGTTGCTGGAATAAATTCCCCTTTAAAACTTCACATCTTCTGTCCACGTTCCTGCCATCCAGAGCTCCTAATCTTCTCCTCCAGCATCCGTGCTAAACTAATGCTCCTCCCTCTATCACCCTATTCAACAGTGCTTCACCTCCCAAAACAAGCCCTCCACATTTTTGCCATCACCCATTTTCTCCCTCTAACTTTCAACGCGTATTATCACTACAGTACGCCCTATACAAAATGGATTTCAATGCAGTTATAAGTGACTTTAAAAATTCAGTCATTTTTTGAAAAGTGCAAGCCTATTGCTTTCACTATACTTTAAAAAAGATGCATATACTTATAAAAAAGAATATTCAATTCTATATTGGAACGATGCCGATTAATTCATCAATTATGCCGATCAAGTGGTTGCATACCGACCTGATGTATAGTAGCTAGTCCTACGGTTAGAAGCATTATTTTCGCAAATGCTAGATGGGAAATCTGGAAGGACTGAATCCTTTATACTACGTTGTACTTACTGCAAATATTGGGTTGAAATGAAAATATAATATGTCGCGTGATATCACTTTATAACCTGAATACATTATCATTATCATAGTGCCACACTACATTGATAGGCAAGTTTATTGTCGTGTAAAAAGTAAATTGCCAAAATAATTAGATCTTAGGATTAATTTTTCCTCGCACTATTCAATCCAACAACATGAAGAGAGGCAGCGAAAAAAGCGCACCAAAACATTACTATTTTTATTACTATCTGTTATTCTTTATGTTTTTGTTGAAATTATTTCTTCTCCCTACTCTCCCATTCCAGGCAGCATAATCGGTGGCCGTGTCACAGTTACTAGCGTTGGAATTCGGGTCATTATGCAGACATGCCTGCCGCGAATACAGTGAAACTGTCATTGTATTTGGCAGGTAGGTTAGAAGAACAGATGCAAGACCAAATCGAGTCAAAGACTTCTCCGCCATTTCAAACCCTTTCCGATCCACCATCTCTTTACATTAGTGCTTCCTACACACTGGGTGGCTTGCAAAGTATATTAGCAGACTTCCGGCATTCGGGCGCTTTGGTAAGAGTGTATAGAGTGGGGTCCCGTCCGATGACAAACCCCTTCCTTACTTCAACAATTCCCCCTATCTCCTGTTCGTGGGGCTTAATGAAGGCCTTTAGCATTGGATTTATTTCTCTTCCTTGCAAAACCGGATCTCCCTTCCATCTGGCAGCGAGGGTGCGTAATGATTCCCTCCCTCTCCGCTCCTCTTACAGCTCCTTATAGGACGCTTAATCTGTTCCGCGGAGCTGCATCAACACCAGATAAGGAGATACCTCTCATTAAAAATGTTTTACTTTATGTCCCGTCTGGTTACATTGAACAAAACAGCGTTTTTATCGACGAAAATTACCCATAAATGACACACATCCACTCGGATATGAAATATTTTTATTGAAAACGGAAAAATGGTAGTGCACACAATTTTTTTTTACACCTTGAAATTGAGTAATGTATATCTTGACACTGTAAGCTTCCGAAACGTCATTTTCCGGCGAAGGAAACAAAATATATCTTCATGCTATAAATGTATTATAATAGAACAATAAAAAGATATCATGAGATACGTGAGGCATGCTTTACGTTCCTTCGGCGCAAATTTAAATAATGATAAACTATAGGATATACTATTATTACAAATAAATATAAACAACGGGTAGATAATAAATGTGCTTAGAAATACTCGGTTATGTAAACAACCTTAAATATACGGTATACCCCCTATTTACTTTCATTGTACAAGGAAATACGTCTGATTCTTATATGCTTCAAAAAGAACATTACACTACGATAATTGCTAGTGTTTTCACAAATTTAATGCATGGCACTCCTTTGAGGGTAATTGAAGGTATAAAATTGATAACCTCGGTAATGTGAACCTGTATGACAGGAAAAGTTAATAACCTTTTTGTCAAGCAAAACTATTCGTTTTATGCAAGATCGTGTCCATAGTATTAGTATAATCAATGCACGCCACACCCAATGATAGACTTGTACTGGAAAATGTAGTCGTGAATGGTAATCCCAGAAGATAATCCCACATTCACGGTAATTTATGATGCCACCCAAAGGTAGTTAAGCTAATCACAATGACAAATGACTGCCGGCACAGAATTCCCTTTCCTATTTTATGCCTGGCTGTGAATAGCAGATGGGGAAAACGCTCTGCGCTTCAGCGTTCCCGGGTTTTTAGTGCCCATCTTTCCTTAGATTCACCACTTATCCCTTAAATCAGGTCATTTGAGGGGAAATTGCATCAACGACAGAGAGAGCTTGTAACGAACAAGATTGTCTCTTGCCTAACAAGACTGCTCCGAGCTCATCACATACATTCTTTCGCTCGTCAAGGAATCAAAATACGAGATACCGATTCATCAACTTGGAAGGCTCGCGGATGAGTTCATTTGAAAATTATCCTTATTAGGACACAAACTAGAAGCATCGGCAGAATTATAAGTAGATGCTTGATGCAAATAGCCATTCCGGTGCCTCATACCAGAAAATAATTAGACTAAAACGAATAGCATAGGATGAAGTAGGTGACTTGCAAACAGGTGTGAATTAAGACATCACCGGCTATCTAAAGCCGACAGGTCATTCGTAGTAGATATGTATGAAATTTAGTAATATTAAATTCGGCGAATCATCATCCTCAATTTGCTGTCTATGATGCCTGTTACAGTCCTTTGCGGCACCTAGGTTGGCTATGGACATTTATTATCCAAGACAGTTGTATTAAATTCATGAATTCACATATCTACACACAATCCATTTCATATATATCTAAAGGAAATATAATTTTCTCCCAAAATTTTTAGAATAACTTAGGGATGATTTTTATTTAGGGACCTCTCTCAGTCGCTCAAGGGAAATTGTAATTTTGGTATTACAGATTCATGAGTCTCTTTCCTGGGAACCTTTGACTATATTTTTTTACGAAAAAGGCCAGTGAATATTACCTTCTAAGAAGAACTGTGCCCCTTGAAGACTACTGAACTACAGGTTTATTACATATTTATGTATTTTCATCACACATATGTAGTTGCAGTGCTCAGTCCACACACACAAACAACACACCAATCTATTAGGTTTTTCATGCACAAAGTAAGGCCTCGCATATGAGCTATATTTAATTAACAAACGTGGAATACATTAAATATCTTGGAATAAGACTGACACATGATCTTTCCTGGGGTAAACACATACGTGTAATAATGGGTCAAACGAAACGTAAACTGGGACTCATCAAAAGAGTACTGGGTAAATGTGACGATCATGTACGAGAAATCAGCTACTTTTCCCTTGTAAGACCTCATTTGGAATATGCTGCCAGTATGGGATCCCTACGAAATCGGTCTAAATAACGAACTTGAACGTGTGCAGCGAAGATCCGCAAGATTTGTAAAGGGACGGTATGATAACCTTATTAGCGTAACCAGTCCCAATTTAATTAAATGAATTAAATTGGGAATCATTGTCAGATCGCAGGTTGAAATTAATCTCTTAAACAAATTCCAAGACCATATTTTCAGTGATGATGTTAAAAATATTTTGCGGACCCCAACTTACTATGGTAGACTGGACCATAATCACAAAATTAGAGAAATAGATTTCCGAACTGACAGATTCAAAATGTCCTTTTTTCCTCGTACTATTAGGGATATGAATGACGGTAAATATATCCAGTACGTGTGTAGCAATGGATAACATTGGTAGCAGCATGTTGGTATAAGGACTTATAGCTAACGCAACTCACGGCATGTTTTTGCATGTATGTTTTGCTATTTTTATCTTTTTTTAAATAGCGTAGTTTTGAACAGTACCTATACAAGTACTAATCCTTTTTTATGCATAATATGTAGTGCATGTTTAGTGAGAATTCACCCCCTGCCACACACCTTTATGGTGGCTTGCAGGGTATTATGTAGATGTAGATGTATATCACAAAGTGAATGATGTGAAAAAGAAGAATTAGACGAATATGGAGAGGTTAGCCGATAGGAGAATCGAGTGGAGAGCGGCGTCAAATCAATCTTAGGATAGCTGAGATACGAAAAACAGTCAGAGCCTTTTTATTTTAATCGTTCACAAATCTAACATCATATTTGCATATTTTCAGAAACTCATTTTCATTCAACGAATTCAATCTTTACTCAACACCATCAACTAATGCTGGTGAAAATAATCACAAGGGACTACTGTGGTTTAACACACGGAGGCCCGTACTGGTCAATTTGACCCTATGGGACTTTTTAAGTGCCACAACTTTCTTAAATTTTTAAATAATGGGAAAACTAACCGTGACTTTTCATGGAAATACGTTATTTAGCTCTGAGGAAAATTTTATCTATATACCATAACATTTTCAGTCGGATTTTAAAATATTACCGTGAAGGCCCGCCCGGGTCATTTTGACCCGAAGAGTTAATAGCCTTAGTTTCACCTACCATTTTTACAATTGATGGTATTTCCACATTGTTTTACACTTATTACATTCTTAAGTATTCTAATTGCCGATGTATGTACGTATGCACAAGTTTCTATATAATGAGGCGGGAAGGAGGGGGTGGTAAGACATGGTGTCAGATGAAGGTGGAGGGGAAAGGAGACATGAGACTGCCATCCGTGACAAACACTTGATATTGGATAGGGAAACATTGTTACCATGAAACGACGCTGTGCTATATCTCCAAGAAAGATTTAGAACATAATGCAATAAATTTCAGAAAATGAATCAGATGTCAGTTAGACTCTGAACTGGCTCATTCCTTGGGCATGCAGCAAACCAAAACAGACCGTGTAGCAGTCGACGAAGTCGGACCTGTGGACAGGGAATAAGTGGACCAGTGAATTTCGAGTCTGAGGATACTGATGAAGATGAGACTGCATCAACTGCGGTTGAAGGTGCTGTGTGTGCGGGTGGACATCAAGAATGTGATGGAAAAAATTTAGGATTGCGTAATTTGGCTCTCCCTAAGGTGGGTGAGACTGTTATATCAAAAATGGAATGGTCAAGTGTGCGGTGCCTGAAATTGGAGTAGAAGATCCCGGTCGGAGGGCAGTTCGAAATATAGTGAGTGAAATTTCAGGTCCAACGCCTCATGGAAAATGAGACGTGGAGAATGGTTGTGCCCTTAGCGCTTAGCATTTGCTTTTTTCTGATGTAATGCTAAAGCACGTACTGGCATTCACGCAAGACGAGGCCCATAGAATCACCAGCGATGAAAACTCGTCAGTTTCACTTTCAAAACTAGAATAGTTCATTGCATTGCCTTATTACCTAGGGGCATATGGTAGTCGGGCGTTCAATTTAGATTCACTCTGAAATACTACGTGGGGTCTTTCATTTTGTAGCAATACTATGCCTAAGGAACTAAGGTTCAAGGAAATTATGACTTACTTCAGGTTTGACCGTAAGTGTAATGGGCTGGAGAGGGTAAAAATTGACAAATTCACTCTGGTATTCGCTCTGCACATGTCTCTTCATTCAATATATGCCAAAGAAATCTGACAAAATTGGTAAAAAATTCTGGTTTCTAGCTGATTCTAATAGTAAATACATGTGTAATGCAATATCTTTATGTATTCCACCACCGTTCTAAAGTCTGATGACATGACGCTTAGTGCATATCAGTGTAGGAAGAAAAAGTAATGCAATGGTATTGAGTACAATGCACCCTTATGTTTCCATTTCCACAGGGCAAAATAAACTTCCAGAGACAGTGCTATTTTATAATGCTACGAAATGTGGCGTTGACTGTTTAGACCAAATGGCGCCTAAGTACACTGTGCGAGCTTGTACACGCCTTTTGCCAGTATCAATGTGTTACAATTTGTTGGCTCTCTCAGCCACAAACACCCAAAGGTGCTTTACCGTGAAATTACAGGGATAGAAACATCACGGCACACATTTCTGTTACAATGGCCTCTGAACTATGCGAGGATTACAATCAGTCAAGGGTATGGCGCAATATTTCGCTCAATATTGTAGATTCAAATTCCCCTCATGAAAAAAGAAGAAAGTGTATTACATCTATGAGCAAGAGAAATGAAAAGAAGACATATGATTCGTGCTACAGCTACAAGAGGCCGGTGTGGGGTAAATATACTGCATCGTTGTCAAACATATGCATTGATTGTGATATCAATTTTTCTAATGATGTTCAAAAAAATGTTCAAAAATATTGATTACATTATAATTGTTGATATTAGCAGTGTTAGAACTTCTATTGATAACGGTTAATCTTAGAATAGAAAGAAAAACTTTCAAATGGGCAAAAGAGTAACTTCGGGTCAAAATGACCCGTGCGGGCTTTCTAGGAGGTAAAAAAATCCGGGCCTCCGCGTGTTAAAGTCGTTATCCAAAACCCAACACTACAGAGCAAGTAAAGAACATGTACTGGTTTAAAATTTATCACTTCATCGCCTGAATTCTTCTCGGATTTTCATCTGGGTTAGGATCTCCATCTTTGCCGACGTTTCTATGACCGACTCACCATCAGAACTTTCAACGGTTTAAGTAGGTACCTAGAATTTTTGACAAGTAGCTGAAGTCCTAATGTCTAAATGTATGTTCAAGCACTGCCAACGAGACTGCTCTAGCTATTCGGTAAATGAAATTATGTACTTATATGTATCCCAAGTCATCATCATCATCGGTCAACAATCCTGGAATTGGTATTACGCAGCCCTCCACTCGATTCTTATATCGGCCAACCTCTTCATATTGACGTAGCTCCTCTCTTTTACATCCTTCACAACTTGCTCCATATACCTCGTACGAGGCCTGCCTTTTCCATTCTTCCCGTTCACTTTTCACTCGACGATTGTCTTCATCAGGCCATCGTGTCTTAAGATGTGGCCTATTAAGTTGTCCTGTCTTCTTTTTAAGGTTTTCAGCAGGCATCTCTTCTCTCCCACTCTTCTTAAAACTTCTTCGTTTGTCACTCGATCGATCCATTTTATCTTCATCATTCTTCGGTAGCACCACATTTCAAATTTTTTCACCACATTTCAACTATTTTACTCGAGAGGGTTCCATCACGTCTTGATAAGAAAGAAAGGAGTGGAGTAGCTGCGAATCCTGGCGATAATAATGTGGTGGTTTCCCCTTGCCTTCCACATCGCAGTACCACAGCCGTTAAAGTAAATGTTACCACGCCTGTAGTTAAATGAGTGTCGCTGTACCGACCACTTTGGTCTCCTCCTTCATTCATGTGAAGAAGAGCTGCTGCCCTCTCCTCCGGGTGCTAGGGAGCATAATTGTTGGTGTCTTCCGTCGCCAAGTCACGGCGTCTTCACAGGTTCTGTATTATTTAGTGGCCTACCTTACCCAGGGATAGACCAAATATCCCCTAGGAATGCCGTCGCTTTTTGTCCACGACTGCTTATTTGACGAGTTAACTCGCTTATCTCGCAACTAACCTCTATATCTAAAGGTCGACCCACCATCCGCAACCAGGTGGACGCACTCAGTGGCTTTAAGCTCAGCCCCGAGGTATCTCCATTAAGATGCTATTTTATTTAGAACATCGTATAACACAGCTATATATTTATTATTATAAGTTTTCTACCGGTAAAGGCAGGTCTAAATTGACAATAAATTCTTTCCAAGATACCTTTATTTCACACGATGTCGCTTTTTGGACACTGACAATTCCTACTTCCAATTATTCTGCATGTACTGGTGTGAAATGAATCACTTTATTACCTAGAACTTTAAGACAAATAGCTGAAGTTCTACTGTCTAAATGCAGGCCCTATCAACGAAAATGCCCTGACTACTCAGTACCTTTTAAATATGCTACTGATATTGCACTGTAATTAATTAAAAATGCAATAACATGTATTATCCCCTAGGACTTGAGCAATAGAATAACAAATTCTATTATTATTGTTTTATCTGAAGTGACGAGAAAGGATACAGCATCGTATTCTTCCGTGCACGTGTAAATAATGTCCCATAGGAAACGATAAAATAAATTAATATGTAAATCATAGTATTATATTAACAAGAATGTGTTACATTCGCAGTTCCCGGTAATAGAATGCCTCAATGATTAGTGTGAGCACTGGCAGGTAAGGAGTCTTATGCCCTCGGTGGTCGTTCAAAGGTACTGCGGAAGTGAACACCTGGAACCACTTGCTGGATGCGGACTTTTGAATGTATTCCTTGAACCGTGCACCATCAATCAGTCAACTAGGTAAGCAAAGTTGAAGTAACGGCCACCATTCACTACAATGTATATCTTTTGCAAATTATTTGAAAAATTCAACATCTCATGTATGCTACACGATTTTGCCTATTCATAACTTCTGAGACCGTGGCTTCATTTACCAAAGGCATATTACTTTTTAGTTACCTCAAAGAACAATGTTATGACCCGATTTATATTATACGGTAGTTTTTTTCACGGGAACGATTTCCAACCCATCACTAAGCGAAAAACAAAGAACAATGTGAAATCGCCGATTCTCTCCGTTACGCTACTGAATGCTACAGTACGAATAAGTGCATGGATAATGAATGCATACCACCTGTTTATTTTCTTTCAAGGATTAAAAATCCTTTTCTGAAGCTATGAAAATGATCTAGCACCGTCTTAGAGTCTCAGGCTTTCTGCATGAGCTCGTGACCTTAGTAGTTCGATGCTTGCCAAAGGCCACCGTTACGTTCCTTCTTGGAAAAAAATCCATGAAGTCGATTAAAATCAGAGATGGCTAGATATGAAGGTTTAGGGGACACTGCTACTTCAATCATTAACGCAGGAAATATTTTCGCAGCCGTTGATGGCCTTCCCCATTCGTCGTGAGAGAGAGCAGGATGAACGAATACGAAAATCCCTGGCGATCCTCGTAAAATGTAATGCAACGGAAATGAAAGGGTTTCTTCGGTCGAGGGAACCCGAGCGGGGGCGGGGGCAAGCTTCCATGTAAAAGGTCGGTGAGAAAAAGTTGAAAACGTGCTGACTCGACTGAGACGCCGATTTGCGCAAATGACACTCGTTTTCAGCTCTGCTACCGCTCGCTGTGTTCCCTCCGCCGAAAACTACTCCGCGCCCCGCCCCCTCCTGCGACCCTCACCAATGGAAGGAGCCGGCGGGATTTAGTGCCCTCTTTAACATTTTAATAAGTCCTAATGACATTGGGCTCCATTAACACTTGCCTCGCCGGTTCACTTCCGCGAGAAAGCAATTTCCGAGAGCTACTCTTCATCTCCGTCGGAAAAAAGTTACGCGGGACTCATCGCTGCTCCCGAAAATTAATAATCCCCGCCCGGTGGTGGTGCCACGCGGGCGGGCGAAAATTCCCCCGCTTCTCTCTCCTTTTTTTTTATCTTCATTTGCGCCCCACCGTCCGTCGCGTCCCCTTGCGCACGCGGGGCGCTCGGACCAGAGGGGAGGAAGGTTGTGGAACGAGGGGCTGGGGAGGGACGAGGATACGAAAATCACCCTCCCGCTGAAGCACGAGGCATCTCGGCCGGGCAGAGAGGGGAGTAATGAGAGTCGAAAGAAATATCCGAGGTCATGGGCGCAATGTTGCATGAATTATTCGCAGTAAATTCCCTCCTATTCATGCGTATACACAGGAGGAATGAATACGTGCCTGAAGAGGGATACTTTGATTAAGGGCGAGAAGCAGACCGTAAAACTTTAACTAGTTAAGGAAATCAGAGGTAATCAGGGAATGCGTCGGATATTTTTAGATGTTTTTTAGGGCTGTTCGCAAAGCAATACAGAATCGGATCTTGGAAATTGGAGGCGAATCCCTCTGCGGAAATACCCTTTGAGCTGCTTTTCATGGGTGACTTCTCGATATGAGACACTAATTCCGATTTCCGAGGCCAATTTGTAAGGATCCGAGAACCAGAGGACTTCTCAAATGCTCCACATAATCGAACTTTTCCGTGGATACTACAAGAAAGTTACACTTCCTGTCTCAGTGAACAAGGGACGATGATACTTAGCTGAGCTGCCGACACTTTGTGAATATCATTCCCGCGTATTCGATCCCGGGCAAGAGCCTTTCTGGACACCCCCATCTAAAATCCTCGCGATTCGATTTTCTGCATGTCAGAACTTCGTAGGTAATCGCAGGTGGACCAGGGTATATTAATCCGTGGACCAGGGAAAGGAACTGGCCCCCCTACCCTGAATGTGTCAATTTCACACGCCATTGGCTTAGTACGGGGTGAGCTCTACTCTCGCCTATCAAAGACCAACCTTCGGGTTGAATGACTGAGTGAGTGAGTATTCGATGTCAACTTCTCAAAACTGTACATTTACAATTGGATTCACCAGAATCATAAAGAGCAAAGGTAATGTATATACCCCCCGGGCCAGAAGCTGTACGCTTTCAAACATTACATTCCCAAAGTTTAAGGAACCGAGCTTGCCAATACTCCACCCTTCAGGGAGCATTTTTACGACGAAATGAAATAAAATTAGCAAATTTTATTCTTAAAGTAAAATACTTCATCTATATATGACGTTACCGGTCACTCGGAACCATCTCCATCTGTTAAAGTTTAACTGTATGTTTAGACTATGTTTCAGATAACAAACGTATCCTTCAAATTATTTTATAGATTAAAACATAGAATGCCGATACAGGGTGTGAGGAATAGAATGGAATAAGAATTGGAAATGAACCAACTCGAGGGCAGAAGAAATTAAAGGGCTTAGGATGGAAGATGAATTTGACTCACTTTCTTCTTCGATGCATAATCTAACAACAATTTATGAGTAATTTGTAGCCGTTTCCCATTTTTCTCGATACAACAAGTGAAGATTACGAATTCTAGAGTTCCCTTTCTAAAATCTATCCCGTCAAATCTTCAGATGTATCATAAATAAACCAAGCAATCCACTCCAACAAACGAGTTACGATGCCGCAGCTTTTGATCTCGAATAATACTGTCTCACACTCCTCAATACAAAACACCGAATAGATGGTTCGGAGTGAATGTTGGTAATAAGTCTACGCGTAATTGGCTTAAAAGAAACGAAGAAATATAATAGCATTCCACACTGGCTACGATTGCGAAAAGGCAAATGTGTAGGTTTGATTTATTTTATTTCCAACTTCAAGTAATTTTTGCACGTAAAAGATATGTTTTTTTGCGTACACATATTCCTATTATTTTATTTTTATTTTCTAACATAAATGGTTTTCTTCTGACTGACTGACGCCTACGCTCTCAATTCAAATTAATACACTTCCGCATGTCGGCGCGTCCCGGATAGTAGTCGTTTGAAGTTCGTGAGCATCCTAGGATTCCTAAGAATTAAACACTTCTGTGAGAGCTTGGGACAATAAGAATAAATTACCCCGCTTTCCTCCACCGCGTACGGGATTCAACAATGAGACATTTAACCCCTCCCCTTACTCCTGACCACCCTCAACACCTCCCCCAACCCTTCCGCCCGTAAGACGTTCTCTCTACAACGGCAGCCAGTACCCCCATTCCTCTTCTCCTTTCCCCCAACTAAGGCTCATTTCGCCTCCGTTGTCGCGGCAGGGAAGAAAGGAAGGTGGTCTGGGGCCCGCCGGATGAGGTTTAAGGAGGAAGAAGGGCGGAGAGAAGGAAGGGTAAGGGAGCAGAAGGGGAGGGGGGGGGGGGTGAAAGCACGTAACATGTGTGCGAAAATGTTTCCGTGTGTTTTCTCGTGCGCTGTGAAGCCACCGTTGCGTCGGCAACGCGTGTTCTCCGCCCCTCCACTTCCCCTCTGCCCCGCCCCACGACCGTCCGACCCTTTAGGCCCTCGCATCCTCAAACTGTACGACACCGAGGCAGCCGGACTCCCCCGCACTCGCCTCTCGAGCGTCACGACTCTGCCGAATCATGGACCTTAACAAGATACAATCTCCAGTACTCTTGCCTCCCTTCCTCCGGGGGGATTTAACTCCACCCCATCTTCAAGAGACCTACCACCTACCCTTCCCTCCTTCCGAAAGGTTCATTCTTCCTCCTTTCCGACTCACGCCATCTCCACCCCGGCCCTTCATCTTCCCTCGCATCGCTCTCCCGACCAACCCGCCTCTCTCTCCCACCCCCTTTCTTACTTCCTCCATTCCACATCCATTACCGCACTTCTATAATCATCCATCCATTCCTTCGTTCACGTCTGAGTCCAGATTGATGTGATTGCCGCCTAGGACCCTATCTTTAAGAGACAATCGTGTATATTTGGTTAACGGGGAGAGGGATCAAATTCCATGTTGAAAATTATTTAAATTTTCATTCTGTTCGGCAGCCTGTTTTTTACCGTAAGAAATGTCGATACTCATAGAACACCAACTCAAAAACGTACCCTGTAAGTATCGATGAGGTCCTCCAGATAAAAAGTTAATTTTTCTCCTAATTCATCCACTCCCATAATCGATCAAGATTGTTTTTTTTTTAAGATCATCATACATGATGTTTAAAGGTTTGTATTTTTATGAAGTAGTTTATGATTTTGTTCATGGTAACTCATCGCATATTAGGGTAAAATAACTACTTACGTAGTTGAGCTTAGATTTTCGCATAAATAGCTGATATATCACCTTCTTCTTCGTTATTTCAACTCTTACGATGCGGCTGTATGGACACGAAAACTCGGATGACAAATCTCTACACAACGGCTCCAGAAAGACAGAAATGGAAATTACTTGCACGTATAAATCAAACACACACAAACCAAGCCAAAAGCTGCAATCAATGGTGTAGCTGCTTTCGGCCACCTTTTGGCACTTTGATGAGGAAAACTTTCTGAAGATTCCCAATATCCATCTATCATCCCGGGTAACCAATCCAAGATTGGTTTGTCAAAGATATCCGATCGATTTATTATCGGCTAACCATCGCGTCAGTTTAAGGTAATGCTTCTCTTTTAAATCCTTCAATTTCTCAATATTCCATCCCAACCAAGGACTTCATCTGTAGTTGATCCCTTTCACCATCCCCTTTAAAAATGTGCTCATGAGACCATCGATTCTCGACATATGTCCAATTAGGTTGTTATTTTCATAATTTTCACATTTTCTCAATATGACGATGGATGAATAAGCTAGCGTATTCATAACTAAAAAGGATTCATGGCATCTTAGGCTACACTTTTCCTGAATTATATAAATCTCATAAAACAAGACTTTCATTTTTGTTTACGCCGACAACCATTCCCTAATAAACTTGATTGAAGAACTCTTAGTCTATTATTCTAAAATCACACATTAGAAAAATTACTCTAAAATTTTAAATATTAAGTTTCATTATCTTCCTTAGTGCAGTTGTGAGATATGTAAGTAGATGATGTAGATATAGTGCATGATTGTTGATAGTTCACTTCATGCCACACACCTCAGAGGTTTCTCGCGGAATAATCTGCACATATAGATGAATATATTGTAGCAAAAAAATCTCTTTCCTCTTGGAGTTACTTTCCAGGAAGAGTAAACGTTGTAGAAATTTCTCCCTGAAAACCAGATATTTAAATTAGAAATGGCGTAGAGGCAATTTAATGTCTGCTCTAACGGTGACTACTGCTTAGATGCATTGCAACAGTTATGCTTGTATTAATATCTTAGAGACCCTACTCACGTAATATTTTGAAGATTTTGTCAAAATAAGAGCGATGATTCATTCCTGCTGACGTGCATTTGGTATGGTAGGTCTATTGGTGAATATAATTTTCCCGCCTGAGGAATCCATAATCGTAATGGTAGGTCTACTGGTGAATATAATTTTCCCGCATAAGGAATTCATAATCATGAGAAACCAAGAAAATGCTACTTATAGTGGGGTTTCTTCATCTCTTCGTTGAACGAGACAGTTAAGACTCACATCAGTATTTTTGAGAGAAATAGAGGCATTTTTTGAGTGCATAGTTCAAAACTCACTTTCATTTTTAACAATATTTGATAATATGAATTTTAAATACAATGATAATAGTAGGAAAATTGAGTATCCACTACTAATTCAATAGAGAAAATAATCATTGGAGACTGGGTTTCCCTGTACAATGAGAGCATAGCGACTGCGTGCACACCAACGACAAAAAGTGCAAAATAACAAATCTACTCCTTATGCTAGGTACAAAGTTTTAAAAAGTAAGATTTACCCTATCCACCTGAATCACGAGGTTGTCTGAATGACTTGCATGTTCAGAAGTCGGGGGTTGCCGTGCCCTTGAAGTTAAGTAAGCTTGTGTTTGGAACCTGAGGGTAATCACTAACTTCTTTGCTAATAAGTAATTTACTCTTGTAAACGGTTACCTGAAGGTAATTAATGCCAGGTGTGCAATCGTTGATATTGTCACAGCTCTATGCGCTGAATTTGGTGCAGTGGAAATACGGGATTTTCGGCGAATATGGCCAGAGCTAAATTTTAATAACGGTCCATGATGCTGGTTGAAATGCGAGAGAAACTGACTGGAAATTATTCCTTACATGGAAAATTTATACGATATTAGTAGTTTGTAGATAACATTTAATGTTATAACCACCAACCAGATTATAGTATCGCGTAAAAACGATAGGTAAATACTAATTATTAAAGTTTCCCATGAACTTTTGATTAATTGAAAAAAAAACAGTTTACATGAAGGATATAAGAAACCTAAGTCATGGCATTGAGATGCTGAACATAAAGGCAAACAGCATGAAGCTGCGCCCCTAATCACAGGGAAAGACGTATGGGCAGAGCAGCCTTTCAACCAGAACAATGTGTAATTCCAACAGACGAGACTCGTATTTCGTTACCAAGCAACGGACATTTCTTATGCATATCCGAGAAAATATATGGGTAATTAGAATAAAGGAACACTCTCTCAACAATGACTGACTTCCCCTCTGGTCACGAGAAATGTGTAAGTATCTCAGCAGCACTTATTAGCACCTTCTAAGAACTTAGCCATTACCATTACTATGGAACATTTTGCTGCTAAACTATTTCAAGACCTATTTCCCAAGCATTCACTTCAGCCTCATTTGTCTTCAAGCGATCCAGGCTGATACCAGAAGAGAAAGGAATATATCCCCTGTGAAAAGCTCAAAAATCGTTTTACCCGCTTGACATTTGTTTGCTGTCGGATTTCATGAAGGTTTTAAGGCGGAAATGTCTGCGCTAAATAGCCCACTGAATCACGGAGCGTGCCAACAACAGTTCTTCGGTGCAGTGGCTTCCAACATTCATTAGTCTCCGGATCAGCATCACGGAGAACACCGCACCAGCTCTTTCTATTACTGAGGACTTTATGGCGGGTGATTAAAATAAACGTCTTACATTCATAGCAAATAAATGCTTATATTCAGGCAGCCAATTAAAGGAAGAATGGGAAAATAACGGTGCCGTCGTACTATTTCAGTGCTCCTTGATATGATCCTAGTACGTATTTCACCTCGAACGCATCCTCGATTTTTACGAAGTTAAATCGGCAGTTTTTAAATGAGTATAACATGGCTATTTTTTACATCATGAGTGATGTGGATGAAGTTCGTGTTGTAACACATATTTTCCATTGAAGAACCCTTACAGGTGTTCACTCGCACCAAATATTTACATCCTTTTTTATAGACTACATTCAAGTAATTACGACAGAGAGAAATATAGGGAAATTTTGGTAGATGTGAGCTTAAGGGTCACGAACTTTGAATATTTATCCTGCAAAAACGGTGATCATTACCGCTTTCATTCCAACTGTGTTATGTAGAAGAAGGATGTAGATTTATTATTACATGACTTACATTGCTCCAGTGCCATTATTTCATGAGATATAACAATCCGAAAATCACCATTTTTCATCTCAAAATCGATGTTTTTCAACGCCATCTTGGGTTGTTCCCGAGACCACCGCTAGATGGGTTCCTCAATATTTCACCTATTCCCTATATCCTGCGGACTCCTGCGTTATGGCGCGATATTGGAATGTGTCATTGTTGATTTGTTGCCTCTGTTTTAGCGCAATATACATTTTGGCGCGATCTGCGTTCGCGATTTTGGAATGTGTGTCATTGTTGAGTTGTTGAGTGTTATTGTCGCTCTGATGCCTCTGAACCGTACGGACGCAATGGCTTGCCGTTCATGTTCTTTCGGAGTGCTTTCCGCTAGCTCTGCCCTCAATTCCCCCGATTCTGCTACCCTTTTTTGAGTGTTGACGAGTGTGATTTTACCCAAAAGTGTGGTTTACGTGTTGGGTTTGGTCGGGAGGGGGGGGGGGGGGGGATTCTTATACCCTTTTTTGAGTGTTGACGAGTGTGATTTTACCCAAAAGTGTGGTTTACGTGTTGGGTTTGGTCGGGAGGGGGGGGGGGATTCTTATACCCTTTTTTGAGTGTTGACGAGTGTGATTTTACCCAAAAGTGTGGTTTACGTGTTGGGTTTGGTTGGGAGGGGGGGGGGATTCTTTAAAATACCCTTTTTTGAGTGTTGACGAGTGTGATTTTACCCAAAAGTGTGGTTTACGTGTTGGGTTTGGTCGGGAGGGGGGGGGGGATTCTTTAAAATACCCTTTTTTGAGTGTTGACGAGTGTGATTTTACCCAAAAGTGTGGTTTTTGGAGTGCATGACGAAGTGTTATCATACTAGCGAGATTCCGGCGTTCCCCGGTCGGGGGGAGGAGGTGTTGTCGGTGAGAACGTGTCTCTACTGCAGAAACTCCACTCAACATACGCAGCGCCATCTGTTGCAGACGCGGGGAATTTCCAATATGGCGGCGCTGCGAACACTCACCTCATGGGTTTGAAATGCTGTAAAATCGTGAGTTTTTCGATTTCTCAAATTATTTTTTAGCGACCGTATATTGCCATATTAGTAGATTGTGTTCTGAAAATTTCATCGAAAAACGGCGATTTTTAGGGGTGAAAAAAAAATTTTAAAGTTCGTGACCCTTAAGCTCACATTTACCATGACTATTCCTCAGCAAAGAAAAAATTCGCAGTGGCGATAAAACGTTTATCATGAGTTTCAGAACTTTTTAGTATATAAACTTGGAATACATGACAATTATTTTGATTTGGTTCACATGTTAACGTCAATGTATTCTCTTACAATAAACCAATCAGTCCAAATTGAGTGCCTAAAGCTAGTGTTAGAAGGAAAACGAATGTAGACAATTTTAGGCCAAGTAATTCTTAACAAGCATAATTTCAATTAAATTCATAAATTCAATTTTATTTCGTAATTTCAATTTATACTTTCAATTTAATAAAGCCGGGTAAATGGTCCATCATCTTGAAAGTTCCCTCAGAATGTTTGCCTTTGAAAGAAATGGGATCAAACTCTTGATTTACTAGCCAAATATTTTCGTTTATTTTTAAATACTTGCTTGATCAAATTCATAGCGTCTTTAAATAAGTTTTTTCTAAAACAGTAAAAAATAATCAGCCATATACGTAATCCAAATATATGAATGACAATGAAAAAATATATTAGCACTAGAAATTTCTGAACACTGCAGTGTTTACCATTACGGTTCAACGTTTGAGGCTAGACTTTGTGGAACCACGAGATTGGAAAAGAAAATTCGCTTTGTACATTCCACACACACATTTTATTGGCTTCGACCATGATTTCGACAATTTAAATGCCGTTATCAAGGTGCAAAAGAATACCTGTCCATTCCTTAAATACTCTCAAATTAAAGGCGGGGGGAGGGAAAGTAAGGAAAGGAGAGGGGTGGGAGGGCGAGACTTAGATAGGTGAGCAATCCCTATTTGGATAGTTGTGGAGTGAAAACCAGTGGAAGCCAAACGGGAAGTAAGTCTTCTATTAGATGCATTGAACATGCAAAATGCTTCGCAACTGGTGATCGATATTCGATGTTCACAAAAAATTTACTTCAATGTAATCACACCAGTAATTTTGATTTTGAAATTCTACATGTTGAGAACAAAGGTAAAAAATTAGATTTTCTAGAACAATATGAAATAACAAATGCAAGGAAGAATTCTAATGTTAACCTATAAAGGTAGTTGTTTCAGGCTTGATTTGGTGGAACATCATAACGAAAGAAAAAACTTCTTTCGTTTCCTAATGCTAACCTATTAAATGATGTACTATTTGATTGTCATTCACCTCTTTTAAATTTTTCACGGCTTGTACCACGTATTTGACTCCTGTTCTCTCGCACTGACGTCATTGCTGTCCTTGAGTGTGAGTTCGCCTTCCTTTCCCGCCCCCTTCCACTGGTTTCCACTCCCAAAATGTCCAAAAAGGGATTACTCTCCCCTCCCATCCCACTCCCCTCCTTACTTTCCCTCCCCGCGCCCCTATTTTGAGTATTTAAGTAATTGAAAATTATTCTTTTGTACCTTGATAATGACATGTAAATTGTCGAAACCATGGTCGAAGCCAATAAAAAGTGTGTGGAATGTGCAAAGTGAATTTTCTTTTCCAATGTTTTACAGTACTTTCGTCAAATACTGGTAGGTGGTGGCATCTTATTTACTCACTGAAGGAAGAAATACATTACTCACATTAAATAGCATGCAACCGTGCCAGTACATAGCTCCACGTTGAAAAAATACCCACGCGTAAAAAAATATCTTTGTTCCCTCATAGACACAAAGAGGTGAATATTTCAGACGCGAACGATATGCAATACAGCAATATTGATTCTGAAGAGCAGTATTTCGCACAAATAGTAATCGACCGAGATTAAAGAGCACGTTTCTTTTCAAGTCAATACCCTAAAAAGAAAAAATTCGTCATTTTATTCGAAACGTGACCACTGTAACTCAATAAATTCATTTTATTTTGAAGGAGGGTAAAGGAAAAGGAAATTAAGATGGAAAAACATGGCCCCCGAGTTGATTAAAATCGGGCCCCTTAAAAATTCAATCGCAGGAAGGCGCGGAGCAGAAAGAGCACACTCTCGATAAGAGAATTCGCTGGAAACCTCGGAGAAAATCGAGTAGGAGTCGGCTCGGCGGTGATTACTGGTTGAGAGGAAGCTCCTCGCCATAAAAACCGCCAATGAGCCCTCCAGAGGGAGAGAGGTTGAGGAAGGGAAATGATTCCCGGAGTGGAGAGGGGGAACGGGAAAAAGGAAGGGGTTGGGAACATCCTTGCAGCGGCGGCCGCGTGGAGCCGTTGTCAGTGAGATAAGGCCGGGAGTAAGCGCTGGAATAAGAGACATCGGTGGAAACAGGGAAGGGAGATGGCATTTGTGTGATAGGAGGCGACAGTATGGGGGTGGGAAACTCGTAGTCCTCCTCGGGGGAGGAGGTGGAGTTGGAACGGGCAGAGGAATAAATATAGTAAACATAAAAGGTGGAGAAGAGAAGGGAAATGGGTACGTGCATTAGAGCGTGGGAGAGGGAAGGGAATAAAGAGGGGGCAACGGACAGGGAGTGAGAAAGAAAGAGGAGAAGAGGCGAACAGAGCGTCTGTTGGTGCGTGTTTGCTTGTGCGGGTTGGAGAAAAGACTTGTAAAACAGGAGAGGAGAGGACTTAATCTGGAGAGGAGGCGCCGGTGGGGCCGGAAAGGGAGGGAGGGGGGGGGGAATGGAGTGAGCGGGAGGAAGGAGAGAGAAAGAGAGAGGGGCTTTGGACTGTAAAATGAGGATTAGGAGGAGAAATCTGTGTAAGGAGATGCGGAGGAGGAGGAGGGGGGCGGCCGGAGTGACAGCGGAGAGTGGGCAGGGCCGGAATGAATCGTCTGCCGGGCGTTTATGCGGGTGTAAAATGCGTGACAAGTGTGAAGGGTGGAGGAGGTCAGAGGGCGGGGTGCCGGGGGAGGGGAGAGGATGCTCGGGTGAAGGAGGAGGAGGAAAGAGGGAGGAGGGGGGACGGGATGAGGAGACAATTCCTTAAATGCGAGAAGGAAACCGACCGAGAAGGCTGTTCTCGCGAGCGAGGGAGTGGCTAGCCGAGACAAATCTCGTCCCGCGAAGGGATGGAGTGATTGAAATTTGGTCGAGGGAGCTTTACTGAAGTAGAATTTGATTCGGATGCAAAGGCACTGCATGCTTCCAACCACGATTTCAGGCTTCAAATTATTAAAGGGCGTGACTCGCAACTTCAAACAGTTGGAAGCTTTCTGCAAGGGGAAATAAAATTTTCAGGCGATAAATGAGTGATACCTACTGTATAAAATTGCACGTAGAGTTGTTTGCGACTAAAAAGACTCGCTGATCTGAAACGTAGCTAGGGCCTCTTTTCTATCAGATCACTTTCATTCTTTTCGCACGGTAATCTATATCTTCCGGATTCACATGAAATAATCTACCTTTATTGTGCTACCTGAAAATGTTTATACATTTTGGACAGCCGTGATTGAGACTTAGACCATTCTAAGATATGGTCAAAGCGGCAAAGGGAGGTTTTTACTTTAGCGAATGATGCAATAAATTTGTAGTTATAATAATGTGCAGCAGCAAACTAGCGTCAACTCTCCTGATTCCGAGAGTTAACTCGTGGTAACTCCCACGTTCTTGAGATGTTAAAACCTGCAATGCATAGAAATCTTTTTTCGTCCGTTTTCACCGCACTCAATTCACAACATTGATTTTCGTGCAGGTTAAATTCACAAACAGGATATCGTTTTATGGGTCAACAGATACATAAGGTTCGTAAAATTCGAGGAAAATACTCAAGCATAAATGGCGAGCTCGTGCCGTATTTCATTGACGATTTCAAAGCTTATTAAGTTTCCTTAAAAGTAGATGAGACGTCTTCCTTCGCTCAACGGAAAACGCCAGGAGAAATAAAGATACAAAGTTACGTCGCCGGATGGCAGAGCGAGAAAGCGCGGATAAGGCTTAAATCTAAAACTCGGAAAATGCTAAAGAACAGATGATGGTGAGACGGAGTCTCCTGGAGATCGTAAATTGATGGAAGTATGGATACATCCTATCTATTATATTTGACATTATTCGACGACTTTTAGGGAAGAACGGTAATTAGCCATAGCAACACATAGGCATTAACACCTATTATCTCTTTAATTTTTTTTGGCAGTAAAAATAGAATGATGTATAAAACCACCACTCTGCCAAGCCCACGAAGGGTAGATGAGCTCTTTATTTATAAGGGGAGAGAATTAATCTCATTTCTGAAGACTTGGTGAGAACGGCTCCCACCCTTATTGCTAACTGATTAAAGGCATGAAAAGAAGAGTTGCAAATATCCAAGTCCAGATGGGTGGGTGGCTATAACTGTCGATCATATGAAATGTATAGCTCATATAATATATGTATAGGATATTATATCCGTAAGTGATAAACTCCCTTAAGAAAAAGGCAGGTAATCGCTACGTGCAATCTGCCGCATCGGGATTTTCTGTGGATATCGACATAGACTTTTATTTTAGTATGTATCGACATAGACTAGTAATTTAGCATTCTTTCAAACATTAGAATGATAAGTGCTTCTGCGAAAAGTCAGTCAATCAGTACGGTAAAACCAAAATATTGAATCAAAAGGCTCCAACTGTGAAAATAATGCAGAGAAATATAATATGCTTCAATTACATTTATTTTTTTGTAAAACAAAACCGCTGCATTTTTGTGAACCTCAATAACAAAATATTGTAAAATGTATTCGATGCGTTCTGATATAAATTATGCATGAATTTATCAAATATATTCCAAAGCCAAGAAACTACTAAAATTTATATTAAAGAGAACGTAGATTCCAATTAAAATTGTTTTTAGAAACATTATTTAACGAGAGGTTTAATTACATCAGTCATTCTAGGATTCTTCAAAGAATGAAAACATTTAAGTCTTTTTGCTGAGAGCTGAGATGAATTTGTACCAAGGCCCAAGCGGGGCGTTAAATTTACTTCTTTTATGCTTGCATTTTTTTAAGTTCTATAGGTCTAGTTCTAGATAGTTGCACATCTTCTTGCTACTTTAGTTATTGGATTAGGTTACCTGCACATCAAATAGTTTTTTATTACTTTTTTACAACATCCTCAGTTTTCAAGTACAACTTCATTGAAAATGTACAGTTCAAGCCTCCTTTAAGTTGTATTACTAAATATGAATCATGACTTGCCATGTCACAGGTACATACGTTACATACGTTAGTTAGGTTCTCCGAGGTAAAAAAAATTAGGTTCATTTATTACAAAGGCGGATAATCACTGACATCCCAGCATACAAGAAGATGCGGTTATTTGTATAGACTAGAGGACGTAAGACCTTTCTACAGACACATCATTACAAAGGCTACTTGTATATAAGTCTGTCTAACCATTCGTAACGACGACAAAATTGACTTTGACTGAATTTTAACGCGTGGTTCACCAACTTATATGCTAGCAAAGGCTCTGTTGCATTGTATTTACGCACATGTATAGACTCCATACGTAAAGCTTCGACGTAAAATAATGATTTAATTTAAGCCAAGGTTGTCCGAAACCTAGTACGACGGAAAAGCGTGGACTCCATGTACGCCGTCCGTCAGATGGGACGTTATCCGTGGACCCCCTCGCGCCATTTGTTAAGAGTAGGCCAATATCAACACAAGCCTCCTATCAACACTTCTTCTACTCCCCGAAAAATTCGTAGCTCCATCCAATCACCCACATATCCTAAATGGCGCAGATGACCTTAGCTATCAGTCACCTCCCCCGAATAACTACTGATGCTGCTACTACGGAGCTCATTCTCTCTAAATTTGGAATGCTCAACTCTACTCGTTATTTTCCTATTTTATCTAATTCTACATAATACCCTGCAAGTCACCATAAAGGTGTGTGGCAGGGTGTGAATTCACACTAAACATGCATTACATATTATGCATAAAAAAGATTTAGTAATAATATACCTACTAGTCTAAACTTCATAATTAAAAAAAGATGAAAACAGGAAAGTAAGCATGCAATAACATCCTCTTAGTTGGGTTAGCTTAAAGTCCTTATACCTACCAACATGTACTACCTATGCTATCCATTGATACACTCGTATTGGATATATTTACTTCTATTAATATCCCTAACTGTACGAGGAAAAAAGGACATTGGAATCTGTCAGTTCGGCTATCAATTTCTCTAATTTTGTGATTATGGTCCAGTCTACCATAGTAAGTTGGGGTTCACAAAATATTTTTAACGTCATCACTGAAAATATTATCTTGGAATTTATTTAAGAGATTAATTCTAAATTTCAACCTACAATCTGACCATAATTCCCATTTTAATTCATTTACTAAACTGGTTATGCTAATAAAGTTATCGTACCGTCCCTTTACAAATCTTTTCGATCTTCGCGGCACACGTTCAAGTCAATTATTTAGGGCTATTTCATATGGATCCCATATACTGGCAGATGGGGTATAACACGGGAAAAGTTGCTAATTTCCTGTACATGATCTTCACCTTTCCTCAGTACTCTTTTGATGAATCCCAGTTTACGATTAGCTTGACCCATTATTTCACGTATGTGTTTACCCCAGGAAAGATCATGTGTCAGTATTATAAAAAAATCAAGATACATTTACCATATATCTTCAGTTCAACTCGATAAACTATCGCGCCGCTTTACTTCCACCGAGTGCCATCGAAAGAAGCGGAGAACGATCGATTCGCGACCCCCTTCGCATTCGCTGAACCGTTGCGGAGGGCGGGGAGGCCGCTCGGTCGCGTGCGTACGGGACTCCTCGACGGAAAAAATGAAGAAATCCCGCCCTTGTCACGTTCGTGCGCCAGGAATCCTAAGGTGGACTCTTTAATCGCCTCCCTTGCCTTTTGAACCCGTACTTCGTACCAAAAGGGGGGTAGGGAGGCATGAAGACGAGTGAGGAGGAATAAGAGGAGGAGGGGGGGATGAAGGATGGTCGGAGGTAGGATGACGGCCGCCCTGGTGATTTGAGAAGTGGGGTGGGTGGGGGAGGACGAGACAAGGTGGAGGCTGCTCGGGTTTTGTAGGGGGAAAAAGGGTTGTGTGACCATCCTCTTACGGGGAATGGAAGGTGGGGGGAGGCAGACGGACTGGCATTGTCGGCTTTTGTAGTGGGAGGGTAGACGAGGAGAGTCAGGGCGGAGGAGACGAGAGCGACCAGGCGACAGCCGGCCAACGCGGCTGACCCAACTGGTCCAGTCCCGAGGCTTACGCTTCCAGTAATTCCCGTTTCTCACACTTATTTTGGAAAGGCAGGAGGTCTCCTGGTCTGTTTTGCTCTTTCTTATCTCCTCGTCCAACTAAGTCACCTTGGAACAGAAATTTGGTCTTCCCCGCATGGTAAACACGGTCATCTTGTTTCGTCTCCGGCTTTTGTGAAATAGCAAGACCTTATAATTTTGTAAATAAAAATATTTCCTTGTCCGTGAGGTCTACATAGCCATTTCCAGCGTTCTCTTGCCAGAAACATCTGACCTTTCTACGTTCCGCCCATTAAGTCCTGTACCCTTTCATTTGGAACAGGCGATGCTAATAACAACAGTTATAAATTGTGAGAAAGCTATGGGGTTAAGTGCAAATCAATGAAGTCACATAAACTTAATTTTGAACACAAATAAAAGAACATTTGTAAAAATCATGACCAAGGATAACGGGAATTAAAGCAAAGAAAAATGACCTTTTTTCAACTAGAGAAACGATTGATACAAAATTAACTCCTAACACCTGATTTGACTACATTATTATTCCGTTATCTTCTTAGTAAACGCTCTTTACTAAGACATTTCTCAGTATGCCTTGAGGAACTGAAAATATTTACGATGCTCGGATCATATGGGTACGTAAGTGGTAATGCATTTCTGATTTGGCAAGTTGCTTTAATTAAAACTATTAGGTACATTCTCCAAAGATTTAAGAAAATCACAAACACGAACCAGGTGTCAATGAATAATCATCATCAAAAGGTGATTGGGTCTGGGAAACACTCGTTTACTTTCATAGTTGGCTACGTGTGGTCAGGCGGCGTGGTTGTGTGGTCTTGATTGATCAGTGGTTGTTGGGTCATATGTGAGACCTAAAAAATCCGTGTAGAATGTCAACGTTTACATTACAATAATTTGTCAAAATTCAATACCTCAAAGTTTTTTCGGCTATTAGTGCGGAAACAGACTTGAAAACGCCCATGATAGAAAGAGGCCCTTTTGATTTTTGATACGCGAAACCAAATCTCTTAAAATATTGAAAAGATTCAGGCTTCTTATAGTGAATGAATATGAGCGTCCTCTTAATATATACTACGATTACGGTACGGGGAGACAGGTAAATTAATAAAACCTTTAAGGCAGTAAAACATTAGCATGCAGCATAAAAACCAAGAGCACCAAATAAAGAATCGATTAACAGATTTTTTTTTAATATTTACGAAAAGCATAACCAAAACTAATTGATAGTCAAACGAACAGAAAATGGAA
Source organism: Platycnemis pennipes (assembly GCA_933228895.1). NCBI lineage: Eukaryota > Metazoa > Arthropoda > Insecta > Odonata > Platycnemididae > Platycnemis > Platycnemis pennipes. The sequence continues at coordinate 87,914,852 of OW121851.1, forward strand.
ACAGCAAAACTGGAAAAGACGGTCTACATCTCATAGGAAAAAAAGCCTTCGATACATTGCTAAGTGAGGCGAGTAAGGGAAACAGCGCTTCGTTTTCAAATGTTACACAAACAGGTACTGGAGCCCAAAAACTTCATAAAGATGTTCGTATCCACTTATGATGAAACACACACTATAGTGTTTGTTTTTATTATAAGTGATATACGGCAGCGAATATGTCATGCTAAAATGAAAAGAATTAGTAAATATATGCCCACTGATGAGCGTAACGTAATAATAGAAAATTATAAAATTTCAAAATCCACTGCAAAGACAGCCCTTAGTCATGCATTTGCAGAATTCAAAAGAAAACCACTTGGGGAACAATTGAGGAAAAATCCAAAAGTCTTCTGGTCGTACGTCAGGGAGGTGCAAGGCCATAAGCCTGCCGTCCATTCACTTAAAATGATAAGGGTGAAATGGCCACAAACACTCTTGACAAAGTTAACTTGCTAAATTCCTTCATCCAAACCGTTTTCAACCCACCTTCCGGGGATTCAACTGTCGTCTTACCTGACCTCTTTCAGGGGCTGATGCAACCAATTGAAATTTCCTGTAATGGTATTGAAAAGCTACTTAAAGATATAAGCCCCAACAAATCTCCTGGACCTGATCAAATTCCCTCCCGCGTATATAGAGAGTTAGCTTCCGAAATTTCCCCCTACCTTGAAATAGTTTTCAATAAATCCCTGACCGAACACGTCGTACCGATGGACTGGAAAGCAGCCGATGTAACACCTATTTTTAAAAGTGGTGATAGGGAGCAGCCATCCTCCTATAGACCTATATCCCTCACATCCACTTCATGCAAGATCCTGGAACATATAATTGTCAGTTCAGTCATGGGACACCTAGATAGCCAGAATTTATTGTCCAATGTTCAGCATGGCTTCCGGAAGAGCAGATCATGTAAAACTCAACTTGCTCTCTTTTCCCTCGATATTTTAGTTTCTGGCGAAAATAATATTCCAGTGGATGCAATATTTCTCGATTTCAAAAAATCTTTTGACAAGGTGTCTCATAGCAAACTAATCTTGAAATTAAAATCTTATGGGTTAGACAGTAACATTATATCATGGATAAATGATTTTCTGCACGATCGGGTTCAAAGGGTTGTTTTGGACGGTGTTACCTCACCGGAAATTAAAGTCACATCGGGTGTCCCACAAGGTAGTGTGATAGGTCCACTCCTGTTCCTTCCGTACATAAATGATATCAATAAGGTGGTAAAAAGTAAGTTTCGTATATTTGCCGATGATGCAGTAGTTTACAGGGAAATTCTATGCCCGAAAGATAAAGAATATTTGAATGATGACCTACAAGCAATTGAAAATTGGAGTAATACATGGCAGTTAAAGTTACATTTTTAAAAATGCCTAGTAATGAATTTTTAAAAAAAGAATAGCTCTCCTCCTAGCACGTACAAAATAAGTAATAATGAATTAACAAACGAGGAATCCTTTAAATATCTTGGAATAAGACTGACACATGATCTTTCCTGGGGTAAACACATACGTGAAATAATGGGGCAATCTAATCGTAAACTGGGACTCATCAAAAGAGTATTGGGTAAATGTGACGACCATGTACGAGAAATCAGCTACCATTCCCTTATTAGACCTCGTTTGGAATATGCTGCCAGTGCATAGGATCCCTACGAAATCGGTCTAAATAATGAACATGAACGTGGGCAGCGAAGATCGGTAGAATTTGTAAAGGGACGGTACGATAACCTTATTAGCGTAACCAGTCTATTAAATGAATTAAAATTGGAATCATTGTCAGATCGCAGGTTGAAATTTAGACTTACTTTCATAAACAAATTCCAAGACTATATTTTCAGTGATGATGTTAAAAATATTTTGCGAACCCCAACCTACTATGGTAGACTGGACCATAATCACTAAATTAGAGAAATGGATTGCCGAACTGACAGATTCAAATGTCCTTTTTTCCTCGTACAATTAGGGATACTAATACTAATATACGAAATACTAATCCTTTTTTATGCATGATATGTAGTGCATGTTTAGTGAGAATTTACCACCTGCCACACACCTTCATGGTGCCTTGCAAGATATCATGTAGATGCCTTAGTGAAGGTTGTATGCGTCTGAAGCTGAAATATGTATCAGCAGGCAATCACTGCTCTACGGAAGAGGATAGATCCTGCAAAGCGTACATTCGTCTACATTCACATTTAAAATGTGGAATGGAAAATTTTACATGGTGTGATCAAATTGAAAAAATGACTGGAAGGCATGCTGAGTTTACATTCCCCTATCGTACTCCCCCGCAGTAGATTTCACGACAATGCGCAGATGCGGTCACAATTCAGAACAGAACAATACAGTGTGACCCGAAAAGTTAATTATTAAATGTATGTATACTTTGAAGACTTGGATCGGGCATTTTTTTCTTTTGACAAAAAATGAGTTCTGATCATACGAGTAGTAATATAAATATGTCTCTGATGTCAAAAGAAGCCTGCGCAGAAAAGCATAATAAAACCGAATTACCAAGGTCACTCCTTCCTTGAAAAGAAAACAGCTTTCATGAGCAAAAGCGCCTCACGAGAAAGAAGCTTCAGCCGAGTCCTTCATATCCCAGCGAAATAACACAATTAACCAAGGATAGTAGGTATTGCTCGTAAAAACTTCCGAAGATGAAACTCGAACGAAATTTGAGGCCATTCAAATACGTAAAAACACTTAAGCCTTGGCCTCCAGTCAGCCTCTCCCGGATGACCACCCGCAGTCAAGAAAGTGAAAAATGCGAAGAAAACTCTCCAACATTTTATCGAAGCAATCGCCCGGAAAAACTTCAGCGCCCTTTTCTTTATTATAGATGGCTGTGTTACTTTTGCATTTAAAAAAATAATAAGTTAGCTAACCTATTATTTTGCTTATACGAATTATTATTACACGAATGATAATTATTATGAGATTGAAATCTCGAGAAACGCAAATATTTCCAATTTCAATGAGAGCAACATTAGTTATAAAACTACACAATGGCGATATAACACCAAATATGTCAGCAAAATCTCAAATTGAGGACGTTCATTGAAGGTACGCTAAAAAAAATGCTCCTCGACGATCAGTCTTTCACTGATTGAAAAATGATTTCCTGGAACTGATGTGAACAGGTAAGCATTTTTTTATTTTTAAACACTTTGGTGCGTCATAAATCAAATCTGAAGCTAGTACATTAAGATATCAATCACGAAGTGTGCAACGTTTACTTCGTTTCACAATTTATGCCTTGATTCGTCCTCATTTCATTTCACTTCTCGTGCAATTCTTGTGAAATTAAGGCGCAATTTGAGCCTATACATTGGTGGTGTAGGTATCCCATAAAAATGTCAATATTTGAATCCTTTGCTCCAGTAAAGTAAAGCGCATAGGGCAGCCTGCAAATCACCCGTCGAGAGTGGGGAAAAGTGGAGCATGCATGGCAAGCCTCAGGAGAAATACGTATATTTTTAACGCTCGCGAACGTAGTATTGCTCCTTTGATCCCACGGAGATTCGAGTCGCTTTTGACTTCACAACTAGCTCACCATTTTCCGTTCGCCACTGAAGGAGCGTCAACTCTGGTCCACGAAATATGCGGCCGGGCGAAGAGAGAGCTAGTATTTATAAAAAGAGTACCTGTGAAATGTGATGAGAAGACAAAAGAGCGATGTTACTTTTCACTAGTTAGGCTCCACCTTGAGTATGCAGCCAGTGTAAGGGATCCGAATGAATTAGGTTTGATCAGAGAACTAGACAGTGTGCAGCGTAGAGCAGCTAGGTTCGTTAAAAGGTGTTACAATAGGTTAAGTACTGTATAAGACTTAATACAATAATTAGGGTGGGAATCATTATCAGAGCGTAAGTTAAAGTACAGATTAAAAATATCGCAGACATATAAATCGGATAGCTTTACTGAAGATGTTAGGCATATATTAAAAACACCAGCGTATTATGCTACATTCGACCAGATAGAGAGATAGATTGTCGTACCGACTGATTTCAAATTTAATTTTTCCTCCGCACTAGTAGAGAACACAATAGACAGCATAGCAAAAGGATAGGTAGGGGTTATATTTTAGAGTAGTCTGTAGTGCATGATGCATGTATTAACAACCAATTCCTTTATTACTATGTTGATACTAACCATCTAGTAGCACGATACCCTACCTACTATGTAGTATGTTTCCATTTAGTACCTTGTTTGCATGTCAATAGTCCATGCTTGGTGATCTTCACCCCCTGCCACACACCCTCGCGGTGGCTTGCTGGGTATCCTGTAGATGTAGAAGTCTCCGAGTCTACAGGTAGTCAGTAACAACTTTAACCATAAACTAACGCGAATATTACCAATTCCATTGAAAGCAACTTTTCTTTAATGAAAACTGACCTTGAAATCAATCATTTGGGTATCTAATTTTGTTTAATCATGATTCCTGAAATCAGTATACTGCAGAATGTCTGTCTATATCTATGTACATATCACAGAATTTTTCCAATTCAAAAGATCAATTAGAAAAGTGATATTTATCATTACAATAAATGCCAAATGCTAAATGAATCCTCCTTTATCCATTTCCCGATAGCATTAATATGTATGAATGACCTCTGAGCTCGAAATTCGGAATGATGAATTCTGACACTGTTCATGATTAATTCTTCCCACCAAAGAGATCATCAAATTTCAAATGCCCTTTAGATTTACTTGCTGTCAAGGTGAAATACAAGATACGATTCCTCATTTTCAGGGAACAAATGTAATTTTTCCAGACCCTTCGATGCGTTTTTAGTAAGTAAAAGTATCCCCCTTATTTACGCAGTGGCGCAAGCGAGAGGGCGTAATTGAATTACTCATTTTGCAATCCATGAGCATGAAGTAGGTAGAAAGGCACAAGGAGGTGAGGTAATAATTCGTGCCATCACGAAATAGAGCTGATCCATAACTATTTTCCAGCCATGTACGCATACATGTAGGGGGAATGAATACTAAAAGGATCAGCTTTAATTAAATATTAGATATACCTATGGCCTAAAAAGAGTTTAAAAAATCATTTGAAAGATGCCTTATTGCGCCATTGCCAACCTTACGGCACTATTACACGAGGACTCTTGCCGCTTTTTTGCTGGCCTGGACCAGGGAACGGTCTACGTATTAAAATACATATGAGAAAAAAATATGTAACTACAGAGGGTGGGCGTCGGCCCTGGTGGGTTGCTGTCAAAGCAGACGCCGGGAGGAAAAAAGTGGGATGAGTGGAAGAAATAAAAGGCAAGGAGAGAGAGAATGAGGTTCAGGGGGGAAACGAGGGTTGGGGGTGAGGAGGAGGGGAGTGTCCGTCTGTCCTGCGATACAGATCGACCTGGCCAGTGGGCAGAGTTGGTGGGGGCGAGGAGGAGGGTGGGGGGGGGGGACTGACTGGTGTGGAGGAAGGGTGGGGATTGCGGTGGGGGGAGGGGTCGTTCGACCCGGTCACTCCCGACTCACAAGGACATTGGGGGCCGACGCAGTCAAGGGGTGTGGAGGCCGGTGGAGTGCTTTCGCCGTGGGGAGGAGGCTGGCGAGGTCACGAAGTAGAGCGGCAATCGTTTACACATTTTTTTTCCTTTCCTCCGCTCGGCTACACATTTTAAGGCTGAGGCAATATTAGGTGAAGGATACCGGATTGTGATGGGAGGACAAAAAAAGATCGGTTGGGTACGATGGAGAAATTAGCATCTCACTCGATCCGGAATACGGCGCTTTTGGTACCCAGGCAATTTCCACAAAAGAGAGTTTATTTTTGGTGCCCCGCAGGAAAAGGCAAAAGGATGTCTGCGCCGCGAAGCATCTGATCACCGGAGGAATTCCACTGATTAAAAGAAGAAACTTATCAAACCGGAATGTGGGAACTTATCGACGAGATATACCAGTTTCAAGATGGGAACTGGCTTCCAGGGTCGTTTCTACTGAATCTTAAATCGAGTTTGTGGAATCCGTGCTGTTTCCAAAGCCAAAGTTATTGAATGAATACTATATGAAGGAAAATCCTGCTAAAGTACATAACGCAACTAATACCGCGGTCCTATATGTAATTCCATGCTTTTATATTCCATTTGATAACTAAAGGACGGGTAATGGTCGCCAGGATATGCATTACCTACCCCATTACTGCATGATGTGTGCTGCAAGGCAAGAGGCTAAAGGTGGAACGAGAGACATCTTTTTCAATCTCTCCAAAATGTCGCTTTTGCAGAATTATGAGGAAGACTATTCCTAAGAAAAAGCCCAAAGTATTATACTTCCACCAAACCAGACATGAAGTATATTCTACAAGTAAAAATGAAATTCATAAAAGGTAACCTTCCATTCATTTCAATGTATGAAGAGATGGGAAAAAGCAAGAAAATATTACAGCGTTGGAAAAATTGGGATGACAAATAGTTTCCATTTTGAGATAATAAGAAAAAAGGAGAATGTATAATGAAACTATCCGGATATATACCTAACAAATATACCCAGGAAAATATTTATGATCTAGCAACAATGAGATGAAGTAACTATTAGTCTACCTCAAATCGTTACGCATGAGAGGAATCTAGGAGGAAAAAAATACATGAACTCAAATTACATTTGGCTAAATTATAAAGAGCTTTGGTTAAAATAGCCAAAACTGCAGTTTAAAACTTGCAGTTCATTTATATAGACTCTAGGAACTAAGTTAAAATATTTAATTTAGTTCTTAATTTTACAACTTTAATGTAAACACTAACAAAATAATTTAGTAACTCACTAGGTTATGACCTTCAAGGTATGGTATACCATTTAATGGATGGTACGTTATTTAATTACGGAAAAGAAAAGAAGAATCCGCATCCTCAATAAAAAACTAAGCACCAAAGAATGAAATATACTTTCAAACAGACTCTTCACACGGAGTATGTATCTCCGCCGCACCAAAAATAACAACAAAAAAACGGTACACGTTGTTATGTTAGTTTCTACGTACTTAAAAGCCATTGATATTACCCGGTGACTTCAACGAATGACCCTGCGTCGAGGGAGCATTTTGAAACAATGAAGCGTCATAGAATGTTGGGAGTATCCTAGTTAGGTGGAATCCATAGAAAACGTCAATGCTTTCATATACATGATACCCAAAGCAAAACTTAAATTCCAAGGAATTTTAGTAGAGACGTAAACTATTCGACGATAAGGTTGAATTTGGTAACCGATACGGGAAAAACGATGAAGATATCAAAGATGTTATTGAACGCCTCGCGTTGGAATTCTTCCATGTCAATTATTTAAGTTAAAAAAGAAAATTCTCTCTTGGATTAAGAAAAGCGGAATAAATATTCGAGCAGCTTCCCGCGCAGAGCCCAGCTTACAGCTTAAGGCCATAATATTCTGAATTTATGCTCAATAATTTGGAAAATTTTGATGATATACCTCCGACTTTCTATTGTAGTCTTAATATACAACCGATATTTTACTTTTTCACAAATAAAATAACACATGCAAATGTTACTCGGTGAAATAGAAAGGGTTAACCAAATAAAAATAAGAATTTATGCTTCCGTCGTTGGGGGATTAGAGGGGGGATAGATGTAAAAAAAACATCGAACACGATTGAATTATGCCCTCTCCGTAGCTAGAGCTGCACAAATGAATATAGTACTTTCCCTAGCATGAAATCTGCCGACAAATGAAAGGTTCTATTGCATTTCATAGATCATGACGCCATTGAAATGTCTATGTTGTGAATCATGTGTGAAACGTGCCACACATTTCACCTAAATTTAAATAATTAAAGGTACTTATTCCACACTATGTTAATAGTGTTTGTGCTGTAATATTTACACAAATTTACACGTAGTTAGTAAACTGTACTGTTCATATCCAAAACAAGTACCTCTCTCTTCTACTATAGAATTACCATTAATTATTGTAGTGACTGTGAGCATAAACATTCCTAAAATCACCAAAATACTTTGAATATTTTATATGTTGATACTCCGGACGAAGACTCATTTACTTGGTGACATTTCAAAAATCAAGTTGCAGTGTAGTAACAGCCTCATAAATGAAATTGGAATAATGGCATGTATATAATATCGGTGGTGGAAATATTCTCTTCTTGCACGAAGGAATAAGAATAGTTACTTGCTAGAAAGAGAGAAGATTAAGCTTGTTTATTTTCAGAGACTTCTTTAAATTCAATGCGATAATTCTGAGCATATATGTCTGCGAAGCAACAACAGACGTATATCCAATACTCGACAATACTATTCGGAGACAAAATTCGACTTTATTTTTATGCTCGTTCAATGTCTTAATTCAAGCCAAAAGGTATTTTGGAACTTTTTGACATTAAAAAGCGATGCGTACGGTAAAATCTTACCACGGAATACCAGATAAATGAAGGTAAGAGTAAAGTAAAGCTTAAGTGGCCATGAAAAACTCCCATCAATCGATACTCCTATCGTATAAACCTACAATTTAGTGTGATTTAAGGCCAACGTTTCACGTGCTCCTAACTGCATGTCTCCTATTTTCCTCGAGGTGGTAACATAGTGCTTCTGAGTTACATGTAAGTAGTGAGTGCATTGAGAGTAATGCTTTGTATTCTTGCTTGGTAGCATGTGTAAGCTTATTCTCTTTGATTGATAATTTATATTAATCCGTGGTTCACACCCTGCTACACCCTTGCGGTGGCTTACAGGGTATAATGTATGTACATTGTTCCAACTCCCATCACTATAGCAAGTGGAATGTACACGAATTTTGTTGTTTCACGTCTTGGACGCTCCTCTAAATACAGAAACAACAAAAGCAAATAAAGTAAACTCGGAACGGACGTAGCCAGAAAATAATGTCCATCCCTGTACGTGACGAGCAACTTTGGGAAAAAGGTCGGCCGTTCGCAGAGTCTCGAGACTGGCACACCATTCCAGGAGTAGAACACCCATCGAGAGTTATCACTCAAATGTTTAGAGCCTATCGGATTGTTCCTCACCATTTTTTTGCCTCACTGCTCCAATGACTAACGCCTTCGCCAACATATGCAAGTTTTTTTAGCATTCCGTCGACTTTATTTGGTGCTACAAGAAATCAGCATAACGTTATCTTTTATAAAAAGAGGAATTTTGGAATGGAATCATTAGAAACGGCACCTCCAAGGAAATATTGATAGTAGGAGCCAATATTGATATATATTTAAGTTTAAAATACATCATAAATATTTAATATATTTTGTCATCGATGATGAAGAGTATAAGATCCATTCACACCTATATACAATAATTACTGAAGCTTTCTCTTTAGTCGTTTATACTGAGTGCCAAACGATTTCAGTAGGATTTAAATAGCACACGAGAATTTCAAGTTCTATTCTACAGTTTTCATGTGTTCAAAGCCAGGATATTCTGAAATTGCTTACTACATGTAGCACATTGATTTGGGCCACTCCCTCCAACTAAACTTCCCCTTCTTTAAATTGTCTATACAATGGCAAGTGAGCACATACGGCAATAAAACATGATACATTTTAATTGTTCACCGCAATCATCCTCTTGAAACCCGGGAGACATATGTTGTGCGACACAAACAAGTAAGAGTGGTGGCAGTTGGAGAAAATAAGATAGACTGAAAGGAAAATGGGAATTTTGATAACGGTCAAGGAGAAAACAACTTTGCTGGAGGAGGGTTAAAGAGAAAATACTAGACTGAAAGACAATGCGGTACAATTACATAAGGATAGCATAATGTTGAATGAAAATGTATGAGTGGAATTACGCTAGTTAGGTGAGGATGAGGGGGAGAGAAATAAGCAGTTTTGATGATATGTGGAGGGGTGAGGAGGAGGGCATACGAGGAAATAATGAAGAAAGAATACAAAGTTAAGGAATTCAGTAGGAAAAAGGATATATTATGTTGTTATGCCAATCAACAATAAAAACTAGTCATAATGGATAAAAAATATGAGCAAGCAAAAAATATCCGCTAGTAACCCTTAAATTATTATCCATGTGTGTAGACGCTTAATCGCGTCTTAGGGGAGAAATAAATGTAAGTATTACGTGTCCGGCGAGCTTTTCGCTAGTCTTTGTCCTACAGGGTTGTAATAATGCCGGTTAGGTCGGGCATCAATCTATCATGGATGTAACTGTAAATATAAAAATAATGAAATTGGAAAATTCTGCGTCCGGAAATAATCCTTCCTCGGTGGACGAGGAATACAAGATAAATGGTTGAAAAGTTATGACGAAGATAAGGCGAACATGCGGAGAAAGGTGGGGAAAGGAAGATAACCACGTATCTATGTAGAGGAAGGCATACAAGATTGGAAGGGTGGAAGTCGCCTTCTTTTCGCTCGTGGCCCCATCTTTCTTTCCGCGGAATAAATTAAGAAAAGGGGGAATATATGTAGTTGACTGCACGTGGACGAGACGGGGGATGGAGGAAAAATTACGAACCTGTCCTGATAAATAAGGACGAGATTATTCGGACCCTTTCCCGCTCCGCCCTCTCGCTCCTCATCATTCCTTCCTCTCTCTCTCGTCGTATCCGTCCTCCGCCTTCCCTCCCTCCCGCTCCCACCTCATCACCTACCCCACCCACCCACCCTCACCCGCAGGCCATCGCTACCTCTTTTTCCTTCCTCGTGACCCGAATGGGAAAAATTGAAAAAGCTAACCGGCATCTGCGCGTAATTCGGTTGCCGCCTAGGCGCGGCTATCGCTATTTACATTTTATTCATACCTGTCCCCGCTCTCGGGTAAATCGATTTTTTCTTCTAACCGCTCTCTCTCTCTATCTTGAAACATTCCGCACTAGAGCTCTTTTTTCGCATCTGTCGTCCATCCGGGCAGGGGAGAGGATTGAGTTTTCCAAATGAGCATTCCATCAATTATGCGTCGAGAGTAAAAATTGCTTCATTATCTCGGGCGCTATTCCCAGAGGCGACGGCCCGCATTTATTTTGAGATTTGCAGTCTAAAATAAACGGATTATGTTTTTGCTCATATTTAAAAAAAAAAACTATGTTCGGTATTTTGAGGACGATAATCACATCACGAAATATTCTCAAGAAAGCCCGTCCTATTTTTTAAAATTAGCATAATGGCTAATATAATATGATGATGCGTCAGTTTTTAAAGGTAAGTTACAGCATGCATTTAATCAATGCAATGTTTCGGTAACCCTGAGTAATGACTCGGAGTGAGGGAGAGCTACGATTATGAACTGCTCGTTGTTCCTCAGGCGGCATCATACCGACGTCAGAATAAGACTTTTCATACGTTCTATCGAAAGTCTAAAAATTACAATAAGCTGAGTCCATTATATTACTGACATTGATTGTATACCTACTGAGAAAAACTAACGCTGTCTTGAATAAACCATAATAATCATTTTGGTTTACTTCTTACAACATATCTGATCTCTTTAGGTTTGCAATATTAATATTGTTTCAGATATTAATTGAATAACAAATAGAAACAAAAATATTTCTCCTCTTTCGGTACATTTAATTTTAAAATTCCAAGCAATGAACAAAATTTTTTCTCCAGGATTGAGTTACAAAAGTTTTTGGGACATAAACAATAAGAAATAGAATGAATTGAATTCACTGTGAAAACGAAAGGATGAGAATTTATCCATCCACAAAGAGACGATTTAGATATAACAGAAAAATAAATTGGCATCCGAGCGGTAACTGCTGTTAGTTGCAGGTGGATGCATGGATAAACGTTTAATAAATAGGTGGAACATTTCACCATAATAACTGTGGGCAGTAAATATAAACAATTGTAAAATGATTAATTTAATTATATCACGCGTAGTAATATAATTTTCATAAAAGCATGGAAGGTTTTAACGATAGAATCAATCAAATGGCATCAAGCAGCTGCTTAATTCCATGTGTTAATGCAATTATTGTGGGATATATGGTACTGCATGATGAAAATGGATATATGGTTGCAATCGTTATTAAGGAGAAACAATTAACCCTGTGTCGCTCCGTAACTTTGGGAAATTATGATTAATACCGGAAAATGGTTTAGTAAAATAATGACAAACAAATTATCAGTGATATAAGATATGGAATAAAGTTTTTAGCTGGTCTAATTGGTAAGATAATAACTTGAGCTTAACACTTCATCCATTGACAATCATGAAATTCATGCTCGAGGTGGGTCTTGAAACTATGTTTTTATGCTGATCTAACTACCCGTGTCGGATTAAAATCTTATATTATTAAAGTGGGTATTCAATAGCAAGTCCAGAAAAAAAATTGATGCTCCGTAGTACAAAGCACTACACTCCACTTGAGGTGACGAAAATGTACTTACATAAGTAGCATAAGACAACTTACATAAGTAACTTGTCGTAAAATAGTAAATTATAATTCCTACCATTCATTGGTACGTTCTCTTCGTGGACAGACAGTGATATGAACATTTCAAGCCAATCCATGAAAAAAGGACCGACTGCAAAATTAAGTACTTTAACCCATACACTGTTGGACATACTGAGGATGAAGACTTGACATTGAAAGGAGGCATATATAATTTTCCTCCACACAGTAGCAAATGTTATCCCAACAGCCAACCCTTCCGGATGGGGTCAAGGCGATCTTTGAAACAGATGGTTTGGGAAAGGAGCGACAGAGGAGTAATCAGTGATGAGCCTCTCGAAGGTAGCAAGGGAATTACAAGGAGCCGTAGAGAAGGAAAGAAAAGGCTGACGACTAATAGCACGTCCTTCCGAATGGCAGAGGCTATTTTTTCATGCATATTGCTACCTTATTCAGTGCTGCATGGCAAAGACACAGGAGAGAGACAGTTACCCAATAAATTTCAAGCACCAATATATTTAAATGTATTATAAAATTTCAATACTGATGATAAATATGACCACATACAATTTTAGGATTTAACTTCATAATGAGAATGGATACAACTGAATTGACACAAATAACGCATTTAACGTTTAAAAAAAGGCTTCCAATTTGTAGTGAAAGAAGAAATCGGGCCGTGAGATTAAAAAGACGAAATTAATTTTATTTACGACTAAGACAGGGAGACGGTAAATAGATTCACGCATTAACTATATCTCCAGTTCTTGATAAAGCACGAGAAAAATATTTTGCATATCAATGGACCTGATATTAGAATTTCTCTCTTACGAGAGGGATAACGGGTACGCTGACGAGGAATTTAGAATGACAACAGAACTTTGATTGTCCAAACCAGTAACCAAACAAAATGCCGACTTTTATCTACATTTACTAACGTGAAACGAGCACATTTTCAATCGGAGGACGGAAATATCTCGAGGGTTATTCAGCGGGAGCGAAGGGGGAGTGAGGGGGGGGGGGAGGCACGGATTTTTCCGATACCTTTCCGACGAACAACGCTTTGGCCGCTCCTCCATCTTCTTCCCTTAATATAAGCTGGGTCAAGTAGGAATGGGAGAGGGGAAGCCGAACGGAGGAGGGAAACTGGTCTGTAGCCTTCCGTTCTTGAAAGAATTCTTCACTGATGCACCCCATCCCACCTCCTCTTAAAACCTTCCCCTCAACACTCCACACCCTTTGGCCTCAGCCCCACCTGCCTTATCCGCTCCCAACCTCCCCCTCCTCGCCCCCCCCCACCTTTTTTCATGAACATCCTCCCTCGCTTCTTCCCCCCATCCCACCAACCCCCGACCCCCGCCTGGCTTTGATCGCTTCGGACGAAGAACGCCGATAGCTAAGGATGGAGTGCGCGCGCGCGTGGTTGTGTGCGTGAGTGTGTGCGAGAGTGTGTGTGTGTGTGTTTGGGGGGAGGGGAAGGGTTACGAGGGGCAGGATGAGAGATTGGAGGGGGTGGAGTGGGGAGATAGACCGCGAGGGAGGGAGTCTCCCATCCTACCCCACTCCCCCCCTTCCGCTCCTGCCACCGACTCTCCATCCGAAGCAGTCGTAAAAACTTTTCGAGTCTCATTTCTATTCCAGCGCTTCTTTACTACACTCCTACCTTTTGCTTTATTATGATTCCTTTCCCAGTGGATCTGCTCCTCATCCCTCCTGACCCCTTTCATTTTTCCTGCCTCCCAAGTTAATTCTCTTCCATATTCCCATTCCGAATGACCAACTTCCTCCCCTTTCATATTTCCCCTTCCCCTTGACCCTACGAAGATTCTTTCTCTCCTTCAGAGATCATCACTCCCCATGCCTCCTCAAAATCTCAGCTCCCCGTACCTCTCGTTTTATACTTAGCTTCCTTTCGTCAATCGCGGCCTAGTGTTATTTCGTACAACCCTTAAGCATGGAATTAGTCAGTAGCTTAGCAATGAATGTGATGATTTTGGTATTGAAGTATTAAGGGCGATCTCCAAGCCTGGTATATAATAACGAGTATTTAACCACGAGAGCAAACTTCTTCAATTAATATCCCAGCAACCTGGGAAGGATTTATTTTTTCCTGTACATGAATTGCTTATGAAGTGGATTGCTGAGGCCGAGACTTAGTGGAGGTCCATGATGGATTGGATAAAACTGAGAAATATTTACGCCTTCCACTGAGAATAATATATTTACTACAAATATATCATTCTCAGTGGAAGGCTTACGCATTTCTCAATTTTATCCAATCCGAGAATTGCTTACTTTTCTATGTGTGAGTAATCATTACCCTCGAGGGTTGAGTACTAAATTAGATAAAATAATGTCAAATATTTCAGACTAAATTTACTTCGTGTTATAGGTGGTTCATTTTTCACAGAATAAATGAATGAAAATGTTCAGCGCGCATTATCATTATTTTATGCACGAAGGCATATATGTAATCGTAATAAATGTCTGACCATAAGATATGCATTTACAATTTTTGACAAAATATTGAGAAGCAAATAGGAAAATATCTATCACGCCATTTGTACGCAAATAAAAGTGATGGCATTATATTTCCCTCAACTCATACTTGAAACTTTAAATATTACATAACCTTCCACCCAAACCTCGCCGGAAACTATTGAATGTTGAGGCCATACCTCGTATATTAAATGGGGGTGAGGATGAATTGGAAATTTCTCTGAACTACAAGTAACAAATTGCCGAAATAGAGGGATTGCTCCACTTAAACCTTACCCACTGGTTCTCTTCCATCCTCGAAACGCTACCATTATCCTCCTATTATAAGAGAATCACTATTTCTACTTTTACACATGCCATTCGCCTTTTATCTGTTTCATCTCTTTAGCCCTCCTCACCTTCCTGTAGCACTTCCACCACACCTTTCGTATCGCCGGCCCCTTGACCTCCCATCCTATCTCCTTCCCGGACAACACCTCGGGAAATAAAAAAAAGAAAGGAATCGCTTTCCTCTTTCCACGTCTCCCATCCGCTCCTCCCACACGAGGTCCTCACGCACACACACATGCGCCACAAAACCGATCTCTTTCCCTTTTACAAGTCCTCTCCTTCGTTCGTTTTTATCTTCGCCCCCAACTCTTCCTCCTCTTGGCTCTCTCATTTTGCCTCCCGACACACCTTCATCTCATTCCGCCTGGCTTTTGTTCCCGTCTCCATTTCACGGCTTTTAACATTCCCTAGTTGCTCTAACTGCCACTTCGCTGTGTATTCGTAACGTCTTACTTATCAAACGGTCTCGGACACTTCGGCTTACAGATTTGAATCGAGGTTTCACATTTCTCGCGTACTCACGATGTACACGAGCTCTGATCTCGCTGGTTCGATCTTTAGTTTGATTTAATAAATTTCGTCCTAGATCCACTCTTTCTTTGGTACCCCAACGGTTAGGGCGGGTTACGATTACTTCTACTCTAGTTTTCTTCATCTCCTTCACTAAACTTGAATGCTCTCTCTCCTAAATATTACTCTTTCATCACATCTAAAACGAATATACCTCCTCTCCATTACAATTTTTCCATTTTTCTCCAAATCCACATTACTGTATCAATACCTTTGATAAATTTCCTCATTATGTCACGAAAAATGAAGTCACGTTCTAGTGTAATAGGAGATTTACCAACAATTTGAAGAATTTTACAGATAACACTGCGGCAGATGTGTCATGAGAGAGGAAAGTAACTGAGAAATGTTCTCAATGGAATTGAATTATCAAATACATAAATGTCAAAACAAATACGTTTAATTGACATGCACAAATACAAAATTTCAAGAGATTCTAAATTAGAATTCGTCGCCTAATGTGTCTATATTAACCTCATCTACTACTAGGATAAAAAATAAAAAATCAACTCGCCACAAGGGTGACAAATATCAGATCCCATATCTCGGACTGTATTCCTAGCATTTTCCCAGAAATCTGCCGTCCGACTGTCTTGAGATACGCATGAGATCACAGTTTATTCTCTTTCTCGTCCTTAAGCTCCATCGAAGCCCATCCTTTTCTCAAAATTCTTGTCCACACTTCTCACGTTTTCTCCCCATGTTCATGAATTATCTCACGCACATTATGACATTTCTGGCTCCTGCTCAGGGTCTGGTGTCAAGGCGGGTCAAGGAATGTTAGATCCTCTGCCTTATAGACTAAAAATCTTGCTGACAGGACTCACAGAGCCGGTTTCCATAAAAAAATTACATTTATATTTCACTCCGCCACTTTCTTCCCAGTTGAGGAGTAGGAGAGGTTTTACGAGAGATGGAATATTATCAATTAACATTTTCATGACCAATCTAGTGTAATCTGTTAGAAAAACACTACATCGCATTTTTGCATCAGATGGGAGAGCAGTCAAGGGAAGTGGCTACAATTTAGAAACAACGTTTACTGCTCCATTGACAAGAGATATGCTGTAGAAATCAAGTGATATAGCAAGTCAGGTACCTAAACTTCAGCAGATATGTAATGCAATCACTTTACTCTCACTACAATCAGTATTTTTTTACCTTAGTATCATTATGCTTTCTCATTTAAATTCTATAATTAATGTAATATGCCATAAACTAGTTGAAGTTTTCCTTCTTACAGGTAAAAGCACCCCAAAACCTGTCTTACATCCATCTGAATAATACAATAACTGGTAAGCAATCTAGTAAGGAAAAAATTGACTTTCTAAGCTATGAATCACGGCAAGTATGGTAATAGCTATTATAGCTTATCTAATACAGCTTACAACGGTTCCATAGGCATGATAAAATAACTACTTTCCATAACCCAATTTTAATAACTACTTTTAGCTATCACTCAGCCGTGACCGACAATGAGTCTCCATTCCTAACCTATATACATGTAGGAGTTAAAAGTTTAGTATTTCTTAGCAATGTCAAAGATTTACATGGGACAGTGATCATAGTA
This sequence comes from Platycnemis pennipes, assembly GCA_933228895.1. Lineage (NCBI taxonomy): Eukaryota > Metazoa > Arthropoda > Insecta > Odonata > Platycnemididae > Platycnemis > Platycnemis pennipes. The sequence continues at coordinate 87,932,210 of OW121851.1, forward strand.
TCTCCATCTATGCATGGTTATTGAAAATAAGCAGTTGCAGCGAAGATATCGTCGCTTACCGGCTGTACAGAAAAGAAATGACTTCACATCTAAACCTGGTATTTAAAAGTCTGAGTATTTTCTAATAATCAGAAATCGCAGTGGAGTTTCTCACGTATGTCACAGAGTTCCTGTCACGGCCAAAATAGTTGCGTCGAGTGGTACGGAACCTCCGAACGCTCTCCTTCTCATCTGACTCTTCGCACAGCGTCATTTAGGAAGGTGCCGAGCAAGGGCATTTACGGAGATGTCCCATCACTTGACCTCCACTCTTAAGTGTTCGTCAACCTTCAAGCCAAATCATTACGGAGAGCGAGGACGTCCGTAGGACCGACTTCCTCCATCCCGGATTCATTATAAGATATGGAAGTAGAGGTCCAAATATAGGCAAGTCGTCATATGTTACACGCTTTCATGAGCCTTCTTATTTTAATGACACGCCACCTGGAAAATCGAGCCAACTCCTCCTGACTGTCTTTTTCCCATTTCCCACTTTCAGAGACCGTTTCCATTCGGTGCAAGATTTATTTCTATAGCTTTCAACACACTCTATGACTTTCCAATGCCCAAGATTGAGAGATGGCATGAGAACACAAAACTATTTTCATCTTAGCGTACTGTTATACAACTTCTTATGGTCAATGGGCAGTATTAATTGAGGCAAAAATAAATAATTTTCAGTGAACTCGGGTACATTATTTTTATGTGAAGTAAAGAAAAATTAAGAATCGTACACTAGTACTCAAGACCAGTGATTTATAAGGCTTTTCATAATAGGCAAGCCAGATTTTCTTATAATATTTTCAACAGTTAAGTTAGCAACTGTTAAGCTATGTTATTTTTGTTATCTGTTAGTTAACAGATATTTTCGAAAGCCTATCTACGGCCAAAATGGAAGTCGGGCCAGAATAGAAGGAAAATTCCTGTATTTGCCCATTAGAAACCCAAAAATAGTCAATATATATTTTGAGCTGATGTAGCCGCGAAAAATTGATGCCGATGTCCTCCCGAGTGCCCATGCCTCGACACCAATTTCCCCCACGGCCTGGAAAGTCCTATTTTGAGGGGGGGGGGGGGGTTGACCAACGGGAAAGAAAGTGGGTAGGAGGGAAGGGTCGGGACAGAGGGAGGGCAGGGCATCGTAGGAGCAACGTCCCCTGAATTACAGCCCATGGGGAGGTGACCTCTTGTGTGAGGAGAGGGAGTTGGCGCAAGGGAAGGAGGGAAAAGAAATCAGCGATCAGAGAGTGAATATAAAAGCGAATGGAAATCCACACGGGGAGAAAGGGTGCCTACGGGAGACGAGGTGAGGAGACGGCGGGAGAGGTCGGCCATAAGCTCTCTTATATATATACATCTCTCTCTTTCGCTCTCCGAACTGAAACCTCTGCTCGTTACCTCCCTCCCAATAAAAGTCTGGACAGCATTGCCGAAGAAGCGTCTTCATCCACACCTTCACGTCGCCACTCCCAACTGGGATCCCATCCACGCGAGAGGGCTCCAAAGACACCCACCCTCCTCCTACTCTTTCCACCACCTTCTCCGCGGTAAGAGGTGCGGGTAGTCGGAAAGCCATCTCCGAACTGTCCGAGAGATCCGCTGTCTCCGACGCCACCCCTTACTTCCCTCCCTCTCACCCCCCACGCACGCTCGCCGTCGGACTCCTTCTCACCCATCCCCTCTTGCGGCAATGTGGTAAAAAAATTGCACGACGCCCATTCCTACGAATTCTCGATATGATTTCTCTGTCAGCCATTTCCTGGGGGTGAGCTCAAGAAAATCATTCCCTCTTTTAGTAAGAACATACGAACAAGACTCGATCAAGAAAACTATTCAAAAACTCCATCAGGCGAATTATTGGTTTAATCGATTAACTTCACGAAGAAAAGATGCTACTTTAATAGGAAAAAAATTAAAAAGGCTGTAAAAAGGAATTGATTTATATTAAAATTCCGCAATTGAGCTTTTTTCTCTTGCGTAAAGGCAATAATAGATAAACAAAGGTAGTATTTCGGCTTATACCAACAAAAGCCTCCGGGTGGTTAGGGAAAAACGCCAGCATGCACCAACAGTTACTTTGAGAATAGAATCTTTTAGCTGCATATTAATTCATCGCTGTTAGCCTCATCGCCTCATCACAAGAGTAGGAAAATCGCCAAGGGTTTTGCATGTTTAGATTAGTTTAGACTACACCATTAAAGACTCCTTTTTTCCGTATTCCATTAAAAGTATGCACAAACTCACGTAGCGGAGGACGATGACGGATCCAAAAACCTGTTCCCACAATAATGACGACCACTAGTCGTTGAAAAGTAAGTAGGGATTAAAACCTGGTTATGAATCCTGAGCAAATGAATTAACAGAGCCCAACATCAACGCCTTATACAAATATTCGTCGGAAGTAAATAAAATGAAAGTGTTACCGTCCATTAATATGGGAAAACGACCACCATCTTTCTAAATGATCATGTTCTCTCCTCCTTCACGACTTTTTATAAGTGCTCACTCCATCATTTTTCTTTCGAGATCCTTCACCTCGGAATATTCTTCCTCTCCTCTAATATCTGTGAAGGATATCCTCCGCTTTCTTGTGCCCATATCTACTCAATTTCTATCCAAGAAGTCGTCTTATAAATTCAAGAAAATAATACGGTAGAGATGCGCCAAAAATCCTCCAATATTCCCAAAACAACAAAAAAAATCTCAAAAAACGAAACTCGGAAAATTGCTACTTTTGGATGAACCACTCGAAGAAGAAACCTATAAATACCACCGAGGAGTGATTCATTACTTTTCATTTTATATGCCTCAAAATACTCTTACGTAACTTAACTAAGAAAGAGGAAAGGTATTATGGACAATATGAAATGCGGCAGTGGATATGCCGTCTTTAAGAACAATATAGTGCCGATAGTTGAATGAAATGAAAAGTTGAGTTGGGAAGCTATAAAAAATGCTCCTAGCCCGAAAAAGCCTATCAAATAAAACCATTTACTAACAATGAGGTGGCATAAGGAGAATTAAAAACATATTGCATGAAAATTTTGATACAACTAAAGGCCTCAATTCTTTAGTTACTTGGCCTCAAGAAGATAGTTCTCGACGGAAAAGTGAATGAGAAGAACTGCGGAGGAAAGCCACTTACGAGATATTTTGATGGAATAAATGGGCGATATAATATATGGAGATTAGCGCAAAACCAGTTACAGATGCAGTGACCGGTGCAAATTTTAACTGACTGGCGGAGGTATGATAATCAATCCAAAAAAGGTTATGCCTGATGACACCTTTGCTAATCAAGCTAGTTCATCAGATTTGAAATCCAAGGCATACCCTCAAAATCTGAATAAAAAACATGAAGATGTATCTGAACTACGACGGTGATATCATTGCTCTTAACTGGAATCCTTAATTCATTGCAGTGTTTCAATCACTCGGGTTGAGAAATGAGAAATATTTTTAATTTAAAAGTTGAAGAGAGACCTACAATTCAGCCACCTCACAGCACCTCACAGTAGAGCTCAAAAATGAAAAAAAAATGCAAAGGAACAAATAAAACTAATGAACTGATCCTCTTGGTACACTCAAACTAGTACACTAAACATTCTAAAATGCATTTTATCCGAGATTTATTCAAATTATGAGTGGTTCTTTAAGTATTCTGGAATTATTTTTTCTGATTTAGGATACGCACGTAAAAAGAACGCCCATCTTCCATAGCGGACTTCATACTTAGGGTGAACTATGCTGAAAACCTCCACTAGTATCATCCATCCTCGACAGCAGCTTGAGTCCTATCCACCCCCACTACTAGCATTTCGGCCGTGTCCGAATTCGCTAACTAGCTGCCTAAATGCTTCGTAGGGAGGGAGCCATATCGTAGGGTGTCCGAATTCGTAGGCAACGGTTTAGTCACCGAATTTAGTCATTTATAATCAACTCAGTAATTTAGTCAATTTAGTCAGTAATTTAGTTACCGTCAGCAAAGTGAGCATGAAGTGTATCCTTTTGCGACGCCATCATTAAAAACTCAGGTTGTGAAGAATGTAAAAGAGAAGAATTACGTCACAATAAAAAGGTTGGCAGATAGAAGAATCGAGTGGAAAGCTGCGTCAAACTAATCCTAGGATTGTTGGCCAATGATGATGATGACTTTAAAAACTACCCCATAATTCTTAGCAACTTTGGAGGGTAGAAGAATGGTTGTTGTGGTAACAAAATGTAAACCATTACTTGCGTGATGTTTATTGCTCATAATTGAGCCGAAGAAATACCTCGTGTGTGATTATGATATTATTTCGTTTTTTCCCTTTAGAAAGATTGAAATTCAAATGTTAAAAATGACATAGATAAATTAAATAGGCAATCCTAGTGAATAACGAAAAATAATTCATGTCTATATCTTGCTAAGGTATTCAAATCGAAGTGGTAAATGTTCAAAGAACATAAATATTTCTATAAATCGGTGAGGTGAATTACTTTTCTGTTTTATTAAACAATAATCGTGAGGCATGTGGTTGTAGTTGCTGATATGAGTTTTTGAAATATGTACGGTAGTTTCCTCTTGTGCTTGTACATTATTTCATCTACATATACATGTACGCGATACCCTGCAAGCCACCGCGATGGTGTGTGGCAGGGGGGTGAAGATAACAAAAAATGCTCTATAGACATTAAACATGCTACTATAGGGTCTCAGGCAACTAGATTGTTAGTATCTATATACTAATTAAGGGATTGGTTGTTAATACATGCATCATGCACTACGGACTACTCTAAAATATTTCCTCTACCCATCCCTTTTTTATGATGTCTATTCTGTTCTCTTATAGTACGGGGGAAAAACATATTTGTAATAAAGCGCGGCCGGTATTTAACAAATAAATACCATCAGTTCCGATTTGATCACCAAACCAACAGATCTGTTCCTTTCCATTTTATTATCTGCTCTAACAATTTGTACGACATCATACTTGGACGTAACCATGGATTAGCTTGTAAATTGAAACAGGAAATAAAGTTAGCGTACCTAATTATAATGTAAAAAGTATTAAATTACGTTAAAGAATTAGCGAAAGGTGATTGCTACATGGAATATCTGGAAATGTAGGCTTTGTAATGATACACGTAGGCGAAAATCGCGAAAGTCTAACCGCTACAGCGAGTATTCGATCAAATGATAATATAATAACAATCTCTGTCGATAGCCGAGCTTAAGCTAAAGTGTTGTATTTGCTAAGAAAATAGTTTTTAATCCAAGAAAATATCTCCGGTGAGCATCCTTTTAACTCCAATAGTTAGAATTAGAACAAAAGTTCTTCAAAAATGAACGCGAGTGAAATACCTTGATTAAGGTTATTGCTACTCATTTGTTTCAAAGTACCATTGTTACACCGTAGTTTGCAACACTGTAGCTTTCGTCCGAATTCATGCTCCCTTTAGTCATCGGGGAATTCAGACACCTTAGATGGCTAATGGAACAGGGCTAATTGCTAATGGAACAGGGCTAATTCCTAATGGCTAATGAATTCGGACACAGCCTTAAAGTTAAGGACGATAATTTGCAAGAAGTATCGAGTAAGTACTCGTTAATCAATATATCGAGAAGCTTAAAAGTCGGAGTCATAGGTGAATTTCAAAACATACACCATTGAGTACACGTACCATCGATGTTATGGCGGACTGTACTCAGTTAATTAATTTTAATTGCAAAAATTCTTATAAAGTGTTTTTGCACCATTTATCAACACTAAACTGCTTGGAAAGTACCGTTTCATATCATTTTTCAGTTAAGTCGGCCTTCATTCAGGAAAAAAATACTCTCGTTCGCTTCTCTCCACTCGGGACACCTTTATTCCCATGCCCCATGTCTCTTTCTGATTCACATTTAAGACGTGTGACTGCCCTTAATCCTTTTGGAACGAAAGAGCACTGGTTCAAACTGTCACGATCCTGCCTCTTCGGACCGGTCCTCTCCCGGCAGGCATGCTCCCGAGAGAGGATATTTAGGGGATGAAAGAAAGGTGGGGTAGAAAAAGGAGAATAAGATTGGTTTTATTGGGAGGATTCGAGTAAACGGCAAAATAAAATGGGAAAAGATACTGAATTGAACGAGTTAGCCGGTTTCGCTCTCTTTCTCCAAACAGTTTATTAAAAAATGAGTGAGGATAGTGCTGCACTAATTTTTTTTCAAAAAGATGAGTCTCTGTAAAAGAAAATATTTCTAGAATAAGACATTACACCATTAGTTGTCATCATTTGAGAAGGAAACCGTCGGCTGAGATCATTTTTGCCACAGTATTTGGTTAGTAGAATGGAATAAGCTACATTTTTCAGGAGCGGAGTAAAGGTTTAAAGATATCCGACGTCAGCATTATTATACTCTTAACAGAAGATGTCATAGGTACCTTAGGTAAAACTCTCGAAGTCGCAATAAACTCCACCATTTAGCACACGCAGTGAACATTTTTCTGGAAATGCGGCTCAATTATGATTATAATTAAATTAAAAGGGCCAATGAAATTTGAGTATCGCGGTCAATCTGAGAGTTCACTTCTGAAAATGCGATTGCGCCATGGTATGATAATGCAAATAGTTTTTTATTAAACGCAAGTTCATACCAAAATACAGCGCATTACAACAAAATCTTGGTTGTAATGAAAGCATGGAACAATTTCACACGAAGCTTTGTAGTATATTTATTTAATCGGCCTCAAACACAGAGCATTCTGACGACTCAAAAAACTATTTTCTTGCCATTTACTCTATAAAATGCAAATTATTTCTCCTAGAAATGGAAAACTAAGAACTGAAATAGAAAAAAATTACTATATTCCATACAGTCTTCCTACTCAAGTTTACCCACTCCTCTCCGTGGAGCGGAAAGGTCGCCGATGCACCTACTACCTAATGCGGATGCTGAATGGCAAAAGATCATCTGGGTCAACTGTACGAAATATCTTTAGCCACCGTGGAGCGTTAAAACCATTGGGGCTGACTAGAAGATTATTCCTCAAGAACCTGTTCTGGAGAAGTACGAATCAAGAGAGAGTTTCTCCGGACTACTGGCGATATAAAAATTTTCTGCACCATCAAATTCTTTTTTTTTATCAGTACTTTCTCGTTCGATTTCTCCATAAAATAACCGAGTAAAACAAAAGAAGAGTACCGAGAATAGTTTGGGAGGGCGCGGTAAATATTTTACTCCTGCTGCCATTCAATTTTCTTAAAACGCAACATTTTGCAGCCTATTGGAATACAATTACAAGTGGTCGCTTTTCGCACGGTTTCGATTACGACGGCACTCAAATAATGCGTGAAACTAAGGGGCTTCCCAACTTATCACATCTGGCAATAAAAATAATAAAGAATGGAATAAACGAAGTGAGAAATGAAAAGATCTAAGACTAAAAAGTAGGATTAACACAAATAGTAATAACTAGTTCATGTTTGGTGACAATGCATCCTGCAATACAACCTAGAAGTAGATGACTTGTACCATAAATTGTAGATGTAATCAAGTCATAGTGAACGTTTCGTGGCGTGATGGCCACGAGGATTCGAGCGATGTACACCAAAATGTGAATCAACTTCACAATGGACATTACACGCTCCCATGAAATGAAAAATGATTGGTTATGTCAAATTATCAGGTCACTACCAAGACTCCTCGGCTTGTGGCTCCTCTATATATTTAATGCAGATAAACATACAATTTCGTGACCATAAGCATAGATATTTGAAATGAGGCATTCGAAACAACAATATAACCAAGACTATATAAAATTTAAACCATCAATTATTGTTAATACGTTCATACAAACTAGTTCCACCTTAGAATGAAACTTATCAATCTATTAGGCTGGAAATTTGTTGTGATTAACTCAAACGCTGAGTTCGTAAATACAAATGTACAAAATAAGTCACTCTACTGGTCAGTTTTCGAGATAACTAAAAGTGTTTTGTTAAAAAATTGTGCTCTTATTATTCGAAACAGTGGTCATACGGTAATTTAATAATTAGAGAAAGGAATTGAGTAAATGCTCACTGCATTAATATATCAAGTACATTTTCGCATCCAAATACATTTTTAGAGATTTAAAAACATACCTCACACTTAAATGTCGATCAATATCGGAAAATGGGATATCCGTCGCGAAAAAACTTAGTACTTCGTCAAAATAATGCAGTAGCTTGCTATGTTTCAAAGAGATGAAAACGTTTCCAACATAGCGAACCCCAGCTTAGTATGTTACACTGGACCGTAATCACAAAATTAGAGAAATTGACTGCCGAACTAACAGATTCATAATGTCCTTTTTTCCTCGTACAGTTGGAGATATGAATAACGTTAAATACATCCAAAACGAGAGTAGCAATAGATAGCATAGGTAGATGCATATTGGTATGGGGACTTAAATCTAACCAAACTAACAGCATGTTTTTGCATGTTTGCTTCTTTTAAATCTTTAATATTTTTTAAATAGTGAAGTTCTGACTAGTATATTAATACTAATCCTTTTTTATGCATGATATGTAGTGCATGTTTGGTGAGAATTCACCACCGGCCACACACCTTTATGGTGGCTTGCTGGGTAATATGTAGATGTAGATATCTGTAAAGCTAAGCATTCCAACCTCGGCTAGTAGCTACAGAATTTTGACTGTTTTTTGATCAATTCACGAATATCCTTTTAAAATAATCGTAAATCTAACGGTAAAAAAATAGCGAGTTAAATTTATCTCCAAACGTCCGCGTTCATTGTATTTTGAATAAAAATTGATTCGATCAACATGAAATACGCTGAAACTATAAATTCACGTCTTATTTGCCGTACGTAATTTTTTTCCCGCTATAAAATTACCTACCGCGCCTCACGATGGGCACGCGAGATACAAATGGCCGCATATTTATTTGCTATTCAGAATCACCAATCGCTGTCGTTTACTGGCCATCAGTTTCCAATACTCTCCACGTTCCCATCCCTCACGGTCGAGGGTTTTTCCTCTTTTAGGCAAGAGGTGATGAATTACGAGAAGTGAATTGATAAATCTCTGCCTCTCCACTCGCGATCAAAGGTGAAACTGTGAGGCAGCGAGGAACGTGGAATCGGGGGGAGGGGACTTCGTATCTTTCCTCTTTGGGGTCTCGCCGAGCGGGCCAAAACGCTATGCCCACTATTGATTAAGACCGTTTCTATCACGGGGAAAATAGACGTACGGTGGTGGTGAATGGGCTGGCCTCTTCGTGCCGACTTTTGAAGCTTCATTTTTTCCTACCATCTCACGTCCTAATGAAGAGATATCCTCAGGAGCGGACGTACCTTATGGCGCGGAGTAAGACGGGGAAAATTTATGACGGGAAGAGAGAAACGGTGATATGGTGAGGAAGAATACACGAATGGCAGGGGGCGCTAGAAATCGTAAGCGACGAAGTTGCCTGTGGATAGGCGTAAAAGGTTAAGACGGATAGAGGAGACAAGAACAGCGGGGAGGAAAGAAACGTAGCCATGGACCCGTGTCCGAGAGTGACGTAACTCAAGCATCAATTGCAAGAGGGCATATTCTCTGGGAATACCCGAGACAAATGTAACAGCGAAACACCAATTAGAAAAGTAGTTGCAAGAAAGGGTAACATCATCAAAGGCCTAGGCAGGAATCAGCAAAAAGCTTAGATATAATCCAAAACTGATGCACTAAGGAAAATCATGAATTAAGGTGAGATTCTAATTGGCTTGAGTGAAAATCTCCGAAGACAGGAATATCCGAATTTCAATGAAAGTAGGAAAATTATATCTAGGGGGAGATATAATTTTGCTACTTTAATAAGCATTCGGATATTCCTTTCTTCGGAGATTTTCACTAGCGTTCTGATATTCAAGGAAATTTATGATGGTATAGCAAACTGTCAATAAGAATTAATAAAAAAAGGCACCTGGCAAATACAATGATAAAGAGACCGACGTAAACTCTCCCTCGTCAGATCTCGTCTATAATACACTGCTAGTAAAAAAGAACTGCATGAGATTGTTTTGAAAACAGTGATAGAATGTGAACTCAAGATGATTGCTAAGATTCGGTGATCGCTGTGATTATTGCGTCAGTACCACCAGCCAATTAAAAAAAAAAAACGAATGGGAATGGCTATGACTCTGCAAGTCACCATATCACGTGAATTTTTAAAGTAAATTCGAAGCACAGCTCTATTATTCCGACGTTGAAAATATTTTGAGTATTCCTTCATGTGGCTTTGATTCATCATTCGAGAAATAGAATAGAAGGATAGGCTGGTGTAAGGAATAGATGAAAAATGTCTTCCCTTACACTACCATGGGATCAGTAGGGTCATCTCAAACACTGAATAAGTAAGCACTCGTGCAAGAAACCTAATATGTAGAGCATCTGGAAATGACCCTCAATCCACTTTGTGTATAAATGAATAATTATATCACAAGAATCCGCGTACTCATGCTCAATTTAACGTGTAACTTCCAATGGAAATTGGTGCATTAAAATTAAAACAACTGTCAAGCCAATGATCAGAATATTATTTGCAGTTACCAGATTTCATTCTTTGAAGTAAACGAGTTGATAGCGGAATGCAATCTGTAATGGAAAGATGGAAGGAAGGTCATAGGTCACATGTTGCCCTTTACGCAGGATTTTGTGTTCTAAATTTCATTACCTAAAATATCCAAGCAAATTTATATTTTAATAAAACTAGCCCAAGTATACGGTTATTAGCGGAAGTGCCTTTGAAAATGGAAGCTAATAAAATCCATAATATAGGACTAAATTGCAGATTTTTTGGAGAGAATGTCAGAAATTGGAGCGTGCCATTTTCATTGGATCTGAAGAATACTAATGATTTAAGTTTTTCGTTTGCCGGTAGGTACTCCTTAAGAAGTAAAATGAAATTAAGGTTTTTCGAAGCATTTAAAGATGAATTTGGGCTAAGGTGCAATGGATGGGATCCCAGATTTTCATACTGAAAGTACACAAGCAACAGTACTATAAATTTTAAAGTAACCAGCCGCAAACGCTATCGCATGAGCGGAGACCGACCGGAAAAAGTTCAGCCTCTCGAGCCATTTGAGGGAGACATTGGATTGGGTTAGAGGGTGTCTGCTGTGAGGGAATTGGGAATACTGGGAGCGGGCGGAGAAGAGGGGAAGGGTATGGAACATGAGGTGCCCTGAGGGAGATGAGGCCATCAAGCGTCGGGGGGCCGAATGAATGTACCGCCGGGACTTCCTGGGACGAGCGGGACGCAAGGAATAATTGATAGCCTATTTCGCGTGGGAGCGACAACCAGTTGCGTCCGCTGCTAAGGCGGACGGGATGGTTACAGGGTGGGTCCAGTGTCACGGGTGGGAGGGACCAATTCTACGCGTCCATTCGAACAGCCGAAACGCCAGGCATTTACATTTCTCGTTCACAGGCCAAATACATCTGGGAAAAAATTGTCGAGATTTGAAAGTTGTTTATACCCACAAGGAATGAAATGACGATGATGTTTACCATACTGCAGGTACATATTCGGGGATGCAATACCTTTCCTTGCACGTATTCTAATAAATAATTTTCCGTAGATCAGATAGGACTGAAGGCGTCACTTTGTGGAATTTAGTTACGGTATTCATGGTAACGAATACAATTAAAAAAGTTAGGAATTAACTAAAAATAATTTTCCGCCTGGATGTCACAATGAAACAAAGAATCTCCAGTGACAAATGACAGAATATATTTCAATGTATGTAGCTCATATGTATCAAAAATGAGCATCATGAAATAAAAGAGTCAATTGCTCAAATGATATAACAGAAAGAAATTACAAAAAGTCACATTTCGCACTCAGAACGAATACTAATAGGTGCTTGATTTTTCTCTTGAAGGTTATGAGATATTTCGTAGTTTTAAAATCGGGAAGTAAATAAATAACTTATCAGAATCCGTGAAAATCTCCCGGACGTAAAATTTGATAGTCACTAAGGTTAGCTCGAGATAATGAGGTATATTCCACCTTTGGAGTTGAAGCGGCGAGGTGATTGAGGGATGAATTGAAAGGCATGGTGATCATGACGATGCCCCATAAGTTCAACTGCATAAGAAGTAAACCTTCCAATCCTATGGATGGAAAATTCAAGTGAAATACTCTTTCTAGAAAAAGAGTTCATAACTTTTTACCTCTTGCGTCCCGCATTCCATGAAAACAGGAACAACGACAGCAATCTGAGGGACTACTTTTTTACCGATTAGTATAAGCATATAAACTTATTGAAAAATTATGTAGAGGTAAATACATTATATCTTTCTTCAAAGGAATGATTTTCCTAGTATTCATCATGACACTCCTACTACCTCTAAGGGTAAAAATGGCGACAATAACCGAAAACAGATTCTAATCACGTCAGCCCTGTGCCACACATTTGAAAGAAGCAATGTGGGTAGTCGTAAAAGAACTAAAGCTTCGAGCATAGTTTATAAAAACTACTCTTTAAGTAGTAAACTTAAAGGTATTTATTAGATTATAAACACTAAAATGATGACCAAGCAATTGGAGAAAAAACTACCGTTTTACATTTCGCATAGCAATCAGCTAAAGGTCACCTAGCTTGTATTAACTAAACAAAAAGACGAAAGGTATGCACACATTTACATGCATATAATGCCTACTATAACTTCTTCTCGCTAATGACCCCGCCTGCATTAGGTTGTAATGTAAGCTTGTAATGGATTAGCTTGTAATAACTAAACAAAAAGACGAAAGGTATGCACACATTTACATGCATATAATGCCTACTATAACTTCTTCTCGCTAATGACCCCGCCTGCATTAGGTTGTAATGTAAGCTTGTAATGGATTAGCTTGTAATAACTAAACAAAAAGACGAAAGGTATGCACACATTTACATGCATATAATGCCTACTATAACTTCTTCTCGCTAATGACCCCGCCTGCATTACGTATGCATCAAATGAAATTTTCCCAATAAAACCAAATAAGAAATTTAGGTACAGCATATCTTCAAACTCATCGGCATTATCCAGATATAAGTATACATGTTCACCATTCACTGGCAGGTTGTCAAAAACTATCAAGAAATTGAGATAATCCTTGAGAATAAGGCTGGTTTTCGAATCATTTCTTAGACAAATGAAATTAGAATTCAAACATTTATATAAGCAATCAAAATAAGACAGGCACATCTAATGCATTAATTTGATACGAATTTTAGCAGGCACTATTCATTCGAATAAACTCAGAGCTGTCATGATATTTTACTAAGGATCGAAATGCTAAGAAGGGTTCAGCATAAAGCAGAATTTTCATAAGCATTCGTCTCGTATCATTAAGCTCAGATTTGAATATAGCAAAAATATATTTTATCATGAGTCGGAACAAAATTTACACGTAACTACATAAATCATTTTCGCATGCTATAGTCACTTAACAATAACAATTCTCTGTTATGTGAAAGTTGTCATAAAGGGGGCAATGAAAAAACTATAGCTAAAGTTGTAAATAAAGCTACTGAGTTTATCTATTTTCACTCCATATTATTTTGAAAAATCGCCCTTTTTCTTAACTGTTTCCTACGATTCATAGCAACGCTAGCAATAGCAAGAGTGACCAGTATGATGAAATGAATTACTACATTAGCCCAAATTTGGGGGTTTTTTTAAAGCTTGTCCCATACATTTACTAACGGAGTAATGGCATAACAATCACCTGGGTTTTATTAGATTGCCATATTTATAAAATATTTTGAAATGCTCGACAAGAAATAAAAATCATCAGAATCTTAAAAAAATATTATTTTTAGTTTTATGCCAGTGAATGTAGTTCCAAATGGACATAATTTTTTTACACGAACCTTATATTTCACACTATGTCCATCTTCAGCCCCTCACACCTCCTACATTCCATTATTCTATCAAAACTAACTGCTCTCCTGCTTCCTCCACCCCGCTTAATCAGCATTCCATCGCTCTCTCTCCTTCAAAACACCCTTGCCCATTAATACCTGCTTTATCCACCTACCTTTGGTCTTCTACCAATTTTCTTCAATCAACTTATTTTCCTCTCCTATCACTCTAGGACTTGATTGTTCGCCATCCTTCTGACCAGTCTCAATTTCTCCATGCTTCTCTGTACTTACATCTCATAACCCTTAGGTCTATTTTCATCCCCTTTCCTCAAATTCCATGTTTTCACGCCATACAGTGCCAAGCTGCATATTGGGAATTTAACTTGACTTTTACTTAACGTCCCTACTCAATGACTCCGCCATTAATTCTCGCTTACAGCCTCACCCTTCTTTCGCCAACACAATCTCCTTCTGAATTAAACGCTCCCCCACCCCTTTTCCTCCAACTTACAACCATAATTACTTCACCTGCTTTAGTTCCTGACCTCCTACTTTTATATTTAACCTGCCACTTTTTATCCTCGAAAATCTCATTACATTTCTTCCGCAAAATTTAAGCAAAGATAAATCTTTTAAGTCGCATTCTTCTCACCGATACATACCAAGAACGGAAAGAGACGAAATATCTCGCATCATCAGGAGATCATGAGAGATCAAGGAGAGAAAAAAATAAGGTAAAGATAAGCACGAATTCGAAGTAGACGAGGTAGGTGGCGCGTAGTGATGAAGAGGAGCAGTTAGGTGGGGGAGAGAGGATCTCCCAGGGGTATAGAGGGGGAATTAGTGAAAAGAGCCGGGGCGAGGGTGATGGGGGTGGGAGTGGCAGGAGAGGAGATTGCAGCTCGTAAAAAGGAATCCTCCTCTCCTTGCGAGCAGTCGTAATTAAGAAGAAGGGAGGAGAAAAGTAGCCGGGAAGGTGAAGAGGTGAAAGATCTTGAGGGCGGGGAGGAGGACGTGTGAGGCGGAGGGTGGCAGCCAGGAGGAGGAAAGGGGGAGGGAGCTCGAGAGGAGAAAGGAATCCTGAGAGTTGTTATCCACGGAGATAAGGGAAAAGGTGATGGAAAAAGTGGTGAGTTGAACGGGAAAGAACCTGGGAAAAAAGAAAGGAAAGGAATTAAAACGCAAGGGGGAAGGGAAGGGAGGAGAATTGAGGAGATGCTGCGATAGGGAGGAAGTGAGGGTGGGACGGACGCCGGTTGTGAAGGAGGGGCCCGGGAATGAGGCCCTCTTTCTAGCGCCGAAGAAAGGTGGCGTCCCTGGTGATGCGGCGAATTGATGGGCCATTTCAACTATCGACTTGAGACCAACTTCTTGAAAGGAAAATATGTACCCCATAGGAGAGAGATACGCTCACTCTTGCAAACCACTGCAGAAAAGTATCAACAAAGATTACGTATTATTTCAATATATTGTCTCCCAAGACAAGTACCCAAACTGACGCAAAAACACAAACTTCGCAATTTTCTTCAGCTTCTTAAGGGGCCGCCCAAATTATTACGTAACAGAAGGGATAACCTTTACAATGCTTTATCGAATGTTTATCGAGACCCTGCTTTGTGCTACGTTAGGATAAAATACACCAAAAATTCCTTATTTTCTCAAATAATAATGATTATATACACATAAATTAATGACTGAATGATATAATTTAAATCAAGGGATTCATAAAGAATATATGTTATATCATTCACATAATAGAGGAGGTTAATTGGCAGGGTGACGTAATCTATGCTGGACCAAATATAGCAGAAAATGTAATTACTAGTAAGTAATTACATTTTAGTAAGTACTAGTAATTTTTAGTAAGCGCTGTAGTGAGTGAGGGAAGCAAAACATAGGAAAACCAGCGTTATGTATTTGTATACTCATGATTTTTTTTCTGGCGGATATAGAAAATAAGAATTTAAAGGAACGTGAGGAAACACAGCAGAGAGGTACAGGCAGCCCAAAGTAGTTGTCAATTAAGGATGGTGTTTACATTAATTGCCATGAGAATAAATTCACCTGGACCGGGAAAACCACGGACTTTCGGCTTTCCGGGCCACTGCGCAGACCATTACGCTACCCAGAATCCTTAATTCTCATGGCAATTTTACCGAGGTTCAAGGTACTAGATTTTTTTTCCTACATTTACCGCCAAGTGCGGCTTTAGCGCTGGTTGGGGTTTACCTTTGGTCGCGGCTTCTTTGAAGCCCTTTCTCCCTTGCGTTGCCATCCTTGATGGACCACGAGGGCTCAAAATCTAGAACCCTGAACCTCGGAAAAATTGCCATTAGAATTAGGGAGAGAGAGGGCTGAAGTATCCTACAGTTAAGGATGGTGATTTCAAGAAAAGTTAAGGAGGGGATAGGTGCAAAGATGGAAAGGATATTCAAAGTAAGAATGCGAATAGTTTTGTGATTCCTATTTTCACAATAACATTTTAGAAACAAATTAAAATCACCACCTAAAGCCCGTTTAAGCGTAATTTTCTATTCAACAAAAATTGGCATCATAAAGGTGTCATTTAATGCACGCATCTTTCATTGCACATTTTCCTTAATATAATGTTTTATTATACCTCACAAACCACAAGTGGACAGAGAAAGAACTAGTTATGAAACAACTACGGCCCACAATTACTTCAAGATTTCCCTAGGACGAGCAGAAAATGAAAACAGCGTTCTCTTCAACGTTTAAAATAATACGAATGCCATCAAATTCAAATGACAACGAAGAGAACGTAGGGAAAAAAGCTCTGATGACAGATTTAACGGTGGGCAGTCATAAACTAAGAAGGATATGCCTCGGGATGATGAGCCTGAGAAAAATATTTTCACTGCCGAGAACTCTCGAGTGGGAATAAAAAACTAAAAATATCTTTCGTGGTGTGACAAAAACTAAGCAATTATGGGAAGGGTAACGACACGGCGGGTCTGCAGCTTGGGCGAAGAAATGACGAGCGCGAGGACAAAGGAGTATGGGCGACGATAAGTGTCTTAATAAGAGATTCGGTTGCTCGCGCCAACACAGGGAGGATGGGGAAAAGGGAAGAAGAAATGGAGACAGAGAGATAAATGAAGGAGAAGAATTATGGTCGTCGTTTGCATACTTTGAGAGAAATGAAGAGAAGGGAGGAGGGGAAGTCAGGTAGGAAAGCGCTCTCGGGTTGCTTTTATTAGGGAATGAAATCAAACACCCTCCAACAATAATCTCGTGTGGGAGCAGAGCAGGGCGTAAACAGCATGAAAATGAAAGAGGGGCAACGGCGGAGTGGCAAGGAATCCATGAATTGGAATATTTATGGGATGAGAAGCCACCGGTCCACCTCACTTCATGCAATATCTGATGAAAATGAGACTATTTTTGAACACCATTATAACTTCGTTTACTTCGGAAAAATACCGTCGTTGTTAAAATCCGCACGAAACCCGTACATTATTATCTCCCTTCAAAAACTCCAAGTGGTATGAATGATAATTCAATATACATTTTGCAACTTGGCTTTTGAAATAGAGGAGATCTTAAAATTCGCGGGCAGTGAAAATATCAGGGATACGACTGTCGCCTAGAGATTGTCATTTTGACATATGAATACTATGGTTGGCAACAAAATAAAAAAAGGCTCACGATGAAATAACTGCAGCTCCCGGCATGTAACAACTATTGATGAAGCACTTATCACCTTCTCACGCGCTACCAAAGTATTTTTTCAATGCTAAGTTTGATTATATCATGCAATTTATGTTAAAAATAATTTCAAACATTCTTTTCCGGGGAACAATATAAAGGCACACAACCGAAACTGTATACAGGAATCGTAGAATAAAGGCAAATGAGATCACGATATCCGGGAATGTGATGACGGTGTCAGCTCTCGAAGAGTCATGGCATGAATTCAAAATCAGGAGGGAAAGACAGCTGAACTCCGCAACAAAATTGTTAGTACAGTCTCCCGAACAAAAATTTTGCAAAAATAATTAGGATGTAGTTAAAGCCATAAAATTGCAAAAGGGGGTTCGAAAAATTATGAATTATTAAATGATGAATTATGAATTCTTTAATTTGAACAGAAATATATTTAACAAATAAGTCAAAATGGTACTGGAGACAAACATTCTGAAGAAAAAACTTAAAGCATTCTCATTATCAATGAGGGAAAGATTTCATTTTGAGGGCAAAAAATCTATGGAATTTTAAAGAGTAGGTTCCAGAAAATACATTACATGAAAGATCGTCTCCGGGGATGTCTTTTCAAGCAAGATCTGCCGAAACATTACGGTCGAGAAAGTAACTGAATTCTCATCCGTAACCCGAAGGGAAAAAAGTTCGAAGCAGCAAAAACTATAACGATCGTCTCCACAGCACTCACATTCTTTTTAATCACACAGAGGTATTTTCCACCACCATCCCCGACCTCATTCCCTCTCTGCCGAGGAATTCCTTCGAAAAGGAAAGAGCTCAACGTGACTGAACGCTCATCTTGCTCCCCAGGGATCTACTCATTCCAAAAGGTCACAGGAGGAAAAAAAAGAAGGGCAATAATAAAAGCTGCGCCAATTGAACTCCACCACGCTTCTCCATCGGACATGTGAATTAGTAGCCTTGACTGTCGAGGGCAGAGAAAGAGTGCTCGGCTAATGTGCGGAGGGATTAAATCCTATGGGAAATAAATGACCTTTCTATGCAAATAGCAGATCACAGTTTTATGGACCGGAGCGATGGGAAAAGCCAGTCGCCGATAAACATTCACCCGATCGTTTGAAATCATTTCTTCAAAGATGACGGCATCATCAAAGAGTGTTTTAAGGAAGAAGAAGAAGTAGCTCATTGTCAGGCTACTCGCTTATTCTGGACACTGTAGTACTACTACTGCTGCTGTAAATCTACTTCTCCGCTATTTGGATAAGTCTCTAGGGTTAGATTGTCTGAATTCAATAGAGCTTCTGCAACACGAAATACTACTAACTATGCAGGAAATTGATGTCTTCTACGGTGGAATTTAGTCTCACAAATGATGGAGATTTAAGACGCAAACGAATATGGAGGATGCTTCTGAGTTGCCGGCTTCCTAGAGGCTGTAGAGAACATGTATTCTATTGCTGTGAGGACTCCAACATAGTCTGCCATCCAGAAAAAAATGTATTTTTCGAAAACATTAATACATCAATGAAATGTGAAGTGAAGCCCTCGACTATTAATCATCCACTTCAGGGTTGAATGAATAAATTCTTCCAAAGAAATCAGGCAGCCAATCGACTCTACATCTTATAAAAATTATAATTGAAAGTTATAGGTAGAAAACCTTTTCCAGCCTTAAAAGACTAGCACTGGATCATATGAGCAGCATAGGTGATTTGAGGTTAATGGGTACAGGTGGCACTGAAATCATATAATCAATTAGAAGTCATATAAATATCTCCTTGAATTCTTATTCTCTCGCTCTTTAGATTTGTGTATGTGTGTGTAGAGATTATTCATTTAGCATCCCTATTAATCTTTTTTCTAATCTTTGAAGGGAACGAAATAAATACTGTTGCGCAGAGCTCGGAGAAAATAAGGCTTATTTGGCAGAAAAACTGGTATTAATGCAATGAAATGCTAAGCTTAACTTGGCAAAGATAGACTAACACATTTCCCAAAGATAGATATATTTTTCCGTTCGTGATCTCAAGTCCACCAGTAACTAGCCTCCGTTGGCTGTAATTAGATGATAATATTGATTGAAATTTACAACGCAAGAGCAATAAAAGTCTTGATGGAACCCGTTTTATTCTGTTTGGTAAGAACGGAAAAAGTCCGTCGGCTGACGGTACCTCTATAAAATATTCGATTAATTTCTGGTTACGTGACGGGATCCTTCATCGCATCTCCCCTTACAAATCCCTAACCATCCACACGCATGCCCACCTCATCATGAGGTTGCTGGCGATAAAACGGCGATGATGACCTCAGAACTGGCGCGTTTCACGCTTAAAACGCCTCGTTATAGCCATCAGTGAGGGATTCGGTAGATTGGAAAAAGGAAGCTCGTCCTCTGTATATTGAGCGTTAGCCCTTAAGCGCTAAGCGGCTAAGCTGTGCTCAAGGAGGGTCATTCACATACTGCCGCTAAATGGAGCCATCGCTTGTATTTCCACAATGGATAAGTGTACGGCGGCCGTGTGTGAGATAGACGATCACGGATTCATACGGAAAAAGTGTACTGATTGACTTTTTTTACGGAAATTTCATTTCAGGTGAATGCTCAACGACTCCACGCAAGTCCCAAATAAAACAAAGTGAGTGCAAGACTTATTGCTAGAAGCAAATTTTGTCAATAAGTGCCGTCGTATAGCTCTTGCCACATAAACTTCGTTAATAGAAACTGATAGATATTCCATACACGATTACCTGAAATCGGGTACTAAAGGTATATTGCGGAAGAAAACTGAGTAAAGTTTCAATATTTCAACTTGTCGAATCCTTAAAGTGATGTACCGGTGATATAGTAATACCGGTGTTCTCCTGCAATTACATCAGTTACTACAGAATTAGAACCATCATCATCATCGGTCAGCAATCCTAGGATTGGTTTGACGCAGCCCTCCACTCGTTTTTCTATCGGCCAACCTCTTCATATTGACGTAACTCCTCTCTTTTAATTCCTTCACAACTTGCTCCATATATCCTATCCGAGGCCTGACTTTTCCATTCTTCCCGTTCAATTTTCCATCAACGATTGACGACGAAGACACGATCAGGCCATCGTGTCTTAGGATGTGGCTTATTAACTTGTCCCGTCTTCTTTTTAAGGTTTTCAGTAGACATCTCTTTTCTCCCACTCTTCTTAAGACTTATTCGTTTGTCACTCGATCGATCCATTTTATCTTCATCATTCTTCGGCAGCACCACATTTCAAATGCTTCCAGCCTGGATTTCTCTGCTGGTGTTATAGTCCATGATTCGCTGCCATAGAGTAGAAGGCTCCAGATTTATCTTCTGGTGAAATGTTTACTCACTTCCACGCTTATATTTGCAGCTGTAAGCTTCTTCTGGTAAAATGCCCTTTTTGCTTGGGCAATTCTGCTAGCAATTTCTCTTTTACTTCGTCCATCGGTGGTTACTCGGCTTCCCAGGTAACAAAACTCTTCCACCTCCTCGATTTTTTTCCTAGTTTAACATTGGTCCTGGCTTCCTTTCTCTTATTGCATACCTTAGTTCTCTTTATATTGATCTTCAGATGATATGTGGTCATTGTTTTTTCCATATTTCCTAGTGTCTTCTGTAAATCTCCTTCTGTTTCCGCCATGACTGCTATGTCATCGGCGACTCGTATTATCGGACGGAATATCACCCATAATAATCGTAGTGACGCTTAATTTAAAGTAAAATGAAAGCACTTTCAGTTGAGTTCTCGTTTCACATCAAGGAAACGTACATTAGACTAGTGCCGAAGATGGCGACACGCGACCACGTGACCATTTATTGCTTTCTGACTGCATGCGACCCTTTAGGGTTTGATCACGAATTTTCATGTTGAGTGAACTAAAAAAAAATTATTAAATAAAAATAGAATAAATCACGGGCCTACATAGCGTGCATGTTTGCATTATCGTTATTAGTTAATAAGGTAAGTTCCTTCGTTGAAGAAAATAGAATTCATTAATTGTGATCTGTGCCCCACCATAAAGGCATTCATTGTTCGTCAATAATTTGAATAGATAAATCCCAGTTTTCTAGAAAATTAATTTTAAGTTCGTTTGAAAAAGCTCAGCAATGGTGGGACTGTGGCAGCCTTGTTGCTGAGAAGTAAAATATGTATGGAGTACATATTTTACGTAGTGAGGCAAAGGGAATGCCAGTCTCCGTATCATACCATTGCATTTCAGAGACCCTAAGCTCTAGGAAACATGCATTGGTAATCGCATGAAAGTTATCAAAGCTTGGATGGTCTCCGTCTTTAAACGTGGTTTAAAAGTCGTTTTATGGGTTCCTACGCTTCGTGCTCGTGGAGTGTTCTGCTACCGCGAAACATGGCGTGAACATGGTACGACATGGAAAGACTATGGGCCAAATTCACTTCCGCTTAAGGAAATGGATGATGACTGTTTTCAAATAAATACACTGAATCATTAACTTTGAATTAAAAAAGAAAAAAGTAAATAATAATAAATTAACTGAATACTTGATACTCAGATACTTGTTAGTAAAATTTCATGTAGTACACCGTCTGTTTAGAAGCGTCCGCAGCACCACGTAGCGGCAGGGAGAGAAAAGATTGTAGGTACTTAACTTTGGCGTCACATGTGTAATTGACCAGCATGCAATAGTTTTTCACACCGTTGATATTTTTCACTTTTTGATTAATGAGGAGAAACACTTAAAGTCATTTTAAAATCGAACGGCTTCAAACACGTACTCCAGAGGTTATAAGCTTTTGATCAAGACAGAAAAAACAGTAGGAAACTAACCTATTGCGCTGTAGAGATCGAATACGATTTAGACGTCCTATAATCCGTGTCTAATGCTTCTAGTCAAAGAACGTAATTGGAAAAGCGAGTCGTTAGAGATGGTTACTGTGAGCAGTAGACTTTTCGAGGAGTTAGCGCTAGTGATAACGATAGCGATTGCGCGAAAATGGGATCCATGATCTGGTGTTGTGCGACCGGATCATCCTCACCGGGAATTATTATCCATTAAAGTTTCCATGCGCGAGGCGCAGGCGGGGCAATCACTGCGGGAGAGACGAGTGGGCGGTGGGACGGACACATTGACGTTTCGGAAGGAGTCTCTCGGGGCTGCTACGTAATCCGACGGTGGCAGCGGCCTCCGCCTTTTCTCCCATTCTCCTACCCCCCTGGGGAAATTGAAGAGGAGGCTGCGGCGGAGAAGGGACGAGATAAGGGGCGGGGAAGAGGGTGACCTTGGACTCGGGAAGACCCCCTGAGGGCGCTTTTGCGGGGCAGGGCAAGCAGGTCACCCACCCAACCTTTTGCCGGTCCCACCCTTCGGCCCTTCCCTTCGCCACCGACCCCTCTTCTCTCCTCCCTTCCCCCTCCCTCTGCCCTTCCACACTCCCCCCTCCTTCCTCTTACTCCATCTCCTCGCTTCCGATGCCCGCCGAAGCTGCCCCGCCTCCCCTTTCCCCCCCTTTCGACTACCCTGGACCATTCATTAACCCTGCCGTCATGATGGTTGCCGAATCCCATTCCACCACCCCCATTAAAAACCTTTTAAAATCACCGTGGGCAGCGCAATTACGGAATTTGAGCGCTTTGAACATTGGTTGTGGAAAATCGAGAATTCAAGTAACGGAATAATTATTGCGCAGGGAGTCGGCCTGAGACTCAACTTTCATCAACAAACAATTCTTAGGTTGAATAATCTGTCCACTGTTGACAACATCTCGCACTCCATTTCAGAATCCTCGTACCCCGAGTACCCTGATTACACACTAAAATGAGTTAGAAAGTGTCAGGGAGTTAGTTGACTCTCAGTTTTCACGACGCATTTGTTAAATTTGTACAATGGTGATTACGCAACACATATTGTATTTACTGAGCTAAGATGATGGCCGCCATCACGAAGATGGAAAGTATGTAATACAGAAACAGAACATTCGTAATCAAACGAAAATGAAAAAATATTAATTTAGAAAGTAGAACCACAAGCAGCGGAAATATCGAAGAGTCTCGTAGCAGCAGAATAGCAGTATATTACTGCAATGATCAAATGTTATTCGGAGAAAAAAATACAGAAAGATATGAGAAAATGAACTCCACTGATATGTGGGTCATATTTCTACATGGGTGTGACGAATAGACAGTGGCAGGTGCAGAGAAGAAATTCACAGTAAAGTAAATAAGCAGGATTCCTTAACAGAAATGTTGAAAATGAAATAGATGGATCATTTTTCTGAGGAATAAGATCACCACGAACAGTGAGCTAGGAGAGACAAAGGACAGGTACATATTTAACAGCAAAAAGACGAACTAGGACATGTTTCTGAGCACGTGAACTGTCTAATGACATCTGTTCATGGCGAATATAGAAGAAAAGTATAAAGAAAATATTCTGGAGTTTGATCTGAAACAGATTTCAGCTGAATCATTTCGAATTTTTCCACCTCTTAGTAACGCTAGCTGGACGTATTTCTTTGCACAGGAATTTTCTGGAAACTATTTTGCAGGTTAAAAAAAACATATGGAAAACAATGGTCGTGGTAGGAGTTTTTAGTGCGGTAACATAAACGCAGTTGGCGGGTATTTCCGCGGTTTTTCTTTAGTAATGCCTCTAACCACAATACACCTCCCCTCTTGTTTCCCATAACATCCTGCCAATCCCATACATGGGCCTACCTTCTATAGGAAAGCACATTTAAGGGAGTTATAAGATGGACATTGAAGTAAAATAGATGTCAGTGTATGTCGCTAATCCTTGGAAAAGTTTGAGAGTGCTTGTAAGTGAGTAAAGAGAAGGGATTCCAAATACAGGTTAAAAGGAAACAAGAGTGATGAAACATGTAATACATAATTACCATCTAAAAGAACCAGGGCCAAACCGAACTGGCGGCTAATGCTAACCACATACCTCAGGATAAAAGATAAAAGAATTGAAAACTAAATCAGGCGTAAGAACGATTAAGAAGATTTCCGTCCTTAATATAAGGATAGGATAAGTGCCAATTTTTATTGTAAAGATGAAAATTGAACATAAGATTTTTAGGAAAATTCATTCTTCCTCTCCGCCAGTGAGACACAATAATTACATCGAAATAAACGAATACCATCGGTAAAATTTATTTTCTGGGGTATAATTGTGCAGGATAAGTCAAAATTTCCATGTCATGCTGAAAGAAATAATTTAAACTACTAACTATGCATAAATACTTTTGAAGCTACTATCTGGAGTTCATGAAATAATATAAGTTAATTACTACGCTGATTTATTGGGAGTTTTTAAAACGCGCGGATTTGGAGGGATTACCCGGAATAGTATATGGGAAACTCATTTCTATAATTGCTTAAGCAGGAAACAAATTTCAACAGTGGTGCCCACAATAGCAAACGAGAAGGCGAGTAACGAACAATGCACTTAATTCCACTTCCCTCCTGTAATAGAGTTCATGCGCTCTCACTCGTCATTTAAATGACTTTTCCTCTTTCATGCCTCCAATATCAGCTAAATTCCACTGGAAATTTTAATTATTTTGTATCGCAGTAGTTGGAATCCGGACGTATAAAGTGAAACGCCTAGTTATCGAGGGCATTTCAAGCTATTTACTAACTCCTGCGGAAAATGTTAAATTAGATCATATATCCAACTATCTACTAATAGATATCATGAGACTACTTTGCTTTTAAGCAAACTTGATCCTATTCGTCCGGAAATAAAGCTATGGGCTAGATTATACAAACCTAAACAAGAGTGTGTAGGGAAAGTAAACGAAGCAATTTTAAATAGTAAAAGACAAAATAGTTGATGAAAAGTAGTCATCCTATCAAGAGTAGTTCTTATCTGCTATCAAGATGAGATACCTGTAAGTGTTCAAGGAGATGGTCCCTCTAGTTGTACATTTCTAGAAATCACTTTGAAGGCTAAGTTTTACAGGTCCAGTTAATTCTAACGCTAAAACCAAACGAAGGCGTTAAAGTAAATTACCGATGCCATTGTCACCTCCATCAGCGGAATTTTCTTAAGAATAAATTTTTATGCGATGTCTGTATGTGCATTGATGAAAATGAATGTTTCTATAGAAGATATTATTTGAGGAATTCGGCTGGGACCGAAAGATGATCATTGATTCATGATGTAAGTGCATCAACCGAAGTGAAATGACAAATAGACATAGTTTTCTTGGATTCCAAAATGACCTCGATGACATTCCAGGTAAAAAATTACCAACAAGCTCCTGGACATGAAAACTTAATGAAAAAGTAGCACATTGAATGCATAGTTTCAGTCTGATCGTAAAGAAGGTTGTGATTGACGGAAGTAGGTAGCTCAAATATGGTTCGAGCGACCTCTGATGTCCAACAAGGATGTATCATCGGCGCAGTCGCATTTCTTACTTATTTGAACGGTATCAATCACATAATCACCAGCCAAGTTACCATTATTGCGAATTATGAAATAACTTTTGAGAAATAACTGTAGAAATGGACTTAGTGGCTCTTTACTAGTTCTCAACGACATTTTTTATTGTAATTACGACTGGAGGATAGAATTCAAACTGAAACTTGAACTTTAGTGCATTTTTGCCATAAGAGATTTCATCCAATTCATGTTCATATTAGCGAGGAGGTTATTACAGAGTAGCAATATTAATACCTGTATGACAAACCCACAACGGAAGAATTTCAAACGCTGGTGGGACTTCTAATACCACATAGAGATTAAGCGAACATACCGCGGCAATTGACGGATAGCAAGGAGACGTAATGTAGATTTTGAACAATCCAGGTGTTGCTTTTTTCCGCACTAACATAGAGCATCACGGGTGCGAGAAGGTGTCACCCTGACCTGGAGATGATGTAAAGTCGAAACCATTGTCGTATTACATTAAATTTATGTGGAAAAACAAAGTATCACTTTTTCATTTACAAGGGTTCACTCGTAAAAAAATAGTTCTAATCGACTCAGTTTTCTAGCGGTTAGTATATATTTTGATGGAATGTTGCTTCTGAGGAAGCCAAGAACAGATATTAAATGGAAAAAGATTGAGAATGGTATCCCGCTACGTAATCAATGGGTAGAACGTTTCTTTCGTAGCTGCAGGGCTTTTGGTTCTCCACCGTGACTGTAGTCATCAGGTGAATGCAGTTCTTCCTCTTTCTTAGGCACATCTAATGGTTGGATTGAACAGTTGGAACAGTTACATTCTCGTAATGAAACTTTACCTCCAGTCTGCTGCACTTCTATGTATTTCCTAATTTTAGCGTTTGAGAACTCGGAGTTGCACTGCGGTATTACTCTAGGCATAATATTACACCAGGATACAATATTAAGTACGTGGAAAAGAGAGGTAAAGATTCTATTCAGAATTAACTCGGAACTAAATTCCTCGGACCAACCCTAATTCACACTGGATCATCCTTAGGTTGGAATGAGATTGTTTCCTCAATCATCAGCGAAAAAGTAAGGATGAAAAGAAATAACAAGAAGAAAGTTAATGCCCACTGACACGGGAGAAAATGGGACGAAGAATAGGATGTATAAAAAAGAAAAATTAAATAGATATGATAGAGGGAAAATTCTCCAAGAGAAAGGGGGATGGAACCAAAGAGAAAGAGGAGAAACCCGAGGAAGCAGAAAGAGGAATAGCCCGAGGTCGGCGAGTCGGAGACCTGCGGCTCTTCAAAGGGAATCCTTAGCCCATTCATCTATTCTCGTAAAGTACGGCTTACATGCATTTCTCAATGGAATAAATCATGCTTTTACTACTAGATAAAATATAGTACCACCTTTAATAAACATAAAGATGATAATTCACGTCAGCTTATTTTTTCAGCGAGTAAGTACGAGTATGGATGGCTAGCGTTCGAGACCCTCCGTGTTCCGCGGGAACATGAGCTAATAATTCCTCTCCATGGAGATCAGCTTCGAAAACACATGACTCCTGAGTTTGGGAAGACGAAGAAAAAGGAAGGAGGTACCCATAGGGAGGGTATTACGTTTATCTTGCTGATTCTAAGGAGATGAACGGGAAAAGTAGGAATAGCTGATGAATAATAAGATAATGTACTATGAGGAAAAATGAAGGCTTTATTTTAAATTAAGAAGATCTGTTTTTGGCTCACGGAAAAAGCTTATTATTGGTGATGTGGAATAGTAGTAATTAATCAAATCTGGTTAATGATGAAAATCAGAAAACAATGCTACTAAAACTAAGTTACCAGCCTTGCTCACAAATTTGCTCATCAAACGCAGAAAAGTGTACAAGAATATTTAAATGTACATTTATTTTCTTTATAGAGATTACAGGAAATGAAACTGATTTAAACAAAGTGTTTGAAGTCAGAAAAAATTTAAAAACAACATGTAATGAATTTCAACTAGCCAAAAGAGACTTTGTAGGCTTTTGCTAACGTTCTCATGGTATTCCATTCATTCTCATACACAAAGTATTTGAAAACCAAAATGGAATCAAAAATTGCATGACGAGACTTAAATGATCCTGGGAAACCTCGCTCAATCCCCATTATTATCCTTTACCAGTCCTCTTTTAGAGGTCAACTCTGTTTCGCCAATAACCTTCCTATATATCTTAAAATTCAAATCACGCCCTGGCAACCGTGAACAAATGCCATATATTTTTAACTTACATGTGACATGAATAAAACAATTTAGAAGTTCACGTAAGAGAGCTGTAATAAGTCATACGAAAGGGAAATAAAACTGGTTTGCTAATGGCGAGTAATTAGCGTGGAAAATATGCATGGGCTGCTGGATGTAGGGGGGAAAAGGAGAGGCGGACTAAGAAAGAGGAAAGAAGGGGCTAGAAAAGAATTGGAAAGGGAGGCGGTCCTGGGGGGAGTCCAAGAGGATTCTTTCGTTCTTCCTTCCCTTCTCCCCTCCTTATTCTTTCCCGACTGCTTGCCCACCAAGGAGCGGGGCGAGACAGGGGTCAAGGAGGGATGGGCGGCAAGGAGGAAGAGAGATGGGATAACGGAGAGGGAGAGAGAGGAGTTCCGACGGTGGGCTGGGAGGTCGAGGGGCTGGTTGAGGAAGAGAGGGCGATTAGAGGTGGTCGGGCAGGAGGAGGCTGAGACGTGCGAGAGGGGCAAAAAGGGGCGGCCGGGGTGGCGGCCGTCGTGCCGGCGAGTCTGGCGTGCCTCCCGGGGCGTGTCGACTTGCCCTCCAACCTGTTGCTCCCCTTTCCTCCCTCCCACACACCCCCGCTACCCTCCCCAAACCCCTTTCCCTCCCATCCCTCTCCTCACCCTCCTCGCCGTCGCAAGGCCTGGCTTCCGTGCAGCGTCTCCCTCCCCCACCGCGCCCCACCCAACTCCTCCTTCCCAACCACCTCCGCGCCCGATTTGTTAAAAAAAAGAAAAAAAAACAAAAGGAGGAAGAAAGCCTCCCGGCTTCCATCGTCGCCCTCTTTTAATTATTTCACCCCACCACACCCTCCTCCCCCCAAAACTCCCGAATTTCCCCCCCTTCCCTCGTGCCCTCTGGACCTGATCTGCCGACGAAACCTTTCCGACGGTCTCGGGTTCCTATTGCTTATTTAAGAGGACATAAATTAGAGAGGGGAGAACGTCTACGTTACTAGGGCAGTGCCTCGCTCACAAAATGGACACAACGCTAATGATATAAGGGAGCTGAGGAATCGTTCGTTGGATTTTTGGATGTGAAGTGTGGACAAGGTTGCTGAGTAAGTATACTATTGAGAGACTGGCGAAGGATCTACTTTAGATCTCCTAGTCGCATGGTTCCGAAACTAGGACCTCTCAAAAAAAGGAGAAAAATAATTTAGAGGAAGGAGGCGTTTTCAACGTGGGTGAGAAGATGGATTCACAAAATGTGGAGTGAAAGGGAACAAAACAAAGAAGAGATGGACATGGTGGGGAAGAAAAGTAAAAATATGAAATAGCTAAAGAGGCAGAGTTGATGAATGGCGAAGAGGAGGAAAGAAAAAATTAGCTGAAAAGTTGTAGCGGGTAAATGTCAGGTGAGAGGGGAAAAAGAAGAAAGAAAAAGAGGAAAAAAAATGGTTTCTCAATGGAGTGAAGAGAGTTAGAAAATGTATCACGTGGTAAAATAAAATCCTATGAAGAAATAGACATTTCAGAGTACAGAACAGCAAGGGTAAGTATGTACTTTAGATTACATTGAAGATAAATTCTGGCAAATAGAATGCCCACTAAAATAACAAAAATCATAACTGACGACGGGGAATCACCTTACTAAGGATTCCACAAAAAAGAATCGATGTGATTAGATTAGTATATGTTAGAGGTGGTAATCGGCAGCCTATTATCACCAACGCCAAAAGGGGTTGTCTGGTCTTTAGGTATAGGCAGGGTTTGTTAGCGAATGAACGGGTGCAGAGAGACCCTTGGTAGGTTGATATTGAAAACTTTGGTATTGACTATTCATAAATGATGATCCGAAAGAGACTGCAGGTTTAAGTCCCTGCCAGATGATAACTATTACCATGTAAGCCTCAAGCACACATGAATAATTAACTAAACAATTCCTTACATAACTAGGATTCGAACATTCGTTCAAATGCTTCAACGAGCGCACCAAGGAAATGTAACCAAACCCGAGAGCGCAGCGCCGTATTGGAAGCAATGCCTAGCCAAGGCACGGTAGCGGGTTCAGAACTAAAGCAGGTGCGACAACTTAAAAAAATTTTAATTTTTAGTTCAAGTGACTAGTAATGGAAAGATCATGTATTATATATTACCTTCTAACGAATACCAGCTCAATGAGTGGAGCCCAGCACCGTAATGACGCCATAGGTCGAAAGTACTGTCGAAAGTCTGAGCCATAGCAATGAGCCAAGCTCTGGAATGCATTTCAGCATTTTATTACAATTTAAAATCTGTTTATATTTTTTTTGTAACGGTCAGGTTCTGTGCGATAGATAGATAAAAAGATAAATTTGGAGCATTTGAAGACTTGTCTCCAAAAGTAGTACTGCATTTAATCTGCCAAACACCCCGAAGAATGAAGTCACGGGAACGATTCATCGTCATGAAGTGAGATGCCAACACTCGAAATGTGGTTCACTCACACCAGATCTTAATTAAATGAAATTTCTGTGTCAAGACTGGATGATAGTATTGCATCTTAAAAAAATTCACCCAAGTAAAAGTCGGGCAGAAATAGTGAAAACCACATCAAAATATTATGTTGGAGGAGTAGACAAGTGTGGAAAAAGAAGTTGAACATCTGGAACATCATTAATACTTCTAATCTACAATGGGAGAATCATATTTGAAATGTTTGCGGCAGAGCGAAGAAGAGACTAGGATTTATGAAACAAACTGTGGGAAAGGATTGAAATTTAAAAGTAAACAACGGTGTTATTTCGTCTTTTTAAGGTCTCAAGTGGAGTAGATATGCATCAAATATTTGGGATACAATGAATAAAGATTTATTTCGAGAACTGAATAAAATACAGAGGAAATCAGCACGTGTTTTGAATAAATTCCTATGAACTTCCAGGAAGTGTCGCTCAGCTATTGGAAGAACTTAATTTGGACAACCCTTGAGGCTAGATGGTTGATCGCAAGGTTAAAGTAACTTAAAATTTTCAAATCACACAAATTCGAGTCTGAAACCGCAGACATATTTCAACCCCCATACTGCATCAGCAGGACAGACAGAACACTCAGAGAAACCAACTATCGGAGCGAGTGATAAAAAAATTATTTTTTCTCACGCACAATACACGATTATACCGAAAACAAGGCATAAGTATTTCAAACATATTAAACATCATACTAAATTAAATATCAAAAAGTATTTTCAACTAAACTCAACTTTACGGCTGTGATCTAGCACCCCCTGCAACACGCCCTTGCGGCGACTAGCCGGGTTTAATGCAGATGTGATTAGATACATTTTATCCATTCTAAGTGATAAAATACTGGCAATAGGTACATACCACGAGATCGAATTGAAAATGTGCCTTCATTTTAAATAATAGTTACACAGCATTACAAAACCAAGCCTGGAGAATTTATAAAAACGCAGTTATGTTAGATGTAAAAGCATAGAGCAGTGGTGTCTTCCATAAAGGTAGGTCTAAGGTAATTTGAAATCTTTGAATGTTTGACAGCTGCTCAGAAGCTACTGCACATATTCCTTGGAAATCATTGGGTTGAAATATTCATGCAATTAAAGATGAGGAAATCCATTAATGTCAATTTAACAAGCGGCTGAATGAGATTTTTTTCGAGAATAGTCGATAAAAATTAAACGTTGCAAACTAAATTGGCTCCATCTCAATAAAAGTACATTATGTGATCATTAATGGCAGCACTCAGCTCCTTGTTTATTTTGTAACTTCCATTATAGAATTCCAATCATACTATTGGTTGAAAACTTGACTGAAGCGTTTATTTCTTATAAATGAAAAAATAAAAAGATCACTTTGCTTCTAATTTTTCCATACATAATAGGAATTCCATCTAAAATTATTCATTGGCGTTCATTCAATGCTTATTCATTGACGTCAAAACAATTAACTGAGAATATTTCAAGCATTACCTGAACCGACGCACCTAAGACCAGTGATTGCCCGTAACGAGTGACTCGGGAGGATTCATCGTGAAATATTCGCCATAAAAGTCACACCGTGAATGGAAGGCAAGTACAGATGATCATCCTTAGCGAGATAAATAGAACTTTGCTATCCTCATTAGCGAGTGATGGTAAACAACTCGCCGCATTCGATAGTAAGAACAGGAGGGTAGTATAATTCTTTGATATCAATTATCGTATATCATTTCAATTAAGCGTTGCCTTAATTACTGGTTTGTGCTTAAAGCAATAGAAATAGTAGTGAAATATACAAATCTTTTCAGGGATTTAAATATTACCTCATATTTGATTCTGTCGTGCCTATTTTTTACGGAAGGACAACAAAATCAATGTTTTTAGGAATGTGTTAATACTTCTATCACCAATTTAGTTGCCATCTTCTTTTCATCTTCTTTTCATTACAGTTTAAATACTTATAAAGCCATAATTTGTAATCAGGGACAAGATTAACAATTTCACAGTCAAGATGTTTCCATTTATTTATTTAACACTATCTCCAATTACACGGTTTCTTTCCGAATGAAAAACCTAATGGATTTAGAATTAACCCCATTTCTTATCCGGATGGTGAAAAAGAATACTTTTAGCGTCAATGTTCCCATTCTTATCCCCTCCAATAAATTCCTTTCACAGCAACATGTGTCCCTCTTCGACGGAGAAGAGGGACCCATGGCTGTCTCTCACGGCGGTAGAAAAAAAGAAAAACATAAATAGGCAGACGGGGCCAGTTTTAAAACAACCTGCTACTCATTCAACCTCTCAAAGTTGCGTATTATCGACCAATTATTCGCCACGATGAGAAGACGGAAGAACGAGAGATGAATGGATTAAAAATTAATATAAATTCGCTATTGACATAAATGACCCAACTGTCTTACCGTTCACCAGGACCCTCACTGTCTCAAATATTCGTCATTGACATTGCCATATAAATCACAGTTTAAAACTTTTTAAAAATCTTCTTTCAAAGTTCGATATAATAATGAAAACAATGGTTTTACACTCAGTTTTTGGTTAAATGCCGTTTTTAATCAATGATCCGACCTTATCCTCGCTTCATTCTACATTGCAGACACTGAGATTCACTGCATGTCCTGATCTTCGCGCCATCTTTTTAGCGTAAGAGGTAGGAGGATTGAAATTGATGTAGGAGTGGTTATAAAAAGGACGAAATCAATTAGAAAGAAAGTAGAAGGATTAAAAATGCTCAAGCCCTATATGAAAATAAATTATGACTGGGCCATATTCAAAAGTAATCTGCTACGTAATGGTATGTTTAGGGAAGTCCCTAAAATATTTCACAACTTTGTGAACTTGTTTAATTCATTCGTTTTGAAAGCGGATTAGAAAACTTTTACTTTCTTTATTCCATTGTGCCCCTCAAAACGGTGACTCAAAATAGAATACTATGAATTTATTTATAACGACCACAGAAACATGACCCTCAATCCTTCTTTGTCGTTCCCTCTAAATCAAGTATTAGTTTGTAATGTGCTATGACAGCCCCTGTAGTTGTATCTTCCATTCATTTGTGGATTCAATGAATATTTTCATGATATAAATGCCTTTATCCCAATTCATAGAAATTTTAATAATTTTAATATCACATTAATGTCCTTATACGGTACAGTTTTGTCGAATTCATGTTATTTCCATGGATCGCCAAGAGCGAATGGTGGAAATCATGTTTCGTGGTATCTAGGTTGGTAATGTGCTGGTCTGGTAATCCAAAGGTCATAAATTCGAATCCCTTCAAGGGCATCGATGTCGTTTTTGTCCCAGGCTCAAGATCTTAGGCTAGACGGTGCGATATAACCTTAACTGCTGGAACACCAAAAAACCAACACTAATGATAATGTAATTTGTAAAACACGACTGTTTCTATAATACATTCTCGGTGTCAAGTTAAATTATTCCGGTTGAATTCTCGTGATGAAAGGAGAGCACGGTATAAACACAATGAGGGTAAGGGAATTTCGATAATGCAGACTATAGAAAAACGAGAAAGTGGAATAGTTTTCGTAGAAACAAATCGACCCATCGCCGTGCGTGGCGAGCTCCCCGCGAACAGATTGACCAGCGACACGATTTTCGGAACGTGACCTCCTCCAGGAAATCGATCCACGTGGCTCGATATCAATGAATCGATTCTCCCTCTTGAATCGCCCATCATGGACTGCCATCCATTTCGGGACCTTCTCAAGCCTCTCACCTTCCACTCGCTCCCTCCCGGACCCTCAAAACAATTTTAAGAGTCCACCTCTCTCTCTCCTCGGCGGGAGAGGAGAGAGAGAGAGAGGTGGACCGCCTCCTCCTCCCCACCCTCCCTCACTCTGAATATGAATGGCGCCGTAAAACCTTTTCGGCCAACCGGACGATGATGACTTTGGGGCCCGCCCAGAGGTAGTGTGAGGGTGGAGGCGGGAGGAGTGGGTTGGGAGTGAGGAAAGCGCTTGTGGCGGGAGAAGGAGTGAGCGGGTGCCCCGAGGGGGAGTGGAACTGGATCGCGGGAGTGGGTGAAGAGGGAGTGGTGCATGAGGTAGACGTAGGAAACATCTTCAAGGCGGAGATTCCCGACCTGGAGCTCGAGGAAAACGTAGAGCGATAGAGAGTGGGCCCAGTTGCTCCGTCCATCGTTAAAAAAAAACACCCGGGGAATGCGAGTCACGGTTTGATTCTCACCCAATCGTGCCTGAGCAGTGAGGCTATATTTCTGTTTTTTTTGTAATATTCTATCGAACCCTTAGTTTTTTTTTGTTATAATATCACACTGTGAGCTCTATTGTAACATTTCTTACTTACCACTGTTCATAGGGGATGTAAATCCTTGAATATAATAAACGTTATTATTATTATTATTATATTTCAATGCATGAATCTGATTTCCAATCAACGCCTCTCGAAGTATTTTCCACTTTTAAATCCGTTCAGGCACTGTTCTCAGCATAGGTTTTTAAATTAAAACTTAATACTAGAAATCCGATCATAAAATCCATGTCAGTACGATTTCCCGTGCAATTGAGAGACCATTTCGAATAAAGTTTAAAAGAGTAGAGGACATCTGTAGATGGATAGATCCGATAGCAGACAGAGGATTCATTTATAGGGCAAATATATTTCAAACATGAGAACTTATCCATCACTAGGCCGTTCTATACATTTATTCAGTTCCTTGTATGTTAGATTACCTACTTATTATGCCTATTACATGCTAACGGTCAGTTATAGTAGACGAAACCTGATTTGGTTATAAAATTTTCTGTCTTTTTGAATCAACTTAAGATAGAAGGTTAGTAAAAATGATTATAGATTTAGAGTATTATTATTATTAAAGATAGTATCATTATAGATTTAGAAGTAATCCAGAAGAGTTTTCATGGCAAAAAAAGCTTCATTTATTTTCTTATCTGTATCTTTAAAAAAAAATCCCTAAGTGTCTTCTGCCCAACCCTTTGAGTATGGAAAAAACAAGAGTACCGTCACACAAAGAGATAAAATCCTAATCTAATTATCTAATTAATCATGCTTAAAATAGAGATGAAAGTCAAAAGCAATAGACAATGAATAAAAAGTAGGATATTATGGCTCCCGACATTTCACTCTAGTGGTGATATACTAGGAATAATTTAGCCCTAGGCGTGGTTTTTGCAAAATACTGTTGTTTAGATGTGTTTATATGATTAGAATCGCTCTGAAATAATGTAGCTGCTCTTAAAGGTGTACAGAGAAGAGAGAAGTCCGATAAGGGAATGATATCGTGGCTAGCATGACTTTATCATCATCATCTCACACACTCACATCGACACAACAATGGTGGACCTTCTACGACCATGTTACCAACAATGTGCGCATTGCCAAAATCCAAAATAGAAAGACCCCATTAACAGAAAAAAGTCGGTGAAGAGAAGGTGTCGCAATATTGCGGCCAAGAGACTTAATGCGCACAATGACCACGATTCGTGGAGCCGACGCAGATCACGGTGATATTGAACTCATAGAGGGGTATTTAGATGGTGGAATGCGCAATAGCAGTTTATTTGCACCAAAAGACGCCAGTCACAAGGGATACAAAACTTTCAGCACATAGCCAAACTAAAGCTCCCTCGCATTTTAATACGAGCAACCCTAAAATCCTACTGTACTGTTAAGATCGCTAAAAATGTGGAATCGTAAAATTATAAGAAATCACGTGGAAGGAATTTCTCATTTCGCACCAGAAGGAAAAAAAAACATTTAAGCCTCCTTATGCATGGTTCTTTATTCGGCGGAATGCTTACGGCATATGGGCAGCTGATGGCACGTAGAGTGCCTCTGCCTTTCTAAATATAAGTTATTTCGTCCAAGTAAGGTATAAAATATCAATAAATCGCCTTCATAACCCTAGAAATAACGAAGATTAATATCTAAATGAATTATATAAAGACGAAATACGGTATTCTTACAGGGGCATGAGCAGTAAATTCCTGCCAATAAAGTGGAAGGAAAACATCAGGCCGGCTATAAATGTCAAGCATTCCATCCCGTCACACAAGGTTGAAAATATTTACTGAGTTTCTCAGTCCGATTTTATTCATTTAAGTATTTCTCTCAATGCAAGCTCTCATTATGCTCCTCCTTCAATCATCAACAGAGTCACTCTGATTCTTTTCTGGACAGTATTTCACGTACTCCTCAATCATACAATATACACATACATAATATTTTTCTATCCTTTCAACATACTGTGTAATAATGCTGTATGCTGAATAAATTGCGGGACTCAAACGTTCTTTAAATTTAGAAGGTGCAATAAAGTTTTCCAAACTGTATATCCCTACTGTACTAGAACTAGTAACCATTGTTATATCTAGGGTTGTGAAGGCAATTATTTACAGACACAAGATCTAGAGCTGATTGTTTTAAGTCATCCAGGCTTTTTAGCCTCAGATACCTAGGTTTCACAAAATGTCCGTATTTTTACTCCACCTAAGAGAACTGCAAAGGGAATGAGACAATTCTGATTTAAGTCGTTCACTGGAACAAAATGAAGCGTGCTTTATTATTTTTCTGATTCCCGAGACGTCGCGGCAAACCACGCGTCTCACAAGCAATAATTCAACTTGCAGTTGGAAATCCACCGCTTGTTGGCATACGCGATTCTGCGACAATTTGATTAGACGGCGTTCTCTACTTCCCGTGCATACTTACTCTTTATATGGTTGTGCGTGGGAAACGCGGTCTAAAAGAGTGTGTTATTGGACGCGGGAGGATGGAATTAAAAAAAACCGCGACCATATCCGTGACAACTACGTCAATGCAGGCGTTTCTGGCCGGCACGGCAAGGAATCTCTGCATAAATTCGACGTGCGGGTATCGCGGACTGTATGTTGTATGTGTCACCGAAGACTGACGTCAAACGCGGGAGTTTTATGTGCTTGAGTCCTTTCTCTATCC
Source organism: Platycnemis pennipes (assembly GCA_933228895.1). Taxonomy (NCBI): domain Eukaryota; kingdom Metazoa; phylum Arthropoda; class Insecta; order Odonata; family Platycnemididae; genus Platycnemis; species Platycnemis pennipes. Next base: position 87,969,856 of record OW121851.1, read on the forward strand.
CTCTAACACACACGCAAGAGAGATGAGAGGGATGGGGAATGGCGACTCGGGGGAGGAGAAGTAAGTGGAAGGTGGCTGGAAACGGGAGCAGGCTGCGGGTGATGAAGGGTTTGAGAAAGGAGGAGGGCGCGGGGCGAGGGGGGTAAAAAAAGAGGGCGGGAGGTTTTTGAGAGGGTGGCACGCGGTGTGGGAGGAAGCGGCCGGAAAAACGGGAGCAGGTGCGCCTCCTTGCGGAGGTCACTTGAAATTCCTCTCCCATCCATTCGCATCGCTGGAGGTGGGTGGGTAGCCTCTATAACAAACCCTTCTCTCCCTCCCTCTCTCTTAATTCCCCTATCCTACCCCACCCCTAGAGGTATGGCCGTCGCGTGGGGGATGGTTGGGATGAGGAGGGGCCGGGAGGGAGGTAATGCGTGGGGTGGGTTAGATGGGTGGTGGTCCAACAGAGCGATGACTGCCCACCTGTCTCCCGATGGCCGAGTGCGCTAGCGCACCCGATGAGTTTATCATTGGTCATTTTGTTAATTGAAAGGCGGGCGACCGAAGACCGGAGATTTATTTTTTCTCTCATGGTTTGCAAAAATAAAATGATGCGTTAAGTAATGGTGGCAACGGACCCGTCAGATTCGGTGATTCTTGCGGCCTGGATTCCGCGGACTCCTGCCCAAGTCCGGGAGGTGGATATCGCGGGCCTGCAGGAAGGGTGGCGCGGGAGTAGAAATTTATCCGTCGGTGACTGGTAATTAAAATCAGAGCGCAGAACGGCACCATCCCTCACTCCGTATATTCCCTATCGCTTTCATGTCCAAAGGCAAGTTTCTGAACGCGAGGAGACGGATGTTCACGAAATTTACAACTTCATGGTAACCTATTCGATGTTTCGTCAAATTTGGAAGGTTATTTCCTTATGCGGAGAATATATCCAATCTGCAAATTCCATTCTGTTACTCTTTTATTCGTCCAAGAATCTGATGAATCATACGCTTAATTCAATATCCAACACGTAATGTTCTCCCTTATTCCGGAGCGTGACCGGGTAAGTAGTGGCGATTTATAATTTGCACTGGGTATAGAAGGCGAAACACAGAAACATCATATTGGTCTTCGTGAACGACACGTATCTTGCATAAATAAGAGGCTCAACAAGAAACCTTCATGAAGCTAGTGCCAGACGATCTGATCCATCGAGATGGACTGACTTGACTACCACTGACCTCACAGTTGTAACAGTGGAACAAATCAATCTGCCTACAAAGCAGCAATCCCAATTCTCTCACAATGTTTTGTTTCGCTATTATTCTTGACGAAAACCTTGATGGGTACTTTAGAAATAACCATAATGGCTATAACCAAGTTCCTTTATGCTCTCATTCAAAAGCCTTGCTTATTAAGTTGCGTTAGGCCTACTGAAGTTAACATTTTTCCGCATACGCTATAAAGAATCGCAAGTAATTTGAAAACGTGGATTTTTACATAGCATTTAAGGATACAACTGATTTAAATGAAATTTTGCCCTATCATGGATAACAATGGTCAACCTTAAATACCCAAATTATTATAGCTATTATTTTCTCGGGCATAAAAAGTCATTGTATTTTCGAATATCATCATAATTGATCAGGTAAGTGGATTGAGCGTTTTATTTATTTTCACATACATATATACCTTTGATAAATGTATAAATGAGTCCACATAGCTCTATGCATTGCAATATATTCATAATATTCCCTCCCAAATACGGCCAAGAAATCTTGATAAAGTGAAAAAAGATTCTGGTTTCCACGAATTAGCACGGGGAAATATAGCAGACGATAGATAGGGAAAATTATTATTTTCTGACAGATACATAACTGCCGCAAAAAATTCAACATTTCCAAAACATGAAACATAAAGGTCTGGGAAATATTAGGAACTGAATGTGCGCGTTTATATAGTTAGTAAATGGCGAAAAAATATCAAATGAGGAATCTTATTTCTTCCGTTGGATCAATCTTAGCTCATAAATAGTCTTTGATCACCGCCCCTGATTAATTATACAACGGAATGTCAACACTGCGACTAATCGCTGACAAAGGACGCAGGAACGTAACATTTCCACGTCGCTCGTCATAACCGGTCCACCATTTGCCTTGACAAGACGCAGTGAGCGAACACAAGTGCTCCACGAATAAAATAGCACTAAAGACATCGCATAAAAGACGTCTGAATCTCCTACTTAAGAATGAGATGGAGACAGAAATTAACTGCACTCCAAGCGCAACGCGACATGAGAACTTTATTATCCTGGCGACCCACGCGAGTTTGCTGCCATCTGTGAGCGGGTGCCCACATTTCTCCACAACTCTTGAGGGATGGGTGTCACGTGACGCCGTAGCACCTGCCGGGAAGGGAGACCCGAAGCGGGCTCGACACGAGTTCTTCTGGTAGGAGGGTCGGCGCACGGGAGGTGCAGATGAAAGCTTATGGGGGGAGGGAGAAGAAAGGGATCGCGGGAGAATGGAGGAGATTTAGATAGCCAAACGACGGCAGGGAAGAAACCGCGATATATACTAGAAAAACAAATTACCCCGGCTGCCAGAAGAAAGGCACTACATTATACACATATAACGTTAGTAAAGATACAGAGGTAAAAAATATTTTTTTAAGGACACATCGACCGAAGTGTGTGCTTTTTTAAATGTAACTGCAATGTAACGCCTAAAAGAAATCAACTTCACGCATGGCCCGTAGTGTATTCCTCTACTTATATACAGCATCAATTCCCCATCATTCTCTTCACAATAATACACACACAAAATACACTTCAATATAAAATAAATGTATCACGAGATAAAGCGCTAATAGCCGAATGAAATTTGGAGTTTGTAAATGTTAATTTACAAATGTACCTACAATACAGAGTAAAATAAGGCTGATATAAGGCGCAATACTGATAATACACTGATATTTCCCGCCTACCAGAAAAGAGCCCTTTTATTGGAAAATACATACCAATGTCGTATATATTTCACTGTACTGTTTCGGCATTTCTTAGTGACTAAACAATCATTTCAAGAATCCTAATTTGCCTCGGTTAAGATGGTAAAATATAGATTTATATTTACAAAACAATATTCTGTTGCATTAGACGCATTTAGCCTCGCTCAATCCCTCAAAAACCCTGTTGTACAACTCTTATTCTCCCCTAACCTGACTACACTGACCTCTACGCACCCCTAAAACACTATTTAACATTACAACAACTCTTAGCACATTATACATTCAAATTCTGAGACTTTGTGATACCACCAAAATTTCTCACTCCCCCTCCAAATCAAAGTTCATGTTTTACGCCGCATAGAACGTGCCAACAACTTTCAATAGGTAGCAAGAACGGAATTGCTTGATATTTGCGGAAAAAAATCAAATATCACTTTTCATTATTCGACGCACCGTGCCTTCTCAACGACTTGATTTCACCAGAGATTTCTAAGAGATTATTGCAACTCCTCTCACGTCCTGGCCAACATCGATCAAAAATTTTCTAATCCCACACTCCCTCCCCCCCAGTCCCACTGCCAGCCTGACGTCACTTTTAGGATGCTCCCCACGAAGAAATAACCCGGGAAATAAATCAAAATAACGAGCACAAAAACACCGTGGGAGAGAACGGTGGAGATGGGGGAGGGTTCCAGTGTGAGCGGAGAAGATGGAATTGTTATGATGAAGTGGAGAGGAGGAAGATGGGGGCAGAGAAATGGAAGCGTATTACGGGTATCGGTTAGGTTAGGATGTCGGGAGAGGGGGGGGAGGAACATATGTGGGAGGTGTGTGGGGGGAGAGGGAGTGAAGAGATGAGGTAGTGGGGGTATGGGTGAGCGAGATTTTGGTGTTGGCCGACAAGATTGGGGGAACGGCCGCAGCGGGAGCGAAACGAAACAGCCGATTCATCGAACCTTTGCGGTGCGGGAGAGTGCGGAAATGCCAGTCGAGAGTTTTTGGCTACGTATAATTTTTTTCCTACTCTCGGATCGGCCGCCATTAACCTCATTAAGAGCTTTTTTTATTGCCCAGATCGGTCGAAATGTCCTTACGCGGCGCCGATCACCGAAACGGAGCCGTAATGGGGTATCCGCGCCTGTCAGGTGGCGAAATGGCGCGGCTCCTTAGCCCCGGCGATATGCCCGAGAAGACGATTCGGATGCCGCCGTCCCTTCACGCGTAACGACAGGACGTTAAATCGTGATCTGTGGACAGATCACGATTTAGCGTCCCCCTTCCCGCTTCCTTTCATGCTCTCCACACATCCACTTCCCGCGTCACGAAGCCCTTCTATTTGGTCCAGTTATCCCCTCGAACCAAGAGGTTCCGTCGCAGCTCCGGGGAGAAGCCGGGCGGAAGAATAAACACCGAATTTTAAGATCCCCGCTGGGCTTGACCATTTCGAATCCCTTGTTTCCGGGATGCATTCGAGGATCCCAACGGGCAGGCCGAGTTTAATGGACGTCATCTTCCGCCCCAACAAAATGCGATGTTCATTCACTCCCCACGTGTATCTAATGCCTTCCATCAGTGTTCATCTTGGCGATCGTTACGGGCAGTGGCTGAAAAAATGCGATGTCGTTTGCGGTCGCTTCACTGCCTTTCCGCTCGTTGTAACTTGATTATCATGGAAATTCACCGATGATTTACAACGAGATACCTGCCTATAAGAGCCAAAACACGAATATTAAGGATGAGGAATAAGTTGAATTTTGATGAAGGATGGTATAATAGACTGATGGAGGAACTCATGCGCCTGGCGGAATGTTTTATGCATTACAAAGTAAGTTCGTCATATTTCAATGTTAAGTGTAAAGAAAAGATTTACTTCATAGGAGGAGGCAAGTGGTAATATGGCAAAGTACTAAAAACAAAAAAGGATTAATGCAAACAGTATGTAAACAGACACGAAAAGCATACAAGTATAACAGAATATCGGCTAGAGACAGACATTGTTTCGAGTGAAAAATATCATTTGAAAGAAAATGTTTGAAATATTAAAAGTTTTGGCTTTGTAATTTTAAGTGAACCGGCTATAATCAGATTGTTTTAGAGGCTCCTTAAATGACCGCACCAAAAGGGCCGTTACCTTTAGTGTTACCTCCGAAGTGATTTTGGTCACTGCGGAACTCCCTTGAGTTAGCCTGAATAGTTAATATGTATTTCTTTCTTCAATGATTACATAAATGCCTCGAGAAATTGCAACCTCTGCTTTTTTGCCAATTTCGCTGTAGCTTATACAGGTATGCATTACGGCGCTGATAAACAATAGTTAAGAAAAGGGCATAAAGAAATATATAATTGGCGAGTACGCTAACCTGGTAGCTGGAATTAAATTTGAGTCAATTCGCACTAATGAACCATTATATAAAGGTCAGTTACCCCGACAATGTGATTTATTAAACCAAGCCAAATGTCATAAAAATCAATTAAATATCAACGCGTTGCAACGCTGCAACGTGACCAATTCAGGTGATAATTCGTGGAGAACACAAAACTGTAAGATAACAGATTCAGCCGACTGCCGATCAGGATTCTTAAAGAGGGATCTTGTCATTGTTAGGGGTGATAAAGCCAGGTAACTAAACTACTTCCCCAAGCCAAGTTTTATGTAGTCCATAGATACACTGGACCTGTAAGCGGCAGCTTTGAAAATAGACGAAAAGCCGACCATTGGTGGCCCGGGTAACTTAGGGCATGAGGATCGAATCTCACCCGGGGCATGAGTACCGTGTTTGTCTTAGGCATTAGAAGTTATGCTGCGCGGTACAGTTCTTAAAATGTCAGTCATTGGAGCAGCCATACCTTAAGTCTAATACAGCTAATTTGGAGGTCTTAGTAATTGTGTTAATGCCTCAAGTCAATTAAAGAAACTCGGATTGGAGTCGCAAACAAACCGTAATTGCAATTTAAAAAGGATCTTTTAATTAAGTTATGAGCTGAGTGTTATGATAGTCCAATCCAAATATGTTGAGAACTCCTGTGTATTACGATCAAATTAAGTTCATGAAAATGATATTAGTGAGACAGAATTCAGTTCGGATAAATTTCCTGTCACTCTACCCGTGAATATCAAGGGATCAGAATAATAGTCTTGGGGAACGAGGTAGTCTGTCTTCTAGGAAATTTGAAAACGCTCAATAAACTCGAGTAACACTACTTATCTGATTTAGTGATTACCGTAGTAAAGGCAAGTTGGTGCTTTGCACTTACACTTTTTTAACTTGCAGTTTCGTAAAAATGGTTTTCCTAAAATTTCTAATACTTTGCAGTTTCCTAAAAAGTAATATAATGAAAATCGGACGCAACATTACTATCGTTCAGTTTGGATTTTGGTTTTGTCCATAGACACTATGGGCATCCATGGTTAGATTCTTCATTCAGTTTGCTAATCGGGTGACGGTGTAGACACGTTCGTTAAAAAACGAAGGAAATAAAGACAGTTATGGGTTTCATAAACAATAGATAGATTTGTAAAATCCCGTAACCGTTATTCATAATAACTGCATAAGGCAAAAAAAAAGGAAAATACTTCCTCAGATATGTCTAATATGTGACAAAATTTAAAATTAGTCTTTAGGATTAAGAAAAATGTGTTGATACCTCGGGGCCTGAAGTCATTTCTTACGAGTCCGCGGGTATCAATGAATTTCTGTCATTGATTTAATATTAATATAACGGATGATCACCAAGGTGTCACCAACCAAGTACTATCTACAAAAACCTTAAAGCTTAGGATTAAGTCAAATAACAGTATTTTTGCTGTCTGTACACTATCATTAAAAATACCCGAAAAAGATAAGCAGTCAAACAGTATTAAAAAAAAGGAAATTTTTACGCGGGAGACTAATGGTTCACAATTTTGGCTAGTCTTATTATCACTATCGTTCCTTGCAACTTCTTCAAATAAAATGACTTATGCCGAAAAGGGATAGTGAAATAGCAATGTGTGGAAAAACAGGATTAATACCACTTACAATTTCGGCGCTGAAGTAAACGGGGCAATACTCCAAAAGTCCATAGAAGAGATGACTCTCACCTGAAATAGAAAAAACACAAGCAATTAAAATATTTTAATATTTTCATAGCGCATAGGTATGAGTGTTTGAAAAATCTCTTTGGATGCGGAGAAAGAAGGGCGACTCAAAGAAAAGTTACTTAATTCGAACGGCGAATGAGAGCATTGTTACTTAGAATGTCAGCAATTATGAATTTAAAAAAGCATGATGCACATTGCATACAGATAGATGCATGTTTTTATATGTGAATTAGGCGCATTGTCTCAATATTGCCATGGAGACAGCGAAAACGGAGTCGTTGAAGCGACCAAGAAACAGACGGATAATGCACATGGCTGCGATGTTGATAAACGTTGGATCGCTACGGTGAGGGTGGCTATGGAGGATGAGGGATGACCACATGAATAAAACATTGGGCTTTGGGGAAGACGACATAACCGCCATTCATGAAGAAGTCGCATGCTAACTTAGCGAGAGGATGAAATCTTGCGGTAGGGTAATACACTTTCCTTTCTTGCCTCCCAGCCTTTTCTGCCATGCCTGGCGTTGTGCAGGAGAGACGGTGTTGCACGGGACGGAAGACTCGGGCCTTAATGGGTGTCACAGTCACCAGTCGGGAGTTGAAAGGGGAGGGGCTGGGTGGGACTCAGGTGGATTGTAATGAGTGGGTACAAGAGCTGGGTTGGAGAATGCGAGGCATTGGAAGTGGTGCGCTCGCGTTTTGCACCATCTGGCGTCCAAGGCCGGAATCACGGCGTACCGCAGTTAATTGAAGGTAAGGAGGGAAATAGCATTTAAGGACAAGAACACACTGTCTCCCTTTTTGTCGCAGTCTTCGGAGGTTTTTAGGTACCGGGTGATTCCGTGTGCGCCACTTGTTTCATGCCTAAATACAGCTTCTTTCATACTTAAATACAGGTGGGAATTAAGGCATGGCAGGAAATACCGAATTAAACTTCGTTTCCGGATCCCCGTTATGACCCAAACATATCCGAAGATCGTTAATAGCCTTCCACGCTTCGAAAACAAGCATGAACTTTCTTGCTTTATTTAAAATTAATAATCACCTCGTGGCACAAAGAGACACTTAAACATGATGAGTATGGAATCCAGGTTTCACCAGCCAAAAGGGAGGATTTTTTATGAATGCTATAGACGGTGGTAACTTCATATTTCCATCACAGCAAATGGATACTATTGGAAGGTATCAGGATTTAATCAAATATATTTTGTTGGCTCGTTATCGACATTTAACCAGCATAAAAGCAGTTCAGTAAAAAATTGATGAGCGGAAAAAGAGTTTCCTTTTAAATTCCAGAAGTCCTCTTTTACTTGCTTCATTCCATTTACTCAGTTCTTTGGAAAAAAACAACTTAACAACTTTCACACAAGCCGATGTAGATGAAACTATGATAATGTGAAAAATTTAGTTGTTTATCACTGTTATACACGTTAACTTTGCAGTAAATATTATATATGTATCAAATAATTGAAAAGATCGAAACGCTCAAGAGTTATTTCAGCGTAATAAATAAACCATTTGGAAGAAATATTAGAGAGTTATGCATGATTTAAGCAATAAAAAGACTCAATGGTCTCTACTTTCCGCAATAATAGTAGAAAAACCTAACGCAATAATCGGTATATCAACATGATAGTGAAAGGAGGCGAGGAGGGAGGATATAAAATCAGGCGAAGGGAATAAGAAATATGGATATAAACTGAGTCATGCCGAGGCCGACAGAAGAGGAGGCGGTTTTGACATAAGAGATTTGCAAATTATTTGTGAGGAAGAAAAATAATTCAAGTAGGAAATCGCCCACATTTAACCAATATACTAATTAGATACCTACTACCACCATATCTTCAGGTGGTACTGAGCAATTATTATCTAGTGATTCATTAACGTTTGATGAGGTTTTGATGGAGAAAAAAATCTATCGGCAGCGGCTTATTGTTTTACCCTTATCGGTTCCTCGTAACCGGCTTCATGCTAGGTAAGCTGGGGTTTAATATAGCTTTACGTAAACTTTCGAAAAACCTCCCTTCGAGACCGATAACTGGGGTAATGATATCTCCGAATGATAAGTAGCGGGATCGATGCACGCAACAAGATATTTCATACTGCCACAATGATCTCCTTCACCTAGGAATATTACCTTAGATTAGCAATGTTGGATCATTTATCAAAAAGGGTCATATTCAAGGGTAGAATAATAAAAGAAGTCGCCAATAGAAATAACCACCAAGGAATAGAATTAACCGTCTTCTTTATAACAGCCATTATCTGGAGATAGGAGCACTAATGAGAGATTAATGTCCCAAAGTCCATTTGGAAATTAAACATCACGACTCTATATCGTTCATTTTGGTATCGCTGAAAGAGACTCCACATGAAATGCCTAGCGCTGACAGGAGCAGGGAGCGTCGAACTCTTGCGCACGGATTCAACGGCCAATTATGTTTGACCCATGCTGCGTGAAAAATTCGTTTCTGGACGCAAGGCGGATGGGAGGGTGTTTTTAAAGGATCTGGGTGGACATGAAAGCATCTAGAAGCCGGAAGAAGAGAGATAGGTCTGATGATCAGGATAGGGAAGGAGCTAATATTCATCCAGGTGGATCAACTTCGTCATCAAAGGTAAAAATGTTACTTGGAGATCATGTTCGATCGAAAGTGAGAAAAAGTCAGTCAGAATTTTTCAATGGACAACCTGTAGAAAGTATGAAATAAAAGTAGAAAATACATCATATTGACGAAGTGGATGGAACATTATCCTGTGAATCTCAGGGACAGGATTACAAAAATGAGGAGAAGGCATTGGGTAAGTTCATTTGAACCGAAGATTATTATTCTCCCATTAATTCCCGAAAATCCCTACCTTAAAATCTGAAACCAACAGAAATTTGAAGGATTAGGTAAGGTAATACGGATTACGGGCATTGACTATATATAGTATACAACATTATGAGATAAAATTTACGACTTTAGACCTCAGTCCTTATAATATTTAATTTTCAACGAGAATAAAACGCCGACGATGAAACATTCCAATTTTGCCAATGTACCGAAGAAAATAAATAATGAAAGAAATCATTTGACCATATGACGAGAACTTTGCTCGACATTTATACAACGATATGATAAGCCAGAAGGTTATTGCAAAATTTCCTCAAGCTAAATTTCGTAAGAAATCAAGAAAATCTTCAAAATTTCAATAAAATTAATTGGCCAAGTTAAAATTAACGGGCAGGTTTCACGATATTTTGATATCACAAATATTTTTATATCGAATCAACTGCCACAATCCTTCTCTTAAGTTTAGCCAGATTCCTACGAAGAGAGGAAACTTCCCGCGTTAATTTAGGAAGATATCGATTTTACTAAGCACGGATGAAAACGATGTATGTATGCATATAGGAACATATTGAATGAAACTATCAGTGAAACATGAGAATGAAAATTACACGAAAACTTTTATGGCATATAATAAACAAAGAACTGTAATGGACAGTTTATTTCGTGTTTATTACCCTGAATGCTTCTCTCCGCAGATGCTGATGAGAATTGAAGGAATAATAGTAACCCAGATACATTTAACATTTTATGCCAAAAAAAGTGCCAATGACGAAGGGTGTCATAAGGTTACATGTGTATTTCATTTTTTATGAATTAGATTTCCAGAAGTTTATGTATGTCTAGAAATATAGTTCATAAGTTTTTGGTGGGTATATGTTGCATATTGTTCAACCTCATGCCTTTTTATTGCCATAAAAGTGACTATATTAATTTAAAACTAGCGTTCACAACTCTGCATTTATACTGCATAGCATTTGTGTTCCTGGTTTGACAAATCACTCGTTGAACGTGGAAGAAATTCCTCGATTGGGATCGGGAAAAATTTTTCGAATTGATGCCAGGGGAATACAGCAATGCATAATATAATGAGAGAAAATTTATTTTTATTTGCTCAAGCTTCCTAAAGGTACCACGGATTCGATATACTGACGATTGTCATGAGATTTCAGCTGCTGTAATTCCAAAATCAATTCATCAACCGTTACAAATTCACCAAACAAAAATTCTTTGACAGAAGCCTTGGTTTATTATTTAAATTTTTACTTTAAATCCCGGGTGATTATGCAAAATTAAAATAAAAAAGTTGAAATCGTTGCAAAACTGCCGCATGAACGTGACACATCGATACACAATATGGAGAGGGGAACTAACGCGATATATCCGTGGTTGATATAATGTAACATACGCAGTATATGATACCAAGCGATATACCACAACTCGCTGGGTAATATATCATTCTATGCACGATATCATGCCGCACTGCCAATTTCCATCGATCAATTTGTGATATGAAGTCAATATCTTAATGCGACATTCAAATCTGCAAATTGCGGAGCCCTAGTTGCGACGAACACTACGGTTTTCTTCGAGGGATGAAACAAAGTGGCATACGAGGGGTGGAAAGAGTTGAAAGTTCAAGGCGGCAATGGGTTGACGAGCGCGTGTCTGCGTGGGAGGAGAGCGTGTGGGGAGGGTGAGCCCGGTCGGTCTTCTTCTCCGGGTCAAAGAACTGGGTCATTAATCAGTCGGCTTTCGTAGCAGCTTTATGCTCTGCTTACACCTACAAAGTCTCCCTTCTTAGAACTCCGCGCACCCACGGGCACCCCACTTCAACCCTCACACTCCCTACAAACCCCACACCTCCACGTCACCCATGGCGAAACCCTGATGGTAGTTCACACCATATCGCATGAACACAATCCCTTCACGTATCCGAGTGTGGGAGATAGGGCTGTGCGGTGCAGGAAATACCGAACCGGCTCTCGGCTCTGAAAAAAAACAGTTTGCGACGGCGGTACACCGGTTCAATAGATCGAACCGGTGTTTTCTACTGAACCGGCGTTTTCTCCTGAACCGGAGTTTTCTCTTGAACCAGCGTTTTATACTAAAACAGTGTTTTCTACTGAACCATTTTTTTATGAACAGTTTTTTCTACTGAACTTTTTTCTCGCGAACCGCGTTTTATGTCATCCAATACGTTTTTTGCCAAAATTATTATTTAGAATGTTTTTAAGACGTGTTTTTCGGTAAAGTAGATTCTTCTTAATAACGCGGGTACGCTTTCCTAAACTGAACAGTAAAAAGTGAGAATGTTTGCGTGAGCCAATGTTTTCTCTGCGAGGCCTAGGCGTACATATGAATTTCCTTTTGTAATTGTAACGGCGATGAAATTCACATTATATCTGAAGGAAGACATTACGAAATTTCCACAAATATTTATTCACTTAGCACAACGCGTTTCGTTAAAACAACATCACCAAGTTCCTTGATCAGCCTTGATGATAATGCTGCTGTAACAACAAAACGCGTAGTGCTAAGTTACTAACTCATGCCTGGTGAATGAAAAGCTCTCTAGAGGCAGGCGAATGGTGTCTACAACGAAATGTTTCAATTAAGATCTGATTTACGTGCTTCCAGAGGGTTGATATGTGTGAAGAGGTTGATTGCTTTCGCCTGTGGTTCATAGTTATCTGCCTTTCTTAGTCAACATTTCCTTTATCTTTCATCATGGCAACGATTATGGGGAGAGGGTCTGACTTCGACGCATTTTTTTGAAACAATGCTAAAAATAGGCAGCCCGCAAACCACCCGAAAATTTCTGGCGACACAGGGCGTCACGTCATATTTTGTTTTAGGTAACCGTGTTTTCCTTAAATTTGCCATTAATAGAAATCTTATTCATTTAAAAATATCTCACCATCCTTTGCATGAAATATTCCTGGAAAGAGCTTACAATAATGAGCATTAATAATCAACGTCAAAATTTACAAAGTCAAAGTTTGCATTTGACGCATCTTATGTACGAAAATACCATCCATGCACGCATTGCGGACACGAATTTTGAGACAGACGTAAGCAGTTGCATTATCCTCTCACCTCTTGCTTGGTAGATAGAAAGCAGAGGTACATAGGAAGGGGATCGGGTTGGTGTGGTGGCTAGAGTACTGGCCTCCCATACCGAGGGCCCGGAGCCATTGCCGTGGGGGATTTTTCTGTGGAAAACTGGTCCCCACTTGAGTGCCTAGTGGAGGGCATTTCAAGTTCAGTACTCCGTCCGTCGGATGGGACGTTAATATGTGGTCCCCTTGGTGCCTTTCGTTAAGAGTAGGCTTATTCCGACGCCGGGTTTCTCTCCACCCTTCCTCCGTTCCCTGAAAACTCCTGCTATTACCCAATTACCCACTTACCCTAAATGGCGCAAATGACATCAGCTGTCGGTCGCCTCCGCTGAATAAGCAAGCAAGCAGGTAGATAGGAACTTGAAACAATGCTTCTTGAAACAAGCGATTCAGAACCGCTTCCCCGGTGCACCGGTTCAGAACATATTCTCCGGTGCACCGGTTATTTTCCTACACCTGAACCGGCCTGCCGGTTCTGAATAAAACCGAACCGCTAAACCGGTGCACCGGAAAACCGCCCAGCCCTAGTGGGAGACCACGTTGATGCTTATAGATATAGTGAAATAAATGTAAATAAAACTTCAGAAAAACATTATTTTACAATCTGGAACAATCGGGAGAAAAGCTTACAAACATAGTTTTGTGTACGAAATAGGAGCGACATCTTGATTTGTAGCAGCATGCTGAAACGTTTTGGAGTCATTCACGAGCCGTCTCTGAGTCTACTACTACTTAAGCTACTACATATTAACCTCTCAAGTTGTGCCCTACTATTCGGGAATAGGTAGCTATATGCTCACTATTTAAAGAAATAGCCTTTACAAGAAACAAATATTTTCCAAGAAGGATGACCTTATTAAATAGCGAACTTAACTTAAGAAAGCTCAAGCTCACCTGTCAATGCATTGCCGGAGAAACGTTTATCCCAGTAGTGGAAAAAACTTCTTCACTTCCGAAAAAGGTAATCGGAATATTTTATTATCTACCATCATTTATTTATTCGTGGAATTTCAGTAAATTATATTTATATGACAGTAATTTTCATCCATCCCTACGTTGCATATGGCTGTAAGAATTTATTTCATGATGTTTTCTTGAACCTTGAATCAACAAAAGCCAACGGTTATATGAAAGAAGTAACTTATCAAACGAACAGGAAATCTAAAAGTACGCATATATTCTGGTACTAATGGGAAACATTGTCTATGTTCTCATTCGCAACAAAACCAATATCACGACCAATACCTACATAAAATAGGAAATACTTTTTGGCTTGGCCTGTGGAATTAATCCATAGTACATAATTATTTTTGAAAACATCATGTATATCCTTTATTAATCATTAATGAAAAAGAATAGAGCTCCAAAAGAATAAAAGGTCAACATTTTTCAGATATGCCTAACAAGTTTTCAATTTCTGGACAAGTAAGATGTCTTACATTAACAACTCTAATCTCTAATGACGACTGATTTAGTAGAAAACTTTTTGAAGAATATAGTGAATGATAGAATGATTCACAACAAAATGGCTGAAATCCGATGGAGACGAAATGGCCCATGAAATCACACTTTGAAAATTCGTTTGCTCCAAGGCAGCTTGCAAGTCCTCGCGGGGAACCAGAAGTAACCGTACTTTCGTCATGCCTGGGAATCTTCTCCATCCACTCCGCTCTAACCATAACATATGCTTCCCATTAGGGATAATGCTGAAGAGCTTTTCCGAGCGCAACTCCCCGCGATGCAGTGGCGCATGTAATTTTTTCTCAGGATGCGGTAGGATGAGGCAGATAAAAGCAGAGGCGGCACACGGATTTGTTCGGAGGTTAGGCAAGGTGGGACCTTACAAGCTTCAAAATTGGCTCCATCACACCGAGAGTTCAGCCCTGACGGATGATTCTCATATAAAGGGCCCGTTTAGTACCAAAATGTTGGCCGGCCAAATTCCAAAGCGGCTATTTTTGAAACGGCAATCCACTGTGGACAATGGATTCGCATGAATTATTACTAAATTTATAAAGAAAACAGTTTATGTGGTTAGCCTGTGAAATACATATTGTAATATTGTAAGAAATCTGTGTATGAAATACGTGATAATATGACGTTAAGTACATACATAGGACACGTTCCCATTTCTAACCTATAGTAGGATTTTTTTGCTATATTCAAAATATTTTTAAAAATATGCATTTCCCAATTAAAACTATACAATCAAATAGAAGGAGTCAATATTAAAAACAATAAAGTTCCAAATTCTTCAATTACAATCGATTGATATGTCAGCTCTAAAAACTGCAAGCAACACTTTTTTTTATAAACCGTAAGGCAAGTCACACCAAAATTAGGTGCAACATTAAATTATAAAGTCTCCATAAAGAAATATGTAGAGAAAAACTTTCTAAGACATTGTTTGGAAAATATGGTATGTGGAAAATATCCTCGTGTATTAACGAATATGAATTGAGAAAAAAATATATTTTCCTCCCTTCACAGCCTTTTGTGAGCAATATTTTCACTAGGAAGAATTTACTTAGCTCATTTGTTACAACCCACTCATTGAACGAAGATTCTGCTCGCAACTGAGCCCCATTTAATCTTACACCGCCCCTTTTAACTCCCTCAGATCCCCTTCTTCACCTCCCCCTCTTTTTCATCCCCCTTCCCCAGTTCCGTCCCCCTACCCCGCACCCGATTACTCCTTCTCACTTTCCTATGACCTCCTCCTCCCGCGCTCCCTCGCGGCTGAGCACTTCCCTCCTCTCCCCGCTCCTTCGAGAGAGGAATTTAAAAGCGGCGGTGGAGGCAACTTACGGCGCGTTTTCCGCGTGCCAGCGTGGGTGGCGGTTTTAATGCGGGGGAGGTTTGCGGGGGGACCTCTCCCCCTAAATGGAAGTCAAAGCTCCTTCCTCCAACGTCAGTCGTCCGGCGCGCACTCTCTCATTGGCGCAAGCGGTGCACTGAGTTAAAGAGAGGAGGTAGGGAATATCACGGGGTGAAAGTGAGAGATAAATTATTGAGCAATTTATAGACTCCCTCCAATCAATTAGGCGACCCGGTTGTTTGCTCCATCTCGGATTTAAGCTTTCTACCCTCCCTCACCCAGTTGGGCTACTCTCCAACCCTCTCGGCCTCTTCCAAATCCTCTTTCTCGCTAGCCATAGAGAGAGGAGGATTTTTCTCCTTCGGCCCGTCGCATTTTTAACCCCAATTTTCGAATATGGGTAGCACGTGCCTCAATATCTCACACCAAAGGCCCGATTGAAGCAGAACAGATTTCCGGATCTCGGAATAACCATTTTCTGAGTTTCACCAATATGCGAAATGGAGGGATTAAAAGATTCAAAAGGGCCAATGGAAACTTTTGGTCCAATATCCCCTCTTCCTTGCATATGCTACTAGAATTAAATATACCAGATTTTTATTTCGATAAAAAGATAGGTAAAACAAAAAAAGGTTGTCCCTTCATGCTTGAGAACCATAAAATGAGTTATATTTTTCATGATGGCATAGCGATCGTAGCGTATCGTAAGATAAATTACAAAAGTATTGAATAATAATCAAAGCAATTTGACTTTTTTATGGTATTCAATATGCTATATACTATCTTCACTTGTCCTCACTTATAAATACACTTGAAAGTTTTGCTAAGTCACAGGATGAATCTAGAAGGAGATTAAGTGAATAGAAATATGTAGGTGAGTTTTATTTAGAGATGTTTCAGAGAAAACTACACCGTGAGATAATGAGGTGAAACGCGAAAGGCATTTAGGCTATGGCAAAAGATATCGACCGACTTCGCCAACGCAATGAAAATTATGCGATTCAGGGATTGATATGGTGAGAACATGGATTACATAAATTACGTACGTACATACATTTCATTTTATCCCGAATTTCCTTCTTATTTATGATTATTTAAGCATTACTGGTGAAATGAGTAGGCGAAGAGGAATTCATACTTTTATTGATGAAAGAGACTAAATAATACTATTTAATCGACGCTGAGCCTAAAATTCAAAGTGATCAGATTCAAATAAAGCATTTTGAGATGAATAAATCTTATCTGTCAGAACCAATTATATCTTCGACACGAACAGAGGATCCACTATATTCATTTCGAAAGAAAATTGAAAAGGCCTGTGGTGCTCATGTTGCTTTCGCCGTGAAAAGTTTCCTATACATATTATTAAAAATGTAGTTTCTATTTCCGCGTAGCAGAGATTATGGATATTTTGTTTTTCTTTGGACAACGAATATCACGATATTTCCGCCAGCATTAAATTTAGTTTTATTGATGTCACGAAGCAATTGCAAAACAAATGAAAAAATCTATAACAACTGGAAACGAATGCTGTAAAAGAACAAAAAGAACACAAGAAAATTCTCCAAACTCTTAGAAGATGATGACATATAGAGAAGACGCAACGGAGACACTATTTTTTTGAAGTCGCCATACTTTCTCACCAAGTTAAAAAATATATATGTTAGCTAATACTTAAATATTCTTCAGCAAGCATAGTCAATGCAGCAAAGTTATTTGAGTGGCATGTAAATTTGCACTAATCACCATCACTTTAACGCAACTCTGATAACTGTGAAGGTAGGAAATAATTCAAGGAGAAAATTCAGCCGCAAAAACAAGCCCACCCGAAAAAAATGGGAAAGACTAATAAAGATATTAATATCAAAAGATGAGCCGTAATAAGCAGAATAAAGCCTGAATTTGTGGGCAGAAAATTGTCGCACCATTTGATTTGAACATACTAGTAGGTGGGCATATGATGAAATAAATAAAACTAAATTCTACTTAAGTGATCGTCAGCGTAGCAAAAGATGAGCTATTAAGGATTAGAACACTTGAGGTCTAAAGGAAAAGAATTAAGAATAATTTCTCTCCAAAGAAGGAGTATCGTGGCACTATCGCGGAACGAAAAAGTAATCAAAGAAGAATTTCACGGGTAAATGAAGAAATGAAAGGAAATACGGAGGCAGTCATACAGCCGTGTCGGAATATTTACCAACTTAACAAGGGAAATTTGACCGAGCTCCATGAAGGGAGAACAGAAAGTGATCTCGTTTAAAGTCAAAATTTAATTGTGTAAACCGCAGTTAGTTTTTGTTCGCAGTCTAACCCTTTCGGATATACTATGGGTGAAAGTGAAAGTGGAATAAAAAATTCGCGGACGACCATGAGGTGCCACCCCTTCCTAAATTTAGCCTCAAGAGTTGTCCAAAAATGCCTCTGAATTTGCAACATGTACCGTTCCAACCTTTACTTTTTATCTTTTTGACTGCTAAAGAAAGGTCAATAGTGAATCAACTGCACAGGTCTAACATGAACAAATCCCTTAATTGGACAGAATTAAATACAATATAAGAGATTGCGGGAGGCAAGAAGTATTTTCTCGCGTGCAATTCAAAGCCCTCGTTAAGAACGCAACCTCATTGAAAAAATGAGCATGCCTCCGAAAACACTCCCGCTTCCACAATCAAATAAACCTTACCGTAGTTATCATTAATAAAAGAATGGTCCCCAGAGCTTTAAAGATGTGACAGCGAATTAATTAACCTCGACAAATGAATAGCAAGCCTCTCTTATCATTACCAACTATGACACTGCAAAATGCAAAGTAATGTTATATGTAGCATCAGAGTTATTAGACACGGTTCAACGTTTGAGCCTTCACTTTGTGGAACCACAAGATTGGAAAAGAAAATCCACTTTGTACATTTCACGCATATGTTTTATTGACTTCGATCATGGTTTCGACGATTGTATTTCATTACCCTTGATATCATGTCAAATAACAATTTTATATCATTTCAAATTTGATATCATGTCAAATAGTCATGACAATTTTGTCATTGACTTTGACAATGACATAAAATTGTCGAAAACATGGTCGAAGTCAATAAAACTTGTGTGTGGAATGAACAAAGTGAATTTTCTTTTCCAAGGGTTATTAGAGTTACAAATCCGGAAATAATGCTGCATATGGAAATTAAACTCCACTATATCGCCTTTTAAGAGCCCCTACGTTCAACTCAGCCCCAGTCCGCCGTGCTATCTATGTGCGGTGGTAATTTGAGGAACATTACGCCATTAAGTGACGACATCCCTTATGGAAAGATTCAATCTTGTTATTCTTACGTACGGCAAACAGCCATTCTGGACTTTGAAATATTGTCTCTGAAAATCAAATCCCATTACATGCACTCTGCATCAGAGAGTTATATTATAGTCGATGAATATACATGGAAGGGAAAATTTGTGAAATTTTCAATTCCTGAGCATGAGTGAACGTCATCAGTTTTCACATTTTTTTTTACAAACGCATCAAATTTGAGCGTTATTCAGAAAGGATTAAATTCGCATGAAATTTTAGAATCGAAATCTCGAGATCAAAATAGCAATAATAAAGACGCGCATCTCTCTGTGATATATTACCAATCGAACAACATCTTCAGCCAAAGTGCCAGTAGTATCAGACTCATTTACCTTCTCCAATCATATTGACTAGGGATTTTTATTATCAAATCTCCCGCAGTGATCCAGTAGCTCGTGACTCTTAGTTTATCGATCGAACTACCAATGCTTTTCAATTCCAGGAGAAAATCACTCCAACCAGAAGAAAAAATTCATCCCACACGCGAAAACGTCCGAACATTTGACGCGCACTGGTCCCCCGCAAATCACCACTTCACGGCAGCGAAGGCGGCAGACTGATATTCCCCATTTTTCCCTCCAACGCGATAGTGCCATCACGAATAAGAATTCACTTCCCGGCGAACCCCCGCTGCAGCCTACCGTCTTCACCGCCTCGCCACCTCGCGGTCACGACCGCCTCCGCTTCCAACGCCAGACTCCCCTCCTCCCCCACGATCACCACAGCACCCGCGATGACGAAAACCTCCACACAATGAAGGCGAAAGCCATAAAGAAAAACAAAAGAGAGAGAGAGAGATAGCTACGCTCGCTCGCTCTCGGCAAAGGGATCGCGGAAGGAGCTCGCTCACCGCCGCCGAACCAGAAACGTTGCTGCCGCATATTTCTTCATTACTTGCCCTCCCCCGACCTCATCACTCCCCTCTCCCTCTCTCTGCCTTTCCCCCGTTCCATCCTTTGGACCCATTCCTTCACGAGACGGGACGGGAAAAGGGGGAAAGTGATAGGCAGCTCTCGAAAGGGCCCCTGTGTGAAACCCTTCCTCCCCCCCCCCCCCCCCACATATTCCTCCCCAATAGCCCCCTCCCCACGCTGCTCTCTCGATATCGCGGCTCCCCTTGTGAGGGAGTCGACGGGCGATTAATAAAAAAAATAGGAGAGGAGAGCGCAAACATTTTCCCTTTTCACCCGCGCGCCCAAGTGAGGCACCGGTCCGCCGCCGCGCTGAGATCATCCGAGTCACGACGCCAACCAGCGTCGTAATAACCTGAATGGGGAGGAGTAGGAGTCGGTGGTGGAGGACGATGATGATGATGATGATGATTACAATACTCTCGCTTCCCTTTCATTCCTCCTCCTTCAGCTCTCTAACATTCCGTCCCGCGACGGCCTTTGAAGGAACTTCCGCAATATTTAGCTTCACTCCAGAGTGAACAGGGTGTACCTACGGACGACAGACACAAAGAGGAGCACAGCCGAGGATTCCAATTTAATGATAGTTCATTCTGGGGAGGAATTAGGTTTCACGCTGCTTCTTTTCATAAAGTTATAACGCGCCGCGTAACCAAACTCTATCACAATCCTAATAACTTCGGGTGGTGAGGTAGGTAACACGGCCGGCATACTTCCCAATGCTCCATGAGGGGAAATGCTACGTCAAAAAAAACCATTGGTTATGCTCGTTTGTTTAAAAAAATGTTTCTCTATTTACGGATATCGTTGAATAAAGTGCCCGGTGTAGATCATCATGAAATGCACTGTAAATTATCGCTCAGGTATTACGCTATGTTAATACGAAATCACATGTGCAATAAAGACATTCACTCAGAAACTTACGTTGTTTGCGCATTAACGGGATTGTTAATTCGGTACAGTGATGAGTATTTAACAGTAAATAAAATAGATGAAAGACGATACTATGGTTTTTGCATAGCTATCTAGTAAAAGTGGCAATTAGAAATCAATTTCAGGCAACACGTGGGCATGAAATGAACACGATCTACCAGTCAGCATTCGCGCTGACAGAAAAAACAATTATTCTGCGTGTCTTTGTAAAACCTGTAGTCACGGGAGACCAGGTTGGTGAGATGACCAGAGTACTGGTCCCCCGTCCCGAAGGCCTGAGTTCGAATCCCGGCAGTGACAGATATCATTTATTGGTATACCGATCAACACTGTAGTGCTGTGCGACTCTAGCCTCCACCTTCCACGAAAAACTAACTATCATAATCAAATTTTGTTTCGACTACTAAGGTTCGTGATAGGGCCAGGGCCCAGCCACGCTGACACATCGGTTCCCGTCAGATCACCGAAGTTAAGCAAAGTTGGGTCCGGACGGAGATTGGATGGGTAGCCCCCATCCATGCCTCTCCCGCGTTGCTCTTGTCCCCTGTCTGCAAGTGGCGGGTAGGTTAAATGTGGGTTGGCACCATGGATCGAAAGAGGTCTAAGTGCTAGGGGGGCTCCAGGCCCCCGCCCACCCCTCCAATTTACATTTTTATTTAAGGTACGTGATATATATGAATAGTAACTGTATTAATTGTGTAATAATGTTAAAAAGAATATATCTACATTTACACAAAAAATTCGAATGTTATTAAAACAAGTGCCTCAGTAAAAAACAAGCAGACTGTAATGGCATGGTCACCTAAAAATCTACCGTTTAGCTAAGAGGTACTTGTCGAGATCTAGGGAGCTCCGGGCTTACCAAAGGTGTGAGGAGAAAGTCATATTGCAAATATTGTGTAATTAAAGTGCTGAAAGGAATCAAAGAAACCTGACTCATTAGAGACATTTGCTAATCAGAAGTCAATTCCAAAAATCCTCATGAATCTAAGATAGGCATTGGAAATATTACATATTTAGAAAGTTATTCGACATTTTTTTCAGTCATTTTTGATCCTCATCTCATGAGGATTTAAACCCCATTTTCGACCTGAAGGGTAATTCAACCCTAGAATCGTAAAGGTACAATACAGCCAATAAGGAGGAATCTTTCATTGATTGAAGTTTAGACAAACATTAGTTAAGGGAATATAATAAGTAGAAGATGGAAAACCACCTGCATGCATTTGGCGCGGGGAGCATTAGCTAAAATGATATCTCACTGAAAAACGCTTCTCTGTGTCGTAAGTGACTCCTGAAAATCAAGAGACTTGCTCCATATCGGAGGATCAAGCCATTCGATCGCATGAGTAAAAGGGATCCCTTCAATTCCTTGAGCCAGTTAGCACGAATCCACCCTCCCACGCCTCCCACGAATCAGTATTCTCCCTCGGTGTATTTGCACGAGAGCTCGAGAGGTCGCTTGGCAGAGAAGGGAAGACCACCTACGCACCCCAAAAAAGGGAGATCTGGAGCCGCAAATCTTATCCCCTTCCAAAATAGTTCACA
Source organism: Platycnemis pennipes (assembly GCA_933228895.1). Taxonomy (NCBI): domain Eukaryota; kingdom Metazoa; phylum Arthropoda; class Insecta; order Odonata; family Platycnemididae; genus Platycnemis; species Platycnemis pennipes. The sequence goes on from OW121851.1 coordinate 87,992,430, forward strand.
CACTCTCGACCCTCTTTGCTTTCCCATGATGGTGCTGCTCAACCCATTGCACGCATAGTCTCCCCCTTACTCCGACTTTGAACCCCCACCCTCCCAATCTCCCGCGCGTTACTTAATGCCGACCTGTCTCCCTCTCCCGGCTGCGACTGAATAATGTGTGCGGTCGTGGACGAAAAAGTGCACCACTTAGAAAGAGGTCATCGGGAGAAACTTCTTCCACCACGTCAGAAATTAATGGGGGACGTAAAAATATGATGATGAAACCACTCGTTCCATTAAAAAAAAAAGGTGTGGTACAGATGTGTACCGGCGTATCAGTTACTGGGTGGCCATCGATGGGACGAAGTGGATGAGAGTGGAAAAAATTTGAAAAAAAGTAGATCGATTGAGGAGGCGGGGGTGTCTACTGATCGTCCCGTGTGAACTGTCTGAGGTTGGGATTACATGAGAATCGGGGGAAGGGAAACAAAACTGGATTCATTAATGGCACATTTAAAGATTGAGTAATCAGTAATGTACGTGTATAAAAACACCCACTACATTCAATAGCCCCAGGAAACCGATTTTACGAAAGACGTCAGAGCTCGATTCAGTCGCGCGGTTGGTATCGAAGGGTGCTCGTGACTAGCAGCAGCCAATGCCAGTCACCAGGAGTCAAGGAATCGACCCTCGCTCATCTGATTTATTTGGAGAAGAAGAGTACATACACCCACAGGCTCTTGAAATTGTTACGGACAGCTCAGAACCAGACATGGAGCAACAGTTACAGGATAAGGCCACCCAGATCCAGGCCCTTGGACAAGCCGTAACACAACGTACTCAGGGAGCACAACCCGCGCAACAGGCTGTACCAACGTGGGTATCTCTCCAACCACAGAATGCCTCACCGGGAATAGAAGTACTTGCTGTCGATGAGGTATTCCAACTATTCCTTCATTTAGGGCAACTTTACACGATACAATTTTTTGTACAATTTCTTGTGCTAACTCTTGTATGAGGAAATTGTACCGTGTAAAGCGGCAAATTGTACGAACGCTTGTGCGATTGTCTGAATGACTGAACGGGAAATAGAACCTGTTCTAATTCCATTCAGACAAACATACGATTTCGTTCAGTTTATACAAGCGTTTGTACAAGAAATTGTACAAAAAATTGTGGCGTGTAAAGCGGCCTTTAAAAGCTAACCGCACCTCATCGAATTAAGGGCCCTAGACCTCCATAGGGTTGACAGCATCCTGACCTCCACATGGGAAGAACTAGCACCATTAGCCAAGCACGTTGTATCCAACTGGGGCAGGGTCCTACTCACGGTCGCAACGCAAGGTTGGCCGGACGCCATCAGATTGGCGCCCACCGTTCCAGCGGAAGTCATGTGGCGAACACATCTCCTGCGGCCCACCAGGCTTTGAGGAATTAAAAAAGTTTTGGACACGCACAGTTTAATGAACTGAAGAACTTGCGAGTTAGTAACGCTTGTTGCCTCAGTGAATTTAATTTTTAAAGTTTCGCTTTCATTATTTCGGATTTCTCATCACAAGGATATCCAGACATTTGAAATTTCTACCCAAAATGTAGCCATTGTCATTCAGACAAAAAAAGTTACGATAACGCAACATTCATCAAAGTTTGGAGGTAGGTCACGATCACGTGAGCATTCAAATATCTCTGCATGAAAAACATGGGAATGACAGATGCTGCCTTATTTTGGAAAAAATAATTTGGAGCTCAAAATATTATTTTTGAGCATAGATAAAGGCATTTAACCAGTATTATTTCAGTTAAACAAGTCTTTCAGAATTGATACCCCAAACACAAATGAAACTAAAAAAAAATGATATGAACCTTTAAACAAAGCAGAGAATTTTTTTTCAGAGAATGTCTTAGTCTCCTTTGGAACTGCAGTTGGCTTGAGGAATAGTAATCTTAGCGTGGAAAAAAATATCCTCACTTTTCAACGAATTGACACCTTTGGTAGCAATCTGAACATTTTCGAACCAACTTCCCAATGAAGAATGTGGAAAGTATTGAGACTAAATGATAATTTGGAAACTACTTTTGCGAGCCCCAACAAAATCAGTGCCAAGTTGTTTGCAAAATAAAAAGAAACGGCTAAGATTCGAATCCAACCACCGATAAATTTGCAAACATGCATACACCGGTAAATTAACTATGTCCACAACTTTTCCTGATGAATAACCAACCTGAAAATTAAACGTATGAGCAGTTTTAAAGCCTTTAATTTATGAGAACATTTTTCAAACTTATCAAACAATATTTGTTAAAAAAACTAATCATTTCCATCGGTAACTGAGGCTTAGTTATTTGCAATGTACATGCATTCGGAGTTATTCAGAGGGGAAATTTTTAAGTCCATTCATTTTATGCACTTTTTTCAGCCGACAAATACCCTATCTCTCTACTCCATCTTTTTATCACTTCTAGCCAACTCCACTCTTCCTATATTTTGCCTTCATGCTCGCATGCTCGCTCCTCCCCGCTTCTTTTTATCTGTTCCCTTGTACAACACTTTTCTCTCAGCAGTCAACCCCTAAGGACCAAAAAATCAGCATATCTTAATGAACAACAATGAGCACTTGGCAAGAAAGGGTAATTGGATACGACTCCCAGAGCCCGGGAAAGCGAAATAATTCATTCTGTCCACAAGCGCAACTGGGGAGATCGCGCGAAATTGCGCGCCTTAACCGCTATGGGGGAGGGGGAGAGGGTGGGGAAACCTACCCTTAACAAAGCTAACCACCGTACGCGATGCGGATGCATTAACCGAGGAGATTCGAAGGCATCAGTAATGCAGGCGCCCTCATCCCTAAGTTCTTTTATAAAGGCAAGGTGTCAGTGGGCCACATGCCGTTTGACGGATATAAATAAAAGACGGTTTCATAAGGCAAATATTGAGAAAAAAAATGCGAGTGAATCTTATTGTTGGTTGAATGTATTTTTATTCATATGCGTAAATATGACTATCAATAACCTAAAAGAAGACGGGAAAACTTAATCGGCCATACTTTGAGACATGACGATTGATGCAATACACAATCATCGAGGGACAAGTGAATAGGAAGAATGGCAAATGAAAGCCTCGCATGCTAAGGATGGAAACGAGAAGAATTATGGAAATGTGAAAAGGTTAGCTGAAAGGAGAATCGAGCGGAGAGTCATGAAAAACCAATCTTAGGCTCGGTGATGATGGTGACACATTGGTGAACGAAAACGGCATAGGTACTCTCATGATAAATATAGTTTTAAAAGCTTAGTAGTACACTGTCGATGCCGGGAAACCGTAACACATTATCATGCAAAAATCAGGTAAAATATCGTGGTTATATATCCGTAATACTGTAGAAAAGGATAATGAAAATTATTTAGGCAGTATATCTAAATTTTAATTACGTAATGCATAAATCATTGCATTAGACCATTTTCTAGAAACTGCAGTCCAGCATAATTAAATATAAAGTTCCAATATGTAAATTGTCTTTTTTCTGATTAGTGTTAAGGGATAATTATGAGAAAAATTATGACTAGTGGGGAATTCAGGAGCAGTTGCCACTTATTTAAAAAAATCATTAATAGGGAAGACATGATTTTTCACTGTTTTTTGGGGTTTCTACTTATTATATTATCCACTTATTATAGGCGTGGAGTATATTATGGCCCCCATCGTCAAGCTACTGAGAATAGAATATACTTCAATGAATTAAGTTATATTTAAACATTTAATTGTCTTTTGTATTACCAAGTTATAGGTCGTACAAGTGCCTCATGGAATGATACGCAATCCCATATGAAGAGGATATTTTTTCTGTTTCTTGAAACTAAAACCTGGGGAGAACACAGAAATAACTGCATTTCCCGTAATATCCTATATTCATTTTTGCTCTTCATGTACCTCACACCTATTCCCTATGCCATCCGACATTAATTTCCTGATGCTCCTAGGAATCACTCCAGCAAAACCGTGTGCGCCTCTCCGCATCAACTGACGCTTCAACGGCACCTCTCGAACGCCCCCACACTACAGGCCGATCGTGGCATAAATTAGGCTTCCCTTAAGCATCAGCGTCGGAAGCATTTTATGGACGAGAGGGGAGATACTGCGGTGTTGGATTCCGGTAATGGGTGCAGACCTGGTAGAGGAGAAGTGACACGGTCTTTCCTTTCATTCCCGTAGGTCTAACTAAACACTGAGCACACCCAAGAAATATTAAACAGACAGGTATTCAATAAAGTGAGAGGAACTTAAGAACGTTATCATATACCTCTACATTTTCAGCAGTTCATACATTTCAAAAAGGTATACTGCAACAAAAATAGTCGCAAGTAACTTTCGTAAGTCACAGGTAGCATTGCAAGTAGTTTTCAAATCGAAGCTCTGTTTAAAAAGTAAAAATTAATATTTTATGCTTTCGTTTTTTCTCAATAGACTTCGAAATCAAATTATGACAAAAAAGAAGAAATTCATGGTTCTCATTGCGTAAAAAAGTGACACTATAAATAATGTGAAGAGAGAGAAATTACCTTCTAAAGATTTGGAAAAGATTTATTAATCTAAGAATGCCTATCTGTAGCTCTACTAGCTGGTGTAGTCTTCGCGGGTTCACTCAGTGAGAACCCTTCATCGCCTTGAAGGTGACGGCAGTGTCCGCCGTCGATACCTCGACAGTCGCGGAAACCCTGATCCGGTGGAGAACCCTTGTAGACTTCACCAGCAGTATTCGCCAGGAATTACGAGATCCTTCATCCCTCTACAAGGTGTTCATTGCCACGAACAAATGTTACTCAGCTTACGTATTTATCCCCGGTTTTTTCGGGAACGTTTAAACGGGAACTTTCACTATTTTTATATCTCATAGAGAAAAAACGATTCCATTGCCTCAAAGTGGGTCCATTCCATCTAATTCTTTTCTGCCAAAAATAAGGAATGAAGGCTGAAGTATGTGTAAAAAAAAGAGGGAGCTATTGTACATAATGATAAACAGATGGATGGAGAAGAGGGCTAATTAGTTCCTAGGTTAATGAGTTGGGTTTAGGAGAGAAAGACAACTTATGATACCATTTCATTTATAAGAACAATAACACTAAGGAATTAGTGTGCGATCAGGGTGCTTAATTCCGAGGATTTTCAGAAGGCGTTTTACATGGTTGTATTGTAAAAGATGGTGCATGCCTTGCGTAAAGTAGGATTGGACTGAAGAAATAATGATTTATATAAATTTGTAAATGAGAGGGCAGGCAATGATGAGGATTGAGGGTGGGCAGGAGATGGGCAGGGTTATCGAGTCGGTAATCACCCGTACACGTCAACATAAATGTAAAGAAGAGCCCTTGAAGGACCTTGATGTAGGTACGATGGTAGAAGAGTTATTTTGACCTAGAGATAGCCTGGCTGCTGAGAGATAACAGCCGCTGTCATGCGCTCTGGATATTAAGTTCGAGATAAATGGGATAGCTATCAGCAGAAAAAATGAAGGCACCATGCTTTCCCTAGAAAAAAAACCTTAGTAAAATATAAAAGTTACAAGGCATGGAATAGACCAGGTGGAAAAATAAGTCACTGAATCTGTGCCGTCGGTAACAGCCAGAACGATAACGTCCTGACCTGGCCACCCAATGGTTGCCGTTGAGTCACGCCCAGAGCATGGTTGTTGTGCATGATCTAAATATAGGATATTAGGTTAGACCTTGCGATATGACCTTAGCCGTTGGAAAACCTAAAACCCAAGGCAAATATCTTGGATGGTAGACTACTACCGGGTATGCGCTTTGGTCAGAGGAGGCAACATAAAACAAATAAAGGCTTTTACCGTCAAGAGATTGGAATAATGAAGAAATGTATAAGAGTTTGGTATGAATGTCCTTTCGAACCCGCTCCATAGGAAAAGAGGCCGTGTTTGAAATGGAGGGGCTTAATTTTGGGTATGGAGAAGAATGAATAATTTTGGACGGAAAGACAAACAAGGGCGCACCGTGGACGGTGGGGAAGAAAAATAAGCTGTGGAAGGAATTTAGAGAGAGGCACAGAAAGTAGATGCAATCAATGCAGGGAACTTTATTCTCAAGGACGTGATATAGGGAAGACTGCCAGTAATATGAATAAAAACGAGAAAGACAATCGGAATCATAGGTTGAATGATAGGAAATAAGAAGAGTTTATCGGCCAATATTATTTCTCTGGCATGCCTTCTCACCAGTCCTCAAACAGAATGAATTTGCAATATTCTGTTCTAGCCGCTCTGAGCTTATGTTAACATACCACGAGCTGAGAACGACGTCATGATGAATTTTCACTCACGAATATAAGTACTCTGAATGCTTCTCTTAGCGATCCTCACTCACAAATTGCTCCCTCTTGCTTTCTCACAATTCCTTATTAAATCTTCTCACGCACCGAAGTCAACACCCTCTGAAGTTCGCCAAATAAATTGAATTTCAAGGGCTTTCCAAGTTCGTACTCATTGGAGGAAGTAATCATCAAAATGTTTGAAAAATATCACACGTTCATCTCAACTTTTAAGGTTCCGACTTGAAAATAACCATTTAATAGCAAACCTTAGTGTTACAGAGGATATTGAACGATGTAAATTTCATTAAAAGAGAAGAAAATACTTATATTAGTGATGATACTTACTGATGGCGACCCGAGTAGCGTGACACATAAAGCCGACCGCAGCACTAAGGTGTCATTAGGCCAAGGCGCGTTAATGACCTGACAACCCTAAAGTTCAAAACGTACCAAGATAATCGTTACTTAGGATTAATTTCTTAAGTTAAACAGTGCAATATAGCCTAAGCTGTTAAGGGACCGAAAAACCCTAGCCTCAAGTATAGTGCAGGCTTTCCCTACCAAAGTTAACTGAATAAATCATCTGACAATTATGGAATATGGGTCGCATTATCTCTTTCAAAATCTGAAAATGTTTTACTAGGATGGAAGTGAATATAGGAAATATTTTACACTTTTCTAATATCTGCTAAGGTAAGAGAGTTCAAATTGACTCCATTCTGCGCATTTCTCAATGGTGTACCTAACTTTTGTTCAGAGAACTTTTTACCGTTGTAATATTTCACTAACATTCTTTACGAATCGTATTTGATCATGGAGACTGTTTAATGACTATGTATAAAATCCACCAGTCTATTAAAGGTGTAAGAAGAGTGTTTGAGCATAACAAGTGCCTGTGGCACGTATCGCAACAGTTGGTTTGCCCTCGATAATTTAATTCATCAGAGAAAATCCCATTTTGAGTCATTTCATGAGATAATGATTGAAACCTCTGATTATCTTTCACCCGTAGGTGTGCGGTCCGCTCTAGTTTTCCATTGGCTAAGCCAGCAATTTAAGCTGGTTCATTTGCATGTGTTTCTTCTTTGACAGCGCAATACAGGTCATACAAGTCACACACATGTCTGACTATGAAAATTGACTCTTTCAAATAGGGAATAAGGATGATAAGGCGGCTGGAGAACTACCTTTCCATCCCATGAACCGGAGTCAAATTCCCGGCTGCATAAGAGGCTTTACCGCTGAATTTTAGCCCTTGATGACAATCAATTCCCTCGCATTCTTAATGGTGCAAACGATGCTAGCTGCTAGGCAGTTCAGATCACTATTTATAAATACTGTTACAAATATGAAGCAAGATAATATCGACAGTTATTAAACTCACTCCAGATTATTTTAATCGTAACAAACATATAGGGAATTCAAATCAGGCATTTAAAATAGGGTGAAACTGGCATTGTAATCTTTTAGCAATGAGAATTCATTATAAAATATTAAAAATAACTACAAACATGAATATTTTTTGAGCGCCTGAGTGCAAGGCACCCCTTTGGGTGATGGGCTGCCATAAAAAATGACAAAAGAATAATTTCCAAATGATTCAGGCCACCTCATAAATACTAAGAATGTTTTTTGTGGTATCACTAGTGACCTTGATTTTAGAGAAACCAAGGGCTCAAACAGAGTGAAGTATAATGACTACCAACGTCTGATGGAATGATCCGACTCTACCCATGTCCTCGAGGATGTATTTTAGGAGAATATCAGTGTGAGTAATTTTATTTTCCCAGGATACACGGTTTCAATGAGATTCTTATCTGCTGCTGATTGCCAATTACTGACCAGTTATGATAATGCTCACCGAATCACGTCTTTATTCTCGGTATCCAGGTGATAATACGCGTGATAATTATTGTAAAACAATCTCGCATTATCCGATTACTAATGAGATCCACTGACTTTTAGAGTACTAATGCTAACGATGCATCAAAGGTTGCGATGACAATTGGAAAATTAACGATCCTGAGGGTACATAACCGAAGCCTAGTTCACGCGCGCGCATGAGAAAAAATCCTCTTCGATGAGTACAAAAACCTCAAGATTAAGTATATAGCCTTCACTTCTTCATGTGACAACTAATTTTTCATTTATGTGATTTTCTACCCTCGTAAAAGAGGTCACTCATAAACAAATCTCTTTCGTCAACGCCCACATTCGGAAAAAACTTCATAGAGGAGAGTGAGGGAATACATTCTTAAAAACTGCCGTCCATTAGCTGAGAAGCATTTCTCTGGATGCTATCCTTAATGCAACCTACGATTGATGATAATTTCTTTTTCCTCAATTTTTCTTTTCAGTGGGGCCAACAGACTTCCGTAAAAGGTACGGTGGGTTTTGGTTTTGCTACATTAGCATTCCCTGATATCGTGAGGCGCAAATAGTTCACCGAAAGTTCATCAGTAACCAAAAATTCATTAGCAATGATTGTTGCAGGCTGTTTTAATAACCAGTTTTAGGTAAACTCATTTCACAATATGTATCTCCTTACAGAAAATAGATGAATTCCATAATATTACTGAATATAAATAAACCTTTTCTCGCTGCAACGTAAAATGTAGTAGAGTTGATTTTAGCAGCATTCCATAAATGTATGTTGCTCATTAAGAACTGATGAATTCCATTAATCACTGAACATAAATCGACCTGTAAAAGGTAGCAAAAGCTGATTCAGCAGGAGAAAACGTCTTCATCAGCACAATCGTTTCAACGAAATTTCGTTATTAACCACTCAAGAAGAAAGTAATCGAGTAGGAAGTTGTTTTCGCTTCAGTCAAACAGTGCACCATTCAAGGAAGAAGATTTTGCTTCCATCTTCCGGATTTAACGCTGCTGGAGATGAATGAGCGGCGACTACGACGGAGATCAGCTCAACGAGGCTTCCCTAATATCGAGTAGCCCCTTCATTACCGGCCGAGGGGAAGCCAATCTACGATAAATTCCCACTGGCTATCTCGTCCCGTAAACGGATGAGAGAGATCAGAGGGAGGGAGTAAGGGAGGATGAAGCGTAAGGGGGGTGGAGGCGTGGAGAGGTCTCGCGAGAGGAAGGATGTCGGTCGGCGGAGGGGAAGAGTGCTCGCCACGAAGTGACGTGCGCCTCGCGTGCGTGTCGCTGATGCAAATCCCGAAGGCGATGCCATCGTCGGGGAGAGAAGGGCCAATGATTCAGATGGAGATAATGAATGGACGGGCGTCCATGGCCACCTCGCTCTCGCCATGGCTGCAGAAATGAAGGAGAATTTTAAATGGCCGCTCCTCGGGAAGGCGCCGACACGTTCTCCGCTGGAGAGCATCGTCGCGACGACGCTCTCCAGCGGTCTCATCCACCCACCGAGAGAACGGGATGGTCGGAATGCCTTATTTCGTTCCAGGGGGACAAATGACGCCGTGGGAACGCACTGATTATAACTGCGTCCGAATGCGTTACATTTTTAGACTCATCAGGGAGAGTTTCCCCAGTGCTCAGTGCAGGTTTCATAATGAAAAAAACAATTCTCCCTTAATTTGCATGATCATATTCATTTAAGACGGTCACTTTTTCGACTCCTATGTGTACCTCACCATGCCATTTTATTATTCAAAATATAACCAATACGCTTCATCCAAATCACAAATTGATTATTCAACAAAATCTTTGTTCTCACGCCCTAACGTTTCTTTCCTTTAGTGTGTTGAAATAACTTGATTGGGACACTAAAATTTTCCCTCCCAATTCAAAATTGAAAATTCATGCAAGGGAATTTATAAAAAAAGATAAAATAAAATCATAATTATACTATCAAGATATTATGGCCTTCATGCGGAGAATTACAATTAGACTTGAAAATTAAAAAAAAAAGAGGTTCAATAAGTAAATATTGATTTTATGTTAAAGAAGTTGGGTTTGGGGTTGGGAAGTAGTACATATTAAAGGCAGGAGTCAAATAAAAAGAAAGTGGGAATGATGAAGATGCTGAGAAGAGAAAAATGAAGCAATTAAAATTAAAGCAAGAACCTAATGATGCCGGTAGAAGCAGGAGAAACAGTTGCTTTTGTAGAAAAAATGAGATGATATTTTTTTTACTCCACGGCAAGAACTAAAGCCTACTAAAATATGAATAAGTCAACAGTTATTGGAAAATATGTCCGTAAGTCCGTAAATGCGCTCAAAAAATTATTAGGAATATTTTTAAATCGCTAGCCAGCACAAAAAACACCGAATCCATAAACCATTCGGTGTTTTACTAAATAAAGAGAAAATCTTTGTGTTGTCTGTGTTTTAGCATGGAAAGAAAAACATCGACTGACTATTAGCAAAAAAAATTAACCATAGTAAGATCATATAGTGGGTATTGTGGAATCTCGGCCACGATGCACGTTAAACTTCTATTTAAATCGTAATTTCCTGGACTTTGGAGCTATAGAAACTACCTTGCAGTGAACATTTTGGCAGTGAGAACCTCAAATTTTTACCGAGAGAAAATGGATACAGCTGTGCGAATAACCAACGACCAAGGGAGATGAACCGCCCACGCCGCTGTATCCAGACGTTGCAGCCACTGTTAATTCCTGACGACTTGACCCTAATGGAGAAATGGGGAGTCCTCGGACACCGCGCGCTCTCCGCCGGCGGCCATCGGACGGGGGCGAGTGATGAAATCGGAGATTGGAAAAAAATAGGAGAGAGAGAGGGAGAAAGGGGGTGGCCAGTCGGCGCATCGAGAGAGCACTTGAGGAGAGCCCCCTTTATTTATTGGCTCCGCTCGTCGCGAGAAGGTAATTAATTGGCCGCGACCAGGGGAGGCGGCGGAGCGAAATGATGGGGCAAAGAAAAAAAATAGAAGAAAATACGGACGATCGCCCGTCCATTTGTAGACGAGGGGAAAGTGCTCCGCCGAGTCATGGATGCGAATAGTAAAACTCTTCTTTGCCTCTTGACTAAATGACATAATCTAAAAGAGTGGAGAAGCTAGGACTCAGCCATGCTCGCGGGCGGAATCTCGGTCCATGCGAGCCCGTACGACCCCCTCCCCGTTCGTTGGGGCGCTGGAAACCAGTCCGCGTAACTTTCACGCTTCCAGATTAAAAAATATGGGAAGGAGAGTGACCATTCATCGGTCATATTGGATGAGATGGGACAATGGGGCACCCAATGATGTGCCCTTCTTGAAGACGGTGAAAATGATACTCAATTTTATCGACGGAATCCGTTCAGAGGACTCTTGCATTTCAATTCCTTTACGATCAAAAGGAAACTTATTAATCACTACAATTCAATAGAGGAAGTCGTGAAGGATTCCAATTAAGGCGATGACTCGCACCAAGTATGTAAACTGCACTGCAAGCTAATTTATGGGTAGAAATATGAACTTGTGTTATATACCATTTCATTTCAATTTCTTGTAATAAGACCTTGGGAGGGGAGTTGAACCTTAAATTATACTGTTGCTTCTCTTTAATGATTTCTGTGAAAAAACGCGGAACCTTCTGGAATCGTAACCATTAATTGTGGGCAGATTTTTCATCATGAATACTCCCGGCATTTCTGCTTCGAATGAATTCCGCATTGAATTCTGTTTAATAACATCTGCTATTTTTGAGCCAATTAAAGTGAAGACAGTTAATGAAATATATATTTGATGAGAATATGCAACTAAAGCTAGATAGAAAACTAGAACGAAGTAAATTGAACGACAGAACCATAGTCATTCTCGTTTTTACGTGTAAATTATAAATGATGAATAGAACACTTAGGAAAAGCAGTTACCATTGGAATGAACACAGCTAGATCAAGTCACTGATACCGAATCTCGATCGAGTAGCATTGCACAGTAAATTTTGGCCGAATGGAGAAGTATAAGTTCATTTTGTACACTACAATCACTTGGAAATCCAATTATTTCAACACAAGCATCTTAATTAACAAAGGAATACGAGATACTAAATTTATATTCCATGCTTTTGGAAACCACTTATTTCAAGCGGTGCATTTTCACGAATCTGCCTTTTAGTCCCTCCAATTTTAAGCGCAAAAGATCTTGTAATTGAATTAGCAATGATTCTCCATTGTCATGAAAAAACATCATCTAATTTTCAGAGTGTACTTATTCTTTTTAGCCCCATTAAAGTTGCGTAATGGTTATTGAAGTAGCTCTCACTCAGCCAAATTGACCATAGAGAAAGATAGCTTAACCAGCATTCACTCAGGGTATAGAGCTGGCTCTAAAAATGCAGCACTGAGCGTTTCTTAATGACGGGGACAGCATCCATTTTTTCGTGCTCTATCTTTTATGTTTCGCAGAACCATTCAATGTTGACAGTTGCAAATCGCGGGTTAAGATTTCAACGTGTTTTTCGTATCCATTATGATATTAGGGTTTTAGGGGCTACATTTAAGACAGAATATTTAGAGAAGTAATAAAAAATCTTGAGGAAGGAAAGTGACCATCTTTTCTCCCACTCTTCTTAGGAATTCTTCGTTTGTCACTCGTTCGATCCATTTAATCTTCATCATTCTTATGTAACACCGCATTTTGAATGCATCCGCCCTTTTCTTCTCCGCAGCTGTCATCGTCCATGTTTCTTTACGGCAGTGAAGAAGGACGATGACAGCTGCGGAGAAGAAAAGAGTGGAAGCATTCGAAATGTGGTATTGCAGAAGAATGATGAAGATTAAATGGATCGACCGAGTGACAAACGAAGAAGTCCTAAGAAGAGTGGGAGGAAATAGAAGTCTGCTGAAAACTCTACGATGAAGACTTAATCGGCCATATCTTAAAAAGATTGTCTTCATCAGGCATAAATAAGATGCCTGATGAAGAGAATCGTCGAGGTAAAAGTGAATGGAAAGATTGGAAAAGGCAGGCCTCGTATGAGATATATAGAACAGGTTGTGAAGGATGTAAAAGAGAGGAATTATGTCAATATGAAGAGGTTGGCTGATAGAAGAACCGAGTGGAGGGCTGCGTCAAAACAATCCTAGGATCAGGCATCAAACTTTTTCTGAATTTCGTACCACGAAAAGAAAAACAGATAGAAGAAAAAAATAAAAAATAGTATAGAAAAACAGATTCAAAATGGAAAGATGACAATCGATGGGAAACCTTAAGAATCTAGAATTTGCCGAAAGAATGAATGATAACTGAAATCGTCGCCTGGGTATGGGATGAGGATTTTAGTTGGCTCAGAAATATCAAAGCGTTGATAAAAGGATCGAAGATAAAATGGATATATCGAGTGGGAAACGTAGGAGCCCAAAGAAGAGTGGGAGAAAAGAGAAGTTGGCTGAAAACTTTAAAAAGAAAGCGGGATAATTTAAAAAGCCACGTCTTAAGACACGGTGGCCTAATAAAAAGTGAGCTGGTAAAATGGAAAATGAAGGCCTCGGATGATATATGGAATAAGTATTGAAGGATGTGAAGAGGTTAACCCGTCGAATAAACGAGTGGAGAGCTGCGTCACACCAATCTTAGGGTTGTTAAGCGATGATCATGATGGAAGGAAAAAAATGTTTTGCAATCATTAGTAGCAGATTACTGATTCAGGGATTCAAAAGTCATATAAGAGATCTCTCGCCCTATAGACTTGGCTTTATGCCCATCTAAATGTCATGTGCATGATATGACTAGCTTTAGTCCCAATGTTTACGTATGCTAATATAAGCATAAAAAATTGCTGAGGATGCGAAACCATCTTCTAGGATATCATATCGAGCGGATGAATATATATGATGGTTTTAAATCCCAAGACATGTAATATCACCTTATTTATTGTCAGAGAAATCATAACTCTTTCATAAATAAGCCGCGAGAAAAGGAAAACCATTAAGGCTTTCTATACGCTCAACGAACTCACCAAGTCTTTACGTAACCAGATGCTCCGAAATAATTTATTCCATGAAAATAGAACGAATTATGGGATACCAATATTGCGAGTTCCATCTATTTCTTCGTGAGAACCGAGCGTCAGTGTATGATCGACAATTTTGAAACGACATCAGCTAGACCAAAGACCGATAATTCTACCACTGGTGGTTAGCCTGCGATAGTTTCTCATGATTGATAATTTACTTCAATGATTTACCTCCTATTTAGTCATCGAACATTTTTCAGCCTGCGCTGGTGCGTCGGTCCTTCACAAATACATTATTAGCATGCATCATAAGATCTATTTCTTGTTCTTTTTCCAAGTACAGATGTTTTTGTGCAAGCATTATTCCGCTACAACTTATGCCTTATGACATTGCATTAGACTCCAAGCTTACTGCAGTGCACCACTAGAGACTCTCGCGTGCTTTGAACATGGATCGGATTATCGCCAGGAATTGGACGGGAGGCCGAAATATGGTTGAGATACTCGGAGGAAGAAGAACTTCACCTATTTGACTGCGACGATATTACGAGATACTGAGATAGGGAAAGCGAGAGGGAGAGAGAAAGAGTATACGAGTGAATTCAACAGAGAGAGAGAGAGGATTGTGCGTCCTCATCTGTTGGCGGTAGCTACTCATGACCTCAGATTGTTAAGTCGACGGGAATATCAAGCGATTTGTTCGGATTCCATCCTCCCGGGGCGATAGGCATCAATGATCGTATCTTCAGAGTAGGAGCATTTATTCTCCATTTCTCCCGCTTCTCTTCCTCGCTAATGATCCCGCTCTCCTTTTCGCACAAGAAAACTGAGTACTAATGATGATTAAGCTACTCCTACGGACTTCCGACAGAGAAAACAAATAAGAAGAAGGAGAAAAACCTAGGAAAATTTCACTTGCAAACTCGAGATAGTTTCTAAAAGCGTTTGTAAGCACTGGATACGTAACGCGAAGATTTTTCTGTAGGTACTCTCCAACTGTTCAAACGAGGAATGCATTACGAAATATGACATCTACGAATGCTCGTTCAATGGTGGAGATATATTACCTAGAGAACCCCAGGAGATTTCCTCTAAATCGAACGCTATTTGAGCAGCTACACATCATCATGCTAATTTATTTGCTTAGTATACCCCCTTGGTGTTTTTCCTTTGTGCCATTCAGCCAAGGGATTGCGAACTCTGCAAGATGCGCTGTAGGATCAAAGCCGGAGGTATTGAAGGCAAAATGTAACTAGAGTAATGAAGAGGGAGGGTAAGGAATGAAACAGATGATTGAGAATTTCAGTTACTTGGATAAAATTTTGTCCTAAGTACCAAAGACATACATTCGAGGTAGTGCGTAGGCGACTAAAGCTTTCACTAATAGGAGAGAACTTAGGAATTAGGAGGAGAAGAAAACCCTATGCAAATATATTAGGAAAAATGGAACATTTTGATATGTAGCGTGGTTGAAGGTGATTGAATGGTAGCGTAAATGGGAGACCTTGGAGAGGGAGGACAAGAAGAGCTAGGAGGCGTACGAGATCTGGGCAGAGAGAAGGGTGGAAAAGGTAGCCGGAGCTTATTTAACGATGCGCGCAGGGGAAGTGTAATGCTGAAGTACTCGACAAGAGATTGGAGAGAATATAAATTGCCGGAGGAATTTAAAAGGAGGCGGAGTAGGTACTAAAAAGTCATTAAAAGCACCTTAGTGATAACTTCATTGGGTAATTAATACCATTGATAACGTATTTTTTGCGCACGAGCAAAACGTCGTAATATTATTCCAAATTAAAATGTCCTCGTCACAAATGCCTCAAGTACAGTAACTGAGAATCTGTTGATTAATTACGGAACCTACAAATGAGAAATATAATGTTGATACTATGTATCTGACACCGTGAGCGCCAACTGCGTACAGCGCATTCACCGATATGATGTTTACATAGAGTATTATAACGCTCCAAAACTTTTCCGAGCGAGGACGCAAGGAGTAGTCATCCCCGCGATCCAAAATTCCCACCTCAAGGCAGACTTACTTCCCCAGTGCAGATCGCGACACTCCCGGCTCTATTAAACAGCCGTGCCGTTCACCACAGCAGCCTATACAGCCGGCAGGAGGCTGTGAATTATTCATCACCCACCGGGAGGAAAGAAAAGGATAACGTAGTATAATTTTTACGACACATTATTCAACTCTTCGCGGAAACGGGTAACAACACACCGCAATTCACGCTAGCACCGACAACATCCATTCGGTATCTCTGAGCTCCAGAATGAGAGGTTAAGGAAAAAAAAAACATGATGGGATGCCGGACGGCTCTCCGCCGACCTCCGACTGATTTTAAGCTTCCCGCACATCGGACGACGAGAAGGGAGGAGAGATAGCCTTGCGCACTGCTTCCCGCCTCTCCCTTTGCTGGCGCTTAACTGCGCTTTTTACCGACATGAATATTGAAGCAAATTTTGATGCATGGCAGCAAAAAGCTGAATCGACAACTGCGAAGTTGTTCTCCCGTTTACGACTGCGGCGGCTCTTGGAGTGTGAACTTCAGCCTCTTACCTTTTAGTGCCGTGGTCCAATTTGCACGCGGCGAATGCAATTTTAATTTAACCGCGATATGTAGAGCTAACCATCGTGAAATCACACCGCCTTGTCCGGAGTCTAAAGAAATGCGACGTCCCAGGGAGTCGCTTTATTCAAAACATGATCTTCTATCGTGCTCGTAAAAGTCTTCGCAGTAAATCAATTCAAAGATGCGAGGAAGCCCTCCCAGAATCGGAACCGATGACAAAGTTTATGTAACGGTTAATTCCTACACGAATATGCGTATTTGTTCACTTTAACGCATGGGACTGAATATGTTTTCTACGGAAATACCATTGTGATTATAATCTTAATGGCTTTGTGGATTGCAATTCTGTTGATAATGGCAAATTGTGTAAAGAAATGTTAAGGAATGAATGGCAAGTGAACGGAAAAAATGGCAAAGGAAGGTCTCGTATGAGATGCATAGAATAAATGTTGAAGGATGTGAAACAGCAGAATAACATAAGTATGAAGAGGTTAGCTGGTAGGAGAATCGAGTGGAGATATGCGCCAAACCATTCTAAGGATTTTTGACTGATGACGATGGTGTAACCAAACGTCTCAGTATGATTCATCTCATTCAAGTAACACACACTCAATAGCGAAGAAATACTAGATAACTGTTCTCAAGTGATCAGTGGATAGTAATTAATGAAAAAATGAAACACACGTAAGTTTCTTCTTCCATTAGTATGCAGTATGTTCCACAGTGTCACACCCGAAAACGTTCATTTGTTCAGTTGTTAGATTTTTATATGCGAAGCGAATATTCAACACTACACCGAAATTGATTGTAATGAAGGACTTGAAGAGGTAGCGGAAAGAAACGAAAGAGATACCGTAATGGGAGCGAGCAATGATAAAATTATAAAAAAGCTAATACATACTGCATTTTTTAGAGGAATCCGTAGACACTGAAGACCATACTGTCAGAAAAATGCAGCGAAGAAAGATAATTACATTTAATTGCTGTATTTCTGGTTAATAGCTGTGTTTCGGAACTCAAAACTAAAAATTGAGATGACGACGAAAAACATAGTGGCATTGAAATGAATCCCAACTTCCTTGAGGGAAGGGGTTGTGCTGAGTTGTTAATTACTAAGGTAGTATTTAAGTTCTCTGAATTATCAAGGCTTCTAGGAGTGAAGGGGTGTTGAATAAAACATTAAACGTGTAATGATTTCGTTAGCGTAATTCGTCATAATTGTAGACCGCCGCAGTGGGCATACCTTCTTGCAATCGAAATGGAAGAGGTGGTTTGTAATAACTCTGCCAAGCGTTACAATTCCAGTATCTGGCTTGCACCTGCTTCCAAGAGTTTTATCTGGTCCAATGGTCTCATGGCACCCGGAGGTCCATTTTTAGATTTTGAGATTAATTTTTTATATCGTGTGGTACCTCGTAATAAACTCCCTTTTAAGACCACTGACAAGCATGAACGAAAAATGCCTTCATCGAGCGAGAAATTACTCGTCTGCCCCGCAAGACCACGCATGATTTTCTCTTGGAAATAAATTCGCGGCGATCCAGTCTTGTGCTGAACGAAACCGTGCATATCTCCGGTAGCCTCTCGAAGGCGCCGACCAAAGCATGCGCTTCGGGTTCGCACAAAAAATATTAAACAGAGGGCTAACTTTCAAGGTGGAATTCAGACCAACGAAAAAAAAATCGAATCCAGACCATATGGGAGTTGAAACGTAAGTTCAAACGGTCCGATTGCAAAGTTCCGCTCTAGAACGTCGGCTCCTCGCCTCAACCGGCGCGCGACGGGTCGAATGGCTAGCGACCCAAAAATTCACCCGCGTCAGAGACTGTCATTAAAAGAGTCACCTTGCACGAATCGCACCTTTCGGTAAAAATCGGCGGGGTAGCGTGAAAAAGTCAATTACTGGAATAACGACGCATTAAAAATCGGCTTCAATTAAGAGGGGCGGCCGAAGGAGGAATCCAAGAGGTTTGCGCCATTACGTGAGAGGTCGCGAAGGATGATGCCCTCCTCCTAATTTTATCGTCCTCATCGTAATGGACGCTAAACACCGCCCTCGTTCGAGAGGAAGTATTTTTCATAGACCGGAAAAAAGGGCGAGCGTGTCATTTTTTCAGGCTATTTCTCGGGTTGGAGAGCCTTTCAAATAAATGATCCGCGCCATTTCAGCTTTTTCGGGCCGTCTCAGCGAAGAAAAAGCTGTAATAGCCGGAGGAGTTTTTATCTCCGGCTGTGCCCGGGCCAGTGTCTATGACTGACCCATTTCCTCGTTATAATTATTGGGATGGGACTTCGAGGTAATTGCTTAGTATAGCTCACTTCCCGAATGTTCCGGTTTCCGTGAAATTAACGTCCAGTAGCTAGGAAAATCCCTGCGAAGGTAGTGTTTTGCTGGATAGCTGAAGATACACCGAACAGAAATCACGTCTTTCAACACGAAATAAATAACCGCAACGACAGGACGTTCTAAGCGACTCCAGCTCCATGCATAGCATGCGCTCATTAGAAATATAACAAAATGGTTACGAATAGATTAAAAAAATACTTCCAATGCGGAAACCCTTTAATAGTAATTTCTTTCTCTAGGAATCTTTTTCTAACTGTAGCGTAATGTCACTTCCAGTCGCTCAACTTATATTGTTGGTTTTATTGACGCAGGTTGGATATATTATAACTACAAACATGAGATACAGAGGTATTGTCCTCAAACCAAGAAAAAACGTAATTCCGCAAAGACAATTTAATAATTGTTTTTTTGGGGATCAGGAAGAATAGGAATATTCCACGAGCGAAAGTGAAACCCGAAAGAGGAAAGGGGAATCATGAATTTTTGTCTCAATTTGGAGCTCGAATAGAGCAATGGGAGATGGTTGGGGAGGGGTAATTTTGGATAATGTTGAACTGGCTGGGATGATGGGCGAAATTAATGAAAGGGAAGGGGGGTTGGAAGGGGAGGTGGGGTTTGCCGGGGAGGGGTGTTTGGCCGGAGAGGGGAGGGGAGGGCGAAGGTGGGGGGGTGGGGGTGGGAAAGATGTAGTGGGAGACGGTGTGGAGGGGGTCGAGGGGGTGGCCCTGGGCCTCTTCGCTACAATGTTTGTAGCGGATGTCATCCGAGAGGCCAGGGCCGTCGTCCTCAGGGGGGCACACAGCCACGGGGACGCATAGGCAGATCCGTGGCCCCCCACGCCCCTGGCACGGGCCCGACCAGCACCTGAGGGCCTACCCCAGGGAGGTTGGGAGGGTGGCCCTGGACCTCTTCGCTGCCATTTTCGTGGCGGATATGATCCCCGAGATCTGGACCGCCGTCCTAAGGAATGCCTCTCTCACAATGTGACAAATATTTCTTCGCTCGAAGCGGTGGATTACTTCCTGGCGAGGAAACGAAACTGGAGGAGAAGGTATTTCTTCATCTTGAGGACAATCGAATACTTTATCAAAAGAATGAAATCGTGCATGAATTTGAAATACATTTTATAATCATCGCTTACGAACCTGGAATATTTTGTTCCCCCGTCTAGTACGGATCACCAGTAAAAACGAACACCAGTTCAACATCCTATGAAAATGGATCATCAGCACAATTACACCCCAACTGCTCCAACAAACTGAAATGGGCGTATTTGGAACGCTTCAAACAAAGACTGGAAGCTGCATATCACATGAAGGTGAGTATACAATGAAATTTTGCATTTTGCAAGGAAAGAAGTGATGCATTTTACCTTCAAGTCAACAAAAGCTTCATGCCAATGAGCGCATATATTCATGCAATTAATCTTTCTGGTGGCCACCGGTGAGAACCATATTTTCTACGAATTATTATCCTATTGTTTAAATTGCGAAGGTCAAGATGGAATAATAACTGGGAAATATGGATTGGGTAACCGAAATGATAGAGGAGAAAGACGGTTGGAGTTCTGCTCACAGCATTAGTTAGTGGTTGCCAAAACATAGTTTAAAAACCACAACCGAAGGAAATATACGTGGAAAATGCCAGGAGACAGAAGAAGATTTCAAATAGACTACATTTTAGTGAAGCAGAGATTTAGGAACCAGGTGAAGGACTGCAAAAGCTACCCCGGGGCAGACATCGACAGTGACCATAATTTAGTGATGATGAAACACCATCTAAAATTCAAGAAATTATAGAAGACTGTGAAGAACACATGGCAAGTAGAAAAACTGAAGGAGGCTCAACTTCAGCAGACATTTCAAAAAGCAGTGGAAAACAATAGGAGAAGTCCTGAATGAGAAATCAGTGGAAGAGCGTTGGGAAAACATTAAATGTAGACGACAGGAAACCGCAAAGGAAGCTCTTGGAAGAAGACAAGTTTCCAAGAAGAAACCATGGATCACGGAAGAAGCCTTAGACCTGATTGAAGAAAGAACAAAGTACAGGAATACGAAAACTGAAGAAGGGTAGCTTTGGTACAAAAGACTAAAGAATAAAATAAATCGCAAAGGCAGGAGAGCTAGAGAAACGTAGATGAAAAACCTATGCGAAAGTGTACAAAACAACCTAGCACTTGGAAAGGTGGAAGCTGCCTATAGGATGGTGAGGAACCACTTCAAAGAACGGAGCTCAAGATGCAATGCCATAAGGGACAAGAATGGAGAACTTTTGATTGAAAATTAAGGCAAAGTGAAGAGATGGAAAGAATATCTGGAAGAGTTGTACATCCCTCTCCTCGCATGAAATTCATCCACATTATCATGTGATCAAAATTAGAACATGTTCTAATTTTGATCGCATGACTCCTTGAATGATCACGTGATACGAGCGCACGACGTCCGTCTTTGTTTTATGAGCGGGTATAAGAGGATTCAAATTAAACAACTGCAGTACGAAATGCAATTATAATTGGTTTTCGGAGCTTTTCGTGCTTATACAATTGATTGGCGTGCCCATTGAGTATATATAATTTTATGTAATTCATATAGGTAATTTATATACGCATTTACCCGCTGAAGTTCTTCAATTAATCAGGTTTTGGGCGAAGGTTGAGTTGAAAATAATATATTATGCAGGTATTCTAAGATTTTGATAATTCCTGTGACAAGCAGGTATAGAGCAATAAAGTATTAGGACGGAACATGAAAATTATAACTGAAAACAATGCATTGAAATATCTCCATCGGCACTTTTCCGTTGTGTCTCATGCCATTCATGAGGATGTCACCTGTTGTTTGTTGTCACAGATAACACGAACTGGGATAACTTAGAACAAATAGCGCGTATCTAACCTTTAAATAGTACACTATCTATTCCAATAGATGCTCCTACACACTTCATTCATAATTAAACTTATTTTACCCTCATGAATTCTTGCCGAGTAATCAGGAAATGTTATTATCGTATACGGTCATGATACGATTCGCCCGTCGCTAAAAAATCTTAGCGTGACAGCCAGCCGGAAACGAATTGCAAATTGTCAATATAATGGTAAACATGTATACCAAAGGGTGAATACGGATCTCTTGTCACAGTAATTGCTTCTCTCGTCGTCGTGTCCTATCTTTCATAACCATGTCTGGTGAGATTTTATATAGTATGAAATTGCTCCAGAGTATTTCTTAATAAATTACGATAGACCTCACAGTCCTATAATAACAGTTCATTTTCAATCAGGCCTAGCATACCTTAACCTCTATTTCTCTTCTCTCCTTCCAGCTTTCTCCGGCAAAATTTTGGCCGCCACCATTGTAATGGGCAATTGTAGCAGTAGATGCGAAAATTAAATCATACCGATCCATCATTTAGAGCTCTACTTTACTTCAGATCAACTTAAACCTCAGTATCTAGAAATCTTCGTTTAATGAATATCATAATTACTAACTATACACCATACTTTATTTTATCTATCACGTATATCCGACGACGCAGACGACGTAAACAAACCATTCCGACCAATTTCGAACATCGATACAGCTGCGTTGGTCGGAAATCTCCCGTGAATCGATATGTACTATCGATAGACCTACCACTGCGCATACTTTCTGCACAGACCATTCAAGGAATAAATTTGAATGATCATCCACCGTGTAAAACACCCTAAGCGGAAGCAATTTCAGGTCATCACTTAAATTCATTCGCGAATGAATTCATTCGCATGATTATTCACCGAGTAAAACGGCCTTTAGGCTGCTCATAGAGAAGAGAATGGAGAAGAACAAACCGACGTTCATTGCATTCGTGGATTTAGAGAAGGTTTTTGACAACATGGATTGGAATTCAATGCTAGGAATTTTGAAAGGAATTGGAGTGTCCTATAATGACCGAAGAATTATCCACAGTATAAAAACCAAGTAGCTGTGATTAAATCTGGACACAGCTGTGAAGAAGCAAGAATAAAGAAAGGAGTGAGACAAAGCTGCGCTCTGTCTCCTGTAATTTTTAATGTTTACATCGAAAAAGCCATCAATGAAATTAAGGAGAAGTCTTCTGGAGTGAATATGCAAGGAGAAAAAATTAGCATGCTGCGATTCGCTGATGACATAGCACTCGTAGCATACACAGAGAAGGAGCTGAGTAATATGCAGATATCCATGGAAAGGACAATGGCCAGATATCATCTGAAGATCAATAAGAAGAAAACTAAGATATAGGTGTGCAGCAAGAAAGAAGAGGCCAAAACCAACGTTAAACTAAGAAAACAAAAACTGGAAGAGGTGAAAGAGTTCTGTTACCTTGGAAGCCGAGTGACCAACGATGGACGAAGCAAGAAAGAAATAGTCAGCAGAATAGCCCAGGCAAGGAGGGCATTCTATCAAAAGAAGAATCTACTTATCGCTGGAAATACAAGCGTAGAAGTAAGGAAACAATGGGGGCGTTTACTCGGAACCGAAATCGCAATTTTGTACACGAAATCGTTAGATGGAAACGAAAAACGAATTTTAGTGAAAAAATTAATCTTTTAACCACAACCATTCACTCATAAATCAAAAATTAAAATAAGCAAAAGGTGACGCCCACCGAAAATGCTGCTGTGATAACATTGACGTCATTTTCCTCCCGACCTTGATTGCTTTCAGGGGAGGGGGAAGGGAGTGGAGGGGGGTTCTCGGAAGGTCTGCTCGCACAGATGCTGTCGAAATCGCTCCCATTGGCCGAGTCAGCTGTGTCCCCCCCTTTGCGATAAGGCGAAGTAGCTTCGTGGGCTCAGTTGTGATTGGACGAAGTCGATATACGTCAGAGGTTGCACCACACCCACTTTTCCGAAAGGGTTAAAAACATCAGTTTTTCGCCGCTTATAACTCGGGAAATAATTGTCGGATCAGAAAACGGAAAAATACGGTTCCTTTTATTTTACAAACTCTATCAGATTCGGCAATTAAAAAAATATGGTAAACGACCCCATTCATCAGAACGTACATCTGGAGCGTGTTTCTCTATGGCAGTGAGGCATGGACAATGACAGCAGCAGAAAAGAAAAGGGTGGAATCATTCGAAGTGTGGTGCTACAGAAGAATGATGAAGAATAAATGGATCGACCGTGTATGTAACGAGGAAGTCCTAAGAAGAGTGGGAGAAAAGAGAAGTCTTCTGAGTACCCTGTCGATCATGACGGGCTGAACAAATCTTTGGCAAGCTTGCACCACATTTTTACTCTAATGGCACGCAAGTGGGCAGAAATAGCCTCATCTCTGAGTTAAACGCTAATGCAAAGGTACCAACTGAACTGAACCCAAATTACATGTACCAATTACCCAAGAATCAAAATAAAACTTCGTAACTTAAATCCTTTACTTAATAAGAACCTCTCATGGAACTTAATTTATTAATGATGAATAACATCAAAATCTAACTTCGTAATTCCAAATAAATAAGGCTAATGCGAGCTAGGTTTCACTGCGGTGCAGCATCATCACGCCTGATGATTCTGCAATGCTAGGTAATTGCAAAGTTTTCTTTTGATATTGTTCATCATGAAACAATGTCATCAAGTAAAGCCTAAAACGATTAATTATATAAATGTAGTAATATTTTCATTTTTTTCAACATACAGCGATGCCTTCGCCGTTTTAGCACTGAAATGACATCTTCGAATCATCCATACGCAATGCTGATTGACTATACATATGACTCTTTGATAAAGCGTGGTGAATGAAGCAAATCTGAGAAAATGACCATCAGCAATTAGATATTATATCCTGCAAATGTTCTCGACACTATCCACCTCGAGAACCCTCATCCACTTGGTCACTCTTATGGCCGCTTTACACGATACAATTTTTTGCACAATTTCTTGTACAAACTCTTGTATAGACTGAACGAAATTGTATGTTTGTCTGAATGGAATTAGAACACGTTATATTTCCCGTTCACTCATTCAGACTATCGCACAAGTTTTCGAACAATTTGCCGCTTTACACGGTACAATTTCCTCATGCAAGAGTTTGTACAATACATTGTACAAAAAATTGTATCGTGTAAAGCGGCCTTTACGTAGGGGGTCTTGTCACTTACGGACGAAAAAGCTTTCCGGCCAAAAAAAGCCGCAATTAGACCCTCCTGGCCGCCGGGGTCTATTAAAAGAGTTAACAGTCATGAACAAAAATCCTTTAGCTCTGGTCAATTTCTACCGACGGTGAATTCATTATGCGCGTGTATCGGTCCACCTCTCGGGATTCCTAACGAAGCATGCGACCCCAGCCACCACCTCGCTCACAACGCTGTATGGCATTTCCATGAAACGCTTAATAATTCCTCGGGGCTTCAATTATGCGTCCAACTTGCGGTGTCAGGCCTTACTCGCCACGGCCTCTTGCGAGGGAGGGCCGAAGAAAGGGAATTGCGGTCGAAGACGGCGAGGAAAGGGGGCGTTCCGTGCGGAGTTAAAGCGCGTAGGTGCTAATTATGGGCGATCATGGAGCGGGGTTCGACGGAAGAAGGCACGGGAATGCGTTCGGGGGCGGGCAGCTGGAGCGGGTGCGGGTGAACGGAGGGCTACTGCGGAGCAACAGCGGGAGGAAAATGAGGAATATCCCTCTAGGTTCACTTATTTGCGGCGGTTAGTCGAGCTGACGACGGTGATTCAACGGGAAATTGCCAAAAAAGTCTTTTACCACTGAGGTGCTATAAAAAACATGCCTTAGCAGGGACGATTACGAGATACCGGCTCATTTTGATAGCTCGAAAAAGAGGATCATGGAGTATTATGGAAGTTAATTTAAAAAAGGACATACTCCGCAACTTTCTTCTGTAATTCTGTATTAATTAACTACTGTTAGCCTCTAGGCCATTATCATGCACAAATGATTACCTATGCCTGATGCTGACCCAGCAGCTGAAACTGGCGGCACCTCAAAGTTTGTCCTTGATATATTACGGACGAATTCCTTACTGTTACATCCAATCTGTTTCATTTAATTAACAACACCTTCATACTCTAACACTGCTCACGGCCGCAAAATATCATGGGCTCGCTAGTTGGTTTTCTAATTTTTCTTCGAAAGTGCCGATGTGGAAAAAAGTAGTCATCTGCCAGCTGCGGTAGCTCGGTCGGAAACAAGTAGATCTGGGAAATCAAGTATCACTGGTTCGAATGCCACCTCGGGAATGGATAGCGTGGATGCCTTCGGGTAAAGCATGCTTTGGACTGGGTTAGACAATAAAACTTGCCAATTAAAGCAGTTTACCCCCTTCTTTGCTAGTAAAAAGAATGATTAGCTACACTGGTTACGCAGGAGTGACGAACAAGGACTGAAGTCTACGGCCTACAGGTTAATACATAGCTCACCAAGTCAACCTCACCTTGTTTGCTGAATGCAAAAATGTTGAGTCAACCTGCTGAATAAAATGAGGTAATTTTATCACATTTTAGCTGTTGAACTTTGACTGACACTTGTGCGTGAACTTGCTTGAAAGAAAGTTTAGCTATGCCTATTTCGATGCCTAAACAACACAAGAGTTCAAACAAGAGTAAATTTAACTTGAACATAGGAAGATAAACCTGCCTAAATATAGATCCTCATAAAATAAAACAGTGAAGTGTTATCTTCCAAAGAAATTCGCTCCTCAACCTTATTCCTGCCGTTGCACGAAGCCATGGCACATTAAACCCAAAGGTGAACTGAACAAGAATAACTAATATTCTCAGATACCGTCAAATTATGCCTTATAAATTGTAGTTTTTCAAGTGTTACTATTTATTATGCAAAGAAATATAACACTTCAAGGATTCTATCCCGTTGACTGCATGTGTGAACACTAGTAGAAGCAATTTTAAAGGTCAATGTTAGATTCGAGTTGACTGCATAACTTGAAGCTCCATTGAAGTACACACTAGAATAACAGCAACTTCTTAAATAAGCTGAATTTTTGTTCACCATAAAGTAATTACTGTTCTTTCAAATGATGACAAAATGCACCGTAGTCGCTATGCGTATCCATAAATAAACACGACACGAGCATCCAGAAGAAAATAAAGAAAGAACATCTAGAAGAAAATAAAGTCATGAGCTTTTCTGGAACTAAGAGTAAGATGATCATGTTAGGTCGTTGGCCAAAGTTCTGACTTTTAATAAATAAAACTCTGTCCTCTAGAAGTTTGAGGTGATCCATAGTCAACAGTATTTTTTCAGGAACAGAAACTTTAACAAAATGCTACTAAGGAAAACATAACTACTACCAGGTATCAAACGAATTATCATCATCATTAGGTCAGAGCTTTCGAATAACTTAGACTGTATGTTGCCTCTACATAATAACAACTACCCACCCGATTGCTACCTCGACCGATTGGTTGAGCATAGAAGTAGGAAGGAAATATAAATCAGAGTAGGATGAGTATTCAAAGTATTCAAGTATCGGTTGATTTCAAATTGAAATAATTTCAGTAAAAACAATTCAGATTTCGCTTTCATTTTACTGTGGATTGTAATAAACCAGGCTAAGGAAAAATCAGTTTTTTGGGTAATTACAGGAATGAAAATGGGCAAGCTACAATTTACAAGGGGGATAGTCTGCCAACAGAGTAGGTTGTGGAACATTCAGTACTTCTGCACATTCAATGCAACAATTTAATTATGCATATATTAAGCCAGATAAAATTCCGAGTTCAATTTACGCTGAGATGTACCCAATATTTTACTGTATGAGGGTATTTAAATCTCTTACTGATCCAATGGAATCATCAAAATTTCTACCGTGAAATCAAAGTAGGTGGCAAATACCAACTTAGGCTCTGTGCATCAGCAGTCTTTATCATAAAACATTTGCAATACCAAAGTATACAAACTACACAATTACGGTATAATACCAATTCAAAATATAAGAGATGCTATTATTTGAGAGATAGAGAGATGTAAGCAAAGTCTAAAAGGATAATCAGAGAGGTGGGTGGTCGGTATGCGCTTATTAGAATGAGTATAAGTTAAATACTATTAATAATTCACATAAAAATCTATTAGCTTTCTTTATCGGTGAAGTTGCATTAGTATTTTCATAATTTCTAAAGTTCCCAACAATGTTCGAGTACTTCCATGACTGTAGCCGTCAAAATAGTATAGACCTGTACTTTGACGCATTCCTCAGTTACATTGGGCACGTTCGGTACAACGTATTAACCATGGTGGAAAAGAGAATTTCTTTGTATTTAAAATGACACATCGTTTGGGTTGATATCTTCTCTCCTCTTGATGTGAGTTGTCATAAATCAAAGCAAAACACGGTAAAAACACCCGATTTCAAGTCTTGGTCATGTTTAACATTGTGGAACAGCGACAGATCATCACAAGAATGCTAATTTTTTATCACAATTAAAATATTATACTAAAGCATTCTACGCGTTTTCAAGACTCGTTCGCTTTTAGTTGCGTTTTGATACTCGTTTGAATTGAAAATCGATTAAGTCTACAATTTGTTTTTGAGAGACTTAAAATTCAAACGAGATCTACTTTAGGCATGGAATGAAGCACCATTTTAATCACCTGAAGTATATTCTCTCAACGCCCAATGCATCAATATCATGCTGCAAATGTTGTTATATACACTTTGATGAATTACTTGAAATTTCCTTGACCTTGGCAGAAACAATGCATTATCTTACATGAATCTGGAAAGAATCGCAAGTTGCTTCGCTTCCATTGGATTTGCATAGCAACTTTATTGTGCAGTATACGATAGTAAGCTATTAAATGAATGTAAGTTTGTCCATGCATCACCAAAACATTAATTTGCTTCAAATGAAAGTAAGTTACCATGGTTACTGCAATGAAAAAACATTGATAACCAACCATTTCAGAAGGTAAACAGAACGTTAGAATCGTGTATCAAGCTTTAGTTTCATTCAGACTTGGATATTCACCTCGCGTGAAAAATTGAGCAAGATATGAAATTAAAATTCTAACAACTCATTGCTAAGCAATAATCACGTGCTTAAACCATCTAGAACGAACCTTCTTTCACGCTTCAAACCACTTCCATGAGATTTCCGTTACGACGTAGCAATTAACTGGAAATATGTATCAACACCGAAACGGTTGCGGGGAAGACTCAACGGGGATTTACTTCCACAAGCAGATGATCTTTTAACCTCATAGATTAATCCGAGAAGACCTTCCTCCATTTCACAGGTTCGCACTAAGAAATAAAACATCTCACAGCGACTCGAAAAACGTGATTCTTATCTCTCCTCCCTTAATGAGTTTCAAACGTGAATACTTGAGCAGAGCCGAACAATGAGACGTACCTACCCATCGTAATCAGGATGGAGCCATAAACGGATTTATAAGACTTCCATTTTTTTTCACTTTATTACATTACCTACCTACGTTTCCCGTTCTGCACCTGCTTATTTGTCGGCGTCTGGAGAGGGCAACGGTGAGAGCACACGGGCTATCGCATCGAAAGCTCGTCTCGAGGGGTCAGCCATGGGGTCATCTCAAAAAAGGAATGGGGAGCGGATGGGATTGGCGGCGAAGGTGGGAAGTGCCGGGTAGGAAGGTGGGGAGGGAGATGGGGAACTGGAGAGGAGGAAAGAGAGAGAGATAGAGAGAAAGGGGGGAGAGAAAGAGACGGAAGGCTGATAGGAAGCAGGCGAGTCGGTGGGAATGCAGGGATCAGGGAAGAGAGTCAAGGGTCGTCTGAGGTCACCGCATCGCTCCGGTCACCGGAAGTTGCTACTAATTGCAACCGGGGCTCTTGTGGCGTTGTTGAAGTTGAAGAGAAAAGGAGGAAAAAAAGAAGAGGATTGCGGAGGCCTTGAGAGTTCACCCGGATACGACAGATTATATAGTATGCCTTGTGCGTGCGTGCGTATGTGCAGAATAAGGAAGATATAGAGAGGCAAGAGGGGTGGCGGGACGTATAACAAGAGATAGCGCCTTCGTGTGTGTGTTCCCAGAGAAAAACCACATCAACGCGTAACGCCACCATGACAATCTAATTTAGAGATGAAGGAAGGGGATAAGGGGGGTGGGATCCGGGGGTGATAAAACGCCTCTGGCTTTTGAATGAATCACTCGAACCAGGCGCAGCTTTTCACAAGAAAAAGGAGTGGATTGAAAGGTGGTTAATGGATGGCGAGAACCATAGCGTAAGCACACCTGTTAGCCAGGGAAATACTATAAGCAGCGAGAGTTCTCTTAAGAGTGGAATTCATTTTGATGGAAACGAGGAAATATGCATGCGCTGACAGGAGTGCAGAATCGACAACTGAACTGCCTGATCTATGAAGATTATCTTTAACTTGCAGAATTAAAAAGACTTTCACCGGTGGAGAGAGCATATGATCGGTGAATAAAGAAGAGCGTTTAAAACAGCACTAAATGCAAAAAAATTTTGTTGTTTCTTTCAAAATAATACATATTGTTTATTTGAATTGTTAGTATTCAGGAGTAGATAGAGCCCAATACAGACATAGAGTTATGAATGAAGGTATGTACCTAGCTCAGCATACATTAGGATCAAAGGTTTCCGTAGCGAGGAATGTTACTTTTAAAAAGCTTTCGGAAGCATTTGCGTAGCGCACGATTCCTGCGATCTCGTTTTCGCAACATTGCTGCCGCATCTTTAGGAAATCTCAATTCCTTGAAGATGGCAGCTGCTTCCGAAAGCGGTTAATAGAAACTCTACAAGAGTGTCTTCCACAGCCTGCTTATAATTCCTTACTTTGAAACAGATGCGGAGTCAGAGTAACGAATTACATAAATGATGGAATAATACCATATCCGCAAACTGATTATATTTACACCGGGAAAAGAAAAGCGAACTTTTTATGCTCACCATGCGTAACATTATAATTTTTCTGAAAAGAGTGTGATAAATTCTGCTTACTAAACCAATTTAAAAACAAAACTCCTGGTACAAAACCAAGCTTTATGCCTGAAGATAACTCTGTAAATTGAAACGCATACTGCATTGACAGTTATGTGGAAAATTGCGAGGTTTGTTTGATGAAATATATAAATTATTATCTGAACGCAAGTATCATTAAAATTGAATTCAAAAGTATTGATTCTATCGTATTATGAAATATGACAGAAGGTTTGTAGGGTGATATTGGACCGCCATTTTCCAGAATTGTTTGGCAAACACTTGCAGAGAAAGACATCTTTATTATTAATGCCACGTTAAATGACCGTATTTCTATCGCGCAACCGCATTCTAAGGGTAAATGAAGAACAAAAAAAAACAAGGTTCATGAAAAGCAAAGGTCCGTGGGGTGACATTGAAGGTCTAAGTATTAAATCGCTAATTAATGGATCTAAACGGAGAGAAGGAAAGAAAGAAACTACGAAGCTAAAAAGTTAATGACATGTTAAGCTTAGGCTATAAGCAATAAAAGTATTTTTCAGAACAGCATTTCTAAAAGCTATTTTCCAACCTTTCCAATTCTGCGCCTATTAGTTTTTATACTCTTAGCATAAATTTTAGGATTTAGGGAATGAATGTTTTTTGTTAATCTGAAGAAAGTAACGAGGGATAAATATGCCCCTGTATTATTTGAAACTATTAGTTTTCCGTAAATTATACGAAAGAAAAAGTTGTAATCATTCTATTTTCAGGAAGCAGTATCGCCAACTTAGGTAATGCCTTATTTCTTCGGCTGCAGAGCATAAACTGGAATTTTCCGTAGAAAATTCTATTTCGGACCAAAATCCTAATCTTACCAACGTGGTTAACTAACGATGACATTTTCCAACAGCCACCGATGTTTTTATAATAGTCTCCATCAAATGAAGTATCTGTACGTCTATATCTACGCAATACTCTGCGAGCCTCCGCGGGGATGTGTGGTAGTAGGTGTAAGATCACCATACATGCACTGCACCATGTGCCTGGTGTGGTCTCACGGATGCATCTTTCGCGTTATCGCAATCTGTATCGATAACGCATACCCCTTTAGTAGCGCAGGGTTAACAATACCCGTTTTAAAAAATCGCTCCACTGATTGCTATAAGCTATTTGAAGTACTCTGCGAAAAATTAAGAATGGAAATCACGTTCTCTCTGGCATAAGTTAAATAAAAAAATGACGATAACGTTAGCGCACGCCAAATGAAGATCCATGAACGAGGCCCTGATGTACCAGAAAACATCGACCCCTTCTTGTTTGAAGCGGTGAGAGTTAAAAGTCCATTTATGACAGCTAAAGAACTTCATTAGATCCAAAATAAGTAAGGAAAATCAACAGGTCTTACAACGGTGACATGATGTCATCATCAATCATTTACCGTGAATTTACGCGAGAGCGTATAAGCACCCATTTATTGAGGCAATTCAGCAATCGAAAACGGTTAAAACACATCATTTGACATCAAGTCATTTCATTCATATGTTGGGCCCTTAATAATTAATATAATCAAAAAAGTGTAAGGTGAAAGTAAAGACAACCTTTTTAGAAATCACATCAGGATTGTGACAGAAGTTGAGCAGTGAAAAATTTTGTAGCGGCAATATAGTTTACAACCTAACATGTTAACGCTCATATAAATGCGGGATGATATAAAAATAATAGAAACAGCAGTACAAAGATTTTTCGCCTGGATTACGATTAGTTACAGTTAAATGATAATAAAACTGCTGAAAAATGATGAAGCTAACATTTCTATATCTGAGCTACAGTAGAGTAAGGGTTCTTCGATAAAAAGTTCTACAAATAGTATCGTGAACACCAACATTATTTATGAAGACCAGAGGTGGAAAAAGATGTGCTAATCACGTTTTTGATGGCGTAAAAGTCTAATTTTCAACATATAACGTCAAACATTTTGTAGAACACCGAGGATTGCATAAGAAGGCTATGCTGGAGAATGACAGAACAATGGAAAAGAGTTAGGTGAAAATACGAGGAAGGGATAAAACCGTTTTAAGAACATTCACCCACACAATATGGTAGCATTAGTCTAAGATTTGTGGTGCTCGAACGACTATGGTTAAATCACACCGTGTAACCTAAGGTCTTAATTTCAGGACAAACAAAATATCCATGCCCTGGACGGGATTCAAACCCTCTACCTTCGGGTTTTGAAACCAGTACAATACCGACATGGCTACCACAACCGACCCCAGACATGGGTTTCGCGTAGCTATCATCATTCTGTATTGAAAAATGGCGAGTCGTTACATAAGCATTTAAAGGTATTCGTTACAATGATGACCGTATAATACTAATTTATTTATAGAGAGTTTCGTCAATATTACCGACACTTTAAATTAACAAGGTAATTTAAGAGAAAGTTTTATTTTCCTCAAACCCGGTTCGCCTAACAGTGCGCTTAATGACCCAGCATCATTTCAAATGGACCTCTCCGATAGGGATATTTACAACTGCATTCGTGGCAATAAAGCATTCCCTGAGGCCAATCGCATCATTTGAGTCGATAACACATTGGGCTGACAACCCAAGCGTCTTGGGTTTGGATTCCACCACAGGCAGTGGTAGGATTGTGTCAGTAGGATTAAGTTAGGTCAGACGGTACGAACTTATCCATTGAATCTCTTAAAATCAAACTATTCTTTGTACTTCCATGTGCATGAATAATTCCATAATAATTCCACCACAGGCAGTGGTAGGATTGTGTCAGTGTCTTAGGATTGAGTTAGGTCAGACGGTACGAAGTTATCCATTGGATCTCTTAAAATCGAACTATTCTTTGTACTTCCATGTGCATGAATAATTCAGTTTTTTCACTCATTTTTGGGGAAAGGGCTCCAAAGATAATTCGAGTTTTTGCCGTGCTGACTAGATCTCGAGCATCCTCTTCCTACTCTGCATCAGACGGAGAGTCAATATAGATACCAATCTGATGTTCAAGAATCTTCCATGTTCTACAGTCTACCGTTCCTCCTCCCGTTGGGATAAAGTGACCTCCTCTCCTCAGATGCCTAGATTAGGCCGCGATAGTCATATCACCGAGAAGGAAACTGTAATTCAAGTTGATACCTGGCATCAACCCACCACGCAGCATAGTAATCCTTTCTATTTAGCGGGCAGAGGTTCAGTTACACCTGCCTTCTACTCTTCGGTTATTCACTGCTGCGTAGAGAAGGGTACGAAAATAATAAATAATTAAGGGAAATATTGGATTTACATGCAACTTAATACCTACCATAAGAGCATAACGCTACAATAAATTTACATAAAAGTAAGCAGCTAATTTACTCATATCAGAATCTATTCCACTAATTTGAAAAAGTAGAAGAAACGCTTTCAGGGGAAACGATTTAATAAAAATGAGATTGATAGGTATAGCGTTTTCGTTTGAACATTTATAATTTAATTAAATACTAATAATTTTCTCTCATGCTGCTGGCGTTTGTCGACGTTTGAGGATGTATGTCAAGATAGTTACCACCTAAACATGTACCTTTATGGCTATAACGAACCAAGCATACTGAAGGAACGTATTGAATTCTACTACATAACAGCAAATTCAAGCAAACAATTCAAAATTTTTGGACCACCAATGGTCAAATAAATATCAGCAAATAACTTTTTTGTTTAACTTCAGATCTTAACTCAAAATTTCTTTCAACATTACTCAGCGTTCATTAGCATTATAATGAACACTTAATTCGAGTACGTAAACATCACGACAAGTGATTTTCAGTCTAAGAGTGATGATCAATTTATAATCAATAAAATAAACTATTCTCGCGATTTTGGAACGCGAAATTAAAGAGAAAAAGAACTGCGCTGAAGGAATTCGACCGTTTATCGAACTGTCTACGGGTACTTTCGATCTTAATGACACCATTACTCTCTGAATCAAAGTCGAAGAGTAGAGCAGCGAAACGTGACCTCTGTGGGTGGCGAGGGAGTGCAGCCTCACCATTCTCCTATCTCATTTAAGCAAAGAACCAACTTGTAAAGCTCGAGTTAGACATTAATGGCATCGGAAGTAAACCTGAGAGTGTACTAACAAGAGATCTGATGACGCTAATTAAAAGCTCCGAGTATCGTAACGAATTTATGCTCGGAACATGGCAAAACTAATTGCTAACTGCAGATAATTTTATCAAGGGATTCATATATCCGTCTATTTTAGTCTCACAAATAGCTACGATCAGAATAGTTGCTCATCTGAAAATGGCTAAGTATAATTTTACGCTTGATAAATTCTTTCTCCCACCTGGAAACTAATACAAATGACTTCGATTGCATGTACACGGCTACGCCAACAAAAGGTAATAGACGAAGAGTATTGAATCTCTGTATCTTCAGTGAAAGGTAATTTATGTCCAAGCCATTAAAACGCGAGTCTCAACAGACAATACATTGATTCATCATTTTCAGGCATTACATATAGGGGAAGAAAGTAAAGAGAAGATATTTTGTTTAAACACTGTAGTAAGTTAAATGTGATACTCAACGACAGGGGTTGCGGATTCATTATTGCCGCATCTGGAACATAAAGAGTGAAGCGAAATTATAGATTCATTTGTAAGCAATGAGTCAAAACATGGGTTCTCGTAAACACGCCTTGGCGGAGGTAAAATTATGATTTATAGCGAGTGGTTGGCAATAGAGCCGAGGATAGCGGAAGCCGTAAAAAGTGATTTACGGCCTACTTAATAGCAAAAGGACAAAATCGGAGGTAATTGCTGATATCTCCATAAAGGAATGGCATAGTGGATACGATTTGATTAAGGTTGGAGTCTAATGAACTCTCTCTCAAGACCGCAAATTCACAAACCAAGGCTATTAAATGCGAAAACAAAGGTTAATGAACCAAAAATTTATGATAATTACTCCTTACAATGACTTTGTTCACCTATGAGCTATGAAATATTTAAGAATGTATCCTTCAATCCTCCAAACCAAGATGAGGAGCATGGTATGAAGAATAGGACTCGCATTAATAGGCAAATCATTGACTGCGTCAGAAAATATTGCTAACTTACTTGTGACTAATCGATATTGTCTGCATCATCTAGCATTACGAAGAAAAATCTTGATCGAGTTGAAGCCAGATCGTTTGATGCATTGACGGAGACCTACAGAATAACATTCATTGACGATTTGTCCTTCACTTCTGGCGCTGCATAAAGGGTGTTAGTGTAGCACACGGTGTGGTTCGAAATGTTAAATGTGGGCCGGCAAGCTGATTTGATTGTAAGCGCCATGTTATTAACGCAACTAATAGATATATATATAAGGAGAAGCAAATAACGACAGACATGAAGGGGAATAATACTGTTGATGTGTGTCGAGGTAGGCCTTAAGGATCCTTCCAATCAAGAGTAACATCATAATCTCCAGTCAACAATCCTTAGATCAGTTTGATGCAGCTCTCCACTTGATACTCCTAGCGGCTAACCCGTTCATGTTCACTCTTCTTCACGTCATTGACGACTTGCGCTACATTTTCACATACAATCATTCCTTTCCAAACTCTCCATTCACTATTACATCAAAGATTGTCTTCATCAGGCCACCATGTCTCAAGATACGGTGGATTAATTTGTACCGTCCTCTTTTTAAAGTTTTCAGAAGACTGTTCTTTCTCACAATCTTCTTAGGACTTCTTCGTTGGTCATTCAGTTGGTCCATTTTATCTTCATCATTCTTCTTCAACAACCACATTATGAATGCCTCCAGCCTTGACGTTTTTGCTGTTGTTATCGTCCATGCCTCACTTCTACAATGAAGAGAGTTCCAGATGTATATTTTGATGAATTGTTTCCTTACATCCACGCTTGAATTTCCAGCTGTAAGTAAAAAGTACTGGTTGAATACGTGTGCCCCTTCGTCTTTAGAATCATACCTTTTTGCAGTGTTTATTCTTTAAGTATGTCATTCTCCAAGTTGTCTTTCAAAAGAATGCGCTATTCTTCTCGGATATTCTACTAACTTTCTATCTACTATTCTACAGGCAATCTTCTTTCATTGATTTACCTCCAGATAACTCTTCCCAATGAAACCAAATAATCATCGATAGCATGAAAGTTAGTAATTAAAATGACTGATTAAAGAAATATAATTTAAAATTTAGTATTCCTTTAATCCATCAATAGGGAATAGGTAATTTTATCTCCAAAACGAACCATTAGTAATTAAATTACATCTAAGAATTCGATATTAATACATGATACGCCGGGAGTCTTAAGTTACCACTCGCTTCACGTACTGTGGCAAATCATTCATGAACGAAGCTTAACTATATCTATAAACCTTTCCTCAACAGCTTTTATAACGTACTACGTGAGAAAATGACTGCGCAGTTGTCCTTGTGAAAAAGCCACAGACTTATTAGGGGTGTCGTCAATATCCCAACCCCTTCGCTCCACCAACAATGAGAAATTAAACGAGGCATTGAGACGATGGGAATGGAGAATAATGGAATGAATGGCTCTGCTGATGCTTGAAGCCAGGCGGAAGAAAGAACAGACACTGCAAAAAGGTATGATTCTAAAGACGAAGGGGCACACGTATTCGACCATAAGCCCATCAAGCCGAGAGTGCCATCTAGAAACGTGATGGCATTCTCAGGTTCAGGAGAACCCTAGAATGAGAAGCAGTGGTGGATGCTAACATAAAATTGAATTACATCTGTAGAGCTGCATTGTTTTAACCAGCTTGTAGTATTATAATTTATTAGTGTGCATTCTCTTTTTCTGGCATGAGTGGTAAACATTTTAGTCATGAGGAAAACAGTAAACCTTTTTTTTTAGGGGTTGAATATTAATTTTACTGCGTGAGTTTCTTAAAACTTTTTTTGGGGGCGAAACGTTTTCAAGATGTACTTAATTAAATTTCATCACCTTCCGCTTTTGTTCAAGTAAAATTATTTGCTGACAAATAGATCGGCCGGTCGTTCGGCATTCGCCTGTTACCACTTCTACCCATTCCATAATTATCCATGATGAAAACGATACTCGTATTTCAAATGCCTTTCCATTGACGTTTCCATGCTCAAGTTTATTATATCAGAATATTATATCAGTCCTGTTCTCATTGGCAATTAAGAATAAACTTAGGTGCTCTAAATGCAAGATATACAGCAAAGTCTAAGTAAACTGAACATAGGCCTAAGATAAGCGCAAGTACCATGCTCCCGGCAAGATTCAAACCTTCGGTATGCCATGCCTGCGTATTATCGACATAGCTGCAAAGGTACACCTGCCTGGCAGGTGTGGGTGTATCCTTGTATTTTTAAATCTTTCTTTTCCTGGCAATATTTTTGCTCCTCTAGACCCACATCCCACAAAAATCACTCGACCCTTAAGGAAATATAGTACGTAAAATGTTATGAACCCCCAAAGAAACTCATTGATGATAAAAAATAAGCCACGGCGTGATTCAACGATACCTCTAATATGACTGATGGTTTCAGGTTTTACTGCATGGAACCTCTCCATATCGGAAATGTTAAACCAGTACACTTTGTGCGATCGACTACAGAGTTTTAAGTTGAAGTGGGCCGTAGAAAGTGTACTTTTTTAACATTTGCGATACCCTTAAATTACTTAAAAGAATGCAAGTAGCATGAGAGGCAGTTAATACAAAATAAATACGTTTATGTAGTTTTAAACTTAACACAGCACAAATACACACAGTTTAGAAACAAACAAAAGCCAAATGATGAGCACAATAGTGTATTCAACAACCTCAAAACATAAATTACCAGCGTGGCACCCTCCAGTGACAGCATTTTGCATGACAAGATGTTCTCCGAGTATGACGCTTAAGTTCATTAATATGAGTCATTAAGACTCTCTCCCTTCCTCTCTCTCGCTGTTTGAATAGCCTCGTTGATTGTCAGATATCATCAAATCCTCATTGGAGACAGACTGCTAACAAATGTGGTAGACGCGAGGATGATTATTATTCATATCCAGTCATCCTACTAGATTTTCAAATTTTGGATCGTTCCGACCTGAACTTAATGGTCCCGATCACGTATACTCTCGAGGAAACTTGAGACTCAACTCTCCCACCCGTAATTAATTTCCCTTATCTCCGCCAGGTGATCCTAACCTCGTGGAGGAGTTGGAGGGGGGCAGGCGTCCGGTGCAGTTCATCACGAGAGAACTGGTCCATGGCTCAATTTCGGGTGAATTAAATCCCTAACCAGCCCACCGACGAAGATTTATGTGCACCAGTTTCGCGCTCGAGTTTAAACCGTCAGAGGTAGCGCGGCCTTTCCCGAATCTCACGGCGTCTGCAGTCGCGGGTTTCCGAGGCGGAGAGGCGTTTGTAGTGGGTAGGACGAAGGGATGGGGTTCATTATTATAGATGGCTTGATTTCTTAGGGAAGAGGAAGGAGGTGGTCGGAAATCATGGGAGGGGAGAGATAGGTAGGAGAAGCGAAGGCGTATCGGGCAATGAATGCGGGATGAGGACGATCGGGTGGGGATTTTAGAAGCCTTTCACAAGCAAACAACCTGCCTCTTAGAATGCCCTCTCATCGGCTGTTTTGATCGACTGCACAAACCGTCGAATGAAACATGTATCGACTTCATCAGATTACATGCCTCCCCGCCAATAGAACCTGCCTCACCGAACGATAGCTTCAATGAATGATGGCAATGATGGTTGTTGGTCAGCAGCAATCGATTATTTTCGCATGCATATTCATTCAGAGAGTTATACTCTGAGGAAAAGGAATTCTGAATGACCTTAGATTATTGGTAATCCATAGTATACATGCAAAGAGGGTCTACGCTATAGTATTTGTGCCATAATCTTATGGTTTTCTCATTACGATATAGCAAAAAGCTTGTATGCATAAAGAGATTCAAATTATTAGTGCCTTAGAAGGTGGTTTCTTAAGTTTGCTTTATTTCTGCTGTGCACGAGAGTTCGACGAATTTCAAAAGAGAAGGTCATCACGTGAATCAAATTGTTTCCAATCTTCGATACTACTTTCTATTTCTTATTTTTGGTTGTTTATCGCATAGTTTTACCCATTTTATAATGCTTTCGTGTGAATTCAATGCAAAGCAGCAAGGGCGATGGGATGCGAGCACCAGTATATTAATATTTGGAATATTGCAAAAGTAAAAATGTGAAAGAGAATAATTACTTAGATATGAAGAGGTTAGCAGAGAAGAGAATAGAGTAGAGAACTACATCAAATCAATCTGAGGATTATTGACTGACGATGATAATTTTCAAAGTCAACTTACCTGAGCCTCCATATTTTCACAGATTTCACTGGATCGTATAGCCGTTTGAAATCTGCTCAATGGATGTGGTAAAGGAAGGC
Source organism: Platycnemis pennipes (assembly GCA_933228895.1). Classification (NCBI taxonomy): domain Eukaryota; kingdom Metazoa; phylum Arthropoda; class Insecta; order Odonata; family Platycnemididae; genus Platycnemis; species Platycnemis pennipes. Next base: position 88,032,850 of record OW121851.1, read on the forward strand.
AGGTTTTTTATTTGAGTAGGGTTCCTTAAGTCGCGTCCAGGTGTAGAGTAGGGTCGTAGAGGGAAAGAGTAGGGTCGAAGTAAGAGAGAAGAGTAAGAAAGAGGAATCCGTCAGAGCAGAACCAGCGGACTGGTCGCGGAAAATCCATGATGAGGGTGGATGGTGCATTATCTCCCCCTCAACCAACCAGCGTACCTCACTTTTTGCGTCCGACTCCCCGTCCCAAAAGCGTTGGAGGGGGCGGAGGGTACGGCGCGGGTAGGCGGCGACGATGCACCGGGCGTAACGGGGGCGGGTGGGAACTGCCACCGACCCGAAGGGAATCGAATGCTGAGGACTCGGTGAACTCTTAAAAGGAGCGTGATGCACTGAGATTTTCGAGAAAGACACTTCGACGAGCAGAAGGCGGAATATAAGGGGGTTATCCGCATCGCGTAATTACAGCAGCAAGAGCACGTTCATTCATTCGGAAGAACGAACTTCTTCCTGTGTGAAATATCATGCGACATGCTTTCTAAAGTACCAGGGCTCCAGAGAAAATCACCACAGCCTTTAAGAACGCTAGAAACTTTTACAATCTCCATGAGAATGGAGAGAACTTTAATTCTGATTTTCCGAATTCCAAGCTCAATGTACGTACATCCGCACTCATCTACGAGTGATTTCAAATTGGGCCCGTGATGGCAACGAGATTATTTGATTCCAAAATTAATTTAAAACCTGAAGAATGTACGATTCTTTGCAGAATTGAAGAGTTTGAAATATGTAGAAACTAATTTTGAACCTAGAAAGTCAAGACTCGAGCCATGAATAAGTGAAATAGCTTTTCCTTTTTACAAGAAAGGTGAATTTCTCTTCAAAATAAGAAGAACTTGAATGAAAGACACAGAGGAAGGGAGAGAAGAGTGATGTGACCAAGGCCTGTGGTCTCGATGAGGAATTCTGGCCTCCACGAATCTCCTCGGTGACTAGGGCAGGTGGAAACCAAACGGGGAGGGGATGTGAGCCGGCGTTTTTGACTGCCAAAAGACGGGAAATCTTTCAAGAAAAGATATCGTCGGTGGAGGCGGTGCGGGAACTTCAGCGGTCTGAGTTTTCACGCTATGGAGGGAACACTAGCTAATGTGGGAGCCATAGGGTGGTGTATCGTCAAAGAATATATTGGTCATTGGGGCAGGAGAGAAATAATGCCAAAGAAAATATAAATGGAAGGCAACACAGTATTCCAACCTATGCCTACCGAAAGGGTACTGCAGTGTATTATACCATGAAATTTATATGGCACAAAGCGACCGATGGCATACATACTAGACTCCAACCCCATTTATTTTAACTACACACGTCGCTAGACAAAAATACATCGCCGTAACAATAAAAAATACTAGATAAAAATCCTTGCAAACTAAAGGCATTGAGATTATCAATTAACAAAAATGTGAAATCATGGTGACATCAATAAACGAAAATGGTGAGCAAGCACTGTAGGGGGGTGATCAATTTATTTGCAAGAGTAAATTCGCGAGTGGATGCATTAAAAATGGTACTAACGCAATAATGAAGACAGAGTGAATAATTGATAATGCTATTTTTAAATCAAGAAATTATTGATAACGTTTCGAACTTGATAAATTATCAGAATGTGAAAGTATAGTAAGAATTTACGGTGCATGGCTCCCAGTGCTATAGCCAAGAGGTTCACAAGAATCTCGGAGGACAGAAGCTTCTAAAAGAAAGAATACGACATACCAAATGGATAAGATTTAAGAGTCACTTATTGTGAGAAAAACTGTAGTAGTTATTCAGGGAGGCGAACAACAACTGAGGTCATTTACGCCACAGAGGATAACTATGGGTAACTGGGTCGCGATCCGTAGTTTCGCTTTACGTCGCGGTCTTGCAGACCCTAATATGACGGAAAAGCCGGAATGTACTGGCGTACCTTTGAGTTCGGTTAGTTTATTTTTCTGAGCTACTATTGTTACCTTATCACACACTCTTCATCTTCCGAAAGACAATTCATCCAAAACTACAGGCTTATTCGAAGAAAGTTATGTCTCGTCAAAAAATTGATAATGTCGTTATAGTTCTGCTCAATCTACAGGTTGGGTCTGATCGGTGAGGGAAGAGCTCAAAACTACTAAATCCAAAGGCGTGTGGTATTCACTTAACGGAGTAGGGGGCCAGTTAATTTCCCTGTGCCACCTGCTTTTTCCCAGTAGGGTCTGGCTACTGGCTACTTCACTTGTTATGTTAATGTGTGATAATTAATTATAATGGGTACTCACAAGCTCGACTACATCCCGTCATACCGCCTAGAAGAGCCGAATTTCCATAGCTCACCTGAAAAGCAAGAAAATACATCTTAAAATGGAATTAAATCAAGCGACATCGTTCAAACTGTAGAAGGGATAATCCAAAGACCCCGGTCCTTACGGCATTTAATATGTATTATGCCAAGTGGAAGTTTCATATTACCATCAAACAAATACTGCAATTGAAAGGAAGTCTAATTCCACCAAATGAAGGTTAAGAATCCAAGGGCGGCTAAGAAATGTATGAAGCAGTATTGAGACAGAGAAACTTGGAAAAGTAAATATCCACATCGCATTTTGAGACATTTAAGTCTATTTTTTATATATGATATTATATTTTTTATCTTCACAGTTTCTGGCTTTACATACATGAATACATTTACACGAATGCAAATATTATGGCAAGACGTCCGTGGGCAAGACTTAATATGATGGAATCCCTTTTCCCCTAGAGTTTTAACTATTTTATCCGCACTCTGCTTCCTCCGCCACGCTAGGAATGTCCATGTCATTCATTTTCTATCACGCCTATCCAATTTTCCAAAATCAATACTGCAGATTAATCCACAGCTATGGGTACAATTTTAGTCTAATGCCCACAGAGAAACACGTTTCACTCGAGGACAAGTTCTCGGTAGATATACCTGACCTATGTATCTATTCAATCATTTTAAGATGTTGTGTCGAAAAATATCCCTTATACCCCGAACAATTTTGCCTGTGAAATTTGTGTCCGATCGTTATCAGAATTGTTTTCTCCACTCGACGATTGTCTTCATCAGACCATCGTGTCTCAAATGTGGCCCATTAAGTTGTCCCGTCTTCTTTTTAATGTTTTCAGTAGACATCTTTTTCCCACTCTTCTTAACACTTCTTCGCTTGTCACTCGATCGATCTATTTTATCTTCATCATTCTTCGGTAGCACCACATTTCAAATGCTTCCAGCCTGGACTTCTCTGCTGCTGTTATTGTCCATGCTCCGCTGCCATATAGTAGAATGCTCCAGATGTATGTTCTAATGAAATATTTCCTCACTTCAACGCTTGTATTTGCAGCTGTAAGCAGAATCTTCTTCTGATAAAATTATCTTTTTGCTTGGGCAATTCTACTGGCAATTTCTCTTTTACTTCGTCCATCGCTAGTTATATTACCATGTAAACGTAATACTTTTCAAAGATTACCACCACAGAAAATAAATTTTTACATTTCACTCACAAGGCTCAAAATAATACAACATCTTCGTGGCGAAAGCAATTATCAGTTTCCTTTCATTACGAAAAGCGCACCGTAGCTAAGGACCTTCTTCTCACCCCAAAACAAAACAGGACGCAAAGATTTTTAACATTTTAATGTGATTATTACATGGAGCGTGAAATTTGCTGGGGTGAGATCGTGCTCGATAATAAGATTTCAGCATTTGGAAATAAATGATTATTTTTGGGCTGCAACGTTTCACCTTCTTATAACAGATTCGTGACTGCCCATTTAACAGAAAAATCGCCGTTAATGACCGGCTCAGGCTAAGTGATATTTTTCCGGTCATAGATCTCAAATCGCTTGCCTCCTCTCCCCGGATATGAAAACCAGTCCCACCGTGTGGGTCGTCGTTAAAAACTTCTTCCGCCACACCAGCAAAATGCCAAAAAAAAAACATTCGTGGCATGGCAGTAATAACCTGCTCCGATTAAAAATAGTCAGTACATTCTTCATGAGGCCTAAAATGTTTCATCATTATATAAAGAGAATCGCTGTGAAACTCAAGATAAACGTACTTAAATGGAATTTAATAACTCCCTGGCGATTACCCGAATTTAACTTTGAATGAGAATTTTTAAAAATTCATTCGTGAGTTTGCCTTGAATATAAAAAAGAATTTTCTGAAAATCATTCATAATTTCACATCTAAATGAACCATAATTATGAACAGTAAAATTAAAAATTTGTATGTAATTATCCATCAGCATATGGACTGGCAACATTGAAATTACATATAAGAAGAATGCTAACGTTATCAGGTAATCTTATTAATTGTAATGTCAATTTTCCTTCGTCGTTACATATCCTTAATTCTTAAGCAGCAGTCAAAATTATAGGGATGCACAAATAGGTACTTAAAAAAAGAGACTGAGTAATACGAATAACGCTGAAACCCGTAAACTACGGGGCATCATGAACTCATTAGTAGAATTAGTAGCGAAACATACCTATCATGGAATGCAGGTACATTGGGACATTCTGGAAGAAATTGAAATTATGAAAAGCGAATTCCTCTCCCTTATAGCATCGTTTATTTATAGGCCAATAAATATACTAGGAAAGCATTCTCACGTCAGGCGAGGCGAAAATGAAAAAAAAATACCTACATTTGATGACTGTCACAAACATCAAATAAAAACTATTGACGAGGCAAGTAACATGCCCATAGAACATCAAAACACCTGATACGGCAATTGAACGCTTGCTTGTTCTCAGATGATAAATTTCGAGCGACTAAAAGCTCCAGCGAGCGCTAAGCAGAGCGTAAACCTCCATCCCACCCTTAGCTCGAACGAGGGTGGTTTCCATCGCGTTCGCTGACCAAAACCGTGAACTCCCCCCTTGGCCGCCGCCCCTTTCAGGCCACACACACACACAGGTGCAGGAAGAGCCATGCCCGAAAAAAAGGAGCCGCCGAGGGAATCCGTCGAGTCACGGATCACCCGGGACACCCGATTTCCACGCTCTCCCCCCTCCCCGCACCCTTCTCCCCTCACGTACGGCTCCTCCTCCGACCCGGACCGCTCCTAGGTGACTCCCTCTCGCAATGGTGCTCCCCTGTGCCAGTCCGTGCACCACGTCCTACTCCCTATCTCTCCCGATCCCCTTTCTCCGCGTCGCCCGCGAAAATAAAGAATTCTCCACACTCGCGGAACGGGACAGTTATTTCGCGCAATAAAAGGGGGGAAACACGAGTCGTCCCCGCGCGTAGGCGCGCTTTTGTTTTCCGCACGTCGTTTGTTTCGGGCCGGCTGCTCCCCGGACGACCCGTTTGTCACGGCGACGGCTGATGGACCGTGAACACGGGGCGTCTCGACCGCCACGACCGTCTTGCTCATCCCCGCTCGCCCTCCCTCCCACTCCACACACCCGTAGGTCCCTCTTCCTCCCTCCTTATTCATTCCTCCAAAGCCTCTCCTCACTCACCGGAGTTTAGAAGAGGAAGGAAAAGGTAGCTGCCGAGGTGCATTCCTCGGGAAAAAAATGCATTGAAGCATGAAAAATCACGGAGTGAAAGGAGGCGAAGTTTAGGAAAGTTTACTAGAAGAATAATGCCACGGTAATTGGACCAGGTGCGGAAACTGCTCAAACAGTAACGTCAACAGGAACAATGAAATGCAATTTGCAAATGACGACAAAGCAACGGAAAAATGATGATAAACGATATTTTACGACTGTGGTAATCATAAAAGTTTGCAAAAATAGAAATACGGCGACACAGGTTAAGCTGGCCGCTCGTGGCCAAGACAGAAATAAATGCACCCCTGCTAACGGACTAATTCAAAAATGCATTTTTGAATAATCAGACTCTATACAGAAGCAAATATATAAAATCAGTTTCAGTCCTAAACATAATTAAAATAATGCGGCGATCGAAACAGGAATGAATAGAAGAAACAATGGAAAACAAAGATGGGTTTAATGGAATATATAATCGGATCATAAAAAAATTGAAGTATGACTGGGCATTTCTAAAAATATCATTGATTACAAGAAGAGGAAAACTCAAAGCATCATTTCTGTAACGGTGATATTTTCCAATCGAATTCCAGGAGAGTTACCTTAGGAAGCTTAAAGGCTAACATTACAACACTCCAAGGCACATATGTTCCTTGAATACATTACTTCAAAGAAAGTTAAAAGCTAAATTTTCGCCTCCGTAACTGGCTGTAAATTAATAATGGCGGTCAACATTTTACAGATCTTTCCCACTGAAATTTTCTGTGATACCAAGTATTTCGTAGCCATTGAAGTTACGAGGAAGTCCTAAGAAGAGTGGGAGAAAAGAGAAGTCTTCTGAATACCCCAAGAAGAAGACGGGGCAACTTAATCGACCACATCATGATACATGATGTGGTCGATTGCAGCATCGATGCATCGATACAGCATCGATGATGCGGTGAAGAAAATCGTTGAAGGGCAAGTGGACGAGAAGAATGGCAAAGTAAGGCCTCATGTGATATATATGGAACAAGTGATGAAGGATGTAAAAGAGTAGAAATAAGGATGTAAAAGAGTAGAGATACGTAAATATGAAGAGATTAGCCCATGGAAGACCTCAACGGAGAGCTGCGTCAAACCAATCTGAGGATTAATGACTAATGATGATTATGGATTATGAGCTCGAAATTGCACATAAAAGTGGACAACGATTTAAAAAAGGACCCTTTTTTAAGAATTGCTGGTACGAATGAATACTAGAAAGCTTTCCGAGCCAACTATATGGCTTCATGATCAGTGTTGGTACCATATGAAGTTTATTAGCAGTTCAATAATCTACCCTACTTTCAGTTCCAGTGCGGAAATTCCGCCATGAAATTCTTCCCGTTAGCGTTAACGAATTTCATGGGCAGAACAAAGAGATACTTGTAGAATTTTCACCCTGAGGTAATTATTAAAATAACAAATGATTGTTTTACCCTCTACTTGTCCTTTTAGCGTAATAATAACGCTATTATAGATACATATATCTTTTAGAAGTGAAAAACAATCATTACGCATAAAGTTATGAGAAAAATGGAAATGAGCCATAAACCAGACAGGATATCTGGAGTGCAATTTACCATGGCTTGTCTCTTCTAGAAAATAATAATAGACCATAAAATATATTCAAAATATCCACTTTCAAAATATTATACAATCTTTCTTCACAAGCATGTTGGCTTTGATTTGCATCAAGAGTACCTACTTTATCCGATGAGAAATTCACGGGGACATCACAAGGATTTGGGTTTTTCACTAGCCGAATTTCAAGCTCATTGCAAAAGTTAAATCCACCGACGCGTGATTCCTCGTCGGGCAGACAATTACTATCCACTTCATCGATTCATCAAGTTCATTAAAATGTTACGTTCACGGTACCATTTTTGTATTTCAGAAAGGATTTGCATTCGGTAATGGCCTTTGAAGCCGCCAGATTCTCATTACGGAAGATCGCGATGTAATAGAGGAACATCCACTCACATAGACCAGCCTTCACTCCCTCCAATTTACGACTGATGGCCCAAACTCGTTAAAGCGGGCTCGAAAGGCGAGAAAAAGTCTTTCCCACTTATCAAGAGACTTTAACCGTAAAAGGCAGCTGCTATGAATCTCTACGACACATTTCTGATCATACTTTGCGAAACGTAATACACTGGCGTGCCTAATGATAGGATTGACGCGCCGAAAAACTATAATCGCTTATGGGGTGCCGGGGTTTAAACAATGATGCAGATGTAGGTGGTAATGTATTTGGAAACCATCTCACTAATGGGGCTTCCAGGGAAGGGTCGAATAATGGGAGAGTGAATTACGGCAAAAAGCTATCCTCATGATTTCTTTCTCAATCGTCGGTGATTGTATATTTTACGGTTGTATTGAGATCGGTAAATAACTGCAAAAATACGAGCGACGAATAAAACAGACGTGAAATTCTCGCGCATTTTTAGCAAAATGCCTAAGAAGAGGAAAAATTACTGCTGAGGATTTGGAATCCGTTTCTTATCGAAAATAGAGGGGGACATTAATGAGGGATATTAAGAGAGAAAGGTGAACAATTGAAATAAGCTGTATCCAAGAAAAAAACGGAAAGTAAACAATAGGAGGACTGAGAGCAGTAGTATGAGCAATGAAATACTCGCATCCATTAAAAAAAATTATAAATGAAGGGCCCATTGATAAAATAAACAATGATACAAAATTGAGAATGAATGACATAAAACCCGAAATGTGATCAAAAGGTGATACCCAAGCTTCTTACAGAAAATGTGAAAGCGTGACGCGGAAGTAGGCATGAAAATCACTTCAGACGATTGAAGTGTCCTGGAAAGACCATACAGATCGGCATACTAATTGTTAGGATTTAGGAAATTACATAAATTAACATTAATTTGACGGATAAAAATACCCGAAGGACATATGTAAGCACTAAATATCAAGCAACGCAGTTTGACCTAAGTAGCTGCAAAGAAGCAATGAGGAACCATGGAATAGAAATTGTCACTTAATTACCATAGTATAATTTTACGGCAAGGCAAAGACAAACGAAATGGATAAATCTCCCCATGAATTGCCGAAGTAGGGGAAAAAATACAAAAATAATCACGGCATTACATAAATAGGATAACAGGCCACATTCATTAAATCGATAAAAGATTTTTCTGAAATTTGAAATTAAAAATAAATCGAGAAATTTTATAATGAGTGCACAATTAAAGCAGGATTTAGGAACATTTCCGCATAAATCATTCATCGGAGCAAGTAAGTTTCTCATAGCATCGACATAGCACAATTGAAAATAAAACACACCGTCTGAAAAAATATGAGCTCGTTGTTGCAAACTTCTGATAATCAGTATGGTTCCAGCCCCTTCAAGAGAAAAGGTAGAGGAGTAGAGAGCGAGGAGAAACTGATAACTTTCCTTGGTTTCTATGAGTCATTCCGCAAGGTGTTTGACCTATAAGAAACCAATGCATAGAATTAATAAGTACACGACTTGCCAAAGGGGAGCCATATGTAATGAATCGTAGTCTAAGAGAAATTACTTGAGCAATTTGGTTCTAAAATCCAGGGATCTGTTACCTTTAAGTATACCTGAGATTTAAAGAAACAATAAAAAAAACAATTAAATTTCCTACGGTGAGCAGGAAAGAATCTAGTTACCGAAATGCTGTCTATATTGCTCGTCACGATAACAATTGCTTTATCACCAGATTATTTATTACACTTTATTAATGATGTGACTGGTAATAGATATGAATAATTTCTGTCAGAAGCATTTTTTCCTCCTTTACCTCTAAGCTATAACAGTTCAGCCTCAGTTACCTCTAAGCCATAACAGCCATGTAGCAAATTTTTAAACTGCGATATTTTGAGTATCAATACATATGAACTAATTGAAAAATCTATGATTTTGGGCATCTTTCGAGAATAATTCTCAAAATAAAACTCCGATAATTATGGCAGAAATAACTTTGCACAGTGAAACACAAACATGACATATTACATTTCATTTCTTGACTATGCTCTTTTTTGAGGATCTTTCGTGCAAAAAGGAATTCAACTCAATGAAACATCAATGGTGCCTTCAACAAAGGACACCGTGGGCCAAACACGCTACCGTAGACAAGGTAAATTTAAAAGATTTTCTGAAACTCCACCTCTCAGGTATTTTACAATGACTCCACCAGTCAAAATATATATGCTCTACTTTCCACAGATTCGAATTTAGCCGAATACACTCTTGGGACAAGTCAGATAATTCCGTGAAATTCTGATTTCCTGAGCACGCGCCGACGGTTTTTATTAGAGAATACTACATGAAAGAGGATTACACAAACGATTTCAGCATTAATGCAAAAGAAAACTGCAAGAGTTTGCAAGTATCTATATAGACGTACGTTGAGTTATAAAATGCACGGGTAATAATCATCCACTTTCTCACTCAGGTATAACGCCGAAGCATGAGCATATGTGATCTCTCTACTCCCACCACATTGCCTGCACCATCTGCGGCCTACTCACACTTTGGTACTTGATATCAGCCGTCCGGATTTTCTGAGAGCCAGCGCATGTGCACCGGTCGACGAAAGGAGAGCGAGAGAGGGTGAGAGGATGCCTTCATATGCCGTAGCTCTCGTTGAGGGCGCCAGATGACGCACAATCGCTTATCACCATCGCGTCCTCCATACGCCGGCTTAAAGTTAAAGTCTTAAACTAACCAAGCGCGTGGGAGACGAAGGCGAAGAAGCATGGGGACCGTGGAGGCTGAGGTATTTCTCATGTTGGATTTATTTTCCCAAGGGCAGATGTGAAATAACAATCCCAGCTCCCCATATCCCGAAGCAAAAGGTATGTTTTTTAATGCAAGGCATATATTTGGAACATTTTTATATAATTTGATATATTTATAGGGCATGGGATCCGAGAGGCGACAAGAATGTCTATGAATATTGCGTTTGTAACAGTAAAGCGTTGAACCTATGAAGAAAGTTTAATGGAAGTTAGATCTATCGCACATTATATTGAATAAACACTTCAGCTAGTATTAAATAACAGTAATTCGTATAGAGGAACATATAGAATGTCATGTTATCCAACTATAATCAGTTGATTCCCAGTGATAATGATAGTATTGCATACTGATATGGGACAAGAGGGATAAATTACAAATATAACCCAATTTTAGAGGGATAGTTAATGGTGTTATTCCTGAATATTATCCCAGGGAAAGTATGCCTACAGTAAACGGGAAGAAAATGTATCAACATGTATGCATTGTAAGGATCAGGAGTATGTATTAAAATGTTTCGAATCGAAATTTAAAAAATTGACAAATACTGTTATGAAAAATGGGAGCAAATACATGAGAGTTATTTGTAGATATCTATAGGAAGAAGAGGAGGCGGTGACGAGGGAAAAGAGGAAGTAGGGAAGACGCGACTGCTCTGGCGGAAGGGGGAGGGAACGAGGATGGGTCGAAGGGGGTGAGATGAGGGAGAGCTGCAGTCCGAGCCGGGGGCGATTAGCGCTGGCGCAGATTGTGGGCGAGGTATTCTCCCGCACTTCTCCTCCCTCCCCGCGGATGGGTGGCGAAGGAGGCAGCGGGAGGGGCAATAAATAAATGGGGCTGGAGGGAAGGAGGAAGAGATGACGACAGAGGAAGGCGAGGCACGGTCTTGGAGGAGCAGGAGGATGAAATGAGCCGGAGTTTGCAGGAGGAGATGGGATGAGAGGAGAGGGTGAGTGAGAGAGGGCAGGGTGAAAGTGAAGCAACGTCCGCTCGAGGGCGCGAGCCGAGGAGGAAGGAAGGGAGCTCCCGAGGGGTCAAGTGTCCCCCGGTGTGCTCCCTCCCTCCCCCCTCCGCCCCTCCCACCAATCCCTCCTCCCCGCGAGAGATGACCGTGCAGAGAACCGTGCAGCCCGAGGGGGGATCCGAGGCAGGCCGCGCTGAGCACGGAGGGGAACGGACACTTGGAGAAGGAAGGGGTGGGGGGAGGGAGGAGGCTGTGCTCCGTGCACGCGAACATGAATACGTGATGAGGAAGACGGGCGGCTCTCCGTTTAATTTAGCCGGGGAAGGTGCACCGGGTGGTGGTGGTGGTCGGGGGAGAAGAAGATGAGGCTGGGGGGGGAAGGGAGTGAGGGGAATCTCGAAGAGGCCGCGCCGGAAGACTCGAAGCCACTTCTACTCCGACTGCACCTGAGACCCTTCTCTCTGGGGGTTGGGGAGGGAGGAATCGTTGCGAGCGACACACCCTTTGCTGCTACGCCCGTAATAATGCCATAAATGTCAGTCGCGTTCGGGAAATGAAGGTATTTTTTTCATTAATGCACGCGGAAATGGGTTCGGAGCAGTGGATTGGATTAAATCCAAAGAAATCGGGCGGAGTAAAGTAAAGCGGTGTCATCACACATCCCACGGTTGCGCGCGGCTTTTAACCAACGATGCGCGATATTACGGAAGCGAAAAGGGCGAATGCTTTTCATTTGCATTGGGCTAACGCACTACTATCTTATCTTGATGTTAGAGCGGAATGCCAATAGTAATCAATGCCAGCAGTGGTCATTTGCGGAAGCTAGTTGCGTTGGGTGTAAAAAGAAATCCACTTTTCAATATTCTTAACCCAATAAGACGAATACCAAGAATGTTAAGCATGGAATTCTAGTTGGAATGAAAGAATTTGTAACTTAACAAATAGCTATCGAAGACATGCAGACCAGAAAAAACTAGAAGACATTCTCCGTTGACCGCAGGTGAAATTAATAATAATAATAATAACTTTATTGAGAACCTGGGATCTATGTCCCCTAGGTTCTAGTGGAATACATATAACATTTGCAATTACAATGTGAGCATTTATTAGTTTGTACAAAGCTTTGGCCAGGAGTAGAACAAATAAATAAAAAAAAAGTTTCTTTAACAAAAAGCCTCAGAGTGTGTACTGTACCACAATATTGATTTTTAAAACATATTATCATGCACCACTACCCTTTGAAATTTCAAAGATTTCGTGCGAAATCCGTGGAGGTGCAAACGTAACTAAGCTTACAAAAAAGAACTTTACCAGCAGGTTTAAAACACAAACAAAAGAACTTCATTATTATTACCTAAAGGATAATATTTGAAACTAAGTACCATTTTAAATCCTTTGTATGGCAGAGATTGGAAGAGTGCTCAGAAAAAAAGGGTAGGGAACTGTAAAATAATATCATTTTAATTAGTTAGTGAGTATGATGGAGTCACCTGGGGACAAATATCATACATAAGTTATGTAGTGACGTAAAATGTCTGGCCAACAGGGCTATTTCAAAAGGGGCATCCTCGACCACATCTATGAAAGGCAGGAGAAAATGTATCGTATTCCAAGTTGACAGGACCTTTGATAAGATGTTTATGGACCATAATTTGTACAAGAAAGCGAATGAAATAATCATTTCCTCCCAAAACGGGTACGCATATGAAACTCATTTAGTTTCTTAAGATTACTGAAATCAAATCACGATCCAGTAATTTTTCTACAACACGAAACACTTTTTATCTACACCAACATCATTTTGAGAGAAACACACTCCCACAGCAGGAAAAATAAGTAATTACATTAAATGCCCATCATAAACTGAAAATTTAGCAATACCTTCATTAACTTTTTTCATTATACCCTGTTCATCGTACTCTCGAAGGCAAAAAATCATTCAAAAAACATTTATCTGACAAAAGTTACTTCCGGAGTCGAGTAACTAGCAAGTGTTACGTTATAACTAGTAAACATTCCAAAATGTAAAATGCTAAATTCATTTCTTACTTTCTCCACCTTTCAGTAGTTCACCCGAGGTGGTAGAAACCGAGTAGTTGACCCACCTTTGCTACCCTTAGCACTTCAGTATCCACATTCCAAACATATATTCGATTCCTACTTATATCCGATTTAGGCGTTGAAAATTTTTTTCCACTTCTCATATCCACCGCCTATCACCTCGTCCATATTTAATTTGGTCTCACCATTAACGTTACTGCCTCGCCCTCCATGAAAGGAATTGTTTCCCCATTTAACCTGCTTCATAGCATTTTGACAGGTGAATAAGTGTACATTTCTTCTTCTCCATCCACAAATTGTCCACATGCTAATATTACTATTTTCACCAAGCTTTCTTTTCAAAGTTATTTTTTTTCTTGAGCCAGTGCTTCCCTTAACACTAGAAACGCCGGATTTTCTCCATACCTAGAAGCGCCAGCGGCGGTCATTTTGACCGGTAGGTGTTTTGTATTGTTTTCGTGGAATAAATTTTATGAATAAATTTACGCATACATTCAATTTTAAGCGATCTCGTTTTAATATTAATATATTATTTAAATTAAAAAAATAATTAATAAACAATTTATTTATTTTTGCTTTTAGACAAACTTTGGAATTCAATGATGTAAGTATCACTAACTGCGGAATGTTTGATGTAGATAGTAGTAATGTAGCGCATAAATATTATTTTGAGTGATTAAATATCCTGTATTTATTATCAGAAATTGTTTTTAATGTAAGTAACAGCATTAAACCGCGTAGCAAAGGAATACCAGTTATACTGTGCTAGACGTTATTTTCAGGACATAGGCCATATATGATAAGTTTTTCACTTCTTGTTGTGCATTTTCCGTACGTATATTTTTGGCATCTGGACATTTTTCCTTAATTTTGTTTCCTATGCATTTATATACCTGCTTTGATGCCTTTTTCTAATTTTTGTACCTGAAATGAAATGTGCGGGCCCTGGCGGTAAATTGATATACTCGCTACGTACTTCATCAGCTAACTTCAACATGAATTTATAGCCGCTGTTGTTTAAGAAGTAACCTATTTCTATATCAACCATACGTTTAACGCAGCTATATCTAGGATATTCTATAAAATTGCATAGCCATCGGCGATATCCAGCACGCGTAGTGTATTGCCATGCGATTTGGTCTAGTACCTATATCTACTCCATAATTTCTTGAGCTGTAGAAACTGACTGACTCTTTTTTTGTATTATCTATTTCAATGCTTGGATGCACTCCGCAACAATACGTTTTTGTTTTTTTACCAAGGTTAATGTCATTGCAATGTCTTCATATTTTATGACCATGGTATCGCACAACTTAGCCTTCTGGTTTTATTTTTGTGCTGACAATGCACATACTGTTTTCCTTTAGTTTTTTCGCCAAATGTAGTGACGTGAAACAATTATCTGTCGTGACATTTCATCCTGAATTTAGATAGAGATGTAATAAGCGTAAAACATCATTTTCGGGGATACTTTCATTGGGCGGGCGCAACTAATCTTTCCCCTGATGCGGAAACCCATTGCAGAAATATTAAGAATTTACATCTGCTCACACCCAGAACTTGATTCCACATTTGTCTGTTTATTTGACATGTACTGAGTGAATCTACACCTAGCTGTTGTGGGAAAAAGCTGCTCATCCAAGGATAAGTATTCACTACGACTATTGCAGGCTATACTGTTGTCCACAAAACTGTGTAACTGTATGTATCATAATCTAACGAACCACAGCCATATGCTACACGTGCGTACATTTCTTTAATAATTCCTTCTATTCCTTCAACAGTTGTAGCCCAATTTCCCTCGCCCAAGCGCACTGCTTCCGCTTCAGTGAATATTTTGATATGACAAACTATAATTTCATCGATAAATATAAGTTATGCGCTAGATAATTAATCTTTAGATACGCTGCGTTTGGCTTTTGGAGATGGTCCCAGATTTTCTTTCAAAATACATTTAAGTTGTTCCGAAGTAAAACCGCTTCGCCGAGACATGTCTCTCGGCTTAGATGCATCGAGACACTGCTCCTACCCAAAGCGCGGTGAGAGCTAGAATGACCTTGTAGGTTAATGAAAAAGGGACGATGAGGTTGGTGTAAATAGCACATCTCGCATCCCTTGAGATAAAGTAAAACTGATAAAGTGTATCCCAAAGGTTTTTGATGCATCTCTTGAGACAATTCTTAGAAAGTTAATGAAATATTCTTGTAATATAATTGCATCATAATAAATAAAAAAGAAAATTCTTTGCAATCAAATAAGAAAACGCAAGTAAATACAATTAGTTCACGCAACTACTACCTGTCATGCCAGTAGAATATCTAATTTTAAAGGATAAAAAATATAATTTATGAAACCAGACAAAATGACCGCTCTGGAGCTTTTTGGTATACCTATATACTAATATTTCCAAAATTAACATGCCTAAAACCATTATTTTTGGCTTGTGAATTTTAGACTAAAATTCATTAAAATTCACGAAATACCTACAATTTTTACCCATTGTGAAAAAAACTGTGACCATTCGAAATTCAAAACCGGTCAAAATGACCGCTCTGGCGCTTCTAGTGTTAAACTATCACTTATCTCTATATACGCTTTCCCTCCATCTTCGCAAGAATTTCTTTTAATATTTCTGCATGATTCTTTTCACTTGTTTAACTTATTCTAACCTGTCTCAAACTTATATATTTACAATTATGTAGTCGATAGTCCTATTTTTAATTTCTACGCCAACTACATCATCTACGTTTCTTTTATGCCATATTTATCCTCTTTCTTCTTCTATGCATTTTTAATAGTAACTTACATTTCAATAAGAGCAAGCTAAGGTTTAAATTTTCATCGGGACCCGGAAAACAGCGTATTTCTGAAATTACAACGAATTTTATTCTAATTGCTTCATCACCATACTTTTCTGAATTTTATTGCATGTGTCCACGCCTGAGATAGTTACTCAAAAATGAGTTTTTATTAACGAAATAAGTTTTTCGGCCAAAATCCACTGCTTGTGGCAATTCCTGTACGCTCTAAGAAATGAAATAGGATCAGTACTCTCCTGAACGTAAAGTTTCAGTTCCCCACCGCTTCGATTACCCAGTTAAAACTCCTAGGGGGACGATCGTGTAGGATCTATTAGGTGTTATTTACTCAGTGGGAAAACTTGACTTCACAAATTCATTCTTCGAGCCACTCATGCATTGAAAACCTCTTGTGTATGTAAGTCTTTGCATGGCACTTACATACCCGCTAGAGAGGTAAAAACTAGATGACTAACAATTACTTATCACCGCTGCCTCATATCTACCTTTTTACCTAAATATACCTACGGGGAAAAACATTTAGTCAGGAGCAGACAGAAATGCAAAGGAAATTCTAGCGTCGAACATGGATGATAGGACACCATGTGAATCTAAGAATTAAGATTTTTTCCCTATTCAAATGCGTCCAAGACACGAATTTCTATTCCCCATTTATTTTGTATTCTGCATAGGTTCCCTCTTCTCACAATCGACCTAACATTACTATCGTTCTTTTGTTTAGGAAAATGCAAATGAGTTTTCTCGCCGCCTGCTTGAATATTGTTCTAATGAGACACCATCACACTTACATCGCTTCCACCGGAGTCATATTCCCTTGCAGTAGACTCATTGAGGAAGAAATGCTGCATGGACTAAATTTTTTTTTGGTTCCCTTGTTCAACTTATCAGCATGGGTGGGCCTAACCGAAGTAATGATAATGACTTTTGCCACTCCAAATCTAGAGTTAATTACAATAAAATGCACGGTCCCTTCATTCAATACATGGATGAAATTGGAAAGTATTGTTTTATGTTTTAAATGCTATGACCCATAACTTCAGCACTTGGTACGATTTTCAGGTATGTATGAAGTCAGTAGAAACGGATTTTACAAAATTTTCCAAACCTAAGTACCACAGCAGATCTTCATAACATAGCGAATTATATAGAACAGAACAAAATAAAACAGATATCCCATCAAGAAAGATAGTTCCTTCGATTTCTGACTGAATGTAAGCGGATTATTAGTTACACTCTAACTTCAGAACCCGCTTGATTTGCATCAGAGGATATATTAGTGCAATGCCAGTATCTAACATTGTAAATTGAAATTATCTATATTTAAGTTATCTATTGACTACCTTGCAAGCCACTTCGACGGTGTGTGGTAAGGGCATTTACAACGTAACCTGAACATGAAACGTAAATGAACCATGTGAATTTACTTTTATGGCTCAGATTTTAAACTAGTGAACTCTGATATAAAATGACAATTACTTCTGAATTAGAAGCAAATATTGAATGAAAGATTGTAGTATTATCGATAAATGAAAGTACTCAGGGGACTCCACAGTAGTTTTGCAGGGACGACCTATGTTTCGACATGTAGTGTCATCATCAGGTGGTGTCATCATCATTGTTTCCTCTATTTAAAGGTTGTAGATTCTGGTCTGGAATGCAAATGATGAAGCGCCCTCTGGTGTCCCATTAGACCTTGGAGTTGATATTCGGGTTTGAACCCTGAAGATGATGGCGGACTCAGCTATAAAAAAATCGGTGCACATCAACGCCATCACGCGGTGAGAAAACCGAGAGTGGTTCATCAATCGATAATGCTGTATTCCACACGGTACCTACTTAATGAGTTACTCATCGTAGAAATTTAACCTGCATTTTACGAGTATATTTATGCAAAATCCTTCATCAAATAGCCTCATCGGGTAAATATAATGAAAAGAAAGAGAGTCACCTAATGAATAGCACGGTAATATTGAAACTCGACCATTCATGGTGTACTTTTTCATCACGGAGAACCAAACATTTTAAAATACCTAGAACGTTTAGTGAACTTTCTGGTCATTAATTTCACCTTAGGAAAACAAATTACAACTTTAATTTTAGTAAGCGGAACAAAGAACCGGTACATTGCACGAGCCCACTTCAGAGCACCAAAAAACTCCGAGAGGATATAAACTATCTGCTATGTAACCCGAACACCTCTCGAGTGAGCTCTACGTGCAGCGAATAATTCTCGTGCATTTGGTAGTAAAATTTCCGCGGCAGGGAGGCATTAGCCTTCGGCTTTTTAGTGATATAAACCGTGAGGAAATCGTAAACAACCCACGAGGGTTGGTAATGGGTACAGCTGGGTGGGGAGAATAAATAAGGGCTGGCGTTGATGAGCGATGTAGTTGGGAGCCGGGCGGGAATGCGGGAGAGGAGAAACAATGTCTCGAGGGCGGGAGGTAAAGAGGTTGGGTGGTTTGAGCTCGGGAAAGAAAAGAGAAGGTCCACGCGAGCGAGAGTAGGAGTCATGCACACTACAAGCGGGCTGTCCTTGCCTGGACAAGCACGAATGTCCCAGGTGTTCTGCATTGTTGATAGTTTGTTCTGAGCTGAAAATGAACACTTCACTTTCAGTAAAACAAGGCATCCACGTCCCGATCGGCGATTTAATTTCCCAGCAATAACTCAAAGCACTTGGGTATCACATCATGATACCTGGTGCAGGGTAGTCACCGATACCGAGTGTTTAATGCCTTGGCGACCTCAATTGATGAAGTTACAATTCACATCGATAAACGTTGTGCTTGAATGAGGAAATATGGGCCACTTAGCAGTAAATAACTCCGGTTATAAAGAAAAGAGTAAAATTAGCAATAGCAATCGCCGAAGCAGATGATGGAATTAAAAAATTCCCTTCAAAGCTGGCTTAAGAAGGAGAATGTAAAGGATGCCCCAGAGAAATAACAAGGTCTCCTTTGCGCCAAATGAAGATGTTACCATTCCGTGACAATGAAAAAATACGCCCCCGGGTGGGCTCGAACCACCAACCTTTCGGTTAACAGCCGAACGCGCTAGCCGATTGCGCCACGGAGGCTCATTATGTACTAGTAGAATACCTATGCTCTTTCAATTCTTATCGCTAAGTACGCTACGAAAGTCATGATGCACTGGTCCTGGGTAATGGTATGGCATTGAGATAATTAGTTTTTCCCGTTAGACATCGTTTCGTATTATTGAAGCCCTATTTGACTTACTACGGAGCCAAGGTTCTTAGAATATACAATAATATACTCCAACAACCTAGCGAGGGATTGACGGAGGACTGACGCCTGATCATGGATTACCAGCACTCCATACACGCACTGTACCACCACTCACTCAGACAAACACAACCAATTGAATGCTTCTCCAACCTTACTCTGGCCATACTACATGTTTGCACCTAATAATGTGAAATTCATTTTTATTCAACTGGTTCATGGGAAGATGTATTAAAACTGCACATTCCATTTCATAAGAATTTTTGCAGCTGCCCCCTTAAATTCCTTTAGGATTTAGGCGTTTACCTCATGTGTTTCATGAAAATATTCCTAGATGAAACATATTATAGTTAATTATTAAAGTAGCTTTGATTAATAACCAGAGAACGTAATAGTAATTGAATGCAACCAATAAGGATTGCGTACATGGTGTGTGTTAGAACCAGCTCATAAACTGTTGCACAAGTTATTCCAGTATTTCCATCATGTTCACTCCTATTCCAATGAACATCATGCTACATTGCCATTTTCATTGAGAGAGTATGTGTATTTAAGCCACATTATCTGAATCACAAAGAGTACAAAAGAAGCAGATCTAAGTATTAATTTTTCACCTCAATGGTTATGACACAGAATGTTTATGAGAAAAAAAATAAAAAGAGACGACATCCGTATTGAGGCGTACATATGAAGCATCTTGATATAATTAAAAACATAATTTGTTAAGGTTAATAAGTTATTACAAAGTTCTGTTGATAGATTTTTACGGCAAATTTCAGCGTTATAAAAATCACAGGAGCTACGCAAGACTCCATTCTGAGAGTGCTAGTCTATATCAAGGAATATAAAACACCCCGCCTCCACATGCCATTGTTAATATGCCTGTTACATACGGAATTCGTAGGAGTAATGAAAATATTTACTCAACCAATCAATTACTTTGACGTTAGGAACTGAAGGCTGAAATATTTTCTCACTCGGAAATGTGTCACAATATCGTGATATACCACTAATGCGAGAATCAGGGGTGAAGAAATGAAATTATGCCTATATCTGCATCTGGAATAGATCAAATTTCATTAATTGGGAAAGTATGCATTGAAGATAAAGCAAAATGCAGGAAAATATTGAAAAATTGTTTTTGTCACTCGTGCGCGTTATTTTTTTTTATTTATATAATTAACATTCCATGTGTAACGCCTTTGCGGCAGCTTGCAGGGTAACACATAGATTTTAATCCAGGATAAATTTTGCGTGTAATCGTGATTACAAGGAGAGAGATATCACGCTCATTAAAGATGTATGGATTTACGTCTACTATTTTCTTTCCCTCTAAACGATTTAGTACACCTAAATATCCAGCGAGTCAGTATAAGCTGTACCAAGGGTTGATGGTAATAGAAAGTATGTTTGGTCCAATAATTGAATTCCTCATCTTTAGTTCAAAGGATATATTTATATCCTTCTCAAGCTCGGAGGTAAATTTCTTCCTATCATCCGACGTCGATCATCATTAGATTTTGCATCAGCTAATTTAATTCTCAAACGGAAAACAGGGAGACCTTTTGCCCTGCTGTTTACCATCCACGCGCGCATTGCTATCAAGAAAACCCTGAATATATCGAATGTAATTTCCCGGGAAGGGAGAAGGAAGTTGAATTCGCAAAATCATGCAACTAATAGTAGGTGATACAAGACATTGAGGTATAGTTTGGTGCATATGTAGGCGTGAGGTGCCAAATGCCAATAAATCCAATGAATAGAACCTCAAACAGGGAATTGTCTCATCGTCATTCGGTGAACAGCAGACAAAATTCCTCGTCGTCTTTTGGCATGCACCTGCATAAACCCTTCTACATCTACACAATACCCTGCAAGCCACCAAAAAGGTGTGAGACATGGTGAATTTACCCCAAACATGCATCACATATCATGCATAACAAGTATTTGTAATTGTATTCTAGTCTAAACATCACAATAAAAAAAATAAAAATAGTAAATCAAGCATGCAAAAACATGGTGTTAGTTTGGTTAGCTTAAATTCCTTATAACAACATGCTACTACGCATGTCCTGTCCTTTAAGGCTGTGGTTTAAGGCTGAAGGAGGCCAATGCTTGATTGTTTTTCTCTTGCACGCCACCTGGCACCTTCGCGTCACTCGTATCCTGAACTATAAAAGTGATGCATGTTTTAGTCACTAAAATGTCTTGTGAAACCAGAGACCCGAAAAAGGGTCTATGACACCTAGATTTCATAAGCTTCGTCTGAAGCAAGATCCATCCTCAATTATTCAAAACCGCCCGTTGGACCGATCATAGGGCCCGATTTCACGTCTCATAAAATAGATCGCGTTGTTTGCAGAATAACCAATTCCGCAAATAAATAGAAAAATGGTTATCTTTTCCGCTTCACATTTTTCCCATCCTAGATGCTAATGTTGGCAACGTCACCACTAACGAGCACAGATGTGTCGTCACGATCCCATCCTGCCAGGTGACGAGCAGGATAAATATAATCAGGCATTGGCCTCCTTCAGTCTTAAACGACAGGGGGGCGGCCTCAGCAGCAAATCCGCGCCTGACCCGTGAACGGCGATGGACAGTTCCAAAATCAGCGCGCGAAAATTACTCTCCGGGGTTCCAGCGACCCACCCTGTTCCCCTAAACAACCCAGTTCCCCTCTTATTAAAAAAAAATCCCACGATAAGTTTCGACCCGCAACCCGCCATCCTTCCCTCTTATACCTACCTCCCACCTCCCTTCCTTGACGGAAAACAAACGCCACGGCCGAAGGGAAGCACTCGATCAAATCCTTCAACTCCAAACGGTTAAACAAACCACGGAGGGGGCGGGAGGCAGACGAGAACGGGAAGGAAGATAGCGAGTGGGTGGAAAATCGAGGAGGGAGGGAGGAGGAGAGGGGAGGGTGAAGCTCTGTTGCCTTCAAGCGGCTGTGACCTGGGAGATGAACTCCTCAAGTTCGCCCACGGAGAGAGCAAAGCGAGGGTATAAGCGTCATCACGTCAGGAAGCGAGAGATTGATGACGCTGTTTGACCATTAGGCGTTTTTCCCCCGTTTTTTTCCTCCCCAGACCTTCCCCTTCCTCCTTGTCTTATTTCCTCCCTTCGCTGGTCATTGTGTAACCTTAATTGCACCGTCCTCCCGTTAAAGGTAGGGCGGGGGAGAAGAAGATAGGGTCGTGGAATGTCAGGCAGGACGGAGGTTGGTACAGAAGTGGTGGGAGGTGTGGCGATGCCCTGAGGGATTTGACAGCGAGAAAGGGCGAGAATGCGCAGATGAGCTGGGAATATTTTCCGATCTCTTTCCCCAACTCCAATATCTCGATAAGAGGAAGTGCTTGTTTGGGGATGGCTGCAGACGGGACTGATTATTGAAAGGTTAAGACCGGAGTGGGTAGTCGGGTTGACTCGTAAGAGTGATAGAAGTGAGTAGAAAGAGGAAGGTAAGCGTTCCTAAAAATAGATCACATAATGGACCACCGTTTGAGACATCATAAATAAAATACTTGATACGTTAACATATGAGTGTTAGGTAAGTTATGAAAATAAAAAAAAAGGCAAATTGATGTATAATTTCTTGTAGCAACGACATCACCTATATTGCTCGTGTGGATTGAAAGGCACAACTGCATATGCAAGCATTAAACTCCCGTGTGAGAAATGCACTAGATAGTAGTTTAGTTTAAAGTTGTAAAATTTGTTTATTTTCGCACAGTATTCGACAATTATATATGTATGATACACCGGCTCGGATATTGCATTATTTAGTAATTGCGTGAAGAGTAACTGACCCAAGAGAAATGATTACGCAACAGGTTGAATAATAGTAATTCTAAAAGAAAAGTGGCCAGGGAAATACTCTACCTCTAAATTAAATTGTTAGCAAATGGTACATTTTCAGATTTAAATGGATACCATAGTCAAGTCATTACAAATTGGATACAGAAAAAAAATGGCACTCCAGACTCAATGTGTTTTGCATAAGCACGCAAGCAAGGACTAAATCCATGTGCTAATCAAATCTGATGGCATATTTCAAGTTTATCATTGAGAAGATATAAAAATACATGGCTGATGATTAGAAAAAATTAACTTTTTTCTCTTTTAAAATGCAGGCGACGCTAGAACCAATGAAACCTGAGAATGATTTAAGGGACCTCGGTTATAGAAGTGATAAACAAATGAATGTAACCTAACCGGAGGAATGATTACTCTCTCTGCATATATCCATTCAAGCAATAGGTTAAAATTGATAATACCAAGTAAGTCAAATATACTTTCAATTGGAAAACAGGTATAGATTCTACTTCCAAAATATGATGGAAAATCACTAAACAACAGAATATTTGAATGCTTTTGGGCGTTGAATTTGTAGTTTTAATAACACCGCAGTGGTGTTACTTTTAGCATTTAGCCAGGAGAGCTGTTTTATCTACAGCTGTGGTTTGGTTGTGTGAATACGTGCACATTAAAGCACGGGGCAAGCACTTAAAAGATTGGATCGTGTAGTTCCGGCCGATGAAATCTCGCTCGATTTTCTGCGTCTACTTTCGCTCACGATTTTCAGTGACTTCTTTCGTACCGAAATAAGCTCCGTGTCAGGCTTGACCTTACGACAGCTAAACCCCTTCATGGGGAGTGAGTAGTAAGGTATGATGGTGTCCTTGGTTTTCTGCCGCATTCTCCAACGATAAGCCTCCAAGAAAAACCTTTGAATATTTTCCGTCCGAATCACGCCTCATCAAGTGACAGATTAATGATAACAGAAGCTCGGCTGTACATAAGACATTCCTACTTTCTACGACCATGTATACGTAAATTCTGTCGTCATCGCCTAAATAGAATTAGAGATCATTACCAACCCTCTCTTCTTCAAGGATCACTGTTGCTTTGATATGATTCAGAGTAGTAATGCCTTGGTTAGTGAAGTTTTTATTGTCTAATTGCTGTATTTTGCCGTAGACTGCTGGAGTGGAAATAAACGAAGAATCAAAGCATTTTTTTGCTATAATAGAGAACTATCTTTGATACCCGGTCAGTTAAAAAGAAGAAACTTCAACTACAAAGGATACGATTTTGTCAAGGAATATATATTTTTAATGATATTGGTCAACCCCCGGAGACTGATATAAGGGAGAATGCTAAAGTTATGATTGAGTGAAAAAAGTAGAAAAATCGAGACTTTAGATCCAAAGTGCAGCAGCAGCAATGGCACACGTCATTCTGGATGGCTATAAAATTAATGGAAACCATTTTAAAGGCAACTTTTCAGTTTACTTGAAAAATAATTTCAATCCATTTACGTAAGATAATGCACCAATGTCTAAAAAATGCGGAGACTGTGCACGTGTTTTCAATGTACAAATAAGCTACTAAGGAAACTTGGCGGAGCAACCAAAACAGCGGAAGATGGAATGCTATATATTACACATTTAAAATTTTACGTAAATATTCCAATAAACATCAGAAGTAGAAAACTTCACTAAATAGTGAATATGGTGAAACACTTGGATATGAAGCAGTGAAAATTATGCAACTCTACGTCACTTAATTTCCAAATTTTCATCCGTTGAAAATTCAGTACCAAAGATCGTATTACATACTTGATCATCAAATATTGGAATCAGTTTCCTAAGTAGTTGAATTTCCATAGCTTTATGCACATAATCAAAAGTATTAATCTGTAGTTTTTGATAATATTTAACTTCAAGTAAGTATTGTATTAATTGCATTGCATTCAATAAGTATTGACATACTGCTAAAATATCCCTTTCCACACCCAATATCGAAGTCTATTTTCCGATGTCATGACTTGATACTAGTTGTTTGGTCAGATGCGTATTTACCAACATCAATTAGGAGCTATTTATGAGGCCATATGGCAAAATGTATGAGAACGAAGTCATTAGCAAAAATAACTTCTTCGATTTAATTCCTTAATTTATAACGTGAACGACAAACAAGCGATTCCTTATAACCCCTAATTATTATGTCCCACAAAGACGGGGATTGGGTTGGTGTGGTAGCTAGTGTAATGACCTCCCATCCCGTGGGTCAGGGTTCGAATTCTAGCAATGGCGGATTTTTCCTTATTGTACCGGTGCCTACTGGAGAGCACTTTGAGTATGGTACGCCGCAATATGGGGTACGGAGGTAGCGCTCACTTTCAATATCGTAGAACTTTTGAGTGGATTGATATATGAACATAAATTTTTTTTTGTTTGAAAGCTAAAGCCCTAAGGAATAGAGGAAAAATATCCATGATTGTTAATGTTTCAATTATTATCTTTGGATTGTTACTGCATGTTTATTGTTAGTAAATGAATTATTATTTTTGAATTGTTATCGATAGACTTATTGTTCTTGATATTGTTATTATTACAAAGGTGTAATAATAAAACATATTTTATCAATAGATACACTTCTCAGCTTTGTAAAGACATAATTTTATTAAATATATCTGGAAACTGGACCGAGATTTACGATTTCGAACGTTATACAACGCAATTCAGTTCAGCTTATGGTTGACATTGTGCGGCGCGCGCTGGGTCACAATTAGCATGTCGCGCGACTCGATACATTCAAAATCGATTTGTGGCTAAACTATTTACTGCTTGTAAAAAACACATCAATTCTTTTTTGCTGTTTCTCTCGAAGATAACAAATCTGCCTTAAAAATTTTTTTAATGTGAATACTACCTCAATCAGTTAATTTATAAATAAAAAATTGTTTATAACAAAACCATTATTTATTATTTAGACTTGGTTTAGTCTTGTTATCAATGAGTATGAGAAAAAATAGTAATATGTATACTTTTGTTTTTAAACATTTATTTTTCGCTGATTTACTTTTGTCTATAAAAATAATTGGAAAAAATTACGGCATTCGCGCACTTTCTGCAGAATTTAATTGCTATTTTTATTTAGATCCATATTTTTCCTCTATTGCTTAGGGTTTTAGCTTTCAAATAAAAAAAATTATGCTTATATCTCAATTCATTCAAAAGTTCTACGATTTTGAAAGTGAGCGCTACCTCCGTACCACATAGTGCGCCGTCTGTCGAATGGGTCGGGTCGAATGGAATGGGAACTCTTTCCTTTACCCAGGTACCCACCTATCTATTCTCTCTGGCGCTAATGGTCTCATTTGTCGGTCGCCTCCCCCGAATAATAACAAC
Source organism: Platycnemis pennipes (assembly GCA_933228895.1). Taxonomy (NCBI): domain Eukaryota; kingdom Metazoa; phylum Arthropoda; class Insecta; order Odonata; family Platycnemididae; genus Platycnemis; species Platycnemis pennipes. Next base: position 88,059,480 of record OW121851.1, read on the forward strand.
AAGAATCCACAAAGACCTGGCACGTGCAAGTTTTGCCATAGCTCACGCTTACCTTTCTGAAACATAAAAAAGTTATTTTAAATTCACAGATTTTAGGCAGAAGTTAATTTTCAGAGGCACTGGGAAAAAATACACATTTAAAATTCCGCTTTCCGCTTTGTTTTTGACTATCACACTCTTCTCGCAACCCTTAGCAAAAAAAATAATAAATGTCTGTATTTCATTGCGTGTAGATCACAGCCTAAGTTTTATATATTTGACGATAAATTCTGCGCAAGAAGAAAGAATTTTCCCATTGAAAGCCTTTAAATTCACCTAAAAAAATTATTAATCCTGGATATTGCGCCGTTTGTAAATCAGCAATATTTTGAGCCCACACTGCGTCTATCTGTCATGAAACGGCTACTAGGTGCTCATCAAATGGAGTGAGTCTAAGGAGCTACCTTCCTTACCTAACACCAACCGCGAGTCGTGATACTTGCGCAAATGAGAGCTTAAATTTCCATAAAGTGGATGGAACCCGCGACACATAAATCGCCGGCGCGCTCACAAGGCGCCGCGTTCGCTTCTCGTCGGGAGCCCGCAATTCATCATTCTCCTCTCCCTACACCAAACATTCCTTGAAGGATTCATTAAAATAAAATGAAGAAAAAAAGCAAGGAACAGCCACTCCTGGACTCTCTGGTGAAAGCTTGTGCGAGCAATGGGTTTGACCTGCACTTCTCACTTCCGTGTGCGCGTGGAAACTTTCGATATGCTTTTTTTTTGCAGAATTTTAGCTTGCTATTCAGGAGGAATTTCTCGCCAAGAAATGGTAGGAGATGTAGGATGTGGAGAGGTGTTCCGACTATTGGAATGATGCCCATATCGCAGAAAACAAGAAGCGGATAATATAATGGAGTGAACGCTTTTCCTTGGTCCATTAAATTGCAGACTTCAAATTGATCTAATTTTGAATATGTTCCTCGCACGCCAAGATAGAAGCTATGTCGCAGGTGTGAGTTAATGGCGTGAGTTAAATAAATATGACAGCTCACTCACTGTACACAGATTTCGGAGTCGGACATAACTCATGGGCATCACAATATCCAATACCGAAATTACAAACGTACTTGGGTCCCATACTCAAGAATACTCTAATTAGGTTGATGGTTTCAGCCGTAGCTTTATGGAATTACCTTGTTTTCATTATGAATTATATGATAAGCTTTGTAATTCCACAATTATTTATTTAACACTGATACCTCCATGTTTTCGACGGTTAACATCATCATCAAGATGATGTTAATTACACTACAGTTTGAAAGAAATAATTGTGGAATTACAAAGTTTATCCTATTATTCATAATGAAGAGATACTCTTGGCAAGGACTTAATTCATGGCATACTATTATACCTATGCCTTGAATTTCGATCGGTTGTTATGTATGAAAATCCGAGGGTAAGAAAATAAATTTCGGTAAAATATCCATACTAAAAGGCTTTTTCTTACACTTCGGTTAGTTTCCATTGAGAGTTGAGGCAGCTGTTTGTTTTTCACGCTGTTCCTTAGTTTCGTATACCATGATTGTCTGATGAAGTTTTTGACTGGGCGAGAAATAAATCCAATCCGGGAATATTTTATTATACTTTGCCCATCGCAGATGTGCCGCTGTCGTGTGGTCGGTTAGTTAGGCTTTCTTTTCTTTCGGGAGCTTAATTTCTCCTGAGAGGTTGCATAATTACAGGCGAACGCAAAGAGTTCGTAGGAAATCCTGGCGATCTAAGCGCATTCAAAGTAGACAGTGAGGATAAATAGCTTTTTCCATCTATCACAAAACAATTGATCTTAACATGTTTTGGCACTGCTGAGATTCGACGACCCTTAAGAACATTAACTACGCCGTTACGATTCGAAATTCGTGAATCCTTTCATAGCTGGAGCGATGACAACTCAGCACTCACAATTCCGACCATTCACTTCTTTTCGAATCCTTCCCTCACCGCTCCGCTCAAGGACATAGGCCTTATTCTTTCGCCGACGCCGTGCAATCATCTCATTCGTGGTTCACGGGTCGCCGATTACTGCGGTGATCATGACCCCTACACGATCCTTCTTTTCTCCCGCCCTCATTTCTCCCTCAAGCTTTTTCCCTTCCGACATCCCCCCCTCTCTTCCTCTTTCCCACTCCCCTTAGGGGCGTTACACCACCCTCCTTCCACCCCATTGAATGGCGGAGGGAGGGGAGTAAGGGGGCGCCGGGTTTCCACCCTCTAACACCCTGGGGTGTAGTCGTGCCTCTTGCATCACGCGAAAGAAATAAAAACTCGCTGCCAGATGAGTGAGCATGAGAATGAGGAAACTTCTACATTCTCCCTCTAGACAATTTCCTCGAATACAGCAAGAAAAAGAAGTGCTTCTCACTAAGGAGCAAATTATCAGGAAAAATTTTACACCTCAGAAATCTAATAATTGCTATCGTAAGCTTTTTGCTTGATATACATGGGTTAAAAAAAGTTTGGCACGATTTCGTATCACTGGTAAATTTCATTTGTATGCTGAGTGAAACAGAACCAATTTATCCAGAAATAATTTTTATGGGGGAAGGGAAACGTTATAAGGTAGCATACACAATCAGCACTAAGGTTGCCTTGACAGGTAGAACTAGAGTTTATCTCGAATTAAGTATTGAGAAGTTGTATTCACTCATCCAGGGTAAATAGAGTTGGGAAATTTATCCATTTCTAAGGTGAATATATAATATTTGGAGACGCAGAAATGATAATAAATAATTCACAAATAATTCTGGTGCACCCATCCATGCGCGTAAAATTTCGAACGAAGTCACAACAGGGTTACAATATTTATATTGAATACAAGTCATTCCCACAGCTTTCTCAGAATCGTTCTTATTCCCAATGTCTCAGTTAACTCCTACTGAGTACATTGCGTCAATCATAATTATGAACTTTCCTCCAGAATATCAAATAAATGCCATTTGTTAGTTGGAAATGTTCCACCATAAAATCATTCTCACGATGCATGCAAATCAAGCATTTTTATAGATTAAATTACCCCAACAACTGAATGGAGTGTCATGAAATCTATGTCAATTGAATTCCATAATATGCTTGAATGAGAGAGAGCCGATATTGCGAAAGCAATTACCCAGGAAAAGAATCTGATAATTTCTAAGAGAATCGTATGAGGACAAGATCAAGCGTAGTACAACCATATTAGTTTGATGAACAATGAGGAAATCAGATAAGTAGAGTGACATTAATGGCATAACAGGGCCCACCAGGGACTTCCTTTGGCCAATTAAAGGCAGGACGAAGGAGGTCATCTAGCGTGAGGAAAAAGAATAGGACTGAGGGTCCGTTTTCAATGCTATGAGTTTGAGGACATACCGTTTAAGTTTGTTCAAAAATACCTTCACATTGAGATGGAATATTTATCTACCTAATAATTTTTATAAATAGTTTTAACCTTACGACTTTCATTCTGTAAGTTTCCTTTCTCATCCCGGAGGGCCAGTAAAGTTACTAGCGGCTATGAGAAAAGGGCTCATGTACTAAGTCTAAGAGCCCTTCGCCTATTGTGGAACAAACGGAAAGCCGATATGCCAGAAGATGAAGCAAGAGCCAAGGAAAAAGGATCGGTTTCGAGCGCCATTCCCCATGGAAACGTTTGTCCGATACATGGAGCGGGAGACATTGAACAGAAATGGCCGCAACACCATGCCGCAGCAATAAACGCCTTGGATTAATTCAAACTTCAGCGCAATGCAGCGATGACTCGTGTTTCGCAACTCCTGGAAAGTTTTAGTGATCTGCGATATTAAGGGCTTTCTCATCTCGTCTGGGATAGCCGGGATGTACTTTTTTAAATCAGCTGAAGACGATTTGAAACGGGACTGAATGTGTGTGAACACACTATCTAAACTAAATTCTTTGATATTTTGGATTGAAAATTTTCCGAGTAGGAACTATTATATTTGGTTGATAGCCCATCCAGATTGGCTGTTCATGAGGCTTGAATAGGAAATTAAGGAAAATTCAAGCAAATTGCTGACATCCATTGAATTGCTGCACTTTGCCATTCTATTAGACCTTTATTTACTTTCATAGGCAAAATCACCCATTAGCTTCCTCATATCCATTAGCAACAACACTTTCGAAACAAAATTCAAGATTTCTATATTCATTGTACCTCCACGGATCATCCTAAGTACTCGACGAGCTTCCAGCCGTATGCTTTAACCTTTGGGATATAAACATCCTCGAGAAGATATTAGTGCATTGGTGCCTCCGATTTTTACTTTAAGTGAGGTCTTATTTCATTGAGGTATAAAAATTGCTTGTGTGAAATTGTTCTTTTCGTGGGAAAGAACAGACACATAAAATCAGCAGTTTCCAAACCACTCGCAAAATATCTACAAAAAGTGCTCATCCACAAACACGAAAGACACATGGAAGAACTCGAAGGTTAAGTTAACCTGGTTAACCGTTGGGCAACTGCTGAACAGCATCCTCATCCGGGGCAATTGGGGCAACTTCTACGGCAAAAACCTTCCAGTTTCCGTCATTTTTCCCCTCCATTAAGTCCAGCGCTTCCCGACTAGCCATCCACCGGCCACTTCCCGTCCCGCGGACGTAGCTTACCTCGTCCACCACTGGACTCCTCCACCACCTGTTCTCCTCTGGCCCTCGACTCACTGCTTCTTGCCCCCAGGGCAAGACTACCACCTAAAACGCCGACGAACACACGGTAAAGAGATGGAGAGAGAGCGAGGCGATGAACATAAAAAACCTCTCCTGTCTCCACGTTTCCCTGCAATGTCCCCCATGCCACTGTTCAACATCCACCCTCGTCTCCTGTAGCTCTCTCTCACGGAATGCTGAAGCAGGATATTTCAGAAATCAAGTTACCTTTGATTTTTTTCCTAACTATGCTGTACTGGCTTGCTGCATAAGAGCAGTAAAGTATTCGTTGAGAGATTTAAGCTCCGATGAAACTACGGCATTTACTACTTGCTTATCTTCCTCAGGGATTACATACATTATTGACTACGTAGCACGATCAATGATCGCACATATATGTGTGATGCGAGGTGTATGCTGGGAGATATGGAGATCAAGTCGAACGCGTTCACTGGGACGATCGTTCGTTTCCTGCCATGCATTAGGATTCCGTCAAGGCAAAGCGTCGATCACATTTATTTCAACAAGCAAGTAAGTTTTGGGACCAATTGGTATTAATATTCGGGAGCAAAAGAATGAAAATTTGGAAGTGAAAATTGAGAAGAAAAAGTCTTCTGCTACATGTTGCTTATTACTTGACGCAGGAAACGCTGACCGACCTGAGGTTCGGGAGTCACTGATATACGCTATTCGAATATTTTCCAATACAAATCCGCCGGTGTGAATTAAATGCCTAAAAATCATATAAATCATCTCTCGTTATATGCAAGGGAAACTTTACCCTCAAATACGATACACGATCCCGCATTAGATGCCATGTTCCGTCTTTTGGCTCCGTCTTTGGCTGAAAAATTAGCCTTTTCAAAAATAATTCACATGAAAAATAGGAATATTGAGAATGCTGGTAGATAATATAGAATCATAGAGAACATGTTTAAACTGAATTTTCAGAACACATTTGGCAGGTTGCTCTGGAAGAATTATAGAGGATTAATAAAACAGGAAGTTAATAAAAACATCTGTCAACTCCACACATAGGTACATATAAAATTTTATTGCCAACGTGATTTTCGACTGCTCTGCAGTCATTATCTGAGTAGATTGACTTACCATCTACCTAGATATTGACTGCAGACCAGTCAAAACCCGGTTTGGTGAAATAGTTCTATTTATGTGTGAACATTGACATTTTTTCGCAAAAATATTGAAATGCAGTTCCTCAAAGTAACACCTGAGAGTCTCAACACAAAATAAGGAATTGACTCAAAGTAAAGTTAAAAAAGGAAAGGAAAGGAGGTACCGACGTATTTTTCTAAAGAGAGAAGGAGCATAAAATTTTCACTAAAACTTGGAGAAGTTTTCGGATAATGCAACGTTGCAGGTATTTTCGATGCCGTAGCCTTTGCGCTTGTAGTAGGATACATCATAAGGAAAAATAGTGGAGACTGAAAATATAAATTTATTTATATGGAGTAATCGCTCCGCTTCCTCTATTTCCATACGCTAACCGAGGTAAATGTTCTGTGCATTACTGTTTGTAAGTAATAAAACATGAATACATAATACTAAATAGTGATAATACGGCCCTCGTTTCAAGTTAGGTTCACGGAGAGAAAATCAGAGTGAGAAGTGACAATTTGATGATTAAGGAAGGACCGTGCGCTTCTACACGTTTTTAAGGACCGCATTCATCGTTAATTCGTCAATCTACAGTTTTTGCTCACATTATTGTAATGCCATGACTACTGGCAATTAGAGTTTTGTATATCACACCACGTAGTTGGATACTTGTTGTAAGCAATAACTGTGAAATATTCACGACGGTTCTGATACCATGAAAATATGTAATTAGGCATTATAAAATTGGGCCTTACTCATGCGAAGATGACACCGCGAAGAAGACATGAGATGACTTTAAAATTTAACTGAAAATAGGTGCGACCAATTACATTCTGTGATGACCAAACTCTAGTTAGCCAGAAGGGCTATGTTGACTACGTTATGGGCTTATTGTTACGAGTGTAGGATAAAAATTGACTGGATGACATACATGGAATGAGATTCTACAGAAAAAATATTTATAGGGCTTAATTTAAAGCAATTTACGTATTTTTTCAGCGTTTTTTGATATAACTAGGATCGAAAACTTGTACCATTTGTTACAATTTTGATGGTTACAATTCCAAGAAATGTCGTTCACGACTCGAAATACTCTTCAAATGTTATTTAGAGATAGAATTTTAGTAAACGTAACTCTTTGGTTCCACCATGAATACCAGTGTATGACATGAACACATATTTCAGATGCTTTTATTTTCTTTCATGGAGTATTTTCCGAAGGACTACAATTGCATTACATAAAATATTGCTTTTGCTTCATAAAGAAAACTTCCACGATAGATACTAAGAAGATCGCAGTAGGATGGGATTAATCAACTAACAAGGTCAAGAGAGGTATGTTTTTTAGCTTAGTCATTTCCAATATCCTAGCGCTTTCATACACTCAGGCATCTGTCACTTAATCAAATGTTACCAGAGAGCTCCTAATCGACTCCAATTTCCCGAGCGCCTATTCCCATTATGCCGGTGTATTATTAAGTAAGGGAGAGGGTTTCCTGAAAACAGTTACTTTCGAAGACCGCTATTTTCTCTAAGTACCGTTGCCACTTATTCTAATTCTACCGCTGTTACATCCCGATTCGGTTTTAAAGGTAAGACGAAGAAAAAGTTATTCGAAAGTCTCATTTAAAAAGCTATACATTGGAACGCATATTCCCATCATCTCCGCAGGTTTAAGAGAGAAGGAGCATAAAATCTTCACTAAACACTTATTTTAAGTAGTTTTTACTTATCTTCGACATTATCAAGCTAAATAGTACGCTGTAATTTTGGCTTATTTAGTGAAATGATGAGTAGCCCTCATTCGGGCATGCAGTGATAGTATTAAAGTTTTGGTCCAAATAAAACGAGGAGAAGAAATGTATCAGGCATAATTGTCTTATACTTTCAGCATGACACTTTATAACAGCACAAATTTTAAGCCATGACTGTTGCTGACTTATGATTATTTTATTCGTAGTAGCATCAATTGGAGGCAAGAATCCAGAAAATGAGGAATATTTACAAGTAGTTCTACGAATAATAAACTATTCCACTGGCTGTTCTGCCGTTTCTAGAACTCATTTCTCATAATGAGCAGAAATATGGATACATTATTTTGGGTTTAAAAGAACGGTTTAACAATTTCTTGAGATTGCAGTTCAATAGTTCCCAATCACTTATTCCCATATTCGAGACTGCTCAAGAAACCTATGAAATAACTATAATTATTTTCCGAAGAACATAATAACATCAAACAGGTAGTTATTTCAATACTAAACCTACCATACACCGGTTATGGGCTCAATTTAATAGAGAAAATATAGAGAAAAAAGAAAAATTCCACAAATTGTATACGATACTGAGTTGATCCCGGCTGGGTGTTTTCGGAAGAAGAACCGCTGAAAGAGAAAGGCGTTAATGAACCAAATCACATTTCAGACAGTATTTTAGGATTATTGACAAGTAAATGGTAATCCACAGCACGATTCTCTCCAGAAAGAAGAATACCCCAGCATTCATTATTTAAAAATTTCTTTTTGAAAGGCGCGGACAATGGCACCCCCACCCTCCCTTTCTCCGCTCCGCGCAAATTAGCCTTTTGAGTGGCGAGAGAGGATTTCGGGGAACGAGACGAGCAGGTGGCGGCGAGAAGGACGGGGCGAAATTAAACGGCGTTCCGCAGGGGTTGCTCCGCTCCTGAGCCCGAAAAGTACCTCGGTGGATGGGAAGGGAATGAGAGTGGTTCTCCTCGCGGAGAGTGAAAGCTAATAAGGGGAGGAGGGAGAGAAGAAGGTGAGGGGGGAATAAGGAGAGAGAGAGAGAGAGAGAGAGAGGGAGGATCGAAGCGGAGGTGGTGGCGAGAGGAGGAAGACGTACCGACTCCGTGATCCACTTCGTGATCCCCGCATCACGGACCGTGATCCCCTCGTGCCGCTTCCACCTTCTATTTTTAATGCCTGGATTAAAAAAAAAAGAATAAACCTCCCTCCCCTCACCGGAGGAGGGTTGAACTCGCTGGCTCGCTCTCTCATTTGGATGAGGAGTGTGAAAGCACCCGAGTTGTGAGCCCCCCTCCATTCCCTTCCCCGGTTTCCTCCCGCGGGAAGAGATTCCTTACCCCGCGGAACAGCTCCCATCTCCCGCCGTCTCACTCCCTCATCTCCCAGAGGTCTCCCTTCCTCAATAAACATCCACCTGCTCGATACCACCAACCCCCAAAGCCTGCTCTCGCAGACCCCCTCCGTCGCTCGCGCGTTCAGGTGCTCCGTCACTTTTCAAAACGGCTCTTCACTAAGAGAACGACTTCCTGAATCTAGCGGCGTGGATGGAATACTCGCGGGGAGGCGAAGGAAGGGGTATTTAGGCCTGTGATGCCTTTGCTAAACTGGCCTGAACTGAACAAGTCCCGTCGTGAGTCCAACAATCTTAGGGATTTTTCTCTCGAGGTGAGCTGACCAATCCGGATCTAGAAGACGAACGAGTTTGCAAAGTACGGCAAGGGCATGTTCCCATCTCATTGCATTCAGGACATTGTGAGAAAATGACTTTGAGTTGACTCCTGAAAGTAATGAAGAATTCTACTTTTTCATTTCCATCCATAATTTACTGCAGAGCACCAGAAATTTTTCCGGAACATTAAAAATTTAGATTAATATTTTGAAAGTTATGCGGCTCTCTACGAGAACAATAAGTTTTATTGCACTACGGTATTAACTTACGAGAATTTCGCTAGAAAGACCTATCTTTCAGAATCCTATGGTCAAAAGCCAAAATTTGTAGATTAAGGGTTAATTTCATTAAATCATTCATAATTCCACATTCAGACAATACAGATTTACATATTTTTCGCCCGTACAGCGAATGCTCTCTGATAATTAGTTATACCTGGCATATGGAAGTAAAGTTCAGTGGCAACCTATTATATTCTTGCTTGAATAGGCAATGAAGTGTCTGGCAACACAATTTAGGAGCACCAATTGCCTTTAAATTAAAAATGTGTATGGCTGACAATTCAATTGTTCTAGTCCCATGTTATTACTTACTCCATGCTAAAGTAATGAATTAGTAGTATTGCACCTCTTAATTGCAAAATCCTAAGTGGTTCATGTACGGTGATCTTTCACTCCTTGCCACACTTTCGCGGTAGATCGAAGAGTTGATACAGATTTAGATGCGCATGCATGATCTTTAAGTTCCCCATTTCTTCGATTCTAACGGTATCAACCTTATTATTTTCCATAACCTTCTACCTTTTTCTAGCCGTCTATTGGAGTAAAATGTACACATTCAGGGGACTGGTACCATTTGCTCTCCATGGGCCCACCTGCAATAGCCGACGATGTTTTTTATAAAACTCGAGAAAATGCTATTTTCATTGTTTAGTTGTGCCACTATCGGCTGTCGTATGGGAAACGCAGCCACTACGTAGGATAAATCTAGGGTAAAAAGGAGAAACAATGACTACTCTTTTATGCCATGATAAAGATTTATCCTACCTAGTCTCCAGTAAATTCTAAATATTTATTACTATTGTTGATCAATATTCATTATTTCAAAGGTGGAAAAAAACTAAAATGAGCCAGCAATATTCAGTGCGTTGGTATGTTAAACAGGAAATGTCGGTACTAACGACGCAAAAGCAGTCTCCTTGCTTAGTTCTATTTTGAGATGACTGGATGCCAAGTAATTACTATGCATGTAAACTATGGTAAAAGTAACCCATCCGATGAGAACACATAGAAGAGCAAGTATCACAAATCTTGCAAAATAGATGTGACAGGTGAGTTGTAATTGACTGCTTTTCGCTGTCGTTGCACCTGAAATGATTAATTACTTCCTTCAGAATAGGAAGGACAACGCATGTTCGTACAGCATTAGTTTTTTTCGAGTAATTGTCGGTGCACCAAAGTATTTTGCCTCGCAGTTAGGCCGCCCAGCTGGAAAATCTTGGAAATTCAGACGAATACATGAACGCAATAAATTTGTGAGTGAACGTGTTAAGCAGCTATTAACTAGAAGAGCAAATTTTACCTGATAGCTTGTATTTTAATACCTTATTCCTATCAAGATTATGGCATTATCTAGCACGTTAAAGTGCATTATGTACCTACTCTAAAGAGAGACGCATACCGTCATTGAAACGGTGTTATTTCCGATCTGCCGCAACTGAATGAAGTACGAAAGCCTTATCACCCAATTTTGGTACATTTGTATGCAAAATTTGGAAGCAGAGGGTCTAAAGCATTTCGTGGCTTATCGCCTGAAGACCCTATTTCAGAACATGATTTAATCAGCATCAGCTGCTCAATCTTCAATGCTGAAACAATCAATAACACAACTCGCATACCATTTGCATTTTTTCAATCTAGCTCAAGTTTTCCGGAAAGAGCGGAACTAATTTAGGCCACCGAAAACTTGACGAGTCTGACGATTTTCATCGCACTTTTTCCGTTGGAAGAGGCTATTGTCATCACATCCTTCTTCAGTCAGATGAATACTGCACGCAAAATTATGAAAATGTACATTAAGGAAACATGAATTATCTCAAGAATTAACCATTGATGAGCAACAAACACAATTTTAGACATTCTTTTCGCTATGCATCATTCTGGGAAAGTAATTTTCATGAAAATGCAGTCCTCTCTATTCTTTAATAAAGCGATTGAAAAGAGGTTTCGCGTTACAGTTACCTACGTACCAAATCGAAAATGCTGCGGATGAGACGATTACATGCTCAGTAGATAACAATTTTAACATGGCTGGATACTGTAAAAAGGTGCGTATGATGCATTGGATGGAAAAACATCTGGAGAAAAAGACTTGTCCTTGGGATTTTTAATTTTGACCAAATTACTTCTCAATGGAGCAACGATGTTCATATGGTTACCATGGCATTGAATATGATGGCAAACAATACAGCTCTAGCATGAGAGATTCTTGCCTAATCAATAGAAAATACTAAGCGAAGGAATTATACAGTGATGCATAATAAAACTTCCACAAGGTTACGCCTGAAACGACTTCTTATATAAATATACAGTGATTCACATTTCGTAGGCTAATCCATTAATTATCTATTTCAGCATAAAGGAAAGAGTAATTAGATGATAGACCACCAGGCGTAAAGTTATAGACGGAAAAAAAATATTCATTATTATTCCGACAACATAAAGTCTAATCCTTTAGGGATATATGCTATGACATTGCATAGATAAGGAAGTAAAATTACAGGTAACGAAGAGGATTAGAGATCTGTCAAATTTCCCGGTCCAGGCCACGAAAGACAAGCACAATCACTCAGCAGCCTATGGAATAAGATCAAGTAATCCGTTTTCTACCGATTAATGTAGGTCTAAATAGATATTCACTTCTTATCATGACCCTTAGATTTCACACGATGTTCCTCTTCGACCCCAAGTAGTTCCTACGTCCATCATTCTATCCAAACTACCTGTCCCTACCCTCCCTTTACCTAACATTCGTCCCTCTATCTAGTTCTTCAAAACACTCTCTCTCTTTATTGCCTTTTCCATCCAGGCCTTCTTTCACCTCCTAATTTCCTCAAACAAATTTCTTCTCTCTCATATCAATTTTAACACTGAATATTCCGCCTTCCTCTCAACCCAGGTAATTTTCTCTACCATTCTTACCCACATCTCAAAAGTGCTAGGTCAATTTTCATTTTCTTTATATTTAAGCAATACTTCCGCACCATATAGGACCAAGCTCCATATTAAGTCCTTTCTTTACGTCCCTGCTCAACGACCTTGTCTCGCATAGGAGCAAAAGCTTTTTTCGCCAAAGCAATTATTCTTCAGACATCAATACTGCTACGCCCCTTTTCCCCCAACATGCTATCCATGATACTGCCAAAGTAGCTGAATTTCTCCACCTGATCTATCTTCTGAGCTCTTACTCATTGAACTCATTTGACCTGGCCCTTTCCTTTCCGGAAAATCTCATTACTTTAACTTTATTATATTACTTTAACTTTATTATATTACTTTAACTTTATTATATTACTTTAACTTTATTATATTACTTTAACTTTATTATATTACTTTAACTTTATTATATTACTTTAACTTTATTATATTACTTTAACTTTATTATATTACTTTAACTTTATTATATTACTTTAACTTTAATATATATATAATTGCGGTTTATCGCCATTCCGTATATTTTGCACCATCCTTGTAACACATCTAGTATTTTTGTAAGCTCTGGGCTGATAAGCTGACTAGCGCTTGGTTATCCTGTAACCTCACCACCTTCATCAATGCTTTCCAATCCTTTAAACCTAACTGAAGCACATCCTACGTCTCTCTCACCATTTCTTCTGAGTATATGTTAAAGAGTACCGGCTACAACAGACAGCCCTGTCCAACCACTCTCCTTAATACCACCAAATCCAATTCTTCATCTCCTACTCTCACTTGCGCCTTACCATGCATAAATTCCGTACCAGACTCCTGTCTACTACTATCTTCCGCAATATTTCCATTAACATTTCCCACCTCACTATGCCTTATTAAAATTGGCAAAGCAAGTGAATATACTATGTTATATATTCTAGGGTTCGTCTACGTCTACGTTATACCTTATACGTACTATAAGAAAACACAGTAGACAGCATAGCAAAGGGATAGTTAGGGGAAATATTTTAGAGTAGTCTGTAGTGCATGGTGCATGTACTAATCCCTTAAATACTATAGATACTAACAGTCTAGTTGCATGAGACCCTATAGATGCTCGTTTGCATGTCAAGAGTGCACGCTCGATGATCTTCAACCCCCGCCACACACCCTAGCGGTGACTTACAGGGTATCGCATAGATGTAGATGTACCCTGTGATCCACCGCGAGGGTGTGTGGCGGGGTTCGAGATCACATAACATGTACTACTTACATGCAACTATGAGATGCAGTGCTACAACTTCATGCACACACGTTAAATATAAGGGTCACATGCAATTAGGAGGTTAGTAACAACACATTAATTCCATTGGCATTCTCACGACTGCCAACACACCCCGAGTGGCCACCCCTTGCGAAATCCAAACTGATCTGCGTCTAAAATTCATTCTCTCTCTTTTCCATCCTTCTACTGATGATTCTAAATACGAAATTTACCGCATAATAAATCATACTCACCGACCGGTGATGCTCGTATTCCTTAGCTATCCTCTTTTTCGAAATAGGTATCGGTACAATTTTTAAAAATCCTACGGATAAACTTCCTCTTTATATACCCACGAACAATCTCACATCCACTTCACCTCTTCTTAGGTTCTTCAGAAGTTCAGATGGAAACACCTACCCACCTTCATTTCACGAAATGCCTTCTCTATCTCTCTACATAGAATTCCTGGTCACAGTCCATTCATATCTACGTTCCTTTCCTCTTCTATGCCCAAACTCCTCGGCCTATTTTCTCACTTCTTCAGCGAATCCTCCCTCAAACGCTGAATCTCTTCTAGCTTTACCGTTGAATTTCCCGTCCTGTTCTTGATACACGGTGTAATATTAACTTTCTTTATGTCTGACATCACTCTAACCAGTGAGTAAGAGCACCTATTTTCTCCTCTCTATCTCCTCACATCACCGACTTCACCACTTTTCTCTCGCTTTCTTTGTTTCCCTCCCAGGTGTATCCTTTGTTATGTCCTTCTCTATGTGTTTCAATTTTTCCATTCAATTCTCTCCCAAATGTTTTCCAAAAGTTCTGCTATAATCTATGGTTTACTAGTCTATGGTCCAACCTAGTGTGTACTATTATAATTGTTGCTTCAGTAAATAAGTTACTTGTAGGAAAAAAATCTCATTTTTGCCCTCAAAACTTAACCTCATAAAGTGTCGAGGCCTAATTATGAAAATAAATTACACTAGTGTCAATTAGAATTACAATTGTGTCTATTATGAAATCATAGTAATTACTACGAATGGAGAAATATTTAAGGAAATCACTTGAAAAATACAGATTATACAAGCAGCTACATTTACTCTTTACAATCTGGCAAATAGGGAAGTTCCAGTTCCATCCAGTTTGTGGATGAAACATGCGATGAAATTCTATCACAGGTACAGTTGTTCTCAATTGTTATCTTTCAAATCTATCTCCATAGATAATTAATTAGTCTAAAAGTAGACGTCCCAAATAATCTCATATAAGAACGAGTGATTAAAGAAATTCAATTATTACGAAGAATGATATTGCTGATTGTCCATTTTTCACGTTCCTCTTCAAAGTTATCATAACGGCCATTTTTCATGATTCTTTCGGAAAATGGATAAGTTTTTCATGGCTGGTTAATTTAATGACTCATGAGCATTGAAAAAGAGGGAGAAGGACGAGAGGAGAGCTACGGCAAAAACTAAAAACGATGGATATGCTTTAGGATATTATGGATAAGATCGTTATTCAAGGTAAAGAAATCAGCCAAAATGAAAGAAACAAACTCTTTGAATCCACCCGGAAATTATAAAAAGAGAATTTAAAAAAATTACAATGCGCTAAAAGATGCGTCGGACCGAGAATGACGCACGACTCATCGACTTTTCGCCCTTTCCTCTGCCGCTTCCTTCCGAGGTACCTTCAACTCAATAACCCGACCCACACACCTCGGCAAAAAAAAGAGCGCCATTCTCCGCACCTCCCTCTTCATCAGTCTCCGGAAAACCACACGCCGATGCGCTCGCGAACTGATTACTTATTAAACCTTGCGCAACGCGAAGAGTGGGGGGGGGGGGGGGGGGGGTTGCAGATGGCACGGCGAGGAAAAACAAGCACGAGACCTTAACTCCCCGCCTCGGTGCAGATGACGTGACCCCATCGAACGCTCTCTCCCTCGCTCGCTCAACCTGTTGCTACATTATCGAATGGTCGTGAGCCGCATGAGGTGCCCCGGTGAGCGAGTGGGGAAAGAGTAGGGGGGAGGAGGAGGGATGATGTGGTGGGGGGTTGGGGGGTGACCCGGAGGGATGAGGTCGCACTGGAGGAGTTCGATGTGAGATGCTGCCAGGTGCCGCTGGGGTAGACATGAAGGATACCAATGGAGACAGCTACGACGGACATTTAGCGGTGGGAGGAGATGATAATTTGGACCAGTGGTAGAATGAAGAAATAAATGACCATCCCAAATTGCATCACAAAGAGAGCTGATCAGCGTCCCCAGAACGCCGACCAAGTTCTTTAAAATCAACTTTAATGGCCATTTTTTTTAATTTGTCGAAGCATATTTTTACAAACATGAAGAGCACTGTGGAACCAACCATAGTGTTGTATTTTATTATGAACAGAATACTCGCAAAGTAATGAAAAGTTTGGTCTTTTATCTCTGATTGAGAAAAAGTAATCTGGCGGGCGACGCGAAAATCACAAATATATGAAGACTATGTTAAAACAGGTAGGTAGTCTAATTGTAAGTAAGAAGAGAATCAAGAGATTTTCCACGGAATAGAGTTGAAATGACTAGGCGACGAGAATTAATTTGGGGAAAAAGTGGCGTAAACCAGTAAAACCAATAAAAATTAATCAGTAAATTAGGAGGTTGAAAGAGGCTGGGTGAACAGAGGGTGTTTATCAGAGGTGCACCTTAACTGACAATGAGTGGGAAACACATTATTTGCATTCAGTAAAGAACAACGCTAGAGGTCAGGCCAGCGCTGACAAAGGGATGACTTAACAATGGTTAAATATGACTAGGCTACCAAAACAGACGCTAGTTCTGAGACAAAGAAGGCAGATGATACGGCGTGCATGACCGTCGTTTAGTCACGAGCGGCAAGGAATGATGGAAGTTGCCCACCGCCGCATGACGGGAGGTGTTGATGGTCCCGCGAGGTCCCGAAACTCACGTCACCACGCTTCAAATGCCCGAGAATCATCTTAAAGTTCAAGAGAAAGGAATGCTTTACAGAAGAAGAAGAGAATGATCACTGCATTGACAAACCCGCTTGAGCATTAATTTTTTCCTCAAACATGAAGGTAGGGCCGTATTATGCATAAAATGTAGCTCATCGGATTAACGTATCAAACGACAGCCATTTGAACAAGTATTTTCATTTTTATACGAAGCTAAGCAATTGTGCAGACTTAATGAGCATATCCTATCGTTAACTGAACTGAACCCGTTGTAGATCTCAACGAATCTCTATGATATATTCGTAACATTGCCTTGTGAGTAATGGTTGAAATCGGCCAAAGCTTTTCTTAATTGCAATGAAGCAGCAACAGATACTCCCTCAAATCTTTCTGATACTGAATGTCAACAAATATACTTAAAAAAACATTTTAAACAGGTAATATTAAGAAACAAAAGCAGAGGTGATTCACGGTGAAAAAGATCTTCGATGAATAAAAGCAGCCCAAAAAGATTGTATGAAGTACATTCACATAAAAAGACAATATTGCGAGAATCTAGTTAGAAAGATTCTATAGAGATGGATTCGCTCTTTATTATTTAGATAGTATGTGCATAAAATATTAGTTTGCTAGGTAAGTAACTAACGGAAATGCAAATATGTTTGAATTATATTGAAAAAAAACAAGTACAATGTACAACTTGAACGTAAAAGAGACTAAATTCAAGAACATCGAATTAGATATAGCCACCAGGGGGAGATCAAAACTAGGGTACGAAAAAATGGAGTTGATTAATTTCTTTCGGAAATTAATGTTCCCCTTAGCTTACAAATTGTGACTAGGTGTTCAACAGAAAAAATCAATTTATTGGACAGTGGTGAAAACTTAGGCAAAGGATTAATTATGCTGATGTTAAAGAGTCTAATGTCAGTAAATGAGCATCCTGGGGTATACTGCAAAAGAAAAAATACTTATACATAACGTGAGCATACTGTGATCTTGGAAGCAAAGAGGGATAAATTCTACTATTTAGGTACGCAACTATGGTAACCATGATGCTTCTTGGTAGCGAATATACACCACTGCAAAGTCGGTTCAGTTTCCCGCTCAAGTTCCTCTTAAGATGCTCGATAAGTCTAGCCTTACTGTTGCAACATTTGCTTCGATCACTTCTGGCACCGGTGTAACGCAAGAGTACACCCACGCATCACTTGTTTTCCCACGGATTCGCATACCACTTCCAACGGGTATTTGTATGTACGTCACGAGCTCTCCATACGCCGTTTATATTTTAGGGTTCCACCTATACCGAAAGTTCCTTGCGCAAGAGGGAAGGTATATACAACGGAAGAACATTGTTGTCACTGCCTACAATAATAATATCGGGCCTAATTTCAGCTATATAAAAGTATCTAACTCTTCACACAAACAACAATCTTTGTATGATTTGCCCGAGCGCAAATTCAGTGAAATTGACAGTAATAAAAATATTATGTGCATAAGAAACAGCACCCGTATATTTTCATGTTTGTAGGTAATTGAACTTCACTGAATAGCTTTGCTTTATTCCTTCTCTCTGGAATTTTAATTGAATATCTTTCCTCTTACGGAATTTAACTTTTTCTGTGTACAAATAAGAACAATACAAATAATATTTAAAAAACAACTAAAGTTATGCCCAAGAAAAATTTAAAAGCATATCTCTGATACAAATAATCTTCCAATTCACAACGCTAATTCATTTTTTGCAATGGCCACAGTCCCAGAAGAGTCTTCAGAAAGTCTCCGTGGATTTGGCAAGATTGTAGAAAATTGACAGCCCATCTGCCACCTGAATGCTAACACCATCACATCCTTAGACTCAATATAGTCCCCGTAACTTCCATTTCCACGTCCAGAATGGATGTTCCCTTCCTTCTTCTACCCTTCTTACCTAAGTTAATCATTTACTAGCCTTTGGTATTTTCTGATATTAAATATTCCCATAACACGTCATTTATGCCAATTTGAAATTCCCTTAGTTCGTAAAAGTCAAAAAAGAACTTCTCCAACCATCCATTGGTTGTATTTTATAATGTAGAACGAAATTAATCGTTTGAATCGCGTTTTGGCGCTACATTCATTATAAAACGCAGCAATTCAGCTCCATAAAAGCTAAATGGTGAAAGGAAAAGTTAGTCACGCAAACACTCGAGACAATTTCCACGGTGGGGGTGCAACGACGGTAGTCGCCGTCTGATGTCACGGGGAAGACAAGACGGGGAGAACGAAACGAGGCAGGGAAGAAGAGACTGGGATATCTACCCTGACGGGAGGGGGGATTGAGAGGGCAGAGAAGAAGAAGAAGAGCGTGTCGGCCGGGTTGCTGATGGGGAGTGGAGGGGACTGCCTCTAGGCGGGGGCACTCCGCGGCTACCATCACTCAAAGCTCGAGAAGGGGGTCCTCAGATGCTTACGGCAAGGGGTTGAGGTTGTGGTAGGGGGGAGGAGAATAGGCAGACTTAGCAAGTGGGATGCAGAGAGATAAAACTCCTGACATATTCACGCCGGAGTCATATCGAGGCGGAAGAGCTGTGGCGGAACACAGGGAGCAAACTGGATGCGGGGACGGCGCAGTTGTAGTCTTTTTGAGACTGTTCACTCGCACGTCTTCATAAGGACGGATTGGTCGTGGACGGAGCAAAGGGATGGCTGACATCATTCCACTGCATTATCAACGGGGTCGTGACGATGATGCGAATAGGAGAAACAGAGGAGGAAGTCTTACTTATTTTTGATAGACCTTATATCCCGTCGTAAAATTAAAAATACAGGCTAATTTATGAGGAAATATAACGCTAGATTCACTTAAAACGTAGGCAGTGAGTTCCATAAAAGCCAAATAGTGAAAGGAAAAGTTAGTAACGAAAACACACGAGACAATATCCACGGTGGGGGTGCAACGACGGTAGTCGCCATCTAACCAATCTAAGGATTGTTGACGAAAGATGATGATGAGGGCATAATCATTGGGAAAAACTCAAGGACCTTGCCGTTTGATGCAGACTTAAGTAGGGACTACACAAATTCCAAGCGCTAATCAAAGCAATCAAGGGAAGATGTTAATTAAAAAGAGGAATAATGCAAACTGATTTCATAGTTTCAGTGAAAACTTTATTTAATGAGAAACCATATTTATTCTCGGCTAATATAAAACATATACTGTGAACAATCAGATGCAAGTTCCAGAAGTTATGATAAGGTTAAAGGAAATTCGTGAATAGCAAAATGTGGACATACAAAAAAAACATGAGATAATTATACTATTTATGAGAGAAGGGGTTGTGAGAAAAAAATATTGGCTCTGATGTAAGATAGAAATGTTTGAAACCTGATGGCAAAAAAGGCCAGAATACTGGAATGAATGATATCGTAATTTATTTTACTTACATGCTCATCCTTGGAAAGAAGTGAGACACTTTAGAGCACGATCCTAAGTTCCTTGTTATTCTAACTTCAAATTAATCTATAGTAAGTATGGTCATTTGTTGTGATGACAATGAGGAGAAATTATCATATTCCCGCTCTATGATTAAGTTTAACGAACGATCAAACTTTTGGAGTAAAGACAGTATGTATAGCGTATATTGATTATAGACCAACGATCCAACCATAGAACAAATATGATTTCATATACTGTACTTAAACTGTCGGACTCTACTCCGAGCTGTGCAGGTAACACTCATGTTTCTTGAATACTGCTTCAATAAAATGTAATAATTTACTCTTTCCCCAAGAATATTTAACTAGGTATTTTTTAGAGTGCTGGCTTTATTTAGGGCACAATTCTCCGTAACACGTTTCAGCCGTTTCGTTAGACCAGTCCTTATTTCCCTATGATTTTTCCCTTCGTTGATTTCCAGAAATAGCCTACATTAATCTTAAAAATATAAGATTCGTTTAACCATGTAGGTTTTTTCCCTTGTAACTTCCGCAATGCCTACAAAGATATAAGGAGTCCCCTGATTATATGAAAATTATGAGGATAGTCGAAGCAAGCTAGGCCCTATCACCCTATCATAAAGATGTTATCAGTAATTTGGTAATATTAAGAATTATAATATGTAGTATACCAAGTTAGTACAGAAATTAGGTTAATCACTCGATCACAGACATGAATACTCAAGAATCTTGCAGAATATTGATGAGCGTTAGTAGGTAGAAGGTAATCACCTAAGCAAAGATAAGAAAAAAGCATGGCATTTTTTTCATAACAAAGGAAATTCGTATCTGGATGGAGCCATATTTCAGAAACGTAATGTGAGAATAACGACTAATGGTTGAAACTCAACGTTCCCATTGACCTCGGACATGAACCTGCAGTTATTGATGAAAGGTAACCTTAATTTACCAAGTTATAACTCAACCGCCGACTTAATAAGCGATGTAATTTCAATCTGATTTATTTCGTGTCATAAAAAGGTGCTTACAAATGCGCGGATCACCCTTCTTGATGTGCCTATTAAATTCTTTCTCGGTCACGGATAACATAATCACCCTCAACACCCCCAGCTGTCATTTTTGATTTTCCAGCTGGAGTGGGCTTCATACAATGGCCGCTGGGAGGACCGGATATAAACAATGGGCGCCGCGCCGTTATTTCGTTCCGTTACCGTGAGCAATTAGTTATACAGATAAACATCTGTGAAATAAATACGCTTATCTCCAGGCCGCTTAATATACAGCAATATACAATAATTGCCTGCTCATCTCGATAGACTCGGTACATTTCCGCTATTCCTAAAATTTAACGAGTATTATAATTGTAACGTCGACGATCAAACAATGGGCGGACTGAGGAGAATTTATGGCTTTTTCATTATCGCTTACGATTTCCATGAATATTGTATGTCCTCGAAACAATGGAAGAGAATGTTGGGGCTTTCTTTTTCGGTATCATCATGTAACGGTAGGAAAGTTGAGTTGAAGCGAATATGTTTTCAAAAAAAGTAATTGAATGTTTAAATGCGCCAAGCAATTGCATATTCTAATTGAAAAATATTTTATCTCTTATTTTTCCAAGCTCCAATTTGGTAGAAGTGAGAGTACAATCGTACAACATCATAGACCAAAATATACTTTGTAAATCCATAGATTTTGGTTTTGATCTTCATTAAATTTCAATTTAAAATAATCGGAGGGTTAGCAAATAATTTAAGAATAAAACTAAGAATCTATGGCTAAATCGGATGCTTACTGCGAAAAAGGGTTATCGAATATACTTTCCATAATTTCGATACAGTTTAAAGGAATCATTTAATACATTAGCGAGAAAATGAATTGTATAATAAAAAAGGATTTTAGATTATGAGATACCTACATGGAGGCAGCCAACACTGCAATACGGTTCCCTCTGCCACATACCTTCACGGTGACACGCAGGGTATTACGTAGATTTAGATGCAACGGCCGCGGAAACCTACGCTATTGCAGCTATGACGACGATTGCAGCACATGATAGACGCAACTGATACAAGGGATGCCAGGAGAGCACAAAAATCAACATAAGCTCGTGGAGCAAAATGAGAATTCCTTAAGGGTTGCCCAAACCGCAGGAAAGATGCTCTCATAGTTTCATTTCCACATAAACTCTTCCTAAAATAAGCAAAGAAAAACGGCCGCTCCCGATTCACAATCATCCTGCGTACCCTCTGCATGGGAATGCAACACATAAGCGGAAATCCCCACTCAGGAAGCGACGAAGCAGCGTGCGGTAGAGACCAGAGCAGGCCCTCGCACCTGCCGGGCTGGAACCACAGCATCCCGAGAGATTCAGCAGGGACGGATGCCAATACTGATCGCCTGGAGGTTTAAGGAGGGGGGGGGGGGGGGGAAGGAGAGAGAGAGAGAGAGGCCGTACTCCACACACTTCTCCCTCACTTGAGTGGGAGAGTCTTCCTCCACCACCGATACCACTACCCTCGTCCATCCCTTTCGGTCAATTTCCTCAACCCCCTCTCCTTCATACGTACTTGTCCGGCAGACAGAAGGGGAAGGGTCCCTTGCGAGTGTAGACCACTCACTGTAAGCTCGGTCACTAATCTTCCTTTCACCGGAGCAACCGACCAACCTGCCAATCACGGAGCGCCCACGAACTGCGAGACGGAGAATAATCAGTAGACCTATCCCCCAACTCACTTTCCCTCTACTCATGTCACCCACACCGCTATCGAGAGCCCCGCGAAGCGATTCCGGACCGCGCGTGCTCCATCGGAGGGTCATTAAAACAACCGCGGAGGAGGGCGAAATGTATTCAAACACCCTCGTAGCAAAGGACTGCCAGTTACGGGGTAATCTCATCTCCAAAGATCCTCACTACGGTAGCATAATTACTGAGAACGAAAGAAGGTCGAGTAGGAATTGAACTTGGATAGTACTGAAATACTGCATGTATACAGAAAGATAATGTATTGGCATGAATGGCATTTGTGGAAATAAAGAAAGATTGACTTCTGATTTTTATTGGGACATACATCTATATGTTCTCCCTAATAACACCCGATATGAACTATTGGGGCACACGTACAAAAAACGAGAGGGACAAAGCCGACTCATTGTCACGTTTGGAGTTATTTTTCGTGGAATGATCTTCTCATAGCGCCTTTAAAACCATTATAATGTTGTTAACTTTTCAAATTCATGCATTATTAAAAAAACTGTGGTAAAGATGTCTCTAAGCACGAGAAACACGTTACTACTTTTAAATTTCGTCACGGCTGTGAAAATAAATTCTGTAAGGAAAGAGAACAATACCGTTTGGCAAGTCTCTCGGCTCTTTTAAAGAGGGCATTATTTGCCTAGGTTTGACCAAAGGGCATACGTTTTGGTTTTAATTCGTGAGAAAGTGTCTTCCCAAATTTATTTTTCTCCATTACTTGAGAGAGATGGAAAAAACAGGTTGATTCACCAGCATTAGTGTTTAGTTTCACAAGAAAATATAGCAAATAACAAATATTCGGAAAATTTCTTTTTTCATGATTTACATCGTATTATTTCCAGCTGAATTAAACATTTAAGTGTTAATTTTAGTGAAAGGTTTGGTTTAGCCATAGGTTTTAGTGATATGTTTATCCCGTTTATCCTTAATAGAAGACAAACATAACAACTTCTACTAAAAGCATTTACAAAAAGAGGGTTTACCTACACATCATCAATGCTCTGAGGACGATGGTACTACCACTAAAACGACGGCTGCTGAATACTTGACTTGACCCGTGGGAAAAACCGCGAAGAATTTACTGCATTAGTTCAGCAGGAAATGACTAAATCCAATATAACCTACATATCATCCACAGGCACTTAAGGACCCCAGGGGGGTTATTCCGTAAGGAAGGCGCCCGATGCCATCTGAAAAAAGATGCTTTTTTTGGCATCAGCTACTCGAAATGGCATCGGTTGTTATTCCGTAACTAAGTCGCCCGATGCTATCTGACAGGAGATGCTTTTTTGGCATCAGCTACTCGAAATGGCATCAGTAGTTATTCCATAACTGTCGCCGATGCCATTTTTCGATGCCATCCGTGTCACGGGCGCCAGAGGCCGTGAGCTAATGGCATCGGCGAAAAAGCATCAGAAAAATCTTCGCTACGCGGTCGTCTTTTGTCCGTTCCTCGTATCTTCCGATATTAGTGTCGTATTGTTTACAAAGATCATGCGCGTTCAATAGGTTTGTCAGCTTCTACCATTGCTGCCTTTAAGTATTTATTTTTTCCTAAGGAGCTCACGAAGGCTAATTAGTAATCTTTAATTAGAAGTTCAGTAATTTTCTTAGATTTTTCCTCTTCCCCTTCAACCGTTTTGTCGTTGTAAAACAGAATGAAGTTGTTGGCACAATATATCGAATTGTATATATTACCTTTCACTGAACAAGTATACGTATATCATGTAATGAAATACGTAGTGTACTCCCTGGCAAAAATTCCTTACAGTTCTTTAGTAGAATTCCTTGGACTGTTTTAAACTGTGGACTGTATTCCTTAAAGCATTGAACTAGTTTCTTAACCGGATAAGCGTTCATTGGCAATTATTTACACTGTTCTGCTCAGATTTCTAAATGCATTCATCCCAACATAATTTCGAATGATATTCCTACGGCTATTACATAAGTTACATAATAAGAAGAGGATGTATAAATTAAACACTCGCTTGCATCTATTTACCTCTGTATTTATTATTAATAATTAATTCTACATTTACTTGTAGAACGTTTACATATATTCTGCATCCATTTATATTATTTAGAAATAAGTTCTTCAGCCATATTCTCCGTAGCTTACCTACAAAAAAGGTCTCTGAAAGAAGAACGATCAGAAGACTTAAATATTGCACTGATAACATAGGTATCTTTCAATAAATTATTAAAATAGTTCAATTAATTTTCAGCAACTTCTATCAATTACATTTCAACGGCCTTCCGTCAGTAAGTGGTGCAAAATCATTAATATACATTGATATAAAATGATGAAATATGATGAAATGCTATGATGAAATTTCACAAGTATAACCAGTAGGATAACCAGCTAAAATACTTAGTAAGCGAACATTTCATTTTCGATCATTTAATTACACCTCTCTTATTAGCGAAATGTCTTTCTGAAATGGAGCATCACGGAGAAAGGGCCGTAGTACGACGTTTTCTACATAATATATTCCGTACGGAGGCCCACACATAAATGTTGTAATCCCCGGGTTGTTAAGAAACCTAATATTGCGAATCGAAACCTACGTACAAAATGGAACATGTTTTAATTTTACTTAAGTGTGTTTTACTTACCTCGAGCAATCCATTTTCTCTGGAGAATATAATTATCTATAAGCAAAAGTCACCGACTCTACAAACGTTTTTCAAACGCTATGTCGCAGCTAAAGTAAACACAATCCCATTGGTTTAAGTATAACGTTATTCGTTTGTTATCAACTCATCAACGTGAGACATCATGGATACGGGCATAACTTCATTATCAACTAGAAGTTCTTTGACGCACGAATGGCATCGCTAGTCACCGATGCCATTTGCTGATGCTTCCGCTGGCGGATTTTACGGAATAACCTCCGATGCCATTTTTGGATGCCGTCTCGAGAATGGCATCGGGCGCCTTGAGAATTAGGGAATAACCCCCCAGGTCCCTCAATCTTCCTTTAAGCAGAGTAAATTGTAGATATAGATCATTAAAATGTACCGGGCAGAGACCCCGCCATGAATGAGGCCCTAGCTCATGACTTACTCCCTTTCTCTGCTGCCTGCTTGCGATTCAACCAGCCGCCGTTCTACTCGTCCAGGCTTCGGCTGCCTGACGTCTCTCACGGCGGGGAGCCTGAAGCGAGAGGCTACCGCGACCTCCGGAGATGTCGCTGGATGCGGAAGACGCGCGGAGACATCGCGGCGAGAGAGACAGGGGGGGGTGAGAGATTCGACGGCGGCAAGTGAAGGCGCACACCGAGAGAGATGCTGCAGACCTCGTAAAGTCGCACGATGATCCAGGGGGAGGATGAGGAGTGAAATTCTTGAGGACACGATATGTGATGACCGTCAAAGTTCAGATTTCTCCGAGGGGTGGATGGGCAGCAGACGAAAAGCGAAACCTGCACCATTTCATATTTATGATACGCAAGTCGAGCGAGAAAACTCCTCAAAATTGAGCTGCTGCAAACTTAAGCTTACAGCACAAGGACAATTATGATTATTGTTTATCGATCTATACCCATTCAAAAGTGTTTTCGGGCGGGTTTGAAATACACTAACTTCCGCCTTCGATCGATAGGAATCACCTTCTTCTTCCTATTCTATTTTTCCATATTTTCTACCAAGGCTTTCGGCAGCATTCCGGCTCTAACCATGTACATAACTAAAGTGTAGCCCGTATTTTTGGAATTGAATTGAGCCCGAGTTCATAATTTATTTTAACATCAGCTGTAATTTTGGATACGCAAGCTAACAGACACTATTCCGATAAAAATATTTGGAAATTCATGGTGTGGAGAATTTTTTGCAGAGATGAGCTAGAATTTTTGAAGGAACTGGTCAACCATACTCTCAGGACTTCAGTCAACTAGTTGTCCGAATTCAAAACTTACAGTAATAGCACCAGCTTCGGCTTCTGACAAAGTAATAGAGTGGCTTTAAACTAACCTTGGTATCAAGAGAAGAACAAAAGAAATATCCTACAGAATATAAATTAAAAATACACAAGCTCATTTAACGAATTGGTCCAACCTCCCTCTAACCTAATAGAACAGATTATCATTTAAAGTACCTACGAATATCAAATTACTATAAGTTTATTAAAAAGGAATACCTATCCTTACCAGTAGACACTTAATATGATATCAAATTTTACATGGAACGTTACACGATATTAATTAGTTCCAAATTTCTTTTGAAACCGATTGTTCCCATATGAAAAATACGCTGAATTCTACAAAAATGGTAAAAAGCCACCAGAGAAGTAAAGAAAAACAATGAATCACATGAAACCAGCCGGATAAAGTACACGATACTTAGAATGTGCATGAGCTAGTAAGAATCATAGAAAAAAATATATGGTCGTCGTGACAACTGTGAAGTGAGAATTAAGCGGGGTGGATAAGCGCTCTCTTATGGGCGATATAGATGGGAGATGTAGTGGAAGTTTCACCCGGCCGATAAAAAGGGGGAGCGGTCAGGAGCGGAGGAGAGAGGGAGAGAGAACTGACGACCGAATGAGATGCGCCTTAATGGGAGATGTGTGAGCAACAAGACAGGGAGGGAAAAAAGCACGGGTCTGAAAAGGAGACAGTTTCCCGGGCATTCGCGGGTGCGAAGAGGAACGGGAAGGGGAGAGAGTCAGACGATAAAAAAAACAGAACCCCGAGAAAAAGGAAGCAGGGGATTGATGGCGCTAAGGTAGAAGTTCAAGAACGGGGCGTCAAAAGGTGCTTCAAAAGTGGTCTTTAAGAAGGGATATCTTTAAATGCAACGATGGCGATGATGATGGTGAAGGAATTAATGCTCCTCAAAGTGTCTGTCCAGAAGATTGGAAGAAAGTAAGAAAGGCTTGCGGCTTATTTCACTTTTTTCCTTACCGATTTCCCTTCTGACCGCGAAGGGAATTTTCAAACCATAAAACGTTCCCAGAGAGATTCATTCACTCGTCGCTCCAACGCTCTCAATTTATGGGAACTCTCGATTAATAAAACAGTCAAGCAAAACTGAAATGAAAACGGAATCTGCTGAATATAATTACGCTGCAATAAAAATCACATAAATACACATCGTTATCTGAAGATCTCTACTATGTACTGCGAAACGGCCAGTTTTCAACACCCCACACTAAGTCACGTAAATTTACAGCCTTTTAAGGATTTTCAAATTAACGTTGTTGATATATTGTTCAGGAAATGACGATTAAGGCCACATTTTAATAAAGAGTGTAAAAGTTGTAATAATATGTCTTAATTTGTGATCATGGAAAACAAAGTGTCCGTTGTAGTCGTTAAGTACAGATCTCTTCACTAAATCTTATTCCGTTCCGTTTGTATTTATTTATTCATTTAATAATCCGAGGGATTGAATGATAGCAAAATAAATTATATAACACTCTTAGTCAATATGACAGAAAATTGTGGAATCAAGATTTTAAAAATATATGAAAACCCTTCGAATCGTACGAATAAATGGAAATGTTATTGTTTTTCACACTATTACTTGGTAATATATTCGAAAAAAGAAGGTAATCCGGCACAAAAAAAGTATATATAGCCCTATAATTATTTAATCATAAATTAAAAATCTTATGTGCAAGAAGTGAATATTTGAGCATGCTTAATATTTTCCTCTTGGCCTCCTTTGACCGAAGAATTCATTGTCGAGTGGATGTGCGGAAAACGGGAAGCAATAAGGATGAATTGCACTTCAGCGTAAGGTCTCGCTAAGAGAAAACAGATGCTATTATGAGACGAGTTATTTGAACGAGAGCTCATGGAAATTGACAGAAAAATGCTAATGAACTCGCTTTATACCGAGTGTTCTCATCTCCTTCCCGTAATAAGCCATCCTCTAAATAACTCAAGCGACGGCGGCGCACACGGGACTGCATAAACAGTTTCGACGCGACCTGGTAATGAGGCATGTCACTTCGACGTGACTTCGACCCGTCACCTCGTAGACATGATCCCTCTCCACTTCCTTCATCTTCTCCGCCTCCCACAACCAATCTCCCTAGGCCTCCTCGCTATTCCCGCGAAGCATCATCACCATTTTCGCTCAGATTCCATTTTCTGCATGTTTACGCTCTCGATCTCAGCCTCCTATCTTGATCCTTCACGTTGTGAGACCGTTGCTATCGTCGAGGTCAGAGGAGGCAGCTTCGACAGGTATGAATTTATTGAACTTGGTCAACTGAGAGCCAATGCCTGCCTCTCGAGACAACTCGGAAAGGATGCCTCTAAAAAATGGCCTTGCACTCGTAAACAATCTGATAAAATGGAAGCGTAAGAACATAACTTAACCCTTGAGATACCAAAGATGACAAAAATGTAAAATTAGAAAATTTATGATAAGATCTTAAGGGGTCATTTCAACATGCAATTTGCATTTCAATGAAATAACTGGAAAACTAAACGGATATTCCTAATAGTGAATACTAGAGTGGTTGCTAGACTTGAAATGGAATTAGTAATCTCTAGTTCAAAGTCAAGATACAAGTAAACGTTCGGATTAGTTCTCTTTGGTGACAGATACGTCACGTGACTACGGCTACTTACAAAATTATCGACATACAGCAAGAATACGTCTGACCCGCCCGGCACACTATACCTCGGGGAGACGACGGCACACTATAAGTCTCCCAGATGGACTTCCCACTGCTTGCAATTTTCAATTAATGACAACTGAACCTTTTTACTAAAACTCAGCAAACAGCGAAGTCATATTAATTAATAAGCATGGTTAAAAGGCTCTAATTTTTGTAGTGTCTCTAATTTACACTTGCGTGATATTAGAGCAGCGTGGTATCACATCTTAACTAGTTGGAGCTGCTGCACTTTTTTATTACCTACTACCATCTCCTCGAGTACTACTCTAATTTGCGATAGGTACTTGAATATAAGTTGAAGGAAAAAATATCCAACCAGAAATCATTCCTCACGCGGGATCTTAGATGACTGTCAAATGGTTTCAAGTCAATTTGCGAGATTGGAACGGAAATCGGTCCATTTGAGAGGGGCTAAAAAAAAGTCACATCTGAAAACTGCTTATTGAGGTAGCTTAAGCATGCCATGGATCACAAAAAGACCAAGTAACTAAAGGACCAAGCTCTCTTACCCTTGCAAGCAGTCTGTTGGTAAAAGTGGAATAACAAGTAATGCAAGGTTACTGTAAAAAATAATAGACGGCATCTACGCGTAGCTGCACTGATTCGTCACAATCTCAGACCTGGTTTCTTATACAACGTTCTCCTTATATCTTCTTGGATGAAGTGCCTAGCAAAAGTGCCATATTTATCCTGGTTTATTAAACTTTATTATCTATCCCGAGTGTGATCAAATAATGAATGACCTCATAACATCCTATTGCCAATGAAAGTCAAAGATTAGAATGACCGATATGTCTTTCTATGGCTGAAATACTATGAATAAAAATTTATTATCTCTCTCTGACTACGTGAAATTATTCATACTTCAATGTCTACTTTACAGGATTTCCGTTGGAGGATATAAGCACAAAGCCTCAATTACGAAGTCAATCCGTCTCGATTCATTATAAGCGGTAGTTGCAACACAAATGCAATCCACCCGCGAATGACAATTCAGGTAACACGCAAAAAAAGTCCCAAAAGTTTTATTTCGTTTCTAATTGCCATAGCAGACTATTTTGAAAACTGATGTCAAAGAGGAGCTTTATATTTAATCGAAATGCAATGGAATCATACTAGTTCCCTGAATAATTGGTGTAACACCTAGGAATTTCTAAGTCGAGAATCCATCGATAAAAGGAAGATTATAATAACCATATGAATAGGGGATTATACAGGCCCTTTCTATGTTACAAAAATAATGAAGTTGGTTCTGTAGGGATTTAGACAATAACGGAAATTGATTCAATATAAAATTTTTGTTGCCTACAACTTCATCTCAAATTATAGGTACCTTTGTCATATGTAATTTGATATAAACGTCACGCTTTCAGTATGGTTCACTTCCTAAGGTTCCTAAACGATTCCTGGAAGAGATTTTTAACAATAATTTTGATCCAACGGTTTAGGTTTTATGGCACCGTTTATGTTTAACATCGAGGTAAAAAATGTATACATTTACCAAAATTGCAACTCAAATATCAAATGAAGTTAAAACGCTTATATCAACTGCTAAATACTATCAAATATATAAAAGATGACTGTCTTTAGTCAACTTCAAAAAAGTACTTTTCCATTGGGAAACGGTCAGAAGAGGAACTCTAGTAAGTGCTGTTATTTTACCCATGGTGGTATATATCACTAATTCAAGCATATTTTACACTGAAGAGCGTCGTTTAAGTGTGTACATTGAAAAAAAATCATGCACCATGCATTATTTTGCAAGTTCATTCAATTAGTCCTTAGGCTTGTTTGTAGTCATTTGTGAAAGACGATGATTCACCAGCTCACAAGCATCAATTTATAAGGAACATGAACGTCAATCTTGTGGGCAGTTACCACGTCATGTACACAATCCTCTGACAAGGATTGGCATAGACCTCCCCAGATATCATGTTACGGAGAAGCGTATCACGCTTTGAATCCGTCGCGAGCAATGTTTACGTTTTATTTACGAAGCAACACTCGAGAATCATTTCTCACCCTGGGAAGTTTCTCGAAGCTCAATATTTCCCAAAAGCACCACTTTTAGACTCGAGTACAATTACGTGTCACAGATACGGACAGTCGCCTGCCCCAACCCTATTCTTTTATTTCCTCATCCTTCCTCCCCGTCTGTCTTAGAACATCCTCCTGCTTCTTTTGTCTCCATCCCTCTTCTCCTGGAGAACCACTTCTTTGTCGAAGCAATTAGAGGAAACTCGCTAAATACACAAGACGCTTGGCCCTTGTGTACACACACGTCTGCACAAAGGACTCATCTTTCTTGGCAGGACTCTCGGCTGCCCGTTCCCCAGTCTCAGCCCTATGACCCGCATCTCCTTAACTCAACCCCTCTTGTCCCATTCTCCCCCCCTATTCATTCACATACCTCCCTAGGCATCCAATCACTCACGCTAATCCAGCATTGTCCATTCTCATATCCCACTTGGACCTTGGGCAACAGTCTATCTTCGCTTGCTTCCAGAGCATTCTTTTCTTGACTCCAATTTTTGAGGCTTCAACATCCTTTGTTTTTGATCCTTTACAGCCAAACTACGAAGAAAACCTAATTAAAACTTTACTGAGCTGCGAAAAATGCTGAGAACCTAACATAAATGAAACGCGGACGCAGAACCCGATATGCAGAGAACATCCGAAATTTTCCATAGACCAACGTGTAAAATTGTTTAGACCTGGGAATTTTGAAGATATAAATATAGGTAATATTTGCAAGGAACTTTCTGCAATTAAACATTGAATTTTAGAGCATTATTACACATTTTAAATCTTGTGCGTGGTGGTGTCTGCATTTGAACACAGTTGATACACTAAGAACTATCGCATACTCCTGTTCAAATATGAAGCAATCAGCAAATTCGAGACCAGCATTGCAAGAATTAATGCTTAAGAATATTATGTACCATAAATATAATTTTTACATCATAACTTATTGTAATTAAGCGACTAATTGTATGAATAATGCATAGTTTATGTCGTTGAAAGCTACTCCCGAAAGTGAAGTTGACCCGATATTCCACTTTAATCTTGATAGATATTCATTCAAAAATTTTGAGAGAATTAAATAAATATCTGAATACAGGGGACACATATGATAAAGAGTGCTACGATAACACATGGCCCAAATCGATGATTCTTTTACAAGAAAGCACATCTTTAAAATAAAATTTGCCAATAAAACCTAGGACTTCCAAATTACTTCCAAAGTAGTTTACCACATAAAATTACGACAATTATTATTAACTAATTGAAAGTGTTCATCCGTATTATTCTCTTCAAATGCCTTTTCGTCCTGAGTTTATAAGGAGAAATACACCGACTTTTACTTACAGATAATAGCAAGCATTATTACCCTGAATTTAGATAGACAAGCATTCTCATCCACATTTTCCTTACACTTAAAATTTTCCATGAACTACCTCATGTTCAGTCTCATAACTAAACATTCTTCCCGTAGTTCTTAATTCACTTCCACAATCTAACTCCCGTACCATTCGTCATTATCTTTTCTATCAGACCCTTTCAACTCCTCTCTGTTTGACGGCAATGGACCATCTTCCTAAGAACCACATCTTGTACGACATTATTTCCAAGGTGACTTTCTCAAATACTGAGAAGGAGGCATTCTTAGCAACAGAATTTCTTCGAAAAGACGATGCAAAAAATTGGGCGATTCAAAATTTATCTCCCTCCATTCCCTTAAAACAGTAAAATGTCTTGCGGAAGAAGAAAACCAACAACAGGCAAGAGATCAAATTTTTGGAACAATAATTTTCTACTATAAATTTTTGTACACTAGACAAAATTCAGGAATAGGTATTTCAACGTGGCTTAACAGTACTATATGACTTCTAGCTACAGTCTGCCGCTACAGCATCACCTTAATTGGAATCAACAGCATTTTCCAAGCAATAACAATTGAGTAAACCTTCCAAGGATGATTTGTTTTTTTGATCCTCCAATATTACCTTACTCTCCAAAAGATTGCGAAGATAAGAATATGTTAAAAGATATAATATTACTCGTAGTATTATATCTTTGGTAGACCTTAAAGACAATTCACCCAATAACTACTCAGCCTATCAGATATGCGGGGATTACTTCAGTGGACAGTTTTAGAAAACAAAATAGAAAAAGCTTTTTAATGTGTAGAAAATTATGATCTATTTATTTTCTCGTTGTCTTGCGTTATAAGGCACTCCAACAGCTGAGGTTATTTCGCACCGTCCATTTTTAGGTCCTAGGACAAATTCATCTCATGAAATGTTTTCTGATCTATAAGCAAAAAAACATTTACAATTTAAATTACGTTCGATTAAGCGGAAAAAGTATTTCAAAATGATATCTAAATGGATAGTGAAGCGTAGCTGAAGGGATGGTTGTCAGTCTAGCTATAACATTTTTAAGATTGTGGATAAAATTTTGCCCGGACCAGCAGAGTCAATTTGGAGATATATACATTCAGCAAACTTTAAGACGAAGAGAAGTTATTAGGTTATTGAAGGGGCAATATTTGCTTACTAATACCATTTTCCTTTTATCTGATCGCTTCCATAAAATATAGCTGTCAAAACTACACAGTATATTCCAACATAAAAATCTAAATGTTATGTCCACATACAAATTGCTTTGTTCACCAGAGAAGAAATCCCGGCACAAGAAAAGTTAGGTCAGCGTCTAAATTTGTAATTTTTTATTATCAAGACAAAGTATCCCCTTGACAGACATAATGAATGATAGAGACTGAAAAAGTGGAAGAAGAGTAATAAAGCGGTTATGTGAAGTTGCTTGAGACGATAGAGACGGTAACATTATGTAGGAAGAGGAAAATGATAGGAATTTCAAGCCTTAGGTAGGATAAAGGAAGTAGTGGGTTAAGCACAGACACATAATTTTGTGGAGCAGAAATTTTAAAATCTAAAGACATTTAAAATCATTGAATGAGGAATAATGCAATAGAAAACTCAGCAATGAGTTGAGTAATTGAATGCAGAGAATGCTGAAAAAATCTATCAATGATACAAAACACCAAAGAAGGATGTTTAAAAATAAAGTGTACTCTCGCTAAGCTACACGGGTTCCAGGTATGTCCTTCTGCTTTCACTCTTTCTCTGTTAAGATAACCAATGAAATAAGCATGCGGTCGGAATTATTCTATAATATGTATTTTTCGTTTGGCATTTTAGCCTAGGTTGATGTGCAATTTCCTATTCTCATAGGATATTAAGCAACTACACTCTTTTCTCCATCGCCTATCATCGATCGCATATGAGGCTCAGTAACACTAAAAACGACTAAGTGAGAACGGGGAAAAGTTGGTGCCAGAGAACAGAAGGAACGGGGACGGAATACTGGGAAAACCCAAGAATAGGATCTTATTTCTTAGTTTATTTTTCGTAATTCGAGCAGTGCTCTTCGGTTCTTGGCCAATGAATAATCTCGATAGGGGGTGAGAGATTGTAAAACACTTTTCTATGCCCCCAGCGCCGTTAAAGCACGCCAGTATCTTTACCCATTTAAAAGCAGTGTAAGTTGTTCAAAAGTGCGAGGCGGCAGCTAAATGTCCTTGAAAACATGATAAAACGCATAGTGTTCTTGCAGAATCGAGAATTTAAATCACTCGACTGGCATTTGATCCCGGATCTTCATAGTATGGGATGGGCATGTAGCAAAGATCCAAGTCCAAGTCAACACCAACTGCGGTGAACTTCCTTGATTATCTACGTAATGGATACGTTCATCTTACGAAAATTTTAGTGCGTCTAAAGTAGACCGTGAGAGGGAAAGTTCACTCTGTAAAGGGGTTTTAACCCTACTCAGGACTATAGGCTCATTTATATCCCCTGCCACACACCTTCGCGATGGCTCGCATGGCCATTACGTAGACGTAGATATCTAAGGAAAACTAACAAGGATACGACTGAAATGTAGTAACGTGGGCACCTGAAAAATCACCCAAAACTGAGTCCCAGACCCTCAGCTAAATAACCAGCATAATTACTTTCATCCATGCTTTAACGATATTTTACCATCACATCAACTATTTTAACAGTTACATTTAAAGTAGGCACCCTGGCTAAACGTGAAGTGGTGTTGATTTAAAGTTTCAGTACTGTGATGGGTTTTAAGACTGGTAGGTGAACTTCAGAAAACAGAAAAAGTCGAGGTAACAGAAATGAAAGTGAGGTAACAGGAGTAAAACTTAGGTAAGGAGGAATTGGGGTTGCCAGAGGAATCACTCATATTATGCCTAAAACTCTCTGAGCTAAAGCATTCAAAACTCATTTGTTCCCTCTGTCGCGAATTATTGTCACCAGTCAAAAAAAATCGGAAGTACTTAACTGAATTACTGCTTGACTTCTACCACCCTAAAAATTAAGTCCTGTGTCAGAACTCTCCGAATTTTTAGGCGATTTCATCTACATGAGACTTGCTGGGGAAAGGTTACGTTTTACGATTTTTCTCTGGGAAAAAAATGTGCCGCAGGAACTAGGATGAAAATAAAGCTCCTGAACGATAAACCAGCGAATTATTTTATTGATAGCCAAGGGAAATTACGACAGTGAAACATACCCACGTTTGGCTTTGTAAGAAAAGCGTCTTTTTATATAGTCGATGTAATCCATCAGAATATTTACCTAATTTTTACTCCGCTCTAGGCGTAATTTCCCCCTCACTTGTTATTACTACTAATAGTTAGTGGAGTAGGTGACCGACAGCTAAGGTCATTTGCGCGATTCAGGGAAGGCGGGTAGGTGGAAAAATAAATGGAAGAGAAAGGAATTTCTGAGGGAACGGAGGAGGGGGAAAAGAAACCCGGAGTAGGCATTAGCCTAATCCTAACGAATGGTGTCAATGGGACCACGTTTTAACGCCCCATCGGACGAACGGAGTACTGAACTCGGCGTGCTCTCCTCTTACCACTCAAGCAGGAACCGGTAGACCATAAAAAAATCTTTGCCACTGCCGGGATTCGCACCTGGGCCGTCGGGATGGGAGGCCAGTACTTTAGCTACCGCATCCACGTGATCTCAACCATAGTTGATTTTCATATAGGTAGAGTGAATACAAAGTAAATAATAAAGTAAAACTTTTCCTTTTCAAGAAAATGCTTTTTTCTTATGGCCGATGTACGCCCTCGGAATCTTTTAGCCTAACGTTTTACGGCTGCAAATTCCAGACGTGATTTTCCCCCTCGGTGGATTTTCAGGCCTCGCTGTTCGCATGCGGCTCAAAAAGACACCAAAAGTAACACAAAAGGGGGGCGTGACAGTAATTCAAGCGGCCATATGACCACAACATGGGCCCTTTTACGACTTCGCAGACAACCAAACAAGGCGTCCGCAAGCGCCTCTCCTTATCGCCACACCGACTTCCACCCACGCGATCCCCGGCCACTCAAGACTGCCTTCTTCACCACACCTACACAGTCCAGGCTATTCCCTCTCCAAACCCGCACTCTTCATCTATCTCTCGCGACCAGTGGTCAATTAAGGACTCCCATTTCAACTATCACCTACACCGGCGACCACTGAAGAGTTAGCACTTCTTGAGACCAGTTCCGGCATCATACGTGCAGTTTCTTATGTTTAACTCGAGCCTTCCTTGTTCATTTATGCAGTACAAAATATTCTCCCCTCGTACAACCAGCTTTGCATTCCTAAATGGGATAGTCGCAGGAAAACTGAGGGAGATCATAAAGAATGTCGCTAATGTGTACTGACGAGTTAACAAGGCAAAAGACAGATTCAGGATCTCAAATACTAAGAGTTGCCAGTGTAGTCACCATAATCATCATTTTTAACCTATAAAAACTTCATACAGCATAAGAAGTGATAACAGTGTATTAGCTTAATTGCTGGAGAAATATATTGTGATTGCACACCAGCCAGTTAAAATACATCCTACGAAAACAGTGCAAAAACGGTTTTTCCGAAAATTATTAATTTATGGCTACCTACTCGAGATAAGAGGTCAAATTATTCATCATCATAGATTATCTCCTGCCGTTTTTTTGTAAACAAGATGGGGCCACATTAATCGCAAATATTGGATACCTTATAAAATCAACTGATTCAGGCGAGATGTAGTGGAAGTTTGACATATTAGAATCAAATATCGGTGCACTTTTCCACAAGTAAACTTTTTACTTGTGGAAAAGTGCACCGATATTTGATTCTAATTGGATACCTTGGCTGACAGGGATGCAAATGAATTCCACCAAAACCTTTGGCAAGGCCCAAGCTATTCCGAGTGTTGAAAATGGAATGATATACTCACGCCTCGCCTGAAAAAATATTAAAATATTTCAATGGTGAAATACATTATTAAATGAGGAACTATAAGAGCTGGAACTAATTCTTTTTCACATATTCTATCATTTTACGCATTTTTGAAGAAAGCTACATATTTCATAGAATTTCATTATTGCATTTAGATGCACATCTTCCCATGCACGTAAATAAGTGTCAGATTATCATATGCATGGACATGTTTGAATAATTCTTCAATTTTATTTGAAGTTGCTATACCCAATTTCCCTCTTTTGTTCGTAAATATTCTCTCTATAAAGTAACAAATAGATTATTTACTTATATATCCGTAAGTCTCATTGTTCCTCAAGTACCAGTAGCGGAGGCGAACCCTATAGGGGAATGGACAACGACTGTCAGCGATAGCCTCGGTTAATAACAATTTCCGCCAACAAACCCGTGTATTTAATACCATGGCGTATTGGCAACAAGGCACTAAATTATTTTCAAGCATACGAGGTTGGAAATAGATTAGCTACTATTTTTCAAATATCTATACTAATTTAAAATTTACGCAAAAATAGGAAAGGGTGAAATCGTTTTTCTTAACAATTAAAAATCAGCTTATCAATTCACATCTATCACCTAATTAATTGATTAATTTTAACTAGTGTAAGAATAAACTGAAATCTACTTCCCAATGAATGAAATGAGCGCTCATTTATTTATATGTAATCACCATCTCACTTTGTGACTCGTATCGAAGAAGCACTATTTTTAACATTTTAAATTATAAGGGTTAAAGATACTAGCGCAAAATAAATAGGAGGGGAAGAATAGATCGGCATCAAAGCCATAAATTGAAAGTTTTTGACTAAGTTTATACAAGTCAAAGAAAAAAGTTAATTACAAGGTATTAAATGCCAACGGAATTGGTAGGTAAACATAATGCATAATACGCCTTAAACACCAGTCAGAAAATAGTGCTCGAGGTATCTACATTTCCCCATTTACGAAAATAATGTTAGTCGCTAATGGCCTCGCACGGGTTTGCTAATGGAGCAGATTAGTACATGTATCAATCGACGAGTTACCAACGAGGATAACACTTCTGCTAATATTAATGTTGCCCCCAACAATTTTACTAATACTGGGAGATCGTCATGAGCCCTCATCCTGTAAACATGGCTTCTCCTATGCAATACGAGGCAAGCAAACAATTTAATTCCAGCATCTTGCGAGGAAAGCTATGCATTCCGCCCGATTACGATCTTTCCATCGCTACTGTAATTTTCGTGCATGACTAAAGGAGAGCACATGATTAACAGCTGCGCGATGGGAAATTTATTCCGATCAGCTCGATTCACTTGCAAATCACACTGCTCCATTTTCCCTCCTCCACCTTTTAAGATACCAGTCTCCCGATCCTCGCCCCCACCACGTCGCATTCTTTTCCTCACATCTGCCTTTCCATTCCCTTTCGCCCTTACGCACACACGGACACACCACGCCCCTCCCTCCCTCCTCGTTTAACTCGCATCCCCCCTCCCCTCACTTCCAAAGCGCAATCTCCCAATTTATCTCATTCCCCTCGCCAATTCTCCTGTCACTCCCTCCCCACCCAACTCCTCCTCCTTCCTCCCTCACAGATCATTTCGCGAGAAAGCCAAGTCGTGCCGAAGTGTGTGTGTATTTGTGTGCGCGCGCGAGAGGGGATATTGAGAGAGGGGTGGGGTTGGAGGGAGAGGGAAAAAAAATTATGGCTACCGCGCGCACGCACGAGGCCATGGTCCTTATATTATATTTTATAGGGACCTTGCACGAGGCCTTGGGCCGCAACCAGCGGCCGTGCCATTCGTCAAACCTCTTGTGAGGACAGGGAGAGATGGTGTGAGTGTTTTCTGGACGGGAGTTAAGTTAGCTTGTGAGAGGGTAGGAGGCAGGAGAAGGAAGAAACACAGGGGAGAAGGAGGTGGAAACGGACGTGAGGGAGGTAAAATTGTTTATTTTTTTAATTGATTTCCTCAGCCAATCGGAGGAGTTGTCCAGTCCGCGTTCATTTTCCCCTCATCACCACCACCACAGTCCATCTGTCGCATGCATTAGGGAAAGGAACGAAGGGAAAATAGGGTGCAGGGAATTTCATTGCACCGTGTATCATGCCAATCCATCCGCGCGAGACAGCGTGTCCCGATCGTGAATTATTCATTCGCTTTACCTCCCCACTACACCACTCACCAGCTCCTTCATCCAGTTGGGGCTTGAAAAAGTCGCCTGGAGAACTAAAGGCGAGGTCACTAATAAAGATTTCTGAACTGATTGGTGGACGCGATTAGATTGTTCTCATCAATAGGACATAATAGCCTTCTGAAATAGCTAATGCAACCGGTTCTCTGAAAATATTAGCAACGGAGTTAAAAATATTGAGTCGAAATTGGAAATCTTTACCGAAAGAGTTCTCAGGATGGCAGTGCCTTGGGTGTTCAAGATAGATACATTACCGGTGGAGTCTTCTATGTTTTCATGAATCAAGGTAGTTAAAAATGTGCTGTGGGAGGCATTGGCATGCTAGCCTATGGGAAGCAAAGAATGGGGGCCCTTGGGAACGATAAGGCTCCGCCTTCTCCTAACAGAAGATTGCGTTTTATATCGCCTCTTATGGAGACTGCATGCGTATTAAAACATAAATAACGATTAAATCCTACCCAAATTCCATCTCAACGGAGTCAATTAATCTTAATAAGGTTATTTAATGGAGGTTTTAATGCATTCTATTCCCCTAAGAGTTGATTTCATAACTGGTTCAAATTTTACCTATGTAATTGTGCTACATGCTCGGTGACTGTTTATGTGTTTACGCAATTTCCTCTGATTCTTTGACAAATTTTTAAATACATTCCATTATTCATCTCACAACTCTAATTTTCGACCTGTGAAAAGCAACTTTACCCGTACGAGTATCCTCAATACGTCCTACCAACCAAGATGGACGCTGGCTCCACAAATAAGCTGTGATGCCTCCTCCACTACATTATAACCTCTTTCGCGAGCATCATTATTTTGGAGGACTTGAGCGTCGTCAAAACGTAAGGGCACCTATGAAAACAGCGAATAATATATTTTTGATGTAAAAAGAGCCAGAATATTGTATCACATCGCCGCTTTCTTTTAAGTGATTCACATTATTCCATTCCTGCACGGCAGCCAAGGTGAGTGAGACAGCATTTATTTACCAGCCATACTGAAACGATGGAACGATACAATATTTATGCGATAGTAGAGTTTAGTGCTAGAAAATACAAGCTGTTTAACTTTGGCCTCGTGCACAGAGCACTTTTCATCATTCATAACTATTTTATGGGGATCATGTCAATTTATGATAAAGGGAAACGCGTAACATGCCAAAAGAAATAAAATATCTACCTATCGTGGATAAATATCATAGACAGTGCATAGAAAAATAAATAAAATTACAAATGATAACTACACACATCCGACCAAGTGAGATTCGAGATGGATGAGCAAAGCGAAGTATACTCAAACCATCTGAAGGGAACACTAAATGAAATACTTTCTCGGGGCGTCGAATGGTGTTTATATAGATACAGCATGGAATTGGTTTTCCTTGCAGCAATAAGATGCGCTTTCCCCAAGGAAGGTTCGCATCCGAAGTCTCCCTTCTCATTTCCGAGAAATGTCCTTCGTCCGTTATTTACAACTTCTCTCTACGCGATCGAATGATCGGCTCTGGCATTCTTCTCCGCAGACCCAATCACCGAGGAGTCCTATAATAAGAATGGGCGTCTCTTTACACGTGTAAGCCCTATTAGGGAGGAGAGTCCGAAAGGGCTCCTCGCCTCTATCTCCCAGGAAATATCTTGGGCCGCGTTATATATCACCCTCCTTTAGTGGCAAAGCGTCGATCCGCAAATCGCTAAAACCTATCCAGCCAATTAGCGGGGGATCACACCTCTTGAACAGCACCAAATGACCTTCGACCCGCCTTTTCAAACCAAACCATCATTTTCACGGTACCATACTGGCTGGTAGGTATATCACGATTTAGTGCGGAATATACGAAGGAAGAATCGAGGAGAAAAACTGACATATGATCCCTTTTTGTGACAGAAAGCGGGGAATATCGAAAATATCGAGACGCATTATTTCAACTTTTTGAAAAATCTGAGCAAATGTGAGAGCATAAGAAATTCGAAAAATAACAGTCCAGGATTTGAAAAGGATTGCATGTCAATAACGATCAAGACTTATAACATTATTCATGACAAAAATTACTGATAAGACCGTGGAGGTTTCATAAACTACAGCACACATATGGGATGGATGGGTACAAACTTCGGTAATATTACCACCGATGAGCAAATCTTCCTCTCACAGCTCTCCTCTCGTTACGACTGCCGGGAAATTTAAAGCAGCAGAGACGGTAGATATAATAATGATATTTTATATTTGCTACAATCAACGAAGTATCCCGAAATTATTGGCGTTAATACTGTGATTTTG
Source organism: Platycnemis pennipes (assembly GCA_933228895.1). Taxonomy (NCBI): domain Eukaryota; kingdom Metazoa; phylum Arthropoda; class Insecta; order Odonata; family Platycnemididae; genus Platycnemis; species Platycnemis pennipes. Next base: position 88,101,772 of record OW121851.1, read on the forward strand.
GAGTGACGACACGAAGGTCTGGGAAACTGTATCGGAAGAAGACAAAGATTTGTTAGATATCATTATAAACATTGCCTGTGTCTATGAAAACGAAGGTTTAAGATAAAAATTAGGCACTTCCAATGAACTTTAGCGAGCTATTCCCGGTTTACACATTAAAAAGTTGTATAGTTGTAAATAGCAGTTCTGCGTTTTATTTCTTCAGTCCACGATCTCGTCACCTATTTAGAAGAGCTATCAATTTCTGACCACTCACTCGCTCAACAATTTCCCCTCTATTATAGATTTGAAACATTCAGTCATTCTCCCGTACGTTATCTTGCCTCTTATTTCATCAAGAAATATCAATTCCTTCTTCTTTATTGCGATCTCGTTTTTCCTCCCTTCTGAAATCGCATTTCCTCCACCAAAATAGCTACTTGACAACTATTTTGGCATATTATAATTATTTTTAAAAACAGCACAAATTCACACCTTGCCAAAAACGTGACATTTAACTCCTCATTCTATAGTACCGGAATTAAGAATTCCTGTCACTCTAACCCTGAAATGAAATTTTCTTTTCCAAAAGCCATATCGTTACCCACATCCAAAAGAACAGTGATAATATAATGCTAGACTCATAATAACCGGCAACATTATAAAATCAGGCACCGCAATACATATTGAAATAGGTTGAGTAAAATAAATGATCCATGAGTTATGAAAAACGTTAATGAATATGCTATTCATCTACTTATATCTGGAAATGATATATTAATCCAAATTACAGCGTCAGTAACATATATGATGACTAGTAAGAAAAATAAATGGTTTTGTTCATACTAATATGAGTGGAATTTGAGTCCATATTTTCATTCTATACTTGGAAATTATTCAGTCCAACAGAGGGAATGTTACAACAACAATTTAGTACGTCCTAATAGCGAGTGAAGACTAATACCATCCAACGCCTGATGCCATCGTTCTATTTCTCTGCGTTGTAAAAACACATGATGCATGTATTAATCCCTTAAATACTATAGATACTAACAATCTAGTTGCATGAGACCCTATAGTTGCTTGTTTGCATGTCAATAGTGCATGCTTGGTGATATTAACTCCCTGCCACACACCCTCGCGGTGGCTTGCAGGGTATCGCGTAGATGTAGATGCAAAGTCACGTTGCCGACAGTTGATTATACGTATCATGGAGTTGGTAATTCCCTTTCGGTCTCATCATAGAAAAAATGTTTGAGAATGTTAGAGCCGTCACGGTGTGGAATACGATAGCTTTATGCATTTTGAATGAATAACTTCATTATATTCCACACTTTTACAATTGTGGAATAGAACCAGGTCGTATTTAACATGTCTGATAAAAAGAAATTGTAACTCATTTGTGTATAGCTATGTTGGTAAGTAGCACTGACAGGAGAAAAGATTCCTAAATTCGGTAAATATTCAGGTGCTTGCTTCGGCAAGGGTTTGGTGCAAGAGGTGGGTAACTCCAAAATTCACGAAAAACTGTAACTCCATTTTAAATTCATATTAATATAAAAATACTAATAAGCCTGAACTTTTAAATTATACCCACGCATTACCACCTTAAAGTAGGTTCTTCGAGAATATATCTCTACGAACTATTCAAGCTATCGTATATTGAATACGTTAATCAGTTTTATGTGTCTCCTGAAAAAAATGTTAAAATTGAGTTACCCTGCTCTTGCACCAGACCCTTCAATCATGGTTTTTCTTCGATGCGAGCATGAATTAAACCATAAATTACACTTAACACGTTTCTCGGCAGTTGAAATGGAGACATTTCCATAATGTCCCTTGCGAGAAGTAGAACAAAAGTACCACTGGCTCTCGACGGCCAATACGGGAACTAAACGGACGATACGGTTAAGAACTAAGCGGTGAGAGATTAGAAAAGTTCCATGTTTTGGCTTTCCATTTAGCATAAATTTCGTTTTTGCTTTTTGGATACTTTCAGGCGCCTTTCATACGATTCAATACCAGGGAGAGCTTAAACTCAAAAAACGAGTCACTATATGACCGCGTACTTTTAACACCCCATTGTATCTTTATTAATCCATGACGTCCGTCCCCTATCTTCTTCCTCCCTATATTATATATTAAATTCATCTTAAGCTCTTCGAATCTCCTGTCATATTTAATGACATTCAAAGCAACTATCATCATCTTCGCTCTTTCGCGTTGGCACAGCATTCTCTTCTTTACTGCCCTCAAAAAACGTCCTCCATTCACTTCTACTAATTTCCCTGACCAGCTCAAAACTACGTTGCCTCTCAAATCCTTCTCCTTCCATTTACCTGCGTTGCCTTCTCTTAATTACCCATTCCACTTTTCTTTCCTCTGCTGCCATCTTTATATTTATCTCATTCCTATTTCACTCCGTACAGCTAACTTCTCCATTCTCCTCCACGCTAATACCACGAAGGCCTCCATTTTCCTTCCGCTCATCCTTCTTTCGTAAGGACTAGGTTTCTAACGATTATTGAGTGGTAGATGAATTATTTATTAACATGTGGACTTGAAAGTCAGGTCGATAAGAAAGGAAGCCTGATAACTCAAAGCACAAGTCCTAGGAGCCGGCATGGTTGTCAGGTCGATATCGCCTGCCCTGGCAAACCAAAGGTCACAGGTTCGAATCCCACCCAGGGAATGGATGTTGTGTTTGTCCCAGGATTAAGACCTTAGGTTAGACGGTGCGATATAAACTTAGCCGTAAGAGCATCCAAAACCTAATACTACTTCTACTCTCCTAGGAGAGAGGCAGGCCTAAGACAGGTATAGCAGACAGAATTATGACCTCAGCATGACCAACTATTTTTTATGCAATTCAACAATAATCTTGGATTCAGCTCAGGATGGAGATATGTCCTTTATGGGGTCTGGTCAAAATTTCAGCGACCAGTCGTAATTTTCCGGATATAGGCTAAACTGGAGGGATAATACGAGATCGGTCGACAGCCGGCCGGCACCAAACGGACACCACTTCGAGCGCTTCCTCCTCTCAAGTCCCCTCCCCCCCGCTCCCAATCAACCCCGCACGCTCCACCCGCACGTCCGTCGAGGATTCGATTAGCGTTCGGTTCGCGCGCGCGCTCGGCGCGACTTAATAAGCAGAATCGTACGTAAATGCGGAGCGCTCTGCTCAACGCGGCACCGTTTCGGTCGTGCCCGGGGCATCCCGCACGCGAGGTCGCCCCCGGAGGGAAAGCGAGCGACCGTCACGATTCAAATCCACGACTCCGCGCGCAATCTCGGGCCGAGATAGCATTGTCGGGTCGCGGACGTGACGTAATTGATCCTAGTCAGGAAAGGATCCACGAGATTCTTTACGATCCACACTTCCAATCCCTCCTTCCAAAAAGAGTGTGGGGGGAGGAAGGGAGACCGCCACCCCGGCCATAAGACAAGACGGACGAGTATTGGCAGTCTGTTCGGCGGGCGACGTTCTTGATAAACGGCCCCTCGCGCAAAATATACCCATAAGCCGCTCTGAACCGAGAACGACTGAAGACCGCTTCGCTCTTATTAGCCATTCATATTGATTTGTGAAAATAGATGGAGGTAGCAAAATCACCGCAATTATTAGCATTATGAAACTGCGGTAAAGAAAGGGGACCATCCAATTCCCCACTACTGGCTCAATGACTTTCAATTCATCTCTCGTGTGCTCCATTTCTCTTTAGCCTACACTGTTGAAATCTGAATCGACTAGCGGGGATGCTATTGATGCTTATTATACCTTTGAAACTCCTAAATGAAATTACACTCTGATGGTGAACATTCAAACCCGATATGAAAGTGAAAGAAGATCTCGCATGATTTTGGAAGGAGCACATTGGTCGGGGAACATTTTTAGCTACATCATCACACCCAATTATGAAGTGAAAAGGGAAAAATAAAAAATCATCGCACAGAGACTTTCACAAGTAGATTCAGAATTAGGCTAATAATTTTTCCTATGTCCAAAGAAGAGACGGTTGCAGATCAGCGTGGAGCAGGGTTTAAAGCAGTTGGGAATGACTGCCAATAAGCGATAATAAATGCTAATAACAACTACAAGTTAAGGATTCGATATGTTGCGGAGAAATGATATAATGCGGAAAAAATATCGAATGATCATAAACAATCGACCGCAGTAAATTATCTATCACCTATTCAATCTTGAACATAAAATAATCTAGAATATTGAAAAATTTCCTTCGCACTGTCTTTAGAAAGTGCAACTGGATTGGACTTCATTTCGTTTGCAAGAACTGTGTTTTTTTCTGCGTGAATATTCAACGTTATAACGTGAAATAGTCAACAATTCTGTTCCCTTGACGTGCATAAATTAGGTATATGTTGTGCTACTTTGGCCCCGGGGCATTTTCAATTCTTTGCACAACCGAAAAAACAAGGAATTTCTCTTCATGATTGTTAAATACAATAGTAATATTTGGAAAACAACTATCAAGATTGAGGTAGAGGACATAATGAGTTACTTATATTGCACCAATCAATCACCTAAAATTATTTGGCCCATCAAAATCGTCATCACTCACAAAATAATGAGAACGCGATGTTATGTAAACGTAAAGTTACAATTTTACTATGAAAACGTAGTTTTATATTGAAAAAGTCTCAAATCTAAAGCATATTAGCAGGGTATGTTGAAGTAGATATTCTCGAATCTTTGAGGCATTCCTACCACCCAAGATGACACAGTCTTCCTCAATTCTATATTTTTGTGCGAAAATACCTTATCACAACAGAATAGTGAAAATACAAGTATAATTCTCCGTTTCACTGACTCTAAGATAATATATAACCGTTCCTTTTCGACGCGTGTTTCCTCCGGTGTTCGGATTTGTAGCACTTGAAAACTTCAGCTGAGAAACGTTTACAACATGGCTCAAAGTCGAGTTTTCTTAGGAGTAGACTCTCCCTAATATATTAACCCGTATCAACCTGGAGAAATGACCCGATCACGGAGGGACTTCGGGTGAACCGGATCCTACGGTCTCCTAGGGGGAGGCACGCGAAGGCGCTCCGTCACGGACTCATCCGATTCGGAAGTTGAGGGAAGGAGAGATCGGAGGAAGCGCAATCGGAGAGCCGCCGACCCCGGGCACGTGCCCTCACGAACGCGGCGCCTCGGAAGTGGGAGAAGGTTGGGGAACCGCCCACCGAGATCGCCTAGAGGTCCGGCCCAAAACGGTCAGCCCATCCGATCCCCACGGACGGAGGTGAGGGGAAAATGGGAAGGGTTTAGCGGCGGCAGGAGAGAGGGCGGGTGGGGGGGCAAAACCACGAATCCCTGGAGCGCGCGTGACGGGACCGAGATGGACTCTGGAAGTGAAGAATAGGGGCGGACCGTGGCCTGGAGCAGAAGACGGGACTGCAGGGCCGGAGAGGAGGAGGTGGAGGAAGGCAGGTGGCCATCCATGGACACGGGCAGCGATTGTGAACGCACGGACGACTCTCTCGGGTATCAGCCGCGGCGGGACTCGCGGAAGTCGGGCGCGGACGTCGGGAAGAGTTTGGGCGCCCCGTTTGCGGCCGGCCGGCCTGCGAGGGAGGCAGCTAGGAAAAAAGGAGGGGTGTGGGGCGGCGAGTCACGGGGCATTTTCAATTCATCGCGCAGGTGCACGACCGAAAACCTGGGCAAGCGGTGGGAGATGAATAGCTCTCCTCTCCAGGCATGAAAAGGGGATTATGCATTCCGGGAGGTGGGTGTGAGCGCGCCAGGGGGGGAATGTGAAATGAGATCATTTCTCTGAGCAGAGGTTCCCGATATCCGCAGCCTTCGGCCATGTGGGATACCCGATGAAATTAAACTTTAATGTGCATGGACTGATTGAAGTGAAACATGTGGTTGAAACACACAAATCAAACAGTCGTACATCACATTGAGATTTTAATTCATCCCAACAAATATATTGGAGGGTATCAAACAAAATCACACGTGCTAAATTTTGTAATTAATGATAAAACGCTACCACTATCTTCTTGAAAAGCTTCAGGCTCAAATTCAATACCTAAAACACTTTGAATATCCGTTCCCCACTTTTTTGCGGGAAGGAAAGATGTTACGCTTCGCCTAATAATATTTGGATTCTCCAGAGATTCTTTCTAAGTAATCAATCAATTACTGGTCATTATAATATTTTAGATTTTGAAATCATCATACCATGATCAACCCGAACTAGAAAAAATAATTAATATGCAAGAAAGAAGTAGGAAAGGCATTACAATGCGTAGACACTTTTTCGTACCTACATGTACGTGATACCCTGCAAGCCACCGAGAGGGTGTGCGACAGGGGGTGAAGATCACCAAACAGGCACTATTAACATCAAGACATACGTAAATGGTGTACTACGGTCAATCCTCAGCTTGCGGCAATGGAATTCCTTTCAAAAATGTATAATCAACGGAATCCATGGAATGGAATCCTCGTTGAGAAAATAATCAACAAATAACAAGGAGGTACAAAATAGTATAGCTCAACAGTTTCCATTATACTGGGCATTTCCACGGCCACTCATGAGCTCAACCATTCAAGCCACGCCTAGGGTTAGTTTTATAAAAAATTAGGCGTTTTTGTATTAATGTATTTCCTTTAATGGATTCACCTAATGATTTCGGAACTGCTGTCGCAGTATGGTGATTGCACAATACAGTCTATAACCAGTCATATGCATTGGAAGCCTATGGATGTTCATGCCCTTTTTCTTATGACAAAATAAAATGGACTCTTCCATTTGAAGCTCGTGTAAATGAAGGAGCTTTCGAAAACCAAACACAGTTTCACTCAGTATCATTAAAGAGACTGTTATTTATAGCGCAACTATAGCACTTGTTTTTTCTCTCATTCAAGAAAGTTTACGCTCTAAGTTGCATAAACTACCCAAAGGTAAGGCTAACGAAGATCATTCGTTCCAAAATCACATTCGTTAGACGAAATCTTTGTCAGCAGAAATGTGATTTCCATTAGGTATCTACAGGAAATAATTTGATTCGCTCTGGATGCTGTCCAAAGTTTAAAGATAAGTTTCATAAAATAGTAAAAAGCGCACTCGAAGTTACTCAATTTACTGTGATTTTAAAGACGATCGGTGCGAAAGTACAGCACCCAACAAAGCTTCGTTATGTTAGTGTGAGCATCCACTAAAACGTTTGATAGCAGAATCTAAATTCGTTACGTGAGACAAAAACCAGCGAAAAATAACTTCGTTAGCCGAAAAATTCGTCTCCCGGGTTACTCGTTAGCTGAGGTATCACTGCATTTTCGTAGTGATGGCAATCACTTCAATCGCTATATTTTGGGGGATAGTGGGAGGCCTCCCTTTCATGTGACTGCCTAAAGCCTTGGCTAAAGCTATTCCATCCACGGCAGTGGGCGTAAGGACAAAAACCAGGTATCAATTTAGTGAAATTATCCATCTCATATCTTGGCAGAGATAAATCGACATACTTCATCCAATGGGTGTCAACATTTCGGTCAAAAAAAAACAAAAGCCCGCGGACTGCGCTGGAACAGAACGGCAACGATAAACGCGTCCCACACGAAGGAAAAACTCCATTGAAATTCGAGATGGCGCAAGAGGAAGGGAAACTGATTGATCGAGGATCACGAAGCTAAATTAATTGCGAGATAAATTACTCCTCCAAGCCCCCCTCTCATTTTAAAGCGTCGGTTCCGGTGTTGACGAGTTCAGAGCAAGGAGAATGAGCGGGACTGGATGCGTGCTACGTGCGTTTATAGAGGAGGGACCCATCGATGGGTTGGAGCAATGAAGGAGATGGAGAAAAAAACAGTGAGCGGCTTCCTTCGTCAGAAGGAAGGACACGGCTCTATTGTTAACCCCGCTATAGCACACACGAAGACGCACGCATACCCTTTCACGCGTCAGGCGGCCTTAGGGCGACTCCCAGGGCATCCATCGTCACGCCGCCGCCGGTGGTGAACACTCTCGCATCGGCTATTGGCTTCACCATTACACCTCCCTTTGATGGGTCCCGCTCGCACCAATCAACTCCCACACCCGCCATAGCCGTTGGGACGGCTCAACGGCCTGTGAACCAACCTCCAGGGCTAGTGACTCCCACGCACTTAACAACCGGGAGAAACGACAACAACAGCGGTATCACAGAAGAGAGGCAGCGAGCGGCATCCCCACATATTCCTCGTTCGCACGCCGCCTTCTCTGATTGATCGTTCGAACCGAGAGCAGCTTCCCCCTTGTGGTTCCCATGATAGCCGCTAGAAGGCGACGATGGCATTTCACCCAGTACCCGAGTGAAAGGTATAGTCTGAATGACCGGCATTGACAGTTTAGTGCGGGATTATAGAGGATCTTCACCCAAGAGTCATAAATCCAAACATGATTAAAAACAAGTGTTGCGTTCCGGCAGTGATAGTTACGTGGGGGAATTCCTATTCCAGCTAAAAAAAATCATAAGGTTTAGTCCAATATTCATCGGACAGGATGTACACCTTGAAGGCTCTAGTGTCTTTCGAGCTGTTGGGTTGAGTTGAGTTTCCTCATTCTCACCTTAATCCTATCGTCTACGAAACCCATCCCAACACCTATAATCCCGGATTTCGATCCAGAGATACCTGAAACTTCATCATGGTACTTACGGTAAACAAAGCACAATATAAGATGGGAGAAAAATTTCTGACACAGCAAGTGCAATAAATGATAAATATTGTAGTAATCATGAAATAATCTAGCTAATAGGTATATCCAATATTTTCCATGCCACGGGAAATAAGATCATCACTTGAAATGTGTGGTAATGATGATATCGTGTTACGGTGTAATAAATAATTATAACATATGTATCTATTAAAAAGAAAATATCTGTCGCTCACAGTTAATCAGGTATTCCCAAAATTATGAGTGTTTTAATAAATGATGTGATTTGTTCCCATTAAAATTAGGTCTTCAAACACATTTGATTGGAAAGGAAAAATTAGGATGTAACCCAATAGAAAATTCCAGTATCTAACTCGGACTGTGAAAGTCAAAAGAAAAATACATTACGTATAGATAAAGTATTTTATGAAAACTTCTATTCAAGGCTACAATGTAACGAATAGCACTTCAGAGTGAGGAGAAAGAAATAACTGTTCAATAATACCAGTGAGAACGTGAGTGTCCAGAGGATAGAGCGTTAGGCCTGGGTTCAAATATGAAAAAGGTCTCTTTGGACATCCAGCTCAATCCGAGTGGTGTGTATTTTGAATACCAGAGGATCTATAAGAAACCACCAATGGAAAAATGCAAGGAAGTGCCTAGCTTTTTTATTCTCAATTGTGAATTTCACGCAATCATTAGCACATTCTTCAACAAGACCAACCTTTGGGTTTTGTTTAGAACAACACCAAAAATATTTTCCTTTGCTGATAATTTTACTGATTTGTGGATTTTATGTCGAAAACTGAAAAAATAAGGCCTAAATCGTTAATATTTCCATTTCGCTCTAAAATACCCGGGAATTTCTTTCTGATAAAAAGCTTGCCACTTTCCCTACGGAAAAATCTGCTGAACTCCTCTATTAGCATATATTTCATCAAACAGGCTATAGTTAATGTCAGGCAATTTCATTGCATTGCACTGCAAGCATCTGTCTTATTAAGAATAAATTTCGGAATTAACTTTATTTACAGCTTGTGTCTACGGCACTTTATCATAGAAACTTAGAAATTATAATAATTCACAGCAGAAATCATCAGTTAGTCGCAATAAGATCCCTCAACTAATTAATAAATCCAAAAATACGGAAAAAGATCATATACACTGCACTCCACTTGATAAATTTCTATTCCTCGTTGCAGGTTAAAACAAAACTCTCCTTAACAAGATAGCTACTTTTAGTAAATTCATATAGATTTAACTTGTGACATCTGCGATTTATTCTGTTTTTTTTCTTGTTATATCACAGTATTTCTATGCTCCAAAGGCTGTGACTACCTACAGTTGCGCAAGATTAAAAGTATGACCCCGTAAAATGTCATTAAATTAATATTACTACAATTAAGATAAAAAATAAATGAATCACTCACTTGACTATCCAATAGATATGAAGCTTGGATATAACGTGAAATTCAGCTGTGGAAATTACCTGAAAAATAAATAAAAATATCATGGATAACTTAATTTGTTTAATTCATGAACACTCCAAATAAAACACTTGGAGCGATATGAATTTGAATGATATGAGAAAGTAGGTGCATAAGCCAATATATGCATGAAAATGTTCTATTATTACACTCAGTCTTGACAATGTGCAAAACGCAGCACTACATTGATTTGATAAAAATTATTAGCATTCAGTTTCATACATTAAATGTCCAAAACTAGTGAAGTGAATTGACAGATCAAAGAGGAGTGTACTTCAAGAGATAATCTGTTCCCCGAAATGCTAGATTTCTGAAGTCTCAAGTAAATGTTTTCGCCAAAACAATAAGTGCCCTTGCAAAATCGCCTTTCAAGTTCACGCACACAGGCATTACCAAAATCTCGCATCCATCTAGAAAATAACCATAAAATTCACTCCCGAGCCCACTACTCCTCACAATCTCCTGTCAGGACTGCCTCCTGTCCAAAGAGACAAAAAAATCCGTTCCCTTGGACCCCTCTCACTCCTTATCCCTTCCTCAACATTTTTTTTCTGCCTCAAAAGTTTCTCGAAAGCTCCCTCGCTCAGGAATCCGCTGCTCGTTGACATGCAGGAATAAAAGACGAACCCGAAAAGTGGCCATTATTTCCACCGCATGACCTCAACGCCACGTCGGACATCTTCCTCCCTTTTACCTTGCCCGTCCCCGAAGCGACGCGGCGACGAAAGAGGAAGTGTAGATGAAAGTGGGGAGAGAGACGACGGAAAGGGAAAACAGAAGACATCACGCAGGGAGGCGAAAGAGGAGGGCGAAAAGAGAGGAGGGAGGCAGGAGGAGGGCGTCATTTTTCCATGAATCCTCCCTTTCTTTTTTTGATCCTCCATCTTTTGTTTGTCCACGTGTCTCTCACTTGACCCTAAGCAAATGACGAAAGTGGTATATCCAGCTAGGGAATGTGTCGGGAAAACTAAGAATTTTTTTGTTTTGCTTTTGTCACGCCCACGAAAAAAACATACTGAACGCGCAGTGACTACGATTGCTGGGCTACTATTTTCTCATGTTTGTGACTGATCAAAGATTCCCGAAATTAGTACGCTCAAACTTTTTTGGTCTGGGACCCAAGCAAGAAAAATACTAAGGTAATGAATTAAATACTACGGTAAACTATCGATATTTTCCCACATTAATCTGATAGCAACGAAATAGACTAAAAATAGCCGTTGCAGTACTTTAGTTTACGTTACCTAGGTATATAAATTACCATTTTATTGTCCTTTTCATTTCTAGCGGCCTCCACTTCATTAGAATGTTTCTACGTTAAAATCTATGATTCGCAATCAAACAACTCACGTATTTTAACTACTTTTTCATATTTTCTTATAGAAGCTCATTGGAGAAAAACAAAAGTACCTTGGAAATTAACAACTTGTCTTGAATAATTCGCTGAAGATTGACGAGCGCTTCTCATTACATGTCTGAATGTTAAACACTGGGTGGAAGTACTCTTACCAACTCTTTGACTGGGGAGTATAAGATGTCATTTGCATCTTCTTCCCTCAGGAAGTACTTAGATTTATTCCATTTTCTTCTATATCATCCGTCACACCTAAATATCTCCAGGTTTACTCTGCTTTCTGCTCATGCTGAGACATAATCTGTAAAACGAAGCATTATTCGCTAATATAATTCTATGAATTCTTTTGCACATTTTCCAAAAATGGATGTCTTGATTCACTTCTGCTGTGATACATTGAATAGCTTTTGAAGATTGAAGCTTTGTGCTAACATTCGGCCATTTGAATGTATCTTATCTCATGCTAGTGCGAGGAGTCGTGGAGGTACATCAGATCTACTAAGGGATGATTACAAGGCGATTCATTATGTTTGGGACTTGATCCAAAGGCAAGCAGTAAAGAAAGGAAGAAGAGCAGAAAAGTAGTCAGAGTGGTATTTGGCATACAGAAGGTCAATATAAACTACCCGTGTGGGGTAAGTGATGACTGGAGAAGCTAACAAACCGGACTGGACTAACAGGAGAGAAATGATAACTGGAAGCCTGAGCTGTGGAGTTGCAAAAAGGATGACGATGAGTTTTCTGTAAGACCTATGCACTGGCGACCACAGTCTCATACACGGATAGGTCTGGAGAAGGGGAGAGTAAGGACAATGAACGAAATGAAAGATAGAAGAGAAGTTGCTGGACGGAGTTGGAGAGAATGTTGCCGGGCAAATTAGAAGGCAGAGTATATATAAGAGCAAGCAATTCAAGACAATGACTCATTGATGGGAATTGCAGAGGATATAATGCTGGAAAAGAGAATAAAAGGGAGTAAAGGAGGTTTAACGAGTGGGATAAATGGATAAGAATAAAGATAATGGAACAAGAACATATAAGATCTTTATAAGAATAAAGATAAGATAAATGGATAATGGGACACATACTGAGATGAATAGAAAAAAGGCGTTGGAAAGGAAACGCTTAACAATGACGAATGCAAGGAGAAAACATCCGAATAAAAATTACAGGAAGAGCTGTATGATGGAAATTCATTCACCTAAGGTAAAAATGGCTATTTTTAGATAAAATTGAAATAAGTAACGAAGAAGCAATTGGTTTTTGGTGAAAAATGCTTTTATATACTCTATGGCGAGATTAATTAATGTCGTTTCAACAAATTAGTGGTGGCACGTAAAATTCCTCAAGTTGTAACGATCTGCAGGGAACTATGTACAGAAATTAAATATAAAAAAAAGAGCGAATAGCAAAAAAACTGTATGAATTCATCTGTATGAATGAATGTAGATAAATATATGTGCGATGGAAATTCATGCACGCTTCGCATTTGGTATGGAAAGACAAAGGTAAATTTTTTCACATTATTACATTCCACACTTTATTATTGCTGATTTCATTCGCTACGTTACGAATAATTATCCATTAATTTCCAAAGAATGCCCATCAAGCCATATGAACCTATTAAGCAGGGGGCGATCACTAGAATATTAGAGTACGCACAGCCGTAAATACCAATAGGTTAGGCACTGCTTTAAATTCATTCACACCGTGTCTTAGCTAATAAATGATAGAATTAATATTCAATTTAGGAAGAAGACTGAATACAAAATATCATTTAGTCCTTGGGAAAAAAATTCTGAATATAATTGGCTCATAGCACTTAAAATAGATTTTTAAAGTTCAAAATACACTATTTACAATCCTCATATTTCTTGGAAAGAACAATTTAAATCCAAGTGTTAATCAGTCTTTCCAAAACAATATTTTTAATCAGATGGGCTGTAAACTGGGGTGAATATAAAAAATTTAATTGATTTAGTTAGAAAATAAGCGATCGAGATCGAAATCAAAGCAACTAACACGCAAGTTCCAATCTGCATTTCATCCTGCGAAGTGAGAGTTATTTCCATCATAGTTCTTGCTACACGATCTTGAAGTTAGATAGAAATTTAATTTAATTTTTAGAATCTCGATACGCTGAAACAACTGCCGGAGGGAAAATGTCTTCTTAGCCGGGAATCGAACCACGGACCTTTAACCTTAGAGTGATGACCTGTGTTTCCCAGGAAACAATTATGCTCGGGCAATTTTTAAAAGCAATTACTTGGCATTTGTAGATCGGCACTGAAAAATCTTACAGAATCTCGATGGTCTGCACTTCACAGATTGTAATTTTGAGTTAAAGCTTACCGCGAACGGATTTCATGCGCCAGCTATAAAATCAGAAACCAATGCATTGATTCAGTGTAAATTATTCCAAAACAAAACTGTGCTATGTAATTTTCATGTAAAAGAGAAAAATCGAATGATATTCACAAAAGCATTAAATTTCAATTGCTAATAAAATTTTATGAAAATGTCAGAAAAGGAGAGGAACATAATTTTTACCGAATACATTAACAACAACATGATTTATGAGTAAATCTGTCGCATATTAATATTTTATGCGATTTTTTCCTGCAGACTAAAATACAATAATGTGTTTCAACTGGAAGAGATGAGTGAACTTAAAATTATAACTTCTTGCTAATTAAAAATATATCCGAGAATCACAATGTTTTCAAGCTTGGTAGCAAAACAAAAAAAATTGAAAATAACTGAAAAAGAAGGGAGTTTATGCTTAGTTAAATTTAAATACATTTTAGCCCTTAAGAGTGAGAGGGTGTCAGAGAAACGATTTTTTGACCGAAAGAGGATGCTCCAGCGTAATATTTCCTGGAATCTGAAAGCCGCATTAAGATTGATGCTTTTCTTTACTTGCTCCAGGCTCAGGTCTTTCCACTAAGAAAAAATTCGAAATATTTTACGCTTTAAAAGAGAAAATGGATTACGTGTCACCAGTGTTTTATAGTTCATAACATACCTATTTTTAGGGACTTAATGGACGACGCAATAAAGCACTCCATTCTTTCACAACATCAAGAGGAGAAAATGAGACAAAATATTTTAAGTATACTAACATTTGATTAAGGATTTTAAATCAGATTATGGAAAATAAAAATAAATCAAGATGTTGGCACGCCTATTCTATGCTAAAATTTAATTGCAAGCTATATCTCGACAGTGCATAAAAAATTTTTCATGTTACAAATCGTGCTTAGGATGAACTTGGTGCGAAAAAGAACATCAAAACTGCTTCTTTAACCTTTATTTTTAGACTAAATTAGGCAAGAAGTTTACTTTCGAGTTCAAATTTTTTCCTAGCTTACTCTTTCTTTCTAAGAAATTCCAAAGCTCTTGAAAGGTGCGGCTTTATTATGTAATGTGAGAAAAAACAATAATACTACAAGAATGTTTCTTGAGTTATATCTTGCTGTGGTACACCATAGAGAATAATCATTTAATGAAACGCCCTGATAGCTTGTGTACACGCCGTGAGATTGCTACTTACTCAAGTGTTCATAAGATTATCTTTCTGGACAAAAATTCCTGAAGTTACAACCCATTGAACAGAACGTAGATTAGTATGCGAAGCGGAAGACGAAAGCTTTACTATCTGTGACTGAAAATCGCTTAAGAGACAAGAAATATTTTCCTACATCGTGGGTATTTTCTTGAGACCCGCCTGCCAGCGGGAAGTAAAAATACTCATTCGGCCATCGTTACCTTTTGACCCTTTTCGTTAAGAAAAAATGCATAAGGGAAAGGAGCCAGGCAAACGAGAACAAATGCGACGCAAACAGGTGGACATTACGGTGCCCATCCGTCTCCGTCGCCGTCAAAATCTGAGTTAAAAAATGTACGCATATTCTTTTTTTTTCAGTGGCGTTGCCGTGGAATGCTGGTATGCGTGTGTGTTCCTTCATGCTCGTGCGTGTGCGCCAGTCTACTATAGACGTGAAAGCACTTCCCGCTCCCGAAGGGGTCAATGGTATACAAGGGGAATGGGAGGAGGGTGGATGGAAGGAGAGAAAGAGAGGTAGGTGGTGTCTTGCCGGATGTGACGTAAAAACTGGGAGAGGGGTGTTGGAACTCCCAACCTTAGTCCATCTTCCTCGCGACGGGTAAACAAGAGGCGACGGACGGCCATGCGATGGCCTTATGAAGGTGCCCTTTGGCCTCGGGACGAGTAAACCGAAGGCTTACCCCTCCCTCTACTCCACCAAAGGAGACGCGACCCTTTCTCTCCCTCCCAGACAACCGCCCCACCCTCCCTCCTCCACTTACTTCGCTTTTTCTTCCTCCTTTCTACGCCCCTCGAAAGGTGTATTTGTTCCCTAAACTCGTCTATTTGCGTCCATTGGAGCATTTCTCGTTCCATTAGTGTATGCAAACGTGAGAGGTTTCCAGGTAAAGGAGGGGAGGAGCAGATGGGGAAGTGGAATGGAGAAAAAGAAGGAGGGAGAGGACGTGGAAGGAATTTTTAACGTCCTAGGCCTAAGTTCGCGGCTCAACTACACGCTGGGTACACTTTCTAATTTACAGCGCAAACCTCCAGGAGAAGGAGTTCTAGGGGTTCGCTAAACATGAAGTTCAGAAGATGGGCCTTATTTCAAAGCATTGGTGATAGCAATGGTGCGCTCGTGCGACTTTCACTTCCTCGTGAGAGACAAATTATGAATATACCTATGAAGAATGCTCTTCCATTTAGTCCCCTCCTCGCTCTTTGGTATAGAGGATGAATGACTGCACATACTTTAGATGGATGCGAGCTAATAAGCATTTATGCTTTAGAGATGGAATATTTTAAATATATCGATCCCTTTCTCTATCGACCGCTTGAATGCAAAAGTAAATCTAACAAATTAGATAACTTTCCCCCCTCTAAAATCAGTATTACTATATTTCAAACTCCACGCAAGCATGTACGGTAAAGTGATTTTAAAAATATAACATGAAACGTGTACATAATGACGTTCATAAATGATAAAAGTAATTTTGTTCGTTCCACAGTATAATTTATTGTCGACCCAGGTTTCGCCAGTTACACTCCTGATGATGCCGTAACTGGCGAAACTGGGTCGACAACAAATTATACTGTAGAACGAACAAAGTTACCTTTATTATTTAATAATGCAGTGGTTCCACCAAGTGACGCTGGGAAGTATTGATTTCACCATGACGTTCGTTGCACGATGCAAAAATTCAAAGCATGTTGATGGTCTGAAAAAGAATTTAGCCAAAGATTTTTCAAATCCCGAATTTGTTCAATAATAAAAATAGTCCAATACAGGTTTGACCCATTCTGTACCCAGTACCCATAACACGATAAAGTGTATGGAAACATCTATCCATCCATTTTATTTCATTGTTTCCCTCAAGTTGAATCCGCACAACATGTAAGAAACTTACATGAAAATAAATATATAATTTACTTACAGCATAAAACGACATATAAAGGCTGACCTAAAGATTGGCGAAACTGAAAATTCTGAAAAATTAATTCCTTCTTAAGAAACAAATATGAACTAATTCCCATGTAGTTAAGTTTACTCATGCTTTACCTTTCATCAATTCAACACGCCCTCCCCACCCGTTTTGGATTTCGTAAATGATTGTATAAACTTAAGACGCCCTTGGACACTTTCTTATGGAACCTTTTCGAACGTGACGGTACATACGTGTCGATTCATAGCAACACAAGAGAAGTTTTGGCGTAGAATGATTTTGCAGAATTCTGAGTCATGCGTCCGGTTACCTGTGGAAATAAAACCATTTGGCGATTAACCCAAACACTGTGAGGCAATTTTCCGGCTCACCATTTCTGCTGGATATCGTTCTTTTAAACCAAAAATCTTTTTCAAGATTGTTACGGACTCACGCCTGTTTAAGTGAGTCCAGAATGAGTAAGTGATTTGGCAGGTACATAAATCTTGAGTAAAAACCAACCCGGAAAAAAAGACCTGCTAAAAACACTGACAAGATGTTTTATTGACGAGTTGTATCATGTTTAGACTCCGTAGAGAGAAATGTATTGAATTCGATGCAAATTTCTCCTTTTAATAACTTGTTAAATTACACAAAAATGACTTAACGATTTTCATACACAGATTAATCGGTGACATAAAAATGTATCAACAGTAAGAGAACTTAATATATTTTACTGTCTCTTTCTTTCTTAGTCTCACTGAAAACCAAGCAGATCCCTCTTACCCCCACGGAGATTTTTTCTTGATTGAATTCATAGTATGTACAAATCACCCAGAGTTAGAAGCACGATTGCTAGAATGCGTCACATCATCATCACACACATTATCTCTCGATTTTTAACTGCTTAAAACAAAACAATTAAGAAGTCAAACGGATGGATTTGAGAAGTAGCACCCTCGGAGAAAGTATGAGCGTATTGAGTTCTCCGTATCATTAGAATACACTGATAGCCTACTAGAATGTGTACGGTTCGGGTTTCTTACGACCAAAAATGCACGAAGTATGTAAATGAAACTAAAATGAGCCAGTACTTAGTAAGAAAAGAAACTGCAGACTAGGCATACATTAGACACATAAAAACTGCAATGGTATCTACGGCTTTAGTATTCGTTTACTCAGTACAATATCTATTACATTAGATATGCAATTCTGAGAATAGCAAGCTTAAATAAAGGCCCTTTTTCAAGTAAACCAGAAGATGGGCTACCTACATTAATAAAATCACAAGATCAGTCTATACATAGTGGAACTGAGAAATACTCCTAACCTAATAAAATATTGAAGTAGCATATTTACACAAATGTTTTGCTTTATTTGACTAGTAAATGTATTACACATGAAGGCTGAAGGATGTTTAAGGAGGTCTAGAAGATGTTTATAAAATATCACCAGAAGATTATAAAGCAAGAAAATTAAGCCTAGTGTAATGCAGAGGAATGAATATTAATACTAAGATCTAACTAGAGAAACAAACGATTAAAGGGGGGTCAGGACTCATACAATGCGTCGTGAAAGAGATGGTTAGTTAATAATAGCTGAAAAATAAAAGTTCCTCTACACAAGTTGCTCTACACTAAATTTTCTATCTTGATCTAATTTTTTTGGAAGAACGGATATGAGAAACACCAAGAATTGGTGAATGTATCAACATTTGATGAACTAGAACAGTTTTAATAGAGCAGTTATAAATAGAAACTCGGTAACATTTTCGATAGCTCACCTCATAAATGCTGATATAAATGCTACATAAAGCAATCAGACTGGGCTTTTGTAAAATCTGACCACGATAGTCAGATCGATAACACGCCGGCCATAGTGCTCAGAGGTCGTGGTTCCGAATCCCGACTCAGGTAAAGTTATTAAATTTGTCTTCGGATTTAATTAAGTCAGATGGAGCAAGATAACCGTAGCAGTAGCAGCACCTAATTCTAAAACTTACTCAACTATTACTTTTATAAGACCTTGTAAAATAGTTAATGACAAACAGCTAAAGAGTTCGACATTGCTTGTCGCCTATCTCTCATTCCTTCGTCTCTCAAAATTCAGGTGTCCTTTCCGGATGGAGAGGAGCTGTGGAAACGCCGGTGTAAAGAAAGGCGTCGTGGAAAAAAGAATCCTTGATGGAATCGAGGATGAAGAAAAAGAGAACATGAGGTCGGTAGGAGGGAGAGGGGGGAGATGTAAGGAGAGATAGCGGGGAGGGATAATGTGTATCTCCATGGTCCAGCGTGAGTAATCGGACAACATCACAGCGCTGGAATCCGCGAAACTCACATTCCCCGTCATTAAGGGCACCCAGAGCGAAGTCTAGCACGCCGTTCGTCTTACATCCCCCCATCCTCGTCTCCAACTCCAAGAGGCGATCCACCTTCACCGACTCACACGCGCAGACCATTTCCTACTCGAATTGCTCCCCACCACCCCGAGATAGAGAGAGAGAGAGAGAGAGACTGACCCCAGGCGGAAGGAACGACCGAGAGCGGGGAGATCATCGGGTTGGGGAAAAAAAATTACCCGGTCCGGGAGGTCGGCCTGCCGCCGTGCTGCAGCGAACGCTACGTCGTCTCGGCGAAGGAAAAGCTCCCTCTCTTTCCCTCTCTCCCTCGATCTTAATAGCGGAAGAGATTAAGGGGGGGGTAGTGTGTGTACTCTCAGAGAGGAAAGGAGGAAAAAAAGGACTGCGGAAGGTGGGCCGAGGGGGAGGAAGGATTCGGTCGAGATTGAGGGAGGAAGCGGACGCAGCGCTCTGGGCAGTTTTTCAGCCCTTCCCCGAGATCCCCACTTGAGTCGTTTTCTGGATCCGGTGGCGGTGGCTACATTCTCGCGGTTAACTTTGCCATAATAAACCTTGTGCCTATAATGGTGGGTTCTTGCGTAGTCTCTCACTGCACAACCCACCTCCAAGACGGGGTATCTGTAGTCATTCCCTCATCTGACACGGCTTACGTCCAACGTTTGCCCCTTTAACTCCTCCCAATTTTAGATTCCTCCTACAAGAAGTCCAAAATAATTCATCTTCTCCCTCCCTATCTATCTGCAACCAACGTCCCTGGTGTACCTTTGAAGAGTCACTTGTCTCTCGATATATCCACTTCTTCTGCTTCCAGAGACCTTCCATTGGGAATCTACGTTTCTTTTCCACCCAGGCACGTAGCCAGGGGGCCCAGGCCACGCCTTCTGAGGCTTCAACGACCCCCCCCCCCCCCCCCCCCCCCACCCCCCCCCCCCCCCCCCCCCCCCCCCCCTTCGAAATTTTTTCCAAAAATTTTGCCGTTCTGATTTTAACTGGGCCCGATAATCCGCGTTACACTGCGTATAATTCAAATGTTAAGTGTCTTGAAACGTGATCACTAGTTTAATGCATGTGTGTGATTAATGATAGTTCTTTTCGATCTGATTTGTATGCATGCGTTGAACCTCTGTTCTGGGGCCGGACAAATTAACTGCTTCATAACAAGGTTAGCAGTTAACCAGTGAGAAGAGATAGGAATGGGCACTGTGAAAGTATATATGTATGTACCAAGCTCTGAAAATTTTGGGAATGGATTTGTAACATGTCGGCACCGAACGGGCGAGACTGATTTGTTTCAAGCTACGGTACACCAGATTCAGCCCCCCGAAGCAAATTTCAGACTACGGGCCTACATCCACCATATTCAACACTTCCACCCTTGGATTTCTATCCGTCCCAACAATCTTTTTAGAGTTCTTCCAAACCTAGATCTCTAGCCTACGCTCATTTTCTTCCTCGGAGACCAAGCCGGCGCGATTAAATAAAAACGTAGGTCAAGGAAAGGACTACTTGGGACGGAGGATGAAGATAAGAATTACGAAAAAGGTGGACGGATGGCATAAGCAGGATGGGGGAGAAGGCTGTGGGAGGAAAACAAACTTAAAAGTATGGTAGCGAGCGAGGGAAGTAATAGGGTATCCCCCTCCCGCCTTCGCTGAAGAGTGGAGGGCCCCCGTTAGCTCTCGGTTCGTCCTTTGTTTCATTTATCCTTCGCTGCCGACGCCGTCTCCCGAGGATAGAGGCGGTAAAAAATTGAAGAGGAAGGGGACAAGACGTCTTTGTGAGAGAGGTAGCGGTAGGGGAGCAGAAGGGAGTACAGCGTAAGTGTTGAGGGAAGAGAGATGACCGGTGGCTGGGCCGGAGGGAGTGAAAGGAAGGCTCTCGGAAGGATTGTAATGACCGAAGAAGGGCTGCAGCCGGAACTACCGGAAGGTTAAACATCGCGATATGACTCTAGGGATTAAATAAAATGATCATTTCTCAGGATCACTGACTAAATATTAAGTGACATAAAGATTTATCAATAACATTAAGATAAAATAATATACTTGACCCCCCAACTTCAAACTCCCTAACTTCTCGACTAAGCATAATCAAGGGTCAGATTTATAATGGTTTGATGCAAATGATGATGGAAAAGAGTAAAACACCAGAAAGTCCGTCACAGCGTGAACCAGGGATTAATTTCCCAGAGGATAACTCGTAAGCAAATTATTCTTCTTTAATGCTGATTCTGGCGATTAAGAGTAGTTACTGAAGGATTAGAAAATAGAAGAGGTAAAGTAATGGAAAATAATGAGGCATGTACATTAATGATGTTCCTCTTCAACATTCCAGGGTAATAACATTCGAGGAAGCTGTTGTAGACTTTGATTGACATAAAAAGTGATTGTGAATCCACCCGCGGCTCCATTATCAGCATACTATTTTTTTCTTCTACTAAAAAGATGAAATTGAGAGTCAAGTTCGGAAAAAAATGATATAAAACTGAAATGATATAAAACTGAAGTCCTTAAACATTCGTCGATTTATCACCGAGGCACGATCTAGAATTTCCGTAAGCATGTAGGTATCTTAAAAATTATGGGCTCTTTTCCATTGGTGTGTAAATTTTAGCATTTGATCGACCCTCCACACTCAACACTTCATGACACTAGATCCATGAGCGTGTCCTATGGCAAACCTTAATTTGAACACTGGAAGCCAGATGATAAACAGCTGGTGGAGCTGGTACTCATCTATTATATGGTATGCATCAACTTACGTAAATAGCAAGCCAGCTTCTTACAGATGCTAAAGTAGGTAAAAAAACTACTTCCATCCCTCTCATCAATGAGCATGAAATAATGCCACCGTTGTTATGTCCAGAATATTAAGAATACCTGAGACCTTATAAGCACACCTAAAACACAAAAAGGGTATCCTCTAAGAACATTAAAATTTTCTCCGGAGCTGAAGTCGGCCAATTGCAATGGATATGGATGATCTGTGGGTGAGAGGCCGTTCTACCAGGAATTATAACAAAGGTTTGTATCTCTTTTTCCATCTAACACTTCATTCCTCATCAAAGCAGTAGACTCAAACGTATTTTAGGTTATTTATACAAATACCACATGATAAACATTCATTTCCCTTGCACCTCTTACACTACTGCATTAAAAATTGAGTAAATCTTCAAGATAACACTGTAACATGGTAACTGTGACAGATCCTGTTTTCATGCATGTTTTCTTTAGCAAAAAAAATTCAAATTACCCAATAAAAGTCACTTATGCATACTTAATGGGACAAATAAAAAGGTCTCTCAACTAGTAATTGCAAATCTTAGTACTCTTGAAATTCCATATTTGAACACTATTGAGTTCACCATGTCAACCAAGATCATAATGGATACATATTACGGTGAAATGTTATTCCAGCAACTAAGAAAAAATGATTATTTGAGGGTTAATACAGAGATACGAACGCGATTCACTGAATTCCATAGGTTAAGAACCAAAATCTTATTCCAAACTCATGACTTCCAGGATTTTTTGTTCCTTTCTATGTGCAATTTATGCTCTGTGAACGGATCATTTTTCCTCGCTCATCTTACAAAAGGTTATCATATTTATAATAAAAGATAGTTGCAGCTATTTAGGCTAATGAAATCCATTTGGCTATCTCCTTGCCTACATTTTTCTTCTATAATTCCTGCTTGCGCACCGAATTTCAGTTGGTGTCAGATATATTTCGCGATTCAACTCTCATTCCAATTATAAATGCGACCAATACAATTAGGCCCCTCCTTTGACAAAGGTCCATTACCAGAGTACTTTATTCTCATTTTTTTATATTTAGCGTATTCTACGCCATACTAAACGCATTTTTATGGCAAGCACAGCATTAAGTAGTTGTTTTCAGCATTTCACTCGAAGCTAATAAAAATTCAAGCAATACTCTGAACAAGAACAAATAATTTCTCGTAATTTCTCACACGTGTAAAAGTAAACGTTTTAAACCCAAGTTTTAGATTTCATGCACAAAATGGCAAGAATATTTAGAGCCGATTTCTTATAAACATTAATGTTTACCATGTTTAAATGGTTTACTTCAAAATATAACCAAACACAAAAGGACATCAATTGCAGTCAAGCATATATGATTGTAACGAGTGTGAAATAGATATATTTAAATATAAATCATTCATTGCACTTAATTTTAAAGTAAAATCCATTGATAATAATGGCAAAGTCTAACTCTAAGAAGGGTCCTTCAATGTAATATGTAGGTAGACAGCAAATATAGATTTGAAGACAGACATTTTTTGACTCCAGTGATATATTCTGTCTCGATTCCTCAATGTCACAATGGGGCCATAGGTACTAAACCGCCATGATTCATAATTAACTACGCTTTCTTGGTAGCCAAAAAAACTTATTAATCAATCTTTCGAGCTCGGACTGGTTCTAAATCATTTGTTATTACTTTGGAAAGGTGATTTCCAATTCAATCTTGTATTGAAGATACGTAACTTTAATAATTTAAATATTTTAAAGTTATCAGAATTTTGGCTGCATTCTGCCACAAACATATATGAAATTTGTCCACAGAAGCTAAAGTATAGTTATGGTCAAACTAGACATCCATGTAATTGATGAAACAGAGTTCAGCATTCTGTTTATA
This sequence comes from Platycnemis pennipes, assembly GCA_933228895.1. NCBI lineage: Eukaryota > Metazoa > Arthropoda > Insecta > Odonata > Platycnemididae > Platycnemis > Platycnemis pennipes. The sequence continues at coordinate 88,125,748 of OW121851.1, forward strand.
TATTCTAATTTAAATAGAAGCTGAATATTTCGACGTGCATAGTTCTGCAAAGGTGCAATATTTCAAAAAAAGGTAGAGCGTATTTCGTGAGCTGTAATAAAATTGACAATTTCAGGTGGATACTGACATTTTTTCTCTCGGTTCAATTTCAATGCATTAAGATCCTCAGGCTATAACTTGAGAAAGCACCTTATGTCTCTTATAACTTGAGGTGGTAGTCAAAGAAATTGATGAATAACTGAGGGTGAGCATTGAGAGCAGGCATAAAGGCTGAGAGAAATTGGAACATTCAATCATCTAAAGTAATACAATGGCTACCATGTAGCAAACCTGCCTCACTTATGTGAGCACATTATTTCCCATAAATTAATTGTAAGATACATGATCGTAATGGAGGAAAGTTCCGGTAGCTGGCACCACGTCTGAAGAGGCATCATCTGTCATTCCACGAATATTCAATGTGGAGGTAACGTCTGTGCTGTAATTTCTCACCGAACATCAAAAGCCCACGCCTCTTGCAAGAGCTCTTAAGTCCCCTTCGCAGGAACTCACCGAATTAAACTGATAAATTACGATCGAATTTACGATTTATGTGAGATTAGTTCAATCGTGCCGTTCGGATCGCCGGTTGTGACCTGACGTGGGCACAGTATAGTAGACAGATTTGTTAAAACTATTTTTTATTATTATAACTAACTCGCTAGGGGAGATGAGGGTTCGTAAGAGCATCTTTTAACTACTTGTAATATTCGTACTAAGAAAGGTAAATCCAGTGATATAATACACAAAAAATACATAATAAATCATTAACCAAAGACTCTTAAGGGAGTCTTCGGGATGAAGTTATGCCCGTTCCTACGGTCTGGTCAATTCTTCCAACTTATACTTTCGTTTATGGTATCTGTACAGTTAATTTCCTACAAATCCCAGAAGCATAATAAGGATGAACTTGCCACATGTATCACATTGATGCCATGTTGAAATTAAAGACAATAATATCTTTAAGATGAATTTCAAAGTTTGGCAGTTGATCGCCATTAAGTTGAGTTTTCATTTGCCTCGAAGTTACTTGAAGACATATAGACATTGGTGAGAGAAAAGGTAGGCCTATATGATGCATTAAATTCTGATTACACAGAGTCCCATGATGAACTAACAATTAATTTTGTAAACCAACAGAACCCTTAAAAATGTCATTCCTCTAATCTCACTTCAACTTGCCGTAATTGGAAAATATCTTGACAGGACGTGTATCAAGAATCAATACGTGCAAGCTTGTGTTTGGGAAATGGATTTCAAGAAGGTATAGAGGTGAAGCGGAGCAGTTCGCATTAATTCCATTTGGAGACTACGAAGAAGAGTTACGCTTTCAAAACAAGTCTCGTACAATAAATTACATTTCTCACGCCGCCTTCGCAATCCCGAAGCGGGACGATAATTGGGGGCTTTGAAGATGATATCCCAGTTTTATTCCGAGATAATTGAACTCGGCATAGACAAAAGCAACTGAGTTGCTGCAGGAAATAAAGAGAGGGGACAGCAATCTCATCCTTAATTCAAGAGACCTCCTTCACACTTCCCAGAGCATTACTGTGGCGTAGGAAACCGGCAAACAAGCAAAGTCATCCAAAGCCAATTAAAACTCGGACGGGATCATGTCATACTTGGATTCAGATTTTGACAATAGAGTCTTTTATCCGATGCAATGCCTCACAGAAGACGACTGAAAACCAATGAATGAGCCAACCTTACTCCAGAAAATTTTAAATAGGAGAAAAATGATTGCACACAAAATATAGTCTTTCACATATCAGAAATTCAAATAGCTGGTAATTTTTATTTCGCAAAGCATCTTTCTTAAAATACCCAAGAATAAAATAGTTTGGAGATGCAATGGTATAAACAAACACATTAGATACTCTTTCTAGGAGTCAGGATCGCATAAGAATATTTATATATGATCATCAATAGTGGTCTAAACGGTTTAAGGGTAGACTGGTCCAGCTTAAAAAAATCTCACTTTAGCGACTTAACTACTCCGGGCTGAATGCTAAAGTCTACTCTTCAATGCAACGCTAGTTTCTGCTAAATAATGAATTCTTCTCTGTGCAGACCTGTAATCCATGGTCATGATTGCCTTCAGATTACTTGCTGCATGCGAGCGAAAATTCTAGAGCAAATCCATCGTAGAGTTAATATGCTTTGTCGTTGCAGCAAGACCTCGTGTACAGTCTTATTTTCGTGAGTTTTGAAACGAAGGAAAATTGTTGATGTAGTCGAGAAAACAGTGATTACTTCTGCTAAAGCACATCAAGAGCTGTACATTTCATAGGAAGGTGTAATGGAAGTATGTCCACTTACAATTAGATGCGATAACACTGGTGCAACAACTGTGAAACAAGGAATGAATGATAAGTCGTATTGAGTTAAATGAGCTAAATTCGAAAATAAAATCAGTTTTTTCAATCGGGCTCAGTTTCATTGTGAAGTGATACTGCATCGTTCCTCAAATACTCGAAAACGCCGTACGACATTCTGCAGCAGCTCATTTACTTGATATGGATAAATGTTAGTGGAAAACAGTGTCGGAATATGTACATGGAAGTAGGGGTGGGCAAAACTGCGATTTCCCAGCCGCAATCGGTAAGAGCTGCGCTAACCTGAATTAGCAGTTGGAAATAGCAGCTAATTTTAGCAACTGCTAATCAAATCACGGAAAACTATTATTTTTACGTACTGATGGTCTTCTTTCACTTTAACCTTAAACGTCAAAAAAGTGAGTGCTTACTCAACAATTGCGAGTAAAAATACTTTCTTGAATAGAGAAAACGCTGATTTGACGTTATAGTCTTTAATTGAGACTATTAATAATAAGTATAGTTTCATTACCTATTAGTTACATAAGATTTTCAATACAATGAAATTTTTTAATGCAAAATTTTTTTTAAAACAATCTCGGAGGTCAATCAAATCAAGGGTCAACAATCATAGGATTGGTTTGACGCAGCCCTCCACTCGATTCTTCTATCGGCCAACCTCATCATACCAACGTAGTTCATCTCTTTCACGTCCTTTACGACCTGCTCCATGTAACTCATACGAGGCCTGCCTCTTCCATTTTTCCCGTTCACTTTTCCCTCGACGATTGTCTTCATCAGGCCATCGTGTCTTAAGATATGGCCGATTAGGTTGTCCAGTCTTCTTTTTATAGTTTTCAGCAGACTTCTCTTTTCTCCCACTCTTCTTAGGACTTCTTCATTTGTCACTCGGTCGATCCATTTTATCTTCATCATTCTTCGATAGCACCATATTTCGAATGCTTCCACCCTTTTCTTCTCCGCTGCTGTCACCGTTCATGCCTCACTGCCGTAGAGAAACATGCTCCAGATATACGTTTTGATGAATTGCTTCCTTACTTCCAAGCTTGTATTTCCAGCTGTAAGTGAATTTTTCTTTTGATAGAATGCCCTCTTTGCATGGGCTATTCTACTCACTATTTCCTTCTTGCTTCGTCCATCGTTGGTTATTCTGCTTCCCAGGTAACAGAACTCTTTCACCTTTCCAGTTTCTGTTTTCCTAGTATAACGTTGGTTTTGGCCTCCTCTCTCTTGCTGCACACCAATATCTTAGTTTTCTTCTTATTGATCTTCAGCTAATGTCCGGCCATTGTCCTTTCCCATGGTCGCTAGCATCTTATTCAGCTCCTTCTCTGTCTCTGCCATGAGAGCTATGTCATCAGCAAATCGTAGCATACTGATTGTTTCTCCGTGGATTTTCCCTCCAGAACACTTCTCCTTGACTTCATTGATGGCTCTCTCGATGTAAACTTTAAAAATAACAAGAGACAGTGCACAGCCTTGTCTAACTTCTTTCCTTATTCTTGCTTCTTCGCAGCTGGGACCAGATTTTATCACCGCTGCTTGGTTTTTATACAAACTGTGGATAATTCTTCGGTCATTGTACGACACTCGAATTCCTTTCAGAATTCCATCTCGGTGGTAGCCGTCGGGATTGTCTGATGAGTAAAAATACTTTCTTGAATAGAGAAAACGCTGATTTGACGTTATAATCTTTAATTGAGACTATTAATAATAAGAATAGTTTCATTACCTATTATTTACACAAGATTTTCAATTCCGTGAAATTTGAGGTCTATGAGCCATGCTATGAGGTCTGTGTGTCACAATGCAGAATTGCCAGCAACAGTCTCCTAAATAAATTATAATGAGTGAAGGTGACTTTGAAAACGACCGCGGAGAAGATAGAGAAGGAAGTAACGACTGCCAAGCACTTCAAGATCCCTATTCATCAAAGAGCCTCATCTTATGTCACAAGGGGACCTCAAATATCATGTACATGCATTGAAGTTGTCTAAAGAGCAGTCTGAAATGTTAGCATCTCAATTAAAAGAATGAAATATTTTAGATCGCAATACGAAAGTGCTTTTCGAGAACGTCATACGGTACTTTCAGAATACTAATCCCTCGAATTTGAGACATATTTTTCTAATGATATGGCATCCGTTATGGAGACTCTTGGCCATGAACACAATGTGCAAGAGTGGCATCTGTTCATTGATTTAAGTGAAGTTGTTCTAAAAGCAGTACTTAGGCCTAATAGGTGCTAATTTCCATTTTATCTAATTTCTCATGCAGTTAACCTGAAGGAGGAAAATGGAAAATTGAAATTACTCTTGAATCTTATGGGATATGCGAAATGCAAATGGGATACACGTGGAGTTTTCAATGTAGATGCAATTCTAATTGGCATGAAGCGCGGTTGCACCAAGTACCTACGGCTGCTACGGGAGTGGAGCATATATGAGTTGTATTTACACTCGATTGGGATAGGATGGGAAATACCACTACTCTAGAAAAAATGGACTTCTCATAAGAAACTTCTTCCAAGACAGAAACATGCTGTTACAATCCTCTTGTTGACCCGAAAAAAGTATATACACCTCCACTTCCAATAAAATTGGAACACGTAAAAACTTAATAAAACCCTTGGACTCGTATCGTGCATCGAAGCATCGTGAGGTTTCGTGTACATGTAACAGAAATTCCCAACGATGGGCGATGCCAAAATGAAGGAAGAAATATTCGTAGGACACCAAATTAGGGAATAAATGAATGACAGTAATTTCGTTGAACTGCTGCGATATGATGAATAAATGGCATATCTGTCTTTTACGAGAGTCTACAAGAACTTATTATGCAATCACAAAGTCGAGAACTACCTCGTTATTGTACATGAACCGCTGAGGACATGTTACCGTATAATGTAACATGTCACTGGAACTGCATTTCTTGAACGATCATACTGGTTTCTTCCCAGATAACTTTGGAGCTATTAGCGACCGCATGGTAAACTTATTCAACAGGAATTTCACTAGTAGAAAAGTGATATCAAGACAAATGGATAACTGCAATGCTGTCCGGCTACTGCTGGACATAACGCACAGACGGCCCTAAGGTAAATTTACGACGGAAATCGAGAAGAAAACACTTTTAGGCACGTTTTCTTAACTTGAAATTACTCTTATTCTATTTTTATCTTTCATTCCTTCGCATAGCGACAAATTTTTAACCTTTTATGCTTGGAATTAATGCCTTCCCTCACACACAAATCTAGTTAGAAATAAATCACAAAAGTGGGATTGTAACTCTGGGACCTTTTCCGTAGAGGAAAAACGTTCCCCAACACGTTTGACCATGCCTCTATGATGTACTTCCTATTAATAATATTTTAAGGCCAACACGCGCTGGTCTAGGGCGGCGAAGAAGACAAAAACTCGAGTTTTATGAAAAAATAATTTTTCAAATTGTTTGGCCCTTGGTCTCCGATCCTGAACACACATGCATTCATGGAGAAACAAATTGTATTGGCCTTATAAGCTTAGATCATGACTAGTATCTTGTACCACTTAGTTATAATTCGATTCTTATCACATTATTAGAGAAAAAGTATGTTGGTTGGGTTGGTGTCTGGTATTCCAAAAAAGGGAATAGGATTGATTTTAGATGTTTCATAATGCTGCCACTGTATCAAAATTGTGCAACTTACGTTACTTTTACAGCCATGGATATTATTCTGACATGGCGCTCATTTACTGCTGAGCCTCACTAATAATTATGATGATTACTAATTGATCAGCTAAATGCAATACATAGATCTACATTAATTGCCTAATACATTTTACCATCATTTTTAACGGCACAGGCAACTAGTCGAGATTAAAAAATCATATTGTAAATGACTATATGATGGATTTATCTGCTTATGAATATCAGCTACATAAATTATAATTACCTCTCTTTAATAAGGGGTTCAGATTATGGAAATGGACTGGCGAGGTGTACGCACATGAAATAAAGGCTGTGTACTACTGATATATGCGATCCACTCAGCATCTGGTCAGGCGTCAGATTGCACAATTACAAGCATGTGAAACGATCTTAAAGTGGCAACATTAATGCATATCAGGTTGCAGTGAAATTTAGTGAAAGTATTGCTAGTCAATCAACCTACCCAGGTCCAATCTCTAAACTACCCCCCATACTGCACGAAACGGTAAATACTTAGGGCATTTTGGAAATACTCACATAAATAAACTGTGACAGCATGACATCTTGATGAACATGGCTTAGAGTAGTACTGACTAGTGATTAATAGATTGGTACCAAGGGAAAAGTTTTAGCATTATCAGATCCGGAAAGGGTGCGTTGGCCATAATTATTAGTATTTTCCAAAATTTAATTCCAAATACAAGAAATTCGGAAATATGATTGACTTCACTAGCAGATTAATTAAATACCAAATTAAACCAAATTTTTTTGACTGAATCTTCTAACGACATCCCAGAAACATCGTTGTCATCAACACTCCAGAGACACATTGCAAGAAAATTTAAGTACAGTGAGAAGGCAGAACTAATATCTTTCTAAATTAATTTAAAAATTCAAAATTTCCAGCATTTATACCTTGTCCACAGCAATCAATTCAAATAAATTCCATTTTAAATTAAAATCCTCGGTTCAAACCTTAAATGGAAGAAAAAGTACCTACCTCAAATTGTAGACGTTAACGAGAGGTCAAAAAGGGCGTAAGAGATAAAAGGAAAGCAATGACAAGGAAAGGTCCTATCATTTGAGGTATAAATGGCTTCATATTTTTCACATGGCAATTTGTGTGAATTTCACCGCCATTCACGCCGCAGGTTTGTGATATTTTATATTATATTGCAATGACTATTATGGATAGATTTCACAATTTTAAGGACACTTCACAAAAGCAGCTGACAAATTATTAAAGGTGAAAACTATCAGAGATAATCGGCTGCATTAAATTCACAAGTAGGTACCAAAATTTTTATTTCTCATTTCAAGAAATTTTAAAAGTAAACGTATTTTTCAGACCATCATTAGGATCTAGATCAAAATTTCATTCGTGAAAGTTTTCTCCATATAAGATGTTGTTTTCAATACTGTAAAGAGTTCAATTTCACGCGCAAATAATTGTTAGGACGTTTTTTGAAGCAAGCATTCTGGTGGATGATATTGTAAGTTTTAGAATTATTTCGGAAATTTAGGAATGCTAATTATTGTCTCTCATTGCAGGAAAAGTGATGGATTCTATACAGATCAATGTATTACAGATGTGATTAAGGTGCTAATTACAGTGCCTAAAATAGCTAAGGCTCAACTTCAACAAAGGTCGTGTTGAGACTCGTGAATTTAAAACAGAGCGTGGGAAAATCAGCCGATAATAAATATAAATTAAAACTGAATAATGAGAAAATGCAAAGAGAATCTGGTAGAATTAATCTTATAAATTCACATATCAATAAATAAATACACAGTGAAAATATAAAGGAGGTAACTTCCTCTTTGCAATCTGCAATTTCCAACAAAAAAATTCCATTCGAATCCATTCACGTTTAATCATATTTTATCCCAATTTCCCTTCCAGTAATCTGGTAATCTCAGGTTGGAATGATGAAGCCACGTTATTTGTTAGGGAGACCACCTTTCCATTCTAAAGACGAAACCAAGCGCAAAAAACATTCTCGAATATTTTTCGCAATAGTAGATGAGGCAAGATACTTCGCAAGGCAATACGTGAGTAAGAAGCTGACCAGCAATACAGTTTTTTATGCATTCCAGGTATGTCGCCTGGTTGCTGCAACCTATTATTTTAAAATTTCATTAAATAATGTATGTCTAATGTATAGTCTAATGTCTCTGTATAGTCTAATGGAATCGTAATTCTGAAGTTTTCTCTGCCCTATAAAATTACTTTTAAAATGTAAAATACTGAGCTATTGAGTGCTCAGTTGAAATCCAATTATCATGTTGCCCGAATAATTCAAAAGGCCTTCTATTTATTAAATCTGATGAACTTATATTATGTACTGAGTAAACACACAAAAAAGGCCATCTTTTCTGCTTTAGTATGTCCTACTCATTACAAGAAATATTAGTTTTTGGAAGTCTCTCAATTCTACTAGATTCTAATTGAGTTTATCAAAAAAAAGTTACAAGTACAAAGCATTTGGATATATGTACAAGCTTCCTTGAAATCGAATTCTTGGCAATCACCTTCAAGAATATGAGAGGATACGTATGTTTATCTGATTACATTAAGTGAGAGGAGTGAGAAATGTAGAAAATTCGATCCATCAGAGATATCACAGCTCCACAGAATAGTGACGGGAATTCGACAGAATGGGAAGGCTTTTATCGCCGACCCGAAGCCATATTTCTTTCAAAAGATAGAAACATGGGACGCAGTATCAAGTGAAGGGAATGACACACTAAGGCCAAATAATAGGATGGAATGCAGAGGTAAAAAAAGCAATCCACTCGGCGCAATGTCCACTCTGCACGCGACAGTCGATCACTGTTCAATTGCGAGCCGTCTTTCCACTCGTATCCGTCATGGTGGGGAACTAACGTTCCTACTTAAATGTCTAAAGTTGAGTCTGTCGTCAGTCAACTCCCCAGAGTGCGGAGCTGTGTTATTAGGGCAGCTCTTGTCGAAGTTATTGATGAAGTCGCTTGCCGCCGCGCCGGCTGCGTGCTGAAGACAGCTCACGGAACCTCGCGTTCGATCGGTGGAACGAAGCCTCCACACACCGCCACCTATTTTCAAACATTCCCAGTTATCTAGAACAGACAACAAGGTAATCCCACCTACGGAGGAAAGGGCAGCAGAACTAAACAACTTTTTACGCATGGAAAGCTGAGTATTCAAGCGGCCTAAGTCATTATTTAAGCCATGATTTATCATTAAAGTTTAAATTTGAAGAACACATCTTTCAACATCGTGATGGTAAACCAGGCAAATACACTACATCATTAGAACCAAGGATTTTCGACTTGTAGGTTTTTTTCCCAGAAGGTTTACGATACACCCGAGGTAGATTACTTATATTACAAAACTATTAGGTACATGAGACATTTAAGTATAAAATCAAATTCATTAAAGGATCCACTGCGTGGATGAAGAACAAATGCTAACGAAAGCATGTTTTCAAGGATTTTACTTTCTGCGAATGGAAATCGCGATTTCCCCAACAGGTCTAAATCAATTTTAATCAATTTCAAATCAACAAAAGACTTAGAATTGATTGCGAAGTTTATGAAACGCATCAGTAGATACCAATATTCTGCTGAAATGGATAGAATAGCTATTCTCAAATTATTTCTTTCGATTTGAGAATTTTTATTATCTCTATTTTTGCAATTTCAAAGAATATTTCACTCATAATAAACAGGTTAGGAACACCTATGCAATTATTAAAAGGAATAGACATTGCTAAAATACTGCTTTCTTGTTAAACGTGGCCTAATATTTATCTCCCCTCTCGCAGTCTTCTTTGATCTGAAAAGTATTATGAAGTGATGCAAGAACAGGACTCGGCTAATTTTCATGAGACATTGAGCAACAATTCGTTGAATTTAAACTTTAATATTTCACTTTTATCTGCGTACAAATATTAATATTGATTTTGTTATATAATTAACATCACTTCTGCAAAAATGTTGATTACGACTGCTTAGTTTCATATTATCTATATCTTATTTGTTATTTATGTTAGAACAAGGCTGACGTTTCAATTGAAAGGAATAGTACCTATCAAACCTCACCTACGACACAGGTATTACATGGATAAGAGTCCTATAATTTATTAGCTTGAAAACCCGAAGCTAAGAATAAAAAATAAAATTTCAATGTGACATCGGGAACGGAGGAAAAAATGTTTCCTACCATGGCTAACTGATATTCAATTGACTTAAATAATAAATTAAAATTACCGTGAAATTGATACCCACGCGTAAGTGAGAGTAATAAATAAGCGAAGTTAAGCGATGATTCATGATTTCAAGGTTATAGAATTTCCCTTATAAAAGAGTGCACCATTAAAAAAAACACAACTTCGATTCCAGTCAATATCGACCAACTTAAAAATTTGGAGACTGAATACTCCACCGTAAAAAAATAAACTACTATAATAGTTGGAATTAAGGGCAGCTAGTTGACAGGACATCCAAGATCCTCTCTGTCAACATAAGATAGACGGAAGTGGCACAGAGTTCGATAAAGCAGCTTTCGATAAAGCTTCCAACCTTCAGCCAGCCAATAATTCACCAAGTATTGGTGAAAGGCTATCTCATATTCATATTTTTCATTGACAACACATATTTTCAATGCATATGCAAAATTAGGTTACAAAAAAGGTTTAGGCTATCTACCAAGACAGTGCAGGCAATTTGATTGTGAAGCTCTAGTCATGTGAGCAAAACAATGGCTTCGTGAATGGGAGCGTGTTCTTCACCTTCCTCTTAACAACTCAATGATGTATATCCGGGAAAGAATACCCCACCCCTTGATTCACCGGAAAATATTTGGTGCCCGTTTTTCTGGCTTACCGCATACAACAATTGTGAAGTTAGCAGATGAAATTAGAGACTAGTATTAAAGCTACTACAATTCAAAATATATTCTCTTGGACTGCACAGTGCATATTACATCGCCTGGTTACGTAAGACATCTTGCTAACTGTGTGGAGGGTCATTGGGTAACTCACACATGCAGATTCCTTGATTATCTTAAATGAACGCTCATGGCCAAGAAGGTATGGAACAAAGGGCTAATTTAAAAAAATCTTTCGAGAAGGGAGACGGTTCTTAAGTTACGAGCACGATGAGATTGTCCATTATACACTTTAAAACCATATCTTACATTGATGGACGTTTTTCTGATACCCATTTGAAACAGCGCGAATGACGCTCGGCGTAGCTAAATGCACACCTTAACATAAGCGGGAGAAACACCGAGTGCAGGGCGTGGCAAAGAAAGGATGGATTCCGGGTGATAGGTGTTGACCAATCAGATTGGATCAGCCAGACCGATTAATAAATCGGCGTTTTATGCAGGCAAAAGAGACAAGAAAAGGAACAGGAAAACCTGACGGTATCGAGGACACTTTGTATTCGTGCCTTTGCAATGTAGTAGTGGGAGTATCCTATTGGTCAACGGAAAAAGTCCCGAGGCTAATCAGAACGCAAAAGGGCGACTAAAAATGGCGGATACGTGCTAGGTACAAGTGCCAGATTGATAACTAACAGTTATCTGTCCGACTCTGTATGAAGTTATCCATGAATTACCATTATGCGCTATGAGTATCGGTGAAATATGACCGAAATCTAGATTCACATTACCCACGTAGTCTATATAGATATAGGTAGATATGGAACAGGTGGAATTCGTATTTTACATTCATTTCCAGGAATTTGAAATGCCTAATTCCAGAGGAGGAATCTAAACTTTTGACAATATTCGTAATATCTAGATTTATTACAGAAACACAATTAGACACTTGACGGCCAGTTATGAGACCGAACAATGGGCTAAGGTCCTAGACAGGGGTTCTGGACAGCACCGAATCTCTTCCAGCGCCTATTACGTAAAAAAATTGGTAGTATGAACTCCTGTTTCCTTTAACAACAATTAAAACAACATTTAAAATGCTCATTTTTTTGACCTTCGTAAATCCACATACATATGGTGCAGCGGATACCTTCAATACGAGTGTTGTCATGCACATACATATAAAAAACATTAAGTCTGACAAACCATTAAACAGTCATTAAAGCTATTCGCCGTACGGATTAAAAGCGAATTAGTAAATTTAAGAAAAATGGATAGAAAAATCTGATTTAAAAAATTGTTTCCGAAACATTATCATCAAAAATATTATCTGGTTTCGATTTCCCAATTACACAATCGATATTTATTACTAACAGTCCAGATTGAACAATATTGGTACATTATTAATTGTTGCAGGTGAAATAGTTCGTTCACGCAGTGCTGATATAGACCGGTGCAAGCGGAGAAAGCGAACGTTACGGTAGAGAAACGTGTATCGTTACTGAAAGATAAACTTCATCATGGCAGCAGGAGCTGCTGAGCACTCGATATAAGTATGCGAGGCAGCAAGCATGCGCCAGGCACTTGGCGATAAAGATGATAGACGACCAAGAGTGGAATTAATTTTTTTAATGGGAGATGATGATGTCAAACTAACGTTTGTGAATCAGCGGGAGATGTGCCACTTTAAATCCGGCGACGGGGGTCCATCGATGGAGTTATTTGAGGGACGGAGGATGAAAGAGCTCGAGAGAAATGCGAAATAACTACGAAGAGAAATAAGGCTTTCGCGCCATATTTCATCAACCGCTTGCGCCATTTAATTCAATATACGCCCCATGAGATTAGTCGCCTATTTTCAAGATGATTGATCCCACATAAATTAGTAGCTGTCATAAAATATTAAGGATTTTAAGGGCGACTTTAACGGTATAGCAAAGTGGTTATTTTTTTAAATGGCCCTTTTTAAACGAGCATGAATAATTTTACTTTCACGGGACATTATGAAATTAATGAAATGATCTATCTTCTCCCAAATTTATCGAGGTTCATGATTGTCTGACGAGGTTTCAACGTTTTAGCTTGATGAGGACTTATTTATTGAGCTTTGGAGGGAGAGAATTTTGGTTATTTTCAATTGGATGGCACTTATTTTTGAAGACCCTAATAAATATAATAGCGACATTGATTATAAACAAATCCCCCTTTTGTAAAATGACCTCGAATGATACGTAAATGTCAGATTTACGGTTGTTTTTGCAAACTCATTAGGAGATTTTGTCTAGCCTTTCATCTTTTATCTAGCCTCGTAGCCGTTGTTGGAGTGTTTATTTTCACCTCAGGATTAAATAGGGAAATACCGGCTAATCCTACTACATAGCGTTCAGTCATTTGATGAAAAGCTTTCTTTTCACTAACATGATTTAGTATTATTATTTAGTAGTAGACTGTTATGCGTCTATGGGTATGAGGCAAAATAGTAAAATTTAAAAGTTTTGTAAAATGCCTTGAGGATTTCTTTCTTTGCTTTCGACCGCAGGCATCGATGTGAGGGAAAGGAATTTCGGCTGACCTACGTGGATGAGATGGTGAGAGTCGATATTATTTTTATTCCCCTTTTTTATGGATCCCCTGATTGACACTCTCATCAGTATTCGTGCCCTGAGAGTTCTCCGTTTAGCCCGAAGCGGCTCCAAGCGCGCCTTCGCCTCAGCTCATTTATTCCCAGCCACTCCTCCACTACCCCTTCCTCCCTTCCCCTGCCCTCTAAGCTCGTTCCGTCCCCATAACATCAATCGTCCTTCAGAGACGAAAACCCCTGCGTTACGCAGAAGGCCCCCATCCATCGACTCATGGCCGTGGTGTGGTGAACCTGAGCGAAAGAGTTTGGCGGCGGACTCACGTAGCGAGGGAAATGGAGGAGGAGAGATAGAGAGAGACAAAAGATGTGTCCCCCAAGGCATTAGTAGAGGCCCCACGGTATCATTCCGCGGGTGGCGACAAGTAGCCGTATTCCTGACGCGCATATCTGAATAACCCGTGGGGAGGAAATTCCTCTCTCTCTCTCTCTCTCTCCCTGGCTTTCCCACTTCATCCGGCCCCGTCCCTTGCGTCTCTCCTTTTTCTTCCTCTCGTAAGAGGCCTTCCGACATCTTTCTCGACTCACGCGCGTCTCCATTCCCTCACACATCCAACTACCCCACCCGCTCACTCTCCTTTTACTATTTTGCATGAGGTTCTGGCGTATTACTTGGTAATGCTTTTTTGATGGGCGGAGATAGAAGCTGAGATGTCCCATCCGACACTATCTTAGAGAGCGGCGTGCTCCCTTCCCCTTTCGGGCCGTCACTCTTCCCCTACGCTCGCACACGCTATCGCTCTCTCTAATCTTCTCCTGCTTCCTTTTAAGACCCCATTACCTATTTCTTCCTCTCTATCTCTCTCGTGCATTTTCGTCTCCCTTTCCTCTTGCTTACCACGACCATTACTACTCCTCCCATTCCTTCATTTGATCTTAAGCTTCCACATTTGCGTACATTCCCATTTCTGTCACGTCTATCTAGGTTTTTCTGCTCTTAAATTGAGAATTCCATTCGCGTAATGGTAGCTGACGAAAGTTAACTCATGTTAAATACAGAAAAATGAGCGTTTATGCGATGATATTATTATTAGCGCAATTAATATCAATAATTTTTTCCTTAATTTTATTTCCGTAATTTATAAATTCCTATTTTTTTCAGAGCTGGCAGTTCACCTACAATGCATGAATCAAGGATGGCTATAAAGTAAAATATCCACAGACGTTTTGGTGATCGTAAAATGCAAGAAAGCTAAGTAAATTCCTGAATATTACTCTTGAGATATTAGTTGCTTTGGTGTCATTTCCACTAAGTTCAGCTATGTTGAAAATCTGATAATACAAAAAGGAAAGCATACTCGTGAATTATAAAAAGAATGAAAATGTGTATTTCGAAGATAATAAAAACAGTTTTTAAAATCAAGGAGATAGATATTATTATTATGACACGGTTATGAAAATACATATCGGGGATAATTCATTAGGGAGAATATTTAGGAATTGAAGAATAACTCTAAAAGAAGAGAAGGAAGTCAACCTTGAGGCAAATCTAAGTTATTAGTATAATATGACAATTATTTGTCCCTCCCTTATCAAAGCCTCTGCATAGAAAATTTGAATATTTAGCGAGCACAAAAAATGAAGAACTAGAGTTGATTCTACTCGAGATGAAAACTCGATTTTCCGTATGACAAATAAACCCGGAATAATTCTTCAAATAAATTGGGCCAATAAGCATACAAGGAATGAGGAGGCAGTTTCAAACCGGATACTAGTGTGGAAAATCTCTACAATCCTGAGAGCAGTCCTATGGTGAAATAGCACAGCGACAATTCTTCCAAGAAAACTGCAAACTCTAGAAAATGCACTAATCTTCACCCAAATGGTATGAACCGTTTTTTAAAGAAACCTCACAACTCCTAACTTGCTAGTGGCTTTTCTCGTATTGATACATTGACTTAACTGGCCTACAATGGGATATATTTGTATTTGATTGAAAGCGCATGGGTCATCGTTTTGAGACAGATTAGGACATTTTGTTGGACTTAAAGACGTAAAATATCAAAACCGTTAAAACTTTTTTTCATCTTCACGCTTTCCTGAAAACTGGAAGAAGAAAGAATGTAAAACAGATGAAAGGAATAAAATATTTAAGTATTGAATGAAGATATTTATCTAATTAAAACAATAAAATTGCGTAATAAATCATTTACTTGCATTTTAATTTGTTCAGGCATTAATTATTAAAGATGACCCAATGAAGACAATCGTCGAGAGAAAAGTAAACGGGAAGAATGGAAAAGGCAGGCCTCGTATGAGATATATGGAGCAATTTTGAAGGATGTAAAAGAGAACATTACGTTGATATGAAGTGGCTGGCCGATAGAAGAATCGAGTGGAGGGCTGCGTCAAACCAATCCTACGATTGTTGACCTATGATCATGATGATGACGTTAATTATACAAGAAAAATCAGGCTAAAATCCGTTATTATATGGAAGCGCATGGGCTACATGGGGGAAAACGTCAAAGCAAAATAATGCAACTACGAAATATAGGCCTTAATACGGACAAACCACGGTAGATATTTTCCATTCTCCAGGAGAGCATTGAAATAGGATATCTACAGCAGAATTAGCTCATCCTAAACCATAATTTTGCGTGGTAATATCTTCTCTGGTATAACAAGTTGAAACTTCTGACCTCCACACAAAATCCATCCAATCTCCCCTAAAACCCCTCCTTCGACTCCGAACGAAATGCATGCACGCAATAGGCTTGACAAGACAGTGCGACCGGCATTGTCCCCCAGGAGTAACAAGCTTCAGTGGGCCAGACGTTAGCGGAAATCTATTACAATCAAAGAGCTGCCGATCGCCGAAGAATGACGGCCACGCCTCGCACGCAACCCATACGTGGGGAGGGGTGGTTCGGTCTCTTTAAAAGGGGAACACAAAGTTTCAACATCGCCGGCGTATCAACTGGTTCACCAACCAACCCCTTCCCATCCCCCAACAACGTCGCTCATTTTCTTCTTGCGTTTGTTCCCTCAGACCAGTCAGACCCTTTCTGTCCTACCTCTCCTCCAGTTATCCCTCCTCCCTTGCCCAATCTCCCTGTTCTGCCTCCCCCCACTCTCTTTCTCTCTCTCTCTCTCAACCCCATGCCCTCGCCGAGGAAGTCGACCTTCTGGATCCTCCGAAGGAGCGAACCGGAATATGGATTCCGATGGCTTATGACCCATTGGCGCATGAGGTCACCGTATCAATCATTGTATCGGCTGGAAGGGTTTTTTTTTCTTGCCGCGTCCCGGGACGACGTGATCTGGCGAACAATTTCTTTCCGTAGACGGACGGACTCACACAAGCCGGGCGGGGGCCGTGTGGATCGTGATGAAGGTTCGCCCGCCGCGTCCTCATATAAGGGGTGTGGCGCGACCGTAACTCTTTCACCAAACCAGGAGTGCATTATTTTATAGTTTTCTTTTGTTAGAGCCAAATCCAGGAGATGAAGCATTGACCGCGTCTCATTCTGGCGTTACGAGTCATTTTCTATGCTTTGAATCCAGTAAAAAATAAATTATCTTAGCCATTAATTGAACTCATTTCTTACTGAAAATTTTCACTTTCGATTTCAGAAAAAGAAGAAATACGGCGATAGATATCACAGCATCGTATTTGAGAGAAGGTTTGAGAAAATTATACTAGCCAGTGTTAATTCAAGAAGGAAGAAAAGAAGAGGCACTGACAATTTTCGTCCTCCAGTAATGTTCAACAATTAATCTTTTAAACCGCAGTCGCAGTTAAATGTACCTCAACACCATTATTTTTGCTAACAATATTTGATACTACTTTTCACTCTCGTCATATTTATAATATATCATGATATAAATTAAAAAAGGAATGCTTATTGGCTAAGCCAGGTGCATATCCATGTAAATAAAAATTTCGCCTAATTTTGACTTAACAAACGAATACTCTGTATCATTTTTTTAAACTGAATTTGCGGAATAAGACTGCAAATAATAGACTTCCTAAAACTCATATCCTTTTATTGGATTCCATTTTAATTTTAACTGGCCGTCGTAGAGTCATAACCATTAAGGACTATCGTTAACCACATTGGGCATCTAACTCTCGACAGTATTCATTTATCAAATACTTTCATTAATTAAAATACAAATAATGTTCATAATTTGACACTTCTTTCACGAGGCCCCGTCTGGATAAAAATCGGTAGTGAATAACTCTCGCGCCCCCGATGGATAAAAAGAGCTGAGGAAGGCGAAGGATAATTAATATTCCAATCTCGGGTCAATTTGAATGTACACCTCCGCCTGCTGCAAAAAATAGTCCCTTGGGTTGACCTCGCATTCCAAGGCGCCTCGCCTGTCGCCCCAACATCCCACTCTCCTCCTTCCTCACCCCCACCTTCTTCCCTATTCTTTTCCCTCTCTCTTTCACTCTCTCGTCTCGTAGGCTCCATTTTTATGGCATGCTTTCGACCAGCGGACTGGCCTCCTAATGCGTAGCCCCTGTATCATTACTTGACATAAATGCGGTATTTCCGACGATAAGTCGCTTGTAGAGTAAGTTTCAGCTTTTCACACAACATTTCATCCACCTCAATTCATACGGTTATGCACAACTGCTCCGCAAGCACCGGAATGACAATTCATGCTTATTTCATGTTATTACTAAGTTCTATTCTCTTAGTTTATTACCCGCAGAAAAATTAACGATGTGAACTCTCCTACGAAAACGTAAACAGCTATCATTGCCGTACCTGGGCTCTCTGGCTTCTTGAATGGATGATAACTATCTATTCCACCATACCAGCCGGCAGTACATTCCAGTCGTGCCTTATTAGGTAGCTATTTTGTAATTGACTTTATTCTAAGAGATATTATTAGGGACGGAGACTTTTGACATAATGATCACGTAGAGCACGCATTTCAATTTTGCTGAGACAATTTATCTCAAGAAAGGGTTCTTACATACATGAGAAAACACGTTTAAGATATTTCACATATTTCATACTGGACATATTACATACACGTTTCACATATTTTATACTGGAATATTAAACCTCAAATTTTAAGGTTACATATTCTTCATAATATATATTCAAGTCCTCTCTACGTAATAGTAATTTTGGTTAAGTATAGATACTTAAAAAAAACACGAATAAAACAGAAAAGAAGAATAGAACTCATTTCGTGTTAAGGACTTATGTTTGGGTGTTCATTTAAATAAATAACTGTCAAAGCACTATCGTAGCGTTATTAAAAGTAGCGATAAGATTAGTCTATCAGCTAAAATTTATTTAACAATAAAAGAGATGGCAAAAATCAGTTGAAGGCGGTAAGAAGATTGTCGAAATGATGACAAAACATTAGGAATTGACAGTTTCAAATTTAATCTTTGTGATAAAAGTTTAAAACGAAATTGTCTTTTAATGGCTCATTTTCTAACTATTCTGGATGATGGAAAATCCTCATTGCGGAGGAGGAATCTTATCTTTTTATCCTTTCCGACCGGCCGTTTGCTCCATTTCCCACATTCCTCGAACCCCGTACCTGCCCGGCGCATTATCCTTTGTCCCACCATCTCTCCCTATCCGTGGTTCGGATCGCTGCTCCTCCATACGGCTCAACCGAGAATCCCTTCACCCGCCCACCGGACGGTCGTCAGTCGACCATGCAAAATGGGCAAGGGCAGGCGACCGCTCGCTGCGATATCCACCGCTCATAACGTTCCTCCACCCACCCCTGTCCGCCCCCCAAGGGCCATAGGTGAGGTGGACTTGCTAATAGATGGCACGCGGGATGATTTTCCCCAGTTAACGTATCGCACTAGACCTTATCTGCCCGCACGACCGAATACACGTGCCGCGTTTCTTATATCTCACTCTAAATCAGAAGAGAATCTGCCAAGCGACGGAGATGAAGTTCAGGACTGAGTGAGGTCGGAGGCGTGGCACTGCTTCCACTCTTATTCGTCCCTTCTATCTCTCATAAGAAGTCTTCGGTATTATTCTGAAATAGGAATGCCCGCAGGCAGTCCGTCTACCGGGTCACAAGATCCATCCAACCTTAGGGTCTGGGATCGAAACGTAGAGGAAACTTCGTAGGAAACCCCACTTATGTGCCGTTTAGAGTGCACTACTGGTTCAGTACCCCGTCCGTCGGATGGGACGTTAAGCTCTGGTCCCATTGGAACCTGTCGTTTTGGGCGGGCCAATGCCAGATTTCACTCCGCCTTTCCTCCTTCTGTTTCCATTACCATCCTAGCAAACTTTCTCCCATTCTGAGGCACCTTAGGTGCTGGACAGACAAGAAACCGCTGATAAGAACTACAGACGGTCTCTGTCGATACACTACACAACACTGTGGAGTTCATGCATAGGATTTCATTCCATAATAATAAGCTCCTTTTGTTCTCCGCAACATCACTCTTCTTCTCTTCTATTTTCGCATTTCTCCATCAATGACTCTTACCCTACATAACAATCGCCGTGCAAAAAACTGAATGGGGAAACAGGAGAAGGAAGGCAACATATGAGATATATTTAGAGAAGAATGTAGAAGGGAAGAAGTACATTAAAATCTTAGAATTGATGACTGGCTATGGTGATTTTTTTGTCAATTTCGAGAAACTAACTAGTAGATAAGTGTGAAAAAATTCCAAAAATGTCTCTTCAGCCAAGTATTCCTCCCAGTAGATTTCAAAAGACAATATGCAATTCTCTTCCCAATTCCTCAATGACCAAATTTCGGAATCATCCGTTGCTACACTGACAAACAAAGTTTTTACCACAGTAGATTAGTAGATCCACTCCTGACTCACTAGATTAACCTCATATATAAAATCCAGATGAACGTCTAAGCCCCTCGAGCATTTTTCTACAACGAAATATTGAAATGAAAACTATGAAATAAAAATAGGAATTCGTAGAATACGAATTGGGCAACTTAAGATCACTACATAAATGGATTAAATTATTGCTTGTAAGGAAGAGGCTTACTCTTTCAGAGACCTCACTTATCCGATCACTTATCACTAGAAAAAATTAAAGATTGCTGACAATATTGGTAGAAGCTCCATGATGATTCTCATAACTCTACCCATTCTCATATGCACGTCATA
This sequence comes from Platycnemis pennipes, assembly GCA_933228895.1. Lineage (NCBI taxonomy): Eukaryota > Metazoa > Arthropoda > Insecta > Odonata > Platycnemididae > Platycnemis > Platycnemis pennipes. Next base: position 88,146,408 of record OW121851.1, read on the forward strand.
TTTGTCCATTATTTTGAGACGGCTGAGAGCAACCTCACTCTTCCCTCAGCAACTCCGTGCCACACTTCAATCGCCATTAGCCAGGATCTTCGCCGTATTGGGGCGTGACGCAACAACGCATGGACAGCCCGGGGGCCAAAAACGCCGCCTTGGGACAAAGTTGAGGGAGCGACGAGAGTGGACGCGGTGGTGGTGGAGGGGGGACCCTTACTTCGCCTGCGGGAGGGGAGGAGGAGTGAAGGGAGAGAGAAAGAGAGAAGGGGCGATTGCCAATCTCAGTATCGCAATCGCGACGCCTGCACGCACCGACAACAACGCACGCACTCACCAACGAGCGTACACACACACGCGCGACCTCTCCCCCCTCTCCTACCATCCCTCTTATCCATCCCTCCTACCCTCTTATAACATCACGACCCGTCCGTCCGATTTGGAAGCCGTTCCGACACTCACGCCTTGACCCCGCGGACGAGGCTTTCGCCGCATTCCTCTCACAGATGGCGTCGCATCCGGCCCACCTCTCCTCCCCCCACCCGCTCTCCCCACCACTTCCCCCCCCCCATCCAACCGACTTCACCCCATTCCATCCCCTGGGAGCGATAGTGGGTGGGGAGGGAAGAGTCAGTCCCAATATCATCAGCGCCTGCGAATCCGTGCGCTAACTCACGTCACGACTAAGCACCATCGACCGACTCCTTGAGTTAATACTACCATCGATGACATTGAAAAGTCGGAGGGTCCGAGACCCGAGGATGGGGGTCGGGTTGGTGTAGTGTCTTTAGTAGTATGTACATATCCCTCGTCAACCGCGGGAGTTACGTTCCTGAGAAACCCCGTGGTTGACAAAACCGCGATTAGTAAACTACGAAATATACGGTAAATCGGGGGTTAGGTGTCTTGTTCCACTAAACTTCAGTTAAGATATACGTAATTTTATTTTTTCCCAAAGGATATACATTTATATAAATGCAGAAGTATTCCCTTCCCACTATTAGTTGGTCGGTTAGTTATTTAGGAGAGGCTACCGACAGCTGAGATCATTTGCGCCATTTAGGATAGGTTAATTAGGTTAGGATAGGTTAGGATTAGGGAAATTGGTTAATGGTAGGAGTTTTGAGGAAACGGAGGAAAGGTGGAGAGAAACCCAGCGTCGGCATTAGCCTACTCTTAACGAAAGGCGCCAAGGGGACGACAGCTTAACGTCCCATCCGACGGACGGAGTACTGAACTTGAAATACCCTCCACTAGGCACTCAGGTGGGGACCGGTTTTCCACTGAAAAATCCACCGCCACTGCCGGGAATCGAACCCGGGCCCTCGGGATGGGAGGCCAGTACTCTAGCCACCACACCAACCCGATCCCCCTATTAGTTGGTGATCTTGGGTACTGTAGCTGATATCCGCCCAGAAAACCAAAACAGCACAACCGTCATCTGTGTTGAAATTTGGAACTAAATGCTCTCGATTGGTCGCAACTCGCTCTGAAAATGAATTTTAGAATTACTGGCCAAAGAATTACGGTTACTTCCCTTACAAATATATTGCGCAACATAATATTCATCATGTCAACTCACATGATTTTTTCAAGGCCATTTTCATTCCTTAATATATACATTTTAGCACTCGTGCGCGTATCTGTGTACAAAATCATTAGTGACATTTGTGGATATTGAAAAAAAAAGGCATTAGATTGGTCAGGTCATACGCAAGGGAAATACCGCGGTTGAGAAAAGTAGTGCCCAAACCGTTGACCGCGGATAACCAAGGGCCGCGGTACAAAAAACCGCGGTTGACGAGGGATACCTGTACTGACCTCTCACTGGGAGAGACCGGGTTCTAATCCCGGCAGTATAAGATATTTTTCATAGGTAAACCGTCTGAACTTGAGTGTTTTGTGGAGAGTATTCGGGTACAGTACTCCGTCCGTCGGATAGGACGTCAAGCTGTGGTCCCCTTGGCGCATTTCCGTTAAGAGCAGACTGGGATTCTCTCTACCCTTCTTCTTTTCCCTTCCTTTCCTATCCTTGTACCTTTCCTCCCAGCCTGCAGCGCCTATAAGAGCGGGCCAGACTTGAAAGCCAAATATGAGATGAGGGTATGGAGTAAACTTCCGAAAATGCTTACGGCAAGTTCCCTACTTTTTATTCCAATTTTCCACTCTTTCATTCGGTATAAATTAAATACAGGCGCTTAATGTACTTAAGACAATACTACAGAATTTATTGACCGATATTTCATTTACCGCGTAATATTGATTATTTTACCTTTATACACTGAAAATCCAATGCTGGACTCAAATTCTTCCTTCAATTGCCATTCTCTAAAGGAAGATTTGTTCATTCCTGTCACGAAAATTTCCACCAAGAGTAGGAAATGAATCAGTATCTTCCAGACTTTTAAGATAAGTCATTGGTTTGCCTTAACTCAAGAAACTTCAAAGGGCAGTTTGTTAACGTAACAATTATTCAAGTCGTATAATATTTTTGCTGTTATTGACTATCGTCGAGGGAAAAGTGAGCGGGAAGACTGGAAAAGGCAGGCCTCGTATGAGATAGGTACATGGAACAGGTTGTGAAGGATGTAAAAGAGAAGAGTTACGACACAATGAAAAGGTTGGCCGATAGAAGAATCGAGTGGAAAGCTGCGTCAAACCAATCCTAGGATTGTTGACCAATGATGATAATGTTATTGGTTGATAGTCTCCCACAAGTAAGAAAGACTTAGAAGAGGTGCTTCTTTGCATTCCATACATCTTTTCATACGCTTCTTCAACTGCACTATTCCTCCCTTCAAGTTCCTTCCTCTCCTCCTTATACTATTCATAATACTTTTTATTTTTCCCTCATTCCCAAGTAGCAAATATCTACCTTCGATATTGTCCTTCAGCTTTTGACAATCTATAAATACGTGTTCCATCTAATGTGCCTTCTCCTAATTTCTGCCGGCAAGCTCCTTATCTTCCTAACCATGTGCGACAGTTCTTCACTCGTCCTCCTTTTCGTCTATCTTACTTTTTAGTATTCATATTTTCCATAGTATAAAAAGCTTCGAAAAAAGTTTTCTCAGGGGTTTAGGTATATTTGCGAGAAAAAGGTTGAATTCATGGCCAAATAGCAAAACAACACCATCGCCTATTAAGGTTATAAGTTTTCTATCGGCATATGCGAGTTTTCGGGTAGTCCCTTCCTTCCATTCCTCGCCGAGACTAGTCCTCTTCTAACGCCCTTCTTTGCCAATCAACGTCTCCTTCATTAAACACCGCCTTAAACCTTAATATCTCCTACCTACGCTTACGCCATCCCGAACATATTCCATTACATTCTTCTTCCATGCTTGACCAACAATCTCCCCATTCTCATCCTCTTTCACATTCCGTTCCACACCTCAAAAAGACTTTCCATCCACTTTTGTTCGTTACCTCATTCCAATTTTTCTGACCAACTTGCTGTCTCTCCTACAACATTTCATTTTTCCCACGCCTCATACAGGTTAATATTTCAATCAAATTCATACCACTGCCGATAGCTTTATAACAAGATTTCCTTATCGGGACTCTCCTGTCTATGGCAAACTAAACTTGCGGCCGTATTAAGGATTAGTCTTGCTGTCAACCAGTCACTTGATCTTCGCGAAATCTTATGCTCTCCCAATATATGCGGAAATGTTATGATACGCGAGCATAAAATAAATAATAAATAATCTCTCATGAAAAAAAGGTCCATGATACTATCTGATGAGGATAATTTAAGCAAGCAGATTTAGGGAAATAAATTATTATGTCTATAATTTAGTGTTTCAGTTCACACCGTGAACTATATCAAGATCCGCAAATAGGCCAATATAATAAAGGATCAATACATACTTATTCGTAAATACCACCCAAAACTTTAGAAAGATCGCTCAATTTCAAACGTTTATTTTCAAAATATTCCACGGTTGGAAAAAAGTAACAAGGCAATACATATTATTTATTTTATACCCTGAAAAATAACCTAAAGAACTGAGTTAATTCATTTGAACCTAGCTCCATTAAGTTCAGCGAATTAAATGATTAATGATGAAAATGTAAACCATAGTAAGTCAAAATTCAGATGGCTAAATGTACTACATGGTTCAAACTAAAATAAAAAACCCATAGGTCATTCCACGTCAATTCGGCCATAAAATCGGCAAAAACCCTTAGCTGACCCTTAGGATCACCGATTTTCACCAAATTTGGCATAACGGCTCCATTTGAGAAGAAGTTGAAAACGCCAAAGTCGTTTTGCAAATAAACGCAACAGTTTATGAGAAATTGTCGAATTTTGCAAAGGTCACTACACATTTTACAGTATATCTCCGAGACCATTTGAGCTACAGACGTGCTAAAGGGCTTATCTTAAAAACCTTGAATTGTAAAAATATAATAATTGATTATATTGTGTAATATAAACAATTTTATAAAGTTTATAACAATTTTAAATTTTCAAATCGACTTTTGACGAAGTACCTTTGCCTTCGATTTTGCTCATTTTTTAAATGTTGTAGACACAACCCTCCTCTACAAATTAAAAAGTTTGCCAGAGGTAATATTTCATTTAAGAAAGAAAAATATTTTTGAGTGAGGGCGTGACGCCTAACAGTGGCATGGCTTCAGGCTAACGGTCGACTGTATGGTACTCTGTGATGCATTCAGATCTCGGTCACTTTCTGATTCATTCCGGCCATTCCGACAACGGAATGATGGCCCAGTTCTTCCTAAAAATAGATTTTTCATTGCAGGCACATATAATGGAGTCAAAGGGAGTCATCAGCAAAAACAAGTTCACATGCAGTACACTCACGGTCAACGTGCCGTTCGCGGAAGAGTTTTCGGTCGATCGCACACACACTGGGATTTTTTGTTCGTGATTGGAAATAAATAAATATTTGGAGGTGTCTTCACCTTTTATTGGTGCATTAGGATACCTCAATTGAACAGCTTCTCTTAGTTTGGCTCCGTCTGTATTATATTTCAATGTCCTATGTTTTTCAGGGCATCAAAGTCGATAGCACACGAAGGTATGTTTGCCATCCAAGTTGTATGTATACATTACAACGAATATTTGATAACTTGGTATTCGTAAACATTTTTTCGGCGTTTTCAGAAGACGCATGAGAGAGTAATTAAAGCAGTCTGCACCGAGTAATAGCGGTATAAATCCTGAACGACGGTCTCAGAGGCAGTGCTAAATAATGAAGATGACAGAGATTTTTTACGCAGAAAGTATTTCGCCCTCGCTGTGGCGTCAAAGACACTACCCACTCTCGCCCCAAGACTCACCCGAGATTATTCATCTCTGGAAGTAACCTGGTGGGCATTATTTTGCAAAAGCTAATCCATAAATGGTTTATAAAACAAGCGAAAATGTATGGTCAAAATTCTAATTTCGGATAAATAAGTAGGTACCCATAAAGATCACAGCGAACAGCGTTTTTCCTTAAGCTGTGCAATGTGTTCGAATTGCATGGTCATTTGGTTTTACATATCATTTGTCCTGGTTCTCACGTATTAACAATTTGTACGGGGCCAAAGTTGATCAATTTTTGCAAAAAATTGACCTTCAATTTTCCCTGAAAAGCTTGAAAATGAAGCTGATTTTCGGATATAAAACTTTGGGGTGAAAATCAATATCGTGGTATAGAACAGTTATTTGCCTTTTAAAGTTATATGATTCAATCTTTCTATTTACCATAGATATAGAACAAAATGGAGGACCCTATTTTCAGTCAATTTTTCGTCTTCGTGAAGGAAAATATTTAAAATTACATCGAGCTACAAAATGTTACACATTTCACGAAATTCTACAAATCATCCGTTGTTTATCTTGCATCCGAAAGTTAGGATCCGTTGAGAACTTTTACGACCGTTTGCGACGCCGAAAGTATAACGTTATTTTGATCGCGTGGCGTGATCCGTTTCTGCCCGCCGCGCCGGTTACTGGCAATACACCGTCGAGATGAGGTATGCTGATGTGCTATGGCGTCAAAAACTTCTCTATAGTTATTTTAAAGGTCTACCAATTGAAAAAGACACTACATTTATGTTTTAAGGGTGATACTACAGGGTATCGATTCCATTGATACGATATACACCACGATGTCGGATGTCAGTTTCAGTAGCCTAAAATAATCTTTTTCCAGGAGCGAGTCGGGATCGTATGCCGGTACTTGATATAAGAATATACGGTGAGAATATGTAGCCTTCGGGCGTAGCATACTTATCACACTAAAAAACGCTTTTGAGGACACCGGCGAACAAACAAGGAATAATTGATCCCATTGTCACATACACATCGGAATTACTGAATGAGATGCAATAGAGAACACTCTATGTGAATATCATTCAATAGACACACATTTAAGCAGAATTATGAATTCAAGATAACCATAGTTGATGATGAAAAGGTCCGTAGGGAGCACGTGAAAGGAGGCGGAGTCGAATAGCACACAGAGTATCATTTTCTGTTGGATAGTTTCTTGGTATGAGTCTCAGCTTTGTTAATAATATTATGCATAATACTAAGATATAGCTAAACGTCGTACCTGTATCATGAGAGATGGAAATAGAACTACTTTGTTTCAATTAAAGTAATTTCAGGCGTTTGTCCTATGCATATTTTGTTTCAGATTACTAAGGGTATCGTATAAATAAGGCACTACATAAATACCTGAAAAATGGGTATTGTATAGGTGGCCTAAACAACGGGAAAATACATTATCAAATGAATTCATTACTGGACGCCATAATTGCATACCTAATGAATGTTTCAAACCAGTGATCATAGAATCCCTTCATTTTGGCTGACCAGTGTGATAGTCGGTTTTCCTGAAGGGTTGATCATACACTTTCTACCGATGATAATGACATTATACCATGCACCGATATACATGATTTTCAGGGATGAAGCTATATCGCTAACTATTTTCGTGAAAATAACTGATCAACGACTTTCTTACCTGTATGAAGAACTATTCCTGGTGTACCGGCGTCTCGTCCTTTCGTCCGGTTGCTCAGCAGCTGGTCGATAATCACCGTTAATCTGTTTTCTTTCCTCTTGTCCGACTCACCAACACTGTGCACGAAACAAAATACAAATAATCAATATAAAGGTTGAGGCAAAATATCCTCACAAAAGACATTCCGTAATGTGTTCCCTTATCCTAGAATAACGGAGCACAGAATAGAAATAGAAGACGCGCATAAGTTCCTAAACCCTATGAAAGACTACAGCTTACAGTTTCTTCCTTCACTTTGTAGAAGTACTTATTACAGAATATTTGGTGCCCATAGCCATTTTATTGCATCTTCAGGTACAAAATACTTAAAGAGTTCGTGAAAATGCAAAAAAAAACAATGAGTCGGTGTTGGTCATGTCTGGGTCATATAAAATTAATTCCGTGGCAAAGTGCAATTAATATTTTTTCAGGGTGGATCTTTTGATAAATGCTGGTCGCGCTGAAGTTATTACTTTGAGAATAACATCTCTTCCGTATTCTGATTATTTTATATTAGTAATTGAATTCAATGCTTAAGGTAAAGCTTTACCATTAAAGAATAGACCACCGTCCCATTACCAATACTGACCTTAATACTAATTAGGCGAGGGATTAATAATATCTGTCTACGTAATTGGCCTCAATACTTTTTTGGTGGCATTTTAAACAATAAATCGTCCATAAGCTACATTTAGGGTAGTTCTGAGTTAATCTTGTTGCATTATTACTCTTGTGAAAAGAATGGTCACACAGTTTTCCCTCCACTATTCACTCATTATAAGAATTTATAACTCAATTCTCTCAGCACATTATTAAAACTCATTGCATTCATATTGTACTAAAAGGTGATAAAGTCCAAATAATTTAAAAAATCGATAAGAATAGCAGGCCAGAGGAGAAAATAGTGAGAAAAGCGCTACGTAAAAAAAGCATGAAAAATACGCTAAATTTAAGTAAAGAAATGCGACGCATACTTGTGAATAGTTCAAATGCATGAATATATTGGACTGGCTTATCATTGCATTAAAAGAAAATGCAGAATGGGACCTTCATTGCGGCTCTCATTGAGCTGCATATTGCAACAAACTGGTGTAAAATTACAGAGAAAAAAACGAAAATTAACTTACTTTACATTGATTAAAACATGGTTGATGTTCCAAACAACATAGCAATCATATTGAAATTAACAAATTATTGAGCCATTGGTGCAATAATAGAGTACCCCGTGTAAAAAAAATAATTCATTTTAGCACGTACCATTTGATCTCGATTGGAATACAACTTTTTTGTCGTAAATGCACAAGGCCACGTTTTATATGATAAATGTTAGCCATGAGCTGAAGTGGAGAAGTACTTGATGGCGACTGTCAGTTATGGTTTCCTAAAATATACCAGGGTGCCTCCTAGCTAGCAAGAGCGATCATGAGCACACGATGGAAGGATAGCTCTGATTCCGCGAAAACGTGAACAGACAGTATAAAAAACTTTTCCATAACACAATTGATTATGTGCATGATAGGTCACCATGCGATCCAAGGTGATTCTAATTCTGATCTCATCATAATATGGATGATTTGAATAATGGACTCACCTCATGATTTCAGCTTTCCGATTCGAGGCCTTCCCGTTCCCGGGAGACGCGGCTTCGACCCCCGGCGGAGTCGCCGCCGCTTCCTCCCCCTCCCCGTCCTCCTCGTCCACCACCAAGTCGTTCTCCTCCCCGGCCTCCCCCTCAGCCTCCTCCGCCAGCATCACCCCCTCCCCGTGGCCCCCGCCGTTGGCCCTCCCGCCACCCGACTGCCTGCCCGCGTCCGCGGCGTCCGCGCACCTCCTCCTCTTCGCATCGGGGCCCTTGCCCAACGGGGACTGGTCCGAGGGCGGGTCGGGGGTCCAGGGACTGCCCCCGCCCACCATCTTCGGGGTCGCCACCTCGCCTGGGGCCGCAGGAGGAGAAGACGGACCGGCGAGGCGGCTGCGAACCTCGGCCAGTTTGTCGACCTGCGCCAAAAAAAAGTGGAGCGTGAGTTGATCATAAAGTTGGTTGCAGGAATGTGCCACGAATGTGGCCGCCAGGCCTCTCAGGTCGGTGGGGGAGGGGGCTCCGTGACGCACACGGCGACAAGAAGCAACCTACGTGCGCATTTCGTCGGCTAGTTGCGTGAAAGGAATCGCTTCATAGACTAAATCATTATTTTGCCTCATAAAGTAAGCGTAGAGAAATTATCCTTCAAATTAGCTCGTGTATTATGAGAGCTGGTGAGTAAAATCTAGTCCTTGAATGTAAATACTATTAACGCCGGGGCTAAGTTCCTTTGGGGAATAATTCTTCTTTCATGTAACGCAGTCCAAACTTAGATCACGATGAGGATAGCAATTGGAGCGCAGTAATTCTCACGTAGGAAGGGCAAGTTGACCTCTGAGCGCCTGAACGGCGTTCCGTGTTCAGTATTCGTTGACAATGATATGGACGGAAGAGTAGTTCTCTCGAAAAGAATGATTAGCAGACAATCATTAATTTTCCTAAAATAATTTTTCTCTATAATATTAATTAAAATAATTTTCCCTAAAATTATAAAATTTCTCGGTCGTTACCTGCTTCAAATTCAATCACTCCGCCAAAAAGATTGTTTTGGATCATGATAATGTTCAACTCTGGCTAAATTAAGGAAATTTTTACATCATATTAAAGCAATTTTCTTCGCTAAATACTCGAAACTGATTATTCGAAGTGATTAATTTCCACTGCTACTTTTACCCCCAATGGATCGATGTAGGGCTGCGCAATTAACGTTTTAAACCCACAAACGTACTAGCACTGACATAGTAGCTGTTGTTATGACTTTGGTAAAACTTTTATGCCGGCAAAAGTTCTAAAATTAAACACAATCCATTCTGTATAAAGAAACATTATTTATTAAAAGCGCTAAAACTCTTAGAAAAATGTTTGCAAAACCCATACCACTCCATTCACGGAAAGATGACAAAAAATATAATGACTTCAGGTGAAAATAAGCTGGGAAATGAATAGTAGAGGGACAAATATTTTAAAATGAAGAAGAGTTTCCTATTGAAGAATCATAAGTTATAGAGCTATGCAGACGCTGTCTATGGATTTAATTGCCATTTTTTTGATATGTCTAACAAAATGAAAGAGTTAGGGACAAGTCAGCACATCATCATCCTCGGTCCGCGGAAACGCCAGGTATATTCCCGCGATCAAAGACGCTCGCCGACCACTGAGTTAGAAGACAAGCGCGGGCCACCAAGCGAGCCGCTTCGATTACACACAACACGTACACGCGGCCGGGTTGGCTCGGGATAGTGGCGGAGGGGGAAAGGCGGGGGAGTTATGGAGAGTCTTAATAAACAAAGGAGACGCGACTTTCGAGGCACGTGCTAGACAGTGGCGCCAGACTCGGGAAAGGGTCCGCGGGAGAGCGAAAGAGGAGGAGAGGAGAGAGACGTCTTTGGAGGGATGGGAGGTGGGAGAGGGGATAAAATTGAATATCGAGAAGCTAGGAAGGTTTTTCGAGGAACGGCGTGCTTCTTGGCTGCCTCTCGGGTATGGTTTTCCACGGGGAGGAGGCGAGGGTGGACGGGAAAGGTTGAGCAGCGAGCGGGATGGAGAAGGGTTTCAGACCGCATTCGCCCTTTCTACTCCCACTCGCGAAGACAGCTTCCTCCCTCCCTCAACCCTGCGCGAGATGACAGAGCACACGCTATATTCGTGACCGCCGCCGCCGCGCTGGCTATGTGCACTGTTGCGTCCACGCCCTCCTCTCCAACGAGACTCCCTCTCTCTCTCTCTCTCTCTTTCTCTCACTCAACCCACCCCCGAACACCACCGCCTGCCTCCCCATTCCGTCTCATTTATACCGACTTCTCTTTTACCCACCCTTCCAACTCTCCCGACCTTTTCCTTATCCTTTCTTCTCCTCATCACCTCCGCACTCCTCCCACGACTGCTTCATCCTCCTTTCCCTCCGACATCCGCCTCTTTTCTTCTTTAAATAACTCACATTGTGCGGCACCGAGCCGCTTATCGGCGCGCCAGCGGCGGACGCAATCAGGGGACCCGGCGAAAATGATGCCTTGCGGGAGGAGATGGGGGGGTCGTGAAGCTGGAAGGGGAAAAAAAAGAGAAAGGGATTTTTCGGGAGAAATGGCGGGCGTCCGTGATTTATTGAGCGCTATTTAAGAGTCGCTATTTAAGAGTCCAGTTGAATGAGAGGAACGCAATGCATCGGCCGCTAGTCTAGAAGTAATGCATCCGTGGAGGCTGCAAGGCATTGAAGGGGCAGTAGTTAACGACTTACAGAATGCTTAATCTGATGGTACCACGCTTTATCATGATAGGTTAGCAACGTATATTGCGAGCAATCTGGCAATCGATAAAAATATTTGAAAAAAAACAATAAAGCTGCAATTTATTGAAATATTATCTGTTTCACCGTTTCGCTACATTAACAGATACCTGCCGATCATTAAACCTTAATAAAACACTTAATAATTTACAATACATTATTAGGACGGAATTAGGTAATTATTGGTTAACGGCAGTGAGATGTCTAGTTATGATAGACTCGTCGCCTCGAGAGGTTAAAGTGGCACTCCTTGGTTCGATTCCAATGAGTTGAAACTCAAGCGATGGCTGACGGACGAATCTCTGTTGTCTACGTTGTACTGAATTAATTAACGCATGGAATCCTCCGACAACGACGAAAGTTCTGCCCCAAAATTGTGGAATTTTAGTGGTTCATATTTTATTCCAAGAGAGTGCGAGAGTTAAGATTGTGACTTGAGAAGAGAGATAACCTTCTCGAAGTAAAATTTTTGGACTAACAACGGTTAATCAAGTAATGAAACTAGCCTCAAGAAGGGCGAGGGGCATAATTCTTCGCCTTCACTCTCTAGGAAGTACTTATGAGCATTATAAGAATTTAATTATTTATATTGGCATCTTTCATGGGCATAGTCTCAGAGATTAAGCTGCACTTGAATTTTAGTGGGAGAGAGGAGAGCAGTAAAGAAGCAGAATGTAAAAAATTGCGAGAGTGCATTACAGCGCTTTTTACCAAAGCTGTTAGTCTTTCGTTCCCTTAAAACCTGTATCACGAGTGCCGTGAAAGGAAAAATGTGCAATTCGAATGGCTAGACTATATGAGAAGCAAAGAGAAAATTGAAGCAGGAAATCTGTTTCCATTCTTTATTCCTAATTCTATATACTTGTACGACTGTTGGAGAACGATTCTCAACCAGATGCCACATTAATTTATTCCGGGGGTTCATTGACAACTCACAGCGCTTCGAAACAGACTGCATCTGATAGCAGTAAATAAATAGATAATAATCTGGATTATTCATCACTCTTTAATCCGGGTACACACCCAAAAACTGAACACTAAAAAAAGTGGCATATTTTCTCTTCCTAATGCAAGCAGTGCAAGCCAATTTGTTAGAGAACCTCTAGTGGTATCTGGGAGTATTGGGCGTCTCCTTTTTCCCGCGTCACAATAGCGGACACGTGGAAGATTTTGAGCTAAGTAGAGTGGATGAGTACAAAGAATACATTACAAAGCAAAATGCGTGCATTAAAAACCGTCAATTTAAGTGTGCATCGAGTCTTCCAAGAGTAGAGATGCCCAAGAGAACATGATGCACCTTTAACGCATTCTTTCCCTCAGGGATATTCCAAATTCCATTCGAACTAATTCGGACGATAGTCATATTTTATAAGAAATCTAACACGTGACTATTTTTTTAAACTATATGTATAGTCAATAGAAAAATCATCGGTATTTTATTGGCAAGGTGTGAATATATTTTTACTTACAATAATAAAAAACTATTGCATAATTGATTCTGAAGTCAATGAAAATATAATCACCAGTAATTTAATATTAGGCACATGATTAGTTTTGGGCACCAGCATCAGACTAACATGACAATAATAAATTACGCAAAACCAAGTTAATGTACACGTCTTGAAATACAGCGGCATATTCCTTCCCAAAATCTGTAATTTGAAATAGAAAAGTATGAATGTGGACTGTGTCTCACTAGGGAGAATTCAGCACAAAATCCTAGCGATGGGCTCAGACACAATTTTCAGCAGGTATCTAATGAAGTTGTAAGCATGAAGCACTTTGATGGTGATCAATGTGTAATCGAGGGCCAAAGCTCACAGTCTCATGGCTGTAGTCACTTGGCTCAGAAAGTTAAGACCCTGGATAGTAACAAAGAGCCGAACAAAGAAAACAAGAGTCCATGCAATGTTGCGTGCTGAGATATGATCGAGTGCTAGGTAAAGAAAGGTAGGCTCAGAAAAACGGATAGAGACATTAATCTCCAAGGAAACGATACAAGATTCAATGGAGTGCGGAAATAGTGCGACGAGCGGGACTCGACCACAGTGGCCTGTGTGCCAATAAAAGAAGTCAACCGCAAGCTCGTGAGTCTTTGTCTGCGTTCCGATAGGCGAGCCATGGGTTCACCTCAGCTAATTTAGTACCTAACAAGAACTATTCTCCTAGTGTATATGGACGTCAATGTAAGCTTGGGAACAGGGCGTTACTTCGGATAGGAAAATGATAATGCAAATCAAAGAAGAACGAATAGTTCTCTGCATATTTAAGAACATTTTCAGAATCATACCTAAAAACAACTGAGTATGGAAACTTGAGTATTTTCGAAACATTTGGATGAATGTCAAGTAGACTGTAGTCACTTGGCTCTTGATATTTGGCAGAATGTCTAAGTATAGTCATAGAGTAAGTACAGTGTATATACTTAATCAATGGTATAATTCATGGATGTCGGTTTTCTTTCCTATCGCGAATATTTTTGTCGGCAAACTGATAAATAGACCCATTCGTAGCAAAATATTCCGACACAGCATTGGATAAAAATACTATTAAAATGCAAACCATAAAAAAATAATTTGCGGATGACTAAGATAATGTTGATCACCACTGACTCATTCAATTGAAGAGAATAACTTTGATGGCAATTCAAATAAATTGAACTTATATTTAAAGAAGGCCATTAGACTGCTTTCCGAGCCTTACCCACTCTTAGTGCCAATATCTCCATCAGTTTTAGCGGTGAGAATTTCATCCATACCATTTTGTAATCGATCAAACTGCATCAAGGGTGATCAGTCCAATTATTCACTTAAGGAGGATTGCTGACTATTTCTGAAATAGTGATGCTAATGCTAATAGTGGTGAGAAGGAAAAAAGCTTCATCCTTCCTTTTTAGTTGCGATAAAACCGCAACAGTTGACTAGCCAATCCCCTTTACCCGAGTTCTAATTTTTAAAGCTGGGAAGTTTCTAAAAATATTTTTAACGGATTACATTCTATTTTTAGTCATTAATTATCTATTCCGTCTACTATCATTTCCGAGGATTTACCTCCTGGAAATGAATCACGATCATCATATTTTATGGAAATCGGTAGGTGTTGGAGAGCTCTACTATTGCCCGCCCGTGTAAGCTTCCTTCCTTCCTCCAGACATTTAGCCCTACTTTAAGTCCTCATATATTCTGTCTGCATCCAAGTCATCGACAATATCTTAATTTTTTCTCACTTTCAAATACACATGGTGTTTTTCCCTCAATCATTTCATAATTTCGAACCTCTAAGAGCGTCCCTCTCCACTTTTTCTACCTTCTTCAAATTTCTCCGAACAATTTCTTTTCCTTACCTACCATGCGTAAAACTTCCACATTTTTCTTTTAAGTCCCTTCGGCTAACCTACTCCATTCTTCTCCACATCCTCTGAAATTGAACTTATTAGAAAAAATCTCCTTTTAGCTACAAATATTCAGAAAACTATCAATGCATGCAATGGTAAAGCGTGAAATTGAGAGATAAGTGTCTTTATTGGGGCGAGATTGAGACTAAAAGTTCTCTCTTGCATCTAACCCTTCGTCAACACATGAAATATTATTACTTGCAAAATTAAACTTGCAAAATATTTCAATAGATAAATAATTAAAATTTAAATGAGGAAAAAAATGAGGATAAGATGGCAATGAAAAAAATAATATAGTTTCACAATAAGGAAAATATGAATTTAAGGTTTCGATAAGGAAAAAAGCAAATAAAATCAACAATATGCAAATGATAATATAAAAAATATAAGTACAGTTGTGGGAAAAAAACGTGAGGATTTTGGCTGACGTCAATTACGGAAAAAACAATATGTATTAACGAAAAAGGAGAGGTAGTGGGTTCATAGACAGAAATAGCATATGAAACAGCTATAAAATATATTCCATCGGAAAATAGTACAGGCGCCCACGCCACATAGCAAAAGCGTATGAATGAGCGTTCCGTTAGGAAAGGGTGATGCATAAACTGCGGGGAAGTCAAGAGACGGGAGAAAGGTGGGCGGGGTGGAGAGAGGGGATGAATGTGGAGGAGAGGGCTGGAAGGGAAGGCGGAAAGAGGGAGGAGGGGAGCGCAAATGATATACGAAAGTGTTTGGTCACCACGCGTGTGTCGGCCAGAGGGCACTGCCGTCGAGCGGGGATCGTGAGGACTCGGGGGGTCAGAGGTCGTCATGCGGCGGAGGCTGCAAGGGGTGGTGGGAGTGTGGAGGTGGGCGGAGGAGGCGCGTGATGTGGTCCGAAGCGCGTATCGGATCATCAATCATCTCTCCTCCCGGTGTTGTACTTGGCGGGCGGGGGAAGAGAGAGCGAAATGCCATGGGTGAGGAGGGCACAGTGAAAAAGCGGACGGTTACGGCTAGGAGCACGCGAACGTATCTATCGGGCGCAAAAATAGGGTGGGATCCACTTCTTACTCATAAACTACGCTGAAGCGTGACACGAAATGAAAATAACACTGCTCACATAATTGATGGCTGCGTAAAACTGTGTGTTCCTGGATGCTTCCACAACCCTAGAATTGTTTATGCAATATTTCTAACTACCAACTACCGATATCTACGAGAAAAATTTATATTCTCTCGTGGATATCGGTATTGGAGTTCAAGGTATAACAGTTTATATTCGAAATCCTTCAAAGCCCCGTAAAGTCGAAGGAGCACAAAGATATTAAATTTATTTAAATCTAAATCCCTCGATAGAACGTAAAATATTAAGACAAGTTAACCACCACTTTTGAGTACGTTCAAATTCACGAAAATTCACTGAAACAGAAAAAAAACCACTGGGATCTCAACAGGGAGCCTGGTTGGTCCACATTAATGTTTCTCTCTTCATTAATTCATTAATGGTCTCCAGAGTTTCATTACTAGTATTGAAATCCCACTGCATCAAGAAACGATACTATGGCCGTTGAAATGTGAGCCTTAGTATACAGATATGAGACTAACACAACAATCCCAGTTTCCACATGATCCGGTGCTGTTGGTACACCGACCAGAATCACGGATGTATCGTAAAATCGACTATTGAAATCACAAAACAAATGGGCTGAAACAATGGGCTGAGATGTGCATTTTGTACGGCAAGATACCTCTGATGGTAAAAAATCCGGCCTCAAAATTATAATTTAACGGATTTGGCACAAACGTATCGAGTGAAGTTACATAAATTAGCGCTGCTATTACTTTATACTATCTTCAGGGAAGCAAATTTGAAATTTTGGCACTACTTTCTCAAATGGTTCATTGAACGATTATGCAGGAATGTAAGGGGAATAATTTCGCTCTTAAAATGCCTCAGCTCGATGGCCAAACGGAAATTTTTAATTCCCGTTAGTAAATACTTAGTTCGCAAATTGAGCGAAATACTGAGGAACCTTTAGAAAACAATTCATCCACGAACGTACCGAAATTGAGTTTTATTAATTATGGCCACTCGATGAATTCAAATAGCACGAGGCAAATATCCCTCACTCTATGTAAGCAGAGCAGACTGTTAAGACTTCTTGAGACTGGTAGTTTTTCATTGAGAAAGATGCTAAATACGTTTTTACCACACACTATACACATGATCACAGTCTAAACATAGGTAAATACTACGAATAAAATTTGTTCTGCCATTTTTAATTTGCTTCATTCCGTCCCTACCTTTCCTCCTCTTAATCTTTTCATACCTAATGACGCCGTAGCGGCGAGTCACACGACATTATGTTGATGTGAAAGCTACCAGGAACACCAGGAACTAGAGTGCTAATTCCTCAATGACAAATCAGAGACTCGATTTTCAATGGTTTATCCACTAAAATACTCGATAAAAAGTTTCTGGACATTTCTTTACATTATCTATATATCTACGCCATACCCTGCAAGCCACCTCGAGGGTGTGTGGCAGGGGAAACATTCATGGCCATTGTGTTTGTATGAAAACGTCATGAGTGCCATGGACAAAAGAAATTGCTCCATAAGAAAGCGCAGGAGATGATTTCCTGTCCCATTGTGCATAAAATGAATGCCCATAAGAATAATTAAATTCACTACCTACCCCATGCATTCAATCCACTACATACTGCTAAAACATTGCCTGTGAATCATTTAAGAACTCATCAGTCTATAAAGAGCTTTGGATAAAGAAATAATAACTACTTTCTCGGTACGCAGGGTTTTCATAGAGATATGGAGCTATTACGATGGCGCAATTGATCACAGAATACCCAGAAACATACTCGTCACTCTAATATGGTGAGGATTGATCCGAATGAACCGTATAAATTTCATTTATTGTAGTGCAGTAGCCTTGGGTTTTTGAGTGCTTCAACGGCTGAGGTTGTATCCCACCGTCCGGCGATTAATCCTAAGCCCCGGGAGAAATTCGAACCTGAAATCTCTGACTTGGCTTCGATTAAGTTAGGTAAAAGCGAAAACAATCAATTGGAGGAGACAGAAAATCACAATTCACACTAGCAAGCAACCGAGAATTATCGCCTTGGTATTCGAATGCTTAAGCAGAATGCGAGCATTGAACGCAGGCGATAACTCAGGAACATGACCCCCAGGCGAAGCGGAAAGATGAAAAACTCCAGACCTTCAACGATTGGGGTTTTTGTATAGAATGGCGGCAGATTACTACTAATTTGAGGGTGAGAGGAGGCAGCAAAATTTAAGGGCTCTGCGATCGCCTCTCGATCTTGTTTAAGGAGACTAACTTGGCGAAACAGCTCTTGTCAATGATAAAGGAGGTTAAAAGGTTCTTGTTCACACATCCGGGACGGCTGAGAAAATTTAATGGGTTCAAAAGGTCACTCACGAGTCGAACAGGAAGGCCCAAAAGGTGAGGTCATAAGCGGCATGCGAGAGAAAATGTCATGGAACCAATGCACTCATTTGGGTGTCGGGGGATATAGGGTACACTACACTTAGGATAATTACATGAAAGAAATATTGGACGTAGGAGAAATTAAATGCCTTAGTGTGATTATCGTAGAAGACTCATCATGGAAGAACTATATCTGGGAAATAAGTGGTTTATAAAACCGTTGATTAGGATTCGTAAACGAAGTTGACCCAAGCCAACCTTGCTACATACCCTCTCCTTCGTCAGGCCTCAAGTAGTGTACACCATTATTATATAACATTCGTACGATATAATGAGTTTGATAAATGATATGCAGCTAGCATCTCTTAGGATTCGGATGAGCGAATCTGAACAAATCATGATTAGTTACTTATCAAAACAAGGAATGTTATCTAATCCTCACTACGCTTCCTAAAGGAAGAAAATGACAGCTGATCTTTTAGTTATCAGTAACCTTCGGCGTTGCGTACATATTTCAATGCATGACCTTCTTCCATTCAATAATGATTATTTCATTACGCTATTTCTTGTTACTCGAATTCAACGGAGGAGTGGAAACCAATATAATTATCATGACAAAAGCTATCTCTATAATGCTACTAATAGTGTAGAAAATGCGAGCATTAAGAACTTTTTCAGTATTTTAAAGCATGAAGTCCTTTTACCTATGGTTAAGCTTCGATTTAGCTCCTTACAACCATTCAAACCTTATCGGATTCAAGATTTGTTCACGGTATAAAAGAACTGCTTAACTATATAGCACATTCCTTCGCTCATTTGAGAATTATTTAACTTACTCTGCCATATTAAGAGGAGGTTAATTGCAGCCGCTTATTCTCGATGGACTTCGACTATATTTAAAGGTTTATGATAGGTGTTCGAGATGATAACCAAGGTACTCAAAAGAACTAAGTGGAATGGACACCTCGTCATTCCTTCACGGCGGAACTAAAACTGGAAGGATGAAAGAAAAGATTTTCCTCACGCAGATTAGCTACCTCCTCATCTCTATCGTCACATTCCTCCGAATCCGATCCATTGCGCGATCGCTAAGCCATCGCGGGAGGCTAAACTGACGCGAGCGTTGAATGACCTCATGGCTTTGTTTCTCTCTTTAGGTCTGGGCGATTGATTGTCAAAGTGAGACTACTTATACGCATGGAGGCGCGAAAGGTCGAGCGGAAGGAACACGTCTCCATTCCATCTTTCCCATTCCGGCCAAAAGGGGAGACGAGCCAATAAGGCGGGGTCAACAGCCAAAGCTGCTGCCGGTGCGGACGTCAAAGGGGCCGAGGGTCCTCCCTTTGCCCTCTCTCTCCAATAACCCCTCCAAAACTCTCTCTTCTCACTTGATCCTCCTCCCCTTCTGCCACACAAGACATCCACTCTCGCCCTACAGACTTCAGCCACTGTCCGCCACTACCCCCACCCCCTTCCCCCCCATCCTTCCATGATTTCCATCCCTAGCCTTCTTCAGTCGTCGTCTCCGTCTTCCCTTCTGTTGCCTGTCTTTTCTCCTCACGCTCCCGCCTTTCTATCATTCCCTTCCTCATCTCCACGCCGCCACTGTTTCTCTCGTCCACCCACCCCTGTTTCTTCACATAACTACTGAAAGAGAATCTTCGTTTACTCAACATCCAGGATAATGTTTGCACGCAGTTCTCACTTTTTTGGCAACGTACGCAACTTACACGAGTTTCAAAGTTCGCAGTACTCTGCTGGCAGTACTCTGCTGGCATCCAACCCTTCGTTGCACTGAAGTCTCTCTTTAGTTCCCAAATATTGTAGTCTGTAGTGCATGATGTCAACAATTACTTTATTACTATGTAAATACTAACCATCTAGTTGCATGTGACCCTATTATGTAGCATCTTTCTGTGTAGTACTCTATTTGCATGACAATAGTGCATGTTTGGTGATTTTCACCCTCTGCCACACACCCTCGCGGTGGTCTACAGGGTATCGCGCAGATGTAGATGTAGATGAAGTGGTGGTGCTAAAAATTACACCGCAAATAATTAATTAATTTGAACGAAAATGAAAGTATTTAAGTCTTTCCAACAGCGTAATCAATTAATTTTCCACATTTTTGAAGACATTAGATTAAACTGGATGCCAAATCGCCTGATCAATCTTGCGACGGTGAAACTTCTAGCTAACACAATGCTCACGGCACAAAGAGATGATATTGACAACCCTTCACAAAATTAATGTCATACGAAATAGGGGAGAAAAGGGTAGAAGTAAGGAGGTAAGGGAGGAATCTATATTAAAATTATTACGAAGTATACGGGGACGTTCACTAAAATATTATGAAATAAAGGTTTAAACAAATCAGAAAACGTATCTTAAATACGGGAAAGACGAATGACACTTTCTCTCTTTTAATTTCAAATAGTAGAAGTGGAGATAATTTCAAAATATTCAACTAGATAATACGAAATAGGGGAGAAAAGGGTAGAAGTAAGGAGGTAAGGGAGGAATCTGTATTAAAATTATTACGAACTGTAGAACAATTCGTGTAGAGATTCGTGCAGAACTCAATTGTAGAACAATTGCTCGATGATTGTTCGGTAAATCTGAAAAAAATTGAGACCTATGTATTGTGAAAATCCATTACAAATTGAGCGCATTAAAGTGAAATAATATCATAACTCTTACGTAAAGATTATTGATGCCAATTAAGACGCCGCGGTGTCGGCGCGCCGATTTAAATACAGGAGGTCATAAAAATAAATTTTCGACGAAAAGTAGCGAAAATTCCATAACAAGATGAATTATCAGTGTTTGAGCTAAAGCTTAGCTTTGTACCCATTATCAGATTAGACATAAAGTCCACGAATATATACTGAATACATTCGAGATATATGTAAAAAGAGAAAGCAAAAAATATCAATCTGGTTTGAGGGATAGGCCTACGAAAGTGTTGTTACGAAAAGGTAACATATGAAATATTTGACAGAAATTCGAGGCAGAGAACGTGTAAACAAAGAACTGAAATGTCAATGGCTGAAGTTGAAAGAAAAATGCCAGGTACGCTAGGTAAGAGTTTGGAAAACAAAGGCTTATGGAAATAGGATAATGTGGATGCGAAGCAAGAAGAGTACGAGAAATTAAGATACTTGGGAAGCCATCAACGACGCACTATATATTTCTGATAAAAACAATATAAGGGTCCAGTGATGAGTTCCTTTCGAGAGTCTTAGGCATACGACTACTATTTCACATGTTTAATTGTCTTTCTCAGTAAGTATCCCATTAACGAGAGAAAGATAACACAACCGTTGGAGAACCATGGATGGGCGGGTGCGTGCTGACAAATTACCGCACGAAAGCATCCACTCAGAATAATGCCTTCCGAGAGCACGCCCGACTGGACAATTAAAATATTGAATCACGCCGCCCGCGGCAATCAAAAGGTCAGCGCTTGCCACCGCTTCAACAATTAGATCTCCACAAACAAACCCCCTTATCTCTCTCTCTCTCTCGCATGTGCAAACTCTCAGCCATCTCCATAATCATCCCCGCTCCACACCATATCCCACCCTACCACTCCCCCATCCAACCCTTCACTCCCCAAACGAGCAGCATGCCATGCAGATCCATCCCCCACCCCTCCCGAGTCCTCGACTCTAAACTCCCAGCCTCCTCTCCCCCGATTTCCGCCACTTTCCCCCATCCTCACCCCCGCCCCCATTTGCCCTTTCCTCTCTCACTCCCCTCCATCTCTCTCTCACACACACACACACGCTGTCCTATCTCGGCGGCTCTCACACCCTCGCAGCCTCTCTCTATATTTACCCTCTGTCCGCTCGCCGGGACGAAACACCCCCGCAGATGCCCACGCCCTCGTCCGCCCCCGCGCTCCTCCCCACTCCCATCATTCCAACTCTCCTCCCTCCCCCACCGATTCCCCCTTTCACCTCTCTCGCATCCTCGACCCACATCATTTCCGCTCCGTCGCCTCCTCCTCTCCTTTCCCCGAACCCTCTCCATGGCTCACAAGTGGAGCGTTCAGCTCGCCAGACCCGAATCGTTCACCTCCTCTCCCCCCTTCCCTCCCATACCCACCCAACCCCTTCACCCCTCTCCTCTTGCCAAAGCTCGTTCGGCACCGGTGGCCGCCAGAAAGCACGTCCCTCAAAACCCCCGAACGTCCTCTTCTGGTGAAAAGATTTACGAAAAAAATGCTTCATTCGAAACTCAGTTTTTTTTGCTCAGATTTTCGACGCGGGTCCTATTGAGGGCTGGGCTGAGATTAATCCACTAAGTTTTGAAATAAAATCATTTTCAGCTCAAGTGAAACTCCATTAGTATACTTTATCCTTGAAGGAAAAAATCAGTAGAGCATACTCACATAAGTAAAGTAAGTAATTTTTGAAGTCGAGTTTCACACCCAAGTTTCCTGTGACCTCAAACTATTGTATGTGATAGACATTATACATCCTTTCATTGGCTACTTTTTGCACTTGATATTTTATAATTATTACTTAATAAGTGAAAATTATTAAATAGTACCTACCTATATATCTGGAAAGTCCCAATAAAGTTCATTTTTAAACATGCGCTTCAATTGCAATAAGAAATCACCAAACAAACTGGAGGCCGTTTCGGTATTTGTATACTATCATGTGATCAGGAAAGGTGACCAAAAGCTGAGGTCCTTTGCTGCACAAGATCAACACAAGATCGGGTAATTGGGAATGGGGAGGAATTTTGGGAGCGTAGGAGAAAGGGTGAAGGAAAACCCGACGTAGACTTTAGCCAACCTCTAAAAAAGGCGCCAAGGGGAGCACAGCTTCAACAGCAATAGGAGATCAACATCCTGTACCGGACTAAAAGTGTTCACCACTCGGATAGTAGGAACCGGGATTCAACAAAAATCTGTCATTGCTGGGAACAGAACCCGGGCCCTCAGAATGGAAAAGGATTCTAGCTACCACATCATCCCGATTCTAAGATGGAATCGTAAAGTAACAATGAGTTGAGTGGCTCGATCATAGACTTTCATGACCAATGGCCATGGCATATCATTTCATGAAATAAGCCTAGTGCCAGAACCAAAGTGTTCAACCAGAATCCAAACATCGTCAGAACCAGAAATCGTATAAAGCTACATGAGAATAAAAAGTACAATAATTAAAGGTCACCATAGTACCTAGCTCCTAGTTGATGCTACTATGGGAGTACCAGGGTCAATTCAGCTAACGTCGTACAATCATTCACTTCTTTATCTACATACTCCTCTATAAGCCACAGCAAGAACAAGAGGAAGTGGTGTCCTGCCGCAGGTGATGATATCCATATATGCCATACTTTTGAGTAAACGTGATCATTAAGAGTAACTTCACCAGTGGTTATACAGTTAGGTCACAAACATACACCTAGGAAACGAAGCTGCAATACGTACAACACATCTAATTTCAAACTATCACCATACGGGTCAGGCAATGCATAAATCTTACGTATTTTAAGCAACATGCAAAATTTCTAAAATTATTTAGCCTATTTAAGGTTCATTTAAAGCTAATTACGTGCCTAGACAAAGTGATGAACTCTCCTGTAACGTTTATCACATCTATCATTCTCCTATATTGTATGCGGAAAAATTACTTTCATTCCACTGCTAGTCGTGGTAGTCAAGTCGGTTAAGCGTCAACCCAAAAGGTCAGCGTTACAAATCTCAACAAGAGCATTGGTGTTATGGTCGTCTTAAAATTAGATATACTTATCATAGAGTGACTGACATTGCATGATGCTATATGACCTAAGTAGTCGGAGGGCCTTTCAACCTAATTCTTTTATTACTACTGATTTTATCTTTATGACCTAACATATACAAGGGAGTACAGTCCCTCTTCCTTGTCAAACGCTAGACGGAAGAACGGTAACTATTGGTCTAACGTGTAGATAACCTGCTAGGAAATAATTGCGGTAGTAACCAACCTTTCTTCTCACTTCACTACTTGCAGTAGCCTCAATAGAGAAATAGAAGCTACACCAAAATACTCAATTTGCAAAACATTTGATGAAAGCATGAGGAAACTGATAAAGGCTACACGGGAAAAAATTAGTTTAAAAGTCCTTTAAATAAATAATAATAAACAAGGAGAAAGGAAGTGTGTTAAACACAAATCAAAGCTTGATTTCATTCAGTTATTTGATGAAAGAGTCCATTTTTAGAATGATTCCTGGGGTAAGTGTCAAAGGAATTCCAACTAATTTGAGTAATCAAACACAAAAGAGGTAAAATTGTAATCCCCTAAGAGGGCTTCTCTATTGAGGTTATCGCTTTTTCGAACTCAAAACTAAAACAGTATTGCGAAGCCGTAAACATAAATATGTTCCAGATACTTTGAATAGATTCTAAAACAGATTGAGGAATAAGTAAAATCCTGATGTTTAGCTAATAATAGATTACCTTAACGGGTATATACAACAATGAATATAAAATTAAATGGGTGAAATATCAATACATTCACAAAAATTAAATAATATTTACACTATACTCTCTCCACCATAATATAAAATAGCTGCTTAAAGGTCATATGATTATGTAACTATGCTAAAGTGTTGCATGAATTCGTAAACCACCATAAAGAGAACAAGATATGATATAACCTTCCTAAATCAATTATAGAGATGTTTTATCCTGTTTCAGTTGTGAATGAGAGCTTTGTAAGAAAAAATAAGGAACATAAAGAGTAGGTTTTTAATTTACTTTCAAGTAATCGCAGCCATGCTGATATCTTTTCGTTCATAAATGCTGATATCATAGCTTTCCTCATGCCACCATGCTTCCTTCGTCACTCGAGTTTCCTAAAAAGGCATAATAATCTCTTAGGTTCTTGATACATGTAACGGATCTATTTCCGACGAGTAAATCCTTATAGGAACAAAAGCTCCAAATAATTGTATTCTGAATATAGCGTAACTGATGAGAAGTAACTCTCTACCATCATTCTTTCACAGAGCTATTCAAAATATTCATGGTAATGTGTCATCATATTCGCCCAAGCAACTGCATTGGGAGTTATTTTCCCTTTATACGAGCTCCGAAAGCCATGCCCTAAAAATAAAGCAAAATAACCACCTTAAAATTCCTGATATGGGTTGAAGCCCGACGGTGAAGCATACGATTCTTCCAGTCTCAATATACGCAAAATCCAATTTCGACGGGAAGAAAAGCGCCGTCGCGCCGGTTTAGAAAGACCGTTCCAGCCATTCGAGAACGAGAAAAGCATATAAAAAGGAATGGGGGATCTGAAAATTTGTGTTTGAAATACTGAACATGGAGAAGTTGAGTTTCGTACGTCACACCTTTACGATCGGCGCCCCAATGAGTTTCCTCCTTTCCCATCTCCAAAGTTCCACTATTTATGCGGACACACTCAAAAGGGCCTTGTTTTTCATTCTGTCTTTTTAGATTTTACTTGCCAACCTGCTGGCCTATGCTCTCAAATCTTCCAACACGCCCGTCTTCTTCTTTCTATCTTTTTCCGCTTTCTTCGCGCATCCATTCCTCGGTCTTCGCTCTCCCTCAGGTACCTCATTCCACCCTTTTAGCTGGCTCCCTCCACCCTTCCCTCCACACCCCCTACTCCTTCGAGGGGTCACATAGTCAGACCCCAAAGGCACATAGTCGGTCGAGATTGAACATTCTAACAGCCCATTCAAAGAGCCATATTTCAAGCGAAAGGAATAAACGAATCAGCAGCGCAAAGGAAGAAAATGTTATTTATTTTCCCACCTTTATTTTCGCACACTTCGCTCCCACCCGTCAAACACAAACCATTAATATACGACCACCGAAAAGGCCACCTAATTTTCATTCGGAAAAGGTGATTATTAAAGGAGGCAATAATTAGTTTCAGTGTTAAAAATTAAGTTCTTTTTTAGACGAGCCTTTATATTTTTTGAGTTCTCCGAAAATTGTTTAACAACTCCATCCTTCTTCATGTAACGCCCTTTACAACGTTTGTAAACAGAACAAAAAGGGTTTGGTCGACTTCACAGTTTTATTACTATACAAGATTTTTTTCTACCCTGATAGTATTTTAAATGATTCGTATCGGCTCCTTAAGTCCTTTTAAGATACCCAAAGACGACAATTTTAAAGTATTCAGTATTCCTACCTCTAATTAGCCTTTCATGAGTCCCAAATATTTTAAAGTTTAATCGGCTCTCAAAGTAATCGAATGGTCTTTTGAATTACTCAGAAAGAAGGCTTTTTCAATGATAAAAAATACTACAATTTTTTCTCCATAGACCTTGATAAAAACGAATTAATAATAGTAGCAGTAGTCATAATAGTCAGGATAAGTAGCTTTAAAATTATGCGGCTTAAAAAAAGCGGCACATACATGCAAAAACTTCAATCTTGTAAAGGATCGAACTCAGATTTTATGACACATATCGTTGTGCCTTAAAACATTTGTATCAGTAATGTGTGAATTTTGTGTTACTTCCGTGGCATTTACGCGAAAGAGCAGGAGTTTCATGAAAAGAGCAATGAAAGGAGAACATTTGAGCCTAAAATAGCTAAAATTATAGTGTCTCGGCATGGGAGAACAATAGCTGACATATACCTTTGTCGTTCCTATTCCCCGCAGAAATGTAAACGTGCATTACTGCTTATGAACGCTCGTCCGAGAACTTCGTAAACTCTGATCAGCTCGTTGTCGAGAGCCATTTCCAGGGACTGTTCATTAATCTCTTCCCAGCGCCGCGCAAACACAGCACTTAAAGAGCTCATATTCAAATGGCAGAGAGCACTTACGAGCACATTAATAATACTGGCACATCAGAGTGTGCCATAAAAGCAGCACGATAGCTGGTAAAAGTAACAGAGGGCAGAAACAGGATAGTAATTTTGTAAGCAAAAAAGCTCGAATGCAATTTCAACTTTGACAGAACATATTTGTGGAGTGAAAGAATAAATTCTACAATCATTTTACTCAAGGGATGATAGATAACACGGCAGATTTGCATCATTTTTCACCTTCCGATTGCTATGAGAAAACTGAATTATATAAAATGGCATTTAGAATTTTGTACAAGCGTAAGTAGTTACATGTACATATTTATCAATTTTTGGCCTAGAACTTGTACCAATGAAAGATTTTCCCAGACTAACACGTTTGAGCTGTAAACCTCAACAAAGATGTATAAAAAGGAGTATCTGATGATCCTGGAAGTTAGGAAAACAAGTTAAAACGCTTAAACACCCAGTAATAAAAAACATTTAGCCCCGGAAAAGAAGCTAACTTTGTCAAAGAGATCATACGCAAATGGGGTTGAAATGAATGGTAGTCTAAAGAAAAGCTATGATAAATAACAGTTCCCACATGAATCATGAAGCATCACGGAACTACAGAATAAAAAGCTAAAATTCATTGAATTATTCGTTACCCAAACGAATCTCTTAGAGAAAAAATAGCTGATGCAGTTCAAGTCACCAAACGTGCTGAAGCTACAGGTATTTTTGGAAAATTAACAAGCAATCTTACATAGTCCCTTGTACTTCAGTGTTTGCGTATGTGTGAGCATGCACTAAATTAAGGATATCAATTAAGACAAGTGAATTATAGCAGCCTATAAAGAGCATACATTTGGCATCGTAAATTGCTGCCTAAAAAGAACAAATATTCTTGCATGGATCGTCTCGAATAAATACTGAGTTCAGACGGGCAGCGGTCTAATTAACTCCGGTGAAACGACGATGATAAACATGGTTGGAACTTCAAGAGGAGCTGTACCTGTCTGCCTCATGCATGTGATAGGCTATCATTTATTTCTTAGAAATCATTTCCTCGGAGAATTTCGGCCTTTTCTGACTTAATTTCCCATTTCCTAGCCATGAAAAATGCGAGGGACATTTTTGATGAAAGGTAGACGGATGAGCGTTGCCGTCGCACTACGACTGCAAAAGTGGGCGGGCGTTTTCCAGCGATCCTCTCTTCTCCTTTTCCGCTTCGGGCGTTAGCATACGCGCGCGCCATCGTACATACTGGAAGAAAGAGAGAGAGAGACGGTGAGACTCATGGCTACCACCCACACCACCCACCACCCTCGGGTGGGTGGGGGTTGGGGACGCAATCTAATGCCAACTCCTCACCCCCACACGGCTCCCCGCCACCTTTGTGACCTTTGTCCTTTCACCCCACACTCTCGCACGCATATGACGATATTTCCATATTCCCCGTACCAATCCACATTCCCCACCCAACTCCCCAATTCCTCCCCTCCTTCATGCGACCGCTCCACCTCACCATCACCTCCCCTCTCCCCCCCCACCCCTGTACCCTTTGCAGGCCCCTAGGCGGCGAAACCTTTCCCCGCGTCTCATCTCACCTTCCCCATTCCTCCTCCCACACTTCTTCCACGACTCTTTCGCACGTCACGACCGTACCCTATTAGCGGATACTTTCCAACCTTCTCCTCCATCCCACAACTCCACTGTCTCTCTTCCTATCCCCCCTCATATGCTCCTGCTCCTCTCCCGCAGCCAGTCCTCTTGCCTATTAGCGAAGAAAAAAGTCAATACGTACGTATATGCCTACACACCTCCCGCTGCCCACTATTTTTTCCCTCCCATTCCGACTCCCGAAACCTTTCTTCCCCAGCCACGTGGGACGTCACACAGCGTGATGCCACACGTTTCTCTCATCTCCCCGCGATCCGACTCGCCGGCCCGTCAAATTGCTGCGGCACCGAAAAGTCGTCGCCGCCACCCACGCGTATCTCGGTCCCGCTTCGCCTTCGCAACGCCTCTTCCCATTTTCTCCAACCTTCAAATTCACCGTAGTGTTCTCAAACCTCCCCGCGGGCACCGACAATTAGCTGCATGAGGGAGACGATCTGACCGAAGGATAGTTCCTCAAGAAATTTAACTTTTAATTATGATAGCGGTGGTGGAACCGGCCTCTCTATAGATCAATGCCCTCCATTTCCGATGCCCTAACTGCTAAAGTAGAACGTAAAATATGTCATTTGAACTGTTACACACTATTTGAGGAACACATTACAGCGTTGCATCGTCGCAAAACTTTCCAAAATTCTATGAATTTGAATGAACTTTGAATGAAACTATATGAAGTTCTTAGCTGCATTTATCTGAATTTTCACGCAACAGAGACGCCAATGTCACAAAATAAACTGGAGGGCGAAAACAAAAAAGATCTTCACTCAGAGAGGATCCGACATTGTCGAATCTCTAAAATGAGGCGCAGAAATCATACCGTCACGTCGAATACGATTCTTAAATTTAAAAAATCATCTTTGGTCAACACTGCAACGTACGAATTTCATCGCTGCTGGTTCTTGACAAAACGGACGCGTAATTAAATAAGGCTCCACATTCAAGTAGTAATTTAGCGTTTGTTAATGCTTTAGATTAGTTGGCTGCTACGAAGCCAGAGCTCTCGACAAAAGCCAAGAGTCCATTTCCTCATGTGAGCGACCAAAAACTGAACTGAATGAGGCAATATGATGATAATTTCTCCACATTTGTGTTCTCTACATGGGACACTATGAAGAATTACTATTAAGTGATTTTCATGACACCGTGAAGCAGATTTTATTTTTTCATTTTCGGTACACAACTGAGAATAACTCTTTAATTCACATAAAGCTGGGGTTAAATGTCAATAATAAACTGAATAATTATTTTTTTATTTGTTTGATGGTGTTTTTCTGAAATTTATACTCCGTTCCCCCAATTGAAAGAGTAACTTCACAGTTTTCGCTGTCCATGTGAAAAAGTGTATCATAAATTGCTAAATTAGCAGACTTGCTAGGTTTCTTAACGGCTTAAATATCAAACCATTTAAAACCCCTTATTAACAGCTACAACTCGCTAGATACCATCGTACCTGAACTCCAAATATCGCAAGTAGTAAGCATCAATTCAAGCGTTAACGGAGGTAAACAGGGGGAGAACATTGATGCCACTGATGATGATGAGTCATTGCTAATGATAGGCAAAAGATTTTTCAAGGAATAAACGGCACCACATCCACGAAGTTACAGACGATCTCGTTCGACGAGCACAACACGTTTAAATAAAAAAATTCTGTAAGACTGTATGTTAATTCAAGACCTGCTCTAATGCCGAAATAATACCAGAATAATCCTCGATTGTTTTTTTATGAAGCATGTAATATAAAAAGAAATAAGATGCTCTTTCCAAGGAATGCAATTTTTCATTTCTCGTTAAATCTTTTTTAAATAACGATAAGTAAAGCATCTTTCTGACAAGCATTTCATGACAAAGAGCACTATATTTCCTGAGAATGTAAATAAGACGGGAAGCAATCCCACCAAAAATTATAGTGAATGTGCTCATAGAAACTCAAATAATCAACACTGAATGACAACACTTCTACATAGTGGTCACAAGTTTCCGCAGTGTTGAAGTGCTTAATTTTCCATTATGACGGGTTTTCGCCACGTTATTTATGTTGAAAACAACATTTTCACCAGAAACGGAAAAAATCACTGAAAACAGTTATTTATCACTCGCACCTAAAGGTTCTGAATGGATTCTGACGAGTCTTTTGTCTTTTTAGCTCAATAACTCGGTGAAAACCATGATACGAAATTTTGTACATATAAATACCGATCAGTATGCGCGTAGGTTCCCTAACTTTCTAACAGATATTGTGACTAAAATTTTCGATCGGTTAGTTTTAAGCTCTAGGCCACCTGATAGAATGGAATGCACATCTCAGCTAATCAAATAAATCGAGTCTGAATTAAAATTAAATTTACACCGAAATAATAATCCACATAGAGAGCAATGTCGAACACAATTGAATTTTAGATAATCCTTTAGTTGTAACTGTGATTAAGATAGGGTAATACAATAGGGAATGAGTGCGTAATGCTATTCACGAATAATTGAGACCTCTTTCGTCATTTTATATTTACGTCCCATTATTTCTTATAAGCAGCTTTATGCATATAAACACATACAAAACCAATTACGATAATCAATGCATTTATGATCACTTAGAAAACATGAATATCTTTGAGAAGAGAGGATAAAGGAAGAGCAAAGAACCCTGTGAAGGGACTGAGATTCATATTGATATTCATCAAAAAGACAGTGGGAAGGAGGAGAAAAACAGAGGTCTTGAAAAATATTTCAATTCGCATATCCACGGCCTAAATTTCACATGGAAGCTATGCAAGAGTAACACATCGTGTGCCATATCAATCGCAATGATCTCCATGGTGCATTGCAAAATGTAATTCATGAGAAGCTGTTCTTCCACCTTGGGTTTTATTTTTAAACAGTTTCATGAACTATCATTTTTGCGGCTTTGACTTTGACTTTTGTTTTATTTAACTTGGGCTAGATGAGGCCCGATGGCCCCCTCTATACGTAGCCCAAATCTCATTAAAGTACATCGTAAGCGGTTTAGATTATATACAAGATTACAAATATATTACAAATACAAATGTGGCACTCACTAACTAATACAAAAATGAAATGCAACCACCAAAGCTTAATTTTTTTAACCTTTTCCGGGAGCCACTTCTCTAACAATCGCTAACAACTAAAGAATCCTTTACCTTTCCTGGACTGACAATGAGAGGGTGACTTCACGTAAGCGTACTCGCCCGAGGCATCGAGGACTCATTGGTAAACTAAGGTGCCAAAGGTGAAGGGCACGGTTAAGAAATGGGAAAACCAAGGGAACTTAAGGAATTGCGTATCGTCGCTTTTGTGATTGCTCCGCGAGCTCGGCAGAAGTGGAGTCACCCGTCGAACTTAGAAATTGCATTTTTTTCGGAGAGGAATGCTAATTGAGCGATCGTTGTTGGGCGGAAACTTTCGTTCCCGGCGGGGTCTGCCGTGACGCTGGGACTTCCCTATTTCGTCACTCAGCCGATGAGATCGAAAAACACTCCGGTGACTCTGCTCTATTTTCAAATATAAGAGCCGCGCCTCAACGCCATGTCCTCAAATATTACCACTGCGACCAGCTATTCTTGAATTTTAAGCCGCTGGACATTTTTCGTGGTGAACGCCCTTTTTTAATTTTAATTTTAAAAAAGTTGGCTGCAAGAAAATTGTACATCCAGACTCTTCCTACTGCAAAAAAAGAGACTGTCTTCTACCAACTATGTAGATTGTTTGTTAAGCATTGGCATGTGTGTGTTGAGCGTTGGCATGTGTAATATCAAATAAGTTTCCCAAATTTTACTGAAACTCCTCATTGTATCAATTATAAAGATTTCTACTCTTTTTGGCTGGTCTGGTCTGGTCTCACTCACAATAAATGGCTATTTCATACTATACTTAATATATTACCTGAAATTTGATATCAAAGAAAATTTGATGCCCTTAAACGTCTCAAGACACAAATTTTAAGAACTAAGCAGTGACAAGAAATGGTGCCATCCATTTCAACGGACGCATATAATGCCAGAATGGTGAATCTTCTTTTTTGCAGGTTCATTTTGCCACCCGAGGGCACATGATTGGCTGTAAAATAAATGGGTGCTACTTAGGGAAGCCATACTTTCTCTGCGTCTGAATGAACGTAACGAGACTACCTCAGTCACTGATTAGCCTAAAGAGTACTTACATGAAAAAATTATCCATCTACGAAAAGCTCAACGAAGCGCAACTAATCTCGCGATATAAAGAGGAACCAAAATGAAGATAAAAACCACCATCCCTGATATTTTCCAAGACTAGAGATTATAGCCTTACACCACCATAACGGACGGTGAGTATTCAACTTCATTACGTGATTACAGAGGAACACGATTCCAGAATCTGATGCACATTAGAGCTATGATATTATGTGATGTTGTTTGCTGTGGAATCAGTGAAAGCCCGGATGATGAGCAAGACCATAATCTACCGAAACGCGCGCGCATGCCGTCGTTCAATACGGGATCAGATCTCATTAACTCTCGAGCAAAAAAGCGGCATTGCTGTACCGCCACACACGGGCGGGCACTCCTGACCCATGCACAAGGAGACACTCTTTTAACGAACTGCACTAATGAACCGATTACGATGCAACGAGGCGAGTCGCGGCGCAAAACAAAAAACGGCACAATGGGAAACGCGTTGCACGGTGGCATTCCGCCTGGTTGTCATTTATCGGGGAGGTTTTATTTCTCCCATTACTTACTTATCCCTCCGAACTCCTCCCACTCCCATTTTCCTCCCCACCCAACGCCTGCAATCGGGGAAATATTTCACGGAGGGCAGCTGCGCGGTCGCGGGATGTGGAGACCGCGCCTCGGTAAACTTCCATTTCTCACGCTCCAGAAAAAAGAAGGAGTTCATTTCACGGTCAGCTGCGTCCCAAGGCGCTCATTGTTAAAAGGAGGGAGGCGACGGACGGGGATCCCTGGGAAGGAGGTGGGGTGGAGGTGAAGATAAGAAGCGGTTTCGGGCGTGAAAAGCAGAGGAGTCGCGGAGAGAGGGACGCGGGAAAACTGCTACCGACTACCGTGGCAGCATCATCGCCCGGGCTGAAACCCATTAGCGAGGCGCTAAAATGGAAAAGGATACAGTTTCCACGTACGTGGGAAATGTTCAATCGATGAATGATGCGGTCGGCATAGCTGCGGATGATTCTTTCGCATGGTACGCTCTTCCTAAACCTCAGAACTCAAAGCCGCGTTTCCAAAAAAACAATGGTCCAAAGACCTCCAATTTCCAATCAGTTAAATGACTGGATGGGAACGAATGGATGCCTTGAACACGGATTTTCCGGAGGCAGAGGCGAATGAGGAAATGAAACATCGATTCGATGAAGACTAAGTTCTCTGCGAACGCACAATCACTCCGAGTTTGCACGTGAGTATAAACGTGGGTATTGTACAAATCAATGAATTTCTTTTAGATTATGTAGGATACATCAAATAGAAATCCTACATAGAATAGGATACATCAAATAGAGAGATTTTCGTACTTAATGATAAATATCACACACAAATACATTCCTAACTAATCAACTCAGCTTATTTTCAAAGCTTTTATAATGAAGGAAAATATTTGTCCAGTAAAAATGTTAAATGACATCACATCAACACCTGAATTAACTCAAAAAATTATAAATGTTATAAATTACTTCATCCGCAAGTATACCCTTGTAATTCCTTCTAATTATTCAGTAGAATAAGTTAGTTAATAGAAAACAAGGCCCTTAATTCTTATGAACATTTTTAAGAACATTGAGTTTATAAAGACAAAGATATAACAGTCAACATTTTCAGTGTTATCATTAATACCTAAGTACATAAGTAAACACAAGTAGCCATGTTAATGTGCTGCGTGGAACAAGAACTATGGGATTTGCTGGTAGAAAAATGAACGGGACTGTCGTGATTATGTGCGCTGTTAAACAGCAAAAGAGTAAGCAAACCTTCACAGAGACGGCTGGACCTCTAATTACCTTCTCCTCGGTGAGTTATAAAAATATAACGCTACTTATTAGCAAATAAAACACTCATCGTAAAAAATTATCGCCCTGAGAGACATGAAATGCAGATTTTCAAGAAAAGCATTAAAAATGAAAATGACATTGATGCATAATGTGAACTAATTCCTTCACCAAGACATTTCCTCGTGATGCTAATTTTTAGGAATAACATCCACTATATGTCGCACGTCATAGTTTATTGTAATTTGCGATCAATAAACAGAATAATAAATGAAATAACAAAATACCGTAAATGACGTGCTGAGAAATACGCCTTCAGGCAATTAAGTTACAGGCCATACGGCTGTATTTGCGAATAAGCAAGGTCCATTAATACTACTAATCTCTTACACTCCATCATGTTCGATGTGTATCATCAAATCAGGGGTATATCATAGCATATTCCAACTCACCGACCTGCATTTAAGGTGTCAGGAGTATTTGACATAGGTGTTCCTTTGAGTTTCTGAAGATGATTCATAGTTAAATTCCTATCGCTAAGAGATTTTAGGAAAGAGAATAGTACGGAAAAAATGCCACCCTAACCTACAATATCTATTGCAATATTAGCGAGTACCCTGGGCTGCAGTTTCTATATCCCACCCTCATGACATTCTGCTCCCACCAAACTCTTTAAAAAGGGGAAGGCTCTCGACTACCGCGCACATCCCCCGCCGCATCTTTGGTCCACGTTGCCAACCAGCATCTTCAGTGCGATCTTGCTTCACAACTAAGGTTGCGCCACATTCCCCTCCCC
This sequence comes from Platycnemis pennipes, assembly GCA_933228895.1. Taxonomy (NCBI): domain Eukaryota; kingdom Metazoa; phylum Arthropoda; class Insecta; order Odonata; family Platycnemididae; genus Platycnemis; species Platycnemis pennipes. The sequence goes on from OW121851.1 coordinate 88,181,883, forward strand.
CCTCCCTCTCGCATTCCCACACAGGTTCCCTTTCTTATCCGCCAACTCTTTCCTCCCTCCACCGAAAAGACGGCAGCGAACGCCCTCTTGACCCCTCCCTCCCCCCCCTCCTTTCGAAGAAGGGGGAACTGACCGAACGATCCCTCATCTAACCTCGCTGGAGAACTCTCCCTTCCTACTCCACAGCCTCAAGCAGCTTATCCTCCCGCCACCGTCAGGCCATTGCTATACACTCCTCCTTCCCCTCCCCTTTCCCTTATGCTCCTTCACATATACATATATATACACATACACACATCCACACACACACAGGCTAACGCGGGGGTCCGCTTAGTTAGTATTTATAGAACTCGGCCGGAGGTGAAAGGTAGGCGAAATGACGGAGGGGATGGGCGTGCGGGGGTGGGAGAGGGTGGCAGGCTCCGTTGAGGAGACGGAGGAGAGGAATGAGAGAGATATATTTGGGGGGGGGGGGGGGGGAGGGAACACGGGGAGAGGAAACTGAATCTGACTTGAGGGAGGAACGCAGACGTTTGTGAGTGTGTGAGCGTGGCTGCTGGTTGCAAGTCAGCACGGGGAGAGCATCCGCCTTATTTCGCACGAAATGGGGTCGGTCACTTGAGGTAACGCCCCCCACCTCCCCTCACTGGGGTGAGGTATCCCTGAGAACCCAGGCTGAGAACAATGATATCGGATAAAAAATAATTTCTCCTGAGAAAATGTTTTTACCGATCAAGATGAGTGTAATTAAACGTATATCCACAAAATTATAGCTATGGGAAAGATTTATACGTACGTGCGCATAATCCGTATACCTACTGCAGTCCGATATTTAAATTAAATTTTTGTCAAAGAAGCCTGCGTGCATTCGAGGATAGGGAGCGAGATACATTGGCCGAAAGAATTTTTATTTGCCATTTCACAATTCAAAACATGCCCATATAAAAACGAAAATGAATTTTAGAGTGCGCATGGATGTCCTCAAAAGTCAAACCTAATCAAAATCCTGTTGTCAGTGGTTTGTGCACCAAAGAATTTCTACTGAATTAGGAATTCCGAAGGATTGAAATGGTTGGGGAGGAAAACTTAATGCCCAACAAATAGGAAAATAGCAGTTTTTAAGTTCGCATTCTATTTATAGATTCCTCAAATAAGGTCACCTGTTATCATAAAGACCTAGAATGAATTCACAAGCATACTACTGCGCTGTAAATAAGTACATACGCCAAATTCTATTCATTCAATAGGATTATTCATAATCACAATTGATAATACTATCATAATAACAAAAAGTTGATCATGGGTATTCAATCAAATTCTACTCTATCCCGTAGAAAACTATAAATAAAATTAAATACACTGACGTACAAGCATTCATCTTATAGTAGACTACAATTTTCATAGGACTGCTACTGTAATAGTTCGTTATCTTCAGAAATTGTGATTCATAAGATATAATAAACATTTAGATAATTCATCCATATCATTAAACGTAATGATACCTTAACATTTAAATAGCGATGCTAGATGTCATTTAATAATAAGGTTCCTTTAAGAATAGAGACACGAACGTAAATACCATTCAAGCTTTTCTGTTTAGCGACCAGCATTAGAGAAGAGTTTTTAGACTAGGAGACTAGGAATGCATTGATTCTCAAAGCATGTTTCTATGGGCTTCATGAAATCACGGAGTTATGGTGAAATAGCCTAGACACATCCGCATGAAGCAAACAATGACTCGTAGATAACGTAGCATACTCATTTACTAGGCCGACGCCAGTTACCTGCAATGTCGTGAGATAACACGAAGAGGTCAAGAAGGTGAGGAAGTAGGGTGTTACTTGTGCGTTGCCTGAGGGAAACACATTTTTCCTTTACACTTCCTCACCACTGAAGCTATGAAGACCGAAAAAAAAAGTTTCCTTAATTGAGAAAAACTACAAATAATATATATAAAAAGTCATATGGATGAATGTAGAACGCGCTCGGAACGCTTGATATGGTCAAGTCCATTGAAAACCAACTACCATTGGTTATATGACAAAAATAGATATCCTATAGACTTTCCCTCAGATTGATATCGCATAGATACATGGTCTAATTTCATATAATTTTATGCAACTTCGAATGAAAATAAACGAGGAACTTTTTCCAGTTCTATTAGTTCCAACTTGGACACAATTTTTGACGTCGGCTTTAATGATTGCGTTTTAATATCACTAAATTTTCAGGCCTGCATGAGGTTATTTCTACTGGATTTGGCTGGCAATATTCGAGGTATCAACACGAAAGATCGAGAAGACAACTTTACAATAAAATAAACCATTATCTATACCATGCGAGGATTCTCGGAATTATGATTCCAAAAAATGGAACTCCTTTAGCTAAATGCATAAACAATCTGAAAATAAAGCTCAAACCTAAAGGCTAAAGGTTCAAGTAAATATGTTCACCACATTACATTATTATAATACTCGAAATATTTAGAAATTGATTTAATATCGCCCAATTACTTCAGGACAAATAATGCAGCTTGAAAGTTTAAAAACAGGGAGAGAGAGGATGACGATGGAAAACAGTAATACAATTTTTAGAATAATATATTTAATAATTTAACCAATTTCGGCTATGCATGAATCATACAAGACTAACGATCCTTTACGATATATCTAAATATTGACAAGTGAATTTACACTCACTTAAAATGGTTCGTAATTTTATCTTTACATGAAAGAGCCGGTTGCATGACTTCCACGGAATAACTGGCATAAAAAACATTCTCCTATCGATTTTAATGATTTGTAATTGAATTTTGTTTTGTTGTATTTACATTTACACCTTTCCTAGACATTGTTCTTACGAAATGACGATGATGAAAGACTAATTTCTGTGAAATCGAGCAGCCTACATTTTATTTCACAAACTTCCAATCAATGATGCGAGAACAATCAAGGCATTTTAATTGGACACGGGTGCAAGAAAACTACCATTAATATACTGCACGAGAGGCGCGCGAGGGTGAGAGGTAAAGAGAGCGCCGGACAATGATTTGGCCGGACAACTATTGCGGTCGCCATGGGATCGCGGCCAGAAGTACCCCTCCCCTTACTCCCCTCCCTCTCTCAAGGGTCGAGTTGAGAGGGATGGGGAAGAGAGGAAGGGTATCGGGAGAGAATTCCACTTACGTCCACCCACGCCCCCTACCCGGTCGTATTCCCCTCGCCTCCCCCAACTCGCCCTCCTCTTCCCTCTGTTCTTTCCTCTCATTCCCCCTTCCATCCCTGCCCAAGAAGAAGAGCGAAGTCTCGCGACCGCGGGACGCCCTATTGCACTATTCTGAGAGCGATGTGTCTCGTGGAGGGTGAGGTCGAGGCGGATGGGGGACAGTGAGAAGGAGAAAAATTAGAGCGGAGGGGTGGGTGGGTGGGTGGCGAAGAGGAGGAGAAGGAAGATAGGGTCGATGCTGTAAGCGCATTGAGGTGGGGAAAGCGTGAGGGGGAGTATGCTGGTGAACGACGGGTGAGAGGGGGAATGAAAAAAGAAATTGCAATGGAGAAGAGAAGGATAAGGATCGGACGAGAACGCGGGGTTTATTAGCGCCGTGCGTGGAAAAATGGGAATACTAAAAAGGGAGCGGGTGGTTGCCTGTGGGAAAAGGGGATCGCCGGCTGAGGTTAGGCGGTGGAAATAGAAGTGTATGGGAGGGGGCAAGGGGAGAGAAGCGGTTGCGCTGCGTTACTGTGTGCCGGCAGGAGGGGAGGGCTGGCGATTGAATTAACCCACCGAAAGGGGAGAGGATGAATGAACTGCGGACGGGGAGAGAGATAACCTCTGCACCATTCGCAAAAACATTTCGCGCTCTGGACGCGGACGTAGATCAACGCGAGGAGAGTTCTCTGCGGTTTTGGTGAGAGGTGATTAATTTTCGGCTCTATTTCTAAAGGGGGTCTGTAAAATGCTTAGGAGCAGAGGCCCGCAATAGTAATTGGGTTCCTGGGGCGCTCCGACAGCAGGAACGATTAGATATCACGCAAGTAGGAGATGGAAATGCAAAACAGAGAATAGAGTGGAGCCTGAGAAGAATATAAAGTATGAAGTCCCAGAAAAATGAAAAATCAAACTGATTTGACACGGCTCGAAAGACAAATTAGCTGGTGGTGCGACGGAAATTTAAGACAGAGGCAAGAGGAATGCCCTAGCACAGATATTGGTGCAATTTAAATGACGGAAGGGTAAGAGGAATAAAGGTACGGTGCAATTCACACTAAATAAATGACCGATAAAAAGCATTATCTAATACCATCTAAATTCTGAGATGCAAAAATGGATGAAATTAACGTACACATGTGCAGTTATACAACAATAATACATTATTAGGGGTCAATTGAGAAAAAATGATATGCACATAATTATCACTGAGATTCCATTGACTTTGGTTTCAAGTGCACTGTGATCACAATTCACATATACGTTGCGCACTACTGTGCATATGATCGATCCTCTCCGTAAATTACTTTCTTAGGAATAGGAGAACAAAATTTATTTGCTGCCTTTACCTATTAGTCATAAAAGAAGAAAGGTTTTAAGGAGTTCCAGTTGCTTAATGATTAACGGCAAATGGCAACTACAACGTCTATGACGGAAGCAGGATTCGATCCTGCTACTTTAAGTGACCAGCCCGACTGACTACCAACATGTCTAACGAGAGGCTGACACCCCTGGTCATTTCAAGAGCCACGGAAGAAGTGTATTACCCATGTCATTACCAACTGTATTACCCCATACTTTTGGGTTGAAATCAGAAGGTTATCATTGTGACTAAGGACATCAGAGATATATTTGAGGCAAAATAGGATAGAGGATCAAAGAAGGAATCGTTCACCCTGATTTCATTATCTTTTCAGTAAATTTAATGTTCGGCCAAAAATTTAAATTGTGGCTTCCTCTGGAAGTTTTAAAAAACTCAGGGTTTCCTATTAAGTTCATAAATCATAGAAATTTATGCATGTAATTTATCTTCATTTATCCATTAAGGATGGAAATACCTGAAAAAAACCACTCTCAAATCTGAGTTCCACAGTTCAGATGGCAAACCTAGCAAGGGATATTAAAGAGATGACTATGACATATAGGACACAAAAACCGACATAATCTTAACAGAAAAATATATTTCATCTGATAAATAAATCATGCACGCATTTATCGCTCAAGAAACAGGAATTAATTCGATTGATTGCATGTTAGACCAAAACTAGCTGTTCAAACATTAATGCCTGTAGTGTAGTTTACAGCTGTTGGATATTAATATATAAAAAAAACCAAATCAAGTTCCATGTATGACACCATACAACGAGGCACAGGTTGAACGTAATTCTTCCACCTGTCAACATGGACAAAAACGTAATATATTGAGTTCCCTGTTTTTACTCTGCATAACTCATACTGGGTATAAATGCCAAGTAGGGGGCATTGTGACATCATTTTCATCAGGCATCATTTTCATGAAATGTGGGCATGTTTTCATGACATGTGCATGAATAATTGTGCATTTGTGCATTGACCTAATAAACATAAAATGCACTAAAGAGGATAGCTCAAGAAAAGAGGTGGCTCTCTCGTGAAGACTAGAAAGACCACTAAACAGAACCCATATTCTCATTATTCACTTCACTCTATATCCCACAATAATTGATTGCTAATCTAAGCTGATTAAAAAGCATACAGACATGCGCACACAAGTTGACTCCGCTAGACAAAAGTGCAGAGTGCCTTTTTCCTGAGCGTTGAGCGAGGCGCACTTAGCGTTAAATTTCAAGCTATTGTTCTGATTTCACGCAGTCCAACAGTGCATCCTCGTATAAGTGGGGCAAAAACTCCCCGCAGACCATGAAGGAGGAGGAACGCGGCGTTGCGCGATGGAATGCAAATTATTTTTTTTCTCTTCCCGATATCTTTCGGTGTGGTTTCCCATCAGCTGCCCTGTCCCCACCGCTAATTGGCTCATGTCCTCATCTTCCACTCCACCTCCCTCGCCAGGGTTGGAGAGAGGACGGACGGTGAAGCGGTCGTGTGGGTGCGTGGGAGGACTTGACTACGAAGAGAGGGTAAATATGGGGGGGGGGGGGGGGGGGGGAAGGGTAAGGTGGGGTCATGTGACGAAGAAGTGGGGGAAGCGGACAGGAATGGTCTCTATGGGGACGGGAACACGAGCAGATGCAGAACAGCAAGACAGAGGGAAGGCAATCTAGGGGATTCCTCCCGTTCCCATACGTTCGCCCGACTCGCCTCGATATCCACCCCAAGGGATATTGCGGTGAGTTCCCACGTTTGAGCACGGGAAAAATCGGAATTTCCTGACCGGTGTCCTCACACTTAGGAGAGCATTCAGTGAAAAATAAGGACGATGGCTGAAGGGAATCGAGGCTGAGAGAATGTTGGTGTAGGAAAAAAGAGGGAACGAGGAAAAGGAACACTTGGAAATATGCGAACGATCGTGATGAATGGCAGCGGAGCATGGGCGATAACAGCAGCAGAGAAGTAAAGGCTGGAAGCATTTGAAATGTGGTGCTACCGAAGAATTATGAAGATAAAATGCATTGACCGAGAGACAAACGGAGAAGTGTTAAGAAAAGTGGGAGAAAAGAAAAGTCTGCCGAAAATTCTATAAGGAAGACCGGGCAACTTAATCGGCCATATCTTGAGGCACGATGGTCTGATGAAGACAATCTTCGAGGGAAAAGTGAGTGAAAAGAATGGAAAAGGCAGTTTGAGATGTATAGAACAAGTTGTGAAGGATGTAAAAGAGAAGAACCACATCAATATAAAGAGGTTGGACGATAGAAGAATCGAGTGGAGGACTGCGTCAAACCAGTCTTAGGATTGCTGACCGATGATGATGACGTGATAAATACAAGGGATGGGGAGATACCTCTCCAGAAGGTTTCAATTCTACGAGCAATTACTGTGAAAATTCAAAGTAAAGAAGAAAGATGAAAGAATGGGGCGAGAAAATATCGAGAGAAATTTGCGAAAATGAAAGGGAAATTTGAAGCGAATTTTCTAAAAAAAAATGTTAAAGCTATTGAAAATATGAAACGATTGCACAAAGAGAGGAGTTAATGGCAGACTCAGGGACATAAATAAATCCAAAATAAACCAGCAAAAGAAAAGAGAAAATATGAAATAGTTAATGAATATAAGAAGTTAGACATGATGTTGCGACGGAGATGCCTCTTTAATTCGACATGGAAGACGCGAAAGAATCACTATACGATACCAGATAAACCTGAAAGGAGTAGCAGATGGAAAGAGGAATAGAGAAAGAGGCGGCAGCAAAGATAGGTGGTAAAAAATGAGATGGATTAGTGATGGATGAGAGGAGAGGAGGTAGCGAGGAGTTGAAGAAGAGGAACAGATTGAAGCGTACTCACTGTTCAACTGTCACGTCCCTATTTTAAAACCGCAAGGACTCTAACAAAAAAAACCCTCAGGATAAAGACGGCAAGATTTGTACGGTAAGGGACTCGTGGGGAAGACGCCTGGGAAAATTGAGAGGGAAATAGTGACACTGATGTGTGGGATGGGAAAATTTTGTCGGAAGTGGGAGTGGGATGGAGTCGATGGAATCTAAAGAGAGGACGGTGCGTATGGTAGTCAGCTCCCGCATAGTTGAGTGGCGCTTCAATTGCTCGGATCATTAGTGTCCGTGACAGCGTCGCTTCGTATGGGGATCAGGAAGTAATATCACAGGTTCACGAGAGAGTTCTCAGAAGACTATCCAGAATGTGGGCCCTTATAAGGTCGTTCCCATAGTCATTAAATGGATAGTTAAATCCCTGGTTACGTCCCGATGAAATAGGCCAGGGGCCCAATTTGAACAGCAGAGATTTATGGCACCTTCGACAGGGGAAAGGAGCATGCCCAAGGTATGACAAGTTAAAGGCTCTATAATTCTCATTCTTCACTAAACGTCTTTTAGTGAAACAGACACCCATAGTAAGCCATCACTCTAGTCTAGTCCGAGTTAAGACAAAAATGCGTTTAACGCTTTTGCTCGTTTATACTCACAACTTTGTGTATATTATAACGCTAAATGATTACTGGAAATAGTATATCAAGTCGGATAGTATGTACAAGGACTATGATTTTTAGATTCTCCCGAGGTTAGATTCCCCTCTCAAACTTTGGCTTTAAGTACCACCAGTAGTGGTGACTGGGGCACGCTTACATGTAGGGCACGTTACCATATGGGTCTTAACATCAAATCAGCTTATTTAAGCACACTACTGTGTAGACTAGCACATATACATAATACCCTAAACGCCACCATAAAGGTTTATGGCATAGGAGAAAAGGTAGTATGGTTGTGCCACCTAGTCATGATTACGGCTAAAACCGCATCGCTGGGTCAGTAGTCTTCGTTCAAGAAAGACTAGAAGATTTTTTTCAAGGATTGTAAATTGTTATTTTTCACTCAGTTGACTGCAGGAAATGCGACTCCTAAAATCAATAATCGATGATGGTATATTCCGACGGATAACGCATGTGCCTGCTGTTCAAATAAGCCAGCGGGGCAGAATTTTATTGTTAGCTTATTCTTCTAAAACAAATGAAATTTAACAAGCTAGATATATGTGTAGAAGTCAATTGAAGAAATGTAGAAAATTCAGAAACAAAAATCTGAGTTAATGTGCCCCCATCCACCCTACATGTCCTCTTCGGATGCTAGAGACGCGGTATGAATGTTATCATCCACGCATCATGCGAAGAAAAATTATATTTACGGTCTCGGGCTTCACTTTGAAATAGCTCGATAATGTTGTAAGAAAAACTCGGTCACCTTGTATTGCTATTTCCATTATGATACACAAAATGATCTAGTTTACTTTTGAAACGCTAAAGATGAATCATCCTGCTATCGTAAAATATGGTGGAATAACAGCCGCAGATAAGGCAAGATTGGACATAGTTGAAATGGTAGTTGTGTCATAGAAAACAGATGAAGGTAAAATGGATAGATCGAGTATCTTAGGAAGAATCAATGTGAGGATAGGGGAAAAAGAAGTCTGACGAAAAATTAATACGGAAACGGAAGAGTCTAATTGATCATATCTTTAACTATGATTGTCTGATGAAGACGCTTTGGCGACAGCAGCCCTCGCATGAGATATGTGGGGAGAGTAAGGAATTGTGTCGATAAGAAGAGGCCAGCCAATACAAAAACCGGGGAAATCAGTTTTAAGAATCATACCACCAGAAATGATAACGATAAAATCTCATGCATCTCATGAAAAAAAATATGACGAATCTCATGCTTCGGACATAGTAAAAATGAACAAGGTCAAAAAATGCGCCTTAGAATGTCAAATGCACAACATATTTTACGAACTGAATTACAATTTCAATAAATAAAGTGTCCTTTTACTTTTATACCACGATCGATTTAAAGGACTCATGAAACAACAATATACAGTGGATTTGGCTTGAAAGAACACAGAGAATACTCTATTCAACCCGATTTTGGCATGCTTTTTCAAGAAATGAATCACGTCATTACCAGATATTGGAACCGTTAATTTTCCTATGATCTGACAACTGTTCAAGCAACATTGAAATCATGTAATTAAACCATAAAAATATATTATGGTAAATATTAATTTGTTCCAAAATGAATGTTACGAATGTTGTGTTTTACTCAGGAACAATTAAATGTCCCTTAAAGGTTTAGGCATTTAATCCATGATATCATAATATGCCTAATAGGTACTGCAAATTCTTCTCCACGCAAAACTCTCCTCATATTCGCTGCCAGTTGCATCCGATAAGGGTTCGTTCGGTAGCAGTTATTACTATCTACTGTTACGCAAATTAGAAGCACCCCGTACATTGGTATCTTAACATTTTACAAAATCCGAGAAAAGAAAACGTTCCTTACAAGAATAGATAGATACAGAATCTTTCCGCTTGAATCAAAAGTGTTTTTTTTTATCCATTGGTTCAGAAAAAGAATGTGGCTAGCATGCTCAAAATCTCGTAAACATGACGGCAGGAATGAGGTGCTGTACACAGAAGTACACAGAATGACGCAGAAGATATATATCCATCCACATTGACATTATTATCTATCGACACACCTACAACCAGAGGCATTGCTTTACTCATGGGTTTCGTCAGATGAATCACAATATTGTAGATGGAATGGAAAAAATATGGTTGGGACGGAAGTTCAAATCACTCTGACAATACGGAAAGACAGAAATAAACAATTCGATGAAATGCTTCTGAAAAATCACAAGCAAGATATTAATGATAATAGAGTCATAATAGACGATAGAACAGGAAAACGCCTAAAAACTCGTGCCTCTATTCATTCCAGTGATTTAATTGGTAAAATGTAGGCCACATTTGACAAAAGTTTACACCCTCCTACTGTGATATTATATTTAACAAATTAATAAACCGTATAAAAATAAAACCAACAATAATATCGGCTGTTAAGACGTAACACATGACTGCAATGTAAATGTGATCTTCTTGAAAAACGTGTACCAATTCCTCAGAGTGCTTATTGACACCTAAATATTTTTGATGTACAAAGTATTGCAACTTGAGTAGGTACTGCTCACATTTCTCCTGGATGAAACGCCATTACACAAGTCATATCCCGCATCTTAGAAGCTTATCTAAAAACAAAAAACGCTACACTGTTTTAGATCAAATTTGGAAAGGCTTTTTTAATAACTCAAAGACTGAGGAATGTGGCATTTAGACTAGTCCAAGAGCACGTGTATACACTTTTTGTGCAGTTTTACCCTCCATTGACCATGGTTATACATTCATTTTATGCATTTCCATCCAGTAACGGCCGGACGCAGTTTCAACAACACATTATTTAAAGATGACCTATGCCATGACGAAGCTATTGTTCAGTCTATTTTTTTTCATGAGCTACTAATCCCCCTTAAATGACCATGAAACAAGACTCTCCATCGCCGGCCTTTCACTCGTGGTGTGTAGCTGGAGAGCTGGAAAGAAAAATAATGCTGCGGCATGTTCTTCCAATGAATTAAAAGCGAATCCCCAGCCGTTACTCAAGTAAAAAAGGAGTAAAATAATAACAAGCTGGTGTTTGGAACAAAACGGAAAGAGATGTAATAGCCTCCATTTCAACATTCCTTTTGCTTGAGGCAATGCTAAAAAGCTTTAAGGGACATTATGAACCAAAAAATTAGGCATTAGAGAACGACTCCGTCATAGAGACATTTTTGGAAATACAGCAAAGCATGAATGTAGGAATAAAATATTTGGTCATGATATTATACATAAACCTGCACAAACATTTACGTGTATGATATTTCATTCAAAACCCGACATCACCAATGGTAGGATTACAAATCGGTGTTCCTTACATGAAATGCACATTGTGTAATGTGGACCAAATATACTTAAACGTATGTACAATGTGCTAGAGAAATGCTGTGAAAAACATCTAAAACCGCGTAGATAACAGCTACCAGCAAACTTTTATCGGTAAACCTCTTCATAGTGATATAATTCTTTTCTTTCACATCCTTTACAGCTTGTACCATATGTCTTATCCAGGGCCTGCCTTTTACCATTCTCCCCACTCACTTTTCCCTCGACGATTTTCTTCAAATTGTCCCGTCTTCTTTTCAAAGTTTTCAGCAGACTTCGGTTTTCTCACGCTCTTCTCATGACTTCTAAGACTTCTTCATTTGTAACTCGGTCAATCCATTTTATATGCATCATTCTTCGGTAGCACCACGGATCGAATGCTTCCGGGCTTGACTTCTTTGCTTCTATTATCGTCCATGCTTCACTGCCATGAAAGAGTGTGCTCCAGATATATATATATTTAATTAAATGTTTCTTTACTTCCACGCTTGTACATGCAGTAAGCAAAATCATCTTTTGTTGGAATTCCCTCCTCGCCTGGGCTATTCTACTGGCGATTTCTTTTTTTCTTCTTCCCTCGCAGGTTACCCGGCATCCTAGGTAACTTTACTAGAGTCCTCATTAGCAATGTAAAAATGGTGGTTGATTTTACATGGTGGTAGACTGATTCGCACTAATATTTGGTGGAACATTATCGTAAAGGAAGTTTGTCAGTCCAGCACGTACAAGAGTATGGAGGCATTACTTCACTCCTAGCCCTTCAGTCACGCGTCAGTCTTCCGACCGCCAATATCTTGGATTTCCGACGTTTGACGTTTCCGTGAGCTGAACAATCGGGTCACGTATGCAAGGGAGTGTGCACAGAGGGAGGGCTGGTTGTGAGACTTCCTCCCCCTCTCGATTAGCGATTACTGGGAGTTCAAACGCGGCACTCTCCTTTATTTGTCTTGCTCAGAGCTATCTTATCAATATTCCCTGGCCTCCTCCCCTCGGCCGTCTCTCTCCCCTCCCCGATCGCCGACGCTTTCACGTGGACGGCTCCTCCCTCTGCGCCGCTAGCCACACCTGCAACCCCTTTTTCATTCCAAGGAGGGAAGGGCAGATTTGAGAAAGAGCATGAAAGCTCACGACCACCGATTTTGACCTTCGAGTATATCTCATCGTCCCGCCCTGACAATCATATAACAATATTGTAAGAGTAAATAAGCTACGGAAAACAGCGTGTACCTCGTCACTGCATGTTCCATGTCGAAAGAGTTAGATGTATTCTTCATCCCATTATAAGGGCTCATCAACTTGGAATTTTTCCGAATCGAACTGCGAAAATCCAATCGTGGTGGTTGGTTCGGCAGTCCGCCGATCACGGGTTCGGATCTCGCCATGGGCAACGCATACTTTCTCGTGGCGAGGAACTACTGTTATACAGAGCGAAAAACCAGAATTTTGTAGCAACTTAGAATGCAAATCTACCTCTACGCTGCTACTACGTTAATTTAGATATGCACTGCTCCGATCGTACCCAATAATGCATCAACACTTGAAAAGAGAGAAACAGTCGGATCAATAGTACCAGAGCATCAAAAGATTTATAGGAATTTCTGATCCTCAAAAATACATGACTTTGCACCCGATTTGAACATAGGACGCAATCTACACAGCTATGTGACTTTGACTGGAGTTTCGCGTAATGGGTCACCGTCATCCTTATAAAATGCATACGTCTCCGCAACTCATTCGAAACCATAAACTTTACTCCTACCCATGGAAAAATGAAGTTATTACCAATTTACACTATGCGCTCTTTCCGATATTATAACTCCCTACAGTTCTTTCGGCATCACTCGCTCCCCTTAAAAAAATAGCCTCACTTTGCATGTTGGCATAGTATCTAAGCGTGTTAATCATTTATCTCCCCTCGAACCTCGTTTTAAAGCAATTCGAAAAGCCTATAAAAATCGGGCAATCATAAAATACCATTTTTCAAAATATGGGCCGGTAGTTCGGTACACTCCATAATAGCTTAGAGAATCATCGTGACAACACCTTTCCTCCAAGATGGGCATTTACATATACCTACTCAGAATCGATATCGTTACTCCGTGTCGCAGCTGTTAAAATATCAGATAACCAAGAAGGGAATAAATTATTGATAAAATTTTGTCCATTACTTCATCCTATGGAAAGAACCATATGTTCAAAATACCTAGCCCCATTTAATGAATGTCAGGATGAATCGCGTAAGTGGTACACTTCTCTACCAATGAAAATGCAATGCGCCTACATATTATCGCGCCTCACTCGCCTTATAACGATTTCCTTTTGGACTTGGAGGGACAGCCTGGTCTCTTATCTCCCTGCGATTGGAGAAGGAAGTAGGAAAATGTCGCCCTTCGAGTCGAGTGCGATAACGGTCGCGCAGCGAGTACTGCACACCGTCGTTCGACCACCTTGTTACTTTGACCCCTCGAAAGAGGCAAAGCGTTTATGCAGGGAAAAGCTAACTAGAAGTCAAATTGCAAGATGTCAGCAGAAAATAAAAAATATACCAGATTTTCCTAATTTACAGTTTTAATTTAAACATTTCTCCGCATTTTAATGTTCTGTTTAAGCACTGCAAGAATTCATTTGTAAGTCCGAAGTGTCACTTGCTGTGGTGCTATTCACATAAATTTAGGTAGAAATGGATTTCCATTAATAATAGAGGAGTAACAAAGCACTATATTTTTTCAGGAGCGGAATGGAATCAAACCAATGACGGATACGATTCAACGAATAAAGGCACGATCAACTTCCGAATTAGTGTAAATTCGAAATCTTTTTTTATCACCAAATGTAGTGGCAATACATAGTAGTGTACACAGAGGGTAGCGTAGTAGGTCCGCTTCTATTTCTTTTATACATAAACGATTTGGGTACCGTAGTTAGTAGTAACCTTAGACTTTTTGCAGACGATGCGGTGGTGTACAGGGGTATATCAAACGAAGAGGACACGAAATCACTTAGCAAGGATTTAGATGCAATTCAAGAGTGGTGCGACAAATGGCAGTTAGAACCCAACCTTAAAAAGTGTGTAGCTATCAATTTTTGGAGGAGGAATAATTCGATAGAGCGATCCTATAGAATTAATAACACAAAGATCGAAAACGTTGAAACCGTAAGATATTTAGGTGTAACAATCACTAATGATTTATCGTGGGGAAGACACATAAGGGAAATATGCGGCCGATCGAAGAGAAAGCTAGGATTTATAAAAAGAGTACTTGGGAAATGTGATGAGAAGACAAAAGAGCGATGGTACTTTTCACTAGTTAGGCCCCACCTTGAGTATGCAGCCAGTGTATGGGACCCTAATGAATTAGGTTTGATGAGAGAACTAGACAGTGTGCCGCGTAAAGCAGCTAGGTTCGTCAAAAGGTGTTACGATAGGTTGAGTAGTGTATCAGAATTAATACAAGAATTAGGGTGGGAATCATTATCAGAGCGTAGGTTAAAGTTCAGATTAAATCTATTAGAGAAATTTCAATCGGATAGCTTTACTGAAGATGTTAGGCACATATTAAAAACACCAGCGTATTATGCTAGATTCGACCAGATAAATAAGATTAGAGAGATAGATTGTCGTACAGATAGATTCAAAATGGCATTTTTCCCCCGTACTATAAGAGAACAGAATAGGCAGCATAGGAAAGGGATAGGTAGGAGAAATATTTTAGAGTATTCTGTAGTGCATGATGCATGTATTAACCCCTCAAATACTATAGATACTAACAATCTAGTTGCATGAGACCCTTTAGTTGCTTGCTTGCATGTTAGTAGTGCATGCTTGGTGATCTTCACCCCCTGCCACACACCCTCGCGGTGGCTTGCAGGGTATCGTGTACATGTAGACGTACATTTCTTCAGATTCCGTAGTTGCAGGACTATAGATAACCTATATCGATTCGCATCGCATTTTCGCTTGGAGCAACCTAAGAAACAGAATATCTTTTTGATATAAACATATGAATTTGGGGGATCTTACTTCATTTGGAATACTAAGGCGCTAAAACTATTCATTCCTCAGTTGAAAATGGAGCGTGCATTTCCCGGTACCAACAGATTTTCTCGGCCCAAAATTATGGTGAATACATGGATGATAAAGACGAAAGTTCTAAAATGGATATTTAGACCACTGAACTCAGCACTCGGGAATACATGCCTCATTCACTTCAGCATGTAAATAGGTATGTAAATAATATTTAGATACCTCAGTTAAACGATTGAAGATCTCAAAATTCAGGAAATTAGACTGATACATTTTCCATGGCCAGCATTGATTAAATCAGCCGTCATAATCACTAACATAAAATGAAAATTCCATAAAAAACAGGCTAAACCACAGAACTTACTACGATTCACCAAAATTCTCTAGCATCTCACCCCGATCACGCATCCCACCCCCTTCCACCTGCATCAATCTCCGATGTAAAATTCTGCCCCCTCTTCCGTTTCGATATCCCCCTCCATACATCTCTCACCCGAATACTATCCACCAACTGCCTCTCCAAGAATATGGTATCCATGCAGCAGTTTAGCCTGTGTCCCTCCTTTTATATTGGTGAGAGAGCACTTCCCATTCCCTCGGCATATAAAACGGTAGCATCTCTACAGAATCTGTTTCCGCTTCAACCTTCCTATTCCCACCCATTCAGTTTCCCCGATCTCCCTTTCAACCATTGTTCCCTCAGTCACATCTTTGAATCACTGCCCGAAATCACCACAAGCATATATGTGCAGACTCGCGAGAGAGCTTAAGGCGTTCTCTTAAAGCGTTCGAATCACACGGGCAAAACGTCACCTAACCCCATTCCCTTAACTCCCCTCCCCCACCCCATGATTTTATACTAGGCCATCATCACATTCCTCTTTTATATATCCGTTTTCAAACGTTCATTCAGACGCTGAGCTGAAAATAAAATCTAGCATTCAAATAATAAATAGAATGACTCGCCGATATTTTTGCAGAGAATGAAATTCAATTATTCTTATTTTTAAGTCAGCATTTCACAACCTTAAATTGTGACATTGAATTATTTAACCTTGAGCGAAGAAAAAAACCCGCGGGATTAATAAATGAGAGTATTTATTCACCGTTCATAACAAGCAGACGGCCTCTACTTGCGCAAGAAATAATAAATCCATCCAGAGACCAGTATTAACCTAGCGAACGTTCCGGGACACAATCTGAACGCGTCACACGGACACGCGCCTCCGACAATCGCACCCATTTTCCCTCACTCCACCCCCGCACAACCGAGCTGCAAACCGCGCCTTTACCACCGCGTCATCCCTTCCGCCTGACGGACGACGACGATCGTCTCGCACAAAAGCCATCTACCGTCCGAGCTCGCCGCAGGGCGACCAGTGTCCGGACGCGCCTTCCCTTTTTGTGGGAAGAAAAACCCACACAGCCCCATGCGGGGCATTGTTACCTCGAAGACGATTTACATTAGCACCGAAGGGTTTGTAACCCGGCCCGGTAACCGCGGCGATAGCCGAGTGATAATGCGCCGGAATTTATGCTTCGCCGCGGGGTGGCGCAAGGACGGACGGGAGGAGAGTAGGAAAAAAATCAACGGAGAGGCCCCTTGGCCTATTTGTTTATTTTTTAAGGTCCAGCAAGTGGACAAGTGGCAACCAGCACAGACAGCAACCCGCCATTCTTTTTTTATTTTTACAAGTTTCCCTCACGACCCCTCCCCACTTACCCGTCCGGGCAACCGGTCCCCGATTCCCGCTCTCTCTCGCAACGAAATGAATAATGCCGCGGAACGAGGATTGTTTTATTGGCGCTCCATTTTTTTCCGTCCCTCGGCAGAACCCGGGTTCCGCCGGTGGCGGGGAGTGCGAAGTCCTTCGGGATGTAGCGCGACGCCTACGCCCTTCCCGCGATCCATCTCTTCAACACACACACACAACGTTTTCACTCTTCCCATCAACTACTTCCTCGACCGCTCCCAACTGACTGCACTGGCCAACTGTTGGAAAAAGATGGCATCGCTGGCGATGGCACCCGCCTGATCATGTTTACGGCGCCTCTCCAAAAATGTTTAATGGATTCGGTGGAGAGTGCCCGAGGAGAAGAAGGAAGTGAGAGGAAGAAGCCCTCGGGATGATCTCATATCGGAGGTATTCAATCTGACGTCCCGCTCTCCCCATGGGGTATCTCAGCAGGCGATTCCCCATTCTGGTGAACCATCTGGGGGTAATAGACCCTAGGCGAGACAGAGGATTTGAGCTGAAAGGTAGAGAAACGGAATGGCATATTTCTGAAATAATTAACTTACTGGGAAGTTATCATAGAGGTCGCTGAACATCAAAAGACTCGATGTTATTTCCAGGAAGCGGAACGAAACGAAGCTATTAAAGTGATAAATCAACAAGAAGGGGAAGAAGTGTAGGTACGCAATAAATATAGTATGTAATAAATCGATACATATATGAAATAAGTCCACATATTTAAAGCCCCGAACTTTCGAATTACGGAAAAAGGGATAAGTTTGCGCATTTCAACCCAGAAACAGTTCCTTTTCCAATACATTCGACTAACATTGAAAGTTGGCCTCCACTATTTTAGTTTCTTCGGCAATTTCTTAAGTAGGACTTAATGAAAACGATTGGAGCGTTTTATATGTCATTCTGACTAAGAAACAATATAATTAGAGTTTCTGTAACCTACGTGCAATATTTCAGTCGAAAGATAGCATACAAATACACAAGTATCAATATTAAGGGAAAACAAACAATAAGTAATTATATAAACATAATGTTGGGCTAATACAAAGCCTAAGCAGCAATTGTAAAAAGCCATTAATTTTAATGAAATATTGCCTTTCGGCTAAAAAAATCCGTGTTAATCATGCGATATTTCATCACAGCTCTCACTGGGAGGGGGACTTGGGTGGGTTTAGACCACGGACGCGAACTATGTTTAAAAAACGTTTGCGCAATATGCACATCAAGACAACCAGCATAGGAGAATCACAGTACTCAAAGTTTTCAACACTGAATAAGAAGTGTTATTCTTTTTAGTCGCTCTCTAAATTCACGCCACACAGGTTTCATTGCCGTCATTTGAGGTTTGATATGCTTAAGCCACTGGATCAAATCGGAAGTTCCGCCCATCAAGAAATTAAGGCATCAGCATCCTTCTTGACAGCCATGTTAAAGAAAAGCCATGTAATTTCCTCCTAGCTTCGATGGAGTATTTTCTCACACTAACTCTGGACACGTTTCTCGTCCCAGACCGAATCCATCAAGGTGTCAGCTTTTTAAGAGTAAGTCGCTCCCGAGGGCTACAAATGGAAGCTCGAGAGATACGCCTTTGAGACACTGCTCCCTTGAGAATGACCCCGGAACCAACCAGCACCCCTTTCCCTCTGTCTCTCTTTCGTATTTTCTTTCGTTCTGTTTCTGCTAAGTCCAGAGCGCATTGATTGAGCATAGTCACAGAGGAGAGAAAAAGAATCTGAGGGAGAAAGAAATCAAAGAAAGAGGGGATACGCAGAGCAAGGGAGTAATTTACTGGATAGAGGAAGGAGTGAAAAAACTAGGGAAGTGCTGGGCGAGAGACGTGGTAGTGGACGGGTGGAGTGGAGGGGTTTGGGGCCGGGAGGGACGGGGCAGAACGGTTACGGAACGGTATCCACGGCAAGAAGTGTAACCCACCCAAGCCCAGCTTTTATGGGCCCAAACAGAAGAAAGTGAGAAAGGAAAAATTCCTCCTCCTCCGCAGAAATGTATGAGAGGGAGATGAAGTGGGAACGATTGTGAATATTAGAAAAGTTGAAAGAATAGTGAAAAGAATTGTGGAAAGCACCGGTCATGTTCTCCTCAGTTCCTAAAGAGGTGGTTACACAGTATGTTCTCCTCAATATATAGGCCTTTTCCTCCAAAATTATTCATAATTAAATGGCATCCATAAGGGAATAACAAATAAAGCATCTCGAAATTGTTCAATCCCGGAATTGCTTCTGGCCCCGGTGACGGCGAGGTAAAGCCCTCGCCCGTCAATCCCAGGGTCGCTGGTTCGAATCCCACCCTGTGAGGTTTTTCACTGCCCGGGGCATGAATGTTTGTGCTTGTGCAGTTGTTATTAATTGAAGTACTCGATATAAAGACCAAATTGTTTTCGAGTCAATAATTAATAAATAAAAAAACAATGACACTACACCAGTTTCGAAATATGAATAACCATTAACGTTTTGCGCCTAGATCTCGCAGCAGGAAAATAATTTTAAAAATTGTAAATCTTCTCGAAGAGTATAGGATGATTAAAAACATGAGTTTCTAAAGAGGTTGTTACATTCATAGAAAAAACAAAGATCAAGAATTAAAATCTCGCGTTGATATGGAGAAAGCTGAATCCCTTAGGCCAATGAAATAAGTATTTATTTTTGATATTTATTAAGTGCGTATTTAGAACCAATACGCACTTAAACTTGATAATTAAAAATTTACCTAACACAAAAGGCTCAAGTGTAAAACTGTCGAGCCCTTACCATACAATGGAAAATACCTAATCATATGCCCACTAAGCAAATATTATAAAGCCATGAAAACTATGAACAGCGACATTGAAAAGTTGTCTGTGCGTATTTAACGACTTAGATTTCTGCTCAAATTCATCAACTATTTTAAACTAAGAGTTATAAATTAAATAATTTAGAAGGCACTAATACCAAGAGGCGTATGTTTCAATACTTATTTCACAAGTGTGCCAATTATGGAATCCAAAGTACTAACTAACTAATACGGGTTATTACGTTTCAACACTGAAAATCATATATTTAGAAAAAATACTGACCCTCAAAAACATCTTCAATATTTAAGCACTAGGCATAATTTTATGTTTCATAACTTGTGAGACTTGAGTATACACGAGTTTACAAACACACGACAAATAAAACTTTGCCAATGGTTCTAGTAGAGGTTGTTCTACTACCATGATGACAAATATTTTGGGCATTTTAAAGGATTCAGTATTTCCTATTTATATGCCAATGGATTAATACTTCTAGTGACCTTAAATGACTTGCTGTATGTAGACTAATCTGCTACAGTAGTTATGGGCTAAAATTTAGCTAAATCTCAACCTTTGGACAACCATTCACCTTCATAGAAGTTCCGCTGTCTGAATATCAAAACCGCATCAAGGCCGAAAGCCACTCATGAAAAGCAACTAGCTTCTCATATCATCTAAATTACGCCTTTGAAATTTATCTGAGTGAGGGCACTACTCATCTAGCCCTAAAAATTTAGAGTGGATTGAGTAAATAAATAGAGGATACGATAGAAAAGAATAATCCATGACAATGGAAATTCTTGACCTCCCTTACACGCACTTCTTCGCTTTCACATCCGATGAACATGAAAGATGAAAATAATTACGTATAACAAGAATTTTACAAACACACGACTATCCGATAAACACTATACGCAAATTATCGCAGAAGTAAAGGAATTCATAACGCGCCTACTCGCCAAGAGCAACGCAATGAAGTGAGGCGGACCGGATCACTCACGTAATCACTAATCTGTCATCCGCAATAATGCGCAATTCGTTCATAATTGGAGAAGTAAGGAAAATACTCTGGGGGCAAATTTTCATTGCGTACGACTTAAAAGAGTTATGGCCTTGAAATCACCTTACCGCAAGAAACTAGCATTAAATTCAAGTTTGGGGACGAGGTGTTAATGGAACATGAGCATGTAACGTCGGACAAATATTAAGGAAGAACACTCATTTCAATAAAGAAAACGCTACTTCTCAGACTCTCCTTTATTCTTCATCCGCACAAAATCCACAACCAATCAACAACCCAACAATCCCCCACTTCACCCCCCCAGCAACCCACCAACATCTCTCAAACAAAGAAAACAAATATCAGACGTTACAAGCACGATCCCGGCAAAGAGGGTATTCTACCCAGCTTGTAGTATCGACTCGTCTCTGGTAATGAGGCTCTATAAAGGCCGTTTTACACGGTAATTGAAACTGCGCAAGTTGATGTTGATTGCGTTTGAGCAGTCGTCTACGAAAGTCCGTGACGTAGAGAATTGCGAGGACGCTTGCTTGACAGCTTTACACGGTGCAATCGCCGGTGCATTATGTCAGTATTACAATACACCATTCAGTAGCGGTAATACCGTCAATATATCCATAACGTCAAGATCTGTTAAGTATCAATTAATTGCACGTGAAAGATGCGATGAATTATCACCACTTTAAATATCTTTTAAGCCATAGTCTAAACATAATAGTGGAGACCCTAGTCTCGTATACTTAGCCCAAAATTTGCACCACAAACGAACGGATGTGGGCCAAGGTAACAGGTTCTTCCTTTACGCACGAAATTTAAGCTTCCACGTGATTAATCGCCCAGCTCATCATTATTGCACTTTATTCACTACCTAAGGAGTTGAGTGCAAACAAAAACGCCCAACTCAATCATCAACAACCTATTTAATTGCTAAAATTCCCCAGGCCGTTCGTTGCCGCTACATCTGCACCATCTAGTGCGAGAAATAAACTTCAAACTTGCGCGAACACATCAGATTAGAACATGTTCTAATTTGCTCGCAAGCGTTCGCGCAGTGGCGCTGCCTGTCCTCGCAAGTCGTCGCTTTACACGGTGCAATATTTCTTGCGCAAGTGTTCTTGCAAGAGCCTGCGCAGTATCAATGACCGTGTAAAACGGCCTTAATAAATTGCAACTATAATTAAAATATGCTCCGTTATGCCGAGCTGTATGACTACGCAAATTTCATAGCAGTGATAACTAGATTACACCAAAGTGGATCGGGAACAATGTAATGATGACTGGAGAATGGTAGAAATGAGGGCAAAAAGGGATGATTCGGAGCAAAGGGTCGGGTGAGAGAGAAGGAAGGGATTTTTCCGGCTCGTGAGAACAAAAAGAATTGAAGAAAGAGTGAGAAGATAAGAAGAGGATGAAAAAAACGAGGGAGACTTCGCTGCGGGAGCCGTCTTTTCCGAACTTCTTTTTTCACACCTCTCTCATTCTTTCTCGTCCGTCTGCCTCGCTTCAACCTTCTCCGTTCCACAATAACCCGCTCCCAGCCCCCTGCGCGCAGTCCCTCTTCATCCCACGATGTCACATGACAGAGATATGTCGGGGCTTTCAGCGCGCTGTCATAACGGCAGGATGCGATGCGGCATTCGCGTGTTCCTTGAGTGTGTGCGTGTTTTTGTGTGCGCGCGCTGGGTCGCATGACACAGCCCGAATGACTCTCGCGGCGTCACTTTGGCAGTTTTTAGTTGAAAGATTTGTCCCTGATGAGCGAGATAAAGATATTTCTCACGTGATTTATGAGGGACGATTTCCTGAATGCTCTCCCTCATTGTCCAAGAATCTGGGGAAATACCTGTCATCCAGCGCTTGAAAATGATTCAAATGAAAATAGAGACGCTCGGCTGTGGTGATTGCGAGATGACATGTCTTTCTAAGAAAGTACAGCAAGGGGTCTGCATGGTTTTCCTGGCGGTTCAATCTCATCCGAAACTAGCGGTTTATGGCTTGGTCCCTTGGATGGGTTGAAACTCTTGAAAGAGCGGATCAAAATATAAATCGAGTAAAAGATGGAAAAAGTATGAACAACGACGGAGAATAAATAGCGTGTTGGCACACGTGAATGAACCGAATCATTCCTTGCAAGAGTGTTGTCACTACTGGTGCAATGACGCGTGAGTACCTAAAGTTAATGGAACTTAAACTACGACATACTTTTTCATGAAAAACGCTCTACGCATGATAATTTAAGGACGAGTGCTCAACAACGAGTGAAGAGTAAAATGGGACATCTTCATTTTTCTAAGGGCCACGTCAAAGCTGGGGTGTCGAATTACGACGCCGGAGTCCATAGTTTCCTCAGCTTTTTCATTCAACCTCGTTCACGCCGGAATAGCCAATGGGATCTTTTTACGACTAATGAGGAGTTCTTAGGGCCGATGAAATTTCACTCTACACCCTGAGAAGAGTTTGTAGATGACGAAGGTGGAAACGGAAGGGAAAAGTCTGGCGCCGAAGGGCTTGATGGCAAGATAGAACTATGGTGGGCGAGGAGTGAGACAGGTAAACGGCTGCCCGTAGTCGAGATAAAATGATACCGTGGGACTTCCTCCTACAATGGATAGAAAAAATGTGGGGATAGGAGGAAGGAGTGCGTGAGATTATAGAAAGGGAAAGCGGGGAACAGGAACCGTAACCGCAGCAACACTGCAAACTGAATACACAATTTTGAATTGCATGATTTCGTTATATTAAACTGACACGCACGCCTATAAAACACTGTAAGTGTTTATGTACCAATACTAGAGGTGACTAAATTATCATGTGAAAATTACCAACGCACACATTTTCCGCAATTCAAACGCGTACTCCGATTACATCCCGAGATGCTGATTCCCGAGATAAGAAACGGTTAAACATTGGCAAATTGAAGAGGAAACTTTCATTACGTGCTATATGCCGAGGAGATTTAAATCAGTAAATGATGCGAAATATAGTCATCATCTGGTGAGAATTGTAGCCATTTCACGTGTTATGGACACGATCAGAGTTCATTTCTTCGCAAATCCGACTTTATTTACATTAATTTTCACCTAAGGTAGAGTTATAAATTTCACCTATCGATCAAAATAACATACTTCTCTCTCTAATAAAGTGCATTTACCCGCGCCGAATGTACACCCATGAGAAAACACATACATTAATTCCCTAAGTTTGCATTTACGGTAAACATTATCATGAATACGAACTGCAATGCTCCATTCTTCTTCTAATTAGTAGGAGAATATAATTAGGGTTAGCGTAGCTGACCTGTTCATTCCATTTTATCTCGATTTTTTTCCGCATTGCCTTCGCAGAAACGTTAAAATACAAAATCGCACTTCTTTTCAGACGGTGGATTTCGAAATCCATCAAATGATCTATCATCGAGGTATTTATTAATTATAGGTAAGAGTAAACGGAGAAGTTGTTAAACAATAATAAAATAATTAAGCATGGTACACGAGTCTTAAAACGCAAAAGAAAATTTCATCAAAAACGAAAATATAACATTTGCAGATCACGATCGACTAATAAAACTTTAGAAACAGGAGGATTTAACGCATGTCAGGAGGTCGGGTCCGTGTAGTAGTGGGAGGAATGGTACCCAGAGGGCCCCCTTGGCGTCTTCCGTTAAGAGCGACCGCTCCAACCTTCTTCCTAACCCTTTCCTTTCAATCCTTGTACTTTGCCTCTCGTTCTGAAGCACCTATAAGAAGAGGCGCGGGTACAGACATGAAAAGTAATAGATGCTTGAATCGTCCTCCCGAAGTAGAAACATTTCATTGGCATGGCTGATGCAATAATTCTATTCAGTACTCGTATATTGTTTAATCAAATTTTATTAGAAGGTTTAATAAGTAGATAGAAATTTATAATGAGTGTGCCCATAATTCTCACCATGGCTGCAGAAAATATTTTTTTCGTTCAAACAACGCTAACTAACAATCAATCATCATCCAGTCATATTTCATGACCGACATCCCAGCGATGATGAAATATTATGAAATATGCTTCCATTGTAGACAATCCTAACTAACTCTTTTATAATGATAATTTCCAATCAATTAGAAAGAATATAATCCCGTTTACTTCAGGTTTATGAAAAGTCTTCGGCTCCAGCTTACGTAGCAAACAAGCAGACCGAGAGCAAGGAAGAAAATGCGCCCCATCGAATATGTGAAAGGGAGCATAAGTTGTCCTCTTAAGAGAATGTTTTAAAGTGCTGAAGGAAATGTCTCCGTGAAAAAGAGGCGCTAGCACTAATCCCCATCCACAGCTGGCGGGACAACCAGAAACACAGCTGATAATATACTAACGTTGCCAACACGACATCTGTAATCTACGCTCCTGAATGCACTATCACACAAGCTCTATTACGCCCGCTAAGTAGAATTGTAAATGACGACATTCGCCGTGAGGCGAGCCTCGCCTGAGATTGATCACAATATTCACACCAGAAGGATATGAGACGCTTGAAAAATAGCGCTCACCGGAGGCAGGCGTGTGGGAAAGGGGGAGATGAGGCAAGGGAATGCAGAGTGGAGGGTGGAAACAAAAAGGGAAGAGCCGAAGCCAACATGCAACTCCGCCCATATAAAGCGCGTGGGTCTCATTCTTTCCCTTTCATCTGCCTCTCACCCCCTACTCACGTCTCCCGACACCCATTCCACCTCAAACCCACCTTCATCCCTTCCTCCTCGGCACCGGCAATCCTCTTGCATTCCATGATGGAATACTTTTCATGTACTCACAGGATCGAAACGGGGGTGCGATTTCCGTTGTGTTAACTACAGTACTCAGGTGCTAACTGCACAACAAAAGAAGAACGCCACTACAGCACTGTGGTAATTAATCAGAAAAGTTTTGTTAGACCGTTATCTTGGTGCGGGCGCTGGGAATACATGTTTTTGTCCGTAGATCCCTGATGCTCATGGAGAAGCGAGAGTCATGGAACGGCCTCCCCTCCTCCCCCCACTCGAGGAATAAGGCTCCACATAATTGAGAGCGCAGCGTGCATCTTGAACATAGGACGAAAACTTAAAATCCCATTACAAATACATTATCTGAATCACCCCAAGTTTTAATTGAAGACAAAGGACCATTTTTATCATCTAGAGTTGTGGATCAGTGTTTGGAGATTCATTGTTTGTTCATGTTGAACGGAGAGAAAGGTTTTTTTCCACTGACCACTGGCACAATGGCAAATAATCAACAATGAGTTAAATATGTATTTCTGTTTGGAATAAAGGATTTGTCTTCAGTCTCTCTGGATTTGAGTTCAACCAGAAATGTGATCGAGAACTGAGATTGGAGAGCTAGCCACGCAAGCCAGGTTGATAAAGCACCGGTCTGGTAACTCTATACCCGCGGGTTCGTTTCTCGCTTCGGACATGAATGTTACGTTCATCTATGAATTAATAGATTAGGTTAGATGGTGAAAAGCAATATTATTTGTTGGAGCACGAAAACCCATGTCTACTACTGCTTTAGAGACCTAAACTTCCGTCATGAATGGCAATCAAATAGTTTATGCAACGTGATTCCTGCAAAACCCGCGCAGATCCGATAACTCTCCAGATATGTACATGATGGTTCATTCTCCAGTTTTTTACTTAAAAGTTGTGGCAGAAAGGGGTGGAGGATGGTATTTAATGTTAAGTGCATAAATATCAATTTCAACACTTAAACTGCAGGAGCGGATAGACCCAATTGTAGGCCATCTAGATCAAGACGTGCTATATGAAATAATTGGAGTATTCGATACGGAATGGGTGAAATTTATCTAATCTTCAAATACAATAACCTTTTGTGTATCGACATATATGATCTTTCGAACTCATTTGATCAAAATGTATACATGGTCCCGAGAGCGAAGGAATAGCCAATGGTGATAGAGGCTGGACAGACTTAGTGTGTGGAGTGTGATAAAGACCCAGTTAATGCCATTACAAATATAAATTCTGCGAAAAAATGGTCTTAGTGTTGTGTACATCGCTAGTTAGTACAAGGGCGGTAGTTCAGCTCATTAAATCAGAGTTGATAAGAAACAAGAGTCGGAAAGTCAGCCAGCCATGGGGATCGCAGTTTTCATTACAGCTTTTACATATTCAAAGCATGATACATAGAATGAAAATACATTGTAAGAAGACTTGTGTATGAGATTTTCCAAGAAAAATAACTCAAAGCTGAACATGAATGTTGGAGAGAGGTCATACCACCATATTTCAACCGGCTGCCACCACGATAATGATCGCCGAGGTCTTAAAGAAGTGAAACTTGTTTTATGGGCGATTACCCATGACAAAGTCATTTCCTCAGGCAAACCTGACCTTTTCATCCAAATAAAGAACGCATTAATTCAAAATTAGAAATTAAATACAGCTTCTTGGGTGCAAAAAACAGCAATGCAAAACAAGAAGTCGTCCTGTTTTCCCCCAACAACGAAATTGCGATGCGCTCAGAGAATAGAGCGGAACCGCCGCGTTGAATTCGTATGCCTTTACAATGTGATTCAAAGAAAGGCAGATAAACGTGCGCAGTGATTCAATTCACACTCGCTCAGGAAGCCTACGCGAGGAAGAACTGAAATTTCCCCGCGGCATTTACTCGGTAAAGAAGAAAGGGATGTAACACTTGACGAAGAGCCCCGGAGGAGATCCAGAATAGGGCGCGGGAAAATGGGTTTGGAAAGTTCATATTTTCATGACTAAGACGCGATTAATACTTTGCGAGTGATGAAATTCAAGAAGTTTACATAATCTAATTCATAAAAAACTACACGTAGTAGATTAAGGCAAAAATACTGTATTCCTCAGATGTAGAGATAAAACGAGACAACAAATTACGACTGCCAATCAGTAGCATCTAACCTCAGGGAAGATAACAGTCCACAAAAATACTACATCAACCATTGTTTAATGGACACAATTTTACTCTCAATGCACCCGATAGCATACTTAATTGAGGTTCCATTAAAATTAAAATTGGTGGAATTGTTCACCAATGACAAATGTCAGAGATTAAAAGTTCAAGATATAATTCTTATAATACAACTCTTCCGGCCCTCAGATATTTTATTTTTTTGATTACTTTTAGGCACTCCACCTTTGATACCTATAAAGATTAAACAAAATCACTTTATTGTCACCTTTAAAGTTTCTCCCAATTTGAAAGATTAACCTTTATTGCAATAAACGAATTTAGAGGAAGAAAAATAATTATACTATGTGCCAACAATGCAAAGAATGGAAACACTCAAATACTTTTTCCACAATCTAGCTTATGACTGCTACACTCACTAACCGACACACAAAACTGTCTCTTTGTGGTTTAGGGAAGAGAAAAAAAACTGCTGCAGAGAGTCCCTCAGAGCGTCTTTTACAACTAAGAGAAAGAACAAATAGCCGTTGTCTTCACACGGAGCTTATCAGTACGATTACAACTAAGGAGTTCATTAAAAAAACGAATTTATACAGTATGGGAGGATCTTTGTTGTCGTGAAAAAAATGAAACGATTCTCAAGCGAGAGAAATTAGGAACACAAAATACTTGGATGAGTATTGTACATTTTGCGCAAAAACTTAAATGCAAGAATGAGAGGAAGCCATCTATTCTCCGTTTTGCGGATGCCTCTCAAAGAAATGACGACAGTGACGCAAGAAGAGTCGCAAATATCCCTCGGCATTTAACATTTTGATTCCGCAGGTTAACCATCCCGTGATGTATATCGCGAACTTGTGGACGATATAAGCAGTCGAAGTTTTTGTTGAGACGACATTTCTCTTGTCATTGTCCATCCCCGTACAACATCCACTCCCCAACCCCTCCCGCTTCACATCCGCCGGTATCGGGGGAAGGGGGGGGGGGGGGGCGCATACCGGCTAGAAGGGGGAATGCACTGGAGAGAAAAGAGGATCGGGAAGACGATGGAGAGAGAGAGAGGGGCAGGCGTAACAGGTGCACATAAGACGCTCTCTCTCTTTCTTTCGTTCCCCATCCTCCTTTTCTCCTACTTGTGGAGAATAAGCGGTGTCTAGTGGCGAGAAAGAATGGAGTAGAAGGAGTCGGGCGGGTTTTGTTTGTGCGTGCGCAGGATCGGGAAACGAAAGAGGCAGAGGGGGAGAAAAGGTAGGAAATGGAGAGGAAGGGAGGGGGGATGCATGGGAAACGTTTCCGATTCGCACTGGAGCAAGGTATAGGAACGACGTTGGGATGAGATCCTTCTTTGTGAAACAACTCTCTTCCTCACCTCCTTCCGCGGTCACCTGCCTTCATACCAGAAACCTGTGGGCATGTTTCCCATTTATCCTGATTCGTTCGATTCCTCCCTGTATTCCCAACAGCACACTCACCACTGAGACATAGGGTCGACATTGTCTTATCGAACCTTCTAAGAAACGAGTGACTTTATCAGCAGAGCCTTTACAGATGATTCAAAAATATGATTAAAGATGATACAGATGGTGATAAAAATAGGCTAATTTAAAGAGGAAGTCCAGAGAATACTTATGTACTTAAATGAGCTAATGCACACTTTCACTACAGTACTACGGGCATTCACGAATACTGCATTTAACAAGGCATGCAATCACTCTAATGCGACTTCTGCAATACCGTAGTTCTCGATTGGCCGAAATAGGGGACAGAGGATGCAGGGAATTATATATTCATTAGTGACGATCTAAAAAGAATGTACTTCAATTGTATGATAACCAGGCGATTAAAAAGTATTAATCTTTTTATTCACTTTTAGAAAGGTTAGTTTCATTAGCTGTTTCATTTCCGGGGGAAATATTTTCGTTATTAGAAAAGGTGTTGGAGAAACACTAGTAAGAATTTGTTACCAGAAACCTTATTCCCAAAGTTTCGAAGATGACTCAACTTCTGAATCGTCTAACATTAATCGAAAGCGGAAACTTTTGCAAATAATAAAATTATGATTGCCATATTCAAAAATATTCAACAGATCAACTTAAAAAACGCAAACACAAGGTGAGTTCAAACATAAAAGTGTGATACCTACCATAGAATTATAATCACTTAAAAAATCGCATTTATTAGAAGAAAAGCTTTTTTTAATGACTTTTTCAGATAAAGTGAATATGCATCGAGTATAAGACGAAGCTTGGGCAATATGACGTATTCCATTACAATGAAGTTCGACTGTCAGAGCCGAACGAAGTTGTACGATTGATAGAATTATTTCGCGCAGTGTTACGGTCACCTTAATCATGATGTTTTTGACTTAGTCGTGAGAGAAGGCTGCTTTGATTTTGTCTTGGAGTGAACGAGACTTTTATCCCACCGACAGGTCTCGATCCTACTCATACAGCCATTCACTCCTTGGAAGGGCCGCCAATTGATCTGAACTTCAGAATAGACTAATACAGATGAACATTACAATGATGACGCCGTGAGCTGTGAGCGGATAAAGTGCATTGTTTCTAGGTATACTGCTGAAAAATTCGAACTGCATTGTTTAAAGCGAGATAGTGCTCACCATGAGGCACAATGACAGAAAAGAAGGATATTTACGCTAAAGCCTTTATTGGCACGTCAGCTATTACTTCACCACACGGTGAGTAAATTGATTAATGGCGTGAAGAATAATGTGATTATCGATATTAGTTAATACGCATGCATTTACACAGCATGATCAACTTCCATAAATGATAAAAATAATGCTAACTATTTAAAATAATACTATATTAGATCACTAGGGAACATTGATGTACCTGATACCAATCTTCCTAACAAAGGGGTGGAAGAAATGGATTAGTACTATGGCTATAGTACTGGCCTCCACCCTGATGGCCCGCGTTAAAAATTTTCATCATCCTACCGGTACTCAGACGAGTGCCTTGTGGAGAGTAATTCGAGTGCAATAAACAGTCTGGTAGATTGGGCATTAAACCGTGGACTCCCTAGCACGTTTCCTTAAAAACAGGCTAATGCTGACGCCGGGTTTTTCTCCACACAACCTCCGTCTCCTGAAATATTCCTAGTACCAGTCACGTAGCCAGGGGGAGGGGTTCAGAAGGAGGCTTCGGACCCCCCGAAATTTTTTCCCGATAATTTTTTCGTTCTGATTTTAACTAGACATGAAATTCCGGATTATACTGCGCATAATTCAAGTGTTAAGTGTCTTGAAACGTGATCACTATTCTGATGCATGTGTGTGGTTAAAAATGTTCTTTACAATCTAATTTGTACGTATGCGTTGAACTTCTGTTCTGGGGCCGATCAAATTAACTGCTTCATAACAAGGTAAGCAGTGAACTTTAACCAGTGTGAAGAGATAGGAATGGACACTGTGAAAGTACACACCAAGCAGTGAAAATTAAGAGAAGAGATTTGTAACATGTCGGCACCGAACGGGCAAGGCTGATTTTTTTCAATTTACGCCACGCTAGAATTAGTCCCACCCGAAGCAAATTTCTGGCTAAGTGCCTGCCTAGCACTACCTACTTACCCGCCTATCAAAACGGTGCAAATGACCTCAGCTGTCGTTTGTATCTCTCGAATAAATACTCCTACCATTTAGTATCAAAGTTAACCTTGCTTTTTCCCGCATCATCGTGAGGATCGGGTGCTGCGGTGACTAAAGACCAGGATTCCCGCCGCCAGGGTCAGGGTTGGATTCATGATAAGGCTTAAAATTTCCATTGTTTTACCAACCCTACTTGAGTGCTAATTGGAGAGCAATACAAGTGCAGCACGTGGTCCGTCGGATGGGAAGTTAAACCGTTAACACCCTGGCTCCTTTCATTAAGAGAGACTAATGCAGTTTCTATCTCTACCCTCCCTCCGTCTCCTGAAATATTCCTATTATTATTATTAGTTTTCTGCCGGTGAAGGTAGGTCTAAATGGACATTTATTTCTTCTTACCCTCTAAATTTCACACGTTGTCCCTCTTCAGCCCCTCATACCTCCTGCTTCCAATTATTCTATCCAAGCTACCCGTTCTTCTCCTCCCTCTTCCCCGCTTACCCAAATTATTCCCTCATACACTTCTTTTAAAACGCCATCCCCTTTTATTAACTTTTCCATCCACTTCTTCTAACTTCTCCTAATTTCATCTATCAAATTTATTTCCCCTCCTATCAATTCTAGCACTTCATCATTCGTCCTCCTTTCGACCCACTTTACTTTCTATATCCTCCTATTATTAAATTAATATTAATATTTAATGATTATTCAATAATATTAATGATTAAATATTAATAAAAGTATATAAATATATTTAATAATATAATATTTAATAAAATTAATATCCCTACTTCTACCTAGTTACTCATGTATCCTAAGTTGTATAAATGTCCTAAGCTGTCGGTCGCCTCCATGCAGTAACTCTTTACAACTACTAAAGATTGGATCAACGGTGATATATTTTACAACTAATGGATGACGATACGCAAAAGAAAATGAAAGTTTCGTGATCGCGGTTAATATAAGAAAAAAGCAGTATTTTCGTCCATTTAATTCTATGACAACGACGATTTAGACTCATCACCTCCTCTCGTGGAACTGCTATTTTGCTTCACTCACCAAATATAAAGAATGGATATATAAACCCCAAAAGTGTTCTCCTAAGACAGTTATTTTAGCTAACTTTCCCAATAGCACGAAGTGTTTCACTCAATTGACATTAATTAAATCGGAGCCAACTCCGTAGTCTTCTGAGCCACTGCGTCAATCGTACCTGAGAGAGCGCGTTAATTCATGAATTACCACTTGGCCCTTATGGCAGAGAGACAATGTTACCGAGATAGAGTTACGCTCCATTCTTTCTCTTGCCACTAATTCATATCCCCTCATTGAGGAAGTAGGCCAGCGTCACGTGTTACATAAAACACACGCTAAATCTTCTGTTACCGGTATGCTTTAAAAATACTGCTGTGGTCAAAACACGCCTAACATACTCGATAATTAGATGATGACAAAGATCCGGCAAAAAATATATTTTTCAGCAATACGTTTCCCCAGACCGAGAAATTAACCTGAAGCACAATATTCATATCATATATTGTGCGATAAAAAATTCATTTCTGAACAATCGTATGCCTAATAGGGAAGTTGAAACTACGATCGTGAAATAAACAATGAAAAAAGGTTCTGGTTACCAAGCTAACCAGACGTCACAGTTACCAAGCCATTCCTTGAGAGCTGTCTTGTGGCCAGTGGAGCTAATACGATTCCCGACCCTGTGGTGCCCCTGCAGAAGTGAATTTCAAGAGAAAGCTGAGATATTTCTGATTCTTTTTGGGAGCAAGAAGGACAGAGGTACGTCACCAGGCGATTCAAAATGGGAAATTGTTTGCGTAAGTAATAATTCACTTTAAAATTCACTTTTGCCCGTCAACAATACCTACTGCTACAAATTAATAAAAAAAATCATTACTTAATGGAATAAAAAATATTCATTATTTACAAACACTGAATTTTTATCCTGAGATTTAAATATGCTGTTACACAGAGAACATAAATAATGGAAATATTTATGTTCTCTGTGTGACCAAAGAAAATTACAAAATTTTCTTTGGTCAAGACAACAAACCGTACCTACGTCATATTTCGGAACTTTCAAGACCTACAGAAATCAGAAGAAGATTTTAAGGGCTAATAACCTGATTGATCCTGTAGTAAATGATGAACATTTCTTTTATAAATAAGAGTTGGAATAATCGCCCGCTATTTAAACTACGACTTTCCATTCAGCGTGTTACGTTTCTAATGTCCGTATGGAATGGATACTGGTTATTGCGGCATGACTTACTTATTTACTTTAACTCTTCCCTTGGGCACCGTTGGTTGCTGCCGGGAGTAAGCAAACGCAAAAGGTTCGGCGGGATGACCAACGAAGAAGTCTTAATAAGAGTGAGAGAAAAAAGATGTCCACTGAATGTACAGGCGCGCCGGTACATAGGCGAGCCGAGCTGTCATTTTGCAGAACTAATATTTTCTTATTTTGCTTGTGTAGCCAACAATTATGTAAATACCAGCTGAAGGTGCCCGTTGAAATGCAACGTAAAGGAGAAGTATAATAAATACGAATTGTATTAAGAAATTTAAATATTTTTCATGATGGAGCGAAAACAAACTTGTGTTGTGGAGTTAGCTATGGCTCCAAGTCAGTATCGGAACCATCATCATCATCGGTCAACAATCCTAGGATTGGTTTGACGCATCCCTCCAATATACTTATATCGGCCAACCTCTTCATAATGAGGTAACTCCTCTCTTTAACATCCTTCACGACCTGTTCTATATAACTCATTCGAAGCCTGCCTTTTCCATTCTTCCTGCTCACTTTCGCGCCATCGTGTCTTAAGATGTGGACGATTAAGTTGTCCCCTATTCTTTTTATGGTTTTCAGTGGACATCTCTTTTCTCTCACTCTTCTTAAGACTTCTTCGTTTGTCATTCGGCCGAACCATTTTATCTTCATCACTCTTCGGTAGCACCGCACTTCAAATACTTCCAGCCTTGACTTCTCTGCAGCCATATAGGAGGATGCTCCAGATGTATGTTCTAATGAAATGTGTCCTCACTTCTATTATATATTATAAGCTTATATTTGCAGCTGTTAGCAGAGTCTTCGGTTAGAGGTACTCAAGTGGGGACTACCGATTTCAAACCCTCTTAATGAGGGTCCCTCCTCGACTGTCAGCAAAATCCGACCCTTAGAGAGCGACCCGAGACCCTCACCGAGGCCCACCTCTCCTAGGGGGGTCACACCTTCTTTTGGTAAAATGCCCTTTTTGCTTGGGCGATTCAATTGGTAATTTCTCTTTTACTTCGTCCATCCCTGATTACTCGGCTTCCCAGGTAACAAACCACTTCCATCTCCTCGATTTTTTTGTTTTCCTAATTTAAAATTGGTCCTGGCTTCTTTTCTCCCACTGCAAAACAATACCTTAGTTTTCTTTTTATTGATCTTCATCGAAACCATGTATCTAATTAAAACCAATGTAAACATAGCTATAGGTAATTACTGCCTGGCATTATACTTGGGCCTTTACAAAACTAAGAATATTATTTAGAAACTTTCAGGCCAAAAGAAAAAAAGGAGGTTAGTAGGGGAGGCGCATACGAATGTCTGCTATCGTTGACAATGGTACGAACCATCTCTTCGATTAAAATGTTTTCTCTGGCATTTTATGCATGTTATGTTCGTCTCGATTCTCCAATTTCAGGACTGTGGCGTCAATGAACTTCCTATGGATACGTATTAATGAATTTTATTCCAATTAGAGTAAATTTTATTCTTTGAACCTAGTAAAGATTTAGCCTACTTAAACCAGGTACTTGTCGCTCAGTTCACACCTTTTACTGTATATTTGACGTATAACTATTCAGCAATTTTTTTCATCATGCTAAGCTTACACTTCATTTAAGTTTCTTATCACGTTCTTGCGCCTTAAATGACAACAATTTTGGAAGTGGTCCACTTTGGAATAGGGTATAAATCCATAAAATATTCACCTTCTCGAACCCCCAGAAATTTTCATTTAAATACTTTTCGTTTTACCGAATGCAAACCAATTTGATCAGGGAGTAGGTACGTATGATTTTACCGAATGAAGTGACCGATTGAGATACAAGAATTAGCTGCGAAACTTATTTTATTATGTACCTTTCGACATCTCCACGAAAGGAACAATGCTGTTTCCGGCATCGCTTTTGGACGAACTTTTTTAGCATCATTGCAATGGCATCAATGAACATTCCACGGATACATAATGAGACATTATGCTCTACAGGGATTTGAATTTTATTCCATGTTTGTCATAATATCTTAAATCTTAAGCTCTCTCCATCGACATTGATTATCTCTTCTCTTCATGTCCAAGGTTGGTTCAAATGCACAAACTTGTAAAGAAAAAAAAACATTCACACTTTGAACACCGCTGAAGCATACATTAAATATTCCTAATTTTAACCGAATGCAAACCTAAATCCGAGAGTAGCACTAGCAGTCTTTGAGCGGAAAAATATGGCTGACCTTGCTTCACGAATAGCTTACAATGCCTTCAGTATCTTCCTATATCCTCGCGAAAAGCACAATGCCGTTTACGGCATCTCATTACGATGAACTGTTTAAGTATCAACGATATTTTCATTTCGAAGACGACAATGGCGATGATGTTTTCATTTCGAAGACGACAATAGCAAAGGCCTTAGCTCGGACAAGAACCGAAAAAAAAACAGTAAATATCAACGTAAATTACACAGTGCACAGAAAAATTGATGACAAAGTGTAAATCGGTTAGAAAAATAAGAAATATTAAACACTTTCCCATTAAAATACAAAAAGAACGAAAGACATTGATTAATATTTAGTTATTTTACTGACCGAAAGAAAAAACTCCTGCGCTCCGGCAAAATTAAAAAGTCCATTTAAAGCAATCTAAATACATAATTGGCTCAAGGAATCGTGTGTAATCACGGGTCTATTTTTCGCGTTATCGCAATCTTTATCGTTAACGCTTACCACCAGAGTAGCGCAGGGTTAACAATAACCGTCTATAAAATTCGCTCCACTGATTGTGATAAGCGATTTGAAGTGCTGTGCGAAAAATTAAGAACATAGATCACGTTCTCTCTGGCATAAGTTAAATCAAAAAATAACGATAACGCTAGCGCACGCCTTATGAAGATCTATGATCGAGGCCCTGGGCCCAGAGCCCGTATCGTTTCGTCACTGGGGAGATAACCAACGTTGCGTTTCATTGATATCCTCATTAGAATGTTTACAAAAAGTAAACAAGAGTCCCGAAAAACCTTTGGTATCCCTTGGATACCACGAGAGTTGCAGAAAGAGGATAAGGACCCTGCGTCTTTTTTATATAGCCTATAGCAACTTCAAGTGTATACGCTAGAATCCTACAAAATTTCAGCTCAATCGGTTCATTAGTTTTTGAGGAGATGCGTAACATAAATCTGGAAGACAGACAGACACCACTTCATTTTTATATATTAGTATAATATACTTCCATACTTACTATGATTGTAATGAACTGAACTGAAAATGCTGGTAATGTTTTTACCGGCTATTACTAATTATATTCTTAAAAATGTAATTTTACCTACAACTCACTATCTTGCATGATAAGCAATTTCCAATCAAAACTAAATCAAAATTAAATTAGAAGAACTTTACTTAGGCAATGGTACAATGTACCTTAACCTGCAGTGATAAAATAGACAAGTGTACCTTGCATCATGCTAACGGCAGCATTTGTTCTGATTAGTCCTGAATTTTATCTCACAGTGTCCTGAGGCCTTATGATTGCATGCACCTATTCACCCAAGACAATCGCTACTATCTGCTTGGGATTATTGATCGTTGAAACACTTCAAGATTTACATCCAGACATAAGCATCTAGTAAGTGTATTAATATGAAATTAACTATTAGAGTAAAAAACATTTATCGTTTGTGTCTGAAAATATATATACCCACTCTAAACATAAAGTACCATCTCTTTACTCCAATCGTATCACCGAGAAAAATGTGCAATGACCAGTTTTGACTGAAAAATCCTATTTTTGAGATAAAAATGTTATTTTATTCGCGAAACATTTTATTTTCCTATCAAATACAATTCGTATTTTGCAAAAAGAAAAGTATAGAATTTGGTTTCAGCACACGCAAGGTAAAAGGCGGTCATTTATTTCACAACTAATATAAATATACCAAAAGGGCATATATTTTCATTACACACCTTTTCTTACGCCGACATGTATCTACTCTCTACGATGAAAATGTATTACCCGGAAGTTCCATATTTTCTGTAAATTTCACGAAACGAAATAAAGGATTCCGATTCAATGCCTCCCTAAACACTAAATTCGATTGCCTCCCATTTTCGTCTTCATTTTTCCGCGCGTCCATAGCACACCTTAATCAACTCCTCCTGAGTCTCAAATGGCGGGAACAATTTACAGACTGAAACCAAGCTCGAGGAAAATCGAACAATGGGAGGTCGCAGGAACTCGATCGTGATAGGTTTAACGTGTTAGCACGGGAGTCCTCCTTTCGATCACTGAGCAGCACTCACTCAAAGGATAGCAGGGCGGGGCCGTGTTTGTGATGGGAGGAAGCCGAGGGACGCATGTAATCGTGGGCGGAAGATGAGGACAGCATCGGTCATGGAATGCGGTCGACTGGTTGCGGTCGACAGGAAGAATTGACAAGCCAACCGCCCTGAAATCCTCCGCAAAACTGCTGCAACCGGCGCAGGGATGATCCGTCCGTCTTCTTTGAGAGAAAATAAATTTATCAACCCCATGACGGCTGATTGATAGTTCAACGTTTTTCCGATCATTTTTCAAAGAATTCATTTTACATTCCTTCCGCTGTCAGTAGATCGGGGCACTTAAGAGAGTAATAACGCTATCGATCTCTTGTTCCAAGGTTTCTATCCGAAAAATAATCATTGTGGTTTGGAAATTAATTTTCTATTATATTATTGAATTAAATGGAGTGCATATTTTTAACTTATTTACTCCTTGCATTCTTCAAATAAATTTACCAAGCAGTTAATTGATAAAGTTTTTTTTATGTTCCCAACACTCATCTAATATGAAGACAGCTGCTTTTAAATGAATTATTATTGATTAAGCATGGAAAGTGTTCTCTTACTAAAACGTAAGGGCCAAAAACCATTGTTATTGAGGGTAAGAGAGAGAGAGAGAGATCAGTAAGGTAGGGGTAGATAAAGATACAAAATTTTTTTGCGCAGCGTGAATTATCATAATACCCTGCAAGCCACCATAAAGGTGTGTGGCAGGGGGTGAATTCTCACCAAACATGCACTACACATCATGCATAAAAAGGATTAGTATTTACATACTGTTCTAAACTTCACTATTTAAAAAAAGATAAAAATAGGTAAGCAAACATGCAAAAACATTCTGTTGGTTAGGTTAGCTTCAAGTCCTTATAACAACATGCAGCTAACAATGTTATCCATTGCTACACTCGTATTGGATATATTTACCGTTATTCATATCCCTAATAGTACGAGGAAAAAAGGACATTTTGAATCTGTCAGTTCGGCAATCAATTTCTCTGATTTTGTGATATTATAGAAGATGACCGGACGACCAGAAGTGAGTAGAAACAGTTGGAGGGTAATGGTAGCACTCTTTTGCCGGTTGATACCTTATTATTGCGCAAATTAAGCTGAACCGTTCAACTGTTCCCTCAATTTCTGACTGTAAACGAGTTCTCCATCGCTTGAATGTTACAGGACTTGGAAAATTCATGCTAATATATTTTCAGCATCATAGAGAATAAAATTCTGGATTTCAGCTACGTTTACAGAGTACACTCTGCAGTGGCTCAAAAGCCCTCAAGGACGGCACGGGTATCAATCAGGGGAGGGGGAAGAGCGGAGGAACCACGATACCTCCCTTGTCAATCTGCCGGAAGCCCCCACGCGTTCGCGTAGCAACGGCGCCTTTGACCTCCCGTCTCCATATATGAACGAGTAACATATCTCTCTTTCTCTCCCTTCCAGGCTTTGTCTCCCTTCCCTCACGTACACACTCTTCCAACTAACCACCCCCTCTCGCCTTGTTATCTCGGTGAACCGATGTCGGTCAGGCAGGTGCTAAGACGTGTCGAGGCGGCGGCGCGGCGGGGGTAATCAGAGGGGAAGCCGCTCGAGGTACCGGTCGGAGACTGTCCCCACCTAACACCCACTGACACGGAGACGTCACGAGAAGTGCGCCGACTCGGAGGGCCCTAGGTTAGGTCTATGCATCTCCGTTATTTTTTCTTGGCCATGAAGGGAAGAATAGGACGGAACACGCCAGAGCGCGCTCGATCGTATGAAATTAAAAAAAGCAGCAGGGTGGGAGGACAAAAAATTTTGTAAATGTTTTAGTTAGTGTGTTCCATTTTGAGAGAGTTTGGTCTTTTAAATTATAGTGCATACATCATAAACGAGGATAGAGTGCGAGGGAATTGTTGGAGAGTGTTGTAGAGTGAATGCTATGATGGTAGAGATTTACAAGAAGATGAATTTTACGAGTCTTTGGAATAAAAAGTCCATAAAGCAATGTGAATGTGCGAAAGAAATAAAAGGAATCATCAAAGACGGGCCATTTTGGAATAAATTGGCAGAAAAGAGCAGTGTTTTTCATCTACCATAAAAATTAAAGTATTATTCTACTCCGAAAGCGAGCTACGCAAAAGGGCGTCATATGTTTCTATGTGAACAAAAATCTCTTTATGCATTGGTTGGTCTTGCATAATTCATCTCCGCAAGACTTGATGGGTTCCTAGTCTATATTTTATAATACTGCGCGGTAACCGGGTTAAGTCGTGCAGGTGCATTAAAAGCATCATCTACTATTGTTATTCGTTAAATATCTCGTTCATCACACTGTATTCTGCTTTAGTAACACCAAGACTGATGGTAAGAGAAAAATCCGTGGAGAATGTATCCTGACTCTCTGAAATTCCTCTCTGAAGCGCCTCTCGACTCTTTAAAATTCATGGTTGTAATCCATTAGATTCACAATGTTTAAAAACACTAAATAGTGGAACGCCAAAACGTTTACTGTATGCATCATGTTTTGATTCGAGGGAGACAGATTTCATAAAAATACTGCGGCTTACATTTTACTTTCTTCCAGATAAATTAACGGAATCAACATGGATTGTATTTAGCCATATAAATTGAAATAAAAAAGAAGTAACTAGGATAACAATGACATGCTAACAAAAATATTTTTCCTAGGCTGAAAAGAATAACTTCTCTCCGAAGAAGGTTTCACCTTCCAGCTTAAGTCGAAGTAGGTCCTGATATTTATTTTTTCTATCATTAAATTCCAATATGTATCTGTAATATTTAAAGCGATATGATTATATGTGATACCTAACAAGTCATCCTAGAGAATGGTAAAGGCGATGAAATCATTCTGACAGATGAAGTCAAAATTATAATATTCCACAAACAGAGTGTCTACTTTTTTAAACATTAGCTACTCATTTTTAATGTAATATGCTAACTATTTACATAAGATAATTGCTGTGGAAACCATGTTACTGATCTTCATTAGTGTCTTACTTGAATCTCGCTATCGTCACGTAGGATGGAGTTTTTATGTAATTCTGGCTACGGTTCGTCTATGAAAATTGGAAACTACAATTGGAACTTAAGGATACCCTTTCTTCAACCCTGGATGGAAAATACTGGGATGACGGCAAAGGTAAAAGACAAGGGAGAAAAGCATGTGATAGATGAAAAGAAATAGAGTGAACGGGAGGGACCAGAGAAGAAATCGCAATGGTGTGGCCCAAGAGGGAAAGTATGGTGGAGGGGAAAGAGGGTGGCGGTGAGAGGACGTGTGACCGCACTCCAGCCTGGAGAGGCGGACTGGAAGGTGCTAATCTAAAGCAATAAGTGATCTAAATGGTTGAAACATTGCGTGGAGGAGGGAGTGAAGGAAATAGAGAGGGAAAGATATAAATCGTCTTCTGAACCACCGGTCAAAGGACTTTTCAAACACCTCCCGTGAGATAACACGTCGAGAAAAAACATGGGGGCTTCGGGAGATAAGTGTGTGCGTGGTTAGGTAACTGCCAGACATGGCGGAGTAGATCTTCTTCCCATGCCACTCTCTCAAGCGCTTTCAACAAAAAATGTTCGGCCTCATTCTATTTTTTTTAACTTCCAGCACCTTTCCTATCCACTTTCAATATATTTTCTACAGTTTTTAAATGTTCCTGACGCCTAAGGCAACCAGTGTATTGCTTACTTCTTATATAGCAGGCGGAAGCTAGCCAGTGGAAATTTCCATTCAGAGTAAATTTATGCATGATTCAGAGTGTGACGATTATTAGGGCCAATACTGTTTTAGGCAATCTAACGTCTGGGTTTTAACAGCTCCGTCAAGCCTGAGGCCTAAATTACAAGACAATAGCACCATCCAGGCCCTGGGCGGAATTCGAACCTGCGACCTTGCCAGGCCACTCGTGATTGACCTGACTACCACGGAGGGGATGAATACGTAATACTCATACGCAGTACTTAATGACCAATAGAATCATTGACAGGATTAAGAAAAAAGAGACAACAAAGTGGTAGGAGAAGGTAAATTTATGTTTTGATAAGGGGGGTTATTCGTGATACTATACGACATGGAAATTTTACGGAGGGGAGTGTAGAAAAGTAATCAGTTGCTTAGGAGCATTTCATTTATTTTGGGACGTTAGACTGTATAAATAGGGATAAGTAAATGGAAATATTGCGGAATATAGGAGGACGCGGATACGACAATTAGCGCAAATTATTACATGGCCCAGAATGGGCAAATGAGGGTAGCGGATGGAAACTCAAGGTGAGTGTAATAAAGATGGATGTGGGAGTGATCTGTTATTGCAAGATTTTTCAGCTTGTATTCCGAAGAAATTGAGAGAAAATGGTGGAATGAGCCACAGGTCGGAATAAAGGTAGGACAAGTTGACTCAATCAATAGCATTTGAAGATGATCATGCACTTGGTAACCAGTCAGCATGGGCATTATAAATAATTCTAGATACGTTTCAAAATATCCACGAAGGTTTGGCAACGTTGATAGAGAGTAAAAGGGGCGATGAGGTTTTTCCACATTTGGATGTCATACATTAGTGCCAGTGAAACAATTTGGTCACAGGCGGGGACTTGGAAGAAAGTGGGTAAAAGTGCCACGGGGTTCATTTGGAGAAAAAGGGATTTACTTGTAAGAGTAAGAACTAATGTGAATTAATCAGGGACGTTAAGAAAGGATCAGTGAAAACATTGACATTGGCCGTACCATTGTGAGGCGCCAAACTGTGGACCCAGAGTAACGAGGCTGTTAAATGGGGAGGTGGTTTTTAAAATGTGGGTGAGAAGGGTTGAGGATGCAAGATGGAAGACGAATGAGGAAGTTGAATGGAGAGAAGGTTTCAGTTGGAAATATGGAACGTGTTCAGTCAGGGGGTGGAAAAGGAAATAAGATGCTGTGCTGATCACTATTTTGTAGGTCGTTATATAAGGGCAACTTTGGTTGGATGAAAAGAGGTTGGAGGACAGGAAAAAGTAACTTAGATATAGCGACTGAATGGTAGAATTATCGTAGCCAAAGCAGATCTAAATGCATAACATAAATGTATCTAGATACAGAGGAACTGAAAGGAGTATTTCGCGCCCCAATAAACTTTATTCAACCAGCAGGATTGATTTACATTTATTAAGGGGCCCATTTATTAATCGGATCGTGGTGGCCTAGTGGGTAGAGCGCTGAGTTACTGGCCGGAGGGTCCCGAGTTCAAATTCCAGGCAAGAGCCTTTCTGGACACCCCACATAATTTTGGGTGTTTTGGTCCGATTTTAGGTGATTTTCGACAAAAAAACCGATTCGATTCTGCAAGTCGTAGGAAATCACAGGTGGCCCAGGAAAAGGAACTGGAACCCCTATCCTGAATTTGTGAATTTCACACGCATTTCACACACTGCACAACTTAGTACGGGGTGAGCTCTACCCTCACCTATCAAAGACCAACATTCGGGTTGAACACAACTATGACTGATGACCATTTATTAAGATACCATATAGTGCAATTGAAGTTATTGTGGTTCATATTACTGCTTGTTACCATACGTTGACTCAATTTCCAATCAGAATAGATGATGATGATAGTGTGAACAGGTTTGCACTTCATAAAATTCTGATGCATGGAAACCGTTAAGAAAAGGAAAATTATGGCTTAAGATTAAAATAAAAAAATGGGAATTTTATCCGGTAAAAAAAATAAAATATGTATGAAGATTATAAGTAAAATTAAATAAATAAACGAAGACGCAAACGCAAAATGATTACGTAACACTTCATCAACTTCTCCTTTCAGTCAACACTGCCCGCTGGGGTTATTAACTTCTTCATTCCAGGCAATTATTCCCTAACGGGTTGTTAGTCGGCATCATTGAACTCATTTTTGTGGTCACCAAGAAAGTCATCACATTAATTAACTCAGTTTGAAGTAAACTAAATTACACAGAATGGGAAAATTCAACAAGGATGGGGGCCACCTGCGTAGACTTATTAATATATTTCATACGTCTTTTTGAGGTATCCAAATTTTGTAAATGGAATCTGTCAGCCACCAACC
Source organism: Platycnemis pennipes (assembly GCA_933228895.1). Taxonomy (NCBI): domain Eukaryota; kingdom Metazoa; phylum Arthropoda; class Insecta; order Odonata; family Platycnemididae; genus Platycnemis; species Platycnemis pennipes. The sequence goes on from OW121851.1 coordinate 88,226,061, forward strand.
TGCAAGAGTAATCGTTAAATTGTTAAATGGCCGAACAACTATCTTGCTTGTGTTCTAATTGAACGAAATGTCTTGGCAAAGTGACAAGGGTTTTAGAATAAAAATTAAGGGCACTATTGTTTTACCTAAATGTTCTACATAACAAGTAAAAATACCTTTGAAAACAATCTAGGGAAAGAAAAATGTCAAGAAGAGAGCTGGCAAGTAATTTTGCCTAATTGTAGTTATTTTTATTTTATAAATTCAATGCTATGATAATGATAGCTCATGGCATAAGCAATAATGAATACTTATAAAAAACCCTGCATTTAGGTTACTGGTAATTGCATACTTTAATGCGTCCTTTAACATCCACTAGAATTGTTTATCACAGAGTCCTAGCCTCAAGCACTGTTTCTTTTCCTTAGGAATTTTATAAGTACCTACTTTAAATCTACTTACACGACCATTGCCATCATAACATTATAGCATTACAAAAAGAAAACTCATTCATCAAAAATAAAGAAATCAGACTATTGTATAAATTGAACAATCCAATTAGAGGCATAATTCTGAATGCTTGGTGCAGTACTGGAGGACGAGAAATTAAAATAGAGATTACCTTGTCAAGAGTTGGAAGACGAAGGAGAGAGGGGTTTTGAAAGTAAAGATAGAGCAAGGAGCTCGAAGGCATTTACACATTAGAGAAAGAAAGGGGAACGGAGGTAGGGGCTGGAGTTGCTTACGCAAGCAAAGATGCAAATTAATGGTTGATCGACGCAAATTGGAACCGATCCGAACGAATGAAAAAAGGGCTCTTGATCACGCCCGGTCAGGCGTTTCAGATTCATTCCAGATAATGCGACCCGCGGAAAGCGACAGTAAACGCTGAATTACCTTCGCGATGAAATATTTAGTTCCGGCATCGATAGATCGATCACGCGTCGTGGCTTTGAATTTTTTCCCGCGCACTGACGGTTCAATGCTGAATATTCCAGAGCATTGAGCCAATTGGGTCGCCTTAGTTACCGCAAAATGAGATTATTCAGGCTCATTGAATGTGCGTCAACTGTGTAAACACCTTAATGACAAGACGATAAGGTCTTGGATAGTGGCAGTGGCTTCTCGATAATGTGATCGGGATCGAGGACAGGATAAATAATGTAACGTGAAAGCAAAATAAAACTTACGACGACTAAGGACGACGTAATCACCTACGTAACCTACCATTCTGGAAGCGCTCTTCTTTTCTCCTTGTTTTAGGACAAATAAAATGTAGTGATTGGCCTATCGATAAATGCGGTTGAAAATAAAACCCGAAAGCGCCTTCTATGCATTATATTTCAGATTCCTCGACTTCTGATAAACATGTGACTGCAAGCATAGGTTCATTATCAACATTTTTACAGAAGATATTTCCTATTTCACACGAAATGTATGGAAGTCGATCAGACACTGTTTATGTAATTCTCAGAGCATTTTTAAGTCGTTATATAGTAATGATATAATTATAAAATCATAGTAATTGAAATGGACCATAATCCTTTAAAAGGATATCCACACGTCTAAACATATTGTAAAGAATAGCGTAATCAGCCATTTGTGAATCAATATGAGAATAATGGAACATTTACTCAAAAAAATTGGACAAACAATGTTAATTTAAGTTGATAATGTAATCTTGATGCCCAAATTGAGAGACGTGGCATGATGGTGTCTTTCTCATGAAGCAGCAATTAAATACCTTTAACAATGAGTGCCTCGGAACTTAAACCAGAACGCTTTCAGAATTTCATTCCTACACAGCAATAACAGCATGAAGATACTGAAGTTCTATGATTATATTCGATCCGAATTTTCCCTACAATGTTTGGTGATAGACTTTCTCCTACCGGGAGCCCTTCCCTAGGTTTATCTAGTTCTAAATTTGTCACCTACCCTCAATTAGTACACCGGAGCGTTTTCTTAAATAGAAGGTACTGGCCCCGTAACCTGATACAACGAGTGGCTGCCCTTTTTCATAATATCGTGCCTTGATTGTGCTTCACATCATTACGGCCTAATCGCTCTCACCGGCCTCATCACATTCGGACCACCTGATCGCAGACGCGAAACACGGATATCTCATGACCTATCATCTATCCCTGGAAGATTGAAAACTAGATTAAATATTTTCTAAGAAACCGTGAGTTTCTCCAAGGTAACGTTAACATAATCAATCTGACCCATAAAAGAATCCAAACCTTAAAGCCCGAATCACACGATCATTTTTATCGTCCCTTTAAAGGGATCATTTAAGCTATAGGTTTCAGGGACCGCAAAAATGATAGCTCAAGCTATCATTTCACCGCTCACACGATCATTTTTACCGTCCCTTCTCGTATCATTTCTGTTCGCGAGATACGGTAAACAACTTCGTAACTATGGATTATTTACATCGTCGTCGACAGCTTTTGGCTGCAGCTAAACGTTACTTTCAGAACGTGCGCTCTGATTGGCTAAATGACAGGCCCGAGGGACGGAAAAAAGGATGTGCTCTAATGAAGAAAAAAGGGATAGCGATCCCTATCATTGCCGCTATCCATGAAGTAATCAAGCCAGACGATCATTTTTAAGCTATCATTTGAGCTATCCCTGAAAAGGGACAAAAAATGATCGTGTGATTCAGGCTTAAGGAGGAGCCGGAGTAGTCGCAGCGGTCAATGGTAGGTAGAACAGGATTAGGTAGCAAATCAGATTAAAGGGAGATATTTAATCATGTATTGTGCCACGCTTTTTTGCCATCGTTTGTGTGGGAAAAATAATGCAGTCACTTATGTTGTCACTTTTGTCAACTCTGCCCATCTGCAGTGTGGATATATGATTCGATCAGACCCGTGGTTTGATTTTGGTCCACATCCAATTTCCGAAATTATCTCCTGAACTTCTTCATTCAAGATAAATTTACAAATTTGCTACCCGTAAAGATTACGAGCCTGTTTTACGCCAGCATACTGTTAACACGCAGGTTCTACCTAATTTGATTTTGAAAGAGTGTTTCATTCATCCATAGCTTGTAATTTGGTTTTTCTATGGCAATTATAAAACTCTTTATGAAAAACTTCCAGTAATATATGTAAACAAGTTAATGTAAGTAAACAAGCAATCTTGCTAAAATAGACGTAAACTTATCCTCAGCCTCATTTATGCTATAATGAGCCCTATCAATAAGAAAAAGGTGAAACTAATATTCTGGCAGAAAATTTCCCTCGTGCTCAGAGAAAATTGTTTGAAACACTAAGCAGATATAGGCAGTGTAGATTATAATCCAACTGCCAAGAGAGAGTTTTCCAATACAAATTTGATCCAATACACGATGATTCTAGACAAGTTGACACGTTTTGTAGAGTTAAGCTGGAGAGTGAAGAGATGTTTGGCAATTCATTTACAGCGGAGGATTGAAACTTCAAAATCATTACCACCCTGTCCCACAACACGACAAGAGGTCGAAGTCATTTAACTCTGAGCACAAGCATTGTACGGAACGTCATCACTTGTGGATAATTACAGGGAGGAGAGAAACACCCTTCCGCTCGATATACGCAGCACAGAAAATGGCGAATAAACCAAATCAAACGAGGGGTGCGGCGCGCCGGGAGATTGGGGGGCGGGGAGCAACGATGCGCACTTGGTTTTCCGCGCCCGAGGGCAGGAAAAAATTGAAAGGAGCGAGCGGTGGGAAGGGCCCATAAATTTCAGTTTCCGGGGGAAAAATTTACACGGGACCGAAGAGCGCCGGAACCGCAGCGGGGCCCGGCCTAGGTCCGTGTCCGTCCGCAGAGAGTGAGTGATTGAACTCCATGATTAAGCCGAACATCGACCCCCCTCGAAGAGAGTCGTTATGGCGCGCGCGCGCCCTGCTCTGGTGAGAGTTAGTGTCCAGATGGAGCGAGTCCACTCAGTGGGAGAAGAGAATGAGGGGGAGGGGAGTGGAGGAGCGGAGTTTCGCATACCCTGACGCACGGCAGGAGGAGAAGAGACCGACCAGGGGAGAGAGGATCGCAAAAAACCGATCCAAAAAACGCACGCCGACTCGCGTTTCCAAGCGCCCTATTCACTCGTAAAACACGCCGCACGATGGCGTGTGGATGAGAGGAGGAAAAGGTAGAAAGAGAGAGACGGGGGGAGAATGAGGGAAGGGGGCCTTGCAGGGAAAAAAAGAGAAGACACTCCACTCGCAACACCGCACAAATTCCATTAATAAACGTGCCATTTCCAGCGTGCCTCCGATATGAGCGACGGTCGTAATTATAAAAATTTGAAATGTTGTAACTTGAAACGATGGATAGAGAGAGCCCCGAGTGAAGCGAGCTCGTTTCCTTTTACAGCTCAAAGTGGAAAATTGTCGGCGTGGTGTCGAGATCACTCCGGCATGAAAGTTGAAAAATTGCGACAATACACACTCTAGAATGTGGAATTGGTTGGAAGTGATCTGAAGGCGCAACGCCGCGAAAGGACATTACTTTTCCTCGCTAATTTATTTCCCCGAGCTTCAAAGGCGATTTATCTGGAAAATAAGAGCTTTCCTTGAGCTGAACCACCGTGAGGCCTACCTTCCAGATAGACCTCGTTAGTAATTTCAAGCACGCAAAACACCCAGCCCGCAAGAAACTATGGAAGTATGATAATTCTATATAAATTTGCATCTGCAACTGCGTTTCTTTATCAACTTCTTAGATAGGTATTCCTTTTCTCTTTCAAGGAATGTTTAACCATCAAACAAGATTGGAACCAATATTTAATGCTTAGTGTCTAAGATGAAATCGAAGTCTTTGAGTCAAAAGGCGGAATAATTGATAAATTTTGATTTGCTTTGAAAAAAGTTTATCATTAACCGTTCACGAATAATTTACGGATGTCTATGCTCTATTTTTGTGGCTGAGGGAAGCAAGAAAAAAATTAACTACTTTTTCAAAGAAATGTACCTATGGATCAACAAAATTTTCATCGTTAAAAAGTGGAATTTATAAAATCATTTTGAAGTTACCTCAGTTATTCGGAATTGAAACTCACTTTAGCATATTTCGTTTACTGTATGCATTCAGTAACTAAGTGAGAATTGAAAGAACATTTCTGTAAACTTACCTACGTTAAAAACATACGACCAGATAATACTGAGAGAAGGTTGGGAGAAACAATAATTACAATATCTCTACCATGTAGGTACCATCGAAGTAAAATGCGATAAGATCATCGCTTAGCGCTAATGGCGTTGGTGGCGTTAAATGCACCAATTAACATATATCCAGAAGAAGAAAAAAGACGCTTGGCGTTGAAATTCTCGTTTTGACATTAACCGAATTTTTTAAGCAACATCCCTGAAATTAATTTACACCTTCTTGACATAATCTTCTCAACTTATCCACTATTTCTTGAGAAAACTCACCCAAAAACCAAAACTTTAAAAATATTATGATTTCGCAAGTTTCTTATACGTGGAGATTGCATCAGAGTACACGAGATTAAATACGAGGAATGAACGACAAAATGGGGGTCAGGAGAAATGATTCGCTCTTTATTTGACGACAATAAGGAATTTACCGGCTGGCTCACATTCAATGGGGAACAACACTATTTTTTTAATCCTTGAATGAGAAGTTTATTAATTAACATGTAGTTGGCGAATTTTTTTCTGAAGAACAAAGTTGTGTTTTAAAGATATTACTCTTTAAAGAGTATACGTTTTCGGAAGCTTAAAAACACGACGTCATCGGGTATCCAAGGCATAACGCCACAGCAAGGTAGCAGTTGTACGTGGAGGTATGTTGTTTAATGAATACTTGGCGAAAACTGCTGCATGTATTCTCATTTGTTTAGTAAAATAAACTAATGTAATCTGATTATATAGCTAAGTAGCATAGATCATAACGAGAAAATCATTCATAAAATATTTAAGAACTCATATAAAATATACATAACTCAAAGTAGGTAATCGCTGTTTATAAAAAGGATGCCACTATATTAGATGGAGTTAACCGAAGAAAAATTGTCGATTATTTAATAAATCCGATTCAGTCATTTTTTCGATCACGGAAAACAAGCGAAATATATTCGCTTTTTTTCTTCTAAAATGAGCGTCTGTTTCGTAGCATTATGGAAGCTTTAGCGTGCGATGACGTCATACTGTTTCAGTCACGTGACTTTCAATTTTCGGGAACGTAGTATTTTATAATCTTATTGGTTGGGATAGAAAACTTTGGCTTAAGTATATATTTAAACTTGTGAGAAAATTTAGTATCAAGCGCATCAACAGTACTCGAGAAAAAAATTTCATTCACATTCCACAATGTTGGCACTACATCTGTATCAACGACCTTTCGCTCAATTCTCCTGCATTTCGACAGATAATACATTTTACTATTACTACCAAGCATTGTGATTGTGATGTTGATTTACCTACTACTAAAACCAATGCCTCCAAGTTAAAAAGTCCATATCGTTCAATTGCCTCTTGAATCACAACACCTAAATCACAGCCCTTAAAAGTAAAATCCAGGAAAAACGTTACGTTGACCGCAGTTACTTATTAATGGTAAACTGTCACAGAATATCTCCGATGTACTGTAATCTTGGCCTGTTTGCTTGTGAAGTATGAGTGATTTCGGCGCGGAACGACTGCGTTTGGGATGAGATGATAAAGAGTGAATATATCGCAGGCGGTGGACAATCATTCATTCATCGCTCGTGGATAAGTAAGTGACCGCCCCGCAGAGGACATCGGATGATTTACCGCGCCACCGAAGGTCCAAAAGGAGGGCGATACGAGGGGAAAGGGAGAGTGAAGGGAGGAGGGCCGGGAGAGGGACTCCGAGGGCTTCGAGGAGGCCGAGAGGGTGCGAGGACGTCGGCTTGCGAAGCGCGGGGAAAGCAATAAAACAGCCGTGTGGGGAGAACGGCGGAGTAATTAAAATAGCCGTCAAATTATGTCACACATCACATGAATCACTCCCGCGTTAAGGAAAACAAGTCAACCCACAAGCGGGAGAGATAGAGAGAGAGAGAGATCGGGTGAATGAAGCAGTCCGCCACTTGATGGGGACGCCATTCATTTTCAAGTTGCACACCTCTTTCGCGATCTCCACGCCGGTGAGAAGGTATCCGTGCGGATATTAATATATTCGGCGCGAACGCACACACATGCACGTATGTATTAATGCCCCCGGGACACGAGGAGGAGAGTTAACGACGGGAGTGAGATCTGAGCAGTGAAGAAGACAAAGAGGCCTGAGGATACGAGGGGGGTACTGAATGAATAGGAGATGGGAGGGAGAGAGAGAATTATTGAGTGTGGGATGAAATGAGGAATTGAGTGGGATGGAAAATGGATGGAAAGCACATCTCCAACATGGGGAAGAAGAGGAATTTCTAAGAAAGTCACTTAAACCTGCTTGAAGAAGGCCCGACTTTTGAGGATACGGTATCTACGTGCAGCTCAAGAGGTAGATAAATACCGTTCCTTGTACGCTAAGGCACGGACTCAAGTTTATTTCCTCTACAAAGTCGGTCAGGCGGATATGAGCAGGGGATTTTTTATTTGGTACCAAGCGAAGGGATGGCCATATCAACCAATACCAGGTTAAAAAATGAACAATATAAATAAATAATATTACTATAGAGAATCGCTTCAACTTCCGGAAAAACCTGCAGTAACTATGAAGCTCCCAAGAGAGTATCAGATTACAAGGATTCGCCATGAGAAACGAAACGAGTAAGTAAAATATACCAAAGGAGCTGAGAAGTTTTCAGAAACGTAAATCGTTGCAAATCCGTAGTTTACTCGAAAAATGAAGTTGAGCCTAGGTCTTACTATAAAATATATAGTGAATTAATTGTTTATTATATATTTTATGATAATTATAAAAACAAAATCATCCTATCAATCTCGTCATTGAGAGATGAATAACAACATTACATTATAACATTTTACTTGTAAATTGAAATAAGCTGCAAATAAATTATAAACTGAAAATATTCGCTCGCAATATAGCGTTTCATATTCCGTTTAACTTATGTCATTTAAATGGTCTTATTACGTATGTGATGAATGTTGAATTATTGAATAATTCCTTTGATTCTTTTTGAGAGTTTTGATATTTAAGCCTTTTTGATAATACCTGATAGTTTTAAACGAAGAAAATTTAATGGCGGTTGTTCTAATTTCATAAATAGCAGTTGTACACATTAACGTTGATACACAGATATGTTGCGTTAGTAAAGGTTGCAAGCTCACTTCAGAAAGAGTGTTTATTCACGCAAGAATATGAATCAATACTAAATTATGCCTAACTATATGAAAAATAAAAGTCTGAAATCTTGAGAAAGTCACCCAGAAAAATCCGTCGATTTTTTTATTTTATTCGAAGAAAAGAACTGGATTGAAAAACAGTTAATTTTTAGAGAAAATATTTGACTGGCGTCCTCTCTTTTCGTAAATCGAAAATAAAGACTACTACTCAAGAAATTCCATAGAGATATAACAAACTTTAAATAAACATGGTCCTCTTCAGGAATATTTCATGTTTTAAACGAAGCCCTCAAAACTATTAAGAAAAATAACGTCTTCATCAAAATACGTTAATTAAAAATAGGCACTCGTAGCAGTGCACCTCACCAAACTCAACGTCTACCTCCTGATAGATTAAGGAGAATGTATTCCAACCCTAAAATATTTATTAATAGTCAAAATAAAACTTCTTAACACCACAAATATTTGAACTTCGTGCAATCCTTAACAATTCCTTCGCAAGGTCACGCTTCAGACACCAATCTCTGTTCCTTCCTCCGTCCTCCTACACACACCGCATGACACAATACACCGATTATCCCCTCATGACGGAACGGATGCGTAAAAAGGGTTAAGGGCACGGCAAGTCTTGGATGAAAGTGGGAGAATAGAGCTTTTCCTGAGAGAGAGAGGGAGAGAGAGAGGGAGAGAGAGAGGGGGGAAGAGAGAGAGAGAGAAAGGAATTAGCATGAGAGGGCGGTTAATAGGGAGGGGATGAGAGAACAGAGAGCTCAGGAGGAGGAAAGGCGGGGGCGATTCAGAAATGCCCCGCACGGATGTCAATCTCGGTCGCGTTATTATTCGCCCCTCCCTATTCCCCTCGCATACCTTTCAGCGAGAGAGGTGAATTAATTTGTTTGCACACAATCGCACGCGATGAAGAGACGTGGGAAGGGAGAAGACTGCTGATGTGACCCGCCTGGAGGCAGGCGCTGAAGTGAGGGAATCCCAAGCGTGGAAAGACAGGGAGAGAGAGAGATGGGGAAGAGATGAGGATGAAAGAGAAGGAAAAGGAGGAGATGTCCTGGAACAAATGGGATAGCGGTCGGTTATAACTCTCGCATCTCTCTCTCCCCCCTTTTACACTCACACGTCCGTCGTAACCCCCTCCCGCCCCTCTCCCGCTCGCACCACCGGCAAATGAATGGAGCATTAATATGGAAGGGATGCACGAGCAAAGGAACGGGGCTGGCTGGTTATGCTAGCTCTTCCCATTTCTTAACCTCCCTCCCTCTTCCTCTTGCTACACATTCCTGACGGCCTAAACAAGAGAGAATGATGGAGAGAAGAGAGAGAGAAAGGGAGGACGCACAGGTGACGGGGAGGCGTCGCGAGCTGGCTTGCCTGCCGGGATGCCATCAAGCGAGAGCCTCTCTTATGATTCCGAGAATGAATGAGTTTATGTGTGCGGGAGGAAGGGAAGGAGGGAAGCGGAGGGGCATTGTTATAGGCGAGGCCCCGTTGAGTGCCTTTGCTTGTGCACACGGGACAGCACTAAGCCCTGGATGAGAGCATGCATTTCCCCGGTGTTCAAAGGATCCAACGGCTGGGAAGAAGCCCCACCTACGCCCGAAAGACAGAAGCGAAAAGCGAGTAAGGATTTCGAGTAAGTCAAGTGTCGAAAATTGCAGGCTACTGGAAAGACCCTTTTCGGATTTACGGAATTGGAGACAAAAATTAGTGAGTGGAATAAGCGCAAAAACTTTTACTTGACATAAATAACAATAACCGTTTAGTCACCAAGAATTCAATGAACCCGGTCATTATCGTCCTCATCATACAGACGATTACAGTCAAACTGAACCGTTAATCCTCTACTGTGCATGGCTATGTCCGAAAAGCCTCATTAAGATAATTTTATCTCCGTACTTCTTAATCGAGTCTTTCAGTTCTTTTCTTCTCTATTTCCGTTTTCCTCTTGCAAAACTTATTTCATATTGATACGTGCTAGGCTACTTGTTCCTAGTTTTCTTACGCGCAAGCATTTGATGTGCTACCGTTAGTTTAGGATTCATAGGTGAGGCCAATAACACCCATTGTTAAACGTGAATGGATAGTGGCACTTAAACGGGGCAAGAGACCAAGAGCTATGGTCAATAGCGCCATTTAGAATACGTGGGGTAATTGGGTATGGGCAGATATTTTTCACGGAAGGAATTACACTACTTTTGATGAGAGGCGCAGGAGGTCCAATAATTAACGTCCAATCCGACGGATGGAGTACTGACTTTGAATTGCTCCCCTCCCCGCTCCCTGGACTCACAATTTGGGAACGGTAAACCAAAGGAAAATTCAAACCAAATCTGGGATCAAAATCCTGGATAGAAAGCAAGGGCTAGTCACCATTCACTAAAACGCCCATTGATACGGACTAAATCAATGTTATATTTAGGATACAAATAACTTTAAAAATGTATTGTTAATCCATCCTGGTGTTTTAATAACACTCAATCTTCTATAGATTAAAACAATGAAATTGTTTAATTGGCATAATTCAGAAATGGCAATCGGATGCTTTGAATTTAAAATACCTCCAAAAACGCCACGGATAATTTTAGTAATACTCGTAAAAATGTGATCAAGCCATGAACGTTATATATGTCCGCGCTCGGAAAGTCCGATTTAGGCACAAGAAGTTTGCAAATAAATGCTTGAAGTTTAAAGAATTTAACTTTTCCAATCGCTCCCTCCAAGGTAACATTAGTAACGGATGGAACGGAGTTTGAGCTCAAAGAAATCATAAGTCGCTCTTGAAGTGTATATTTTGTACTATAGATAATATAATCCACACACAACGAAGGTTATAACAATTCATTCTTAGAATGTATGCAAACGTATATTTGCCCGGGAGAGCATTTGCCTTGACCAACATACAGACAATAATGACTTTTAAATACGGAAATTGAATTCCTCCCTCAATCACTGCTAAACTAGGACAATTCAAATTTACCTCGTTTAAAGTATGGCGTGCAATTTAAACGTAGATAATGGAGCATACTTTTTGTCACGTTTTGTTGAAAACCAAGTCGCGCTTCCATTTCGTTCATGGAGACTGCGAAAATCTCAGGGAGTGGAGAGAAAATATGAGGAGAGCGCGCAAAGAGGAATGTAGGAAGAGAGAACGAGGAGTCGAGTGGGAGAAAGGTCATCAGAGGCCACAAAAAAGTGGAGATAGGAGCGCTACCCTGTGGGTGGGGCAAGGAAGGTGGCCTCCTACCCTCAAGAGCGGGGAATAATTGGCGCGCATTCTTGGACGGACGGACAACAGGTGGCCACGACGCGCAAGAGAGAGGAGAGGGAGCGGGGAATCGGGATCGCTCCTCGACGCCGCGCGAGGAAGGGAGGCGTGAAATGCAGCGAAGATGAGGGAGAGGGGGAAAAAATGCGGTTAGGTCAACACCGAGCTGGAGAATGCACTAGGCGACGGATGTCCTGTTGGTTTACCTACTTTTCAGGCGCTGGCGACGACAATGCCTCACTCTTCCCCGGAGGGGAAAACGTAGAGCATGGCAGAAGCGGTAACAAGAACTTCCGTAGGGTTGAAAAACCGGGATGTTATTGAAGCCTGTGACTCGAATGGAGCTCGCAATCGACGTATCCATTGATTGAAATACCTTAAAAATGTATTTTTGAATAATTTCGACTTCGACTTGATTCTATTCAAACGTTGGTGTAGTTTTACGCCGATATTTTGGAGCAGAAATTATTAAATGATGGAAGGCAGCTTTCCTACAGGTCTGTGACCTTTGAGGCTGCTTGAAGCTTGTGTATCGCAATTGGATGAACTATATATAGATGTGGAGTAAATAAAATACATTATATTATTAAGGATAGAAAACTGCTCATTTGTCCTCGGACAAGAACAAAGCAGTTAGTGGCTCAAAATCAGAATTCAATTAGGTGGTATCTCGAAATCTAAGAGGGGTCGTCACTTAATATCTGTAAGAAAATTATCCGAATTCTGTTAACAACAGTTGACATATTTTACGAGAACCAGATATCTAAACGACAGCACAGAAAAGATTCTGCTTTCTTTATTACGGGTAAATTCCACAAGATGCTGAGCTGCGTGTAAATATATCTGTATATGTATTATGTCACAAGGCTCGTTATTTCACGTCTCATTCAAAGGACTGTGTGATGGTACAAGAGGTCTTCCTTCATAAGGCAGTATAGTAAAGGTCGGAATTCAAGGGGATGGAAAAACCATTATTATCCTTGTCTTATAGATTATGCGATAATGAGTTCCGTAAATTTTTAGGCCGATTCCAGCACATACGTCCTCAAAAAATGAATTGATATTATGGAGTTGAAAATAATAATAGGAAAGGAGTAAGCAAAGGAAAAGAGGAATATGAATAAATTATGAAGTTTTAGAATACATGAAAGTAAGACTTTAAGACAAAAAGAAGAGGACAGAAATTAAAAAAGGAAATAAAGCCCTTAAACCCTAATTCTGAGGGTAAAACTTCAAATCAGGAAGTGAATCATAATGTCATATTAATAGAGAGTAATCAAGAAGACTATCCGGTGAACATGCAGCGATAATTAATCCTCTAAAATATATTCATCACCGTCATATATCCATCAATAGAGTGCTCCGAGATCCGATTCTAAATAAAAAAGAATTTTAAATAGATAACCGAAGAAGTGGCCTAGATCCACATGGCCAACTCGACAGCTGAAGGCGGTGCGATCAGAGAACGGACGGAATGGGAAAGACTACGGAGTGGGCGCGGGGAATCATTTCAGAGAGGCAAAGCGACGGGGTTGAGAGGGTCGCCGTCCTCAGGGAGGCGGAGGAAAGAGGGAGTGGCCCTGTCCTCAGCCCTGTCCGCGTCCCCTCGCAGAACGACCCGGTGTCCTCCACAAAAGGGACGACCGGATGCGTATCCCGGGCGAGACACTTGGGGGCGAACGAGTGCTAGATGGAAGGGGGTGGAGGTATTCGGAGGTGGTGGAGGCAGCGGGGGAGGATGGTCACAGGGGCGGGGAGCGAGCGAGGCGGCGGATTCCTTTGCCATGCTAATCCCTCGGGAAGCGAAAGGGCGAAAAGAAAAATATTCCGCGGAGCGCATTAAGAAAGGCGGGATGAAAAGAAAGGAAACGTCAAATCGTCTCCCCCTGCGAGCGGAACGATCCAACAGGCTCCCCCACCCACCCACTGCAACTCCAGCGACCCAATCCGAGTTCCGCACCCCCGGAGGCGCAAAACACTTATACTCCCTCCCCCGCAACCGCTCGCTTCCTACCAACCTGAATATTTCGTCCCTATCCGTTTTTCCCCACTTCTACTTAGGAGCCCTCTCTCATTCTTCCCCGCTCCTACCGCTTGTTCCCATCGTTCCACCCTCCCCGTTCCTCCCATTGCTCCCGAGCACATTATTAATATAATATTCTTATCATTGGGGGTGTGGTTTCCCAAGAGACGGACGCTCCTTCAATTCCTCCTGTGTATAGGTGCGGTACGACTATTTTTTCTTTATTTTCCATGCCATTGTGAGGAGAGAGAGAGAGAGGGAGTTGGTCTACCGGTATGCATGTCTTGAACTGGACCGACTTCCCCCTCCTCCCCTCTCAAACCTCTCCCCTTCCGTCCACCCGTATCACCCTCCGCGCATCCCCATCCGCTCCCTTTTCCGCCATCCATCCCCGACAGTGCCCACTCCTCTCTCCTGCCTACCAGCCGCGCTCTCCTTAAAGACGTGACCTCTCCACCGACTCACCCCCTTCCACCACCTCGCCGATCCCCTTCTCGCCGCCTCTCCCTTTTCTCCTTTGCGACTATCCTTGCCGCGGGAGGGTATTACGTCTCTCCACCCAAGCGAGATTTAGAGCATCCGTCCCGGTGAGCGAAGTGTGCGGTGTGAGCATCCACCGCCGAACCGCTTCGTTCCGCGGGATGAAAAAACCAAAGGTGATTGACTGGCGCGTATGAAAATCTATGGCCATCGTAAGAGGAGGAGGATTGCATCCATCGACTATCCATGATTTTATGGGGACAGTAACCGGAAATAAAAATTCCCTGATGTCTATAAAAACTAGTGTTTTTGGTCCAAAAATCCCCCATCGCCGAAAATCAATGCTACTATGGTTCTTTGTATCTCATGCATAGAATACCATAACACTAATCTTAAGCACTCAGTACCAGTTTTCGCCTGTTATACATGAGTTTTCAAGGAGATTGGGTTGATGTGATGGCTACAGCAGTGGCTTCCCGACCCTGGGGCTCGTATTCGAATCTCGATAGGGGCAGGACTTTTCAGCGGAATATTGGCCCTTATGTATTGCTGCATCAAGGACAATGAGTTCAGAGCGCGGTCGGTAGCATGAAACGTCGAGCTGTGTATTTTTTCGGTGACTTTCTCTCAGCCTTTAGGAGCTTAAGATCCACACCACGTCCACACTGCCTCCATTTCCTAAAAAGGCTACCTAATCCTCAACTCCCAACGGACCCTTAAAAGAACAAATGACCAAAATTCTCATTTGCCTCCCCTGAATACTCATTAACAAACTTTCAACCTGAACATGGTAAGGCGCATGTTTAGATATTTCTGCTTACACGTAACTTCCTCGAAATTCACACTCATTTGACCATTTTCGTGGAGTTTCTTGATCCCCTGTGCTAATAAACATTTCGCCTAGAATTTTGTAAGTTTCCCAAAATTTTAAAACATTCTGAGTCGTCTTTGTTTTATGTTTTTTCCTCACATCATCGTTCATTGCTATGGCAAAAGATTGTTGAATAAGCTGGGCACGTTGGCCTTAGAAAGGAGCGACTATTTCACCAATTTGTCAAAGAACACGCTTAGAAAACACACGCACCTGAAAAAAATCTGTAACAATCAAGCAATATGGGAAATTACGCAGACTGGAGTACGTGCAAGTAATGAGCTAGAAATAAAGTAGAAGGTTAACTTTTCAATTTGGTGAACGAATGGATTCAAATTGTGAACGTAAAGTACAACCAACAATAATGAAAGTCCCCTCTCTAAAGGTCGATAAGTAGACATATGAGGTAGGGGTTTACATGCGGACAGCTAGAAGAAACAATAGATAACTTTCTGAAGAATAAAATTTTTTGGTGCTATGAGTAGGTAACTAGAACGTGGTAATTGTTGAAGGAAAATATGGAAAGAGGTAAATATGAACCCATATCAACCGAAGAACCATCCACAGTCTATATAAAAACCAAGTAGCTGTGAAGTAGCTGTTTAATGTTTACATAGAGAGAGCCATCAATAAAATCAAAGACAAGGTTTCAGGAGTGGATATCCACGTGGAAAAAATTAGCATGCTGCGATTCGCCGATAACATAGCACTCATAGCAGAGACAGAGGAGGATTTTTAGAAGATTCTAGTAACCATGGATAGAACATTGGCCAGATGTGAGCAGAAGAGCAATAAGAAGAAAACAAAGTTATTAATATGCATCAAGACAGAAGAGGCCAAGACCAATGTTAAAAAACTAGGGAAACAAAAACTTGAGGAGTTGAAAGAGTACTGTTACCTGGGAAGACGAGTAACCAAGGATGGTCGATCAAGAAAGAGAGCGTCAGTAGATCAGCCCAGGCGAAAAGGGCATTCTACCAAAATAAGAATTTACTTACAGTTGGAAACGCAACGTGGAAGTAAGGAAACAATGTATCAGAACTTACATCCGGAGCATGTTTCTTCATGGCATTGAGGCATGGACGATGACTGCAGCAGAGAAGACAAGGGTGGAAGCATTTGAAATGTGGTGCTACAGGTGAATGATGAAGATTAAATGAATCGACCGAGTGAGTAACGAGGCTGTCCTCAAAAGAGTGAGAGAAATAAGAAGTCTTCTGAAAACCCTAAGAAGGTGACGGGAAAACTTAATTGGCCACATCACAAGACATGATGGCCAGATGAAGACAATTGTCGAAGGTCAAGTCAACTGGAAGAACAGCGAAGTAAGTCCTCGTGTGAGATATAGAGAACAAGTGATGAAGGATGTGAAAGAAATAAATACGTTAATATGAAGAGATTAGCTGATAGGATAATGAGAGGAGAGCAGCATCACACGAATCTCAGGGTTAGTGACTCATGGTGATGATGAAGCATGGAAACGAGGCAGGAGAGTGAGTGTTTCCAAAGAAATAACAGACGCTAGAAAACAGTCGAGTTCTACAGTAAAAACCAGCTTAGATCTAACAACACACAACCAAAGATACAAGTACACTGATAAACAGCTTTCGTTATGCTGGGAAATGGTAATCATATATAGCCAAAAATTCACCCAACCTACCCCATGCCAATACAGGCTCTGGTCGTAGCTAATAATCAAGGTTGCAGAGTCAGCGCTCTTCGAGTGTGTAGCCTCCAAAGTTCTGATCAATGATTTTGTAAAAGCTTTAAAGATGCGTTTAACCAAAAACTAGTTCACACTTAACGGGAAGGTCTTGTAACAACTAAGTACCTTGCTATGGGGGTCCTATGCTATACCTTGCCTGTACCCCCTCCTCGTTATGAACGAGTTCGAAGGAAAAGTGTTCCTTTCCAAACATCCGATATCTTATAAATAAAAATGGATTGCGCATTTTGTTGGTAAGCGGTTAACTTGGATAATGGCTGGACCGATTTCGCTGAAATCTTCACAATTTGTTCATCCCCGTTCCGGGACGGTAAACGCGTTATAATATATAGTGTAGGAATAATACGTGAATATAAAATTACATTTACAATTTTTCCCATAAGATTACACGGAGTTTTACATTTTTCACGGTGCAGTGCTTTCATATTTCGTTCATTAAAATTCTTCAATTTGTACCGATAGCTTTTATTTTTCCTTCATCGGAATGTCGAAACTCTGAACTATCTTATTCTTTCGATGTTTTCATGATAAATCAACCAGTTAACGATTTATTACGCAATTTAAACGATTTTTGTAGCTCTTTAAATGGGTCTGTCATTGTTGTCTCCGATCCATTTCTGATGTAAACAAACACCGCATTTCGTGCAGGAGGGCTATAGATAATGGTTCTTTTATTATTATTGTAGCAACCAAGAATTTGGAGATTTCAAAAAGTGCACGGGACCCTTAACCGCATTGAAATGCCCCAAATAAAAAAGAAGATTTATAGTCGCAGACATCGCAATGCTATAATAGGAACAAGGCATTTCTTTTCTTTGATTATACTTAAACATCGATCTTGCAATCGAAATCGAAATGCGCATATACCTAACATCTTGAGATTCGTGTGATTTCAAATTTAATGGGAAAAAATAATTCATTTGGTTGACTTTAAATTCTGACTTTTTTATTATTTATATCTATCTTAACATAATAAAAACGAGTGATTTCCCCTTTTCTTTATTTTCCATTTAATCAGACTATGCCACCGGAACGCATGGACAGGTACAGCTATTAAAAATATATATCAATTTGCAATGGGAAATTTAAAAATAGGGCATTGACAATGAAGAAAAACTTCAATTTAAACATTTATCTGCATAACTGTTATTATTATGCTGATTGAGTAACTATCCACGTCAAGTGTATATATTTTGAAATGACCTCGAGCGAAGCTGAGGGCATTTCAAGTACAGCACACCGTCTGTTGGATGAGACGTTAAACTGTGGACCCCTTGGCGCCGTTCGCAAGAGTAGGCTAATGCCAACGCCAGGTGTCCCTCCATCCTTCTCTGTACAGTTTCCCTTGGCGCAAATGACCTTAGTTGTCGGTCGCCGGATTTAAAATACTACTACTACTAGCGAATCCTGGCATTTTCGCTAGATTTTAATAGAATCCACCCACGTCGCGTCGGAAGAGAATGTTGAGCGATTGAGAAAGTCATGTATACGAAGTCCAAAGATGTACATTTCTCGACGCAGTTTGGAACTTAACATTGCTAAAATAACTATTCAAAATTATATATGAAGTCTTAAATTGCATGCTTACAATATTCAACTGAGGCATGAAATCAAACCAATGGATAGGCCTACATTTGTTGAATTTTCTGTAAAGATGCTGGCTGACATGCTGAAGTGACTTCAACATCAACACTGACATCAAATCTCGGACAGGTGCTGCTCCATCACGCATTCATTTCATATTGATACCTCGATAATAATTATTTCTCGAGTAATTGACAAATGAAATCACGAACAACGTTTTCGATGACTCTTTATAAAGATGAAATAAATATACACTGGCAGGACAAAACTGTCGGGTTCAGCTAGTTGACAAATATTTTTACCTATTATCGATATACTGATGCCTTCTTCTGTGTGTGGACGGGCACAAGCTTACAATTGAATTTATTCGTGACATAGCTGAATTCGCACTGTCCAAACATTGCAGGTATTCACTGGGGAAAAGGAGTCAATAACTCCCTGAACTTTTAGGTACCACTATAGTTAATGGTTACTTTCTATGTTCCATCTTCAGAAAACTTGCCGATTTTCATAGTGAGATTAAAAGCCTTTTTTACACTCCACTCTAGGAAAGCGAGATCTGGGTACTTTCAAATACATCGCTACATCCAACGGCTACTCCGAGCATATTATTTGCAAACTCTTGAATGCCAAACGGAAGAAAAAAGCAGAAAGGACAATACACATAGCATTGGAAACAACGAACAATTGCTGGACGGAAATCGCCTACTTTGATAATACGTATCTGAAGATCACAAACTCTCTTCCCAAATGTTCATTCAGGATCGCCCATTGTGACAATGGGGTCGTTTACCATACTTTTTTTATTGACGAATCTGATAGAGTTTGTAAAATAAAAATTCCGTTTTTTTTTTAAATTTCGTATTTTTCCGTATTTTGGTCCGTCAATTATTTCTCGAGTTATAAGCGGAGAAAAACTGATGTTTTTAACCCTTTCGGAAAAGTGGGCGTGGTGCAACCTCTGACGTATATCGACTTCGTCCAAGCACAACTGAGCCCGCAAAGCCACTTTGCCTTATCGCAATGGAGGGACACAGCTGATCCTGCCAATACGAGCAGTTGCGACAGCATCTGTGCGAGCAGACCTTCCGAGAACCCCCCTCCACTCCCTTCCTTTCCCAGAAAGCAGTAAAGGACGTGAGGAAAATGACGACAATGCTATCACAGCAGCTTTTTAGGTGGGCGTCACCTTTTGCTTATTTTCATTTTTAATTTATGAGTGAATGGTTGTGGTAAGAAGAATTATTTTTACACTAAAATTCATTTTTACTTTCCATCTAACGATTTCTTGTACAAAATTGCGATTTCGGTTCCGAGTAAACGCCCCCATTAAACCATAAGGTATCTTTTAATTAAAAACAATAAATGTTACCGTGCTCCCTAGATAAATCAGGAGTGTACAATTTTCACTGTAACGACTGTGATGCCATATATATAAAACAAACGGAAATAGGTTTTAACGAGGGGAATAGAGAATATCGATCTTATAAAAATAACCAACTAAAAATCACATATCGCTCATCAATGGATCAGCCAATGGGATTGGAGTGATTCACCGTTTCTCCCATTTACTTTGAAAGGAAAGGCGTCAGTCTTACAATTAGAAAAGCTAGAAATCCTTCGCCACAAACGAACTCATCCACTTGCTAATGACAATCTGTTCCCGTTCCATTCACCCAGTGCAGAGGTTACCTTGAGATCTTGCCTCTCGTCCCATCCCCAAAGATATAAGCCGCAACAAATCTCCTGGCCCTGATCAAATTTCCTCCCGCGTATATAGAGTTAGCTTCCGAAATTTCCCCATACCTTAAAATAGTATTTAATGAATCCCTGACCGAACACGTCGTACCGATGGATTGGAAAGCGACCGATGTAACACCTATTTTTAAAAGTGGTGGTTGGGGGCAGCCATCTAACTACCCACCTATATCCCTCACATCCATTTCATGCACAGTCCTGGAACACATAATTGTTAGTTCAGTCATGGGGCACCTAGATAGCCAGAATTTATTGCCAATGTTCAGCATGGTTTCCGGAAGAGTAGATCATGTGAAACTCAACTTGCTCTCTTTTCCCCAGATATTTTTGTTTCTGGCGAAAATAATATTCCAGTTGATGCAATATTTCTGGATTTCAAAAAAGCTTTTGACAAGGTGTCTCATAGCAAACTAATTTTGAAATTAAAATCTTATCGGTTAGACAGTAATATTATATCATGGATAAATGCTTCCTACATGCTCGGGTAAAAAGGGCTGTTTTGGACGGTGTTACCTCCCCGGCAATTGAAGTCACTTCAGGTGTCCCACAAGATAATATTATAGGTCCACTCCTGTTCCTTCTGTACATAAATGATATCAATAAGGTGGTCAAAAGTAAGCTTCGTCTATTTGCCGATGACGCAGTAGTGTACAGGGAAATTCTCTGCCCAATCGATAAAGAATATTTAAATGATGACCTACAAGCAATTGAAAATTGGTGTGATACATGGCCGTTAGAATTAAATTTTTTTTAAATGTGGAGTAATGAGGTTTTGGAAAAAGATTTGTTCTTCTCCTAGCACGTACAAAATAAGTGATAATGAATTAGCAAACGTGGAATCCTTAAATATCTTGGAATAAGACTGACACATGATCTTTCCTGGGGTGAACACAACCGTGAATTAATGGGTCAAGCTGATCGTAGACTGGGATTCATCAAAAGACTATTGGATAAATGTGACGAACATGCACGAGAAATCAGCTACTTTTCCCTTGTTAGACCTCTTGTGGAATATGCTGCCAGTGTATGGGATCCCTACTAAATCGGTCTAAACTCGGAACTTGTACGTGTGCAGCGAAATCGGCAAGATTTGTAAAGGGACGGTACGATAACTAACCCGTATATTAGCGTAACCAGTCTATTCTTTGAATTAAAATGGGAATCATTGTCAGATGGCAGGCTGAAATTTAGACTTAATTTCCTAAATAAATTCCAAGATAATATTTTTCATGATTACGTTAAAAATATTTTGCGAACCCCAACTTACTATGGTAGACTGGACCATAATTAAAAAAATAGAGAAATTGATTGCCGAACTGACAGATTCAAAATGTTCTTTTGTCCTCGTAGAATTAGGGATAAGAATAGCGGTAAATATTTCCAATACGAGTGAATCAATCTATAGCAGAGGTAGTTGCATGTTGGTATAAGGACTTGAAGATAATCCAACTAACAGTACGTTTTTGCATGCTTAGTTTGCTATTTTTATCTTTCTAAATAGTACAGTTTAGACTAATATATTAATACTAATCATATGTTATGCATGATATGTAGTGAATTTTTGATGAGAATTCACCCCCTGCCACACATCTTTATGGTGGCTTGGATGGTATTATGTAGTTGTAGATCCCCACTCCACCTCCCTTTCCACTCCCCTCCATTACACCTTAAACGCAAAATCCCCCCACTGTGACTCGGTTTAAGTATATGAGGAACGGTTGCGATTTATTCATTGAACCTCATAATCAAGGTACTTAAAATAGAGGGGTTTATTCTGCACAGCTTGTGTGATGATCTCCTGAGAGGTAGTGCGAAATAAATTTGCGTAGATTTTAGAAAGTCATACTTTTTGTTCTAATTTAAATTTTGCTGCAATTGGGAGAAAGGGAATTTTCAAACCTCCAATTGCTTTAGGCTGTATCGCAGCGTATGACATAAATGTATCCATATAAAATAATACAACACTCGTGCCCCTGATGGGACTCAGGCCCGCGCCCTATATGGATAGTCCTGCACGTAACCAACTCGGCTACCACGGATGACGGGAGAAATGGGTGCTGGAGTAAACCGGGGCTTTCTTGCAGTAATAAAGTGAAAATGGTACCCTTAATAAGCATAAAATAAGAAAACTATAATTAAAGTTTAAATAGATTGAGGACAGAGGAAGGAATACTTGGAATTTCCTAACACACTATTGCTATTCCTTTCGGCCCGAAAAAGAAAAAAAAATAACATTGCAAGAGCTCGAAGCCTAATATTTCACGAGGTAAATGTCGCAATTGCTACAATAAACAAAAGTTTGAAAAAGGGGGTGAACAAATCATTAAGAGGGCAGCATAATTTTTTTCTTGGGGCTGAGCCTAAAGTCACCGAGTGCGTCCACTGGGTTGCGGATGATGGCTCGACCTCTAGATATAGAGGTAAGTTGCGACATAAGCGAGTTTACTCGTCGAAAATGCAGTCGTGGAAAAAAAGCGGCGGCACTCCAAGGTGGTATTGGATTATCATTGGGTATGATAGGCCTTTAAATGATACATGCCGGTAAAGATGCCGTGACTTGGCGACTGGAGGCCGCCAACAATTATTCTTCCTAGCTCCCGGAGGAGAGGACAGCAGCTATTCTTTACATGAGTGAAGTTGGAGACCACAGTGGTCGGAACAGCGATTCTCATTTCACTACTGGCGTGGTAACATTTACTTTAACGGCTGGAGTACTGCGATGTGGGAGGCAAGGGAAAACCACCACATTATTATCCCGAGGAGTTGCAGCGACTCCACTCTTTTCTTTCTCATCAAGACGTGATGGAACCCACTCGAGTAAAATATTCCGAGAGTACTTTCCGAGAGTTCCGAGAGACTACCCGAGAGAGTACATCAGTCAAGTGGGATCAACATTTTAGGGTAGGAACGTGCGATCACATCGGACCTGCGGGAGATTGGAGAACCTTAAGGTGGAAGTGCGAAGAATGGACCTCGACATATTAGGAATCAGTGAAATAAGATGGCCCGAAGAAGAAGACTTCTGGAGTGGAAGTTATAGAATCATTCACACTGGATCAAAAAATGGTAACGCTGGAGTAGGAATGGAGTAACCATTGTGGTACAAGTTTACATGCCTACGTCGGACTACGAAGATGAAGAAGTGGAAGACGTCTATGAGGATATCACGGAAGTATTAAGGCACGTAAAAGGAGAAGAAAACTAAAAAATTGTAGGAGAAGGAAACGCTATCGTTGGCAAAGGTAAAGATGGAAGAATAACAGGAAAATATGGCTTGGGAAAAGGAAATGAAAGAGGAGAATCAATTATAGAATTCTGCACACAACATAAGTTGGTGGTGGCAAACACATTGTTTAAAAACCACTAACGGAGAATAATACCCGAAGACAGAAGAAGATTCCAAATTGACTACATTTTAATGAAGCAGAGTTTCAGAAACCAGGTGAAGAACTACAAAAGCTACCCGGGTGCAGATATCGACAGTGATCACAACTTAGCGATGATGAAATGCCACTTAAAACTCAAGAAATTGAAGAAATCAATGAAGAAGGTATGGAAAGTAGAGACTCTTAAGGAACCTCAATAACGGCTGGCCTTTCAGAAGGCCGTGGAAGACAAAATAGAAGAGGATTTGAATGTGAAAAGAGATGGGAGATAATCAAAATCAGGCTTAAAGAAGCAGCGAAAAAAGCTCTGAGGAGAAGAAAAGTTGTCAAGAAGAAGCCATGAATTACAGAAGTCTTAGAATTGATTGAAGAAAGTAGAAAATATAAAAATGTGGAAATTGAAGAAGAGCAACTTTACTACAAAAGAATCAGGAATGAAATACCCCGTAAAGCGAGAAAAGCACGGGAAATGTGGATGAAGAATCTATGCGAAGATGCACAAAGCAACCTCGCAAATGGAAATGTGGAAGTTGCCTACAGGATGGCGAGAAATCACTTCAAGGAACGGGCTGCTAGATGTAACAGTAACAGGGACAAGAATGGAGAACTCTTAATTGAACATGAGGATAAAAAAAAGAGATGGTAGGAATACTTAGAAGAGTAGTACAATGGAAGCTATCTTAGAGTGGAAGTAATCGAAGAGAAAAATGAAGTCAATAAGGATGTTTTCGGAGCCCCAATCTTAAGAACAGAATTTGACGCAGCTGTAAGGGATCTGAGGATAAATAAGTCTTCGGGAATAGATGATATTCCTGCCGAAATAATTAAAAATGCCGGAGAGAAGACATTTACTCAGCTGTACAAAACCATATGCGATATGTACTCTACGAGAGAGATACACACGGAATTTGAGAAGAACATTATCATCCCTATTGCCAAAAAGAAGAGAGCTGAGAACTGTGAACATTTTAGGACCATAAGCCTAACGACACATGCCTCGAAGATATTGACGAGAATCATCTATAGAAGAATAGAACGAAAATCTGAGGAGTTCCTGGATGAGGACCAATTCGGGTTCAGAAGAAACAAGGGCACAAGAGAAGCGATTTTGGCCCTCAGGCTACTTATAGAGAAGACAATAGAGAAGAATCTACCGACGCTTGTTGCATTTTAGATTTGGACAAGGCATTTGACAACGTGGATTGGAACATGATGCTAAAGGTCCTGCAAGAAATTGGAGATTCATACAATGACCGAATAGTTATCCACAGCTTGAATAAAAACTAGGTGGCCATAATCAAATTAGGACCCAGCAGTACAGAAGCAAGCATAAAGAAAGAATCGAGACAAGGCTGTACACTGTCTCCCGTATTATTCAATGTCTACATCGAGAAAGCCACCCAAGAAGTTAAAGAAAAATGTCCAAGAGTGAATATACACGGGGAGAATATCAGCATGCTACGATTTGCCGATTACATAGCAGTCATGTCAGAAACAGAAGGAGATTTAAGGAAGACACTAAGAAATATGGAAAGAACAATGACCAGATATCATCTGAATATCAATAGAAAGACTAGTAGTAAGGTATTGGTGCTCAGCAGAAGAAAGGAAGCCAGGACCAAAAAATCGAGGAGGTGGAAGAGTTTTGTTACCTGGGAAGCCGAGTAACCAGCTATGGACGAAGTAAAAGGGAAATCACCAGTAGAATTGCCCAAGCGAAAAGGGCATTTTACCAGAAGAAGATTCTGCTTACAGCTGCAAATACAAGGGTGGAAGTGAGGAAACATTTCATTAGAACATATTTCTGGAGCATTCTACTTTATGGCTGCGAAGCTTGGACAATAACACCAGCAGAGAAGTCCATGCTGGAAGCATTTGAAATGTGGTGCTACTGAAGAATGATGAAGATAGAATAGATCTATCGAATGACAAACGAATGTCTTAAGAGGAGTGGGAGAAAAGAGATGTCTACTGAAAACCTTAAAAGGAAGACGGAAAAGTTAATAGGCCACATCTAAAGACACGATGGCCTAATGAAGACAATCGTCGAGGGAATAGTGAACGGAAGGAATGGGAAAGGCAGGCCTCTTATGAGGTATATGGAGCAAGTTTTGAAGGATTTAAAAGAGAAGAGCTACGTCAATATGAAGAGGTTGGCAGATAGAGCAATCGAGTGGAGGGCTGCGTCAAACCTTGTTGTCCCATGATGATGATGATGATAAATGTTTTAGGAAGGGAAGAGAAACGCGTAATGGCATTGCATTAATGAATAAATAAATTAAAAGAAATATGCAGTATAATCTGATGCCTTTGATTTGATTGTTAGCTAGGTATTGCTAGCTGATTGTTAGGAGAACAAAAAAGCAGACTGGAAAAATATGTATTTATGCACTAAGGAAATAAGGAGCATATTTGAAGGAAAAGATAAATAAATGGAAATATAAACATGAATCAGGGAGGACAGTAGATATAGCAGGGTTAAATGCCAGTGATAAAGCGAACATTAAGGTTGGTTTTCCTGATGATTCCAGTTTTATTTAGCAGACAGTATTCTACGGGATATGACGCATATTTTTTACAAAATTTGGACACATGTTATCACAGGCCACAGGGTATATAGAATTTCTCTTCTTCCGTGATATTTCAGTAGGTGAAATGAAGATATCGAACGAGATTGATCGGCACAAGGCATATAGCCTTAAGGACAAGTGTATATGCCGTAAAATACAGTACATGCTGCGGACATTGTGCAAAAGCTTGCACAAAAAAAAGTGCATGCTTGGTGATCTTCAACCCCTGCCACACACCCTCGCGGTGGCTTGCAGGGTATCGTGTAGATGTAGATAAAAGCGTGGAGAGGCAGAAATTGCAGAATTGAAAGGGAAAGTGCAATTTTTGCCTTCTAAATTTATGAGTGACCCACCTTTACTCGGACTATCCTGCTAGAAGGATTACAAAGTAAGGGCGTGATATGCTGATCAGTCATTACATAAGTCAAACGCAATAATATTTTCCGAGAAACAGAAGTCCAAGATAAGTAGAAATGTAGGAGGATAAGAAATGGTCTAGGTGGAGTAAATTAGTATCTTGGGTAGCGTTTTGATAAAGGTATATGCAGTTTGATATGGAGCGTGGTGTTGTAGGTGTTGTACAGTTGCAATAACTGGATTTTAGCGGAAGATAATGAGAATTTATAAACGGATTTCAAGAATTAGGCGTGAAGAAAAACATAAGAAATACTGAGGACGGAAACGTGGACAAATATTGTTTAGTATTGAGCAAGTTGGTGAAAATAATTTTCTGGCGGAAATAGCCTTTGAAACATCTAAACAAAATCTATCGGGCAAATCCTATCTGAAATGGGACAAAACAGCCCGTCCACTGGACCGAAGAGAGATATTGCGTGAGAGATAAAAAAAAGGTTCACAAATCAGTATATTGAGTTCTTGTGGTGAATATCTCACCTGGCCTGCAGGAAAATAATAGCAAAAAAGACATGGTAATAAACTTGGAATTCTTACATAATGCATTGCTGAGCAGTGATAGAGGCAGAAAGATCTTTTATTCACCCTGCGCATATTTTACAATATATCACAGGCATGTTACACTAGATAACATAGATGTAAGGAATGCTCGTGAAACCCCTTGAAGAGACTAGGCCGGAGTGGAGTCAAAGGAATTGGGAACTGGTTTTGCTATTTAAATAATGGTCATCCCAAACTTATCCATCCAACCTCCCTCCTCCACAGCATCTCTTCATATCTCCAGAAAGCCTTTCCTCTCCATTCTGCGTCATAAACGAATGACATAAATCTCTCCGCACCGTGCCCAGAGTACCAGCACAAACAATGCGAGATGCCTCAACGCCATGCATTTCACCTGACCCCCTCCCCCCTCTCCCCCCAGTCATCATTCCACCTGACCTCCGAGGTATCTCTCCCTAAGAGGTTAGCGACGACCACACCCGGGTGAAAAGATCCTGACCTCCATTCATTGCGCCTGAGACGCATCCAAGGCGTGCCCCGAGGCGTATGAGCGTTCTAAACGAGCCATATCCGTCGCCCCGACTATCCTACCTCATGAGGCGAGGTCCGCTCCCCCACGTGCACTCAACGGCTCGGGAGTGAATCATCCTTGCGATTATTGGCCACTCGTTTTAAAAGGGTAAGGTCGAAAATGTCTTCAAAGAACTGCATGCAGTGGACAAATATATATTAGGTGGAAGCGGATTATTTTATTTCCCAGTCCAGCCCACAGCTCGTTTACTTGTAGTGCTGGAAATAAGGTGCTCGAAAGTTGGAGAGTAATTATTGGAAAGCAGGATCATTGTTATAGGTGTTCTAACAACCATATTAACATCCCTTAATACAACAATGCCATTCTAATCCATCAGCCATCAAAGTTGATATTCGAATCCGAGAGGAGCTTGAGGGTTGACGGTAGGCTTCCTACGGAACTCTCTACCATGGCCGACATGATGTATTCAAGTT
The DNA here is from genome assembly GCA_933228895.1 of Platycnemis pennipes. Classification (NCBI taxonomy): domain Eukaryota; kingdom Metazoa; phylum Arthropoda; class Insecta; order Odonata; family Platycnemididae; genus Platycnemis; species Platycnemis pennipes. Next base: position 88,253,919 of record OW121851.1, read on the forward strand.
ACCATTCCAATGAAAGCTCTTATTTTACTTATGTTCCAACGAAATTTTATTAAAAATTATTTTATTTTAATTGCTTTCAAAAGAAACATTCACTGTCACATTTTTTTTAATGATGACGACCGCAAACATAGCTAGTAAACATACTCCAAAGCAAATATTTAATAATTGCGGAGCATTCTTGTTCGAAAAAATGATCCCAGCTCTTGCAGCGAGTAACGTTTTCATTAGTAAAAGTTAATGTAATTTAACATCAAGCCTCATAAATCTTACACACACGTCTCAATGCAGAAAAGTAAAAGCGCAAGGTAGCAGCAAGTATCTAAATGCGATGCGACGCGTAACAACTTTTGTGCAGTGCCTAAAATACGTATTGTAATCCTACAATTATGCCCACAGTTTCTTTCAGTTTTAGGAGAAAAACGGAGTAAATTATTCACAAAATGTGCACAGGCAAACAATAAAAACATAAACGAATAGAAATATGGAAACTGAGGACGAATGCCTATTTCTCAAAGTAGTCAAAGAAATGATGAGGAAATATCTGATATTTCCAAAAGGTCAATCGGTGATTAACCATTGATAATAGGTTAATATAACAAAAATTAAGATAGTAAAAACTGCAAAACCGTCAGATAAACGGAAAAACAACTTAGATTAATCTGACTGGATGCAATAACTGTTGAAAATTGTATTGAGGAAATAATAGTATATACATGCAGGTCAACCCAAAAGTAATGGATTATATTAAAGGGGCTGAGGTAAATAAAATGAGCAATATGGAAGAAACATTATATAAAGAGTTAGGCTACAAGAGGTAAGCGATACAATAACCGCAGCGTTTATCTTATACCAATAACCAGAGGCACTTGAGATAATATCCCAAAGCGATGGGTATCATTTTAAGGACAAGGCGACTCTTTCTTTAACTCATTTATTAATATTCTAATCTATTATCAAATGTAAAACTAAACAGACACTTCCTAATATGAACGATTAACCCAGAAGTTAGGAAACGTTGCTAAAAGCACTGTCATAGATATCGTGCCGGAAAGGGGATCCTCGATAAGATGTGCGGTGTAAAGGTATAATGACATCTTCTGTAACTAAGGAAATAAATAAAGGTTCTAACCACGGTTCCGCGAGACCTGACCCGTTAGCACGGCGATTAAAAATGTTGACGAGCAGCAGCACGAATAAAGCGATAGCAAAATTGCCGAGAACAGATGTAATGGAGGCGACTGTTCCATTGGATGAGATAGAACAAACAACCCTGTGGGCTAGAAGGGGATGGGAGTAGGGACGCCTCCATTGTTAGGGAGTAATTTTTTATTCCCGCGATATCATTAAGCACGCTCCTTGCCGCGAAACCATGTTGTTTGGGCTACTCGTTCTGACTTTTTTTATCCTGTAATCTCTCTGCATGACACATTAACTGCTCAGAGTGGTTTGAATAGGCTGTGGGAATTTTTTTCCGAGCGAAAAAGCCCAGAAAACAAGGCACATGTGAAATACGCAGTTGCTCATTACCACCAAGGCGTGCCATGAAATCGATTTGCACCAAAGCGTGGCCATTTCGCATTGTACATATGTATGTACAACCTAACTGCTCCCCTTCTGTACTGTTTTGGTATGCGCTAAGGCGAACGCATTTGCATGTACTGTGCTTCGCATAGCTGGAGCAAACAGTTTTCAGAGCAATAGATCATTTTTAACTTCTAATGCCGTAAACATTTATGAACATAAATTTCAGAGTTAAGTAGTAAATGAATGTATACAAATAGCTTTTTGAATTTATAATTTCAAGTTTAGGTCATAAAGGTACGAGGAAGTAAAATCCTTTTCTTAACAGGCTATCATTTCTCGTGAAAATCTAAATAAATGATGAAACGCTACTGGCTCTTGCGAAGCTAATACACGTAATTTTTTGACGCTCGACTGTTTATTTCGTATTCTATGTGGAAGTGTGCGTTTGTAGCGGTTGTTAAGTAACAGCTCAAATGATTCTCACCTGAAGAGTTATCAAGACTCATGCTAGACGCGACAAATAACAGGCAAAATGACAAGTAATTATGGGAGAATAATGGAATCTTGAGTCGTTGGAGAGACAAGCATCTCCACGCTGCGTTTTTGGCGCATTAGCACGAATAAATATAGACGCGCATAGTTTTTCTTGTTGGTGGACATTAGGGAACACTATCTGGAAAGATGATCTAACCATCATTCAACTGCTTTCAACCCCGTGGATGCAATCTGCAGCCACGAGCAAATAACATAACACTCAAGGTTTTGTGCCCTGATTCCGAATGTAAGCGGTTTAAAAATGTTGTATGAGGTCTTACAGTACATACATTATATGTATTCTAATGTCACTTAAGCTCAAAACCCCTACATCTGGCTGCAGTTGTCTTTATGTGGGGAGGAAGGACTGTGATAATTATCACTGAAAAAGATGAAAATAAATCGATGCAGCGAGCGTCGTGCGAAGTTAATTTTAAAACGTTACTTCTTATGAATTCATTAAAAGTTGCAGCACTTGGTTAATATTTCTCATTTCATGTACAAAAATATGACTATTCCTTTATTAAGGAAACAGAATATATAGTTTCTCTATGACAAATTTTTGGGTAAAAGGATTCAGCAATGCCAAAAATGTCGTCTTGAAAATTAAATATTTGATCGTTTGCCCACTAATTGACTTATAAATACCTTTAATACGACTACGACTCTTTGCCCTGACTGAAATTATTGCTGAGTTGATTTACTGCGAGTCTTAAGGAGGCGTAGAGAGAAAAAAATGTTTCTGCAAGACAGAGGTACGTTATTGTATCGTAAATTCAGACAAAGCGAATTTTTCGACATAGGTATTTTCACAGAATAGATGTGGACTGGCCCCATGACGAGGGCGGTAGTGAAGCGGCTTCGGAAGGTTCAGATCCCGACGACTCTTCCTCAGATGCGGATACCGAGCCAGCCTCCGACCCAGGAGACATAATGGAGCAGTCTTCCGGAGGGCCAGGATTTGGCACTTGGCAAGTACCAAACGATACCCCGGACATGTTACCCCTGGATCAGTTATTACTTTCCCCTCCCACACCGGACACCCGCATCTTGCCTGACACCGACATTTTGCCCAAAATCCAAGTTTATCCCTACGACGACCCGTCAGTTGTTGAACTTAACTAAATAGGTGTTAACCTCCCTAAACCGGAGGTTGCGCCATTTGTGTTCCATGATTCGGGGAATGATCCATTTCTGATTCGCTACCTCAAAGTGCTTGTTTCACGCAATATTCTAACGCATCGACGTCCTGTGTGCGCCTTCAGGGCTTACTTAATTCCTAAGTCCTCCGGAGGTTCCCGACTGATACATGATCTCTCACCATGGACGAAATTGTATAGGAAACCGTCATTCAAACTAAAAAAACGCAGCCTCAGCCTTAACAATGATACCCCAGAATGCGTACCTTGCTAAACTGGATCTCCGTGATGCTTTCTTTCAAATTCCAATACAATTAGAACATGTGAAGTTTTATGGTATTAGAGCCGGTGGCAAGTATTATTCTTTTAATCGTTTGCCGATGGGCCACTGCCTGGCCCCATCCATTATGCAGCGCTGGGCCAGGGCAGTGGCTCGTGAAGTGTATGATAAGTTTCAAGTAAGTTTAATCCCTTATCTTGACGACTGTCTCTTGTCGACGCCAAGTAGTCACTGGTGCCTGATTCATGACTAGCTAAAGGTGCGATGAGACTAACAGTTGTTACTTAAACAAAAAAAAGAGAGTGAAACTGATGATTTTTAGAGAATTTTGTGTTTTTACATGTTGTTGAAGGATTAGTTATTTGTTTTAGAAGGATAATTCGTCGGAGAACTGAGGTAATTTGCGGTGTTTTAGAAAAAGTGGATGAAATGGGGTTAGGAAAGATATTTGGGGGAACGAAGAGAGCGCCTGTATCGTCATTAAAGGTGCCTCTTGTTACTCAATTAACGGTTCATCAGACGGACAGAATAATGAACTACAAGTTCAGTAATCACTTCTTCTGGCTCTTCACACAGAACTCCAGTGGTGACCGGTAATCGACTAAATAACCTCAACCGGAATTAAAACCCGTGTCTCAAAATGGGGAGGGGATACTGAAGCGACTACGTCATTCAGATTCATTTATCATATGATTACCGCCATGTTTTCACTTACGCTTCTTTAGTCTGGTGGGAGAAGAGGGTTTCCAATACAAGTGTAACTTTGGTTAAATGTTTAATTGCCCTGTTTACTTAGAATCACATCGGATATACACTGGAGGCTAATGCTTGAATAATATTTTGGTATTAATAGCTATCCTAGCGCAAAAAAACTGATTTTTATTATTTATAAAGGGCTTCAAAGAAAGAGGCACAAAGCGATTCATTAATTAACTATACCATGTAGCTTATTCATCTTCTTTTCTTACTGTATATATGATTCAATATTTAAATTTAAAAAATTAAATTGAATTTGAAAAATTGAATTGAAATTGAAAATTATCCTAATGCCCACTAATATGCAGATAAAAATAGTTTAAACAAGTTCTGAGAGTGAAATAATTTTGCTTCGGTGAAAAAAAAGCCCCAATGAAAATATTGTTTCAACAATCTGTTGTGATTTAATATTTTCTGAGTACCTGTAATTATCACCTGAAAGGTAATTTGCGCTAACTTCTCCTTGAAGGCATGTATCCTACAGGAGGTATCATCACGTTAATCTTACATGCAATCATAAGAACTCTTTTTCTTTTAGCCGATATTTCCATCACCCGGACAGAGAGTTTTCAAGCCATGGAAGCGTCAGCGAACGATCAAGTCACTGCCATTTTGAACGAGAGGAAAGATGAGAATTTTCTTCACAAACCCTGCTTCCCACAACACGAGAGCGCACCACTGCTCGCCCCAACGAGGCGTGGAGGGCTGGGGCACTGCGGGGTGCGATCGCTGTTCAGCGATGTCTCGCGTCCCGCGGTGGGACGAATATTTTCTCGCCCCTGGCACTAGAGTCGCGAATTCACCGTCGCGTTACGCTCTTCGCAAACAGTTCGTGGGAAGAGGGAGGGAAGTTGAGAGTGAGTGGGAAAGCGGGGGATCCATCTTTCGTGCCAACGGAGTGATCCTTCTGCAATCCCTCCCTCCCACAAGCCTCCCACCCACTCCAACCCTCTTTGGGGGAGCGAAAGCGAAGGACATCGAACGCTGCGACGGCGGCGGCGGTGGGTAGGGAGACGTCGTAAAACAAAGTTCTTTCCCACCGAGAAACTCCGAGGGTGGTGCGGGGGGTGCGTAGGCCTGATTGGTCAGCGCAGCTGCACCGATGGGGCGCGCGAAGGAGTTGCACGCTCGTGGGTGGCGGGGGAGGAGAGGGTCGATTCCCCATTGCAGATACGGTCTTTTTTTTACAGCGAGGGAGAATATCTCCAGAGCTACGTGGAGTGAGCGTCATATGCCGGTGAGACAGGGACCGTGACACCAATCATGCCAAACGTTTTCAAACCAATAAGCGACTGTCCAAAAAAAGTTTTTTTTTTACCGCGGCGGTGAGACCAAAAATGGACACCACGAGAAGTGAAATACATCTGGGGTGAAAAATTTATCTACAAAGCTTAGCGGCGTAAGATTTGCTGGATCTATTTTAGAATTCTACTTCGGTCCCGATTAGGAAATGACACCTAGTGAAAAACGCGTGATATAGGACACCCAACGTTACGAGGAAATATTACTTAAAGTGCAAAGATGCATATTCCATTTAACTTCGAGGTCAATCCCACCGAACACAGCCATGGACTGCAGCTGAATTTCCCGTGTTGAATCACTCATAAATGACGCGTTTCGTGTGCGGTGGGCATTAATGTTTTCGGGATTTTAATTGGGATTCATGTGAACGTATCTGGCAAAGGGAGGACTCGCATAAAATATATGTTATGAAGGATGTAAAAGAGGAGAATTGTACAGGTATGAGGACGTTAGCTGATAGGAGAGTCGAGTGGAGAGCTACAAAAAACAATCCTAGGATAGTGGACTTAGAAAGATGATGACCAATGATATTAGGAATATGAAAAGTATATTATGATAGCCTGTAATGATAATAAATGCTATACAGAAGGACAATAAATAAGGACAAGAAGAAAAATGAACTTTCTTATTTACATTTGGAATTATCCGTTAAGATAGGGGATGATTGATTCCTCAGACATCCTCATTTGAATATCTTCGATACTATTTTATATGAGATAAGATAGCCTTTGAACCGATAAACTTTTACTAGCGATTATCAGGTGACTATCGCCCTGTAAATCCCATTTTATTATAAAGTGAAGAAAGGCAGGGTAGTTGCGCGGAGTGGCGGCGGGAAAATAGTGGAGCAATTACGAAAGAAACTAATGTTACTTGCCATCAAACCGGCTCCCTTGGAAAGGAATAATACATTATTTGAAAGCGTGTTCACCGAATAGAATGACTAATAGCGGCAATAAATACATTTTGCGGACAAAACTCAATAACGGTCGAGGAGAGGGAAAGAGATAAGTTTGATTTAATGTACGCTTCTAAGAGCCATTTAAGTTTAACATGCGAAGTAGTTTACCATCCAACCACACGAGTTGATATTTGCATACAATAAAATAAGGCACAATGCAAGATAATCGTCGCTATCATTTCAGACTCTATCGTAAGTCGCGCAATCGTGCATCAAATCGCTGGATCGTATTCGTGCACCAAGGAGTTTATCTTTCATTCCTCGTATCCACAGGAACATCGACCACAAGTCTGCATACACGAGATGCGGCTACTGCTGTTACATCTCACCGCTAAATGATTGGGGTGTAATAGTAGCGTGCATATAAGTGGAAAATAATGTATTTCTTTTACGAAAAGTAAGGAACGGCTACGCACTGAACATAACGACCGCAAAAATGACTGCCCAATCACATGAATATTCTAATCGTTCCACTCCTTAGCTTTTTTCTACGCTTCGGCTGAATGCATGCTAATTGACTCACGCAGAATCAATCGATTAGTTGGCTATCTTTGCCAATCACGACATTTAAATATTTATTTTATCCCGCACACTATATCATTCCCGTTTAAACAGTGGTCACCCATTTTTCACATGCATAAAATATTGAATTTTATGCAACGCCGATAATTATTGCGGGGTTCCAAGAAAGGAGGGGATAAAAATCTTGTAAAATACGGTTATAGTGCCAGTTATCAGACAGAGATGATATTTTGGTATTGCATTTAAATGTGTGATATTTTATTCACTCCTGTATATTACGTGTCTCAGGATTTTCAATTTGGGATGCTATATTTAACCATTGCAACATTCGGCAAAGTTCTTTCGGTTAATGATGTGATCGGGTATTGACAACGAGGGTGGTAATATCTTCACTATCGTTATGCTACAATATAGCTTGAGGATGGCTGGGGCCATTTGTGGCACCATTTTTAACGTGAAACACCCACCCACCAATTACTCACTATCACGGACTTGTGCCAATTAATGTCGTTCTTTGGGGCTATTTTTTACGTCTGAGATCTCTGGGAATGAAAATATTATGCGGACGTTCGAGAGCAGATGCAAACTCTTCAGGATAGACTGTAAAAGGCTCGGATACACACAACCAAAGGGAAGATATACACTCATGCATGTGCGAATAGAAGGTTGAAACGACCGTCATATTCGTAACTCAACCAGCAACTTACCCATCACTCTGAAGCGAGGAATGACGGCCTTAAATATATTCCGAGGCCCAGCGCTGCAAACGTGAGGGTAGGAGAAGAGAGAGCGAGAGTGATGGGGTATATGAGCGAGAGGATCGAGAATGAAATTTGCATGAGGAAGGTCCTTAGTAAGGGGTGGGACGCGGGAGGGATCCCACGAAGTTGCAACGGCAAACTCTACTGGACGACTCGATCACTCCGAACTCTGAACTTTTGCAGAAATCCTATTTCGCCATACCGGGCTATTTGCCCTTTCTGATCAAAGTAGAAAGTTTACATGAAAGATTGCTGTAAGAAATAGATGGGTTATTTTGCTAAGACAGTTTCGCTAAGGCTTTTTACACGTTATTTAACTGAAAGTTTATAGATTGTTTCTTCGAGTTTACGATCGGCTATTTTTTTAGGGTTTACACGACTGCACTAAAGGTGAGAGCGTTTGTTTGATGAATTATTAGTAAGGCAAGGTAGGTTATATATGTATTATAAATTCACGGCCGCGGGGAAATATCCTCAACACCATTAAGGGTAACGCAGGGAATTCAGTAGACCAGTGAACAGTGAAAAATACGTCTGCATGTTACAAAGTGACGTTGGGAATCATCAGAACCCTAACCCTTGATTTATATCCCAGCCTGCATCATTCACCATCTCACATCGACAAAGAATCCTGAATGTACTGCAGGACTCGTTCCCGAAATGCTGTCTTTTTCAACTAAACTTCGAATTTGGCGTTCACTCCATAAAAAATTAATTTTTATATACATTTCAAGGCCCTTTATTTTTTCGTAAATGTGAGATATCTCCTTCAAAACAAGTGCTTGATACGGGCGTATCAAACCGTATGGCCGTAAACATCGAAACTTAGAAATGAGTACCACTAAATGTAAGTTCAAAATGTGACAGTTATACTTATTCATGGATGGGTGAAAAGAAAATGTTATTTGTGCATAAAATAAAAACTTTTTAAGGTGCTAAGGTACTTTTTTCCTTACAAGAACCTATTATTTGATTGAAAAGCACACAACCAGCGCCTATATTTTTCCCCAGGGAATTACACATCAGCAGCAACACATGAACCATCAATGACATGGACAAATTATTTGACCGCTGAAAATTGAAATGCGGTAATTATTTATTGTTTCCAGGGCATATAAATTTTGAATTGCTCCGATGACCTACCCGGCAACAAAATGATACACACTCAAGTTAACACCATGGATATTTAAAACAGAAGCATTGGACACCAACGGCAGATTGCTAAGAGCATTTTCTCACCCTTCATACGAGAAAACCTACTAACATACCAATGGTAGAACATTTGAGTTCCCACATTACACAACGGATCTTCAGAATCGCATTCACGGACGTCATCAATATTATCCCGTATTCTAAAACATAGTTAAAGCTTTCGGATTCATAGATGATCGTTGGTAGAAAGTGATACCTGGCGATAACTCTCTGCTGACAGAAAACATCATCTGACTATTATTCGTTATACATGCTCTGATCTTAGTTTAAATATCGACCCTGCAGGCCCATTCCATCAAGGTTGAAGAGACAAACACCTGATTCCATCGAAAACGGAAAATTCTTTACAGAGGTTCCTACGCTGGCTAAAAAGAGGGTAAATGCATTATTCTTTTATGCAGGCGGGGGTTGAATGCGTTGGGAGAGATGGGGATCATGAAGCCCCAAAGGAGAATATTTGTTCGCTTGGGATCACAGCGGCGTTCACTCGCAGATGGAAGAGAGTAGGAAGACCACGGGAATGGAGTTTAGATAGATGGAGGTGAAGATGCTGGATCCAGATGCGGGGATTCAGATATGGTGCCGGGGATAACAACGGGAGAATATGGGACGAGAGAGAGAGAATCGATAGAAGATAAGGAATCAATGGCAAACCGCAGACGCCAGAGAACGGGAGCTAAGGTGGGGACGGTGGGTAAAAATCGGCTTGGAAATGCGGAAAGTATAAAGGAATGGAAATGCAGGATGAGGAGATTGAAATTCAGAGATGTGATAGAATGGCGAAGTGGAGGATTGATCAGTGAATATCAATGGAACGAGTGAGGAGATAAATGTTTCGAGTGGAACCATGCATCAAATGGACAACTGAGACGGGCTATTTGGTCATTCACGAAAGAATTTTTGATAACATTTCCGTGAAAAATCACGATATTTGCGTAATGCCACAGGAACCACGAACCTTTACCTCACAGGATCAGCGTGATACCGTAGCTCGTGTCGAAGAAAAGGTTGATGGAAACTGATAGAGCAAGTATATTGGAGGTTTTAAGAAAAGAATTTCACTTCCATGAGGGTCGATTCATTCCTTTTGACGAACCATAGCAAATTATTAACGAAGTAACGAATGCAAAGTAAATATATTCTCCTCAAATTGATTGAAAAAAATAATACTATATGTGGATTTAATGTTACAATATTTTGAACAGCAATTTTAGTACTGAACATGGGGTATTTTACGTTATTCAATAAAGCTATCACGTATATAATGCCAGAGTATCTTTTTACCATGACTCTATGTATACTGTCGAACTTACTAAAATTATTCGAACATATGGTTGCGCAGAATGCCATAATTATCATAGCATTAAGGGCAAGGAAGCTAAATTAAATGTTCAGACGACTGCGCGACTACAGAAAACAGACTACAGACGACTACAAAATAGGGATCAGGAATCTAAACTTATTTTATTAACAAAGGTAGATTAAAATAAAGGTCTGATATAAATCTGTAAGTATGAATGTGGCGGGAAAAATATCAATGAAATCAGACTATTACGTGAATGTGTTTTTCTGTACCCAAGTCTAAGTAAGCTTATACCTACTTCCAGGCTAAGCCCAAAATTCATGTATCTACTGTATCAGGAGTATTGCTGCTACAACAATTGAACGGCAATGATGGCTCCAAAAAACTACGCTTTGAAAATTAATTTCCACCTTTTTACTCAATTTATGTGTGCCTGACTCAGTTTTGTTTTATTATCTCATCACTATCTTGCTACTAGACAAAATATTAACCTCTGGTATGTCGATATTTGTTTAACGTCTGCGGGAAAGGCAGTAGTAAGTCCTTTTCACAACTTGGGTGCAAGGAGTTAGATTCTTAACTCGTGGGTTCACTGTGCACTGCCACGTTTTTTCCTTCCCTATTCAGGTGAGCGCCATAAATAAGCTATGGTGCAAAAGAAAGGGAAGGGGAGCCGGAGAGGTGCAGCGCACTCCCTCTCGCTTGCTCTTCTCCGTCCCATCTTGCGCCGGGAAGGAATAAATAAGCAAAGGCACTGGAAGAAAACGAGAGTACGCTCGCCGATTTGTACGTAAAAACTGCAAACACTGCGCTTCGGAAGGAATTGAAACCCACAAGGGAAAAAAAGGCCCAGAAGGTCTCTGCCCCTCGAAAGGGGAACGTTTTCTTGCAAGACTCCAGCTCCCCATCTGCTCCCCTAAATCTTCCTTGGGGCCCATCCAATTCTCAACGTATCGACACCTATTCTGTTTTTATCTACAATTGATCGGATGGACGTGTAATGTGACTAGTGTCATTTTCCATCACACCAGCGTTTGATTAATTCCATCGAGTTTCATCGCGCCGATCATGATGAGTTTTTCATCACGTAATTCAAAGGAAATAAAGCCAGACTAGCAAAAAATCTACCTGGAGGGATAATTTTTCCCATGATTGTATGCCAGCATCATGATGGTATATTTTATCCCGAAAGAGAAAGGGTCTTCAGCAAAAACTATCTATTCCACTCAAATAAAAACAAGTGTTAAATACTACCCATGGAGTCAATGAAGTGTCCTTCTCAAGGAAACGTGTAGCAATAAAAGTCTCATTTATGGGGTGTCGATTTTCTAAGGTTTATTGCAGCTTATAATTCCACCCTTTATTGTGAAACTGGTTATATGCTATGTAAGTCCTTGAGCAAATATTACATAGTTGCGTCATTTTGTGGGATTTATGGAACTGGGTGCATGCAAAATAATACAAACCCAACAGCTTTAAGAAGAGTTTAGTATAGCTATAGCTTTCTTTAGTTGACGATTCTCCATTTACGCGCAGAATTTCGCAAGTTCCGCACAATATTAATGAAAGTTACATGTTGTGATAATGGCACAAAATACAATTTGAAGTGAGTCGATGCCAATGTCATTTTGTCAATTTACTAAGGGCATCATATACTAATTTATAGTAGCCAAACTTGAAATTGATAAATGTGCTAGCTAGTCATCAAGTATCATTACAGAGTAAAAAATCACTATAAATATTTTCCTGGTGTTACTTTTTACACTTTATTGGGAGATTTCTGACAATATCATCCGAAAATTCACGCGTGATTAGGTAATAAGAGTGAAAGAAAAATATATGCGGAGCAAAACGTGAATAACTATCACAATACCTCCTTAGTACTGATATAAATGCTCATATTACAATGAAACTCTAGCCATGAATTGATTCAAGCACGAATCCCACTCCACGAGCAGCAAGTAGCCATTACATTCTGAGTTGCCGTGACCTGCTTCTTGCGTATTGAACGAGAGAGAGAGAGAGAGAAACTAGATGGTATGATAGGCTAAAAAACTAAATTGAAACTTTCAAACATTTATACTTGCGACCCAATAGTTCTTTTGCGTACAATGCCATCATTATTCAACTACGGCCAACGTTCTACTTCAATTTAAGTTTTCGTATTTTTTTTGGCGGAAACTCGACAATACTCCTCATTAAACCACCTTATTGTGTCGTGCAAATATTTAGAAGAAGACTATCTATACGTTATTTTTTGCTTAAAATGCACCGTGGTAAAATACTCTGTAGTAAAGCTGTTATCCAATGGCGATGCAGACATAACTCGATAAGCATGGTTTCCAATGCACTGCCCCAGCTTAACGGAAAAGAGAGTGGTGAGACTGAGGGTAGATGGGGAAGAAAGGGAAAGGATGAGGAGGGAGAGAGAAGCAAGGGTTGAGGGACGGCGCACAGGGTGTGTATATCTGAGCATAAAGAAGACGTACGACATGGGACGGCTCTTGAGAGACTGTGTCTCTGGTGGAAAGGGGAATGCTTGTAGGAGTTATAATCTACGATGGAATAAGATATCTTCGTCGGTTGGCATGTCCCGTTCCAACTACGTAAGGAGTGGCTTCGGGAAGGGAAGGGAAATGATAAACCAGCAAGAAACTCGCTAAAAACAGCAAAATTTCAATCTTAGATGACGGTCAAATAGCATATTTGTGTCTAGCAGAGATTATTTAAGCAATTATAAATGAATAGCTCAATCTATCGGGAGGACGAGTGTTATGAAAGGATATTCTTGGATGTTAATCTTTGATGCTTCGTTTATGTCATTATAAATACGATACAATTGGAAAGAAGACAAAATTTGCAATTTACCACATAAAAACTTTATTCCGACCCGGGTCCTGACCTGACGATGTTGCAGTGCCAACGAAACCCGGGTCGAAATCAAGTTTTTATGCGGTAAATTGCAAATTTTGTCTTCTATCTGATATGTTCGAATACCACTCAATATCGCCAGAATCTACGGATTTCATACGAGGCAATTGAATATGTAATCGACAAAGCCAAATACCACTTACATAACACAAGGGTTTGGCCAGTGGCGCACCCAGAAAGTTTTTATAGGGGGGGGGGGGGGTTGTCATCTGCCCGATCTTATGCAAAGGGTGACCAAAAGGTTATTTTAATCAGTATATTTTGAATTATTTAGCAGGCCATATTAGTTATTACAAGTGTGCATCCGATACGTAGTCGTATCAGATTTACAGACAAAAATAGAAAAAACTTTTAAGCTTATGCTAAGTTGGTTATGTGTCACAGCACAGATAAAAGAGTCTTTCTTTTATCTTTGATCTAGTCACACTCGAGTAAAATGAAGTAACGAGTTTTACCTATTTTCCAATTGCTGCTACCATGTGACTGTGACTTGATAGTTAAAGATTAATTTGGGTTTTGTAGAGCTAAGGGGGGGCCTGGGCCCCTTTGGCCCTCCCCTTTGGTGCGCCACTGGGTTTGGCTATGCATTGAATTTTAAATATACCCTAGGTGTGGCGGGTGACCAAAGTAATGATGGGCGTGAATGAGGGATACGAGGAAATGTGAAATGAAGCGTTCATAGAATCTAAATATTCTCGTTTATGTTTCCTTTCAGGTAGGGGCTCTATGAAATGTTCACACATCTTTTTCTTAAACTAAAATCTTATCAATTTCCAAAAATACAAAACCATCACCATAAATCCAGTCATTGCGCCCAATACGCTCATCTTATTGCCCCTCTTTCCTCAAACTCAATCGCCTCATACAAATACAGCCTTTATTACAAATCGCTCCTCCAAAAAAATCTTATAAAATTTGAATGAGAAATGATGCTGCAATGTGAACAGTTGGCAGGAAACCCAATTTTAGCATTTTAATCAATGGAAAATGTAGGCATGTAGTAAAACTGACAATCAAAGTATTCAAGCAAGATGGCGTCGCACAATAAATCGCTTTCAAAGACGAAAGGATCACCTCACCTTCTGGTTAAATTGTGAGTGGGTTGAAAATGTTCTTCATAAAGGTGGCATATATAGAAATTGTTTTGGAGGACCGTGGCTGATAAGTAAAAGTCATAAATAACCAAGAAAGATGATCTACTTTCTCCGAAAATCATTCTTGTGAGACTAGAGCCCTTTAAATATTTTTAAATGAGATGGCACAAGTGGGATCGCGCTTTGGACCTTATCCTATCCCCATCCCTTCCATACCTATCCTTATGCCTTTCCTCCCGGTCTGAAGCGCCTATTAGTGCGGAAACAGACTTGAAAACACCCATGATGATGGCACAAGTGTAGCTAGGATCATTAATGAAGCACATAGTTAGCGTTGTTGAACCACTAATAACCCAAGGGCTGCAATTAAATCAACGCATTCTCAAAGCATTGCCTTATTTTTGCGACTCTTTTAGCAGGTGGCGCCGTCACCAAAAGTGCGACAGAGGGAAACGGAGAGATAGGGGGCCATGACGAGCGGCGGACGGAACTGGATCCCGCGTATAATGCACCAGGCGGAAGGGGGCCGGGATGAGACAAAAAACGGGAATCCACGAAGTTAAGGAGAACATGCCCCTTAAAAAGAAATGGGGGACCCGGCGGTGCACATCGCCCGGCAGGAAGGAGGAGGGTCTGAGGAGCGAGGTCTGAAGGAGCGAGGCATCTGACCAACAAGGGAGGAAGAAGCGGAGAGTGTGGTCGGAGTCAGAAGGGAGGCAAAGACGGAGGAGAAGAGCAAAGGGGGCGTGTCTGCACCCCACCTTTGCCCGCCCCCGCAACCCGTGGCCTCCCTGCGGATATATCAACGAGCGAGGGAGGACGGGCAAGAAGAGAGAGAAAGGCGGAGGTAGTAACTCCACCATATCACAACCGCCAAGTTGCCAAGGTAACCAACGCACTCCCGTTCCCTCCCTCTCCTCATCCCTCCTCCACCGCATCCCCCGCTCCCTCCCCTTTCCCTCCTCCCTCATTTGCATCGCAGGGCACTGCGGGATTTATAGCGTCGATCCCTTAAGGAAAAGAGGGGCTGGAAAAATATCCACCGACCACTGCTCTGCTCCGTTTCTCCCACCCTCTCATCTCCCTCCCTCTCTCTTTCTCCTCGCGCCCTTAAATCAATCTCATTCGAGATTCCGAAGACCCAAGCTTCCCTCTCTCCCCCTCCTTCCACGCCGTCTCCCTTTACTCTTCGCTCAAGATGTCGAGTTTTTCCGCCCGCAGCCAAACGCTTTTAAATCGTCCTCGCCCCCACGTACCCCGCGCTCTCTAGCCTTCACAGTCGTTCTCCCTCCCCGTCTCCAACCACCCCCGCTCTTCGGGAAGAAATAAAAATGGGAGCGACGCTCCGAATGAATTTTGCATTCGTCGCCCAGATTCCAGTCTTATCAGCCTCGGGTGGTTGATAATTGATGGAAGAGGGGTTTAATATTAAATAAGAATCCCGTTAAACGCGAGGAAAATTTAGATGGTCACTAAATAATTTAATTAGAGCATCACTTTATATTCAATTACGTTTCTGAACCACTGAAAATCACATACGCTTGACTTCAATGTATTTCTTAGAAAATCGATTGAATGCAGCACAGTAAACATTACCTTATTTAAATAGTTTGAGTTGTTTTGATATATAGTTATAATCCTATTGGGGTTTCTTCTCGGTTGATCGATTGCGTTCATACTTATGACTGTACTACATGGATAATACTCTCAGGCAAAAGAAATCGAAAGGAAACAGGTAGTTAACGAGGAATACAAGTGATAGACCATTCTAAGACTGAGATTAGACACAACAGTCACGTTAGAATGAAGGAGAAAATATGTTGAGGCGGCTCATACGTTATGTGATATGTAGCCAAATAAAAATTAATGATAAGCTTCATGCATAGCAAAGTTTGCACGACATTTAAAAAGGGAAGAGGCAGGTGCAGAGAACGTCTTAATACAAGCGTAACGCGTGGTAGTCCAGTAAGTAGAATGAAGAAGATCCCGGCTTCTAACCCCGGGAAAGGTCTTTGCACAGGTTCACCAAAACCCTTGATGTGTTATTTTCTGGGACAGGATCTTTCCATGAGGCACAGGGGAAGGAATTGTGCCCACAACCCTAATGTGTGAATTTCAAAAACAGTTGACATTAGTTATATTTGGTAAGCTCTGCCCTCAGCACCAGACGAATTTCGGGTTGGACAGAACTTCTTTACTCCTGACAAAAGATTCATTCAAGATTTCGACAGCAAACTTTTACACCACAAAGCAAAATGCAAAGTAGTTTCATGAAGACTAAGTTTTTTTAGTCCGAACAATTAAAGGTAACAGAAGTTATTTTGGCACAATATCATTCATGGAAAAAATAATGATTAAGAACCAACTGGCATCAATTGATTATGTGTGTTTGGAGGATTATTTTGGTTACGCCGATTGGAAAAAGTAAGCAACAAGTTGGCCACAAAAATAAATGAAATTCCACTAACAGCTAAAAACAAAAAGCAGAAGGTAGGGAACCATTAGAATGTCAAACATCTGAGGCTCGCTCTTCGTGGCGGTAAATAATGAAGTATAACAATAGACTAAAATGGAAGCTGGTCAGGTGGTTCAAGAGAAGAAACGTCTACCCGAGAACAATTTAAGAGACGCAAAGAAGTGCAAAAAAAAGAGAAAATTCAGAAAACAACCTCCTCGTGAACATCTTGGGATCCAATGATCTCATGATGGCAGCTGTCGCGAAACAAATGGATTTGAGAAACTTTAGAGGTGGATTTCGAATATATTGATCCATAAACCGAGGGTGTATAAAATAAGAAAAATGAAGTATGAGGCGGGAAGCTGAAATGAGAATTGAGTTTGCCGCATTGACCAGAGAACAGCATCAAACCTAACTAGAGATCTACGACAACAATCAAACATTTTCTTAGAGGGAATTTATCCATTTAGACCACTCCACAGTGATAACACCCCTTATGTAATATTTTGAGGTGTATAAAATAAGATATTTATCGCCTTTCAAAGGGAATGGTCTCTATTTACGGGGTAAAGTTAAAAAAAATACGTACTTACAGTCTAGATAAACTGTTGCTGCAGCGAAACATGGCGTAAACAGTCAGACATACCTGAAAATAAAAATAAAGTTATTAAATAAAAGATTTATTTATTATGGAAATGGAATAAGTCACATCACAAAATAATCTACGACAAAAAAAACAATATATAATCTGGTCTTAATACTGACCAAGACTTCAAAATATAGCAACGCAAAGACATCATTTCAAATATATTAATTGAGTCGTTCAACCTTTAACGCATAACATTCTCAATAATTACCGTATCTGTTACGTTAAAGCCAGCTCCACCGAGTCCACTATTCGATCTATATCCTCCGACTTCCCAAAAGGCGCAATCCTCTCCCCAACCCTTTCTAGTATTTTTTATTAACTACAAACCTTTTTTTCCCTTTACCCAACTCTACGCAGATGATACAACAGATTTTAGCCCAGAGCTCCTCTCATACCAGAACGGTCACCAAACTCAAGTAACATCTCGACGCACATGAAGAATGGGAGTCCACTTGGAAAATCTTCGTCACTGCAAGGAAATGTCAGCATGTAATTCTTTCAAGGAGACCTTCAGCAGACGATGAATCCTGTTTTTTATGGAGCTGATGTCATAACAAAAACACTACAAGCAACATACCTGGGCGTTACACTAGACAAACGCCCTACCTGGGCATCGCATATTAGAAATACGATTGGGAAACTCACCGGAGCAAGCCACGCATTTAGACCTCTTCTAAGTGCAAAATCACAACTTTCACTTAGAAGCAAAATCCACCTTTACAAATTTATGCCACGTCCCATACTATCATACGCCTCCCCTGTCTGTACATGCGGCCAAATCTATCCTCAACAGCTTTCAATCCCGTGAAAACCAAACCATTATGGACATTATAGGAGCTCCGTAGTTTATTCGGAACAAACAATTGCGAAAAGATGTAAAGCTGCCTCCTCTTCCTCAGATTTTAAAAGCATCACCTCCGGCCTTCAAAATTGGCTTACCAAGAACATAAAATGAATCTTAATTCACCGTTGGGACAAATCCCAACCACGAACCACTCATAAAACCCCCCAAGACGCTCTTCTTACCAATCGTATCCTTCATCATCATCATCATGGGTCAACAAACATACAATTAAATTCAAAGATCACGTACTAGACGTGAAACTTTAGCGGCGTTACCCACTGAATTGCAGAATAGCAAATATTCCACAGAAAAAAATCATCCGCCTTGACCGGGACCAATCCTAAAATTGGATTGACGCAGAACTCCACTCGATTCTTCTATCGGCCAACCTCTTCATATTAACGTAGCTCCTCTTTTTCACGTCCTTTACGACCTGTTCTATATAACGCATACGACGCCTGCCTTTTCCATTCCTCCCGTTCACTCTTCCCTCAACGATTGTCTTCATTAGGACATCATGTCGTAAGATATGGCCGATTAGGTTGCACCGTCTTCTTTTTATAGTTTTTAGCAGACTACTCTTTTCTCCCACTCTTCTAAAACATTTGTCACACGGTCGATCCATTTTATCTTCATCATTCTTCGGTAGCACCATATTTCGAATGCTTCCACCCTTTTCTTCTCCGGTGCTGTCATCGTCAATTCCTCCCTGCAGTAAAGGAACATGCTCCAGATGTATGTTCTGATGAACTGTTTCCTTACTTCTATGCTTGTATTTCCTGCTGTAAGTAGATTCTTCTTTTGAAAGAATGCCCTCTTTGCCTGGGCTATTCTACTCACTATTTCTTTCTTGCTTCGTCCATCGTTGGTTACTCTGCTTCCCAGGTAACAGAACTCTTTCACCTCTTCCAGTTTCTGTTTTCCTAGTTTAACGTTGGTTTTCGCCTCTTCTCTTTTGCTGCACACCAATATCTTAGTCTTCTTCTTATTGATCTTCAGCTGATATCTGGCCACTGTCCTTTCCATGGTTGTTAGTAACTTTTTCAGATCCTTCTCTGTCTCTGCTATGAGAGCTATGTCATCAGTGAATAGTAGCATGATGATTGTTTCTCCGTGGATGTTCACTCCAGAACACTTTTCTTTGATTTCACTGATAGCTCTCTCGATGTAAACATAAAAAATTACGGGAGACAGTGCACAGCCTTGTCTCACTCCTTTCCTTATCCTTGCTTCTTCAGAGCTGGCTCCAGATTTTATCATATGAGTAGCTGTGCAGTAACTTGTTTTTTATACAAAGTCTGGATAATTCTACAGTCATTGTAAGGCACTCCAATTCCTGTCAGAATTCCAAGCATTAAATTCCAATCTACGTTGTCAAAAGCCTTCTCTAAATCCGCAAATGCAATGAACGACGGCTGTTCTTCTCCATTCTCTTCTCAATGAGCAGCCTAGGGCCAATACTGCTTCCCTTGTACCCTTACTTTTCCTGAATCCGAATTGATCGTCATCCAGGAACTCCTCTGATTTTCGTTCTATTCTTTTGTAGATGATCCTGGTCGATGCATGTGTCGTCAGGCTTATAGTCCTAAAATTTTCGCATTTCATCCGCTCTCTTCTTCTTGGGAACAGGAGTGATGATGTTTTTCTCGAAGTCCCTTGGAATATCTCCTGTTAAGTACATATCGCAGATGGTTTTTTTAAGATGAGTTAATGTCTTCTCACCTGCATTTTTAATTAGTTCTGCAGGAACTTCATCAATACCAGAAGCCTTATTCATCCGAAGGTCCCTTAATGCAGGTTCGAATTCCGATCTTAGTATTGATGCTCTCATATCATCCTTTTCCACTTCGCTTTCCTTTTCAATAGTTTTTGTACTGTGATTTATTCCGTTGTATAACTCTTCCAGATATTCTTTCCATCTCTTCACTTTGTCCTCGTTTTCAATCAAAATTTCTCCGTTCTTGTCCCTTATGGCATTGCGTCTTGAGCTCCGTTCATTTAAGTGGTTCCTCACTATCCTATAGGCATCTTCCACCTTTCAAAGTGAAAGGTTGTTTTGTACATCTTCGCATAGATTCTTCATCCACATTTCTCTAGCTTTCCTGGCTTTGCGACTTACTTCGTTCCTTATTTTTTTGTAGCAAAGCTGCCCTTCTTCAGTTTTCTCATTCTTGTACTTTCTTCAATCAGTACTAAGACTTCTTCCGTGATCCATGGCTTCTTCTTGGCAACTATTCTTCTTCCAAGATCTTCTTTTGCGGCTTCCTGTAGTCCATATTTAATGTTTTCCCAACGGTCTTCTACTGGTTTCTTAGTCAGGTCCTCTCCTACGTAGATTCCTACTGCTTTCTGAAATGCCAGCTGATGTTGAGTGGCCTTCAGTTTTTCTACTTGCCAAATGTTCTTTACTGTTTTCTTCAACTTCTTGAATTTTAGATGGCATTTCATTATCACTAAATTATGGCCGCTTTTGATGTCTGCACCCGGGTAGCTTTGCAGTTCTTCACCTGATTCCTAAACCTCTGCTTCACTAAAATATAGTCTATTTGAAATCTTCCTCTGTCTCCTGGCATCCTCCACGATTATCTTCTTCGGTTGTGATTTTTAAACAATGTGTTAGTAACCACTAACTTATGTTGTGTGCAGAACTCCAGAAGTCTTTATCCTCTTTCGTTTCGGTTTCCCAATCCATATTTTCCAGTCATTCTTCCATCTTGACCTTCGCCGACGACAGCGTTCCAGTCTCCTAAAATAATTAGGTTTTCTTCTCCTTTTACCTGCTTTATTACTTCCGTGATATCTTCGTAGGCGTCTTCCATTTCTTCATCTTCGTAGTCCTACGTAGGCATGTAAACCTGCACCACAATGGTATCTGTAGGCTTAGTTTCAATTTTACCATTATAATTCTCTCACTTTACTGCAGAAAGCTCTTCACATGCAGCCCTGCAATCTTCCTGAACATTATGTTGTATACATCATACATTACGTTATACATTCAGTGATCCGGTGTGAATAATTCTGTAACTTCCACTCCAAAAGGCTCCTTCTTGGGGCCATCTCATGTCACTGATTCCTAGTATGTCCAGGTATATTCTCCGTATTTCCACCTTCAGATTCTCCAATCTTCCGTAGGCTCTAAGTGATCGCACGTTCCACGTTCCTACCCTAAAATGTCTATCACACTTGACTGATGTACTCTCTCGAGTAGTCCCCGCCTAAAGATCCGAATGGGGGAGTATTTTACCTCCGGAATATTTTACTCGAGAGGGTGCCATCGCGTCTTGATAAGAAAAAAAGAGTGGAGTAGCTGTGACTCCTCGGGATAATAATGTGGTGGTTTCCCCTTGCCTTCCACATCGCAATACCATAACCGTTAAAGCAAATGTTACCACGCCTGTAGTGAAATGAGTGGCACTGTACCGACCACTGTGATCTCCACCTTCACTCATGTGAAGAAGAGCTGCTGCCCTCTCCTCCAGATGATGGGAAGCGTAATTGTTGGCGTCTTCCGTCGCCAAGTCACGGCATCTTCACAGGTTCTGCATTATTTAGTGGTCTACCTTACCCAGAGATAGACCAAATACCCCTCGGAATGCCGCCGCTTTTTGTCCACGACTGCTTATTCGACGAGTAAACTCGCTTATCTCGCAGCTAACCTCTACATCTAGAGGCCGACCCATCATCCGCAACCCGGTGGACACACTCGGTGGCTTTAAGCTCAGCCGCGAGATCATATCCTTATTCTTAAAAAAAAAAAGAAATATCCTGGCGCACTGTGACGCAGCGATTTTCCAATGTAGAAACAAATATACAAACAACGCCTGTTAGACAACCTCCTGGCTAGGAAGCAGGAGACTAGGACAAAAAATACTTTGACGTGACGTGGCGTGAGTACCGCCACATTAAATATATAAGAACAATTTGGATGGTGTTTAGTAGGATATCTGCTCCATTTTCCAATCCTCTGGCCTCTAAGAAAAATTGGAGAGTGCGTTGATGATGACGAAGGATATTTAAAATTTTGGACTCTCTTCTGCCATCATCTAATAACCCATGTATGCGTACAGATCACCTTTTTCACAAAGCATTAAATCAAATTATAGGAGTTACATCAACATTGCTGAATATAAAAACTGATGTATACCGATTTATGGAGCAGGTAAAAATAATGGAGTGAACGAAATGCAATACTGGTAAACTCCAAGAAACTACAGCAATTGAAAATACACATGAAAAATTGATTGGGGAACAGTTTAGATTCTGCCGATACATGCGAGTTCAATCATTTGTTATTCACTATTTTACGGTTAACATACTTGAAATAGCGGCGGTTCATTAAAAAAATTCTGTGTTTCATTTGTGACGAAATTGACCTTCAGTTAGAACAGTTTCCCTGAAAAAATGCAAGGTTTAAAACGGATATCTGCAAGAAATGCTGAGGAAGTTTTTCCAAACAGAGTTTTCCACGCTCCGTTAAGTATTCCGCAAGCTCTATAAAGGATTATTCTCGTCAGATTACCCTACTTCTCATCACAGGAAACACTAGTTACTCGTGATGAATGAGACGTTCTCCAAGTTAATTTAGTATCCTATATCTGCATCTGAAATATGTCGATGGGAATGTCCAATCACCGGTGGAAACTCATTTACGACATTACATGGATTAGTACATGAAAATCAAAGTACTTGTCGAGCTCACAAGTGGAAACAATATTGACGCGATTGCTAAAGATTCAGTGATAACCTAAATATAAAACCTTGATACCGATAAAATTCATCCGGGTAGCAGCCCATGAGAACCGAGAACAGCATCCACACAGCGCGCTAATTGCGCGGTCTGATTTCGAGAGAATCTCAAAATCCACCCTTCTGACCTTTTTCGAGAATAGGGGACGAGAGGAAAAATATAACTCCCCCCTCCCCCGGTCACTATCGAGATTCGACAGATGAGCATCGTGAGCGCGCATCGTGACTCTGGCGGAATGAGGGCGGGCAAACAAATACCCGCCGTGGATCGGCAAGAGGTCGCGACCTCCTAAGACCGTCTGCTTCACCAACATCGACGCCCTTCATCTCCCTTCCCACCCACTCCCACTAATCTCCTATCCTCCACTGGGCATTTCTATCCCAATCCTCCACGGCTTTCGGGCCAAAATGAATTTTCCCTTGGGGGAAAGGTGTTGAGTTAAACAGCTGACGATCGAAGCATGAGAAGGCACTCATTTAATGCCCGGAGAGGCTGATGAGAAAAAGTCAAGTATTTGGGCGCCGGGTAAGGGTGAGAGAGATCGATGTGGAAAGTGTTCAAAAATAAGTCATGGGTGAAAACAGGCGTCCAGCTTCCGACTATGGCGCCTCGGAGATCATCACTCGGTCCAACGACGAATTAGGATAAAGGTAAATAAGAAAATCATGCGTTACATAACTATTTTCAGCCCGTCATCATGATGTGAAGTCACAACTGACTGCTGAGCAGCAACTTATCCAAGACAGATTCAATGTAGCACCTATTGCATTAGAGGAGAAGAAATATTATCTACAGATGGGAATGCGTAGGAATTTTAAGGAAAACTTACTATGGCATTATCCACTATTCACGAATGTTTTACAAATCCATGATAATCCCTACCATATAGAAAGAATATAAATCAAACGAGATGTGAACATTTAAAGTTGGATACAATTCCCTAGGTAAAATTGAAAATTTTTCTTGAAGGCATAAACTATAAAGTAAAGGCATAAACTAAAAAAAGTAAACTTTCAATGATGGCACAGAAGTTGACATGGCAAGAAAAAACGCATTGAAATTGGCAAAGCGTAAAGCTTATGTGCGCCGACTTATGAATTATTGGCAAACCTCAAATAGTACAATAAGACCTATAATTATGATGCAATAGTTTTAAACAGTCTAAGAATCATAAAAGAAAATAACTGTGTGGAGCCATCATTCTGCAACTGTGTGTTATTTGTAGCAAAAGAGATTAAATATAAACAATTACGTTCGTACATCATACTAGCAATACAGGATATAAAACTACGGCTAAGAGGAAACTAAAGAACTAAAATGTAAAAACCCAATGATACAGCGGCTTTGAAGAACATCTCTTTCCCGGTGTCCTCAAGAAGGAAAGAAAAGACAGCAAACCGTCTCACAGGATTAATATTCT
Organism: Platycnemis pennipes; assembly: GCA_933228895.1. Taxonomy (NCBI): domain Eukaryota; kingdom Metazoa; phylum Arthropoda; class Insecta; order Odonata; family Platycnemididae; genus Platycnemis; species Platycnemis pennipes. Next base: position 88,278,356 of record OW121851.1, read on the forward strand.
CTAGTCTTCAGGATAACATAATTTGAAAATTTATCACAGCAAAACATAAACATTATACAATGGAGGAGAATGTGTTACTATCCCTTTAACCCAGGCATCATTTTGTTCAGATAAGCTTCGAAGAGGGTCATTGTTATCGCAAAAAATCTTTTCCTGGGGAGGGGGGAAGGGGTGTTTGAATCAAGATAAATTTTCCGTTCGTAACTAATAGCTCACTCCTATATTTTTATGTTTCGTTCAGGATAATTCCGTGCCGGAATTAATCTCGAAGGATTCTAGCACGCATCGTCCTCACCGACAGTGTGCTCTTCATTGAATCAAGTAAAACGTCAACAAGGTGAAGTAAAAATTACTCGCATTAGCCCTAAATCCGCTGCCTTTTTTCTGCATCAATTAAAATTAGTAATTTGACGGTGAGCACCAAAGAATTAAACCATAAAAGAAGAATTTCACAATTGAAGTGCGCTTCGTCAAGAATAAAAAAAATACTTGATGAATCCTACGTGTAACCTATATTATATTAGAATATACATTAGTAATTGTCTTTATACGTAAATATTTTCACGGAATAAATAGTAGTATCTACTCTAAATGCTGAAAACAGCTAACTTTTTATATTATTCGTACTACGACAATTTTTAGAGTATAAACCAAGGAGGATCAATATTTCATTGCACTCATATGATATGTCGTGTGAATCATACAAAAATCTACTTGTGATTACGCTCGTGGTTTACCCATTTCAACGATCATGGGCCCCTGGGATTTATGCGAAAAAGAAAGAAGATCAGTATAGATCGAAACTTCCCCATCTCAAGATGGTAATTTCTATTGCAATCATGCAGGGAAAAGTACCGCATTAATCGTCCAATTTCGGAGGAAAACGGTAACATAAACGCGGCAATTTCTATGACGGACAAGATAGATGCCGAAGGTATAAAGCAGGGGATGGGTACGGAGTGAAGATGTAGAGAGAGAGAGAGCGAGAGACATGAAGGGATGGGGAATTTAAAAAGGAGTGAGTGGGTTTAGGAACGAGTGAGTTCTGCAAGAGAGGAGAAAAAGGCGAAAAGGTGGGGCGGAAAAGGTCGAGGAAGGGTGGAGGAAATAATGACGAGGAGGAGAATTTCGGAGAAAGGAGCAGTGGGAGGAGAGCGGAAGATGGGATCTTCCCATCACCCCCTCCTTTCTTTTCCCTTGACTACGCGGAGTTATGCGGCTTTAAACACAGGGGCCGACACCGACTGATGCTATCTCCCGTGGAGGCGGCGGCAAGAGGGGCTACTGCAGTATTTGGGGGCCTCGGCTACCAAAAAAATGGCCCTCTCCCATACTCCTCCGCCCTTTGAACGCGCTCTCGTGTACTCCTCTCTCAGACTCCCTTCCATGGAGAGAAAGGGGGAAGGTCAAATGGACAGACAGGGAGGTGAGGAGAAAGGACGGGGTTGATTCGGGGCGGGTGGGTGGCGGTGGTGGAGGGAAGGGCGGAGAAAAACTGGCTTGAAGAACTAACTGCTCCGAAGCAAGAAGAAGGACGCATGCCATAAAAGTGCATCTGGCGCGGCGCCGGCGGAGCGGGGCAAATTTAATTACGGTGGCATTACTCCGAGGAGCAACAGGGATGGAGGAGAAAAGATAGTGGAAAAATCTTAGCCGGGATCACGAGTCCCTCGCCGCTGTTACCGGCATCGATTTTAAGTGAGATTTGGCGCAATTGGTAGCTATGCTGATTAGTTTTCCACAATACACAATTGCAAACTAATGTATTTTTTTATTTAGGAAGGTACATTGCTTGACATTCAAAAGACAGTAATTAAAGTGAGAGAAACATTCCTGCCACATGTATGAAGTTAAATTTTTTTAAGAAACGATAAAAAAATAACGTATTAAAATATGAATAGGAATAATAAATAATTCACAAACGAATAGATAGAAAGGCAAATCCAACCAATAAGGAGGCGATATCACTCATTTCTGAGTCTATTGTACACAAAGCCATTTATGCCTCTTTTATAGTAACAATATTCTTTGTTTTATCAAGATTCATGCGTAAAGGAAGAGGAAACGTCAAGCCAATAAATTTCTACTGAAGGGCGAATAAAATGGAGAAAGAATCAGTTTGTATTTATACTTAGCCAGCAAAAGTTTGTTAACCCATATCTTACAGTCTAATAGTTTTAGGGCCTCCCTTCAGATTCAGAATTAAGTTTCTGAAGTTGTCTTCCTCGCGTTTTTTTCCGTATGTTGCTACGCGAAATATTACCTATCATGCACCTTTAGAGGATCAATTTTCGCTTTTATTACCCTATCCTTTTCCCTGAACAAAAAATATTGACAAAAAAATCCGCTCGCTCACTACAAAGAATATTAATTTAGAAAAAAATCGTGGAAAAAATAATGGAGCTTAAATGGGCAAGCAAACTGTCCCAGAAAAAAAGAGTATGTGCAGTAGAGACCAACACATCTTGGTATTTACTGAGTAATGTGTGAAGCTCAAGAAATAAGTACACTGGAAGATTCGGCTAACGATGCTAAACACATCGTAATTTAAGCCGACTTTCAACTGGGAATAACCGTCAATCCTGAGACCATCTCACACTGGCTGACCCATTATCTGATATTCATTACGAGACATCCGAAACCTCCCAGATCCATATCATAGCTATGCTAAAAACTTGCCCATTTATTCAAGCATTGGAATGATCCACATTAGCTATCGCATGCTTTTAGTGATGTGGCCGCAGAGAACTTAAGCGGTCATGTATTATGCCAGTCAGAACCTGAACAAAGCTTAAATTCAGCGAAGGGTTTCTGATATATGGCAATTACCAGCATTGAAACTTTGCTTCCGCTTGGAAACCTGTCCCTCACGCACCTGGAACCTGTTTCTCAAATGTACAAGTCAATTCAAAAGTCCTTTAAAATTGATTATAATCGTAATCAAACAAATTGAAGCTTATTTATCATCATATGCGGATAATTCTGATGCTGGGACATCTTTACTACCAATAGAAGCAGCTACATAAGCAAAAAGACGTGGCACTGAGGAATGTAATTCTGTAGCATTGTGTAGCTCTGATGAAGAGACTTCTGAAAATTCATTAACTCAACTGTCGTTCAGACACGATGAAGGCACTTATGCTCACCACTCAATAAACCGTCATTTCCTTAAACCATTCCCACTAATATACTATCGCCGCTCTCATTTTTGGTATTGTCTACTGCAATATGCTAACCCAAATATTTTCATGCTGCGAGGGCCATGTCTAAAAGAGTTGAGCTAATAAAATGGGCACTATACCACGCTGGAAATTTCTCGCGTCATGAAAGGGAAAACATTTGAAGACAGTAAGACAAACGCAATTCGCTCTCTTCTGGGACTTTACAAACTGGAGCGAAATAATTTCCGAGGAGCCCTAAAACCGTAGAAAACCATATTCCATCACGTTTACATTGACCGATCAGGGAAAATGTCCGGAGGAGATCGAGGCAACCAAAGTAAGAAAGACCTTCCTCTCCCCCAATGGACGGCCGCGGGGTCGAGTGCGAGCCGATCGGTCATTAATAGCCGGGAGAGAGGAACGTGTGGGCAGACGAGAGGAGAGAGATAAGGGGAGGAATGGAAGCGGGGAGGAAGGAAAATGTGGAGGCGGAGAGTTTGGTAAAGCGATGGGGGCAATCATAAGAGGAGGCGCATGAGAGAGCGGAGAAGAGAGAGGTGTGGCGGGGTGTTACAGTAAGAGAGTTAGGGGAACGTCTGACCGCGGGATGGTCGCGGACGGACGGAAAATCGGTGAGTTGGCGGGAGGTGAGCATTTTTACGGTGCCACAATAGTGGATTGGTGCTAGTGTTAAAGGATCGCGAGGGTTCACGAAGGGTTAGGCAGAAGGCGTGATCCGGGCGAGGAAGAGAGAGGGGGAGGGGGAGTTTGGTAGTCTCGATGATGGATAAATGAGAAGGGAGGGGGGAAGCGGGAAGAAATGGGAAAGGGTCGGGGAGAGAGAGATAATGGCTGCTGGGAGGAAGGCCGCGGGTCGACTGAGGTAGGATTTTTAGGGAAGTCGTGTGTGAGAAGATGGGAGCGGGAGGAAGAGAGAGGAGAGGAACTGAAAGGGGTTATGATGATCGGGTTCGGGAATAACGAGAGGCCAGCGGTGGTTTCTGTGTGTTTTTACAAAAGAGAAAAGATGGTAGGGGAAAATGGTGGTGCTTAAGGGTGGATAAGGAAAAAAAGAGTGGTCCTTGTGAGAGGTTGGAGGGGGATGGGCTGGGAGGTTGTGGTTTTTACCGAGGTTGAGGGGAACGAGGGCAAAGGGTGGTCGATCCTATAGCCTTCCATTTTTGATGGCGGATTGCTCAGACGCGAGGGCAAGCACTGTTGATATAAAACGTAACGGATTGTTTGCACGCTAGGATTTCCCACCTCCGCCGATCATCCAGGAAAGTATAAGTATACGTTGCGCACATGCGTGGATATTCCCGCACCCATCCGCGATCATGGGATCAAAAGTGAGGTTGGTGAAATTGACGGAGGAAGAGGGAGGCGAGGTAAAGAGAGATCCCCAAAAGAAGCAATCACGACTGAGCATCATTCTTCGATTCTTCAAAGCAAACAGATATTTTCTGACAAGAGGACGTCCGCAGATTCACTTTGAAGTTTGCGACTGCACTGTGCCGTTGAAAAAAATCTTCAGTTTTTTGCAGGTAAAATTTCTATATTCCACTCCCCACCCGCAATCAATCTGCTCGTCTACCGTCTAGACTTTAGTTGGGGAAAATCTAAAGAAGAATTGATTGCAAAGGCTTCTTCGAAAAATAATTATTATTCGAAAAAAAATGATGGTTTATCCAAACCCCTTCCTTTCTGAATGTTACAATTTTCAGATAGGTACATTTCGCCCTCTGATTTTAAATGAAGAGTAATCCTTCTCTGTCAGAGGATATCTAACATAAGTCATCAATCTCTAATACAGCAGAAAGATACCAACACACTTTTTGTACGCAATATCATCTTAAGGATACGTAAGTGGATATTTTGAGTGGAATAATTAAAGTACATGAACACGAAATCGAAGATGTCTCACTCGTATCTAAAATTATTACGAATATAAACTTCGCATGAAACAAAGTGATAACGTCTCACCATTTCACCACGTAGAATAGTAGATTGATGTACAGAGTAATTATTTAGGAGAAATTTAAGGCTGATATTAAAATTTTGTTTCAAAACTCCGTCTAATACTATGATAAATTATATTATAAATTTCAAAGAAACTGACCAAAGACAGTAGTCTAAAATGTTAACTCAGTCTCAGTATAGGAAGGAGTAAATATATGTGATCAAACTTATCGAAGAAATAATAAATTAGACAATGTAGTGAAGTTCGTAGACTAATACTGCATATCTTCCTTAGACTCTAACTGTGCAAACATAATTATAATTTCCAAAGATATTTCTTCGCTAGTATCGCATGCAACCAAATATGTTTGAATAAGATCCTTGCTGTTCTTGTTCCGCATGACAGTTGTTTGGAATCTGAAGCATTACAGTATGTAAGAGTAATTTGTTTCCACGGTGATTTTGTAACTAAAAATAGAGTTAGCGTCGTTTGCGCGACGGTGGTGCATGTACGGTGCTCAGTCACCCCCTGCCACACCCTCTAGCATACGCTTGCACTGCACTACGTGGATGTAGATATTTATTCTTTTTTATCCAATATCAAGAAGTCCAAGAAAAGTCTCCGGGAGTGAATATCCACGGGGAGAATATCAGCATGCTACGATTCCCCGATGACATACCAGTCATGGCAGAAACAGAAGGAGATTTAAATAAGGCACTAGGAAATATGGAAAAAACAATGACCAGATATCATCTAAATAAAAAGAAAACTAAGGTATTAGTATGCAGTAGAAGAAAGGAAGCCAGGACCAATGTTCAACGAGGAAAACAATCGAGGAGGTGGAAGAGTTTTGTTACCTGGGAAGCCGAGTAACCAGCGATGGACGAAGTAAAAGAGAAATTGCCAGTAGAATTGCCCAAGCAAAAAGGGCATTTATCAGAAGAAGATTCTGCTTACAGCTGCAAATACAAGCGTTGAAGTGAAGAAAAATTTCATTAGAACATACATCTGGAGCATTCTGCTATACGGCAGAGAAGCATGGACAATAACACCAGCAGAGAAGTCCATGCTGGAAGCATTTGAAATGTGGTGCTACTGAAGAAGGATGAAGATAAAATGGATCGATCGAGTGACAAACGAAGAAGTCTTTAGAAGAGTGAGAGAAAAGAGATGTCTACTGAAAACCCTAAAAGGAAGACGGGACAAGTTAATAGGCCACATCTTAAAATACGATGGCCTGATGAAGACAATCGTCGAGGGAAAAGTGAACGGGAAGAATGGAAAAGGCATGATATATATGGAGCAAGTTGTGAAGAATGTACAAGAGAGGAGCTACGTCAATATGAAGAGGTTGGCCGATAGAAGAATCGGGTGGAGGTCTGCCTCAATCCAATCGTAGGATTGTTGACCGATGATGATCATATCCGATATCCTATGAAGCGTGAATGTTTATGAAAATCGTCCTTGGTCATCAAGAATGCTTCGCGGATCGCATTATCGTTGCTATTTTCAATGACGCAAACTCCTCATGACGCGCACTACTCATTGCTACGGGGCTAATGATTTTTTAAAATAAAAATTGAGAGTAATTACTTGAACCCCAGGGCACAATTATGGCAGTCTTTTTTATGATTTACTAATTGTAATTTTAAATGATAATGTCTAGAGCACACTCGTTATGAAAAAGTCATCGATACGGAAAGTTACTTCTAAAAAACAAATACTGTTCTCTTTGCAGAGAATAATTGGATAAAATAAGACTTTCCCTTAGTAATTGGGTAACTATGTCTGCGCAATACCAGCGCGCCAATGCGAGGATGGGGTTTTCGACAATGCCTTACTAATCTGGTGAGCAAAGAGTTAAAATCAACGCCGTAAGACGTAATATATGATCTCGTTCTTTCTCGGCGAATGATATTTAAAAAATTATGATATTTATTATTTATGATATTTATTATTGCTCTGAGGACGATGGAGGAGTATTCCATCGAAACGTTAGCAACAAAAGATCTTACTCGGCTAGAAACCCGAGAATGTTTTTTAAATACCGTAAGACTATTTCTCTTCATGTATTGACATGCGTACCTACGTACACGGAAATGGATACATTTATAACAAAACCAAATACGCCACAGCCGAGTTTTTATATTCAAACAACAGATAAGTCACTTGGCATGTATAGAAAAGGTATTATCAAAGTGGTTCTATAACCTGCACACTCACTCCTCCCAAGAATAGCAGGTTATCTAAGATACTTCCAGACATTATTTCCTATCAACATTATAACTAGTTATCTACATTTATCTGTCCACATAATACCCTGCAAGCCACCACAAAGGTGTGCTGCAGGGGTGAATTCTCACCAAACATGCACTACATATCATGCATTTAAAAGGATTAGTTTTAATATATTAGTCTAAACTGCACTATTTAAAAAGATAAAAATAGCAAACTAAGCGTGCAAAATCGTGCTGTTAGTTGGGTTACCTTCAAGTCCTTATACCAACATGCAATCTCCTATGCTATGAATCGATTCACTCGTATTGACATATTTACCGCTATTCATATCCCTAATTGTACGAGGAAAAATGGATATTTTGAATCTGTCAGTTCGGCAATCAATTTCTCTAATTTTTAATTATGGTCCAGTCTACCATAGTAAGTTGGGCTTCGCAAAATATTTTTAACGTAATCACTGATAATATTATCTTGGAATTTATTTAGAAAATTTCGTCTAAATTTCAACCTGCGATCTGACAATGATTCGTAATTTAATTCATTTCATAGACTGGTTACGCTAATATGGTTATCGTACCGTCCCTTTACAAATCTTGCCGATCTTCGCTGCACACGTTCAAGTTCGTTATTTCGACCGATTTCGTAGGGATCCCATACACTGGCAGCATATTCCAAATGAGGTCTTACAAGGGAAAAGTAGCTGATTTCTCGTACATGATCGTCACATTTACCCAGTACTCTTTTGACGAATCCCAGTTTACGATTCGCTTGACCCATTATTTCACGAATGTGTTTACCCCAGGAAAGATCATTTGTCAGTCTTATTCCAAGATATTTAATGGATTCCATGTTTGTTAATTCATTATTACTTATTTTGTACGTGCTAGGAGGAGAGCTATTCTTTTTTTAAAAATTCATTACTAGGCATTTTTTAAAATTTAATTCTAACTGCCATATATTACTCCAATTTTCAATTGCTTGTAGGTTATCATTCAAATATTCTTTATTTTTCGGGCATAGAATTTCCCTGTACACTACTGCATCATCGGCAAATATACGAAACTTACTTTTTACCACCTTATTGATATAATTAGAATAGACTGGTTACGCTAATATAGTTAATGTACCGTCCCTTTACAAATCTTACCGAAATCATTCCTAACGCTTGCCGTTATCATTTCTAACGCTGGTTTGAAAGAAATCTCTCCAACTCTTGCATCAGGTAATGCTCAAGGATTCGTACTAACATAATTTACATTTTTCATTGCTAATTATACAAAAGTGATCGCCAGGAGAGTTCAAAACTTTCTTCTCCCTACCAAGTCAACATGAAACTCAAATAAGACCCAATGAAACCGCAATTTCCGCTTCAAAAAGTTCGCAAATATATTTCAAAATACACACTTCACAGTATAGGTACAAAGATTTCTTTTTTTCACCCACCTTTCTAATATAATCTTACACAGTTACTAGGTCCACCAGTTCTGTTTGCCTCATTTCAAATACTCAAAAATCACAACCTTATTTCAAATATTTCTTGTCCTGCCCTTACCAAACCAGAAATTGTCCGTAACTTCCTCTTATTGATATTCAAACGACAGATAAGTTACTTGATATGCATAAAAATGAGGTGTGTTCTAACGAAATTCAAAACTTTCAGACTTCACTATGACTGACAACAGATTTTTATTTTAAAAAAATAGCAAATTTGAGCCGATATTTTTTTTCTGCATTACTTAATCCATCACTGGTTATTCCATATTACTTCTCAGGTACTGCTAATTTTCCACCAAATGCCAAAATATTTGTTAAATATTGTTTCCTTTCAAGTGATTTTATCAACATCTTCTCCAAAATAGTATATTTCGTAGGCTTCCTTAAATTCCTGCCTTAAGAGCTATATTAGAACATCGAATGGTATTTTGCCCTTCTCCCCTCTGAAGTCTATTATTCCTTCGCCTTTGTATACACGAAAATACTAGGGAGAAAGTGCACATACAGGTCTCTTAACTTAACCCTTTCCTTATTCTGACCTGCTCACTAATGCAGCGAGATTTTATCACAACCACATGTTCTTTTTATAGGTCGCATGTCTCTCTCCCCATGAATCAAACCGTATCTTCTTCAAAATACAAGCATTTTATTCCGGTTGACGTTGCACAAAGTTATCTCCAAGCCCACGAATGCACTTTAACTTGTTCTTCCCCTTTCTTTTTTTCCACGGGTAGCCTACAGGTAAAATAACATATCTCCTTACCCTGTTATTCATAAATAAAAACAAGTCATGATTCAGGAACTTCTCCCCTTTACGTTCGATTCCAATTTTGGCCAATTATGTCACTTAAAAAGGCCAAATTTCGGTCCAAAAGGAATCGTGACATTTCCTCAAAGTCTATTTTCAGCATCATTTTCATCATATATCAATCAGTATATTCTAAGATTTTTATATGCGACTAATTTTGTCCATCTATTTACTCCAGATACCATTTTAGATACCACTCGATTATTATTTAAATTATAAATTAAATATTAGAATTCAATCAATAGTAATTAGTATTCCAGCTCCAAATAGTATTGCGTTTTGCGCCTTGTTCCTTGAAATGGGTCCTCGTTATCCCACAATCGGCTTCCACCTTTCCAGGTGAACGATTGTGTTGCACATACACACCATTTTTCATTTACTTTTCTCTCTCTTCCTAGCTAATTTTACGTCTTATCTTTTAGTAACGAAATAAATCTTTTACAATTCTCATTTTCATGTATGTAAATTCATCACGCTACACTTAGTTCTACGACTTACTCCGAGATCCCGGCTACTTTCCTTCTTTTTATTGCTTGCTTTATGGTTTTGGAAAAATGGCTCAGAATTATGCTTTTATTTTTCTATCATAAGCAGCCGTACCTTTTGTCATTCAATCTACTTCCAAATCCTTATTAGAATATTCCTTTAAATTACTGTTCTATGAAACACTTCCAATCTGGCTGGTTCGCTGTGTTTTCTGGATAGGTTTTGCAGTCTGTGGCTAGGTTTGAGTACCTTTAATTCTCTTTTGGAATTATTTAAAAGCCGCATTACTAGACTGTGCATTTTAAACAATAAATTCTCCCATTTAGTTCTCTTTCTTCTTTGAATTTTTCTGCACTTTTCGTCTTTCTTTTCTCACACTCCGTTTCCCAATCCATGCTTTCCAGTAACTGCCGCTGTAGCTTTTGCCAAATGCAGCGTTCTTCTACCCTAGTAACATTTTCTTCTCCACCTACACGTTTTATTACTATCGCAATGGCATCATAAACCATAATCGTATTTTCATTCTTCTTCATCATTATCCTTTGAATACATCCACAACTGCATCACAATGGTACGTTTTCATGGTACGTTGCATCTACACCGTACAAAAGTTTTCCATGTTAATACACCAATGTACATGGTTATCGACCTACCATACGCTCCTTCACGTTCACTCACACAACGAAGGCAGGTTGAGCTAACATCGATGTCACGCATTTTAGTTGGTGTCCACACGTTATGAAATTACCATTTCTATGGAGATTTTTTCATCATTTGATATGCCTACCTCACTCCAGAATAGAATCATACGATTGCCTCTTTAGACATACCCAATACTACTAATTCGATAAGTAAACTCACTCTTTTTAGCTAACCAATATAACTCGAGGTGGCCCCAACCAGAAACTCGGTGCGCTCACTCAATAGTTTTAGTGTGAATCATGAGATGTAACAAGACGGTATCTCACACAATGAGCGTCCATATAAATCTATTAAAAATATGAATCATTAAATCATCTGCATATTAATACAGGTGGGAAAAACTCAATGAAATAAAAATAGTTAACTTAAATTATCCATCGGACACAGATGTAGCGCATTCTCACGGCGCAAATAGCAATAAATGACATCATACAGTAATAACATGAAAAATTTTGTCAAACAAGTAGTGGTACATCGTTACATAGCCAGTGACTTCAAGTTGCTTAACAAGCAAAAAAATAATTTCTGCCACTGACTACTGGAATTGGAAACGCCTTAGGTCGGCATTCTTGCGAGTTGTAAAGGCTGTGCGGCAATTAATACGTCAGCATTATCTCCAGACGTTTTTACACATTCTCATTAATATAAAAAACATACGACTGGCGGTCCGCATACGTTCCACTGCTATTAATACGTTATTTACGCGATACGATCCGTATAGTATAATTCCGCGGCAATTAAAGCAAAACGAAAGCGAAAAAATCCCACACATAGGCATCCTGGAAACATCGGGGGCGACCTTCAACACCGTCGGAAAATAATAATAATAATAAAAAAAACCGGACGAATAAAAAAATTACGGTCTCGCCCGTTGGGCCTCGTGACGTGATATTTCCATCTCGCTCCCCTCACCGCACGTCTGGGAGCGCCTCTTCGGCTCTTACAGGCGTCATGAGGACGAAAATTTCACTGGATCGTTATCGGCGGAGATATTAACGAGCGGGCGAGCGAGCAACGGGGGGAGGGTGAAAAGGGGGAAGAGGGGATGAGGAGTGGGGCGGGGGCAAAGGTCTGCTGCGCGAGGGGGAGGGAGAACTGGACGGAGCCCCGTAATAAGGGCGCTGTGGAAAGGGGAGAGGCAGAAGAAGAAGAATTAGGGGGGAAGGAGGGAAGAGGAGAGCGTGAGGGCGGAGGTGAAGGTGGAAAAGGCGTCCGACGCAGGTTGCGAGTTCCCCCCCCCCTCCCCCTCTTCCACGACCGCGGAGGGAAAGGCGTTGCCTTCTTAATTGTGTTCCCAGATTATAATCTGCGGGAAGAGGAGGGGGATAGCGGGAGAAGAGGCGGGATCGACGAGGGTTGAACGCACTGGATGGATACTTGCGCGCGGGCGGGCGCGAGGCGTTATCTGCGGGGCGGTAGGACGAGACCGGGAGCGGGAATGAGTAGCCAGCCACCCGCCGGTGTCACGGGGTTGAGCGGTAGTTTCAGTTCGAGAGATCCCACCGGAATGGGTGGAGGATGGGAGTGGGAGAAAGCACCTCTCCCCAGTGGACGCCGCGGAACGTAGTCGGGATTGAGGGGATGAGGACGAGACGAAGAGCAGGCTTAACTCAACGCCGCGTTCTTCTATGACGGAGTGAAACCCATAAGACGATTCGGGACACTTTAATGGTGTAAAATGCACTCGTAATGAGTTAATTTTCGGAGTAGACGACCGTCAGTAAGGTAATTTGCGCCAGAATACGAGGGTTATTATACATTTTTATTGGATGAGGGGGCGAATTCTCAGGGAAAGAAGAAAGGCCTGCTCTCAACAAAACGCGTCAAGCGTTCCATGGGTTAACGTACATGCATTCAAGGAATGTATATATACCACCCTAGTCGGTTTATTGTATATTTACCCCATCCCCCGTTCACCATCGTGTAACATCAAACGGGTGAAATACTTTCTCGAAGTGCTCTCCACGCATCACCCAAGTCGGAAACGGGTAAACCGATGAAAAATCTTTTCCTCAACCGCAATTCAAACCCGGACCCTCGGAATGGGAGGCCAGTACTATAACCACCACGTCAGCTTCATCCCAAAATAGACTCATTAACTTTTATAACTGTAGATTTCAAAATAACGAGTCGGGACGTATAATCCTGTCGGCAGTGGTAAAGTTTTTTCGCTTCGAAGACTGTACCTCCCCAGTACACCTATGCTTAACCATAAGATAAAGACCTCAGTTCCATATTGCAACCATTGCACTAGAAATTAACACGCCAAAGAGTTTACCTTGCAACCATGAATGATCATTTATTTATCATTAGATTCTCTCTTAATTCGCACAAAACTATTACGACAGTAAACGGATGTTAACTACAGTCTTTTCCCGTATTTCGTAAGAGGTTCGTAAAACAATATCATCGCAGGATAACAAGGAGGCTAATTACAGGTGAAATAGGTACCTTACTAATCAGATAATAAAACAGTGCAATCATCCGCTAGGCACTATAATTGAGAATTGATTATCTGATGCCTGTTACAGACAACTCTCCATCACTGTTAAGGGCACCATTATATTGTTGGTCGGCAATTTCCGTACTTAGATTTCACCGTGCTCTATAGCAGAATGGCTAAAGGGCATACGTACAAAGCTAGTGTATATTCACAGCTTCATTACTAATGCCAATTGTAGGACTACCTTTGACTCTATCTAATGACACATATATTCTTTGATACTAAGGCCTACTGAGGAATTAAACACTATTAAAATACGATGAATCTAATTTTTCTGCTTATTTCCTTCATACAATGAAGTTTTTTTTAGTCGGCGCCTAAGATGCGAAGTAATTCTGTTTTCTGACAGACCACCATCTAGGAGGGTTTCTAATTGTCTTCAGAGCCCTGCAGAAGAAGACAATTTGACCAATATAGCATCCAATGCATAAACGCAGCAGCAATTAGCTCAGTGAGGACAATAATATTTATATAGATATTTATTCTCCACAAATATTCTTGATATTTCAGCATTATTAATTGGCGTTTCGTAAAAAAATAAAGGAAACTTTTAGCGAGGAGGACAGTACTGTTGAAGTTTCTACGACTAACAAGCCGCGTGAATATTGAAATATAAAAACATACACTGAGGCTGCGGATTGACTCACACCGAAAAACCTGACGCTTTGCCGGTTAAAGAAACTCGTTGCCTCAAAACGCAAGAGAGCAAATAGTGACACTGACCCCGAATTCGCTCCCGGCAGCTCTTCCCTCACAACCTCTTAATCTCATCCCGAAAGACACCATCGCCGACGTCGCATTTTTGAAACATTTTTTGTCGCATTGAGATACCCAATCGGAAGGCCGACCCTAGGACGTGGATGCACCGCGATCCCTGCATTTTTCCTCCGCACGAAACCCAATTGTTGAAGTAGGGAGGAATTTCTACCTCCGCTCGAGAGATGGGTCCCCCTCGTCATGCAGTCTCGTCACGTGCTCTCCCACTTCCGGAAGATCCCGCTTGCACCCCTAGCCTCCCATGCTTCTCTTTCGGCTATCCCGCCTTCATCTCCCTCTGTCTCTTTTTATTCGCTTCCAACCTCCTGCATTTTCACAATGCGCTCTCTCCCTCTCTCTTGAAACCCAGTTACTCGTACCCTACTCACACTTTGCTCGGCAGCATTCATTACCAAACCTGAGCACGGAGCAGGAACTGCGGGCCAGAAAATATATCACGTCCACATTTTTATGTGCATTAGTACCTACATTCGAAAGAGGCCGCAAAGTCTTGGGCTCGAGGAAAAAAATTATCGTTTCGGTCATGCAATCGTTTCTTACCTTAGATCCGCAAACCTATTTGAGCTTTACGACCCGTGAAAATCAAATGATTAGAAAGTTTTAGGAACTGATAAAAGTCAATTAGTTCGTATTTGTTTCATAGTAGCTGGATAGATAGGTGTAATGTAGGTAGAATAGTGTGAGGTGCGTCGGAAAATAGCAGTTAGCTCCTCCAACTCTTGTTGACTGAATTCTTGCAGGCCTAAAGCATTACAATCAAATAAATAAACAGCAAAAAAAAACTAAATTCTTTCGTAGATACATGTCATTTAGTCACACGTTCCTGCTGCGCGCATGCGTAACGATTCCCTCATTATGTAATGCAGCATCTATTTACTCATGCTTGGCGATGAACCATCACCTGCCACAAAACCTCGAGGTGGATATCAGGGTACTCAGTAGACGTTGCATTAGAGCAACGTTGGATGTCAAAGGGGAATAGTTAAGACCTTACGGTGTATCGAACTTGAATCGGACGTATGCACTGAGTGTATTCTTCCATGCCACACAAAATCTAGATTCAAGGTTCTCATGAGCTTCTGTTCGTCATTATTTCACTGTCATAGTTATCGTACAAATCATCTTAACCGGGAAAACACTAAAATTAACATTTTTTTTCAAGCACACCAATTTTAAAATTTAATTTGGAACATTAATTATACACAACTACTTGCGGTAAATTGGCTGTCAGTATCTCATTTTACATGCTCAAGGGCCCTCGCTCCCAAATTTAAAATTTCAGAGTTCATAATGGTCGCGGAATTACCTAAAATATTTCGCTCCACTAAAATTGAAAATTTCTTGCATAATAAATTTTCAAGTCTATTAAAATACAATAATGTAATTCTTCATTGTAATGTTTTGCTTATTCAACCAGCTTCTGATTAAATAAAATAGTATGACCAAAACAACAGATATCAGATAATAAATCTTTGCCAGGTAAAATATCGTAACCCTAATGATTTAAAGGCAAACCTCGGCTTTCAGAGTATTCAAGTGATAAAGATACCATGCCCACTTGATTATATGGATATGAACAATATTAATACTCAATATTAATAATACATATTCTCTGACATATCTGCAACGATATACATTCTCAAGATTCCTTCGGCTATTAGCTTCTGTTTAGTCTCATCTGATAACTAAATCGGGTAGTCACATAGCATCAACGAGGTGCACCAGAGAATAAATGTAATGAAACTGAAACCTTAGTTCTTAAATTATAAATGCAAGGTTAAAAGAGAGTTCACTAGTCTGTTTTGAGAGCATTTTCTAGAAGATAGGAAGGCGGTGCCTGCAAAGAATGGTTTCAATGGAAATTGATATCCAGGCAAATAAGAAGCTAGTTGTGGGCATGGAGTCCAAGTTTCATAAATATATAATGAAGAAAGAATCTTCAAAACAATACAAAAATGGATATTTAGATGAAGATGTGGAAGTAACAGATGGAAACACTTATGAAGGGATAAAAAAGAAATTTGAACAAGAGAAAAATATATGTAAAAAGGTTAAGTATAAGGAATGTGAACGAGAAAAGTGAAAA
Organism: Platycnemis pennipes; assembly: GCA_933228895.1. NCBI lineage: Eukaryota > Metazoa > Arthropoda > Insecta > Odonata > Platycnemididae > Platycnemis > Platycnemis pennipes. The sequence continues at coordinate 88,294,571 of OW121851.1, forward strand.
TGACAGATGAAAAATTATAATAGATATTTTATAATGGATCACAGCCATAAGTAATAGTGATCATTAAAGAGGGTAACTAAATAGCATAGAATGTCCTCCTTAAATGAACAATATAAATCTAAAAGTGGAAAATGCATCGAAAAGTGAATATAGAGAACGAAAAAGGTGTGCACACTAAGCTTCCTCCCCATCACTCTGCCAATGTTTTAGCTACATTACTTCGATACAGTAGGATAGAATATAATTATGAGCACTCTAAGGCTGAATGCACACAATAGATTTATGGAGAATACATTGATGACGATCTGTTAGTAAGCAAATTTAACTCTATAACTAAGCCAAATCTACAATAAGGAAATGTTGAATTTTATTGAACACAATGTATCAAAACTATAGACTAATGAGACCGTGAGCGGCTGGAAAAGATACAAGGACTCAAAAGCATTGCGAAAGGCGTTAAAATTACACAAATAAATAGAGGTGAAGCTATCCTAGTAGAAATAATTTGCTCTTTCTTCTGTGTAGATTCCGTTTTACATCTAGCAATCAGGTAGTAAAACAGCTCAGTGAACCTCCAATAGAAAAAAATCAAATAAAAGTCAAGTTTTCTACACATTTTTCCACAGAAATACGCAAAATATGCAAAAACTCCTCAACTTGGGCTAAAAATTAATTAATAGAATACCAAAAATTTTATCTCGCATTCCTCAAGGAGTCAAATCAAATATGTTTTTCAACCATGCTAAGAGCTAATCTACATTTTGCGTGGAATAACTCCGCCAAACCCATCATCAAATTCTGCGGTCAGTGAAGTAAATAAAGAATTTACGATGATAAAGCCTGATATCAATTCCATGATGACATTAGGGCCTGTGTAGAGCCTAGAATAAGTTGAAAATATTACCAAAATAATTTAATATGGCAAAAATATTATGTTTAAGGTTCAGTAAATTTAATAATAATAAGTAAATTATCCAATACTATGATGCATAAATATTTCTCGAATGCGTAAAAACTACGAAATGTAGAAAAACGCATGCTAAGGGTCCCATTTTCACTAATGAGAGCAAATAGAAAAGGAATTTAGAAATAGAAGAATTGAACCGCCTAAAACCGCAAATAAATCAATCCTTCATATGCGCCATTTTCAAAACACTCTATACAGCTGATTTTAATATCTTACTACGTTAAATTCTGTAAGTGTAGTGCATAATTTATAGACATTTTTACACGAATATTCATTCTGTACGCTACAAAAGCTACCCGAGGTCCATTGTTTTTCCGATAAAACAGAAGTATTGTCCAAAAGGGCAAATTTAATAGAACATCATTAGGGGAAATCAATTTTCAAATTTTGGCAATTTAGACCTGGGAGTTATCAACTTTGAGAAAATTAAATAAACAAATAGTGTGAAGCTTTACTTCATGTAACTTTATCACGCTTAAAAGGGGAAAAAACACTTAAGTTAATACAACTAACACCTATCAAATGAAGTGTTTTTTTTCTTTTTCAAAATTAAAATATAGAGTTACAGGGCAATTTGAAAAGCCTCAAAGTAATTGAAAACCTAAGAATCGGAACATATCTTTATGGCTCAATAATCATGAACTTACGATTAAGCAACGCTGCATTCTCACAATACAACAAGAGTAATAATGTTGTCGAGACATTGAAGAATTATCTGAAACAAATCTTGAAATTAAATAAACTTGCAAATGGTAGCAAAATAAATGTTTCCAAATTAAATGTTCTAAATGTACATTAACACCATGGGAATGATGACGTAATAATAATTTCTGAGGACTTTCCTAATAAGGAATATAAATCAAGATTACCAATTCCCACTTTTAACTATAATAATAAATTCCCATGTGATTAAAATGTTGACAATGATGCAATGTTGACCAAAAATATTGTTAGATCTAATAGTAAATATAAAAACAACCATATGAATCTCAGAAACAATATAGGAACATTTGTGTTTCTATTCCATAAATATGAGCTAATTTGATTTTGAATAACAATACTGAGCTTGATTCTCACCCCAATCATTAAGATGTTGTGGTGATATATCTATTGAGACACTTGCAGCTTGCAGTGCCTCATTCATCAGGAAGATAACCATTGACGTCCACTAACTCCAGCCCACCAATTTCAATTTAGGGCGTGAGACCCCCTCCAAGGGGGTAACGGGCAAACCTCCTGCAGAATTGTTTTTAGGAAGACCCATAAGAACTTTGTTCCCTCAGGTGAAACCAGAAATAAAGCCTTAAGATATTAAAGACAATACATGAGAATATTCTCATAATGAAGTCATAAAACATGGCTATTACAGAGAAACAAACGTAAAGTGGGAGATAGTGAAAGTTCACTGATCCTCCGAACAAAGTTTTATAGTAGATACCTATGGAAAGAATAAATTATTTGATATGGTCTGCATTATTCTAGCGAGCATTGAGCAATAATTATTGGAAGATAAAAGCGCATTAAGGGAAAGGAGGAGGTATGTTATCAACAAATTGATTTTTTACATGCAATGGAAACTATGATGTACATAGCCGTCAGGAACATGAATATCTCAGGAAAAAATATAACTGAGCCTCCGAATTGAGAGATTCAATATGTCCTGTTAAATATCAAGGGAAGTATGCCTGGCAATAATAAACAGATAAAACCTCAGTTTAATATTCTTGTGATTGGGATCAGCAAATGAAAAAGTAGTAATTCAATTGAATTATAATTATGCATTGGGCTCAAGAATAAATCATGTTCCTTGAGGTGATGAGTAAACAGTTAGATGAACATTTAACATGGAGAAACTTTAAACGACTAATAACACTAAGAGAAATGAATGTCACGAATAAGTTCTTTCATTACCAAAAAATATTAAACAAAATATAAATTTCATGTATAAAATATGTTAAATGCAAATGCCTATTTTATTCATGCTTGCGTTTCAGCAGCCTTCCAGTTGAATTCAATGACATAAAGAAAAAATGACAAAAGAATATGACTTAGCGTGCAAGTTAAAGTGTGAAGCTAAACACCATCTCATTAGAAAATAATTTAAAACTATTAGCAGAATAAAATCTTCATGATTTTACTTTTTTTATTAGCTGTCATGAATAATTAAAATTCATCAGCACAGTTTACTGAGGGGAGGAAAATCGTGGACAGCATCAAGTTCTCCCGAGGAATTTGCTTCGTAGCATTATGCCCCGTGTCCGCTCAGAGAAACATGTGTTCGGCATGTCATAAGAAAATTAGCTGACTTAATTTATGACCTTCGGGTAAATTCAAACCTATTAGCAAAGTTAGGAGTAATTTATTACGTAATACACAAAGAAAACTTTAGAGATACATTTCAGGGAAACGTTAATCAATTAAAAAGCTATAAATTTAAGAAATGAAAATACTAATTTTTAAAGAGCCGTCCAACACATAGTTTATGAAAAAAATATAAAAAGAACAATCGACTGCTGAAAAATCTTGATTATTATTTTACCTGATATCGTTCTACCAGTAATAGTAGGTTAAAATGGAGATGAAATAATTATAAATGCTGTCGCGCATTACGATATAGCGGATCTCAAATAATGTTTCTCTTATGCTCCGCATACTTTCAAACTCTAATCATTCTATCCAAACTGCCAGCTGTCTCCTCCGTCGAAAATAATATTTTTATACCTACATAAATATTCAAAACACCATCACCTTAAGGAACTTAAGGAGTGATATGATTGAACAGATAACTGTTCCATTTAGTCTTCTCCCAATTTTTTCTTTCAGAGAAGACAGTGTTCCGTTCCTAATTTCCTCTCCTATTTCACCATTAACCTGTTTCCTCATTTATATTCTTTTCCTCCCAATTTACCGTTCTAATCATATTCCTCACCAACATCTCATAATCCGTCCGTCTACTTTCCTCAGCATCCTTGTTTCGATGCCAATCTCTATCAAGCTCATCGCCATTCTTTTTTTAATTGTAATTTATTGCGAGTAGCCAGAAAATCAGCAAACATTCATCCAGATGCGCTCAGAATATATTAATAGGGCATTAACATTTCGTCATTTTGAAATATTAAATTTAGTAAACTTTAAAAAATAATGAAATAAAAACGCGAGGTGGTGAAAGGTGGTGAAGATCACCAAATGTGAACTACTTACATGCACCTAAGAGCTACAATGCTCCTACTGCACGATAAAATGTTGGATTTAAACATGTCACATACCCCCTCTCATCCTGACAGGAAGTTCTAAATTGAGCTAACTTAATTTTACTATTGTTTACTATTCCACACAAATATGATAAAAGATGGAGCGTGGGCGGGATTAATCTAATTCCCGCTCGATAGTAAAACGTTTTTGATCACAGGATCGAAAAAAAAACGTTAGTCATAGGCTAGTGATCACATTATTTCGAAAGAGCCTTATTTTCCAACTTTGAAGCAACATCTTAATGGAGGGCCTCGATAAGTTGAAACGAATAGCGCCTGAAGAAAAAATGACACGAATAGCAACTCAATCAGCAGAATTCTGCAGATATCCAGATTTCCGCGTAAAATTATAAAATTTCTGTGCCTGTGCATGCAAAAGAGAAAAATTTAAGAACTAAACTCAGATACTGAAGCAGAGGAAATAAAAGCAAATAACACCCTCACCTGGCATAAATTCACCCCTCTATTTGCTGTTCTGCTGATTGCAGAAAAGACTTTAAGGGAGGCAGGCCTAATTAGATTTTTCATGCGGGGCGATGCTGCCAAGTTCTCGTTCTACGCCTATTTATCGAAGGTACTTTTTCGATTTATTCTATTCAATCACTACACTCGTTTTAAATACTCTTCTACGAGAGAAAATGTAAAAAATAAGTGGGGTCTAGACGGTAAGGTCTTATCAAAGAAAACAAAAGGGAAGAAGGGAGAGACTAAACAGGTTTGGCGCCTATGTTTGCCACCAATTGCCCAACTGATAAGCACTGAAGCTGCAAGACAAATAAGTCAACAGCCACAAACTCATTGAAGGACTATAAGAGGGTAGGAGGATTCCTCGAGGATTCGCTCAATCATACAGAGTTCCCGGGAAGTCATGAGAGTGACTAGACATTTGTTTACTAAGGATAAAACTGATAAAATGCACTGAGACGCTAAGAATTATTAAGAGCCCAAGGGGGTTTCATATAAGAGTTTTCGAGACAGCACGGGATGAAAGGGAAAACTTAGTAAGTACAAAGATTCGCCAAACAAGAGTGGAATATTTCACTCACAGGCGTGCTCAAAATGGCGGAAAATAATTTCGCATGCCTACTAGAGGGATAAAACTTTCCACAGAGTAACTCACTGCCTATTAATAATTTGGTTATAAGTAGGGAAAGCAAAAAATGCAAGCTCTGGACCACAAAATCTATTCAGTTTAGTTGAAAATATCTCGTACGAGATAGTTACTTAAAAAAAACTATAATTCTTTAACAAATATGCTCGGAATATAATGGTTTAAAACAAGGAGAGAAATAAGAGCATATAAGAGCAGACTTCGCGGCCATACACAGTGAAAACTATGATAGAGGCCAAATTACTTTGAACATCAATGTAATTCGCTATTTTTACTATAACGCTGAATGAAGATACAGACGTAAAGTTTTGAGGGCACCATCATCTATTTCACATTAAAGGTAAAGCATTAATAATTAGCACGATAGCAAGATATTTCACAGAGAAAAAAATCATTCGCCTTGACCGGGACTCGAACCCGGACCCCCTGATTTCCGCTCGCGAGTTTTGTTCATTAATAATCAGGAATAAAAAATTCGATAGGGTACTTTTCATCACTTAATAAAGTTTTCTCCACAATATGGTACTATAAATGTTCTATACTATTAATCTAGCGTCGAATCACTCTTTTTGGAGATGCAATGATTTAGTGAAGTTGACTCGCTCCTAAACGGCTTAGCAATGATTTGCTAAGAATAAAAGCATCACTGTGGTGTAACACCATAGGTGTTTCAACGGAAGAAATTCAATAGTTTTCCTTCCATAAATGTGTATCCCCTTGATAAAGAAAGAGATATACTTCGGGAGGAAAATATAAATTTTAGATTATCTAATCTCGACTGTCACCTCGACTATATTCATTAAAAGAATGTAGGGGGCGGACATTAAGAGAAGCACATGCGAGCAAAGACATGGAAAGTTTTGCGCTTATGAACTTCAGAAGATAATTTCTTTCAAGTACATACAATTGGAGAGATAACGGTTCGTGAGAAACGGTTTTCTCTGAAAAGGATACATCGGAAGTGAAAGATAAATGGCATCAAGTGGGGAATTATCATAAAAAGGTCGCCCGGAGGTATCAAAGGTATTACGTGCAAGGGTACCGGAGGATTTGGAAGCAAGAATAAAGTAAGGCGGAGATTGGTTTGGAAAGGAGACAGGAAGAAGGCCAGGAAAGGGGAAAAAGAAGTATCGCCGGTGTGGATTATGAGTTTGGGGACGAGATATTTTGCAGCCCAACAGAAAGTGTTATCGACGAAAGAATGGAAAGAGGCGGAATGGGGTGGAATAGAGATCGAAGAGGGAGGATGAGCAGGCAAGAAGATATATGTGACAAAAGGAATCGAGACATAAATCAAGGGTATTTTAAGGAAAGAGAGATATTTATCCTAAAAGAAGTGAACATTACGATAAGGAAATAAACCGTCTGAATCGCATGAAACATGCACTCTCTTGCTATACGCATTTATGTCCGCAGCACCGCGCTTTTGTGCCATTTCTGAATTCCAAGGATTAGAATATTAAATATTTTTGTAATTCTTTCAAGTATAGCATCTGGAAAACCAAAGGTTGCTGGTTCGGATATCTAATGAATCATTTCTCTTCTTTATGATTTCTTTTAGGTCAGAAGGTGCGAAATAACACAAGCAATGGAAGATTCCGAGAATAAATGTACCGGCAATATAAATATACCGGCAGTACCGGCAATAAAACCAAGAGCAAACCTTACTAGGTAATATTTCCAGCTGATTACGCAAAATTAGAGAAATAGGCACGTATTTCGAAGACCTTTTGATGTAATGTTGCATGATTTTAAATAGAATATGAAATCTTGAGAGAACCATTTTATCATATATTATATGACGGAAAAAATTAAATAATCAGTAGTTTTACCAGATAAAATAATGAATAAAAAAATACTGACTAGTTAGATATGCAAATACAGTATATGCGAATGTAAACATTTTCTTTGCTTAAAAATAGAATCAAATAAAAATGTAATTGCTGGATTGTAAATTTGTTTGTTAAAATTAATTGTACTGTATATGGACATACATCTGCGATATAGTTCATTCATTTCACTAATTTTCAAGTATTTTCTATATTGGAAATCAGCGAGACTATAGGGGGTGACCTCCTGGAGTGCATACGAAATAGCGCTTGGGGATTAGCCACAAAACAACCAGTTTAAGTGATATACTGCTGATCAATACGACGGTTTCTATTGCATTAACGAAAGAAATAATGATCATTATAAACTATAGAGCGTTTTTAAAAGTGTGCCTATATCTGCCCAAAACGCTTAAAAACCCTGCTCGTAATTCTGCTGTCAATATATTTTCATTTTTTTCCTTCGTTTCAAATTAACTCAGCAAAGGTCGACAGCATTAAAAAACCTTCCACTAATAATATGACTCTTGGCAATTGAAACAACACTGCAACATGTGCTTTGCGGAATTGATTTTCCATTCACACCAAAAGAGACCTTGGATGAAAGTTTTCTGCCATTTAAAAACTGCTGAGAAAATCAAAGAGCCGCCAAATAGTACCTTCAGATAAGTGGCATTAAGTTCATTTATCTTAAATATTAATACAGGAAACACGTCATTAAATCAGAAAAGCTACCGGGAAATCAAGGAATCTAAGGCGGGCAAGAGCTAGAAGATTTTGGGAAAACACACCAGCAACAAATCTACTTCCTAGTACTCAACACAGCCCTAAAAGCGGCAGCGGCGTAGAAAAAGTTATTAGCTCCTGACTTACCACGCCCAAAAGACGATCTCCAGCCGCCTGACCGCCCCATACCTAAGATTTGCCCCTCCCCATTCCGCTGAACTCCCAAATACTTGTTCACGGTTTTGATCTATTTCCAACTGGTCAGGGGCAACCCCAAGAAAAAACGCGATTTATAAGTGCCGGCAGTATATATAGGAGTACTATAAATCTGATCTTCCAGATTTATTACGAACTTCTTCAAGGTTCAGAAGCCCAAAAAGAATTGTAATTACTTCATCTGTAGGCTACGAGCCAAAATATACCGTTGAACTTGGGATGATAATCTTTAGCTTAAACAGTACATTTTAAAGATTTAGGAGCACTGTGGAATATTTAATTAGGACGCTGCGGGAGTAAAAAGCACTGCGCAAATGTCGACAACAGCAAAAATTCGGGCGTATATTTCCGCGATAAAGAAGACGCGTGCAACCACGCAAAGTTATCGCCCTAGAGTCGTCTCCTTTGAGCAGAGTAATATTTAAAAAATACGAATCCTAACTATATAAGAATAAATATGAATCCTAGTGAGGCACTGTCTCTCTGTTCAAATGAGCCGCCCAACCCCCTAGCTTCCCTTAGCCCACCATTAACTAAGTACTTTTAATCATCAAAATATTTGATTTGCGGTATAAGGTTCTTTTATCCCAATAATTTCTTATTGTTCTATTTTTCTCATGGATTCATACGACAGTAAACTTTATGAAAGGCATTTGTCGTCAAGGTGAATGTTTTTCTAAACGGCAAATATATGTAAAATCTATTATTGTTTTGGTGATTTGGAATAGAAAACTATATTTGTTTACATACATCATAAAAATTGGATTATTTTCGATTTTTTGTTTCTTTTAGCTTATGTTTTGTGTTTTTAGGTTAATAATTAATAATTAACTTTTAGAAAAGAAAGTGCAGCTGAATGAACATGCATTCTGCTGAAAGCACATTTTACCGTGTACTATCATGGAAAAATATTAAAGATCATAAAAAGGGACCTGGGACTATCAAATTAATGAAAAGTGTCCATACCCTGCGAAATTTGATGATTTATCAAGTTCCAAGTTTGTGCAACTAATGGTGATTTAAAAAAATTGAGTGTTTCAAAATTAGTATTGCGTCAAGAAGGTATCCCTTAACTTCAATTCATTCTAAAATGCAAATCCCTTTATTCCCCCTTCCCCAAGCGCAAACGTTTTTCTCTCAATCATAGTATATTTCCACCATCCCGAATATCGTGTTTTCATTAAAATTTAATAATATTAAGTTTCTTTTCCTAAACCCACACAACGCATCACTTAGTATCGAATACTTTAAATGCCACTATCCTTCCGTCCAGTTCAACCCTTAAGAAAATGTAGTCACATAGGGCTACGCTCAAGGTGTTGAAGTCTTCAATATATCATCTGATAATATACCATAATTGTCCGCATTCATGAAAAGCAATTTTTTCTGTAATATAATGTTTAACCAATTCTTATTTACTATTAACAAGACAATTTTCCATTGGATAATTTAGGGTATTTGATATTTCTACATTCTATTAATTCAAACTGTCCCGGATGCCCGTGAGAAAATCCAAGGATACCGGTATTTTCAAAGGAGAAGAAGGACTATAGCTTCAAAGGAGAAGGAGGACTACCCAAGAAGCCCTGAAATATTTCTTTTTGAACAATAACTAACCCGGGGTATTCCTTTCTGGGGAGTTCCATTCAGTATCTCTTCTATTACAAACTGTTTTCATTCACAAATATTTAGTGATACCAAAGTACAAAAATTGATCCCTATAAAGGCTTGTAAGTTGGAAGCAAAAAAAATCCATTTTAACAAACTGAATACAAAAAAATTCCAAATAACTACTCTCCTGTGGGAAGGTTACTTTATAATTCATTATTCCCTGCAGAATCACAAAGATATGACTCAGGAAATAATTCAGCATATAAGGTTGAAATACAAAATATTGCGAAATACGGTGGGTAGCAAAATATGTCAATTGTTAATTAAAATGTTGCAATGCCGTTAATAACGTGGTGAGACTTTAAAATAATTACCAGTAGCGTCTCATAAAGAAATAAGTTACGAAATTAAGAAATAAACATTCGTTTATAATTAGAATTACATAAGAGGCGTCTGCAGGTATTCCAGATTTGGAGTTACGCATTTTTTGCTCGTTGATTTGGCTACAAATTCGAAATGCTTCGTTGGCTGTACTAAAATAAATGGTGTTTAAGACCTCAACGAAGGCTCAAGGATTTTTTAAACGTTCCAAAATTTTGGCAAGATAACAAAAAACATTCATTTGACCGCTAAGGTCGAGGATATCACGAACAGCTCCATTGGATGTAAATCAACCACGAATCTCTCAGCATGTCGTCAGCGGCATTTCGCCATCGTAACGAATCGGAGGCTACCTTAACCGTCCGTACACATCGCCATTCTTTTCCCACAGATGCGAGAAGTCGAACAGGCGAAGAGAATGTATTTTTTTCTCTCCATCCTCATGGCGAGCGTAGGTGCTTGTAAGGAGAGTGAAACGAAGGCATGGATAAGGAGGGAAGGGAAGAATTTTTAAGCGTCCTTCTTCAGCCTTCCGTCAGTGTCCGCGCACGCTCACACATACACATGATCACTGCGTGACTCGGATTAATTGAGCGCATCTCCATGCATGAAATTGGGTGTGAGGGATAAAAAGGTCCAGAGCATTTTTATTATTTTTTGTTCCTGGGCAGATGGGCAGAAGGTCAGTCGGAGGAGAGGCGGATGATGGAGGTGGTCAAAACTTGCGTTTTATTCATCACAATTTTTTGCCTCCTCGGACCTAATGCCCTTTCTACTTAAGCCTCTTTCTCCCTCTCACGGCTCTCCCTCTAGACCCTTCTCCGAGACTCCCCACTCCTCTTGTTACATCGACTGCGTGATGATGATGATGAAGCAAAGCGTGGAAATTATTGTGCACATAATCTCCCGCGAAGTCGGTAGTAATGAAGCAATTTCCTACTTCGGTTTGAGAAACTCACTGTCGTGAGCTGAAATATCCCGTCACACGTGACGAATGGTGAGCTACCTTTTTATGTGCATAAGGAGGTCTATAATTATCACGGCGGCTCATTTGTCTGCATTAAAAGTCTTCTCGCTTCCAATGGAATTAAGTTAATCATGACTACCCCATTTTGGAATAGAATGTGATACCAGCAATAAAAGCATGCAAAAATAACACTCAAATTTTACATGAGTCATTATGTAACTATCAGAAGAGGAATGAAATGCAGTGTTGTGCGATGAGAAATCGGCGGAGATCCTGTTTTGAATATTAACCTCTGAATAGAGGCAGCCGAATTATCACCAACAGCAGAAAAAGATGCATCTGATATTTCTTAAAGCTGACTCCAGCTTCCTTACGCTTAGCATGCAAAGGTCGAGAGAGAAAAAATTCAGTACAAAAAAGATAATTATTCCCACAAGTACGCTGGATAATAATAAGGTTTTACAAAGTTTCCTGGAGGAGCGATATCGCAAATCACTGGCTACCTTAACTTTCGGCGCACCTTGCCATTATTATCACACAGATGCAAAAAAGTGCATACATATTTGGTATAAGAAGTTTTGTTCTGTGATGAACATAAAATTCAACGAGAATCGGGGAGAAAGTTTGAAGGATAAAACTTCATAGCGAGGCAAATAATTCAAATAAATATTGACAGGGAATACAAAGTGAAGGATAAGGTCGGTTTCAGCTCTGTCATTTATAATACATTAACAAACTTTCAGAAATCGTTCTATTATTAAATTTCAGCATAACAAAAGGCTTGGAGCAGAGAAATTACGAAGGAATCGTAATCACTGGAAAGAACTCTCCGTAGCGTTAGAATACTGAGCTATGAAAGGCCACTTCAGAGGGAATGGAATAAAGTTGTACTTTCTAGCGTAGTAGGTGAAAAACCTAGAGAAAAAATTGTAATAAGATTTGATAAATGCTTCGGGGCCCCTCAAAGTGTAACAAATAAACAAAAACACGTAATGTGGATACATCGCTTCAGGATCGAAGATAAATGACTCGTTCATTTAAAGAAGAGAGTAAAAATGGATTCAACAATACCTACATTATATCACTTATTTTGGATGTCCGGTGTCCGGACAATTGGGAGAGAAACCCAGCATCGTCATCTTTGTCAATACCGGGGTCAGAAGCCGAATCCTTAGGATTGGAGGTCAGTCACTTTAACCACCACACCATCCCAATCCCCTCTCGAGAGTTAGATCAAGTTCCCTCTCAAGATACACCTATATGCTTATTCAGCCGACACCAAAATACTGATAAACGTATTTTTAGTTTTTCTAAGGGTGATGTAAAACATGATTACTATTATTACTAAAGTGATTTTAAATTCTTGTCACATAAGCCGTTAGCAAATTGCAATTATAATGTCCATGCCCTGGCGGATTGACAAGAGAAAACTAGGCATGTGCTTTTAAAAGAACGTTAAAGCGTATTACATCCCATAATATTAACCTTTATGATATACACATCACATTTAGAAATTAATAAGAAGGTAAAAAACAAGAATTATTCGCAAAAAAATGTGCTATCATAAACAATCATACTTTCAGCTGCATGATCAAAATTTAGGAAATAATCATTCCTAATTAGATGACTGAGAAACAATATAACTGAATTATTCAAATTTAAGTGAAAGCAGGGTTAAAATGTGACAAACCCTGCAGATCAGGCGAAGAGGGTATCACACATATAGTGAGAGGATTCTGCCAATTCTGCCAAGATGAAGCTTAATTATAAGCTTTAAAGTGAGGAAGTTCCTTGTTTGATGATTTGCATGATAAAAATCTACCTTCACGGTAAAAAGACATGAGAAAAGAAAATATTAGGAGTTATGATGAGGAAAAATAAAAAATGAGGAATTGTGCAGCAATTACGTCAAATAAATTGTGGTTGAAATTATCAATGAAGTTTTCCTACGAAAATTTTGGTAAAAAAAATGCTGCTGGAAATAATGAAATATGGAACTGGATAAATTTTTAGAAGTTAAAGACTACGGAGATAGAGGGAATTTTATAGTAATAGCATTACAGAAAGAGCAATACGGATCATCTATGAAGAAACCAAAATCTTAAGGCGTCATGAATACGATACTGATTTAAAATTACGATACGTTAAATTACGAACGTCACTATCATCGACACATGCGAAGTCAACCTCGAACTCAGTATTTATCCAAAACTCGATGGCCATGACCGCCTTATGTCAGAGGCTCACGTGGGTTAGGGTACTAATGAATCAATACTTTCTATGGTTTCTAAGGCTTTCTATGAGAACCGGATTCAATACTGTTATGAGGTTTTCAAAAAGAAAAAAGGCATAGGTATTGGAAAACATCCACGCTCTGAAAATATTTTCCATCGAAACTAAAAACTCCTCTTTCGGAGTTCAACCTTTGACGAAATAAAAATAATAGCTCAAGTTCAGTTTCTAAAGACCAACCTACAATTTCAAGACGAGAATGGAATTTCAGTCAGTTTTTTTTATAAAACCGCTATTTTTCCCCGGCCGCGTTACTTTTTTGGAAGGCTTTCGGCGAGACGTGAAGAACGTGAAAGAGAAGTTGGAAAGTTGATCCAGCAACGTCAGATACGGCGGGTAGGTTGAACGATTTTAGCGATTTGTTATCCCAAAGATGGCAAGAGGTCTTGTTAACGATACGGTGATAATTAGTTGGCTCGCAACCGCTCACTGATACCACTACTTAGTATATGCCCATTCCAAAAAGTCGACGCAGTCAAAGGTGTAAGACTTAAACGCTCAGAAAGAAGGCAGCATGGCTCACAGTGGTGACTCACACAGACATGCATGAGAGTGGAAGAAATTTTCTAGCAACTGAATTTTTAATATTGCCACCAATACCACAATATATGAGAATTTATTTTAAATGTGGCAATATAAATGAAAACTTCCATAGCCAAATTTAACTGAATTGTGAATCTGCCCAAAACGACTCTCGTGTCATCTTTAATGATTTTCTAATTACTTCAAAACAAATTCGAATTTATTGCGAGAAAAATTAGTACCAGTGATATAATCAGATTTACGAAGGAAAATCCACAAATATTTTCATAAACAAGCATGAAACTAGGCAACGTGAAAATTAGCTGGCAGAGACATTTAGAGGGAGAATGGTTGGCAATGATTTGTGACGATGCTCCCAGAATCCTGTATGATAGAAGCATATGTTTCAGTTGTAGCCTTAATGCGGTGACTTGCGTAGTAGACCCACAAATCGTTGGTTCATACTGTAATAATGGTGCAACTGGAAATTTTGGTCACTACTTGAATTCCATATGTAAAAATTGTAAAACACCAAACTATGTATTGAGCAGAGTATTCTTAATTGTGCACCCTAACTTTATTCATAATAAGTCAGGTATACTTCCTCGAGCTATATGAATCTTGAAAGTGAAAGCCATTCGATACATACATAGTATAAAATATTACATGATGATAAAAAAATTCTGCAAGCAATACTTGGCAATTATCCAAAATCTGCAGCGAAGTTAGCAGATGCTCAACACTAACCTTAGAGCCAAGTATTTTGTTAACACAAACGTAAGCTCGCAAGCACAGCATAACATGCGTTTCCCTCGCGGTTAGGTGGACATCGATGAAGGATCAACGCTTTTTTCCGGCTGGTCTTCGGGGGAGAGTTACTTCGGGAAAGGTCATCGCCACGACGTCCGATCACGTTCTGATTCGCGCAAGAAGGTGCCGCTCAAAGGAGCCACGGACGGACAGACACGCAGGGGTGTGGGATGCGCTCGAATGCCTTTGAGATAGATGGCGCCAGCAACTACTGCGCGGGAGGAAAAAAGTTTAGAGCAGCGGGCAATAAAAACAAAGAAGGCCAGCTGAGCGTGTAGCATCCGGGGGTGGGGGGAGAGGGGCCGGGAGAAGATACCTCGTGGGGGTCTGTGGCGCCGCCCGGCCCTGCAGAATTGTTTTATCGCCTTTTGTTCCGAGAGGAAGAGCGTCGCGGGAGATTCGTTCCGTCCGAGCACACCTACCGATTAGGAGAGCGAATGTCTAGTAAAGGGTTTCAACTCGGAGGAAGCTCCTGGGTTGCATAACCCACTTCACGTAAGCTCACAGCGTTCACGTAAGATTAAATAGTTTCATTGTTTTTGGAGCGTCCAACATGCCAATTAACAGGTTTCGTTGGGGAAGTGGAAGTCCCTATAAAAGAATCCAAATAGTTTAGACAAGCGTTAAAACATGATAGTTTCACCTTCACTCTCATTCCCATACCTTGGCCTATTAATCCCCTTAAGGAAAATATAGAGCGAGACGAGGTTCATTGATGCATATGGGCCTAATAAGTTTACAATTGGAAGCCGGAGATGCGATAAATAATTCACCGGGAAATACTCTCCATCAATCACTGAAGTAACGGGAAAAAATTAATGCTAAATAATAAAACTATTCCACCACAATTAAAAAGGTATGACATGAAAATATTCACATAAAACGTGAGTTTTATGCATACGATAAGCAAAATAGATGAATATCAATGCATGAGCAGATGCTTGTATTCCTTATCGTTCCTTCGGAGACCGGATTAGTGAGTCTATGGCAAAGGCATGATTTTTCTTCCAATTCTGCAAAACAAGTGTTAGTAATTATGAATAGGAAAGTAAATCGGAATAAAATGCAGAAAGATTATACTCTAATTGTGTCGAGCATTGGGAAAGTCCTTCTATAAATGGTACCAGAAAGCCGACTCTTGCTATTGACAATATTATAAGATCCTCTATTTGAAAAAAAAAAGTAATTCAAAGAGGTAGAAAGGATGTTGACCGAGGAAGATATTTTAAGTATTGCTGATAGTAATGAGTAAACATTTTTACAGGAGATGGACTAGTTTTTCCTTCTCAATTTAGTCCTGTACCTTCGTCAAAGAAGTAGAGTACATGAAGATGAAGAGATCGTGTAGCTGGTTGCTCGTTAGCCATAAAAATATGGTACATAGTATACGTAAAACTGTCACGTAAACCTCATTATGCCTTTATTCTGTTATTACAAGATGATTTGTTAAGTCCTACAATGGACTCTTTCCAGAAGTTTCAATTCCCAAGGAGATAATTTAAATTCTCCCAAGTTCCTCTCTTAAAGGGCAGTTTGGAACGAGAATTTTTAGGATATCTTGTGCTGACTCTCAGTCACTTTTAACTAATTGCAATATCGAAAGGCAAATATCTATCTAAGCTGGTCAAGGACAATTCTTATAGGTGTCAAGTTAAACAATGCCTGGCAAACTGATCCCATAAAGTCCCTTCACCATTATCTTTTCCACTTTTTTCAAAGAACTATGGAAGTTTACGTCATTAACAGGCAAGGCAAGTTACTTTTTTACCCTGATAATCCACCTCCGCCAAAGCTTCCATACTTGCGATCTCTAAATTTGAAGCATCGCGTATTTTTTTCAGAGTGATTGCACTCCAAAAAATTCTTAATCACGTTATTTTCACTTAGTAGTAAGCAGTTGATAAATCTCAGTAGTATTCTGTAGTGAAATAAATATTCACGTTCGAAATTAGCTCACCTATGACGATTCTTTGTGCTTAACATACTTTTTAAAAACTTCTGCATGAATTATTTTCGGGGACGGTTGCTCGTAGGAGGGTGTGTTTTCTTCGGAGAATGCTTCAAAACAATTATTCCTTACCACGTTAGAACGCTCCATTTCAGACGCAATGAAATATTAAGTGTAGTATCCTTCTATATTACTTCTTTCTAAAATTCGTTCAATGTTCTGAAAATTACTAAATACTTAAGTTCTCTACTGTGGTAAGTTATAAAATTTCCCATATTTCTTTTGATAATATCATCCCTTGAATAATAATGAATATTATTTTTAAAGTATTGGGCAGCAATTTACTTCCGGCATATTTCGTCAATGTGTGTATAATTTTATTTTATTTAAAGAAATAAATTACATAATCAGAGTAAATTTCTCTTGAAAAATACACCAATTGTGCGAGTTGATGAATTTAAGAATAAATAACCAAACACTAGCGGGAATCTGTTCCAATTTAAATGTCTGATACATTAAATCTGTATTGTCAGACGCGATTCACATTACAATTTCACGAGAAACTAGGGATAACATTCACTTCATTGCACCCCACCATAAAAAACTGTAGAACTGGCTTGGTGCATTGACAAAAATTACATAAAAATCGAGTCTACTGCCAACATTTTCCGCAGTTGCGTGTGTATTTGGAAAGTCAGGGTAGGAACAAAATACCTACTCTTAGATCCCAGCAAGGCCTTCTGCCCATCGGAATGAAAATAATGTTCAGTGATAAGGGCTTATATGTGATACACATCATGGAATGCAAATGGTGTCAGTGATTTCAAATGAAACTTTTGGAGGGGGTTTAAAACTCCTATCTCATAATTTTCTACCAAACCAAGGCCTCAAGTTTTTTCATTGGAATGTGAGCCATTTAAACCAATTTAAATTTTGATTATCCTCCACTTATTTCAAAATTGAGAAGTTAACCTAGTATCTTTTTTATTGGAGGAAACACCAGAAACACAGCAAGAAAATTTTATTTCCTTATTTGCAATCTTCACCCCTAAAAGTGTATCCAAAGTAAGTATATTACTAGATCGTCACCTATGAATGATGATGAATCATGAGTATTAATCCAAGATTATTAATGTTATTATCATCCAAGCTTTCCTCAGACTTACTAATCCAGGATCATGAGAGATGAAAGCGAATATAAGCATTTGCTCATACAATGGGTCATGCAAATCTCACCTTCTCACCGAGGGTACGGGGCGGGACGGGACAAAAAAAACATAATTTGGATTATAAATTCCATAAAAAATAGTAAATAAAGTAGTGAAATATGTCGTAGTTGTCGCAGTCATCTTTAGTGATTTAAATCTGTACCATATCTTGCATCGATAAAAAGTAAACGCCGCACTTAGCGAAAACAAAATGTTCGGTGAAAAGAGTTTTAGAGACGCTAATCATAATGGCTATCGAAATACTTATTATTTCTATACCACAAATGCAAAATTTAGCAAAGCAGTCAACGCCATAATTTAATCAAAATATTTTCGACCCACGATATATTGTCTATCACTGTCTCGTAAATTTTTCATGGCAGATATAATCTTAAAAAACGGAATAATGTTAAGACCTTAAAATATCATAGCAACAATACACGAAACGAATTTTGAAGTACTTATTGTTTCATTGAGACAGTATGAATAGCTGACACCAAGTAAGGTTGAAAACCAACCACCTTGAGCAATAGAAACTGATTGGACCTTGGGAAATCGGTAGAATTTGCGAATGGTCCGTATCGCAGCTAAAGTTTTCCCTTCTTAGCTAAATACTTATGTCTCAAACTTATTTAAAAAAACTGCCATATTTATTTTAACTTTTATAAGAACAATACATGCGTTTCCCAAAAAACATGCAGTCTTTATTATTAATGCAGAAACTAGCATTCACGCATACAACCCGTTGCTTTTTCTACAGAATCTGTGCATTGTGAATAAAAATGGGTCTAGCTGATTTGTATGAATTGGGGGCAGTAGTGAGTTTTATGAGAAAAGGGACTGGCAAGTTATAAACAATTTAATGGCAGCGCAAAAAAGGGAATGGCTATTCGCTCAACTGAGCTCTCAAACGAGAGAGGCATTTTTATGCTTCGTGACAAAGAACTGTCAGTCGCCGCCAATAATTGAGTTTCGCAATCGCACATCGTCTTTCACGTACAGCACGTTGACACGTAGTTTTTTGTCAGCATTCAAAGGGAAATAAGAAGTGTGAGCGAGTTTGCTAGTTAGAGCTTGTAATCCAGGAAGCATTTACTATGGAGAATTTTACGATCGCATTCGATCAACCCAGAAATATAAGAAAAAATCCAATACAGTTTCAAAATAATTTATACCACTTTAAGTCCATAGAGGGAAGCCCCCCTATGCCGCTAGAGTAAATAACACCGGTGAAAGGTGGCCAGAAAGACCAACTTCTTTCTACCACTTATGTCCCTTGCGGCATAATATACTTATAATTAGACCGATTGAGAATGGAAAGGACTGTTTGAACTCTTATCCTTGAAGGAGCAAAACGAGACCCGTTCCAAGAAAAAATGATTGGAGGGCAAGTGATTTTAACACTGGCTGTAAAGAATATATAGGGCTAAAGGGAAAGCCCACCTCCAACCAATGAGGCTTATGGCTCTAGGAATGACGTTTATCAAGCGTATTTATTGAATTACATTACTTCAGTTTTTTTATCGAATAAAAAAATAATTAAGAGCACATAAACTCAATCGTTTCGGCGGTAACTTTGTGGCATTTCCTAATCATATTGAAATAAATAGCTTAACCAATATAAACCACATAAACTTATTTTCACTGCAAATAAATTTATGTGGTTTTACAAAGTTAAGCTTTTTACTTCATAATAAGAGCACATAGTTTTACACATATTTCCTACTTACTAAAAGAGGGTAATATACATTCTAAACCTTAATTTATTAGGAATCAGTGAAATGATATGAGAAATGATATGATGAAGAAGGAGATTTTGGAGTGGACGTTATAGAATTATTCACACTGGATCAAAAAATGGTAACGCTGGAGTAGGCATAATGCTCAGGAAGAGTGCAGGACTGCGCGTGAAAAGCTTCCTGCAGTACAGCGAGAGGATTATAATGGTGAAGATTGAGACCAAGCATACAGATACCATTGTAGTACAAGTTTACATGCCTACGTCGGACTACGAAGATGAAGAAGTGGAAGACGGCTATGAGGTAATACGGATGTAATAAAGTACGTAAAAGGAGAAGAAAACTTAATTATTTTAGGAGATTGGAACGCTGTCGTTGGCGAAGGTGAAGATGGAAGAATAATAGGAAAATATGGCTTGATAAATCGAAATTAGAGAGGAGAAATACTTATAGAATTCTGCACACAACACAAGTAGGGGGTGGCAAACACATTGATTAAAAACTACCAACGGAGAAGATATGGCAAGTAGAGAAACTAAAGGAACCTCAATAACGGCTGGCCTTTCAGAAGGCAGTGGAAAAAATAGAATAGGATCTGACTGTGAAATTAGTGGAAAAGAGATGGTAGAACATCAAAATCAGGGTCAAGGAAGCAGCAAAAAAAAACTGGGGAGAAGAAAAGTTGTAAAGAAGAAGCCTTAGATTGCAGAAGAAGTCTTTGAATTGATTGAAGAGAGAAGAAAATATAAAAATGTGGAAACTGAAGAAGGGCAACTTCGCTACAAAATAATCAGGATTGAAATAAACCGTGAAGCGAGAAAATCAAGGGAAATGTGGATGAAGGATACATGCGAAGATGTACGAAGCAACCTCGCAAATGGAAATGTGGAAGCTGCCTACAGGATGATGAGAATTCACTTCAAGAAACGGGCTGCAAGATGTAACCGCATCAGGGACAAGAATGGAAAACTCTTAATTGAACATGAGGATAAAGTGAAGAGATGGAAAGAATACTTGGAAGAGTTGTACGATGGAAGCTACCTTAGAGCGGAAGTAATTGAAGAGGATAATGAAGTCAATAAGGATGATTTCGGAGCCCCAATCTTAAGATCTGAATTTGAAGCAGCTGTAAGGGATCTAAGGATAATTAAGGCT
This sequence comes from Platycnemis pennipes, assembly GCA_933228895.1. Classification (NCBI taxonomy): domain Eukaryota; kingdom Metazoa; phylum Arthropoda; class Insecta; order Odonata; family Platycnemididae; genus Platycnemis; species Platycnemis pennipes. The sequence goes on from OW121851.1 coordinate 88,315,304, forward strand.
TCGGGAATAGATGATATTCCTGTCGAACTAATTAAAAATGCTGGAGCGAAGAAATTAACTCAGCTGTACAAAACCATATCCGACATTTACTCCACAGGAGATATACCCACGGAAATTGAGAAGAACATTATCATTCCTATTGCCAAAAAGAAGAGGGCTGAGAACTGTGAACATTTTAGGACCATAAGCCTAACGACACATGACTCAAAGATATTGACGAGAATCATTTATAGAAGAATAAAACGAAAAGCTGAAAAAAGTTCCTGGATGAGGACCAATTCGGGTTCAGAAGAAACAAGGGCACAAGAGCTGCGATTTTGTCCCTCAGGCTACTTATAGCGAAGAGAATAGAGAAGAATCTATCGATGTTTGTTGCATTTGTAGATTTGGAAAAGGCATTTGGCAACGTGGATTGGAACATGATGCTAAAGGTCCTGCAAGAAATTGGAGTATCATACAATGACCAAAGAGTTATTCACAGCTTGTATAAAAACCAGGTGGCCATAATCAAATCAGGACCCAGCCGTACAGAAGCAAGCAAAATAAAGGAGTGAGGCAAGGCTGTGACTGTCTCCCGTATTATTGAATTTCTACATCGAGAAAGCCATCCAAGAAATCAAAGAAAAGTCTACGGAAGTTTCTGGGTATTTGGGTAGAGAATTCTAAGGTATTTGACGTCTTACTTACGCAACTTCAAATTTCCACTGGGAGAAAATCAGCATGCTACGATTCACCGATGACATAGCAGTCATGGCAAAAACAGAAGGAAATTTAAAGAAGACAATAGAAAATATGGAAAGAACAATGACCAGATATCATCTGAAGATCAATAAAAAGAAAAATAAGGTATTGGTATGAAGTAGAAGAAAGGAAGCCAGGACCAATGTAAAAACTAAGAGAACAAAAAATCGAGGAGGTGGAAGAGTTCTGTTACCTGGGAAGCTGAGTAACCAGCGATGGACGAAGTAAAAGAGAAATTTCCAGTAGAATTGTCCAAGCGAAAAGGACATTTTACCAGAAGAAGATTCTGCTTACAGCTGCATATACAAGAGTGGTAGTGAGGAAACATTTCATTAGAACATACACCTGGAGTATTCTACTATATGGCAGCGAAGAATGGACAATAACAGCAGCAGAGAAGTCCAGGCTGGAAGCATTTAAATTGTGGTGCTACAGAAGAATGATGAAGATAAAATGGATCGACCAAGTGACAAACTAAGAAGTCTTCTTAAGAGTGGGATAGAAGAGATGCCTGCTGAAAGCCTTAAAAAGGAAGACGGGACAACTTAATAGGACACATTAACAGTGGAAAAGTGGGAAAAGTGAACGGGAAGAATGGAAAAGACAGGCCTCGTATGAGGTATATAGAGCAAGTTTTGAAGGATGTAAAAGAGAGGAACTACGTCAACATGAAGAGGTTGGCCGATAGAAGAATCGAGAGGGGAGCTGCGTCAAACCCATCCTAGGATTGTTGACCGATGATGATGATGATACATTCAAATTGCAACATTATCTTCTTATTCCCAAAGTATTTGACGTCGTACTTACGCAACTTCAATTATATAAATTGGTTGCATAGTTAGGACGATGGTGAATAATGAGAAAGCATTCTGGATTATATTTCTTCGGTTTTGCTCGCTAAAGGTGCATCCCTTATAGCATGTAAACTTTGTACACATAGGAGAGAAAATCTTAAATTGGAACGACAAAACCTATTCGGTGTGAGGTTTGGTGTAATACTGCTAAAATTTGATTTGTGTTTGGATTAAATGGAGAATTAAGGTAAATTTAATTAATTGAATGCACTTATGGGGTGAACTGTAAGATATGAGTAATATAAATAAGAAGCATTACAAAAACTTAATTTTTTCTGTACCTACTTTCACAACTGAGTTGATGAAAAGTCATTAAAACTCCGTTAAAGACACGGTAAACAATCAAGTATACATAAATGCTCATTTATATTGAACTCTTAATCACGAAACCATGATAAAAGAATGGTAAAAAACAGACTAGACTAGTGCCTTAGCGCGGAAAGCGTGGAAAAGGTTGAAGCCATTCCAAAATTATGTTACAGATTCATATATAGCTCAATAACAAGCACATTATTGTTATTATCTGACAGAGCCCTGCAAAAGTAGGTGTTTCATCATAAACCCACTCCCAGCCTCTCCGGGTTCACCTCTTAACGGTAGCGACCAGATAGATGACCTTATCACATGACATTGCGTCTTTTTCAGCTGGTAACTGCAAAGATCTATTTTTGAAGTTGGCGTAAGAAGAAGAGAAAGACGATATTAAAATTCATAAGAGTACCCAAATACTGAATAGCTAAGGAGGGAAAAGATAAGATGAACGGGACTGGTTGTTTCTACAACTTGAAGTGCTGCATGTTCCATCACTTCCAGTGCCCGTTGCAGATAAACGTTATATTTCCTTACCCACCCCAAGGCATGGATTTCCTTTGAACTTTCATCGCCATATCTTCATTTGAAGAAGCATAGACAATCGATGCGCAAATTCACGTGTCGTTTAGAGTCAAAAGCAGATACTCAAAAAGTGAGATAGGAATAACTTATTTATGAAACAAGTTCGTCCTCCTGATTACAGGTTTCGAAGAGATATTGTAGCAGAGATGAAACGTTTAGACAAACGTTTAGCTCAAATACGGGTTTGTTTACCCTATTGATACATCAACATGGATGGGCAGCTACAACAATTTTTGAAGCTAGCTACTTTTTAGCGACTCTGCCTTAAAAAGTAGCAACTACTCTATCAGCAACAAGTTGAAAAAAACGTACTGACAGCTACTCAAAAATGTAGTTGACAGCTACTTTAAACTACTTTTTACTTACAATCCCAAATAGTAGAGTTTGAAGTACTTTTTAAGCTAAAGAGTTTGTTGATCTGTATACTTTTTAAGTTATAGATATTGTTTAATGATGGTTTATGTAAAATAATGACACCATAAGCATTAAAGGACAACCATTTTCAGCAGCAATTTTTCTTCAGATTAGAATCTGATATTTTACTTCTCGCGCAACTAAGCTTCTTTACTAATCTTCCTTCGGAGAACAGCATCTCCACAGAAGCACTTAATAACCTTGATGTATTAGGTATGTTCAGTAAAGTAGCTGAAAAGTAGTTCTTAAGAGCAGCTACAAGCTACTGAAATTTCTGTAACTGCTGCATTCACAGCTGTTTCCAGATAATCGCAGTGCGTCACTACCATTCCTTTATATTAAGAATAATAAAAAGAAGACCCATTAATTCATGGGGACTTTGATACCGTTTTCGACTAGTATATTGCACAAGACAAATATTCAGTCTTTTCAATGCCACAGCTTTATTCCTGCTTTCGGTGAAAATTCGTTAGCTTCATGATCCACCACAAAAATTATCTATACAAAAGTGCTCCATGCATAGACAATATACATAAAAATTTGATCATACGTAGTCTAACGCAGACGGAAATTATCTTTTATATTGAAATTTGGCCAACTTTCTCGCATTTCAGAAGGGGACACTCCACTTCCAAATTACTCCAAACTACCTATCAGGCCCCATGAAATAATTTTTCTCTTATGTAAGTGCTCTTCTTTGGCAAAATATCTGTAATTTTATCGAGAGAAACCCCCCGCCTCAACTTTCTGCTTTCCCCTCCCTTTCTACGAAGTTCCTGCCTGATCCATCACCCAAGATACTCCATTCATGGTCTCCCTCTACCTCTGCTACCTTTCACCTTTCCAACTTTTTAATTATTTAAAAAAAGAAGGGAAAGGGATATTAATGATACTGCTCGCGTATATCAGTAATCTGGAAAAGAATACTTATTCACATCCAGCTAATGCATCACAGCACTTCTGACACAAAATTTAAGCCATGCAAAGGGCTTAATTTCGAGATCATATGAAGAATATGTCACGATAACCCGATGAGAAAGGCAGAATCTTTCTCTGTGTTATGATGGTATCACATCCATAATGTTGTATAACTCCTGCAGTGAGATAATCAACTGTCAAATTATTCACTAGAGAGGTTTAAAACAGTTAAGACTGTAGGTTTAAGTCGCGTGAACGTGCAAATATCTTTCAATTCAGTATTCCATTTGTCAAGAATATTGACCGCAAAAACGGTGATCGCATAGTTGGTTATTCTTTTTAAATTGAGCGATCACGAGAAATTTAGTCCGAATTTCCAGTGTGGATAAGATGCAGTACAACAAATTGAATAGGTCTAATTTTACGTATCATAGTGAGTAAACGCCTAGAAATATGACCTTTCGTAGCAAAACTGAAGTTTTTACAAATATGCTGCTTTTTCCGCCACCATACTGAACCTTTCAGCCGATCTTTTTCAAAAGTAAGTGATAAAGTCAAGATAAGTGAATTTTCCTCCCGTTAAATGCAAGCATTGAAGAATCAAAGGCACAATTTTGAAAAGACCCTTATTCCCAGACATTTTCAGCAATATATTTACATCATCATCACTGGTCATCGAGGTCAATTAATACTGAATTGAAAGATATTTGCACGTTCATGCGACTTATGCCTACAGTCTTAATTGTTTCAAACCTCTCTGGTGAATAATTTGGTAATTCATTATCTCAATGCAGGAGTTATACAACATTGTGGATGTGGTACCATCATAAGACAGAGAAAGATTTTGCCTTCCTCATCGGGTTATCGTAACATAGGTATTCTTCACATGATCTCGAAATTAAGTCCTTTGCATGGCTTAATTTTTGTGTCAAAAGTGTTGTGATGCATTAGCTGGATGTGAACAAGTATTCTTTTCCAAATTAATGAAATACATCACCTCAGATTGGTTTGACACAGCTCTCCACTGAGTTCTATCGGCTAATCTCTTCATTTTTACATATTTCTTCTCCTTCACATCCTTCATCGCTTGTTCCATATATCTCGCACAAGCCTCCCTTTGCCACTCTTCCCGTCCACTTGTCCCTCGGCGATTTTCTTCATCAGACCATCATGTCTCATGATGTGGCTGATTAAATACTTTTTCTCAGGGTATTCGGCCGTCTTCTTCTCAGGGTATTCAGATAACTTCTCTTTTCTCCCACTCTTCTTAGGACTTCCTCGTTATTTACACAATCGATCCATTTAATCTTCATCATTATTCTGTAGCATCACATTTCAATTGCTTCCACTCTTTTCTTTTCCGCTGCTGTCATTGTCCATGCTTCACTGCCATAGAGAAACACGCTCCAGATGTACGTTCTGATGAATTGTTTCCTTACTTCTACGCTTGTAATTCCAGCGGTCAGTAGATTCTTCTTTTGATAGAATGCACTCTTTACCTGGGCTATAATGCTATTTCTTTCTTGCTCCGTCCATCGTTGGTTACTCGGCTTCCAAAGTAATGAATACAAATGCAGATGACCACGGCAGACATTCTTTCAGATTTCAGGGTATTTATCGGAAAATTTCAATTGTTCTTTTTTCTTGTCACACTTTGCCACAAAGAAAATAGGAGAAGAGAATTCCAGCTCAGAAGAGCTACTTGAAAAGGAGGCGAAAGAGTGAAGGTTTGACTCGCAAAATATGTCAATGAAACTAATGACCCCTCTTTGAAAGTGCATTAAGGTTTTCTGCCATATGAAAAAGTCACGATGGAAAATGACTAACTCAAATAACGGGTTGACTCCTAATTACCACACCTATAACACACCTATAAACTAATTGAGACGGTCGATAAACCGAGAGAGGATTTTTAATATGCACGCGACCGTACGAAGCGGGCGGGATGATGCATTTGCGGACCTCGAGCCAGAAGGAAATTAAATCGATGCAAAATACAAAAAAATGCGTTCCGACAGTCGATCATGGAGCCGAATGTGAATCTCAAGACTCGAAGAATTGCCGAATCAATTTGCCCTTACCGAAGAAAAACGACGGACCGAATGAGTCCCATTCCTTCGCCACCCCCCCACGCTTCACTCACGTAAGTGGGAAATCCTTTCCTTTCAGCCGGGAGCAGAAGTTCACACGCGATAGCCGCATTGCTCATCAAATCGCATCAGACCATGGCTATCACGCTACAGGAATAAAAAAAAACCTTGAAGGGCGAGCGGAGAAAAGAACGCTCTGCTTTCATTTTTCCAACTTCCAATTACTTTTGCCCACAGAACGCCAGCCTAAACCTCTTCAACCCTTTCCTGTCTCCGTATTAGGTTTCCTCTAATAAATGCCTAACATCTGCGCTAAGTGGATATATCCAGCGACGCCATTACATTATCATATCTTGAGAAGTAGCACACACGCAAGCACTCACTCCACACTGTCTCGGGCTTTACTACCTGAGTGTTCCCGGAATTTCAACGAGATTATTTGCCATTAGGGATCAACATAACGTCATTCAATTATACGCCGCTTGGAGCAACCACCGAGACATTTTTACCATTCATTTTCGATGATGTTGTGTACGATAAGCGAAATAATCGCGAAAATCAGTTTCATTTTACATAAATGCGTTTTTGCAAGGCGTAAAAAACAACTGATGTAGAGAGAATCACAAAAATTGGAGCTTTTGTGATTTAATTTTCAAGAACCAAAACATTTTTCCCGTCTTTCTTATTGCACCTAGAAATTAAAAGCGTTGGCATTCCTGGACCATTCAAGCGCAAGGATGAACATATCAACCTTTTTTCGTTCAACAGTACCTAAGTCATGGGAGAAAAGCGATTTCGAAAATTCGATTGATGCCATCATTCTATCTTAGTGAGATTATAACGCACTCAACTCTTAATCACATGCTAATTAAAAATATACCAATCAAATATACAGCTTGACATTTTATAGAATTATTTGAAAGCTTTTAGAAAAATAGCCAAGGATAGAGCTTGGGAGTGCCTTCGGTAAAAGTAAAATTCTTTGAGAACATCAATTTACGCGTCGCAGATTATTTTAACACGATATAAAAAACGGAAGGAAAAATTCAACAGGAAAAGAGATATATTTTTATCTCGAGGAAAGCATACTTATTGTTAGAGGTACCAACCCCTTGGATCCAAAAGGTAGAATTATTAGACGGCTATCTCCTAGGCCTGGTTTCCCTCCGTCTGTGTTCAGCTCTCTCTTTTCTGCGTTGCCCTAATTGGCTACAAGCCGTTGAAGGTGCTAATGACCTCAGCTGTCAGGAAGATCGTAACATAACGACCAAAAAATCCATCCATTTAATGCCCTCAAAATGATTTCATGAAATATATACATCTCAGGGTAACAAAATGACAGCACGGACGTAAAAATGTAACAGGAAACAAAACAACTATCAAAGTAAGAAAACTGATTAGACCGAAGCATGCATCGGTAGATTGGCAATTTAACTAAAATCTTCAAGAAAACAGTAGCTGAAGAAAAATAAATCTATCTTATCAAAGCAATCAAATTATCCATCAAAGCAATCAAATTATCCATCAAAGCAATCAAATTATCCATCAAAGCAATCAAATTATCAAATGATCTATTCGACCAAGATATCATCTAGTCGCTTCCTCCATGTCTTGTTTGGATATTTTATCCAATATTGAGAAAAGTGTGTAACCATTGTAACTGAAACATTGCATCTATCTGCAACTTCCGCGTAAGTGAAATGACCCCTTAGGGTAAAGAAACTCGATCGAGTATAATCAAAAAGAACAATCTGGCCACAGAATGAACTCCAGACATTAAAGTTAGCTCCCAAATGCTCCCTTTTTGATGCTCATCATATGTCGATAAAAATTTTTATTTTTTCCATTCAGTCATCAAGATACTGCTACTAACGTCACCGGTTCCACCCACAGAAGAAGAACGAATTAAATATGAATTTAAAAGAAATCTGGGAAGACTTCCTGCTTTCTTTTCTGGCTCGATAGCTTTCAGAGAGAGAAAGACTTTCGCGAAAAAAATTTCAGTGCCAACATCTCCAGTCGATCTGGAATGATCGGGCCCGTTTCGCTTTGTTTTCCATAAAAAGGTATAGGCAGCGGCATAAAAGACAAGATACCCAAGCATCTTCATACAGTCAGAAGATGTCATCTTCACTCGTCAACGAGGCGAACACTCCGATAATTCCGTGAGGGCCATGATCATCACTGTATTGCTTAGTCACGTAAATGCCCTCGAAGATCATGGAAGTACTTGGGCGGAGGCTGCCGCCGTATAGGTGTGGTATGCCGTGAAGTCCTCGGTCGGAGTTACCGCGGATGTTCGCCGCCGGCCGGCCACAAGAAGAATCCGGAGCAAGCGGAGGCGAAAAACAGAAGAAGAGCGTGGGACGCACGAGCGGGAACACGCACACAACTATACGGACGCTTGAGGCGGAGGTGGAGTAGAACGGTTGCGGTCACGTGGTCGGGATCGGAACGCCAGAGCGCCCGGGGCTTCCGAATGACTCCCTCCTCCTCCACCTGCCTTCCTCCCTCCACACGCCCACCCTTCGGTCATTGTCGCCCACCCATCTTCTCCTTCCTCCCCACCGACACAAGCCCTTATTTCGATCGTGATTGCTTTTTTTTAGTAAAAAAGAACTCGCCAGTGCATTACACTATAGCAGTAGGTACTATAAGAGAAGCAGCATTGCAGTACTATAAGAGAACAGAATAGGCAGCAAAGCAAAGGGATAGGTACGTGAAATATTTTAGAGTACATAGTCTGTAGTGCATGATGCATGTATTAACCCCTTAAATACTACAGATACTAACAATCTAGTTGCATGAGATCCTATAGTTGCTTGTTTGCATGTTAGTAGTTCATGCTTGGCGATCTTCACCCCCTGCCACACACCCTCGCGGTGACTTGCAGGGTATCGTGTAGATGTACCAGAGGTTACCCATACTTGCAACGCGCATGTCCACAACGTATAAATTGATGCATCTAAACTTAATTGACACTCTCTAAATCATCTCGAAGGCGTGTGGAAGGATATGATTTATCTTCAGGCATGCATTAAGTGCACGAGCTACAAATGTATGTTACCATGCGACCGGAGAACAATAGTGAGGAATGCATTTCGCTCGTGAAACTAAATAGTAAATACAAGGGAAAAGCATTCTCTTCTTTACTGGTTAAACATTTATTTAAACACACTACTTAATGACGACCTCCTTTCTTTCTTCTTTTCGGATTTTTTTATGAATCACTTGGCATGCAAGACTGCAGTTAACTTGAGTTACTAGATATTAGAATGTTCACGTGCACTGCGAGAGGAATGACAAAGGTTCATTCAGCTTTGGCACATTCTTGGGGAAATATTAGCAAGCTAAGAACGTCGGTGAACAGTAAGCGCGCTTAAGCAGCCCCAATACTTCAGGACTACAAAATGCAATAAAAACCTTCCACTCGAATACCTTTATATTGCTTAGGAATTATTTGAACAGCTACAGAAGAGCTTTAAAATATCGATACATAGTACTCCTTTCTCCTCCGTCAACAGTCATAAATGCTGAGATCTGAAATGCAGAACGTCACTATGTAAAACTCCTATTCTATCGATGGATGATTATTCACGCTCTATGACAGCAATTGAATATCCGTGGGTAGCCATTAACGTCTGGTATATAAAGTGATTTGAAAGCTGAATGAACAAGGCAATTCTTTAACGTCCGTCATTGACTGCATTCGTATGATGATTACAAAACTTCATAATTACGTTCCACACAACTTCAATTATGTTTGCAACGATTATAGGTAAGGGAGATGAATCACTTTGAGTGATGACGAGCAATTAATCCAATTAATGGCGGGAAAAAACATAATAATACCTGAACTAAGCACGCTTCGATAACAACACGCATACCTAATGAGACGGCTAATAAAAAAAGTAATATTAGTTAGCTCCATGAATGCAGCTGTAACGTACAGACAGCGAGTATCAGTTTCATTTCTTCTTCATGGTAAAACACAGAACGACAACAGTAGGACAAATTACGTAGAAACTTAAGGAAAAGACGAGACATCCGGTTTCATCGATATTAAGCACAAGAAATCAGTCTTTGCATGGTAAGTAATGAACAGTCAATGTGAAAGTCACCAGATGGAAGAAAATAGAAAGAGTTCGAAGACAATATACCCAAACCCCTGATAAAAACTGTAAATATATTACTCTTCACAGCAGGAATAGAGAGCTAACAATGGAAACATTGTCGTTCTTTCGACTCGACTCGACCATACCTGTATGGTATCATGCCAAGACCACGAGTAAGAAAGATAAATATCACAGAGGAAGAAAAAATTATATGATTCGTAAAAACATAACTGAAATAATTGTTCCCTCCTAAGAGGGAAGCGTGCAAGTCCTAAAAGATACAGCATTACCAAAAAATCCTTCTAAATAACGAACAGTCATTGTGTATCATCTAACTGATTCATAGGCCAGTTATGGTAACCATTTACGTGCGCTGAACGTAGTTTTGAATCCCGCCGTCAGCATGAATGCTGTGATTGTCCTAGATTTAGGATTTTCGGTTAAACGGTGCGATATAACCTTAACCGTTGGAGCACCTAAAACCCTAGACTTCCACAACTGGTTCAGAGTACGCGAATTCTCATAAGACAAGGAATCAAACACGAATATCAGGCATCTCAACGAGAAGAACATATTTCAAAAAATATAAATACGTTACGATTGTGTGAAGTATAATACGGAGACTTTAAAGACTACTACAGGGATAGTCGAAGAGTGTTTGAGAGTATAATGCTGGAGACCAACGGGAAGAATCTAAAAAATTGTTATCAAAATTAGAGAGAAGGGTACTGAATATAGGCCAGGGGAGGAATAACATACCTACTACTTTAGGAGGTAAAAGAAAACAAAACAAACACTCCAGAACTTAAGGAAATCATGTTGACCGGAACTCATGGAGATATAGTTTGATGCAGTAATGTAGAATGCCAAAGCAAAAAAAAATCTTACGAAGTAAGGGATCAGGCATTGTAACTCAAGGTTGGCAACGGGAGATGAAGAAAGGAGGTCGAAGAGAATGGACTAGGTATAATGGATGAACGTTGTGAGAGGGCCATGGTTTTTTCCTGAACAATGACTTAGTATTCATCAAGAATTCGTCTAAACCATATCTTAGGTGTGATCGTTGCCTTTCAAACTAAATGTATTTCAAAATGCATGAGGGTAGAGGGAAAAAACGAATGTCAGAGTTTCAGTGTGGATAAGTAGGAGATAATGACAAGAAAACTTTTGGAGTGAGGAAAAAGCAATGAAGGAAATCAAATACCGTAGAGGCAGTCTTTAAACAAGGGGCATGAAGAACCAAATTGACAATGTAGAGATGAATAGGAGAGGAATTATAAAGCATTGGATTGCAGAAACTGATACCAGGGAAATGGTGAAGAAGCGTACCTTACAGTAAAGTATGCGAGTCATCAGAAAACCAAAAAAAAAATTACGGCACAACAGAAAACTAGTTGTTAAAAATCATGAATAATACAGGAGAGGAACTTACGAGAGCGAGATGGCTAATGGCAGTTACAAGAAAAGATATATGGCATAGATAAGATAAAATTGGGTTCAGAAGTTCTAGGAAATACTTATTAGTTTCAGGAATACTATAAAACTTGAAACTGGAATGCCAAAAAGGTAAAATTATGTTGAGAAATATGATTAATAATTAAGTATTATGTATATATAATACCCATTTCTACTCCATTGTTAAATAAAGTCAAATAACACGCTTTCTCAGCTTTTACGAACCATTTTTCAGGTAGGCGCATGGCGAGACGACTTCATTAAAAATATTATTTACCGTCCCAAGTTAGAAGAAATTTGATTTCCATCCCCAAGATAGGGAAGACAGAATTGCTGGGTTAAAAAAGGACTATGAGGGGTTAGAGGGAAGAACGGACATTATTTCTCTAATTCTCGATAAGATATAGGCCGTTTCTAATTATTATTAGCTAAACTTATCACGTGGATAAGGCCGGCTTGGTATTAGGGATGGAAAGGGAACTCATGTAAAATTCCTGAAATTAAAACGCAAATAAAGGGCAACACACTATACCAAATCATTATGCAGCCAGTATCAGAAGCAACAGGTACACAGTAATCACTAGCGTATAATCAGGGTGTTTCTGTGAATTTCTATAATATTTTTGACAAATAGGTCATGGATAAGTAAATCAAATTTTTGCTGGCTGTAGGAATGAATGGAATGAGCGCTTGATTGAGGGTGAATGGTAAACCTAGGGAGGGAAGTAATAGGCGACATAAACTTCTATGTAAGGTAAAATGTGCAGTACGTATGATACGAGAGGAGAAAATATATACAGGGAACTCATTAAGTCAATTTGGTTGGCTGATGACCAAGCGTCAGTTAGCCAGTCAGCCAGGGGCACACATTCTTTATTGAGTGGGTTACAGGTTCAGGAGAGGAACGGAATGAAGATTGGTGATTGAGAAACAAAGTATGGGGCTTAGAATTGTACGGATGCGAATCTTGCTCTTCCTGGAAGGATAGGAGTAGTAAAGCGGAAGAGGGATAGGCATCCATTTAGAGGTACTAATTCGGTAGGTTTGGTAGAGATAATAAAGAAGTGCGTGATAAACTAAAATTGTAGTAGGTAAATTGGAATAGAACGTAAAAGTGGATGATGGAGAAAGTATTGACAGCTACGGACCCTTCACGGCCATGACAAACAGATTCATTCTGGATAAGAAAAGGAGGATGGCTTAGTATTATGAATGAAATGATCATGAGTAGAGGACAGTAAAAGTCGAAAAGTGGATAGTGACATGAACGCAGGCAAAAGGGGATTTGGAGACGGTAGTGGATGTGGTGGCTGATGAAGTAGGAAGAGTTCAAAAAATTTCATGTTAAATCGCCAATGATGACAAGCGTTGCATTTCAATCCATCGGGAAAACTATATCGCGTAGAGGTGACTTTACAGTTGAGACCCTTACGAATGTGGAGCCGTGGTAGCCTTAGTGGGTAGAGAGCTGGGTTGCGGACCGGAGAGTCACGGGTTCAAATCCGGGTGAAACCCCTCTGGACATCCCCACCAAAGACCATCACGATGCAATTTCCTGATTATCGTCGTGGGATATTTCATGTAGCCCAGGGAAAGGATCTTGCCTACCTACTCCGAATTAGTGAATTTCATGGGTCGATGACTTTTTTCGAGGTGAGCTATACCCTCACCAATGAGTGACAACGAATATAATTTGAAGAGACCTATGGCATGAAACATTATATCATCACGGCCTAAGAAACTGTGGTCTATGGATTAAAGTGCTTAATTAAAAGAAGCTTCAAGGTTTTAATGATGCATAAATACCTGCCAAATTTATGAACTGAATATGAATTTATTTATATGCCAGAAATATACTTCAGTTGTGAGCCAAAAGTATTTAAGCACCCACTACTTCTACAAAAGTATTGCATATTGTGGAATGAGGTAATTTGTATGCTAGCCTTTAAATTGAATCTGGAGCCAAAATTTTTCGAAATTTTTCTAAGCATCAGGCCTATGCCTCGTCCTCCTTACGTCCGTTCCGACGCAGTATCTCATCATATGATGGTATACATATATCTGGTGCGGAGAAAAACTTTTTTCGTAGATTCTTTGCAATATTAGTAATTTGTTTAGAGCAGAAATGTTTCCCTTTTTAAAGCCATTGATGTAAAAACAATATGCCGAGTGAGTCGTTAAGAAACAGCGGCAAGTAGGTAAGGGGGTCCAAACCAGAAACCCCCACCCGGGCACGTCACTCAAAGTGCTGAAGTGAAATAACCGATAACCCTGATAAACCCACGAGGTGATTGATATTCCTCCTTAGTTTGTGAAACAATAAAAGAATTTTTGGTGGAAGAAAGAAAAGAAAGAATATGTATATAAAGTAAAATAAAATTTAATAAAAGAATTAGGGTGGGAATAATTATCAGAGCGTAGGTTTAAGTACAGATTAAATCTCTTACAGAAATGTCAATCGGATAGCTTTACTGAAGATGTTAGGCACATATTTAAAAAAAACCAGCGTATTATGCTGGATTCGACCAGATAAATAAGATTAGAGAGATAAATTGTCGTACCGATAGATTCAAAATGGCATTTTTCCCCCGTACTATAAGAGACCAGAATAGGCAGCATAGCAAAGGGATAGGAAGGTGAAATATTTTAGAGTAGTCTATAGTGCATGATGCATGTATTAACGCCTTAAATATTATAGATACAATCTAGTTGCATGAGACTCAATAGTTGCTTGTTTGCATGTTAGTAGTGCATGCTTGGTGATTTTCACCCACTGCCACACACCCTCACGGTGGCTTGCAGTGTATCGTGTAGATGTAGATGTAGATGAAACATTTCACTGATAAACAGAAAGGGAACATGTTTTTGGGAAGTATAGAAGAAGAACATGGCTACTGAGGATCGAAGGCATCAAATGAACGTCATAGAAATGAATAGGATAAGGAGGAGAATAGGTAGCTAATCACTTTTAACGGCGTTCCTCCGCTGAATAAAAGTAGCCGATAAGCACAATTGATTTCCGAGTCACATCAACAAATAATTGGTATAATAATAAATAATGGACTGCAACTGATTTGAGTACCGCCAATTACTATAATTACTGAAAGATCACAATCAATTTATTATTCACATATTGCTTATTCACTAATAGCATGCAGCAAAGATCAAGATGCTCTGCAATGAAATATTTATATTCACCTCAAAAACATCAAGGAAATCTAATAGCTATTGGTGGGAGGCGATTGACTTTTAATGTAACTTTCACGACTATGGATTTGTGGGTAATCGCCAAAGGGCTTTTTTAAGAAACGAAGTAAAGATAGAGAGAAGCTCAGGGTTGACATTAGTCTACTTTCAACGAATGACTCTTGAGTATTTGACCGTATAGGGTCTTATAAAAGGGACGAAATACTGAGTTTCAAGCGTTCTCCCAATAGAAAACTAACGAGGACCGGTATACTACTGACAAATCTTTGTTGCAGAGAATCGAACCTGGGTCCTCGGATGAGAAATCACCACGCCAACACTAACCCTTGCGTACTACGAAAACGAGAAAGAAAGCGAGAGGGTATACACCATTATGAAAATCTTTAGTGTGAGTACGTAGTTCAGAGGTAATACGCGAGCTGAATTCACCGTGTTTGTCTCCGATATCAAATATTGCCAGCGATGCCTATAAATTGACCGAAGAAAACATAAGTTTGAGCTAAAATGAGTGCACAGAAGCCACAGATGAAAATTTAAGAGATACAAGTCCAAAGAACTTTCAAAATACTCGAAAGAATTTGCAAATTTATCTTCTAGACTAAGATGAAAAGTCCAAAAATACTAAGTTCGATAACATATACAGATTGAAAAACATCATCTCAGATTGTATTAAATATTAAAATCATTTGACATAAAGCAATGGAAGAGATATCACGCTTCATTCTGAATAATCTCGCCACTCCATGACGGCAGGGGCGGGAGAGGAATTGGCTTAACATCAATCTTCGTTCCAGAATTTCAGCATTCGATAATTTGCATTGAAGAATCATTCCATCACGTATTTTACTCAGGACTATAGTCCTGAGTGAAATACTCTCTAATATCGCCGCTACCATTCCAGTAAAGTGTCGTATTTAGATTTCACTATCATTAAATCTGTCAAGTTCGGATACACTTTAATCAGATTTTCCACTAAAAACAACTGCTGCGGACGTTGAACGCTCCTGCTACAATTTAATATTCGCGTCATTAGAAAACTATCGCTTAAAATCCTTTTGCTTGGGCTTTGATGTACTTGGATTTCGACATTGGCCTCACGGGACAGATATCAAAGTTAGGCAGCGAGAGAATCATTGAATTACATATATGTCCTATTGCCACACGCCTATATTGCCCCTATACTGTTGCCACACACTTAGCTGACCTCCATCAGCGCCGATTTTAATTCAACCCAGACTCCTAGTTAGTGCCGCACGCCTTCTTCGAGAGGTACAGGGTGGGAGGGAGGGGCAGGAGAGAAGGAGAGAGGAGAGATGTGGGAGCTGAAGGGGAACTTCAGACCGCACTTGCCAGACCCCTAGTGTCACCAATGCCTTCCGATCCCCCTTCTCGCCGCCTTCCCGCCCCTTTTCGATTTGACCTCGACGCAGCCCGCGTTGGCCTCCCTCCCTCCCTTCAACCCGTGGAGGTTGCCTCCGTGCATTGATATGCGCGCCACCGTCCGCGACGTGCAGTCATCCCCCCATTGGTGCCGTGGCCAATACGCGCCCTTTCCGTGCCCTCTCTGCAGGGAGAGAGAGAGAGAAGGCCACAGTGGACACGAGCAGGTTGACCAACCGTGAGGATTTCTTTTTCGGCTATTCGCGAGGGAAAAACAGCATCGCGGCGCGTACTTTGATACAGGTGTTATGACTAAATGCTAACGGATACGTGGGAACGACTAAATGGTAACTATGTAACTTACGAAATATATCGATCGCGGATGAAAGCACCATCCATTGTCCTGCCATCAATCTCATAATTCAATTTCAAAAGATAATTTTAACAATTACATTTTTGAAATGTTGAGTAAAATGGCGAATATTGATATATGCCAAAAATAAATTATAAGGTAAAGTAATTCACTAAATGAAAAACAAATTAATGAAACCGGAGAGAAAGGTTGTAGTTTCCATCATGACTCATGACTAAAGTCCGGTAATACAATTCCTGGCTAACTATATTTAAGTCCACAAATTATGCTTTTCAATTAATAACTCTCGTCATCATCACCGATCAACAATCCAAAGATTTGTTTGATGTAGCCCTCCGCTCGATTCTCCTATCAACCAACCCCTTCATATTGACGTAATTCTTCTCTTAATTATTTGTCTGGTTAACTTTTTTTAACAATAGGCCTTGATGACTTCTATGCATTCTAACAGTTAAGGATAGCCAGACATTATAAAACCGGTCCCAAGTGAAGCGGATTAAACACTTATGCAAAATATTGAAACATGGATAGAAGTTAAAAGAGCATCCTCATCACTTCATAAGATAAGTTTTATCTTCCATGGAATAAACCAAATAAATATTAACGAAATTTATGAATCTGTATTACTGGTATTTCATTGAGCCACCTCAAGGACGCATTCAGAACATGAATTGCTGTGAATTAAATTCTTTGGAATAGTAAAAACGTCTAAGTTCATCAAACGTATAGCATTCATAAGATAAGGAGGCGAAATAGATTAAAATACATATATGCCTACATAATACCCTGCAAGCCACCATGAAGTTGTGCGGCAAGGGGTGAATCTTCACCAACTACGCACTAAATATATAAATCATGCATAGTGACGATCAGTAGCTATATTCTAGTTGGATTGCAGTAATTTAAAATGCATAGTCACATAAAAATATTTAAAAAGCTTAGCAAGCATGCATAAACGTAGAGCATAAAGGCGATTATGCCGTAGTTTTGATGGTCCAATGTTTAAGGAATTTGAATGTCTTCAATTAGAAGTTCTACTAAAATATTGCGTTTTTATTATACGCTAAATTAACGTGTAACACTCGAGTCAAGAAAAGGTTTCGCCAGGAGCGATGAGTGCTATACACAAGCGGGTTCTTACCCACAATGGTTGATATTTTTATTGCTCTTGGATCATAAATTGATAATACTATCATGGCGAGATCTTAATGCAATATCCTAGCCTAGAAAACAGTGATAATCTCCTAAATACTTCCTGAGTAATAATTCCTATATTATTATTTTAATTAGACACAATAAAGAGAATCAACATTTTACCTAGTCAAATAAATATTTACTTACAGTGAATTTCATTCATACGTCATTTTTTCGACGTAGATAACACGTAAGTAATAAATGCCTAACATAATTACTCAAAAACTGATCAACAATAGCCTAGGCAACCTAGACCTCCAACTCTGATACATGGACAAGGGAAAAGTTTGTCCATCTTGATATTTGTCGATGCATTCAACGTAGGGTCCACGTTTTAATTTAATAAAAATGATGGACCTTGAAGAACACATCGATATCAAGACATGACTTTTCTTATCAGTATTCATTGTCACAGGTATAAAATAAAATTGTTCTAATTGGGAAATAATGGATAGTTCGACTCAATTACAATTTACTTCTGCAATTTATTCATTGCTTTTTCTCTAAAATAGCTGGATGACTTATCCAATAACATAAGCAATGTTTCCAGACTGTAGTTTAAGTAGGTAATCTCGAAACATCTTAAATTTCTTCGAACAATGACTTCATTCTTCTTGTAATTCAATACCTAAATTAAAATAAAGTCAAACGCTATTTAAGCATGCATAATACCCTGTGAGCGCCACAATGTCGTGTGGCCCCGGAGGTCGCCATCGGAATAAAATAAGCGAAAATTTGAGATGCAATTAGAGCGAATAAAAATAGTGATGTAATTTGGAGCGTAGTAAGCGAATTAGTTTTTAAGGAACTGATTGACAGAAGGTAAGCGATAGTAGGTATCATGTTTATTAATTATTATGTTTTAGCAAGACTTTGTACCAACTCGTTCGTTGAATCGATTTGCAAGCAATTCATTTCGAAGCAATGAGAAATTCTTCCATGGAATAAACCAGTTCAATTATAATTGGTAAAAACCTCTTGATGAAGGCTTACGATATTGTGATCACATAATATGTTATTGAAGAAGAAATTTCCCAAAAGAGGCTACAATTTTGTATCAAAATGAGAAACTCCATTTAAAATATACTCGGTGTTACCATATACAATTAAATACATCTAACCTACTGGCATTACAAGGCTAGCTACTTCGTGTAATTATAAAGACTAGCTAACATTTACTTAAGTGTTTTCACACGTTACATAACTCTACTTGGGCCGAAGGTTAGAGACGCTTTGCATGTTTCAGAAACTTTATGCGTATCTAAAAATTATAAGGATTTATATACTACAGGCAGGAAATAAGCAATAACCATATCACTTCAATTACTCCTAGTAACTGTACGTCATGATTGCCAATAAATTATAATGAGAAATGATCGCTTTTAAGATATGTGATATATGTGGGTCATTCACCGATAGCATCAGTGTCAGAAAAGCAATATCCGACAGCAGCCTGAGAAAAGGAGACTGAGAAATATTTCCAGTTATTTAGAAACTACCATAATTTCGCCAATCATATAAAGAGTTATGGCGCCTGAAGGATTTATTTTCCAAATACAAAGCAATAACAATGAATTGCTTGTTAACCTCATGATAATTTCACAGGAAAAAGATCAGGAAAATAAGTGCACGGGGATGGCATTTTTGTCTCCACTGTCCCTATTTTGCAATAAATCAATCATTTTTACGCGAAGAAATAAAAAACCTAATAATTCAAAGGCATAAATAAGAGGGATATAAACTGTAAAGCAAGACAAATCGCCACAGAAATATGCATGGCCATAGTTAAAAACTTGGAGGAATATCAGCTATAATTAGCAGCTATCAATTAACAAGAAGGTTGCTTAATGGGAAGAGTGAAAGGTTATAGCATTTGAGTATCAAGGTTTTCCTTCCTTACGTTGCGACAACATAATTGAGTCACGCACTTGCAAAAACCATGAGCCAAACTTATGCCAAAAAAAATATACCTACGTTAGATGAAGCTAATTTTTACCTCAAGGAAGACGGTACTCTATTGGCCACTCAAAATTATTAGATAAAAAATGAGTGAAAAACCCATGACACCTTTGCCTTTATGCTGTTGTTAGCAGCATATGTCAAAACTAACGAAAGCTACAATTTAATTTACATGTGGCGTAATTTGTTAAATACGCATGTTTGGCTAATATGAAAACGAAAAGTCCTCAAAAACTGATTCCTTCATTTTTAAACGTATACAATAATGACATAGGAATCATTGCTCAGCGTATTACGGTTTGACGACGGTTTTAGTTATCTGGGAAATAAAACGACCATAATATAAGTCTGTTAAGGGCGCTATGAATGCTCCTAAGGTGAATGAAAACGCAGAAGATATGACGCCGATGCTTAAGAACTAGTCAAGGATTGCCATTAAAATGCATTTAGTATATTGAACTTCACTCATTAAAAAGGTTGTAGAAGAAACATTTTAAAAAATATTTATTGCTCTCTATCCACCGATCACATCCGTGTCGCCAAGAATACATTCCGATAAAACAAAGGAAGCGCGGAAACATGACGTGTGAGTAGGGGAAAGGACAAAGTCTGCTTTGAACCAGTTTCCGATCCTTTCTCACCAATCGCCAAGCAATTCTTGATAAGGCATTTCGAAAGGAGAGAAAGCCAAGTACGACTGTTTTTTTTAACGTCCTTTCCAGACCCGTTATATCTTTCTTACCTTGAATATTTCCGTCGGAAAGGTATCCAAAATGAAGAGGAAAGTCCACAAAAATCCCCTTGCACGATGTCACACAACACTTATAACCGCACACTGATCAACACAACTGAATACACAAATAAGGGGGGAGGCACCTTGGGGAACACCATCCCAATATCGTTTCACGCAGAACTTGTGAAAAGGACGGTGGATTTCCTATCCCTTTGAATCTCCTTTCCACGAAGGGGGAGCAAAGATATGGGCGTGTCGACGGGAATGGACCAATCAGAAGCGGCCTGGAAGAAGGAGAGGCCGAAGCGATTCCCTCGGAAAAGCGCCCGGCACTCGCTCTCTCTCTCTCTCGCAATTACGAACGAAATGGCGGGAGATATCTGCGGAGAACTCGACCAAACACTCCACTCCGCTCGGCTGAGTCACACCCGTATCGGAGGCGATCGTGGATTCACTGGAAGAGGGGCCTTCCGATCGACATCGAGTGGCTGGCGAAACTCGGCTTCGCGCGCGCGGCGAGGGCTATTTAGGCGACAGGGGAATCCCCTCCGGAGTCGCGGCGGGAAGGGCGAACCCAGGGCGAGCATCCAGGATCCAGGGATGGAACCGGCGTACGAACTGGCGAGCACTAGCCGATCCGCAGGGCACTTGGTAAAACTGGCGGCTCCCTCAGAAGTCGTTAATTGATTCAGACGCGAGAGAGAGAGAAGGAAACCTTCAAAGAAAAGGGTAGCCAAGTCTTTCGCCTACCACATGCAAACACAAAACACACGCACACCAGTGGTTTCAGCACGGACGCTCCTGATGTGCAGGATCTCTGCAGCGACACTAAAAAATAACCCGGTACCAGGGGGCGGGGGGTAAAATCCGTTCTCTCCTCACCGGCTGGAGGCGCTGCGTGTTTGAAAGGAGGGAAGAAAACACGATCGCGCCGCGCAGGCGGACGTCGTAAAGAAAAAAAAATGAACGAAAAGACAAACGAAAGACGGATTTGGTTTTGCGCCGAAGATGTGGGGAAGGGAGGAAGAAGGTGGTAGAGGGAGGGGATGAGTAGGTTTTTGACGCAAGGGGGAAGGAGAGAAGTGGGTGGGGGTGAGGGGGGATTTTCGAAGTCACTCAAACGAAGGATAAGAGGACTGGCCTTAAAGGATGGAGGGAGGGACAGAAGAATGGGGAGGAAGAGGGAGAGTAGTTCGTCTAGCGGTCGTCTTGGAAAAGCCGGCGCGCGGGTTCTCCTCTCGCGGACGACGGCGCGGAGACGGAAGCGTGGCCGAACACACCGTCGCCTTGGGCAAGACTCACCTTAGAGCGAGCGCTCTCACTCCCTCAATCATTTGCCGGCCTCCCGGTATCACTGTCCACGTGACAGCCGCCCACTCCCTTCCTCCCTCCCGCCCCCCCTCTCTCCACACTTCTCCCTACCTCCCCCCCTCGCCCCGCCCCGCCAGACCGAGCACAAACACGGAGGAGAGAGACTGAGACGAGAGGGGCGAGGAATGAGTCCCGCCTCCCCGCCCAGAGCAGCAGCAGAAAGCAAGAGAACCAACTCTCCCTCCCTCCCAAACTTTTGCCTTTGTCCTAACTTCCCCCCCCCCCCCCCAAACTGCCACCTCATTTCTTCCCACCGGATCACACAGATATTCTTTTTATTTTCTGTGGCCAAGAGGGGGCTCTTTCTGTTCCTGAGGGAGAGGAAACGGTCAACGGGGTTCGAGAGAGATTCAGACTAGGGTGGGCAAGAGAGCACCCATTTTCTTCCGATAGTTTGGCATGAGAGGAAGGGGGCATCGTCAGGGTGTGCAGGCAGTCCTGGGTGCCTTGAACGCTCGGTCAGCAGGAGTCAAGGAACAATGGGTTAGGGTGAGGGGGATGAAGAGCGTGGAATAGGACTGGATAAGAATAGGGGTGTGTGTTTTCTGCGTATGGTTTGCTTGGGGAAGTGTTGTGGGAGCGGGGGCGATACCAGATGGCGAATATGACTCGAGTGAGAGTTTGCGAGGATTTTTTGAACTTAAATCTAAGCAGATGGATAGGGATGGGTAATGAGGAAAGGAAGATATACAGGGTGGAATGAATGTGGGGGGTATACCATTCTCATGAATACCTAATTAGAGCGATATATAGAATATTGAGATGGACTAAGAAAACTGCTGAAGTAATAAACTAATTATCGAAATGTTAATATATATTAAGAAAAGAAAACAATGATTTGGCATGGAGGGCAAGTTTGTTTACACAACACTTGAAATTCTCAATTAAATGAGACAAAAACAAGATGTGTCACCATTATAAACTAAATTTCTTTTTACCTTATCTGTCTGTGAGTTGAGTTATTCAGTAAAGAAAATTCAAAAGGTTATGGGCCCAGACATCCAATATTTACAGAGAGAGTGTAATTTAAAAAAGGGAAGAAGTGACAGTTGGGAAGTGCCCGATTGAGAATTGTCAAGGACTAAGACAAGATGGATCGGTGAAGCCGAGTGGCCATTATGGAAAAGGAAAATTCGTGATTTAAGGGATTATCACGAAGGTGCCTTAGACGTCATTCATAAGAGGTTATTCAAACCAGCCGAATTAAATAACGGAACTTGAGATGAACAAATTAAGGCACGCAAGGCGAAGAGCGATTGGTACCGCAAGGCAAATAGTTACGCAAAGTCAATGATCGCAAGTTCTGTGAAAGATTCAGTGTACCAGAAGATAATGGATAAGGAAACCACTTACGAGGTCTGGGAAGCACCGAAGCAACAAGTGAGGATCAGGTGTTTAAGCTTTGCGCCGATTTCCTGGCTTTTAATTGGAATGCAGGAGAAGACGTCTCCGCGCACGTTGCCAAATTGAAGAGCTTGTGAAACGAAATGAACATGGGTCTTAAAGCCAGGGGTGAGAATAAGATGCCTGATTTCAGTTTAATATGTAACGTTTTGTATATTTTACCGAGCTCCACCGAAACGTTCAAATCAAGTTGGATATTGCTGACCAAGGAAGTCGTTAAGACTTTTGACGAATTGACTACGAAGTTTTGTATTTTCGAGAGAAACTTCAGAAAGAGTGCATATAGTGAGAAATTCGCTCAAGAGTCCCTCGTAGTCAGACCGGACAAGTAAAAAGTAAGACGATATAGGCTATAGGATATTTATTCTAAATAAATTTGAATTTTAAGCCATTATGCATTCGTGTAACACCAATGATTTTGAAAAAATATGGTGACCAAACGGAATGATACCAAAAGAAGTATTTACCAAATATGAATGCGCCAAAAGAATATAACAGAAAAATATTTTGGTGAGTCCAGGAGGGCGAACACCAAAGATAATATGTTAGTAAATAACCTCGAAATTCACGCTCTTAAAAAAATCTCAATATCTTAAAGCAGGATGTTACGCTTGAAAGCAAGCCTTTCAGTTACTAAATACCACAAATATACGTAGAAAAAATTATAGAATTAAAATGCATTACTTTTCCCGTAAAAAGCTTTAAAAATATATTTTCAAAGGGTAGGTAACGACGAAATTATCGGCTATGGGTCCTACCAGTTCGATGGATGACACATAATACTTTCATGGCAGCAATTTTTTATTCATTACTACCGAAATTTGAGCTAAACACTTCAAGACGAATGCATAATTACCCTCAATCACCATTGATAACGTGATGTCTTCAATCATTATGAATTGGTAAACAAAAACACTACCATATCTATGTTATGGAAAGGGTTTTGTCCTCTGTAGCTGAAAAATATATTAAATGAAAATATGGGCTCTTGGAAAGGAAGACAAGAGTGGAGAGAAGGTGAAAATATTATGAGGCACATGAATTCCAATAGAATGGAAATATTTTCAACACATAAGATTCAACTTCGAAAGTACATATGATTAATGCATTCAGGATACCCTAAACAAGAAAGAGCAAGGAAAATAGGAAATTGGGAAATAAATTTATGATGCGAAATAATGATAAAATAAAACAAAAAACCCAACGCAAAACCATCTTCGAGGGCAAAGGTACCTACGGATCAAAAATGTAAGAACTAGCTCATAACTTGAATTAACTTTGAGAGGAGTATGCTCCTAACAGAATAAATAATACCATAAATAAAACTAAGCGTGAATGGATGCAAAAGAAAGAAGTTAATACATTATAGATAAAGAGACTTGTGCGGTAAGGTCAATTCGGTCATATGGACCCAAATTGATGGCCCGAAAAGATAAATGAAAGGTCTCCATCGGAGAGAAAAAAGTGGAATATGTAGAGTAAGATAATCGCAAGATATCAAATATGAAGCCATCACCACTTAAATCCATGACATTCCGTCGGAGGCTTGGTAAATGAAAGACGCTTGAGGCTGATAATCAAGCACGGTGGCAGTTTTAAAGAGCTCGATATATATAAAACTTGCATGGACTCGTCGTATGCAGATGATGAGCTTACCAGCAGAAGATTTGTAAGGATGATTTCCCGCAAAGACAGCAAACAATTATGGACCTAAACTTCGCATTTTGGAAATATGAATAAGGTAGGGTGATTGACATTAGGAAATGACAGCATTATTTTGCGGATTTTGAAGTCTCTAGATACGGGGAAGGAGGAGTTCAGTGAGGTAAGGATTTCCACTAAGAAAAAGGAAGGTTAAACCGGTGGGACGATGTCGCTTTATTTTACTAACGGGACAAAAAAGAAAGAACTATTCAGGGATAATGAGCTCTGAATGTGCTCTTCAGGAGAATTATGTTTTCGGAACTAATTGCTGTCCACGAACTGTCTGACAACAAGCCCTGATGCCTGAAAAGTTGAAGGTCTTGACAAGGCCCGAAGTGATTTCGCACTTTTGATAAAAAAAATAAATTAATAAGAGAGAAATTAAGAGCAACCACAGGCATACAAGCACACACGACGCATTTCGTCGGAGGTGTTTGGACGAAGTGACTACCCACGGGTAGATGGGAAGCGAAGGATTTCTGATGGCGAGTGATCAAAATTTCCTCCTCCTTTTCTTCGTGGGGTGAAGGAGAGAGGGGGTAGGTGTGAAGAGAGAGAGAGACGGAAAAGAGGAGGCAGCTTGACAGGACGACGCGTTCGGACATTTCCCTCCGGGAGGTTGGGGAGAGAGACGTCTGAGAGGAAAGCGGGAGAAGGACGGGGGTGGAGGGAGTCACCCGTCCTGCTGGCGTGATCTCGGGGGCGACGTGAAAATAAAATGGTCTGCTCTTGAAAACTGAAAATAAAAAAAATTGTGCAGGTCCAAAGGAGGTGTGAAAAGGGAAGCGTAGGAAGTACTGAGGGAAGGGGGAATGGACGTCGTCCTTAGGGGGAGGACGGTGGCCCTCTTTGAGTCAAACTGTTCTCCTGTCAGAACTGTTCATACTTCCTGATATGAACGATATGAATAGAAAGATTCCAAGAGGTTCGCTTCTGCAAGGGATTTAATCCCGTGAATTCTCCTCCACGAGAAGTTGAGTAACTCGAACATACTTTTGTCCAACAACTTTTCTTGCCGAAACGAATTCACTGATTTTATAGCGTCAACTTTTTTAGAACCAATATGTTGCGAACTTTAATATTTGTTTTATTTAGTCTGGGCCGAATTCAACGTTGGAATCTTCTCCTTCCGTAGCCTAGGGCGTCCCACTAGTAATAAAGAGAAAGCTAGATAGTTAGGTATTTACAAATAGGAGCAGAGGATTCCGTTCGGCAGCATCGATTTTGAATTCAAGAGAGGGAATCAATGCTCTTCCGAGAACTGCAATAGAAATTTAATCTGCATTTTTGATTGGTGGATTTCGATGTGCCTAGTGTTGTATTCTGAGTCCTCGAATTATATCTCAATCTATATTCACTTTATTTATAAACTACTCGAACGTGACCTAAAGATAGGGAACTAAAATCTGAGAGGCTAATAGAAAAGGTAGGTTAGCTCCGGAACTGCAGTTTTAATTTAGTTTCAACGTAGCTTTGTCAGAAAACAAATCAATAGCTGGAGCCCCCTTGCTAATTATACCAGTATGAACAAAGTATTAAAGTAAAACTATATAAAATTAATACAGAGACGACGGGCCTGCCGTTACTACTATACCTATTATTTTACCTTCCGCTTTGACTACAGAAAACTGATGGCCCAAAAGGAATGGTCACAAAATATTTTATGCCAAAAATGACCGCCTCTTGGTGGGATGGCTATCGAGAGAGTGTGTTGCGACCACAAGGACTTCGACCACTCGATCGTTCTTCCTGATCCATGTACGCTAAGGACTGGTAAAGTAGCCGAGAAGGAGAGATTGGAGGTAAATGCCGCTGCGACATGAGAGAGAGCAGTTAAGGAGGAAGGTGGAACATAGTCGGATTGGAGGTATATTTTTGCGAGTCAAGCACTCCGCTATCCTCTCTCCACTCCGACACACTTTGTGGGGACCGTCGAAATGACCCTCGCGTCGCGTCCGCTTGCCGTTACGATATTTCGGAGGGCCATCCTTTCTGGTGAGGTGGGAGTCGCACGAGGGAGGAGGGTGGGCTGAATTAGAAGGAGGAGGGATGCATAGTTTGGGAGGGAAGGAGTGTTTGAAAAAGGCTGGATGTAAGATGTGGGCGTTCTTGGCTTAGTGAGAGGGCCGGGGGGTGATTGGGGGAAGGAGTTGACGTTGGACGATGCAAATTGTTGGGAGATGTGCTCCATTTTAGACCCCATTAACTGACACTGAAGGATGAGACTCGTAATAGCCTGAAGTAAAATGCACAGCTTCGTGCAAGGATAATAAAAATAATTAAGGAACTGTCCAGATTTTATCTATACCCGACACTTACCATGTGCCCATTGAGAAAACATGTACTACATTCACAGAAAGGATTTATGACGAAAAGAATATAATCATTGCAATAATATTGATCCAAAAATTATAGTTTTGCAAAATTGACCATGGAATCAGATGTAAGAAATACTAATGATGTTTTTATTCAATATATAAATAGTCTAATCAATACCACAATAAAAAAGAAGCTGTGTGGTTAAGTGAGGAATTACAGTTAGAGGTGCAGTAAATTCCCGATTATCCATTCGCGCGTTATCCGGGCTGCGGGTTATCCGTTCACCTCCAATCTATTTATTATATCGGCAGTGGTCTGAAAGGTAAGTAAACTTTTGTTATATTCCTCTAATCGTGACTTTCACTACGGCCCTAGCGACTGGTTCGATGCCTTACGCCAGGCTTCGTGCCTTCACCCGAGGCTTGCGAACATTTAATTGCGGCCGGGACAGCTCTATCCATTCTTTTTAGTCAGAAAACGCTATTATGTACAGCGAGAATCTTTTCGTTCGCAGATTGTGTTATTTTCTATGGAGTTTATTTATTCTTTCGGCACACCGTAGAGATATTAATCCGGAAAGAACCAAACTGCGGAATACCCGTGTTTCCCGATTATTCGTGCACCCTTTACCAGTCATTAGCACAGAAAATCGAGACTTTACTGTGTTATTCTTTGCCAACTGCACTTAAACTTAAAACTGCACAAATCTGTCGCAAAAGGGAGAGGAAAGAGATAAACTAGTATTATTTTCAACAGCTAAAATACACTATTCACATAAAACATTACGTAAGTAAATAGTCAAACATAAGCAAGTAACAGGCAAACCGAGATAATGGTTATAGCAAACTTTCTTCCTGAGGTCTTGGGGGAAGACAAGGGGAAAGAGAACGAACAATGCCTCTAAAGCTATCAAATCTCTGCATTTTAAAAGTTTTAAAAAGTCGCCGTAAGATCGACACATCAAAATAAGATCAGAGAAAATATATCAGGAGTTATTAATGTTGAGCAACTAAGAGACATTGACCAACAAAATCAAAATATTGTCGCTCATTGAAGAGACTTTCTCGGCTGTTATGGTTTGAGGTCAAATGTCTACACGCTGTCATCTATCTATGACGGCCTGAAATATAATGTCCAAATACCATCAGTCATGAGAAAAGCATCGATAGCTATCTAAAAATCCATAAACGGAAAAAGTAGGGGATACATTTATTTAGCTGAAAAATAATGGAAATTCAAAAAAAAATATCGGACACCGCATTGAAAAGAATATTCAGCATCATGTGAGTATCATAGTCTAAAGTGGTCTAATTGGCATCTTTTTACAGACACTTGGGGGCTTTCATCATTATTTCAAAGCACATTTTCCCTTTATCTTCATAAAAAACAAAAGAAAATACAACCTTGATATTGTCTTACCACTGTGAGAAAGAGACAGTTTCATACTTGTAGTGATGCAAATGTTGAACGATATGCCCCAC
The DNA here is from genome assembly GCA_933228895.1 of Platycnemis pennipes. Lineage (NCBI taxonomy): Eukaryota > Metazoa > Arthropoda > Insecta > Odonata > Platycnemididae > Platycnemis > Platycnemis pennipes. Next base: position 88,343,910 of record OW121851.1, read on the forward strand.
CATCTCTCCAGCATCACCATTCCAAGTGGATCGTTATGGTGTGGCGGCTAGAGTGCTAGCTTACTATGCCGAGGCCTTGGGTTCGAATACTGGAAGTAGCAGTTTTTTCTTGAGTATACCGGTACCTATTTAAGTGTTTAATGGAGCGCATTTGAAGTTTTATTTCAATAAAGATAGGTTACAGTACAGCCCCTGCTTAAAATCTACTTCCGCAGCAGGCGACCTTTCCCTTTTATATAATTGCGAAGCTACTGCAACTCTAAGGTCATCATTGTGCTTAAAACATAATAAATTCTCTTTAAAATACATAATTTGAAGCGTTTAAAATACCCAAGTGGGAACCGAGTTCCAATCATTCAAAAACAAAAAGCCTCACGAAAACAGCAACGCGTGGCCAAGGAGTTAGCGCTTCTGCGATCTTTAAAGTGTCCGGATAAGAGGAGATGAGAGCAGAGTGGCGAACGCGAAGCGCGAAGAGAGTGAGTGGGGGGAGGTGAGGAAGAGTCGAACCGGAGAGGAGGGGATGAGGGATGGATGGGAACTGTTGTGTAGCATGAAGACGGCCGAGCGAGTAACTAATGGTGTCCGCGTACTAGCGAACCAGGGTGCGTATGCTCGATCTCGTTCACCACTCAAGCTGAAAGCGAAGGCCGCCGTCGCGGCTGGGAGGCAGGAGCGAAAAAGAGGGAGCAGATAAGTGGAGGAGAGGAGGAAATGTGAAGGAGGGGGAGGGAACGTTGGCCAATAAACAGGAATTGAGTCAAGAGAAAAAAATCGAAGAAATTTTCTTCCGATGTCTGAGATTTAAAGGTCCCTATTCTCTTTCTTTTCCAGGAGACTGAGTAGTTACATCACTAACGGTTCTGACCGAAAGAGAAAGCACGGAAGAAAGAGGGATTGAAAATGTTGATATTAACTTTAAAAGAGAGAGAGTAAAAAAAGTAACTTTACCAAGCATTAAAGATAATTGTGAGTAACAGTAGTTATTCGAGGGAAGCGACCAACAGCTTAGGTCATTTGCGCCATTAAGGATAAGTGAGTTTAAATTTTACTGGGAAAGAAAGCAGTGTAGAGTGAAATCCGGTATCGGGATGAGCGACGACTCTACGAAAGGCGACCAGTGCTCTCCAATTCCTTCAGGTAGGGATTGGCATATCAAAGAAAACCTCCGCGATTCGATTTCAGGCCTGTAGACACCACACCAGCCCAGCCCCAAATTACAGCTAAGAATACATAAAGACAGTATTTCGAGAAAATGCTAATTAATAGCATAATTTAGACTTGTTCGGATTCAATGATTATATTTCACGAATTTTTCGTCGCGACAATTCGACCCAAACGAAATTGGGCCAATTAAATCGTATGACTTTAATGATACTTTCCGGGTCCCCACAAATCTACAGCGAAGATCATCACCAAAAAATAATAAGATCGGTCATTGTCATCTAGCTGTTCAGGTCGAAACCTACAACCGGAACTCTCTTAAACCCTTACCTGTTTCAGACAGTCAAAGGAAACTGACTCAGCATCAAGTAGCGAAGGAATTGAGGAAGCAATGGGCCTTGGTAAAAATCGTGACTTCTCTATAGCAACTGTGATTGCGCATTATAATTTCCATTACCTCTCCTCATGGTAAATCAAGTCATTCCAAGAGCCTTGGACGCCACTTCAAATATATAGTGTGGGCGTTGATGGGACAGGGAGACAAGAACAAGAGTTGGCGTTAATTCAGAAACGAGAGGGAAACGAATGAGTGATGGGGAAATAAGACAATATAAAATTAAAATTGATAGGAGGAAAAACGCCTGGAGGTTTATTATTCTCGCAATTTCTATCGATCCTGGCAAAGCAAGTTGAGAGCAATGCATTATTGGGAAGAAATCCAATTGCGCGCAGACAACTCAGATATTGGATTACAAAATAACTTAAATATATCTCAATTTTGTACCCATTGCTGAGCAAGTTGTTTCCCGAATAGCGGTAGAATAGTAATGAGTAGTTTGGTTGAGGTTGACATTTTCTTGGAAAAGAAAAAGGTGTGAAGTGACAACTGGCGTTAGGGAAGAGCCTACTCTTAAAATCGTGGAAAATCGCAAAAGACCTAATAACGATAATTAATCCATAAACAGCGGCTCCTTGTATCGTCACAACTTTGGAAAACACCAGTACCACATTTAATCTTATCCACCATGCATATTAAACATTTTTAGGATGAAGCTAAAGAATGAAGAGCTCAAGCGAATTCGCAGAGAGCAGCTATTGCTGCTTACGGTTCGAGGTCAAGTTGAATTTACTAGCCATGCCGAACAGAGCAAGCAAGGGAATTAAGAAGAGTTTAAAGAGCAAATAAACACAATACATTATTGAAAGACTCATTTCACAGGTGAACTTAAATACCACGCTAACTCTGAGTATGCTATTATAAGCATTCGTCAATTACCTCTCTTTCAGCTAACTAGCCTTTAATAAACTTGTTTAGTTGTTTTTATCGAATAATCATCAGTTTTCTGCATTGTTAAACTTTAAATCCCTTTTAAATTGAAAGGGATAATTATATTTTCCCATGGTCCCAAAATCCTTGCTTTTAAACTAATCATTAATTACAACATACAATTCTTCGCCATAGAGCGACGATGAACATAAGTGAAGCGAGTCCATGATTGGCAAACCTTACTGAGGCTACTACGAGAATTTCGAATCTGAGGAAATGAAGGATCACTATTCATGACAGAAGAGAATGAATAACCTTGATACAGGGAATTATTGAGCCAACTTTTCGTACCCAACACGGCACTGAATTTGAGGTCAGTAGAGTGTTTAGTGCACTGCACTTCCACGACGGAGCTCTAGTTTAAATCTAGGCGCGCCAGGTATTTTAAGGGTATATTAAGATTCTTATTCGCTTACTACTTGTGTGCTATGAGAGAAAGATAAGCATGCAAGACACAACACCCGTAGCAATAAACATCGCAATTTATACTTTCATGTGGCCTACGCTTCATCCTTTTTGCATAGAGACCTCCAAAGCTTTCTTTTGTGCCCCTTCCCTCCTTCATCTTCCAAATACTTGCTCCCCTAAAGGTGATAACGAACCACTGACGTGTTCCAGGAGTTTAAAGATGGTTTAAAAATTTCTGACGGCTTTTCTTTCTCCTCAAAAAAAATGAATTGATGAAATATAGTTCCCAGAGTCTTTTTGAAGTTTCAATTTATTAATGGTAAAATTAACTTAAAAATTGTATTTATGGATTGAAATTCACAAATTATGGGTAAAAATACATTATTTTCCAAAGAACATCGATTTTACGAAATATTTAATAATACCGACTAATATACCGCTAAAATACCGGCTTTAAGACTTCGTTTAGGACCACGGAGGCCTTTTTTGGCCTAGATGGTACAAATGTTAACTGCGATTAACATTAGGAACGAGAGGCGTGAATTCTATGAATATTTAAAAGACGGCGACAGGTTCCAAATCAAGGAGCAAAGAAGGGTCAGCGGGGACAAGCGCACAGATTACATTGGCGCATGAATTTACTGCTCGGATCCTAGTAACTGTAATATTAAAATTTGTATTCACCTGCAGTAAGATTAAAGTATGACAAATATTATTAGGTACATATTCAACTTTGTAACACCTTAAAGGCCATTTAAAGGGAATAATTGGAAGCGTTGCGTTTGTGACCCAATAAATTATGCCACAAAAATTGCTATACAAGAATTTGAAGATAATGAAAATTAATAAATAAATAATCGTTTCATCGATTATGATCACCTATATGATGCATTGAGATTCGAGCATTATCTTACGCAGTGATACAAATATCTAGAACAATAGATAGTGGTGATATATGAAAACATTTGCTACTGACCATTTGTTTTACTCGAAAAAACATACAACTTTAGGTACAATCACTTACGACCCGACAATAAATGTGTATTGACAAAGGAATGGAAAAAATAATTATTACATCTTTATCTGGAAATAAAATCTTGAGTGCAGTGTTGCCAGCTGGAGATCAGCTTAGGCGATAGCTGGACGAAACACACATACATACAGAATGTTAACGAGGGGAAGTTGGGTAGAATTTCAGCCTGGAGTCACCACCACTCAGATTCTTGACAAGGGCTAAGATTAATTATTGTAGGGACATAATAATTAATCAACCACCTCATACAGACACCTTTATACAGTCTCCCTCTGACATTTTTCTGCAGTCTGTATTGTATGAGGCGGGAAATTAGGGAAAGGAATAGCAGTGGGATGGGTAGGACGCTATTATAGGGAGAATTTCGTTGTTGATGGGAGAACGCCAAGGCACATTTGATGAGATGTAACGAGGTCTTCGAAGATGCTGGCTACCCATCCCGATGGCCTGAATTTTAATACAAACTGGCAGTGGCAGAGATTTTTATTGGTACTCCTTTCCCATTATTTGTTATTTGTCTGTTATGAGCTCTATTGTATTGTATAACTCAATTATGTTCTTAATGGACCAGTCCAAGAACAGTAAATAAATATTATTATTATTATTATTATTATCCCATCTTCAGTGCAGTGTTCGAGAGTTTCAGACGCGACATTACAAGGTTATTGCGGAAGCAGTGTTTCGATTCCTTTCCTCCGTTTCACAAACAATCCCACCAATATCTAATTGGTGGGATTATACGTACATGTATCGTTTGGAACATGTGCGTAATTAGATACAATTACGCACATGTTCCAAATAGCGCTAATGGCCTCACGTTTCCTCCACCACATGGCAACAACATGAAAAATAGTCTCAAAATGTGAGCTTTGTGAACACACAAAAAAACATGCGTCTAACCAATCTTAGCTTTCATTGAAAAATTATTATAATGAATACTCATTTGAATGAATGGGATACACATAGTGCCATTTGGAACGCTAAAATTCTGTCCAAAATTTATCGCTTTTTATTCTCTTCGGTTATACAACCATATCGAGCTACCTTCGAATTCCGATCGATCGAATTCCGATTCTTTTTCTCCTCTTACTCTTACCGGCTCACCCAAGAATTGTTTCCTCTGACAAAATCAACCTGAAAGGGGATCGGGTTGGTGTGGTGGCTAGAGTGCTGGCCTCCCATGCCGATGGACTGGATTCAATTTCCGGTAGTGGCGATTTTTCAGTGGCAAACCGGTCCCTTCTTGAGTGCCTAGTGGAAGGCATTTCAGGTTCAGTACTCCGCCTGTCGGATGGGACGTTAAGCCATGGTCCCGTTGGCGGCTGTCGTTAAAAGTAGGCTAATGCCGACACCGGGTTTCTCGCAAACCTTCCTCCATTGTCTACTATTAAAATGTTCCTACCGTCACCCAATCACCCACCTATCCTAAATATCGCCAGTGACCTTAGCCGTCAGACGCCTCCCCTGAAAAACTAACTAACTACGTACTATCTTGTCTTAAATTTCCCGCTTTTCATTTTCTTTACTTCCACAATCACATGAAGCTACCCGGAAATCTGATTTTTATAAAAAAATAAGTATGTTTCTCTGACAAAAACAACGTGAAAAAAATCGAAATCCATTTGAAATACTACTTTGAGTTTGGAGAAGTGGCGGTGGAGGAACTCGCCAGTCAATGTCGCTACGCAGGATAGGAGAAAACCAGGAGACGGAAGACGCTCTAGCAACCCGAAGCCTCCCACTCTCCCCCTCCGCAGCGCCCGAGGAGTATTTTACGCTTCGGGGCCCGAAGGGAGCAAAGGTAAAAGGGTTAGAAGAGAGGTGGCCCGGAGCCAAGACACGAGCGCTCTTTAGCGCAGTGGAGGGAGAAGGTCGAAGGCACGGTCGCGAGGGTAGGGAGGGGGAGGAACAGCAGGAGAGAGGGGTGTGAAGGGTGCGCGGGTGGCGAGTTGACACCGTTGGAAACGGAGGGGAGGGGGGTGGCGGGGGAGGAGTGGACGGCACGAGAGAGGAGCAACAGAGTAGGAGGTGGTGTGGCCGAGCGCCGAGAAGAGGGGGATTGATGAGCTGGAGATTAGTGCGCAGTGATCGAAAGCACATAATGAAACGACAAATGGGAGGAAGCGACCTAAACTCGGATAGGAAAACGATAAGGTTTCATGCCGAGCCTCCAAAAGGACGGGTTAAGAGGTAACGGGTTGTTTAAGGCTGCGATTAGGTGGCAAAATAAGCTTGCTGCGCCACGGCATAACTGATCCTCTTGATCGGAGCCAGTAAAAGAACAAATAGCAGGAGCTTTAAAGAACGAGGATATTCATTCTACATTAAGGAGCGAAAACGGAAATGCATAGTGACTGTAAGGTTAGTATTTTCTTTCTACATTAAACTGATACGTAACAGAAAAGAGTTGTTAACGTGACATCAACATTATTTGGCACTCTACCTTTGCAGGGTTTACCCCTACGTTGTTCCTCTTTTATGTTTGGAAGTGTGGGCGTGTTAAATCTCGAGGGTGTGTGTGAGTAAGGTGTATGCATGTAATTCCCTGGTAAAAATATTTTGTTCAAACCCTTAACTTGATGTATGCATATGTTAACTACTGTAGGAGTGGTCAAAATAAAAATTTTTAAACCAGCAGAGTAGGATTTCTAAATGACGTCCACGTCACTGCGAAAGGTTTTTTAAAAAGTGAGATGAGAAGGTAGTAAGAGCAATAATCAGCATTCTCGACATAAGAAAGAGGGCGGATTATAACAAGGGAGGGAAGCAAAGCAGGGTGGTAAGAGAAGAGCGGCTTGATAGGGTATGTAAAGGGTGTCCCAGACAATACTTAATGATATGTCTTTCCTTTAAAGTTGCACTGCAGGGAGGTGTGCGACAATGCCCACTTGCGCTGCTAGTTCAAAGGAACATTAAGCCAATATAATATAGAGGATGAACACTAGGAATTATTCTTCTAAGTGTGCCAGCCAATGTCACCAACCGCCCTTTCTGCTTTGTGTACATTAATTAAGGTACATACAATAAATGTTACGTTTCGAAGTAATTTTGAGTCATGTATCCGAAAATAAATCAAAGGCGTGGGAAATCCAAGTTTGAAAACAGAGAATGTCCATCATACAGCCTTTTAAATAAGCATATTTAATTCCAATCACTGATTATAAATTATGTTTCCTTCTTTCCATCTATCATAAAAGTACAATCTATTATTTCAAGGATAGAAAACTAATAAAATTCGTTCACAAAATTCGCACTTTCCAGAGAAAATGATAATAAAATATCCCTCAAGAATTTGCGACAGTTAAAAACCGCTGAATACAAATTACTCTCAAATTCTTCATTGAAAAGATTGGAAAAATTAGCACTTATAATATCTGATAAATATCTGATTAGTATAATAGTATAATAAATATGTGATTAGTTCTGTCATCACGTCCGTCTAAAACCCCAATAAATCCCTGCATCCTATTGGATGGAATGCTCTACAATGTCTACCTTAAGCTCTGTAACCATGAGGGATCTTGGCCCTTCTTCACGTCGCTTGTCATCGTGGAATAACAAACAATTATTGTGATTCCCCATCTAACAATAAGAATGCTTTTGGCTCTGTGACATTTAGGCAGCTTCTAGTTAGTGGGCGAGCACACCCGACTGACAAACTAGGTTAACTAGCCTGGCCTAATTCGAATGGTAATTGATTATTAGTCAATGTTTTAGAAATATCTTAATAAAATAGATCCGCCAAAAGATTATAAATATATTTAAGAATAATGAGTCTAGTTAAATTAACGAGCAGAAACACAAAGCATATTTTCGCCCATGAATTACTCGAGAATAAGTCATACTTAAATTAAGGCAAATAAAACGTTCATCGGTTGCGCAATAAAGGATATATGGCTTGATTTCAATTTTTTTGCCTTGAAAAAAGCCTAGTTATAGTGAACTAAAACCGGAAAAAACATTAAATATCCTTGAACGTGGAATGTTTGGAGTACCACATGCGTTCAAAGCTGCTAAGAGCTTTTCATGGTTAAGTACTGAAAACTTAGGCTTTCGTTAAGAAATGAGGGCATATCAAAGAGGTGCATCAAATAAAGTTTTTAATTACGATATCGGGAGCTCTTAGCTTTGGACGAATCTTCATTGTTTTCAATTTAAGGTTCAGATAACTCTAAGGCTTATATTAAAAAACATTTTTATGATTTTTACGTGAAGAAAAACATCGATAATTTGCAATAAAAACTATATCTTCTTGGCAAGTAGTTATCAAATACCACTTCTATAAGATACACTCTTGACTATCCAATTTGATTTTATCCTCAATAATCATTAATGAGGAGTAATAGCAGCAAAACGTTTTTGGAGTCTCAGTGGGATCAGCGACGTGGAAAAGAAATACTTTCCACAGTTATTTTCATCAAGCATTAATACTGACCAAACAAGGGCGTCATTTAAAAAATACGTAGAAGGTGTTACGAGAGGCGATAGTTGGGGCAAACACAAACGAGATCAAACAAAAGTCTGGACGAGGGGAGATAAGTGAGTGAGTGGGCGGTGACAGCACGAGGCGAAGTCGGCAAGGGCGACGACCCGGAGCGCACCACTTATTGAGGGCACACCGGGCTGATCAATGCGCGGCCCCAAGAAATATATATTGGTGGCATTTTCAAGAGTTGCTACGTAAAGAACCAGGGTGGCCACACCAAAGTTAGGTCTGAATGTAAGAAATTAAGACCAAACTCATGATGAAAAAAATAACGTCTGATAATATCTGAGATATCAAAAAGACTTATCACTCTCCCAACTAAAGAAGATTAAAGGAACCTACTATGAGGAGAACCCCCAGGAAGGAATCTGTGGGGGTTAAACTTTCACTCTCCCGGTAAAATAATAAAGCACAAAAGTTGAAGACGTAGATCTCTGAGTCCTTTATCTTTTATTTAACTTCACCAGCATTGCTGAGAGGAAATGCAGGAAGAAAAAAACAAGCATAATATTTATAGTGTGGAAAAATAGATGCAAAGATACGCTGAGGCAACAAGCAGAGAAGAAAGAGAAAATACACATACTACTACGAAAATAATATTGGGTTGAGGAAGTTCCGCGGAATATTGATATATCTGGGCTCCGTGCTGGTCGAATAGCACGGAATAGCTGGTCGGTAGCACAAAGAAAATAGTATGGTAAGTATATGAAAAATTTTCAGAACTTAAAAGGCTTATAATAATTAATAAGAATAAATAAGAAAAAAACTTAAAATAATAATAAGAATACCTTGGTCTTTAGAATGTATTTATTTTCTTACTCTTCCTTTACAATGTTATTCATTCTCCACTTTGCCATTTAGCTTATATCAACAACCGATTGGCACTTATATCAATAACAGATTTCGTTCCGAACTGTGTCTATACCTATCGTTGGAATCTATTATTTTATTGCAAAATTTTCCCGCTTATCGTCTTCTAACTTCCTCTATACGCAGTTTAACGTATGAGGCTTAACCTTGTGGAACCACGAGATTGGAAATGAAACGTCGCCTTGTAAGTATGTACATTCCACACACACACTTTATTGGTATGGATCATGGTTTCGACATTTAAATGTCATTATCAAGACATCACAAGATCATTGTGTAATAAAAAGTATGTTAGTGGTATACACTTACAACGCGACGTTTCATTTCCACTGTACGCCTTATTTCTTTGGTGAATGTTTTTAATCATCTTTCTCTCTAATGCTTTCTGCTTCGTCTCACTATTGTCATTGAAACGCCCACAAATGCTGATTTGCTCATTTACTTCTCTAATAGGCAAGCCGAAGCTAAGCTGCATACCTACTATTTTAATGGGGTTCTCTCACGCCAGAATGTGGATCCATGGTCATTAACTCACATCTCATCGTAAATGCCTTGTGGTGTGTGTGTTTAAGTAGAGTCTCTCCCACTGCTTCATTCATGCTTCCATTCACTCAGGATTACAGCTATAGAAGAAGCCATTCTACTTATTTACAATATGATATTCTGCATTAGCACCTTCCAAAATCAAATTAATTTGATTGTCCGCACAATTTAAGAGAAATTTAGCCCATAGATACTAATTATCGCCAATCCATTAGCCACCTTTCCATGTATAAATGCCAGGAAAGCTAATACTGATTGAATAACTAAAAGAAAAATTGAAAAATTTTTCATCATCATGAACTGATAGAAAATCAGTGGGAAATATAATGATTAGAGTTCTTGAAGGTGACGTCTTAAACGAAAGGTAGGGGGCGCAAACAAATTGAAAGTTGATTACTAAATAGAGTTTAATGAACCATTATGGATCCCGTGCCAACAGTTTTACGCTCATGTATTGTGTAATCCTAGCGTTTTAGCAACAAATATTCTTTGAATCTCATTAACGTGGTTTTAATAACCAAATAAACATTCGATATTATGATGAGATGCCAGTTATCTCAGATAATCTTACAGTGAGAACTGTTTTAACAGACGCCGATGCCAAATGAAAAATGTTAGATGCAAATATGCCAACAGTAATTTCTTAAAATGTGACAAAAAAAAACATTTCGTTATCATTTTTGTGCCGTTTCAAATATAAGCATACTACGAAAAAAGTGGCCAAAAATGAGAAGACAGCGGAAATTATCAATGGCTTTCTCAGAAAGAAAGAACGAAGCCTCCATCGGGAGAAGAGCGTAATGAACTCTACGATGACCTAGAGGGGAAGAATACCTAGTATGTCTCAGGGATGAAAGGGGAACGGCGCAGGAAGAGGAAAGAAATAAAAGGACATGAGGAAAAGAGGGGTGACTGAGAGAGATGAAGGAGGAAACTGGGGAGAGAGAAGACTGAGAAGGGCAAGGTGCCAATTCGTCTGCCTTCTTTCTCTCCCTCTCGGCCTCCCCCATCCCCATTCGCCCACCCACGCCCGCCTGCGTCATCCACATGTCTGCCGTTTCGTCACACGCCACCTACACCCCCTCACACACTCCTCAGCTCCTCTCTCAACCCCATCTCCACTTTTCCCCTCCCCTCCTTCTATTCCCATCTCCTCCCCCTCCCCTTCTCTTCCCACCTCCCTGGCGTAATCACCCCGACGCGCCCCGAAGCTACACGCTACAGTCTAAACGGTTTCTGTCGCGTCAACTTTTCTCACGTCTCGTTTCTGGCAACACTTGAGTGGAAGGATGAAGTCATGCCAGAATCTTTTTGCCCAAATATTATTATTATTATCATTGCGATCGTTTCTTCCCCTCCATTTCCATTCCTCAGCGGAAGGGGCCAGAATTTTTCAGAATACTAGAGAGAGCGCGTGCAGCATTCGCGACGGCTGGGGTTGCAAAGCGATGAAAGGGGGATTAATGGCTCCACCGGGGCGTTATCGCTCGCCCCGAGGAATATCTCGGGCTCGAAACGTGTCGGGCCTAACTCCACCTCACCAGTCACGTCGAAAGGGCCCGAGAGGTCCTTTCGGATGCTTCCTTACAACTCCCAAATTCTAAGGTGTGACGTCTCTTGTAAGTGGATGAATGAGAGGGTGCGTGTAAAATTAAATTTCAGGAAAAGTTGAGAAGAGAAATTCCGAAGAGGAAGAACTTCTTGAATTCCCTTTCTATTATGTCCCTACAGTTGTGGGTAAACTTCAGTAATTGGAAAATGTTGAGGATTTATTATTCCAAATGGAGCATAGCTTTAGCACTTGAACATCCCAACACATCCTTCCGGCAATGAATTTAGTCACCGTGAGAGGTAAAAGGGGAATATTAAGTATTAAACTCTGTAGCTGTTTCGTCTTACTAAAAATAACTCAATGTACGATTCATATAGTCCCAGGAGTAGTGAACTTGAGTGGTAACGGCGGAAGAGCAAAACAGAAACCGCCGCACAAAGATAAATATTTTTAAGCTCCTTAACCACATCAATCAGATATTTATAATTGAAAACTTCTTTGATACTTTCTCGACTTTGCTTTACTGTAAATTTAAGCTTTATTTATTGTACCCACTAAAAAAAAGAAAGCTTTCCTGTAAGTGGGAACCAGCAACCTACAATAAGTTAGTACATATTCCAATGTAATCTCGCATTCAAAAACTGAAGTACACTTGCGATTCCCAATGGAGGGTTTACATATTAGCTCAAGCTTGGTAGTCCAGTGAGGAGAGTGTTGGGCTGCTGTCCCATCCCCAAAGAAAATGTACGACATGACCAGCAAAACCCAAGATGCTTCCTTTTCCTGTTCTGGAATGCCAACTTCACACAACATTGGACTTAGTATTTTGTCAGCTCTACCCTCACCAACAAGACCAACTATCAGGTTGAATATAACTTAAATATATGCCACTGGACAAAAAGATTAAATGTTTACGGAGGCAACCACTCAATGTCCTAATAATGCTTTCAACGTTACAATAATGAAATATAAAAGCCAATTGAGGGAATGGCAAAATCATAAACGTTCAAAATGCAATTAGTATGCATTATGTATGCCTGAATTGTAACAGGTAATGAAGATAGCTGATGAAGATAGATGAAGTAAAAATAATGAAGAGACAATAGCCAATCTACTTCAGTAAAACAGTAAGGTCCAGCTCTGAATAGGAGTTAGAGGGACTATTCAATCTGTACCACGCTCCCCTGAAAACAACTTGACACACGCACCGGTTTCGATGTCTGTCTCGGGAATCACGAGTTACACTACGGCTTCCTATTCTAGGCAATAAATGAATAGTAAGCATTGCGATGAGGAGGTTTGTGTTAGCAGAAGTTCGATAGCCATTACTTTCAGACGCCATCAGCTGGGAGGAAGGGATGGGCAGTCTCAGTATCAGTCTCACCAGCGTGAGCACAGCACGATAAAGCTTTCCGACGCTTCATTCCTTAGGAGTTACGCCGACGATGTCTTCCTTCAGAAGCACCCTCAAGATACCATGAATTGAACATCTATAATTCCGTTGGAAAAGACAGCGGATTTAAATTTAGATGGGGGCAGCAATCACGAATATCTAGCGACGACTCCCTCAAAAATTGCTCCGACAGTACGGTGCTTCAAAGCACTCCCGAGATAAATAACGTTCACTCACGTACAGGCGGGGCAGTTTGGAGAGGAAGGAGGGGCTACACAGACAAGCCAAAGAAAATGCAATCGCCCTCGTTCCCGACGTTAAGTTACGCAAAGCAAAGCGCGCGTGTGAGGTTGGATTCCTCGGCACCACAAATGTCCGCTTTGCCTCCCCCACCCTCATTCCCTCCCACTTCCTTCCCCCGGAGCGCACTCGCTGGCCGGCCACGCGAAGCACGGAGTGGGGGTAAAGGCGATAGATAAATATGCGCGAGTCTGAGCGACCGTACCCCGCCGATGACTTAGTGCCGCCGTCCGGAATGGAAGCAAAGCCCATATACACGAAGGCTCAGGCGGACTGTAACAGCAACATCGCTGAGTGCGCACTTGAGTGACGACGGTTATCCATCCCTGGACCCTCTTCTTTTCTAATCTTCTTGCCATTTTTCCCCCGAAGAATTTTTTCTCCCCTTATGACAGGCACCACATATTACCCATCTTCCTCGGTTTTTTTGGCGAATTTCGGAAAAGAGAAGAAAACAGGCGGTGTCGTGAACTGCAACAAATTTCAGCGCTCACTCACACTGAACATTTTAATTTGAAACATGAACTTAATTGTGCTCTGTTTCGTTTCAACACTTGGAAGTCTTACTCAATTGTTTAATCACGTCATTGCGCAACTCAGCTTAGATTAAGGTATTTATTCACTGAACAGGTTCATTTAATATTCAAAGCCTTTAAAAGCCGAAGAAAAACAAACGCAAAAGCCTCATTTTTTAGCTTTGCAATACATTAATGCCATTTACATTTAAATTGTACGGACTATCGTCTATAAGATACTTTTTGACGAAGTAGGTAATTAAATTATGACATGCTAAGCATGTCGGAATCTCTGTTGGGATTATTGTTCAGTACTACAAATTCGCTTCATACTGCATCACTAAGAAATTTGAATCCACTACATCAATGAAATAATAGACTTCAGAAGATGTAATAGCGAATAACATTCTGATTCTATCAAACAAGCTCCAGATATATCTAAAAATACGATATATCATCCGTAGTATTGTTCAAAAAACGTCATTTATTTGTTATGTCAAAACAGTTTGTAAGCACGTAAAAACTAACAGCTATAGTATTTTTGGGGAGAGAGTGGAATAAATTTGATTTTATTGTGATGAGTGATCTTGCCAACCCTATTTATCACGAATGTTAATCGCACCCAAAAATAAAAAAAACCAAAGAAAAATTCATTTCGATATTCAGAGAGAAAATTTATGCAGTATAAATATTTAATGGTGGCATACGATATTTATTTATTTACTAAAAGTTATTTGAAGAAAGAGATGCGCCCAAATTTAAAGCCGATTTTCTACCGCGTGTAGAAAATGTAAAAACGAGTAAAATAGCCCGTGTTGCAGTTACATATTAACTGCAAAGTATTTATTGAATTAAGACAAAATATATCATTTATAATCGAGCACAGGTTCAAAATTGGATCACTGTAGAAGCTTTAAAATTTAGGTTGCAAGCTTCGGAGCATGTTACAGACCTGTAAAAAAAATGTAAGCTCGAATTGTTAATAAACTATCTCACCTTGGACAACTCCCATTTTCAGTCAACCTAAAGACATTATAATGACTAGCAATTTAAACATATACGCGAGCTTCTGCCACCGGTAAATTATTATCCGGCAATGTTTGGTGGAATAATCCCAATCAGCTTTGAACTTCCCGAACGCCTCCTTTCGTTCAGAATTTCTTTCCTCGGATAAACCCATCTCCTGCAGCCTTTCTTCCCATATAAAATATCTTCTCTCCCTCTTTCTAACAGGCGTTCCCAGCGTTCTTCCCTCAATAAAGGTCTCCAGTATTTCATCACTCCGTAAATACTTCTTCCACCCACTTACTAGGCTTTCTCATTACCTCCAGCAACTTTCTTACCAGCACCACCATTCCCCAATTGTTGTTAATTAATGAAAGACAAGAACTTGCTTTTGATAAGTTTTTCTTGCACATTAGTAATGGTTTTGGAATTCCTTAGTGTAGAAAATCATCACAATGATTCTTCTACGCTATAGCATTGGAAAATGAAACATTCTTTCACCTGAATAAGTGAAGAGTGGTTCTGCTCCAGCTAATAGTAGCTTGAATGAATAGGTATTTCATTCTTTGAGTGGTTGAGAAATGCTTATGGCTATTACCGAAATTCATCTACTAATTATCATGCGTTTTTTTGTTTTGAACATGAAATGGCTTTAACAGTGATTAGAACTCAAAAGAGCAAAACTGGTTATGCATGTGACATAATAATGCCCGAAAAGATTAAATGCCTTTCGTTTCTGATGGCCAAATGTGCTAAATTTGTGCAACATAGAACTACAAATCCTCGATTGAAAAGGGAGGAGGATTATTCTAAGATGAAACAGGTAAATATTTCAAATACTAACCGCGGAAGCAAATTCTTATTTGATTTTTCGTCCCCTTAAAATCAGTAACAATGACTCAGCCATGCTCAGGTGGCACGAAAACAGTACTTTAACTGATTTTCTGCTGTTTTGTAGCAAAAATAGAAACTCCCTCCGAGGGGATTCGCCTCCAAGATTCCAATGGTAGGTCACGACAAAGGATCATGTGCATTCCTTGACACTTAGCTCAGCGAAGTGTGCGAGTTGGAATGCTGAGAAAGCAGGCAAAAAATATGAAAAACGAGAAAGAGAGAGACCGAAGCAGAAGACGAGGTCGTAGTTCCTGCTTGCTCATCGATTGAGTCAACACGCACTCCCACTCCAACCATCCTGTCTTCTTCCTCCCTTCCACCTCTTCCCTTTTACTCGAAGAGTCTTTCTATACAATGAACTCACATATAGAAATACCCTACAAAAGCTTCGAATTGGAAATCCTCTCGCAAGAGTGGCTTTTTCAAGTAGTTTTAAGTTAGAAAAATACAACATTTGGCTTAAAACGAAAAACACCTTCCTTAAAGTAGTCAAAAATGTAAAATTTATCGAATAGATGCGGTGAATCAGTCTCTTGCCTTCAAACGCAAATTTTGGACAGATCCTCAGGAATAATTGCTAAGAGATCTTTCCTGAACAAATAAGAATTATTATATATGATTCAACCAGATAATAATCACTAAAATTGTTTGTAACAAATTTTTGATGTTTCTTCATTCACGAATGATAATGTTTTCAATTATAATTAAAAGTCTGCAATATATCACGTGAGAGAAAACTTAAAAACTCTTATTGGCTTAAATCTATGGCATTTTTCTCTCTACTCTTCCTCTTCTCCCAAGAATCCTTCCCAAGCCCATTTACCTACTATCCAGTCCCTGGTGGTACAAATGTTCTCAGCCATCGAATGCACCCCTAATAACAACAGAAACGACTCAAGGGAATAGTTTGATTTTCAAAAAGCTGGTGGAAGTAAGATAGGGTTTGACTTTTGCTCAAATATGTTTCATATATAACAAGTCTCCATTATTCGCTATACATCTTGTATATTTGGATGTTATTATATTTCCAAAGTCCTAATTTTTATAACTAATGGGCAGTCTTTTGCGCAAGAATCGGGCCAAAGACATAAAGGTCATTGTTCTCTATTATTCATCGCCAAAGATAAGAAAATCAAAGGAAACAAAGATGAATAAATAAAATTAAAAATCTGCCCACAGTACTTTGACATATCACTAAGACTCTTCTGACTAAAGGAAAAATAACTTTACACTTTTAGGATGCAAGAGAATCGAAATTCTTCCCTGATTGAATCAGTTGTGCGTCAACTGATTAAATAAACCACCTCACATTAGTTTCGAATTAAATTATTTCAGTCCAACTGATGAACTAAGAACTAATTGCATTAGCAGTAGAAACACATGAGAATGCCCTTAATATCCTCCCCTGCTATGTCTACTCCACCTCGCACAGTACGAGATAGTAACAAAAGAAAACAGAGACTCTTTTATTTTGCTTTGGAAAGATTTCACAAATTAAGTAGGTACTAAGTCACTAAGTACGAGCTAATCCTCAGTGATTAACACCTTCATTCACGCAGCTTTAGACTTAAGTATTAAAAGGATGGAATACCATAGTATAGCAATAGTAGGTCACTGGTTAACAAAACGTCTTTTAGGTCGCATTTAAGAAGAATATCACTGGCCATAAGAATTTAATTTTTTCACAGCAATGAGCTACATGGTGGTGGCCGACTTGCAAGTTGCAAAAAACAATCAAAAGGTTGACTATGTGGGCTACAGGAATTGTGTTGGTCAATACGGGCTTCATAGAATAGGTCTCGAATGTAAAAAAAACACTGAAGTTCTTATTTATCACTGAACAGTAAGGTTGTTGGTAAGGTAACCGCCACATTAGAACTTTTATCTCTTTATGAGGGATAATAAAGACAAATAAAGGGCCGACCGTGTTGAGCCAGGTCGGTAACGCGCCGACGGGGAAAACCATACGCCAAGAATTCGAATCCCACCCAGGGCATGGATTTTTTTGTCTTAGGATTAAGGTCTTTAAATACATGATTGAATAAAAATCATCCGGTGAAACACCTAAGAACACATGTCAACTATCACTACTCTCTACTACGAATGAAGAGGGTATAGTTAGAGAAGAGGAAAGTACAAGCAAATTAGGAGTGAGAAAACTTGGATGGTCCAAATAACAGACAACCGTTTATTAAAAGTCATTTTGTTAGTGATACAGGCCGTTTATTTCAGTAAGAGTGGAATTTTTATGGCAAATTATTACCAGCGCGAAGTAATGCTGCTTGAAAAATACATCAACAATTTTAAAGAGGCTGCCACCTTAGAAACATATTGACGACATATGTTGTTGCCATTGAGATCATCGTGAAATAGTCTTTATTATGCAATTGTAGGAGGTACATACGGTGAGCGTGAATGAAACTTTTGGGAAAAGAGTTGGCAGAAGAATGGAAATTAGGTAAGTAGAGAGCAATATAGATGTGGAGGCCCTAAAGTTGGCGGATAAAACAAAGTTTTCAGGGAAAATTCTAAGAACTTAGAAAATACGGATGGAGAAAGCATACAAAGGGCAATCGAAATCGAACTTAGGGGGAAGAATTTTAGAGAAAGAGGGGGATGGTGGAAATGTCGGAAAATACGTGGGAAGTTAGCAGATACGTTTATACTTATATAACACGTTACACAAAGATGATCTTTGTGTATCGTGTTTATCCTATGGCCGGGGATATACCAAAGGGAGAAGAAGAAACAGGAATTACATCAGAGAATATCCAGCCGTAGTAGTGAGGTCAGTAACGCACGGGCCTGGACCAGGTTCGCGGGTTGTGTTCTTACTTGAATTAAGATCTTAAGTTAGACGGTGCGACATATCTTTGCCATTAGAAAACCTTATCCTCAGTACTATAAATACAAACTAATTCAACTTCAAGAACACTTCAGATAATTATATCATCCTGTGTATAATATCATCTCAACTCTTTCAGAGATGATTAAACGCACATTCCCTTACTTTTATCGGAAAATTCCTTAAATAGTCGCATAATGTTAAAGCCTACACAGAAGCCAGCTGTCGAAAAAGTAAAAATAATTTGCTTTCACTTTAATCTCTAGGTATAGTAAACGTGAGCTCTTCCAATTTTTCCATTAAATATATAAAGCAAGAGGAAGGAAATCCCTCATGGCCGAAGCCCATTCTAGAAAAACAAATTTATTTTCCATTTGACCTGGTGATCAGGAAAATTACTGACTTCTAAATCTCGGTTCTTGGTCATTCGATTTTTACCCGGTTTCAAAGAGGATTAATTAAGAGTCAGAAACAAGGGATTAATTTAGAGGCAATAAAAGAGAAGGCGTTAAATGTCCATGTATGAATACATTGCCATGGTAATGGGTGGTACCTACGTAAGAGCAGCTCGGAGTAGTGAACAACAAAAACTTCATTACGAATAAATGAAGATAGAAATTTGAATGAAGTAAAACACGATACGGAGAAAAGGAGAGAATTTTTCACATCTGGGGAACAATCGCGCCCGTCGATGCTCCAGCCTCACGACACCCTTCCCCGATGACCTCCCCGTCCGCCTCAAGGCCTTGGGGTAAAGAGGGTGTATAACCCTCTTTACCCAAATGAGCTTCAAAAGCACCATTCATTATCAATTCATCTGGCATTCGCGCGCAGCACATGAGAACACATTTTCCCGGTGCTTTTCGAGGGAGGGCTGAGATTCTTGCCTTCTTTCCCTCTACTTGCCTCCCCCGGAGATAGTAATACCACTACAAATACTGCTGCTGCCACTCCGGCTTACACGTAATACGATGACCACCCCTGCCTTTCGAGGAGAGATATCAGAAGCAAGCGAGCAGCGCAGAAGAGAGAAGAGTAGCAGCAGGTGGGTGGGCAACTGAGACGGGGGCATGCCCGGAAGCCGCGCAATCGCACGCCCGCAATCTCCTTTATGTTTTGAACAGCATCTCCCCAAAAACATTTACATAATTCGAGCCTTTAAGAGAACCACCGACGGAGCTGTATTCCTCTCTCGTGCTGTCCTTCCTCCCAGTTTCTCCCTGCATCCCCCTCCACCCATCTAAGCAACGCACCTCCCGCCTACACCCCTAACGAAACCGTCTGCCTGCCTCTCTCGGAGTAGGCGACTACGCGAAACAAACATGGAGCATCGCTTTTGTTGTGTAAGAGAGGGGATAGGGAGAGGGGGTTAGGGCTGAGCAGGAACACGCGCTACTTACTCTTCGGGTATTGTGTCCGGAGAAAAGGGATGCTGGAGAGGAGCGGGGAGACAGAGAGACGACAATTTGGCGGCTGTTTTCACCAACCCAGTGCGAAGACAAGAGTGTTGTCGCTATTTGTCATGGAAGCGCTCTCCAGGGCATTCGCTTTCGGGGACGGTTTCCAAGCCGTGGAGATTTTTAAGGCATTATACTCTGCCGGGAAAGGAGAGAAATATTTCACACTCCACCTCCATCCACAAATTCCAGACGTCAAGTCACCCGTTTTTATGCTGAAAGGATGTCCTCTACTGTCAATGCAGAAAGATACAGACTACATTTTCCGTGGAAAAATTCTGACATGATACACCACAGAAGATTTGGTAATATCTTCAATGGTATTATAACTTTCAAGAAAATGGGAACGTAACTGTAAAATAAACACATTAATATATGCTAATTGAATTTTTGGCAAGAGAGCCATTAACTAGCATTGAATAATGTGATGTGGAGTTTGAAAGATAAAATGATTTAATGGAGATCTACCTCTTCCTTTTAATCACTATTCAATGTACGCTTCCGTCACCTTTTCATCTATTTCGATAACCACTGGAAAGCAGAGAGGCTAATATCGTTTTAACGCAAGTCATGAGTAAATTTACACTCTCATTAATTCCATTTTATTTGATGGCAGTAGGCAACGGCTACTGGAATTCCAGTTGAAAAATAAGGAAACTGAAAATCCAATTCTGAGAATGTTTCCAATTCTTGAGGAACTAAAAGTTCCGGAAGACTAAAAAACTAATTCTGAGGTTCTCACCTGATTTAATTCCAAGTTATACCATACCACTAACAGAATTACAATGACAAAGACGGTATTCAACGTGTGGGTTTCCAGGCCGGCGTTAAACCAAACGGACTACCAAGGTAGGCTAATAGTATTCCAAACCACAGTTTCGGCGTAGTTGAGAGTAAAAAATTTCGAAGGGCTAACTGATAGAAACATGGTTAGTATTCGTACTAGTATCTCCCCACATGGATTCTTCTCGTCGTCGATGTAAAAGTGAAAAAATGGTCATCAGGACTAATGTCGCATCACACAATAATTTTGTCTGTGATGCAAAAAATAAAATAGGTAGCCCCTCGGGGGAATGGTATTACTTAATCGACCCAAAATGCTGCTGAATAGCATACTAAAGCCTAATAAAACGCTTCATATAAAATAGCTGTGCGTCAACAATCCTAAATGCTTTACGGTGAATACGAATTTACAGCCCCTTCTAAAGTATCGCTGTAGGGCAGTATGCATTTATGACCGTTATTTGAGACATGATGTCCTGATAAAGACTGCTATCGAGGGAAAAGTGGACGGGACCAATGGAAAAGGAAAACCTCGTATGAGATATACAAAACAAGTTATGAAGCATGTGAAGGAGAAAAACTATGTTAATATGAAGATATTAAGAGATAGAAGAATCGTGAGAACTGCGTCAAACCAGTATTAGGATGGCAAAATCATCACCTTTATTAAGGAAAGTGTAATACATAACTACTGTATTTGCTTTTATGCCCGCTATTTAGCACCAAAATATCTTTGAAAAAATAGTTGATTATTATTTTCCTCAGTTCATACAAATGCATGCACCAAATGATATAAATAATCCCATAAATGACTTGTAAAAATATCCGTTTCTTTTTGCCTTGCCTTTTTATCTGAGGCAAATTTTTCATTGGCCATGATTAATTAGTTTGATCAGCCAGGTAATAGCTTCTCTAAACTAGTGCTGATTCTGCACCGCTTAGACGTACCTACAAGAGTTTCATTGTGATTACGAAGGTATACCTAACTGTGCGTACCGTATAAACCTTAATAAAGGAACTCTTTGGAGGGCAATAGAGGTAGTTCTCTTACGGCGCGGCGGGCGTAAAGGTAATGCAATCAATAACTCTTTAGAACTCCCTCCATGATGGTGGCCATAAATTCCTCCCCCAAGGCGATGTTAGAGATGAGGTCGTAAAATGGTTTACATTGATATCAGTTAACCTCAAAGCAACAGAGCAATTAACATCAATGAATTGATCATTTGAACTAATACTAGAGAAACTAAAGATATCCAACCTCATCCCAGATGCTTTCCTCATACTTCTCTTCCTCTTCCGCTAGCAAAAGGGACGAACTGCGAGATACCTCAGTTATCTGTCCTTTGATGAATCCCTGTAAAAGTAAAAGGCAAGGATTATATTCTACGCTCAATTCACGAAAGTGCCATCATCTATATATATATATTAATTTTGTAGCGTGTCAGTCAGTCAGTCAGTCCGTCCGTCATTCTGTATCCGTTTTGTTTCGTTCTCTCCCAATTTTTGAACTTAAAGAGTGAGGTTTGGTGCGTTGAGTGTGGATTCTCTGTCTATATGATTTGTTAGTAGTTTTGGATTTTTGCAGTTAGTGGTACAGAGAAAAATTCAAAAGAAAAACTGGTGTTTTCCCTATCTTTTAGCATGGGAATCCCGTTGCTATGCAAATTTTTTCACGTTGCTAAGTAAATGTGTTTACGATTTTCGTAAACGGAAAAAAATTGGATTGAAGAAATTGAAGAAAGTGGAATTAGTTTCATCAATCAATTTTGTAAGCAGGAAAATATTTATTGACGTTTTCGATGTATAATTAGTGAAATAAAACAATTTTTGCCTACCGGCCCGATCTTGTCTATTAAATGTGAATTTCAAAGCTAGGCGTTTTGAAGTAGGTAGGTACTTTTCTAATAGTTGAAAGGTTATAAAACGTTAATTATGTATTAATTTTTTGTTACTAAATCAGCAGGTTAATTCGAAAATACACCCACCATTGTAAAATTATCAATGGCTGTCCTACACCCAAACCATTCCATTTTTTATCAATTTAAAATAAAACATTCACTTATATCTCCACCTAAAAGATAGATATAATTATCTTAAGGTCCTGTGACAACTAAGGTCATTTCGCACCTTTAATAAACCAGATTAAAAAGAAGTGTTAGAAGCACAATACTTGGTAAGTATGTAGATTACTTATAAATAGTGTTAACTATGAGTGGACACGATAGGCTCAAATCTGTATAGGTCATATGGCAAAAGAATTGCATTTAGAGCTGTTGGGCAGATTACCTTGCGTCTTAAATTTTGGGTAGTAGGTATATTCACTTCATGAAGAAATTTTAGAACGCAATCGATACGTTTGAAATTGTCACCCAATACCTTGCTCAGATCCCCCAATATTTTGTGTTGTTTGCGTTCTATCCTATATTTTACACAGTAAACAGGCAGATGTTTTACCTAAAATATTTCCAAAAGCTCAGAAAACCAATTTTAACATAAATATACCGAGACGATTCCAGAAATATATTACACCAACCTTTACATCACGTTGGGTATAATATTTACCAAATAATACGTCAAAACCATTCGATCGATTGTATTAAAATCTCCTAGAACATTCCATTTTTTCATCAATTAAAAAAAAAAGACATTCACTTACATACCCACCTAAAATATTTGACGAGGCTATAAGGATCTACTCTATTTTTAATCACTGTTATCCACATACAAACACATCAGATTCGAATTTACTTGAAAGGTTTAACTTAAATTTAACCGGCGTTCCCATCCTAGTTCTTCTATTAAACTCATAACACTAATAATTTTATTATAACTATTATTAGCAAATCTTAATGATAAAAATTATAATAATACATTTTATATATTTTCTGTGGCAATGCCACCTTAGAAAAACAATACAAATTAAACATACACACCAGTCGGCATTTAACATGACAATAAGCAATTACATGAAGTATTATGTATACATAAGTAAAAACGTTCTGTACTACATCTTACATTTTACAATTATATGCAAAGGTGGAAAAGACCTAGTTATACAATGTTTTAAATAGATATTCCCAGTATTTATCTTTAAAAGAAAGAATGGATTGAGTACAGGTTATGTTCGTGGGTAGGGAATTCCATAATTTAATGGCATCAACAACAAAAGATTTTTCATATACATTGCTCTTGTGTGGTTGGTAGTAAAAATAATTTTGTTGTCTAACTTTAAATGAACATGCAGTTGTTTGTCTTTTAGGAAACATATCAAGCAGGTAGGCTGGCTTATGATTACGGAGTAATCTAAAAATAAACAATCCCAAGAAATATTTTCTCCTAAGAGTGACTGTTAGCCACCCAAGTTCTCGTAGGTAGGGACTGATATGTTCAGATTTTCTTTTGTTGTAAATGAATCTGGCACATGAGTTCATTAGCCGTTGGAGTTTTAAGTTTAGCTCTTCAGTAATGTCATAATAAACTAGGCCATAGTAATCCAGATGTGGAAAAATCAGCGTGGAAATAAGTTTCTTTCGGGTGTCTATAGGAAGTAAATGTTTATGAATTTTCAACTGATATAGAGTGGAATTTATTCTGTTTGAAATTTGGGATACATTATCTGCCCAGGAAATATTGTTACTAATAGTGACACCTAGATTACGAGCATAATTGGAATAGAGGATTTCATGTTGATCGACCTTTATTTTTGGTATTAGGTCTATATCAATACGCTGAAGCATGCGTGTGCCTCCCATAATTAGAGCTTTAGTTTTGGCACCATTTAATATTAAGTTGTTTGATACAGCCCATGAATACAATTTCTGCATGTCATAGTTCACTTTGCTTACGGCCTCTGCTATATCTTGGGGTTTACAGTGATAGTACATCTGTAAATCGTCTGCATAGAGCATGTACATCTACAATATTTCAGTTGCTGAGGCAAATCTAAAATGTAAATTGAAAAGAGAAGTGGCCCGAGAACTGAACCCTGGGGAACTCCAAGTAACAGAATTCCATTCTGACAACTTTCCGTCACGACCCTTGACTGCTTGTTTCCTACCACGAAGGCAAGACAGAAACCAGTTCAGGGCGCTACAAGATAATTTCAGTGATTTAAGTTTCAAAAGGAGCTTAGTATGATCGACACGATCAAAGGCCTTGCTGAAGTCAAACAAAACAATAATAGTGACCATTCTGTTTTCTATTGCTAGTCCAATATCATCAGTTACTTTAAGCAGTGCAGTTTGGGTGCTGAAACACTTACGGAAACCAGACTGTTAAGGGTCAAACAGATTCCGATTATCAAGATATTCATTAACTTGATTGTAAACTATTTTTTCTAAACATTTTGAAAGGAAACATAAAATGGAGATCGGGCGATAATGTGATACATCTGATAGACTTTTGATCTTTTTTAAGATGATCTCCTTTTCACACGCTCAAATTCCTTTTTTACACCTCACACGTCCGATAGATGTTGACAGAATCTATGAGTAAATTTGAAGTATACATTTTTTTCTAATACATATAAGTATTTTGAGCATTATTAACTACCGTAGCTGGTGTGATTACGAGTACCAGTTAAGAGAGTTTTTGGCCGAATGAATAGACTGAAAATATATTTCCATTACCTGGAAGTAAGATTTCAATTGATAGGCAGGTGTAAACGCAATTGGCACAATTTGTGATGTATCCGTAATAGGGACATCAGTTTACCAACCTTATCAAGAACATCTTTTCCATTCACACAGTAATATTAAAAAATGCTCACTCTATAAATGCATATCGTAAATGACATTCTTTTTAACATATTGCACTAAAACTTATGCTACTTGAAGAATCTTGTACTACTTTGAAAGTCTGACAAAGATTTATCCATCGCCACATCTACTAGAAGAGAGTTTAAGTGTATCCTGTAGTTGCTGTGGTAGTTCTAAAGATTTCAACCCAAGATATCGGGATGGTAGCACTATAAGAAAATTCTACAACATTTCTTACACGACAGAAAAAAATACCAAACTAACCGACTTCAATCGCACTTATCACGTTGATAAATTGTCTGACACGATCGCTCTCAGGAATCTGGCTCAAAAGGACGCTGGAAAGAGAGAGAGGGAGGTCGAGAAAAAGGGAGGGGAAGACAAGAGGGGAGAGAGAAAGGATAGCGAGGAGAAATGGGAGTTGAATGGCTAGTGAGTGACAAAAAGAAGCGAAGCGTTACGCAAAGGAATGCCTATAGCCGGGTGGGAAGTCATAGGTTTTAATTCCCACGGAAGCGGCGCGGTCATAGGTCAAGGAGATCAAAGCGCGAATGTTCCCTCAACATGTTGCCCAGCGGGATGGAATGGCTTAAAAAAATGTAGTGATCAGCCGCGTGGGGGAAAGGAAGGCGCTCAACTGGGAAGGTCGACAGAAAGGTGTCGAGACAAGGCTCTGGTGAACGTGCCCGTGTGTGCGGGCCTCGTTGCCGAACGGATGGCCGCAGACGTAAGCAGACCGTAATCCCGGTCAATACCCTCAAATCAAGCCCCTCTTCCGGGGAAAGCACAGCTTCAACAGGTCCAGGGATACGGCAATATTTTCCGAATGATCCAAGAAGAGAGTAAGGTGAGGTATCTACGAGCAAGTATGGCGGCGAGAGGTCACGTGTGGCTCAAATAGTTGAAAGTTTGAGATCGTAAGAAATAATTTTTCCGCGTACCGAAGGAACATCTACTCCGTCAGAACTAGAAGCGTCACTACGGTTATTAATACAAAAAAGAGAAAATTGTAACCTCAATATAAGATAATGGTAAGTTATTTATGGATGATCCAAAAGATAAAAAAATTAATGCTAGAATAAGATGAGTTTCATCAGTTAAATAGGTATCTAAAAAAAAGTTGCCAAAAAAAATACAAGTAATCAAGTGGCAATGGTAGTGCATGGTCTACATTATTCTACCAATGTCATATCGATAACAATTACTCGCTCATAGTTGAATACATTTAATTACCATGATGAAATTAAGTAGATGGGGGAAACTTCACATTCATTTAGGATATTTCTTAAAATACCTAATTTGATTTATTCGAAATAAAATATAGAAACAAATCGAGCAAACATTTTGTATTATAATATAACTGGTCAATCTATTCCATGGAAGAGGGGAGATTGGATTGGTGTGGTGGCCAGAGTGCTGGCCTCCCATCCCTAAGGCTTCTTCTGTCGGATGGGACGATGAGCCGTGGTCCCCTTGGCACCTCTCATAAAGAGCAGGATAATGCTGACGCCGGGTTTCTCTCCACCCTTCCTTCGCTCCTCAAAAATTCCTGCCTTTAGCCAGTTACCCACCTATCCTCCCCGGTGCAAATTACCTCAGTGGTCGCCCTCAAATAACTAACTACAACCACTCCATGGAACAGGTTAGTCAGACCTTTGAGAGAGAGTTTTTGATTCGAGGAGCACCCAGGCATTTTCAATGAATAGTAATAATATGGCTGGAGAACATACCGATGAAAAAGCTGGGAAAAACAGGGAGATTAGTAATGTAAATATCTTTATCACTTTCTATAGGTTTACTTCAGTAGTCTTGGTCATTAATCTGATAGTTTAAAGCAAAACAAATTCATCTTTTCACTCATGGCTTATGAAGGACAAGAAAATAATCAGAGTCATTATTTATCCTAAGAGCGATAAGGATCCGTAGAGGTAAAAGGCTTTAATCTGATACCGTATTATTATTTTTAATATTATTATGAATTTGGAATTTACTCTCGTTTTTTGCAACAAGCTGAAAGAAATTAAAACTAAATGATGAAGCTACCTGTGATCGAAGCAATAAATTCCAAAATATCTTTCATTCCACTTTATAAAATAAAGAAAAATATACAATGTAGAGAGATCTCCCTTGAACAGACCGCGAGCCAGGCGAATCACAAATGAAATCCATCTAATACTTATACAAGTTATCAAATATTAAAAAAAAACAGCGCTCTGTACATTGAATACATCGAGATGAATTCAGGTACAAAAAGGGCATTCATTACAGACGTTATCATGAAAGTGAAAAGGAAATAGGTACAACTGTCATACATCACCCATATTCCTCAGTAAATGACTGTCGTGATAGTGTTCCCTGGGATAGATTCAAGTCATGCATGTTTCAGAGTTCTAGGACAGGATTAGATGATGAGCTACGTTCTTCCCGTGAGAACAACAACTTTACGGGCAAAGCGAAAAAAATGAAACCCACTTGCCGAACTTTTGGATTGACTTCGGTAAACAGAGGAAGCAAGGGTAGCATCGCATGTGGTGAGTCAGTGGGCGAGAGAAACGAAAGAATTTTCCATGAAGGAGAGGATATATTTCTCCGTAAAAGGAATGGCAAAGACTTGTTTCCAGTGGACGTGTGAAAACTTCGAAAAACCCCAAAAGAAGACGATTATGCGAAAGATTGTGGGAGAGAGTGAAAATTCTTCACATGCTTTGTTTTAAAAGATATTTTGAGAAAGATAAATTAAAATCATCGAACATTACAATTACATTACAATTCCAAATGATTTATAAGTAACCGTGATGACTCATTTTTTGGCAATGTTTCCTACAAGCTGTCACTCATTTTGGGACCGATAGACCATTATTTAACCATTAAACTCACCCACAAAGAAAACCACCATAAGTAGATACAATGGTTAAATCCACGATTTCACTCATCACACAGGTGCCCAATGAAATTGATGTGGGAAAAGCTTTATTTTCCCAAGGAACAAATAAAACAATACCAGTCTATCAAAGGGTTGATATTTTGTGTTGAACTGGTTTGTAAAGAGAAAAATCATACAAATCCGAAGATGTTTACTCTGAGAAGGAACGAGTAATGAGCTGTGCCAAATCATTCTTATGAGTAATAATGTTGTATTTAATGCACTTTATGAGGTTAAAAATCAACAATTTTGAGAGCGCCAAAATGAAATTTAAGTAAGAGAACGATCACTCATGCACACTCAATTACATTCATGATATATTTATATATTCTGAAAATATTAATTTATTGAAATTCTGGAATTCTATTTACCAGCAAAGGGCTAATCAAAAAGGAAATAATATATTCTTATCAGAATGCCTTCTTGGAATGACACATGAAAGGCGGACCTATGAAGAAGAACCATTTACACATAAATGCAAATCATGCACACTTCCTTTTTACAAAATAATTAACGTAGAGGTTTTTATAAGCTAGATTCGGCATCAAGTGGAACACAACGAGGTTAATAGCCCCTCCTACCAGAGAAACACTATTTCCGAAGGTTTAGTCTTGTAAAATATTTCTCCTGAAATATTCACTTGCAGCAACACGCAGAGTGGCATGTAGATATGTCATTTCGACATTTGGGTGTATTCTCCGAATGAATAGCGTCAATTGATATACGAGAATATTTCCCCAGCACTAATTACTGAAACATTTTTCGTGGCACAAAGGCATCATGAGGAAAATAAAAGGGTTTATAAACGTGAATGGTCCCCAGTAAACCCTTCCATTGATGCAATCAACGCGTATAACAGTAAAAGAGACAAAGGTTATCTCCGCGAGCAGAAGCGACGGCGGAACCATCATCCCTTAGATAAAAGTGAAACGAAAATGGGCAATAAACTGACTATCTGCGTGAACTGCTGAAGGAAAAGAACTTCCTCATGAGATTGTTTGGCGGCCGTGGACTTTCACTTGGCGGTATTGGACGAGATGTTAAAAAGTGTATGAAATCAGAGGCACGGTGAAAAGATTTCTCAATTTTTAAGCCTCTAAATTCCATTTGCAGAAAATGCCTTCATTATCATATAATTTGGACAATACCTATTTCAAGTATCGCAAATCCTTCGAAAAAATATCAACGAACTTTCGGAGATAAACCAAGGGGGAAAACGAAACAGCGTGAGAAATATATGAGCTCCAGTCAGGAAAATCTGAGTATGTCCATTCCCAGTATTTCTCCCCTCAAATTCTGAGACGAAAAACCTTATGCAATAGAATACGGAAATTTAAGTACATATGTATGTGTGTGCCGTCCGGCACAAGCCTTATTTATAGATTCCATGCTGTATTTGTGATGCTCTTCCGAATAAATATTGAAGGCACCAGGCGAAAAATTAGGCTTTTCCTCTTTTGTTAATTTATTTGAGTATCGCTGGCAAATTCATTCTCAATTGAGATTATTGATTACTAATCACATATACTTCGCATTTACGTACTTGTTCTCATAAAATAACTACATATTATATTCCTTTGCGTCATTGGCATAATTCTTTTACCCTGAAACGACCTGAATATTTGTGTTAACTTTATCTCTTCCTAAACACTTTAGATTCTCAGTGTGTGTCAGTCACAGCGTCAATTTTCATTTTTGCAAGGCAAGCAAGTTAATTA
Source organism: Platycnemis pennipes (assembly GCA_933228895.1). Classification (NCBI taxonomy): domain Eukaryota; kingdom Metazoa; phylum Arthropoda; class Insecta; order Odonata; family Platycnemididae; genus Platycnemis; species Platycnemis pennipes. The sequence goes on from OW121851.1 coordinate 88,373,883, forward strand.
AAATCAATACGCAGTGAGCATGAAGTATCAGAAGCGACACGTTAATATCTCCATTTGCAGTAGAACCGAAACCGTCGATAAAGAGCACCCTAGAACTAATGACGGATGGGAAGATCAGCGGCGGCGGAGATACCAAACGAATGGAACTTGATGGTTTGACATTTTCTACGCACCAAGTATCGTTATAATCACCGGGTTCTAAAAGTAATGGAATGGACACTGCGAATAGGAAGAGAGAAGGACGTTGAAAGAACCGTTCTTTCCGCGTCAAAAAAGGGACATTAAATAGGTTAAATCTAGTTCACCAAGGTAATAATTAGGATGTAGATTATATTCTGAATGCATGTCTGGACGAAACTCTACACGTGCAACGCATGAGTGTAATTTTCTTTGGTTAGAAATCTTGTAGGTATAATTTACACATAAATACAAAAATCCATACAATATTTGTGCATAGTTTGTCCGGCATGATGCTATTTTGAGGTAGCAGGGTGCATTACATATGTAGTCGTTGTGTTCTCTAGTACATTTGCTTCTAACAGTGAAAACGGTAGTGCAGTCAATAACGAGGCTTTTTTTGTGTGGGGTCGCTCCCTACCACACGGGTGGTGGCAGGATGCATTGTGCCTACATGCAGATTTGATGATGAACACTCGCATGTGCTGGCGAGGGAAGGAGAGTTACAGAGAGCAGAGACCCGAACGCCTTGTTTACTGATAATGGATTAAATTCAAAACATCTCAATGGACGTACGAAAACGTAGAGGTCCATGGTGGCACGATGTTTACGAGATTGCCGGAATACCTACGCCCAATGCAAAACAATACTTTTTAATACATCTCTTAGCGTAAGAGAATATTTTAAGATCCGTCAAAAATAGATCATTATAGGACGTAAAAGAAGCTGTGATTAGCTTTTACTATAGCTGGAGCTTATTAGCAGGTTACTAAAGTGTTGATTAAATTTCTTCCCTAAATTAAAACCGCTACTTTCCGTTAAAGATCGAGCTTTGCTCAGGATCCTGAATGGGCACCTTGGGAAAAAATAGTAGGAGAGTTTAGTATATAATTTGTTATACAGCATGACTTAAAATAAGTAATTCCGAGGCCTGGACTCTTAAGGTGACATGATGGATGATTTTACATTGAAGAATTTTGGGAGGTGAGAGTGAAAAGAGAGTGAAAAAAAAGAGGAGGGACGAGAAAGTTCTCGGGACTAGAAGAGGGAAGTATGAAGACAGCTGACGGATGAAATGTGGAAGAAGCAGAATAAGTTGATGGAACAAGTAATGGGAGGCGAGCGTATTTTAAAGGTCGTCATAGAAAAAAGAACGCTAGGGACGCAATTAAGGGAGTGGAAGAGAATGAGCATTTTATATGGATCGAAGACACGTATCAATAATGCCTATTTGAATGTAAAGGTGGTGTCAGGTAGGGAGTGGTCAAGGGAAGATGGAAGCAAAGAAAAGCAGAGTAGGAGAGCAAATAAAAGGAATCCCTCGAAAAATCGAGAACCTCACCTCCGAGTTCCGTGTCTATCTCGCTGGATTCACTCGCGTCGAGTTAAAATTTTCTGCATTGAGCTATATTCTGTGATAAACTAACACAGCGTTTTGGTAAATAAATTAAGCCATTAGGACGTCAACTACAGCAATGAATCGCTTTCTAGCGTGCTAGGAAGTGATTTGTACTCTGGAAGACATTTGACTCTGCCGTTCAACATTCTCCTCAATAAGTGTTTAAAGAACTGATTAATGATGATATCTATGCCTTTGCGCATTAACACGCTATATTGTCGGGTGAATGCCTTGCAGGCCGTAAGACCGTTATATATGTATCGAGGACATTCATTGCATTAACGCACACTTAATATGTTTCTAGCCTGCTGAATTTTATGTCCCGATTACTTGCATGCCACATTATTATAGCTATGCATCCTCTAAAGGTAGACTTCGATGAACACAATTACTTATTCGTATTGCAGTATTTGACATAAATCTCCTTCTATTTTGTTTTAAAATTTAAAAATCATTCACTTGAGCATTTTTTCCACAAATAACCTCCTACTAATCAAGGTCCCCTGATTTTTAATTTCTCGTAATAAATTTGTCGATTAATTCACGATTATATGCTGATTGGTCGAACACTGTTAGCAGTGTCTTACATTTAAGGAAAAAACTGTTCACCGGTTATCATTATGCTTTCCAGATTTTTCCCTGAACGAATTTTGACGGTAGACTCTAGGGTAGCTACATAATGTCTATTATTAGCATTAACCGACAGATAAAGAATAACGGCTGGATTTTTCAAGGAAGCAAATTAGAAATAGAAAGCTTTGTGTCTGTTTTAAATCGAGATCATTTCGTCACCAATTCACACACACGAGAGAGTGAAAGGAATTTTTCATGCATTGCGTTAAGTACGTTCCTCAGTTACGTATAGCCAGTTTTCTGGCAGAACTATGCTGAACAACGCCATAGCTGATACGCTTTGCCCTTACTATCAAGGACTAGCAAAAAAGTAATGCGCTACAGTTACGATACGAATTCCCCATTCCCTTCCGCGTCTTTATTTCCTTCCCTACCACGCTCAGTATTACTCCGTGTTAAGGCATATATTGTATATCCTTTCTCCTCCATAGCTTCTTAAATTTACCTGCTACATCCGATTATCTTATCTTGTAAGAATAAATAGATTTGTGTAAATCACAAAAATATAAAGGTGAGGTGCATTTACTGCAGGAGACATCATATGACGCAGTAACAGCGCAAAAAATTACCGCTATGACCTTGCAGACTAAGAATTCTATCTAGATTTCCAAATATGATATACCAAGAACACTTACTATATGAATGTAGAACAATTCTGAATTAAAAATTATAAAATGAGGCGTAAGCAATACCCAGAAAAATTTCATAAAATTACCATAAATGCTTGGATATCTAGGAACCTGACAAAAGAGAGAAATAAATATTGTCTATCTAGGTCTTGAGAATGAGTGGAAGGTAATTGTGTTTCACACGTACCGAAGTTACAAGTAAACTCCTAAGCTAATGGATTCCAAAATTATATTCATGAATCTCCAAGACTAATTTCCCGCCCGTTCCTCGCCTGATAAAATATATTCGCCTGAATTGACGCTGATGCTCACCTAATGAGTGCATTAACTCAATGCCTTGACAGGCCAAGAGGATTTCGACGGCTCCTGCAGTAGGACGGCCCAAACCCACACTCATTCGTCCCCCCTCCCTTAAGTCTCCCCGCCTCCTCACACTCCTTCGCGCCTCCTAGCGGAGAGCACGGGACCTTAATAACTCTTCCACCCAACCTTCCTTACTTCTCAGCCACCGACCTTCAACCCGCTGACGGTCGCAACGGCGCCCGCTCTTCTTCTCCTCCCATTTTTTTCATCTCATGTCGCGGAGATTACGTCGACCAGGTCCACATACGTACTCTCGCACGCACCCCATACGTGCACTTAAACCGACGTCCTCCGCTAACCATGTGCTTGCGTGTCCGGTCGTTCGTTCCGTCGGCGGGCAGACCTGAAGAGGGCAGAGGCAGCCCTCCTCCCCCCACCCCCTATCCTCCACACACTCACAACGCTCGCTTTCGCCCTCGGGAGAGGGCAGGCCATGACCCCCTGAAGGCTGATTGTCCCCCCCCCCCCCGCCATCTTCCTCCTCCCTTCCCTCCCCCACAACCTGCTTCCCTCCTCCACGGTGCTCTTTTGGGTTCGCTGCCTCAGAAAACCTGTCCATGGTTCGGAAATTGAGCCGCCCTTTTAAAGGGGGAGGCAGGCAAGGGAAGGGGGAGAGGTGAGGGAAGGTGAAAAGGAACGAGGTCGCCTCAAATCATTTTCAAGAGGATAAAAAAGATAAAAGAAAACACCTGGAAGGAATGAGGGATGAGGAAGGAAAAAAGATAGAGAGGGGGACCTCGGGTTGAGGCTCCTGACGAGTACACGTTGGTCAAGAAGTGAATTATTTGTTGAGATTCCGTCATCAAGAACTCTGGATATGGAGGCATTTCTATCAGTTAGGTTCAGTTATTGGGTTAACTTCATGCAAAAGCACGTCAATCTAACATAGAATTAGGCCCCCTTTTAGTAATTGGGCAGAGGAGCTTTTTAAAAGACAAGTATGAATTCCCTACGTTATCAGGTGACTAGGTCGGAAAATGGAGGTATTCAACCCACTTCGGAGTTAGTAAAAATTAATAGACGTTCAGCATCAACGTTCAGAAATAGTAATATGAGATATAATACTACTGCAAAGTGATTAGAACGTTATATTACACACGAGATCGTCAAAAGTTCAAATCAGAGGCTTATAATGGCATTTCATGCAGGATGCATCTCCGGAGACGTATGCTGTTGAGCCGAAAAATGGTGAATAAAATTACTGCTATCCTTAGATGATTTAGGAGGGTGATGATCCTTAGATATTTAGGAGGGGAGCGGATTTATCAGCAAAACAAATATTTTTATCGATTAAGTCACTTTGAACCAGTACTCTTCGCCTCTTCACAAAACTGTGTCTCGTAAATGAACGCAGAAGCTGGTTCTAAGCACCGGTGTTCAGAAAAAAAATGTTATTTACTACGTTGGTACCATATTTGGGACACAGTAAGTATGAAACGCATACCTCTATGAATCACAGCATTAAAAAGATGAAAGCACCTCATATACCTGAAGAGCCATATCAAAGAATCCAAAGATTACGGACATTTTGTACTTGGAAATCAAAAAAGTACATTTATAAATATAGCTATGTGATACGTCATTTCTCCTTGCGGACTTATTTCTATAGGTATTTAAAAAAAAGGCACAAGGCATTGCTGATTTATTTCTTCAGAATGCCGACCAGAATTTTTGCATAGAGATCGAAGTTGACTGTAAAATGAACACCGTGTCCTTTGTAAAATGATTTCATGGAAACTATAACCACTATCCACGGAGCTTATTACTATTGATCCCTTGCTCAGATTTAACCCAGTGTATAATAATATTATATCCTCAATTTAACCGTGGAGATTGAAAAAAATTCACCCAACCCACTGCATCCACCACGTTAGCATAATAGAACGAAGCTGCTGCCCCAACTTGCTTTAATGCCCGTAAATGTATGCTAAAACAATATTAAGATGGTTTGTGCCACTCTTTTTATGATTTAGGTCCCTTCGAGATAATAGGCAAAAGATATAGGTTTACGGTATGAAAATAAAACACTGTCGATCCTGAGACCCAGTATAGGTAATGTTATTCGATAATTAAGGTGTCATCGGAGGGCTTTTAATCTCTCGCATGCATTATACTTCAAAGCGAGACCTAGAACTCAGATTGGCATAGCTTGAACCAACTGTGCCGATCAAAAAAGGATAATCTATTTTGAATAATTATGTTTAATTATGTGAATGAGCTGGATTATAACCCGTCACGAACTCAGGTTACATTTACATGTCTAATTAAATAGATAACGTCGAGCTGATAAGCCCGGGATTCTATTAATTGTCAGTCCGATGAGTAAGATAACATAGATAAATACCTCAAGTCTACATCCATTGAGAAACGGAAACAATAGAAAACCAAAATACCATAATTAGTTCGACCAGAGGTGTGCTAGGCGGATAAGTAGCTTGGCAGGCGTAAATAAATACACCTCGAGTGAAATAAATATCAACACGTAATAAACAATATGCGTCTCAAAAATAAATATTCCTAATCATCCGTAGGACAAATGATTTCCTTTGCTTTTATCAGCTTATCCGTGATGATCTGATGAAGACAATCGTCAAACGAATGGAGACAATGACAAAGGAAGGCCTCGTACGTGGTATGTGAAGCAAGTATTAAAGGAAGTAAAAGAGAAGAAATATGTCAGTGTAAAGAAGTTATTCGACAGAAGATTCGATTAGAGATCTCCGAAAACCCTTAGGATTGATGATTGGTGATGATGATAATCTTATGATTAGATGAATTTTTTTCGAGAGCCAGTCATAAGGAAATTGAAGACTTTTGAGTTATGAATAACTCATAACCCTTAGAATCCCTGCATGTTTTTTTACGCATAAGTCATTTGCTGCCACATATCTGTGCATAAACCTGGATAGTTCTTCTATCAACAGCAGCTGACTCCTAAGTATGGACCGGTGCACAAATTAAAAAGTATCTGCCATTGCTGGAATTCAATCCTGAGTCTAAGCATGGGAAGGCAGTACTCCACCAACTACACCAACCAGATCTCCAACCACCTACATAAAACATTTCAATCAGTAATGTGGTCTTACTTCTTCCCAAAACCTAATAGGTACCTGTCAACGGTGGTATTCTCTTGAAAAATCATATTTCTCACAGACAGGGAAATGATTAAAGTATAGCTTTAATATAGATTAAAGGTTGCACATTTTTAATGCACATCTAATGATACTGGGTGCCAGGCAAGATAATCTCATTCCTGCGAACTCTTCAAACAACTCCTATGTTAACCATCTGAAGAAAAACTCGATTCGAATTACTCGATTCCTACCTTCTGTACCTACTTACTCTAAATTTATTTCGGCTTCTTCAAGTGTCAAGCCATGTAAAAGCATAATGAGGACCCCTATGATGGGAGGTCGATCACGATCCAATTTTCTGACAATATTCTATAAACTCAAGGCGCCACTTCGTGAGTGAAGCACTTCAACAGAAACTTCAATGTACCAGAGAAGTGGGATCGAAAAAACCTCGTCCGAACATTCCTTTAACCAAGAACGAGATCAGGATCTCACTTCCAAGTTTGCGATTCCCGTTATTTCGCGTGGAATTTAGAGGTTAATGCATGCAGTATTTGACAATAAAAATGCAATTTATTACAACAGGATAACAAGCCCGTATTGATAAGTGATGATAGTTATGCGAAAGAGACCGACCGACAACCGAGGAAATTTGCTCCATTACGGAAAGTTGGGTGATTTAGGAGGGGTAAAAATATAAACGGGAGGAAGAAAGGTTGAAAAAGAACGCGGCGTCTTCGTCAGCCTAATCTTAAAAAAAGGTGCCAAGGGGTTAACGGTTCAAGTTCCCAACTGACGGACGAAGAAGATATACCCTCCATCCCTTCCATTCCTATCCTTATACCTATCCTCCCGGTCTGAAGCGCCTATTAGTGCGGAAACAGACTTGAAAACACCCATGGGCATAGGAGGTGCCTTCCAAACACACAAGTAGGGGCCGTTATTTAACAGAAAAGTTTTTGCCTCCGCCACATGACTGATAATCCGAACCCGGAACCTCGGGATGGGAACCAAGACTGCAGACATTATAACGACATGATCCCCTAAAGCCCTACCCTTGAAAGAGAGCCTCTCCTAGCGAAGTGTTACCCAGAACGTTGACTTCGTTCTAACAATGAGAATAAATAAATAAATAAATATTTATTAGTTCTAGGTACAATACCCCTAAGAGCACCAATATTACAATCTCAATGACAGTTGTGGTGAGCTTAAACAACCAACATATTATCAAACATAAACAATGAGTACAAACGTGTTTGAAAACATATCAATACAAAGATAATACAAAACATACATACAACATAGGTTTAGCATACCACTTACGCATGATATATTACTATGTATGTGGAGTGCGTATAACGGCTGAGCGAAGAATTATATCATCAAAACTGTCGAGTGGAAATAATTAACATCGGTGAGACAAGAAGACCATCCAGACGGGCTCACAACCATCAAACGAAACCAAGAAGCTTCCATTCTCACCAGAGAGAGTAGATTTTATCGGGACCTGGTTTTGGCTGCATAGTAAACCAAATTAGTTTCCTGCATTATTCATTTTCTTACGGGATAAAATGAAGCTACGATACTTTGTTTGCTTATAACACCATAGGCCCTCTTCCGTCGATGAAGAGCTTTCACACTGGCAGGTTAAAAAATTATACATAATTTCCTAAATTTTCTCTCAAATTTTTCTGGAAAGGAGAGGGTTGGGAGCCTGTGCTTCTAGCTTCACGTGATAGCCATTCTAAATGAAGGGCAAAATTACGAATCATATAATTATCGCAGCTCAATGAAATTAAACCCTGTATGTCATTCCATGTAAGTGATTCTTAAATCGAAACGTAAATACTTCACCGCTTTTATTAACATGCGATTTGTAGAGTGATCTACACTCGCGCAAGAGGAAAAAATATTATTAATCACCCTATGCTGCCGCACAAGAACCATTTATTTAATATCGTGACCCTTAGTCGCTTGTTTTGAGGGACATTGGTCTTCTCTATATTTGATTCGTCAAATATGCTAATGCTAGATATGCCTCGACAATTGGAAACGTGGTTTGCTCCGTCATGGGGTAGTCTTGGATGTGGCATAATAAACACATAATTTCGCTACTCATTTGGTACTCCAGCAGAGCGAATTCTAACTTTTACAAAACACTAGGGAGTTTCTGCTAAGGTGAGTCCGACATATCATTCACACAATCAACACGATAGATGCAAAATAGGTACAGAATTTCTGAGCAGTGAGAGGAAATATTATCCAAATTTTCCAGGTCATTGATATTTTGATAATAACTTATTATGACAATATTTTGATTGATTTTTAGCAATTAAAAAAAACTGCATACATGTTCAATCTAGGGTGAGAAATAAAAATCAAACCACAAGCATAACTTTTTTATTCCTTAATATAAAAATATTAAATAAACTTTTCTCTATAGTTCGATATAAATATAAATTTTTTGTTAGTTTTCTAAGAAAGAAACGTACAAAGAAAGTTAAAAATCCACCTAAACTCAACATAATATTATCCAGTAGCGCTCAGAAACAAATGCTAAGAAACAGGATCGAGTGGCTCATTCACACTTGAGCAAAAAACAGCGATTTAAGTGCCATATTTCTATCCTGTAGCTGATTGGAACGTCTTGTGCAAACTGGCATTAAATATTATGGAGTTAGAAATTGCCGTCATTAGCGGAAAAATACCGTTAATAACTTTTTTATTAGTTTCAAATAATTCAATATTTTCAAAATCTACAATGAAAGTACATTTCTATCACTGCGCGGGCATAAACCTCTCCATGCAACTCAACACTGTTCATCATCACTCAACAATCTTAGCATTGGTTTGACGCAGCCCTCCACTCGATTCTTCTATCAGCCAACCTCTTCATATTAACGTAATTCTTCTCTTACATCCTTCACAATCTGTTCCATATATCTCATACGAGATCTGCCTTTTCCATTCTTCCCGTTCACTTTTCCCTGGACGATTGTCTTCATCAGGCCATCTTGTCTAAAGGTATGGCCGATTAAATTATCCCGTCTTCTTTTAAGATTTTTCAGCAGACTTCTCTTTTCTCCCACTCTTCTTATGACTTCTTCGCTTGCCACTCTGTCGATCCATTTTATCTTCATCATTCTTCTGTAGCACCACATTTCGAATGCTTCCACCCTTTTTTTCTCCGCTACTGTAATCGTCCATGCCTCACTACCGTAAAAAAACATGCTCCATATGTACGTTCTGATGAATTGTTTCCTTACTTCTATGCATGTATTTCCAGCTGTAAGTAGATTCTTCATTTGATAGCCCCTGGATAATATTATGTTGAGTTTAGGAGGATTTTTAACTTTCTTTGTACGTTTCTTTCTCAGAAAACTAACAAAAAATTTATATTTATATCGAACTATAGAGAAAAGTTTATTTAATTGATGGCCCTCTTTGCCGGACTATTCCTTTCTTGCTTCGTCCATCGCTGGTTTCTAGGCTTTCCAGGTAACAGAACTCTTTCACGCCTTACAGTTTTTGTTTTCCTAGTGTAACGTTGATTTTGGTCTCTTCTCTGTCGCTGCATACAATATCTTAGTGTTCTTCTTGTTGATCTTCAGCTGATATCTGGCCATTGTCCTTCCCATGGTTATGAGAAACTCATTCACATACCTATCTGTCTCTGCTATGAGTGCTATGTCATCACCGAATCGCAGCATGAAAATTTTTCTCCTTGGTTTTCACTCCAGAAGACTTCTCTTTGATTTCATTGATGGCTCTCTCGATATAAACATTAAAAATTACGGGAGACAGTGCAAAGCCTTTTCTCACTCCTTTCCTTATTCTTGCTTCTTCACAGCTGGGTCCAGATTTAATCACAGCTACTTGGTTTTTATAAAAACTGTGGATAATTCTTCGGTCATTGTAGGGCACACTAATTCCTTTCAGAATCCCAAGCATTGATTTTCAATTCGTTGTCGCAAGTTCAACACTGTTCCTACGCAAAATTTTTAGATTTCAAAGACCAAATGATTGTCGAATTGCGAAATCATTTGTTATCGTAACAAATAATATCCGTATTACATCACTTGCTCCATTGAAGATTTTTTTGCGACAAATGATAATGATGTATTGTTTAGGTTTCAGATATAAAATTTAGCGAACAAATAAGCATTTGCAGGAATAATACAATAATTTTTCCTATGTGACCAACAAATTTTACGACAAAAAGTGTTTCTTGTAAATTTTGAACTATAAACATCCATAGAGGAAAAACCACAGCTTTGGGTAAACAACTGACAAATTTAATTTAATAGTGCTGTTCTTTACCTCTGCTATACACCGTGAAGGTAGTCAATGAGTAACCACCACGATTAGGTATTCATAGACTCGAGTAACAGAGAACTCCATTCGCTCGAATAATCTCCAATGTTGAAATGCGAGCAACAATGGTCACATAAAATACAAACGAAGAAGTTAGCATAATGACTGAAACTTTTTATACATAAATTCAACGCTAATGCTATTTTATCTCATAAAACACATAAAATACAAACGAAGAAGTTAGCATAGTGACTGAAACTTTTAATACATAAATTCAATGCTAATGCTATTTTATCTCATAAAATATTATTGGCAAGTGATTTATAGCAATCAAACCAATTATAAGAATGGCAATTCCTGTCACTCAATGTTTTTCAATGCCGGCTGCAGCGGCTTGGTCGGTAACGCGTTGACCTAGCAAGCCTAAAGTCGCGTTATCATCAAATTTCACCAGTCATTGATGTCGTATTTTCCTTAAAATGCAGCTGATATTGGAATATGTGATGAAATTCAATAATGTCAAAGAACTAGGCAGTTTCACTGTCCGGTGTTTTCAGAAGCTGGTGGAAAGTGTGTTCAGGCGAAGTAATAATAATAATTCCCAAGTAGTAATTTGCCTCAGTAGGAGCGATCGAAGGACGAGGGAACCTATCCCTGCAACCACCATAAAAATACACTAATTCATTTTATAAGAAAATTGATCGTTATATTCTTCTGTAACCTCCATGTTGTCCCTTGTTCGGCACGCAATTACTGTGCGTAAAATTAGACAATGGCCAATTCTCCCTTAAAAATACTTTTGACCCCTCATGTAAGTTCCAGATGGTCCCTAAGACCCGTCTCGTTACCTTCGACAGAAGCTATGGGTGAAGAAGAAACTCGTTTCTCTACTTCTAAGCCCCATTGGCTAGCTAGGATACCAATAGAAATTCCCATTCATTATAGACCATTTCATTATAACCTGCAAGTCTATCAAAATTCATCTCACCATTATCCTATATCTCTCTACTCCGCATCATTCCCGAGAAAGATGCGGAGAGAAATGCTTTCCTCCGTAATGTCCCCATCAGCACACGATGAAATTCCAAACGGCGCGGCTCGAGTCGGTGGTCGCCCTCCCATTTCTCGAACACGCGCACGCCCCACGTTGGCGACAAGAGACCATAGTTCACCAGCGCGTGCACTTGGCATCTTGAGGAGTTTGGTGGGCAAAACAAAAGACGCTCGCCGCGCGGAAAATGGCGGGAAGAGGACGGGAAGGCAGTGGGGCGGCATGAAGAAGCGGGAGGAAGAAGTGGAGAGGGTAAAAAGGGTGGACCGCCGAGCGGAGGGGAAGTTGGAAGTAATGGATAGATTACCAGAGAACAGAGAAGATATATAGCGCGCGCGATGGCCGCGCGCCGGCAAAGCAGCCCTCGCCTTTCACTTACACGATGGTAAGATATGCGATTCCGGACAGAGCACGGAAATACGGGGAGGAAGACGGGAATTACTCCTTGACCCCGTTTCGGTAATGTACTATGCCATGAGTGGGTTGAAGTACTTATAAACGCTTTCCAGTCCATTCTCGATAACTTACAAGTGGATGTCCGAAAACAATTCGGGGAAAACACAATTCATAAAGAAGCACAACGCGTAGTCGTTTGAAAAGTAAACTTTTTCACTTCAATTCACGACGGTGTTTTCAAATTTCTGAATCCACACAAAAATAGTATGTGCGCCAGAGAGTCACTTTTATCTAAAGGGTACGCTATTGCTTGTAAGGTGGTTTTCCGTGACTGAATAAGAAGGAGCACTAGTTGCTTTCAAATTTCCTTCGGGATGATTAACTTTTCTCTCCATGGCTTCGTAAATTAGGTATCGAATATATTTTTAATTTACTTATTATCATGAACACAAGCCCCAAAAAACAACCTTTCTATGTTTAGTAAAAGGTTTTCAGGTACTATAACTGCCCAACTTTATTGTAATTCTAAACCAAAGGCGAATTTCCAGGGTACATGGAGTTTACAAATGCCTAAGGCGGAATTCAAAATCTTGACCATTGGATTTACAGGGCTCCATGTTACCGACCCGACTACGAAAGCCGGCACCGTACTGATTGTAAATTCATCTTGAAAAGCCTCTAGAAGGTTCCATGATGTTAACTGCATAGAATAAGATTTTTTATGAAAAATCGGTTCCCTGTCTATATGAATAACGATTATAAAAATTGGATTTTGCCGGAATTGGATGACAAAGTGCCCCCTTACAAATATGCCGTCTGCTACATATGATTGCCATTCGAGTTCAATCGATTCAGCTCCACTGCTTCATTATAACGCTGCCGATAAGCGGGAAAGCATATTGGAAAGAGATTTCGTCCTGGATTTCCGCGAAATAATCGAAGGGAAGGATGTTAGTGGAAGGAGAAAGGGAGCGTCAGTTGATGCATACACCAGAGCGCGTTTTCGAGTAATTCACCGCTGCGCACCGTCCGCAGATCGGCGATTTAAGTTTTATGGATTCCACCTCTCTAACTGCAACCCAGAGATTCGTGAATCCTTCTCCCATTCATCACTAATCCGACACCTCTTCCTATCCTCGCTCCATTCAAGCCGCACTCAAAACATATCCAACCACGTAGGTAGAAATGCAATAAATCCTCCGTCGTAGATAGCACACACTCTTTTGAACCGGGTATAGGTAGGTAGATACCTACCTATGGTCTACCTAGGTAGAGTCCTGCGGCTAGAGATAAAGGAGAAGGGCACCACATAAAAAGTGAAGTAGAAGGACAGACTACAGCAACGACAGTTAGGCATGTTTACCATGTTTAAGGATAGGGAAGAGATGAATAAGTCGAGTAGGAAACGTGAAACTCTATTTGTCATGCTGGGTTTCACTCTTCGGAGTAGAGAGAGATAAAGGTTCAAATTTTACAGCCTTCTACGCTTTCACAACGATATAAGACATGAGCCCACACATATATTTTATTGCAATTGTAAATATTTTCCAAACGAAGTATGTTTTTAATTGTACTTTTGTTAGTTAAAAGCCACCTAAGCCCACAGATTTTCGATAAACATTTACCATGCTACTCTATTCTAAAATGAATGGAATTCTTTTACTCTAATGTTTCAAGTAACTCAAAAACCTTCTCGAAGTGAAGACGATGAAAAACGATTATTTTCCACAAAATGTATGTACCATATAAACGGAGAACATGTCAGCGAGGCAATAGAAGAAACCAAGAAAGAATTGCTCTTCTTAAATAAATATATAGATTTGAAAATGAAAAGATATTTTTACGGTTTAGGTTAAATACGATAAAATTATTTTAGATGAAAATGATGATTAAATTAGAAAAAAAAGTTGATATAGACGTTAAGAAGCATTATTGGCAAGGGAAGAGAGATATATGTCTAATGGATATATGATATATGTCGATAATTGAGTATTAGATGCTGAATGGAGAGACCCAGAAAATTAAGGATACAGTCGGTTACTCAAGAGGTGTAAAGATGAAAATTGAGTTCGAGTAATTATTGCAGGTAGGTCGTTCGGATTAATTATTAAAATGATATATGGATGTAAGACGGTCAGTTACTGCGTTCTGCACGCCTATTTGGAATCAAATTACTACGCCCGGAGAGTTGGGAATGTTGAAGATAAAAATCCAATAATAAACTGAAATTGACGAATTATCTGTTCTGTGTACCTACTGACTGGATAGTACACCGAGTTGAGTACTCCTTCCGTCACATGGGACGTTAAGCCTTTCGTCAAGAGCATGCTACTGCCGTCGCCGGGTTTCCTCGACCCTTTTTCCTTACATTTATGTTCTCGTCCCTCATTCTCATTTCCCGTTAAGTTCGAGGCGGACGTGATACCGTATAAGATGGAAGCTAAAAACAATCAACACCAAGGGTATAAGAGATGTGAAAGCTATACAACCTAATGATTGAGTTGCAGTCCTATTGGATAATAACCATTTGATGCATTATATATGAGAGTCTAGGACTTCACGTTTTGCAGCAAGATTCAGGGCCTTTCTTTTGAAGGCAGACAAGCAAATGAAGAGTAAGGGATTTTAAGGCATAAAAAAGCATTAAAATGAGATAAATTTTTCAAAGCGGGATAAGAGAATTTCTGTCGCGTTATTGCTTTTTCTCTGTATAGAAGAGAAAAAATCAAGACCCTTTAGGCAGACGGTGCAAAAGTTAATGAATGTGATCTTGGGGCGTGAGGCTGGGTAAAGTTCTGTTTTTCTATATCGTCCGTTTACTTTTCTTCGTGTCTTGCTAGCTATCACCCGGGATCGTGTACAAAGACAGAAAAATAGAGATCCAAGAAAGAAACACGGGAGCGCTACACCTATGCTAGTGGAGGGAGTGTTCGGAGAACGCGGCAGAGGGGTGGAACCCACCGAGGAGACCACCTATTCCATGTAAAAGCGTCGGCCGAGTTATAAAGACATAACGAAGGATGCTGAGAGGTACGTAGGCAGCCGAGCTTATGGGAACAGCAAAAGAGGCCACAGGGAGGAGTAGAGATGAGGAGGGATGAAGAATCTTGGAGGAGCCTGCGGTTCATGGTACGGAAAGATAAATTAGAGAGAAGGAAACGGATGGAGAAAATGTGGAATGGTGTGGAGAAGGCGAGCAACCCTCATCGTTTGAAATGGAACGACACACCAGCATCGCATGTGTGCGCCGAACTGAAAGTAGGCATCTCTCTTCTAAAATGATAACATCGTTCGGGATATCGGAGAAAGGTCAATCGCACAAATTGCAAGTTTTAATATAACTTGCGAAGCAAAATATAATAAAAAGCAAAAAATACCACGAAAGAGTGAGGGTTAAAAATTATTGTTCATTATTAATTAATGAAACATATTTTAATTCTAACATATGATTAAGTTCTTCGATCGTTAGCGCAATTATACTTTAAACAGCCTCAAAATTACATTAAAGTCGCCTTCAGAAGGGGGAAAATATACTCTCAATGGCATCCATAAATGGCTCTCATCTTGAAATAAGAAAAAATGTTGACTGGTACAAATAAATCGCAAAAAGTAGCTCGGAAAACGAAAATTTTAATATTTAATACCATAATTACGTGAAGAATAAGATGAGCATCAATAACAAGATAAAAATCAGCAAAATAAGGCGTATTATCAAGCATTTTCTTCACAAAGGTGCAGAAGACATAATTCCTGATTTTTATACAACTTGGGCGCTATGCTTGAAACCTACATAAATAATGTGTCTCTTAGAGTTTAAACAATAACATTTTCTTCCTATCTATACCAATGCAGAATTTCAGAAAAATCGTAAATAATAAAGTGAGAGATCGAAAACAAGGCCGGTTCATCTGCGATCCAGCGTCGGCTAAAACACACATTCTTTCCTTGTAAATTCCCCCGATAAGATTTCGTACAAATCGAAATATTTAGCAATAAAAAACAAAATGTAGGCCAAAGGTCAAACGTGTATGAAAAATTTACCGACAGAAGTCGGATAGAGAGAGTAAAAAGAGACAAAAATACAATAAATAATGATATAAGGTGCTCCAACAGCAAGGTCTTAAGGTGCTCCAACAGCTATGAATTTATCACACCGTCCACACTAACTTGATCCATTCAAAAATCTACGCATATGGTGGGATATGAATCCACGATTTTTGTATTGGCCCAGACTGAACCTTAATCGATTTAAAACCGCGGCCAGGGAAAATTTGAACAATAAGGCGGGATTGAGTCAGGAAGGGGCAACATCTGACAGAGATTAAGGGCGGAGTGGGGAAAGAACTTGCTCAATACCTCATATCGATCGAACAAGATATCTAAGTCACGTCCGTCTTTGCGATGCTGTAAATCGAGGTGGGGGTCGTGGGCGAGGCTACGAAAAATTACAGCAGAAAAAATAAGTGAGATAGAGAGGCTGGAGACGTGGGCTTGCGTAGGGAAAGGGAATGTTCACGAGAATAGTGGAGTAGGAAAGAGGGAGGAACAAAATGGAAGGGGTTTGGACTTGGGAAACAGGCAAGAGACGGCGAGCGAGGGAGAAAGGGCATAAGGGCGACAGGGTTGTCTCTGAGTAGACGAGAAGAGGAGATATAAAGGGGGAGGAAGGAATATTGGTATTCAGCTAAAGCGCGCGAATGAGGCGTAAATGAGAGAGGGTTAAAGCATGAACGAGGATGGCGTTGGTTGAATAGGGCGGTCGAAGAAGGTGGTGGATGGAAGGAAGAAATCGCAGGGGTTGGAGAAGGGTGGTTTAACGACAGAGGCCGGATTACGGAGCGCGACGCCGCCGTAGTGCTGGAGTCGGCCAACGTGATAAGAGGGGTGCGCAATACATCTCTGACACTCCGGTCATTTAGGTGGATTCAGCCCGCAGATAAATTGGCATTAAAACTGAATGCGTTACATCGCCATGCCTCGACTATAATTCAAGGGTGTTTTTGATATGCGAAGCACTTTCACTAGATAAACCGCGATGTACCTCAAGGAATTTCTCACTGATGATAACGGTAATAAATTGAGAAAAAATTATTTCAATGACGAACGATAAGTGAGCATTTCAAAAGAAATTTATTTGACTTAATATTTGCAGATGATTTGAAATTCAAGTTCGGTTTTGAATTTCACTATCAGTTTCAAAATTATATCACCATTTATTTTTAACTGGACAATATGTTGTCTAACATAAGTCAATAGGTTTATTAGTTGATGCAAAAAAAAACGAAAAATTGAACCCCATCCCGGTTGTTGTCTTTATTAGTTGATCATGAGGAATGCTAATAGATATGGATCAGCCTTCAAGGAAGCCGTATATTATGATATTTATGGCAGTTCATTACCAATGATCAATCACTTGTTCAATTTTTCCGGAAATTCTACGTTAGTCATATTTTTTGGCAGAGGTCAAATCATTTTTTTATGATGAGAAAGAATCAATGTTAAGGTGAAATGCATACGCAGTATGACTCGCAATGACAAGGAGAGAAATAGACTAAATTCATGAGAACAAAAAGGAATGCGTGACTCACAGCGGACATGAGACCCAAATACAAAAGGAAACTGGCACATTATTTCAAACCTACGATGCCTGTTTATTGAATTTATGAAGGGAATTAGAAAAAATAAAGCGGGAAAAACAAAATAAAACCTCCCAAAATATAGACGAGGAATGAAGGGACATGGAGTTGATTCGGAAAATGTATCTAAAACAGTCTGTGCAATTGAGTAAAGTACCCGAATACTCAAGGTGTTCAATGGTCGGTTAGGTAGTATTACAGGCTACTATCATTACGAACTTTTTTGATTAACAAGGAGGAAGTACTTACGATGATCTCGATGGGAGGAAATTAACAAAGATTTGCGGTTGATCATGTTTTAGCTAGTTAGTCTAGAAGGTATTGTTTGTAAGACTATAACTTGACACGATGCAGAATTATTGTTTGACTCAGTATGGTGAAACAAGAGGTCATAATATCCACGAGAAACCGCATGATAAAGCGGTACGGATAAGGGAAGAATGGAACACGTTATATGACATGACAGCGGGTAGAAAATGTCCTATAAATTAATTCCACAAAAATCCAAGACTTTTTTCGCTAAACCTTGTCGATACATCCTAGTAGTCAACCTAAACCTAATAAAAAAGGAAGAATGCCTTTGAACAATGAGATTCCGGCAAATTTCCATTTAATGATGTTAGCAATGAAACGGACGTAGAACAATTATGCAAGTCCCACGATTTGATCCCCTAGCCTCTATGTAACTAAAATTTCAATGACCTAAAGGAAATAATTTGAATTTAGTTTTTCCTTAGTCTCCATATCGTAAATTTAGCATTGAAATAGAAAACTTACGTGATTTCAGCTCCCTTTAAAAATGTTCCTCGGGAGTGATTTATTGATCCTTCACTTCTATGTCCTCCTTTTAGATGCTCTTCTCTTTTACGACTCTTTTCCCTTCTATTCTACTGCTACACCTATAAAATGCAATCACCACCATAATTATAAATAATGGAAATTTGTGCTTGAAAAAAATGAAAATCGGTTATGACAAGCTACAATACATAGTTTCCATATAAATACGTAGTATTCCATGGGATCCGATTACAATGTTAACTTTAAGGACATCGATCGCATACTCTTTGCGCTAAGGAGAGATGGGGCAGGTTATTTTTTTCCCCGGCGTCTCATCACAAAACCCAGCAGAGAGGGTTTGCAAACGGGATCGAAGAAAAGTGAAAGGGCTGAGAGGGTGAGGGGAATAGAATTCAAGGAGGGAGGAGGGAAGGGGTTTGAGGCAGCGAGAGAGAAAGAGGGGAGCCGAGTTTCGCCTGAATGGCCGGAGCGTACCTATGAAGAGAAGAAGATGGTGATAAGGGAAGACCTAGGTTCTTGAGGAGCGGGGGACGTGGTAGAAAAGCGAGCAGGGAAAAAAAGGATGGGGCGGAGGGAGAGGCATTAAGGGGAGAGCGGGATCATAAAGAGGCATTAATTTCGCGGAAACCGTCACCATGGCAACGAGCTTCTGTTCTCTCTCCCGACAAAACCCCATTGAAAATATCCGCAAGCATTCCTCTCCACCACTCAACCCTATCCTCTACGCCTGTATCCTTGCCTCCCCCTCCTCCACAAACAATCTCTCTCCATCCTATAGTCGAGCGTATATTCTCTCTCTCTCTCTCTTTACCAACCTCTCTTTCAGCATTCTTTGCTTCCTTTTAATTTTCCCCAAATCTTCCCCATCCGCCGGGTACTACAATGTGGACTCGAGCGTTCCACTCGCTGAGACGAAAAGTGAGCTGACTAAAAGTAGGTAACTCGCTTGCTCGGCGCCATCCTCTCGTCACTTGCCTTTCCCTTTTTCTTTACAGCCCTCGTTTGGCTTTCTCATGCTCATAAGTTCGCAATCACACGCATCACGTAGCCGTTTCCTTTTGCGTTCTTAAAATTCACTGCGGTTCAATACAATATTATTCTAAAGAAGTAACGGGATCATGAGCACGTGAGTCGATGATATTCACCAAAGAAATGGTACCCAAACTGTAGTATTCTACCAAAAGATAATAATTCACAATTGCATCATAGTTGTCATTTCACCTATTTTCACAGGAAGGAGATCATAGTTTCTAATATTTTATATTCTCTGGCAATCTTTGAACGGGAACGGCAAATTCCTGGTATTATCTGACTGAAACTTTCAGGCAGCGTTACACGCATTTGAATTGCGTGAAAATATAGCGAAAAGGCTTTGAAAGAATAAGTTTAACATATTGGCATTTTCTAAACTGCTGGAAATCCTCTGTGAACTTTTCAGTGACTGTTGTTTCACTATTTCATAGAACTTCCCTTACATTTGACCCATAATTCTTCTAGTACCCTGAAAAGTCTTCTAAATATCTTTCAAAACTCCGCTTCAAGTTCGCTCCATATTTTCCATTTAAAAATTGTCTGTGCTTTTTGATACGCTTCCGTTACTGAGAGTTTCGAATGATTATGACTTTGGAGTTTTTGAATTTCTTTCTTCAAATGATAGGCCGTAACGCGCATTTTTCAGCTCGGGTGGGGAGCTCTTAAGTCACGGAAATAATTTTCTTGCCTCCATTATGCTGAGAATCAAATCTGTAATCTGGGAATAAAACTTCTAAGTGTGCGCCTTCAAAAAATGATTTCTATGACACTTCAGTGCCTTCCAACTGCATTCTTATACTCGCCCCGAAGTTGGACGGATACAGAATAATTACTGTGCATTCACAGACGTTATGTGAGTTTTGAGATACCAAACGTTGAGAGGTAATTTTCTTGAGACTGCATATGATACCATCTGTTACCTATTGATTCCTGATCACCGGCAAAGCCAAAAATATTAATTTGTATTTATTTTTGATCCGAAATTAATGAAAAAACTTTCCCATTAAGATACGAAAATTACTCCTTGATTTTCGTTTTTTACTGCCCATATTTTGAAAATATGGGCTCAAAATATGGGCAGTAATTCAGATTTAATCTCTAGTTTCATAAAGTGCTTTGTTAGAACATTCATCCCTCATCTAATAATTCACAACATCAAATGAATCTAAATTGCATGTTAAAAATCTAGAACTTATTCCTCTGCGATAGAGAACACTGGGGAGAAAGAAAACGTGGAATACAATTTACCCAATCTGATATCCTGCCAGGGTTCTGTGCCTGTATCCTGCCGCAAAGAGCTTAAATCATTGTTCCATCGTACTCAATTTTCTCAGCGACGGATAAAATCTCCCATTCATAATCATTATGCATCCTGCATAACTCCGTATCTCCTTCATACACGCGAGCCTTTCCACCCAACTGCATCATGGAACGTTCTTTCATCATAACTCACATTCTCTCATTCTCAACATCCATTCCTACTCAGGCTCAACCATTGCACTTCCCTTAAAATGAGATCGTCTTAATCCAATCTCCCAGCACTCAAACCATATAAAGAAGGAAATATCGCCTCGACTTCAAACAACAACAGAAGCCGGTGGGCGCAGGCATGTGTAATCATAAAAAGATACAAACACAGACAGGCAGATGACGGACTCAGAGCTGGAATGAAATGCACTCAAAGATTTTCGATTCTATTGCATGTTCAAATTCATGTTATTCCGTGGAAAATAATGATATCATCGTCGGACGCGACGGCATTTACTAGCCCAGAAACACTGCAAAACAAGTAAAATTCAAGTAGTAATGCGAAGGATGAAAAATGAACTTAACTAATCATAAAAATAAAATAGAGTGCATGAATATGAATGATAATCCTGAATGGTGATGCGAATAAATTAATTTTATGGAAATGGCCTTGAATGCACACACATCCCAATTGAACTGGTTTTAAGGTAGAAATGCGTTTAATTACTACATTTAGGCTTCAAATTTTCCTTACCAATAAGATATTGGTATTCCTAAAACTAAATACTCTCACCCCTGGTATGTGTCCATCTGTAAAATTATTCCAAAGTAATTTATTTTCCCCTTATTTTTGGTCAGTGGATCAACAAAGTGAACAATTCATAACACATCTAAGTTTAGCTTTCATGTTTATAGCTCATCTTCTTTCAACAGAAAAACTGATTACAACTTACGACAAATGTGTATTTCATGGTTTGAATTCTATCGCTCACAGGCGTGGGCTTCACAGAGACCACTGTATTGTTGTTATATCCACTGAAAAGGCTCTTTCGAAGCATTTTTGTGGAATCAGACAGGAGAAATCGATGTCATTCAAAGACTGTGCTCTGCTGCCGCAGGGAGTAAGGTTTTCAAAATGTCTCCACGAAGAATACAAGTATTCATGCTTCAAGACCACCGAGAAACCATTTAAGTGTTCATCATCATCATGGGTCAGCAATCCTAGGATTGATTTGACGCAGCTCTCCATTCGATTCTTCTATCGGCTAACCTATTGACGTAGCTCCTCTCTTTTACATCCTTCACAACTTCCTCCATATACTTCATACGAGGCCTGTCTTTTCCACTCTTCCCGTTCACTTTTCCCTCGACGATTGTCTTCATCAGGCCACCGTGTAGTAGGATGTGGCCTATTAAGTTGTCCCGTCTTCTTTTTAAGGTTTTCAGTAGACACCTCCCACTCTTCTTAAGACTTCTTCGTTTGTCACTCGATCTATCCATTTTATATTCATCATTCTTCGGTAACACCAAATTTCAAATGCTTCCAGCCTGGACTTCTCTGCAGCTGTTACTGTCCATGATTCGCTGTCAGATAGTACAATGCTCCATACGAGTATTATCTGATGAAATGTTTTCTCACTTCCACGCTTGTATTTGCAGCTGTAAGCAAAATTTTCTTCTGGTAAATCCTCTTTTTGCTTGAGCAATTATACTGGCAATTTCTCTTTTACTTCGTCCATCGCTGGTTACTCGGTTTCCGGGTAACAGAACTCTTCCACCTCCTCGATTTTTTGTTTCCCTAGTTTAACATTGGTCCTGGCTTCCTTTCTTCTACTGCATACTTATGTTTTCCTTATTTTTATTATTTATTTTTATTTCTCCTAAGTTTTATTTTTATTGATATGCAGATAACATTTGGTCTTGTTTTTTCCATATTTCCTAGTGTCTTCTCTAAATCTCCTTCTGTTTCTACCATGACTGCTATGTCATCGGCGAATCGTAGCATGCTGATTTTCTCCCCGTGGATTTTCACTCCCGGAGACTTTTCTTTGGCTTCTTGGATGGCTTTCTAAAATGACTATCACACTTGACTGATGTTTTCTCTCGGGTAGCCCTCGCCCGGAGTTCCGAATGGGGGGCTAGTTTACCTCCGGAATATTTTACTCGAGAGGGTTCCATCCGTCACGATAAGAAAGAAAAGTGGAGTAGCTGAGACTCCTCGGGATAATAATGTGGTGGTTTCCCCTTGCCTTCCACATCGCAGTACCTCAGCCGTTAAAGTAAATTTTACCACGTCTGTAGTGAAATGAGTGTCGCTGTACCGACCATTGTGGTCTCAACCTTCACTCATGTGAAGAAGAGCTGCTGCCCTCGTCTCCTGGTGCTAGGAAGCATAATTGTTGGCGGCCTCCCGTCGCCAAGTCACGGAATCTTAACAGTTTTCTGTATTATTTGAAGGCCTATCTTAATTTAAGTGTTAATAGTGGAAATTCACCACAGCTGCATGAGATTTACGTCCAAAGCCATTTACTTGTAATCGAGGCTTTTTACTTGAATTTACTACATTTGTGGAATTGAAATCTAGTGCCATGATATGGCAAAATAATTAGATAACTGACAGTTAATGTAAACATATTCGCCTAAAATCCTATATTTCAATATATTTTACTATCAGTTTACCAAACATTCACCCGAAAATGTTCCATTCCTTTTCCTTTGACCTCCGAGACGAATAAACAAGAAGAGTACACATATCAGAGCAATCTTAGCTTGGAAAAGTTGAGGAGACATTGTTTCCATCATTTTTCATATGAACCGGGAATATAAGGATATGCCGTGTACGCTGAGATAATAATCAAGATGACGCTTGAAAAGGATTTATGTGGGAAGAGAATTACGTTAAAACCTTCCCTAGAATCAACGAAGCGAAGAGGTGGCAACGATCAGGATGAAGATCATGATGACGAAGAGATTTAAAAGGGAAAATGATTTAAATTCTAATTCAACGAGCAAACACGTGCAATTATTGCAGAAGCAGCTTTAATTTGTGACTACTATGTTAGGAGACTCAAATAGCGGATAGCCACTTATTCCGCTTTAAAAATATAAATCTTGCAAAAAAATACTGTGGGGACTTTGCGTGATCCCAGTAGGTGCTAGGATCACGCAAAGTCCCCACATCACGAGTTCATTTTCACTATCTGCAAAATAAACCATATACTATCTCACCATCTGCAAGATAAACCATATAGTGAAAATGAACTCGTGATTGAAATTTGCATCGTCATCAAAAAATATTTTTTTATGTAGTGAGAAAAATTAATTAAATCCTAGCCTCTTGATAGTGCAATCGATTTTCGTTTAAAAAGATGTGAATTTTAGATACTCCGTTTCATCGGATGCCAGATATCAAACCTATTTTCTACGAATCTGAATTTTCACAGGCGATGATCACTTGCCAACAGCATTACACGCTGAAAATTTCAATGTGATGAAAAGGCCACGGTCCACTTTTTCATAAGGCAAATTCAGTCAATTTTAGCACTATCAATTTAATGTGTAGTTGAAATTAACGTGTATTGACTCCTACATAAAGTAAAATTTTTACCTTGCGTAAATTTTTGACAGATACTACATTTAAACTTTTACTTAACTGGAATCTCTAAAGAATCCAATGCCTTCTCTGTTTCAAATTTTCCCCATTACCTCCGCTGGACGAATCACCCTTTCGTAATCCACCGTAATCCACACGACTGGTGTGTGCTACTGGTACCACTAGCACCACACCACTTCCTCGTTGTTTTTCATCTTTGTTCTCCTCAAATCCGGCTATCAAATGTCTCTTCATTATGCTTCCGGGGACCTAGTTTTGCGGTCATATTTTACCCCACTGCATATCATAGTTTCCTAATGTTTCTTAATATCTCTTCTTCAATTTCCCTATACCACCTCCATTACTTTTTTTAAAATGTTGTCTTGCTTCATTGTTGATTTTCTTTCATACGCCCTCACCTCTTATCCTTTTAAGAATCTCGATATTTTGTTTTTCTACGGTTAATGTACACCTTCTACTTCTCACATGATTCTATAACGCGCTTGCCAGTGACTGCAGTACCTTCGCTGATTAGACGCCTTAGTCGTGGGCGAATAAAATTGCCACTGTGCATCCCTCAGCAACTTAGGGTTCTACTATAAGCCCATTCCCTATCTCGCTAACTACTACTTCGGCGTACAGGTTAAAATACGAGGGTTGATGACATCTTTGTATTATTAAAATGCATTATTTACAAATAAATACACAATCTACTTGATGGAATGTGATGGAATTTGACAACTGTACCACTAGCATTAGTTTTATGAAAAGGATACATTTAATATGCTGCCTAACTAGATTCAATTTTCAGTTTTTTCTGGTAGGCGAAGAATTAAATGCAGAAATGGCTTTACAAAGAACCGAAGCTGTCCCAGTGACGCATGTCATAAGCAATCGACTGTTGAGTGGTGACTAATATTATTCAAAACATCCCGCCAATAGGTACAAAGAGAATTTCGCATTGAGACATTCACAGCCCACCACTCTGCGGAACAGGCTTGTTAATGCTGGGGAAATCTTTAATCTTTTTCGAACAACTAATAGTCGGTAATAAATAAATAAAATTGGTTCAGGCATTACTCTGTGGAAGTAATTATGCTAAAAAGAGACACTATATTTCCATATAAACACTACGTGAAATGAATGTTTGTGAAATTTCAGCACTACTTAATAACTTTTTTCCGCTGTCTGATTGTAACGTGATAGGTGTGGATGTGAATTATAATGAGTAAACAAGTAACATCGAAATCCTGATCGCCTTGATCACCTTCAGCGTATCAAAAAGGACATGATTTTGCCGGTAGGTACCGATAATGAAATAGCGGGTTTCATACGGATTAGAGCTATGTTCGAATGAAGGTCCTACTACCTATCATAGTAATCTTCACTTTGAATGTTTTAGTCGGATTACGAAAAATAAGGCTCACGTAACGCTTATTCATTAGCATGAAATGAAATACGTAAAAAATTTAAATTCCTGTATATACTTCAGACGTTAATCATTGGGTTCTGTCAGTTTTAGAAAAGATCATGTCTGCACTCATTTATTGTCTCGCTCCATCCCATCTTTAATATTATGTCAATTTTTTTCTTCCCATCCATTTTATAGTCTTGTCCGCTATATTTCGTTGCTATACAGTATCTACCAGCCCTCACTAACGTGACGGAAATGATTGATGCACAATAGCGCTAATAAATTACTAGGCTATATGGGTGTTCAGAAGTTGAAGAGAGTTATACGATTTAGTGATGAAAATTTACGAGACATACATTTGAAAGTTTAAATCAGGTAGGTTAGGGTGTTCCAAAAAAACCGAAAGTTTGAAAGTTGAGGGGGCATTTCCATTTTCCTGTGCGAATGTATGAAAAAACATCACAAAATAATTTTCAGCTCAATCGGACAATATTTGACCCTGCCGAAACGCATTCAAAGTTCAGAACTTTCTATTTTCAGCATGCCATACAATGTTGACTATACGGATGTGCACAGATGTCTACAGAGGCACGGATGTCAAAACAACAAGTTCGAACCATCGCCTCGAGCTCCCTAATCGTTTACGATGACACTAGAGCCACGGTGAGTATTAGTGAGCCACGTAACTAGGTGTGTTTACACACCTCGGTCTCTGCTGCAGCCGCCAGCCGACAGTTGTCGAATGATTCGTATAGATGCGGTATGGTATTTAACGTTCTACAACTACCTTATACAAAGTTCCGTAATAGACACCCAAAACGCGTTGCTGTTACGGCGCCACCAGGTCACGTCGCGCTTGGAGCTCTGCACTTTCGTACTTTCGGTGCATTGTGCTGCTTGTGGTCAAAGTATCACAGCTCAGTCAGTCAATATATCACACTCCACTGAGGAGGTCGTGTCGTGTGTGCCGAGATCGAGGCTGTTTCGGTGGTGGCCAGAATGAGCGCGAAGTCAAAGAGTACGCCGGTTATGTGACGTGCGACTAGTACCTATGTGGTTGGTGGGTAATGAGAGATTTTCCAGGCAACGGTTAACTCCCAACACTGCGGGAAGTTCTCAAGTCTTTCTTCTGCAATCTACACTGTGTTCTTGGATCGATGTCAGCGGCAGATGTAGCAAGGATTACGATCAAAGGCTGCTTGTTGTGTGGGGAAAGGCTAATATTCCCACGCAGGAGGTTCGAGTAGCTATCAAGAAGATCCTGACAGCTTACGAACACTACCGTGCTCTAGGGAAGGACAAAACAAATAGCGAGAAGTCAGTATCCGCAAGAGATGAATACAACAAAGTGGTTGAACGTCTGTTTGACATCGGCCGCAAAGACGGCCTTTCCAAAATTACTGTGGAGTAGGATAAGTTGTTTTACATTTCACTGTAGAATGATCGAAAATGATACATGGCTGGTAATGATGGGAAGTGGTGTAAACGTGTAGAAAATCGTCTGAGACTTCAGGAAGCAGATTCTTTAAGGAAAAAACGGCATGAGAAAGAAAAGGAAATAATGGACAAGAAAGTGGACCTCGTTTGCTAGATGTCTGCGGATAGTACGACAAGTTCCTCGGACACGATTGAAGGTGATTTTTTCCGGGTTGGGGGGGTATATACGACAGCCTAGTGACTGCTTCCCTAGATCGCACTCAGACGTCCTGTACTGCTGAGTCTATGATAGTTCAGGCTGTCACCAATGCGACAGCAGCTGCATTGAGTTTTAAAGGGGAAGAAATTCATTTAGTGTCTTCAAAATCACACCTTCATCGCTGAGAAAAAGACTGAGACAGCTGAGCTTATCAAACAAGAATTTCACTCTCAAGTTCCCTGGCATTTATTGCGGCATTTGTTTAATTTTTACAAAACCTTTATCCTAAAAATTGTAATATTTAATATTTTGATTGTAGATTGAAAAAAGAACCCCCTTACTCAGCAGCTTTGGCCAAGTTATGCCATGATTTATGGTATCTTTCCGAAACCCTGATTTTTTTGGCCCTCTTCATTGAAATTGTTTCTGGCGACGAGAAAAGAGACATTGTGGTGGCAATCACAGACAGCCTGGGTCTGATGATAACGCGCCTCGGGCCACCCTTCCGCCTAACAGGCCTATTAGAGAGCTGACCCTCGCTGACTACGCTTCGACATATTCTGTGAAGTTTTTGAAAAACATTAGTGTTTCGCCGTCTATTTTGTCGCAAGATCCATCTACATGGAAAAGTGACGCCGATTATCAGGAGGGCCTATCAGTAGTGCAACATTTTTAAGTTGTTAATGACACTGCAGAGAGAGGGGTTCAGTTGATAAGGGATTTTCTGGTCAAGAAAAATTGACAAATGATGAGGCTCAGAGGCACAATATGCTGCTAGTCGTTAAACGACATAGGAAATGTAAGTCAAATTGGCACAATGCTCTAGGTTTTCACATTGTTTGCTATTCCCAGTGCTTTTGTATGAGTAGAGTGTCTGTCTACTAATAAAAGACAATTTTCTTTCAGAGGTTTCTGATTTTAAACCCAACAGGATCCCTGGGAGGTAGGCAACATTGTATGATATGTGGAAATTAGAAATTTCTGAACTTTGAATGCGTTTCGGCAGGGTCAAATATTATCCGATTGAAATGAAAATGTTTTGGGATGTTTTTTCATGCATTCGCATAGGAAAATGAAATGCCCCGAAAACTTTCAAACTTTCGTTTTTTTTGGGACACCCTACAGATCCGTCGAAATTTTACGCAAGGTAAAAATTTTACTTAAGCAGAAGTTAATATACGTTAATTTCAACTCCACACTACATTGATATCATTTCAGGTAAATTGAATTTCTTAAAAATACGACCAAACCTCCATAAATCAACCCATATAAGATATCATTTCAGGTTTTAGCGGCGCTAAGATTCTTTGGTGGAGGCCCTTACCCCTTTACCAAGTTAATGTCTCCCGAACGCCCTGTCTCTCTCTCTCTCTCTCCCTCTCTCTTCGCTCTCAAATGCCTGGAAACGACACATACAAAAAACGGACAAGAAATTATAACAGACAAATACCTAATCGGTGCCTCGGAGATGACGTTCAGTGCGAACTTCTATCGTAACGATTTCAAAATGTCCCTTCAACGCGTTGTATCAATTTATTTCTTTAAACTTTCCGGAAGTTGTCGGAGTTGTCGTCCACGAGAAGTACATCATAGACGATGAGAGACCAAGAAAAAATAATTTTCCATGGTAAATAAAAAATTTAATTTTTGCTTGAAGGTTTAAAGAAGCGACATCTCCACTTGCTTCTGTACGGTGAAAAAATCAAAAACATCCTACCATCGCCGAAGGATAGATATCCTCCCCTCCAATCCATGGGTGGGTACGAGGTTCGCTGCCGCTGTGGCAGAAGCTACCTACGTGGGACAGACCAAGCGAGCCATATCCCAGAGGCTTAAGGAGCATGAGGAAGCGATGGAAGCTTATAAATGGGACGCATCAGCGGTCGCCGAACATATGCCTCGAGCCCTGAGCACAAAATAATATTCGAAAAAAACACGAGTTTTGGCTAAGACTGAGGATTATTATCTGCGCCTAATACGAGACCTCGTACTAGAAGCAATAGAAATAGCTAAAAGGCCGAATAATTTCAATAGAGAGGATGGTTATAACCTGAGCCGCGTTTGGAAAGGTTTCCTGGCCCCTTCAAATACACAACGGCTAACGTCTTCCGTCCGAAATTCAAATCGGCCAAACAATGGGGCAACGGACACGGATGCTCCTGCATAAGATTGAGACGAAGTCGATTTACACTCAAGTCTCTTGCTGACGCACCCAGTAGGAGTGAAACGTTGAGTCACAAAATGAACCGCAAGCTGCATTTCCCGATAGGAACAGCTACAGCTTTAAATACAAATTTAGTTCAATCGAGGTACCAGTGTTGCCAAATAATCCTCAAGAGACATAATTTTTTCGGGAGAATTATAAAATATATTGCAAATCTACTATATCACCTCTGAAGATTCTTCATTCGATCAGCACCGGTCATCGAGGAAACGCTATTCTTTAGCGGTCGAATTAAGACTGAGCACATAATGCAATTCTGACGAGTAATGAACGGCTTCACTAGCGTATGATCATTGATTTTTCTGATGATTATCATAAATTAACGTCTTGGACTAGAATTACAAATTCTACAACCTAACATGCCTTGAATTCAAATACATCTCAGCAGTATAATTAAACAATTATCTTTCATTGAAATGTTATCGATCATTGACGCTTTTAAGTAGATTGAATATGCAGTTGAAAAATATTAATACCGATAGAATAATCACATGGATTTCTTTTACAAATGATACACGTATACATAAATTAAAATTATTATTTTATAGATACGTGCATCATACTTTCACAAAGTAAGCTTACAGTTAATATTACTGGCTACACAAATAACTGTTCACTCCCTAAAACTAACATTACCTTCATGATCCAAGAGAAGCTTCAAATACTCTTTCCCGTATCAATCCCAAGTCGGCAGTCATTCCACCTTCCTCGCCGGAAATAAAAAAGGAAATTATATCGCGAGGCTTGTCAACCATGCAACAAAACCCTCTACTATCGTCCGCGTTGCCATGGTAATCAACATCATAGTGGTGGGTGATGTTAGTGGGTGGGATGAGAAGTGGAGTCTTGGGTCTGCGAACGGACCAATCAGCGAGCGCGGCGAAGGCATGTCATCCGAGACTGTTGATAAACCAACCGCCACCGTTTCCATGGAGACCCCATCGCTAGACGGAGTTGCGAAGAGAGTAACGCACTCAAAAGTGGCTGCTTCTGACAACTCTTTCATTAAAACCTAAGCTAATCCTCCCTCTTGAGACAAGATTGGCCCTCACCTCGGGTCCTGAATTCCTGTACGAAACATTACCGTAAAAATTGTTAACATTATCTTAAAATTAGATTTTTTCCTATTTGGTTATCACCACATCACGCTGGTCAGAAGGAAGTGAGAAAAAATTCTAGGTCGAGGAACTACACATGCTGGACGAGTGGATGCGAAAAAGAAGATGCAAAATTTTCCTCGGCTAAGTCTTTCAAAAATTAAATTTAAACGGACAAATCCAAGACAAAGTAAAGCAGGATATAATATCGTTGAATGAGCTTCAATCAGCTATTACTTGAATCAAAAAATATATATAAATAAATATCAGAATAAAAAAGAACAATCCACATTTGTTTAAAGCAAACCTCATCGTAATGAACAACAGTTATCAATTCCAAGTTTAGCTTATCGCAGCTACCCATTTGATTTTTCTATCGGGTAAACTCTTCATATTTACAATATTTTTCGCTTTTACATCCTTTACTACAGCTTCATATATATCATTCAAGGACTTCATTTAGATTTCTTCACATCTACTATTCCCTCGACAACTGTCCCCATCAGTCCATCATATCTCAAGATGTTCGATATGGTTTTTCCATCATTATTACAATATTTAAATTTAAAAACACAATACGGATGTTAATGTTGAGGAAATTGTAAAAATATACACGATGTTAATTTACTGCTGAGAGAATTGTTCGCATTTATGCCTGCCACATGATCTTGAGGAGTAACACCATGCATAGCACGAGCAAAAATACAATGTATAGAGTTGTAATTATCCCTAGCAAGTTCATCCTCATAATTTTTAATTAACAAAGAAAGCAAAGCGCCATTGACCTGTAGCCTCCCACCTAAATGGCACATGGACTGCTCTGAACGAACAGCTCTCATTTCCCATAAATTTAATATACAAGATTTTTTACCTGACTCAAAGAACTGACGAATCGCTAGCTCGAGTATTTCTGGCGCAATCACGTAACGAATAGCTCCTCAAATATCCACAGCGGGAAGCTGGGAGCTGGGAGTGAAAAGGATCAAATTTTATTCGCAAGACCCCCAGACCTCGCAGACTCTGATTGCGTAGCAGACTTGTATCCCTTTACAAACGAAATCCTACCCCAATGGGCAGAAAGCTGGCAGTAGTTACAATCGAAAGACCAGAAAGGAGGCATATATGAGCCATTGAAATAGGAGATTCAGAAAGCAAGGAAATTGATCGTAGCCGAGGAAAAAGTAAATTTAAATGCAATCACTGTGAGAAATAACATTGAAGTATTTCTTACATTGCGGTACATTTTGCCCCAAACGCCACCTTTAAATTCCTAAGCAAAGAGAAATGTACGATTAACCTTTATGCCAGTTTTATTCATAAAAAGCTAGCGGCTATGGCTAGGAATTGTAAATCTCAATCATAATATCTATCCTGAGGATCACATCAAGGAAATTGATGTCGAAATTTAGTGGAAGAGCAACGAAAACTTTATGAAAATATTTATTTTTTTAAATTTCAAAAATTTAATTCGAAGGAAATAATTGCCTCTTAAATTATGAAATTAAATTTTATAGGATTAATTTTACTAAGAGCTCTACCATGTAGGTAGTAAGCTTACTTTTACATTTTTTTAATGATGAATGATTATAGCACAATTTTTTTATTATATTAAGACAGTATTCTGCAGATGAGACTTGACAAAGTCATAGACTGCAAAGTAGGGTAAAATATGACCTAAGTAATGAAATATATTTTAAAATCTTTATTAAGGATATCATACGTTCTTTGGATTATGATTAATTTGATACAAGTGGTCCAATTGTGCCAAGTTTTATTAAATCTCATACTTTTTATATGGCCCGAGGACGGTTATTTCCTTGCTTCTCACCCAAGGTAAGATAGAGTGATTTTGGCCCGTCAGGTATGTGAAATAATGAAGGTACAACTTGAGTTCCATGAGGTCTGAGAACAAAAGAGCACGCAAACTTTTAAAATCTACAGTATAATTACAGATAGAAGGTGGTTTGATAATGGGTTTCAAGTGATTAAAAAATTGTAGTTGACTAAGTATTGCGAGCAGTTCATTACTGAAACGGTAAAATTTGATGATGCAAAATGGGAATGATTCCAAAAGGGAATTCTCAATTACTGAATTCTACATAAATGAAGACCATTACGTGTTGAGTAAGGGGAGGAAACAAATGGACAATTTTGATGAGATTGAGAAGGGGGTAGGAAGAGTGCAAAACTGAAGAGAGCAATAGTGATGGAAAAAGATTATGCAGAAAATGCGAAGCAGAGTGTGGATAGTCCATCAAAGCCTAGCATTCCTGGTAAAGAAATAATAAAATATATTATTAGCGCGCTATCTTCGTGATAAAAAAATCATAATTAGCCTACATCACTCCTAATGCTGTAATTTAGGCTGCTGTCAACTTTACAGCATTTGCCTTTATCAAGTAATAAGTACTTCGCTGTATTTTTCTTCTAAAAACATATAGAAATATGAAAAGGGAGCGAGAAGGGCATACGTCTACGTGATACCCTGCGAGCCACCGCGATGGTGTGGCAAGGGACAACTGAGATCGTTAACAGTTACGCTGAAACTACACGCTAAGGTGAATTATAAAGGTACTACACAGGAACTATGTATAATTACACACAATAAAAATGACATTGAATGATAAAATAACTCTATATAAAATTACAGAGGTGAAGCACTGCAAGGAACCACGGATATGATAAAGCAATTAAGTAAATGCAGATGCGCTAGGTACGAATAAATTAAAAGTTTAACTAAAGCCGAGCCAAAATATAATAAGAATAGTGTTAAACTATACAAAAAACTGTTCTATAAACTGATAAAAAGCTATACGCAGCAACAAAAACCTTCGGTGATGATAAAATATAAATATGCTACGCAAATACGCTCGCTATGATATACCCGCACCTATATGAAACAATAAGAGGGAGATATTACGTTTGCTTCGATCAGAATGCTAATAGACCTTGATAAATACAGCATAAGTAGTATGATCGTGGAAAGGATTTGTTTAGTTGGTGAAATCAACCGAGAAACGAGAAGAGCTTCAACTATACTAAGAATAAAAATGGCCCTTCGAATTTCCTGGGCGCACTTCTTGAGAAGTTGGCGTCCGATGAGTTCACGTGGTGTTCCTTCATTATTTCTCTCGCAAGTCCCATTTTAGCGCTCACAGAAAACCCACCTTAATCGCCAACCTGATGACCTAAGTAGCACTCTTATCATATAACCTGTTTTTTACTTAGCTACACTGAGTAACCGGTCCCTTAGAAAAGATTTAAGTTCTCGTCGGAACGGAATTCCACCCCCAGTTTTCAAACATTTTTCGGAATAATATATGAGAGGTCAAACCAAACCTGCGAGTTGATCACTTAGAGGGAATAAAACGAGTGAGAATGAAATCATCAGTAAAATTTCCACACATGGATTCGAAAAACGGTATCATATCGTATGGAATAAATTAAATTAGGAAAAGTAATTATAAAGCCTAATGCAAGCCTGAGGCACGTTTCAAGCAATTTTCTCCTTACGTTAGGGTAATATATTCTGTGCCTTAGAAGATCTGTCGAAAAATAAGTCGGCCACAGGAGCCAGGCCGGAAACGCAATGGATTGTTAACCAAATGGTCTCGGGTTTGATTTCAACCTCGGGAATGGATGTGGGGTGTGACTTAGGGCTCGAGTATAGGTCATCGGTGTGATACAAACTTAACAATTGGAGCATGTAAAATCAGATTCTACTTCTCAAACAATATTCACGCAGGCAACCCGTGTTCAACCTGTTGTTGGATTTGATAGGTGAGGGTAATCTCACACCTATAAACCCATTGGCGTTTGAAATTCACGTATTCAGGGTACGGAGCCAGTTCCTTTTCCTGGGGCAACTACGAATTTTCAAGAAGCTGTGACAATCAGAAAAACGCACCGCAAGGAGTGAGTGAGGGTGTCTAGAAGCATTACCCACGGAATTGAACCCGGAGCCCTCCGATGTATATCCCAGCGCCCAACCCACTAGGCCACTGAGACCCCTCAAAAAATGTAAAATGGTGAATATATCGTCCAGCAAAAAAAACATGGTAAAATGCACTTAGAGCATGAAAATAAGGCTATGGAAATAGTGCAAATAAGTCCTGAGATGAAATATTTCAATAAGTACTGGAGAATAAGTAACTCTACTGGTAACATACACACCAAAGCCTCCTCCTTCGATCAGACTTCGGATACTACTGAATGCATAATAATAATAATAAAAGGTCTTTATTGGGGCGAGATTGAGCCAAACTGTCCCTTCTGCCATCTGACCCCTCGTCAAAATAAATATATAAATCAAATAGTGGTCAATACCAAAAACAATTACAATCTGAGGTTTAAAAAAATCAGTAAAGAATACACTTATAGGAATGCATAGGATAAATTAAAAACGCAATCATAAGTCATTTTCAGAAAATAATAATCCTAGTAGGTTTTCAACAATGCAGAGGGCTGAAGTGAGTTGAGGACGGAGGCGAAGAAAATAAAAGACTGTCTGGGAGAGGTATGTTCAAGGATCCAAACTTTTTGAGTGATCACGTGTGCATGGAAAGAGACTAGGGAGGGACGTGGGGGGGAGTTTGTTTGGGGGGGGGGGGGGGGTCGCAGGGAATGAAGTTAAAGAAGGGGGAAGGAACCGGTTAAAAGACACCCTTTCCAAAGCCAAGGCACTCCCTCCTCCCCCCCTCTCCCAACAATTCACTCCCTCCCTTCCCCTCCTCCCTCTTTCGCCTCCCTAAGGGTGGACAAGTCCAATAATTATGACTGCCTTCATATTTACTTAGCGATGGGGCTCCCGGGTTGAGACGGTGGCGCCGCCGACGGTTGAGGGGTCCAAGCATGCGGTCAGCGGGGTTACGCAGGTGGAGAGGTCCCCGACGGAACACAAGGGGATGGTGGGGGGAGGACGGTTGCTTGGAGAGATGGGGGACAAGAGAAAAACAAAACTGAGTAGAGAGAGAGAGAGGGACGAGAATACTTACATTTTTTTTCTTCAACACCGTAAACTTTCGAGAGTAGGGAAACGAAAAAGAAACGCACGAGCTCACACCGTGGAGAATGCCTCGTAACGCAAGAGACGTAGTTCGCGACATGAGCGAATGATTTAGAGAATTTGAGAAGGGCGAGGGAAGGGGTGGGTGGGAAAAATTTTTTACTCTTTGAAGGGGAGGGGGGAGAGAGACGCAGAAAAAAAGTAAACGAATGAGAGAGAGAGAGAGGAATGGAAGGTCTCGAGTGGCGTAAAATAAAATGTGATTGGCTCCGGGGAATGACGCAATTTTTACATTTTTAAACGCATGGTTCAAGCGTGATAACTCAAATGCCAGGGAGATCGGCATAGGAGGCCAAGAGCTGGAAGCGGTTAGGTCAATTCATCCGACTCGGTGCTCTTTGAAATGCTCCTCAAAAACCGCCACCGATATAAATCACATACGCGCGGATTAATAGTGTCATTTTTTCCAGTTAACGATACCGACCGATAGAAAGGTTAAAAGTGATGACGGAACGATAAATGCCCATTTTAAAGAAACGGCATCATCCATCATAGGGTGGGAATTTCGATGAAATCCTAGACTAAGACGGCCCCTGGCGGAGGAACGAAAAGCACATTGAAATGCTTCATCCTAAAATATGAGCATAATGGTATTCATCCCTGCAACGGATGCCTTCCTATATATTTATGAGCTCAGTAGTTTGTTACCGTGTCAGGAGTAACGGTTATTTTTCACAGGTTTTCACTTTAATTCTTTTTCTCAGGAACGAAGACTTACCTTAAATAGTTAGACTTTCAAGAAAATAAGACGGGGTCTCAAAATAAATGTGCCACAATATAATATTCCAATTCATACACATAGTGTACTTGAGGAGGTAATCGTTTGATATAAACGATGTTACATCGTGTAAGTAACGTATCATCCGTCAAGTAATACCTACTTGTATAAAAATATGTGAAATTTACTAGTACAGTTACTATTGGATATTACAAAAAGAATTTTTTCAGTACATGATATGGTATTTCATGAAAACCTTCCGTTATAATTACTTATTGTTCCATCCGAACTCCCATTTTTCTTTCCAAACTATCCGTTCTTCCACTTTCTCCACCCCGCTTACCCAACGTTCTTTCCCCTATCACGTTCTTCAAAACACACTCATCCCTTAATGCCTGCTTCATCCCCTCCTTCTATCTTCTTCTAAAGTCCTTAATTAATCTCCTTTCCTCTCCTACCACTTCATCATTCGTCTTCCTTCATACCAACCTTTCATCCTCCATATCCACATCTTACAAGCCTTAAATCTAATTTCTTCTTCTTTCCTTAAAGTCCATTCGTTAACACATGAAAATTAAATTGGTAGCTCAAACTATTATTGCATTTAATTTGGGACCAAACACAGCTCAGATAATCAACATAATATGTACGCGTTCGATTCAATATTTCTTCTACTACAGAAGTCAAGAATATGACCAAACTGAAACCTTAAAACTTTCTCTTTACCATTCTATACATGCTGCATTGCTTTCAGTATCATGAATGATCCACATATTGTAGATAATGAAGCATTTGCGACACTTTGGCCACTGACGTACGCAAGTATCTGGGTAAGATTTATTAGGACTCAACTCTGTCAAGTGAGTATTTAGTCTAAGAGCTAGTCAAATGATTAGCAGCTCCCATCTCAATGAGCCTTCATGCAGCAATAACCTGGTTTCCGGGTGAGGTACTTCGGCGATTGGTACATTTTTAAGGGACTTTTTAGTACAAAGCTATTGCGTAAGATAGAGAAGTGACAAAACAGAAATTCAAATTTATCGACAGATGGTTATTAACATATTTTGCATTTAGTTGAATTATGCATTTATTAAATTAAATATTATAAAAACTCTTAATATCTATGCACGCTATGATCGTCCATCAGTCCGACATCAAGTCATCGATTTTTAGTGTCCGTTAACCTTATTAGGTACCCAAAGTGAAACCCGAGAAAAATTATTTGTAAATATTCACCGGTAATCTTTCATGAAGTTAAGATGTATTATTATATCTTCTATGCTTAGACCTAGTATGGCATTATCATTCAAAGAGGTAAAAAATGGGCGTTCATGGGGGACTTCTTAACATGATAACTTTTTCTCTGTGGAATATTTGCTATAATTTTCTGTCGCTCGACGGCAGGCAGTAAAGGCCGTATCACACTAGCCGTTGCTGGTTACGGTTGGTGTAAACAGTTCCAAACACATTGACCGGATATCTAACCGGTCGCTTGTACAAACGCAGCCAATAGGATATCGCCTTACGGTCACGTGCTCTTTCTGATTACATTTTGTTCCTGTGCTGCATCAAACACAGTATTTCTGCCTCAGATACAAGATACAAATTAATTAAGTACACTTAATGTAACCACAAGGAAAGAAACTGTTTCCGGGGTAACTTGGTGGAATTTTTCCACAATGGAGAAGAGAAAAACTAACATTTGAAATTTTTTGTTTTGAGGAGTTTAGTGGAATTGCACGGTTAGTTTTTCTCTTCTCATCACCACGAGAAGTTATTTTGCAACGGAAGCTCGCTCTCTGTTCCAAATTTGAATCGTGAACTAAAATCACGCACGTATCCTTGTAATTTGTTTTCTACCAATCCTATATGACAATGCTTTAAACTTTACTGAGTATAAATGCAAGGAGTGGAGTTGGTTTATAGTGCACGGGGCTATCACCTCAAGGGCCCGGGTTCAAATTCCTGCAGTTTAAGATATTTTTCAGTAGGTTACGTAAGTCGGCCCCCCACTTGAGTGCTCTGTGGTGAACATTCTGAACTCCGGGTTTCTCTTCACCCTTCTCCTCGTTCCCATTCCATTTCTATCCTTGTATCTAACATCCCGGACTGAAGCGCCTATAGGTGCAGGCACAGAGTTTAAAACACAAATGGGATTAATTAAAGGAACTACTAATCGTTACTAAAATCCCTCGTTAATTCCTACACGAATATTTGGATATCTTTGTATTCCCTTAAAATTGAACTCAGCACTAACACGAATTTTGAACCGTCTATAATCAATGGTATCTGGTGATAAATGATAGAATTTCTCGAAATAATCCATGATAAAAATGAAATTACTCTATACAATTTCACTTTGATATTTTATTTTACAGATAGATTTCAACGTCTTAGCGTCATTATTAAGGTGACCTTGACAGGCGGAACTCTGCAAAGTCATTTATTTTTTAACACGCGTTTTTTTTTACCGACTTGGAAAATTATTTTATAGATTTCCGGGCAAGCTGCACAGTGGACATGGAAGAAGAAAGGCTTGGAGCGCGACATCTCAGTCAGCGCTTGATATACGAGCCACACGAACGGTCGCGACGCTGCGAGAGGGCGTCGTTGGGAGGAGGAGGCAGGCGGTGCCGCGTCCAGGACGCACGCCGAAAGTGTCCTCGGATGGCGAATAATTCAATGGAACGCCCAGACAGATATGATCTTGAGGAGGCCACTATTTATTTCCCGCCGCCATTTCCGAGGAGGCGTTACAAATTGTATCGAATAAAGTAGCAGGAGGGTCAGAGTCTCGGCTCCGTATTCCCCCTTCCCGCAAGAGTGCAACGGAGTCCACGGATGGAGAAGGGAAAAGAGAGGGCGTGAAGTGCCCGCCCGGATCCGACCCTGGCCGGTCCGCTATTTACGATTTCCCTCCCCCGAGCCTCATTTGTGTGCAAATTACATCTGATTATGGCCACGCGAGTTTATGGAAGGCAATGCGGGCTCAAATGTGAAAAATGTTGGTGTCGCTGCAGCAAGGAGGACAATGGTCGTGAAATGCGTCCTTGAGGGCAGCACGCAAGTTAAGGCGAGGCGTAAATTCGAGGGAGGTATTCGACTGTGAGACAGACAGGAAAGAATGACTTAACTTTACTATTCCCATATTTTGTTGAAATGTGACTCTCCGATAACTTCAGAACTACTTCAACGATACCTCCCTTTGCATAATCTAAATATTCCATTTTTCTAAGTAATATAATGTTCGGATAATGGCATCACTACTAAAACAATATTTAGCACAAATACGAAATAATTAGTGAAAACAATGATAACTAAAGGTTATAAGTTAAGGTATAGTTAATTTCGTTTGCTCGATACTGTGGATGTCATTGTTTCCTTCAAAATAAGCTTATAACACGAGACAATTATAGCTCATAATAGCTACGAGCTAAGGATATTTAATAACACATGGTCAAAAGAGCTATATTCGGCTGGCATAGCTATATTATTACTTGCTGGCATAGCTTAAAACTGCGATGGGAGGGCAACCCGGGTCGCGATTACTACAAGTCTTACGGAAACAAAGGTTTGTCTTTCAATAATTCCATAAAGTTTACAAACATTTTCCAACTCCCTCGCTTTTACTATTCTCTAATTACATTTTTCCCAAGCTGCTTCAGCAAAAATGTTCATAATCTGGGATTTAGTGGATTAATGATACGAAATAGTGAGCTTAGAATCAATAGCAAATGTAACCCACTGATATTGTTCGCAGTATCAGGCGTCACGTAGTGGAAGTGAGTCATATTGGATGAGTAAAAAACTTTAGCACTTTTCCACGATGTATTTAAAATAATAAAACTACACAACACGTGTTTCGGCTTACTAAGCCATCATCAGGTGTACACTTAAGTGTAAGTACACTAAGTGGACACCTGATGATAGCTTCGAAAGCCGAAACATGCGTTGTGTAGTTTTATGATTTTAAATACATTGTGGAAAAGTGCTTAAGTTTTTTACTCATCCGAAGTAACCCACTGACCATATAGTGAAACCCCGATTCCGTATGATATAAAATGAAAGCATTTCGTTCTCAATATTTTATACACATTGCTTTGAATTTGGACAATCTCAGACAGCATTCACAGCAAAAATTAACTGTGAAGTAGACTCTTCGATATTTCGCCTTTTTAATGACAGCAGCAACGGTGACAAGTTCTAATGAAGTTATGGCAGGAGAGAAAACGAAGAACGAAGATCATGTCTTGTAAAAACACTTTGGTAGGTAAAACAACCTGTTTCAGAAGAAATGTATGTGTCTCTCTTATCACTTCTTGTCTATAGTCTCTCATTCAAGTATAAAATCATTAAAAATAGCATTCATATAGGTTTGCATATGCTTAAGGCTCTGTCTATGTTTGAAAAGAATGCCCAAGACTTCTCTATGAAGCGAAGGCATTAGTTCCGAAATTCCTCAAAGGTGGGAGAGATCATGGATCTTCCGTCAATACAGGTCATAAAAACCAACTCACAAATATACACAGATAGCAGTCAACCAGAGAGGGATATTACAGGCAAGATAAACGTTCTTTTTACAGAGAACCGCGGTGAGCATAGTTAATGCGCATTACATGTACTAAAAGGTCCAGACACAAAGATCCTGATTTAGCCATTCTTTGGCTGTGATTTAACTAAATTTGACCGAGAAAACTGATAATATACCACCTCAAAATCCACCAGTTTATCAGCAACTGATGCAGTCACTACAATAATAAGTTACTCACTGAATCACTAAACAGTATTTTGATTCCGGAATATATATTTCTCTATCTAAATA
Source organism: Platycnemis pennipes (assembly GCA_933228895.1). Taxonomy (NCBI): domain Eukaryota; kingdom Metazoa; phylum Arthropoda; class Insecta; order Odonata; family Platycnemididae; genus Platycnemis; species Platycnemis pennipes. The sequence goes on from OW121851.1 coordinate 88,415,201, forward strand.
TTTTTCTCGTTCCTAGATCACGCATATGACCTGTCTACGTCAAAATGTCACTCTTACAGGCCTCTAGAGTGAATAATCGCCAAATATGCACTCATACTTATACAAGATTCGTGCATATTAATACTTATTATACTGGGTGAACTAAAAAAGAAAACTAAGGTATAGTATGCAGCAGAAGAAAAGACGCCAAAATCAGCGTTGAACTAGGAAAACAATGACTTGAGGAGGTGAATGAATATTGTTATCTGGAAAGCGGAGCCTGGGGACCAGCGATGGACGAATCAAAAAAGCAATTTTCAGTAGAATATCCATACCAAAAAGGACATTTTACCAAAAGAAGATTCTACCTACAATTAAAAATACAAGAGTGTGGGTAAAGAAATATTTCATTAAAACACATATACGGAGCACTTTCTTCTTCATCTTTATGGCAGTGAGACATGGACGATAACAGCAGGCAGAGTATTAAAGGCTGGGAGCAATCAAAACGTGGTGCTACCACAGAATGACGAGACCAAATGAATCAATTGAGTGACTAACGAAGAAGTCCTGAAAAGAATTGGAGAAGAGAAACGTCTTCGGAAATTTTTAAGAAGAAGACGGGGCAACTAAAATCCTATATTGATACATTAAGGTCGGTTGAAGACAATTTTCAGGGGACAAGTGAATGGGAAGAACAGGTAATGAAAACTTCGTATGACATATACAAGACATTTGATGAAGGACACGAAAGAGAAGAATTATGCGAATATGAAAAAGTTAAACGATAGGAGACTCCAGTGGAGAGCTGCGTCAAACCAATTTAAGGATTATTTACTGATGATGACAGAGTGAACAGTTAAAATTATGTTGAAAACAGAGCAGTTGTAACAGAAAAGTTAAATGTGAAAGCTGATTTTTTACACATCATGGCGAAATAAAAATACAGGTTTCAGAAATCGAGATCTATGAAGATATGCAAAAAAAATCCTAAAACCTCCATTATCTGTCCTAATTGTCCCCCAGTCAATTTAATTTCTTGTTACACCTTACTGTACATGAAAATCTTATGTTACAAGCCTCCTCTTCTTAATACCTCCTACTGGAACCTATAAAGTATAATAAAAAAAGCACCTTGGTGCACGCGGATAGATATGATAGAGAGAAGCAAACAATTGGCTGTAAAAACTGGCAAGTAACAAAAGAGGAAGAAGATGGGGAGGGTGGGGGGAAAGGGTCAGCAGTGACGCTTGCTCGACCCGCAAATCCCAACGGGAGGTCGAGGAGCACTCGTGATTTATTGGTCACCTGTGACCGTGAGGGGCATTGGAGCCTAGAGTGCACCATCTCCTCCGCCTCACCTTTCCCGTGTCGGATGTATCCACCCCTTCTCCTCCCGGCTTACAGTTCGCGCACCAACTTCCACATTGACATACTGACTGCCACGAACGACTGCCTTACGCTTCCACACCACACTGTGCACTCCCCAGACCGGCGAAAGAAACTCGCAATTAACCACTAAGACGCGGTAAGGGCGCATCAGCGAAACGAACGAGGCGATGAGGGCTGGGGATGCGTTGGGAATGTCACCTGAAAAAATATCGCTGAGCTCTTAGTTTGGCATTCGAGTTGCCGTTTTTCCTGTTTATGTTTATTTGACAGGTACAATTCTTTGGTGTAGAAATTACCATCTTTGTTAAGAGCCATCATAAGTTTTTTTATAACTAATGCAAATGTGCTAAATATCTCGTTGATAACATGTTTACGTACATACATTTTAATCCACTTACTAGACAATAAACTTAATTGATTCGATGGGCGTTTAGGAGCGATGCTACCAGGGTAAAATTTGAAAAGTTTGTCACCTTTTTGCAATAGTAACACAGTTTAATATCGTGACTTCTGGGAGTATACGTGGTGCACATATTCCTACCTTAACTTTCTCATCCGGGCAAGGAGGGGGAATTAATGATTCACAAAAGTAAAGAATAACAACAAACATTCACCATATGGTGGTTACTCATCGTAAAATTTTCAGATAGAAATAATATTTTCAAATAAAAAGTATACTATGCAATATGTATACCAAATTTTATTCCTCTTCCCTTTTCATCATCCTTCTAGATTTAACCAAGCATAAAGAGCAATGAGAATTTATTAGCAAAATCGTAACACATGTAAATAGCAGTGGTTTTCGTCAAAATTTGCTCCGCCTATAGAAACGGGGATTAATTCCATCTATAACACATGCATCAAAATTTGTTGTTTATTATTAATTGATCTGAAAAGCAGATTGCATAATTAGCATCATACACTGGGTTCTACGAATCCAAATTATACCACCTGAAGGAGCCCAAAAATTTCAAAATTCCATTAATTGGGATAGCGTGCACCGACTGATTTATCGTATTTCCGACAGTCCCTTTGGTCATTTCGAAGACTAACAAATGTAATGTTATTAACAATGGCATTCATGTTTGTTGCTCGGCTGAACTTAATGTAGACCACAGTTTCTGTTTATAACGCTCTCCAAGCGTTCTCAACAAAAATAAAGCTTGGCATTGTGGTGAAATTTGAGAAAAGTAAAAATAAATTTTAAATTTTATACTGTCAATGGGTGAAAAGTAACTAATATCAACAATGACATCTGCATTTTTTTATTATTTACTTTCCAACCGGTCCACTATATTTTTTATTGTTTACACTCCCACCGGGCTGTCATTATCATGGTCTTGGATAGTCCCGGCCTGGAAAACAAGTTCCCACTGTAGGGTCACCTCTATTCTTAATACAAAAATATGCATTTCACGTCCCGCATTAACTCCTCAGCCGACCCGGTCGCGGTATCCGCGATGGTAATTGGTAATCATGGTAACCTCGAAGTCGTTAGTTCAAATCTCAACTCCTGTATGGATTCTGAGTGTGTCTGAGAATCAAGACCTCAAGCAAGTCAATGCCACAAAACTCTACTCGCTAGAGCACCTAAACTCTATGGCTACCGTTACTTTAACTTTTAACATTTTCATTCTGCCTTCACGCCGTCTAAAACCTTTATTTTATCCATCTTTCTTTTCGACTGCCTCCTCTTGATGCCTGTATTTCTTTTACAGCCCGGTGCATCTCAACACATCCTACTATCCTACATCTTGGTTTTATATTTTAGTAAAAATATAGTCAATAGCCATCAATGAAATCAAAGAGAAGTCTTCTGGAGTTAATACTATTCACGGAGAGAAAATAAGCATGCTGCGATTCGCTGATGACATAGCACCCGTTGCAGAGACAGAGAGGGATCTGAACAAGATTCTAGTAACCATAGAATGGACAATGGCCAGATATCAGCTGAAGATAAATAAGAAGAAGACTAAGATATATTGGTATGCAGCAAGAAAGAAGAGGCCAAAACAAATGTCAAACTAGGAAAACAAAAACTTGAAGAGGTGAAAGAGTTCTGTTACCTAGGAAGCCGAGTAACCAACGATGGACGAAGCAAGAAAGAAATAGTTAGTACAATAGCCCTGGCAAAGAGGGCGTTCTATCAAAAGAAAAATCTACTTACAGCTGGAAACACAAGCTTGGAAGTAAGGAAAAAGTTCATCAGAACATTCATCTGGAGCATGTTTCTTTATGACAGTGAGGCATGGACGATGACAGCAGTGGAGAAGAAAAGGGTAGAAACATTCGAAATGTGGTGCTACAGAAGAATTCTGAGATTAAATGGATCGACCGAGTGAGTGACAAGGAAGTCCTGAGAAGAGTAGGAGAAAAGAGAAGTTTGCTGACAACTCTAAAAAGAAGAAGGGACAACTTAATCGGCCAAATCTCGAGACACGATGACGTGATGAAGACTATCGTCGAGGGAAAAGTGAACGGGAAGATTGGAAAAGGCAGGCCTCGTATGAGATACGTGGAACAGGTGGTGAAGGATGTAAAAGAGAAGAATTACGTCGCAATAAAAAGGTTGGCCGATGGAAGAATCGAGTGGAAAGCTGCGTCAAACCAATCCTAGGATTGCTGACCATTGATGATGATAGTCTATAGTCTAGGAGAGAATAACTTGGTTAAGAGAAATCGGGCACTACTCGATTATATTCGGTGTGAGATACATAGCAGTTAGAATTAAACTTTAAAAAATGTCTTGTAATTTATTTTTGGAAAAAGAATAGCTCTCCTCCTAGCACTTACAAAATAAGTAATAATAAATTAACAAACGTGGAATCCATTAAATATCTTGGAATAAGACTGACACATGATCTTTCCTGGGGTAAACACATACGTGAAATAATGGCTCAAGCCAATCGTAAACTGGGATTCATCAAAAGAGAACTGGGCAAATGTGACGATCATGTATGAGAAATCAGCTACTTTTCCCTTGTTAGAACTCATTTGGAATATGCTGACAGAGTATGGGATCCCTACGAAATCGGTCAAAATAATGAACTTGAACGTGTGCAACGAAGATCGGCAAGATTTGTAAAGGGACGGTACGATAACCTTATTAGCGTAACCAGTCTATTAAATGAATTAAATTGGGAATAATTGTCAGATCGCAGGTTGAAAATTAGGCTTAATCTCTTAAACAAATTTCAAGACCATATTTTCAGTGATGATGTTAAAAATATTTTACGAACCCCAACTTACTATGGTAGACTGGACCATAATCACAAAATTAGAGAAATTGATTGCCGAACTGACAGATTCAAAATGTCCTTTTTTTCTCGTACAATTATGGATATGAATAACGGTAAATATATCCAGTACTATTGTATCAATGGATAACAGTGGTAGCTGCATGTTGGAATAAGGACTTGAAGTTAACCCAACTAACAGCATGTTTTTGCATGTTTGCTAGGCTATATTTTTCTTTTTTTAAATAGTGAAGTTTAGAACAGCATATAAATACCAATCTTTTTTATGCTTGATATGTAGTGCATGTCTGGTGAGAATTCACCCCCTGCCACACACCTTTATGGTGGCTTGCAGGACATTATGTAGATGTAAATGTAGAACAAACCTCAAATCTCTTTTCTTCCCGGTCAAAGTCATCGACCAATCAAAGCTTCGCACTATATTAGATGCAACGATTTTCTTGACGTCTTGACATAAAAAATTAGATAAACAGGACCTTCTTCTTTTTGCCTTTTTTTTGAATTTTTTGCCTCAACGTTGCTCAAATTGCTCAAATTAACGTATTCTAAGGAAAAATATCCAATGTAATTAAAAAGCTCCATCTGTTCTTCTCTTAAGCTTCACACCCTGATAATAACTCTAATCTCTCTAATTGTAAGATTAGAGGCATCATATTTCTTTATCAATGGTTTGGGTGAATGGCACAAGAGTGATAGACGTCTACATTTCAACAAAAGACGGGTGGTTAGCTCGAAAATTTTTCCTATCCATTCGTACAGACAGCATATTTACAGTCAATAAGTGTAACATAATAACACCGTGATTTTCTGAATTAAAAGATTTTACCAGCCTTCAGATAACTGAAGGTTGCAAAAAAAGTAGGCTATTTGAGCGGAAGTCATAACTACAGATTGCTTACGAGGCACTTAAAATGAACTTTTGAAAATATCGTTGTTGACTGCACCTGCTATCTGTTCTCATGCGACAAACCTCCATCAGTACATCATATGGTAATGAACGTGCTCGTTAAACCGCAACCAGCAGGACGTGTTGGTTCCAAAGCGTTCTGCAGTAATGCACCACAATAAGCTAATTACATGTATTGACAATAGCAATAACACTTCCTTAACATAAGAGGAAAGCTTTAAAATATACCGTGAGATTATCGTCAAGTCCTCTCTTATCATCGCGTTTCGGGTAAATGGCTGTCCGGCAACGCACTTTGAAGTCGGGTACTCCACAACAGACATATGTCTCACTCCAAAAATTATTTCTCTCCCAAAACTTTGCAAAGCAAAGGATAATAAATTTTATCGAAGAAAGATAATCTTTTGTGATTCAATTTCAATTGCTGACGTTTTGTTAACAAGAATAGTGTCATAGCTGCCAAATAATTATTTCCAAGGGAATTAAAGTAATGTTTGAACACATATTATTAACAGGTTTTCATCCCATTTACCGTGTACTCATTGAATATCTAACTAACGTATACCATTAAAGAAAATTGCAGGAAAACATTAATGGTTTGCATGAAAAAGTGAAATATTTTTAACCTTACTTATATGAGGGGTTTAATTTAATGAATAAAATGACACCAGATCTTTCTTGATCAGGCGAGGAATCATGCACAAACGCCTAGAAATGGGAACGTAAGTAAAGAAAACGCGCATGAAATCATGAATTGTTTGTTCCTTCAAGGTGCTTCATCAAGGAGGGTATCCATGAAAAACGGTAACAGTAGCGCAGAAAAAGATCATTGCACATGAATAATGAAGATTACATGTATATTAAGTTATTTAAATTCATTAAAAATTAACTTCCGGAGAGATAATTCGAAACTATTACAGTGAAAATGTGCCAAAACATCAAAAAATTCGTATCTCAATGCTTGGAACTTAGATCAGTGCTTCTCTTGTTCCACCTGTTCATTGAGGATAATACGAAGGTGTCGGGTCTTTGGGGTTAAGACGGTAGTCGCGGCGGATGGGCCACCCACACCCCTCAAACGAAGGCCATCCCCACAGTTTTCTCCCTCGCCGCCAAGACTCTCCCTCCCCTTTCCTACGCGTCCTCCCACGCACTGCAGGTAAAGAGAGATCCCACGCAAAGGATTCTCCACCCATGACAACTTCACCGTTCCCCTTTCCTTCTAGCATCCTCCACACCCCTGAGAGAGAGACTCGCCCGTCTCCCGACGACCGGGCGATAAAGAATCGGACCACCCCCGGCCCTGCCCTCCCCCGTCCCAACTCCTACCGGCGATTTTATGTAATTTTAATAAGCTTTATGATTTCACGGAAACCATAATTCGCTGCGGGGACGAGTGTGAAGGGAGAGAGGGGAGGTGAAAGGGTGCGAGTAGTCGTCTCTTACGGAAATAAGGTGGGGGGAGAGGAGTGAAGAGGGCGTAGCTGGGATTGGGGGAAGGGAAGGGATGGTCAGAGGAAAGGAAATGCCGCCCATTCAAGTCTCCCAACTCCTGCGGCAGTAATTAATCGGTGACTTTCCGTGATCTTGTCTCTTAAATAATTCTCCCACGCATTGGAACGGAGAGAAAGAGAGAGGTTTTCTTCTTGCCCTAAAGTGTAGTTGCTCACGAGGCGGTTAACCACGTCGGTTAATGCGCCTCGAATGGCTTTCGTCGAAATGTATTTGGTCGAAAATTCCTCATCTGCGCGTGTGACTATAAAATGAGTTAACAGAAGCACAACTCAAAAGCTGCACCTTTTATTGTCTCATTGACCATTCACGAATCCGTTACTCAAGCTCGCTTCATCGATAAATATAATTCCGAGGTAGGATTCAAAAAAATTCGATGAAATATTGAAACGTGAGTCAACAGCTTCCATAAACAGAAAATATTTATTCCTCTCTATGGTACTTATCTTTCATTTTTAATGGTTGATAATATAATAATAATGAAAATTACTCTTATAGTCAAATCGAAAACGTTTCAATACAGCTCTGGCATTCTCTGCCAAAGTGGAAGAAAGATTTTGCGCGAATCATAATATTAAACCATATGTTGTGGTTAGTAGGGCGCTTGAAGGATTTAAATCTACACGTTGGCATTAATTCATTTTATTCCACTCTTTTCTGTGTTATCTGGGTTGTTAGTGGGGTGTTTGCATAAGTTAGGCATATTTCGAGGAGATGGGGAAAGGGTGTAGTGGAACCCGAATTCACTCCTAACCTAAAATGCCAACGGATCCGCAGTTTAAGGTCCCAATCAACGGACGGAATACTGAACTTGGAGTGCTCTCCACACAGCATATAAGTGGGGACCAATAAAACTATGAAAAATCTGCCTCAACCAGGATCGGAACCCAAGCCTTTGGGATAAGATGCCAGTACCGTAGAGTGGGGTAAAGTGGACCAGGGATGGTAAAGTGGACCATTCGAACAGTCCCGTGCATATTTCCTCCTGACACCTAATTGATGGCTCTGGAACTACTTATAGAGGTGCTTGAGATGGCGCTGTGCTGTGTTGTGTGTTCCAACAAGCGTGGTATCGTCAACTGAGGTACGTTTAAGCTGAAATTTACTTTAATTTGGAACACCATATTCCACCTAATTGAAGAATACGTGGAAATCATTTATCTAACAAACTGAGAGATTTCATCACCTGCCGACTACAGAAATCGAATTAGCGCAAATTTAATGTTATGCCGACACTTTGTTTATGCTGAATCAACTTCAGTGGCTTTAAAATTCGGCTATAAATAGAAATGTTTATTTTTGTCGGATAAAGTGGACCACCATGGTCCGTACCTACTTGAAGAAGACCAAAGATATGAAATGTGCAGTACAACCGGTCAAGAGTGGCAGAATGTCAATTAGAAAAGATGTGGAAGTGTTTGGTGTTCCTCACACAACAATTTGTCGTAGGGCAAAAAATTTAAATCCTCTGAAACATGCAAAACAAACCGCCCTCTATGAAAGTGAAAAAATGTGAAAGTGAAAATCCGCTACATTTTTCATGCATTAAAACTTTTTTAAACAAATATTGGTGGTCCAGTTTACCCAGCCATGTATCCAGTATAAACTGATTTTAAGCAGCAAATAGAACAGTAGCCCACTTTACTCCACCTTTTGGGGTGAAACGGACCACTACTTTAAATTTTAAAAAAATACAAATAGTTTGAAAGTTGGTACTCTTTCATGAGCATTACATTGGGAAGGTCTTAAAGGTATTAATTATATTTGAAATACCAAATGGGTTCTTAAATATTAACTAGTACTTTTCTGTAAAAAAATGATAAAAATGTCCACTTTACCCCACTTTACGGTACTCCACCCACCACACCAATCCAATCCTAGTCTATTCGCTATATCTTCACTCGAGAGTTTCAGTTACTGATGACCAATGAACATGCTTACATTCCTAATTCAATCTTTTTCTCATGTCATACCTGAGTACCAAAATGTATTTCGAAGTTTATTTATATCTAACGTCAAATAATCTATATTATGCTCCATAATGTGAATGTTTGAAACAACCAGAAAATCTCCAGAGAATCTCATTAATTTTACTTTCTTCGGTTTAATTTACGTCCAGTAGGTACTTCTAAAACTGCTTCTTTATGGCGCATATCGAGTTTTGTGGTTACTTGCATAGCTGCTAACCAACATATGGGTATCTACCAATCGAATTGACCCTATGAGTTTAACGCCGGCTTTTAATCCTTCTTCTTCTTCATTCTTTGCCCGCATCGCAAAGTCCCCATGGTAAAAATTGAATTACACTGGCGATGACGGGCAACCCTCCCTAACTCCTTCTACATAATAATTATCTAACATTATTAAATTATAAATTTCATTTGAATTAATATTTATTATAATTATATATATTTATTTTCTGATAAATGATTATTAAATATTAGATAAGGATTTAATATTTATATAATTGATTATTATAGGATAGTTAGGTATTACTTATTTTTATATAATAATATCTTCTACGCATTAATTATCTAAGTTCATTAAATTAATAAATTAAAGACAATTAATAACCAGATATAAAAATCCATTTACACGAGTATCCCCAAGTCGTTTTTAAATATGTATGTGAGTAAATGCATTACGCTGTTTTATTATTACTTACCAATTTATTTTAAATTATTAAGAAGTGATATTTGAAATAAAAGGATTTATTTCAGCTGCTTTAAATTCCTACAGTATAATATTTGCGTGGTAAAACGATGCGTGAAAATGAGAGTTTCTTTGGGTCGCCTCCAACTTACGGACACATTTTCTAGGACCGTTAATGTCCGTAAGTGAGAGGTTTCACTGTATCTGCAGTACTTTCAATCATTTCTCCCCAACTACCCTTTGAAACGCCGCGTCAAAATAACTTTCATCCATTCAATCAGATAGATTGCTCTTTATTTCACGCTTTTAAAGAGAAATCACATTGTTTCAGTCTATTCTCTTGTTTAAAAAATCGTACAAAAGCGTTGAATGTGTGAGTATTGACTGTTTTAAGTTGATTTTCCTTGAAAATGTCGTGATAAAATTACAGTTGTTAATACCAACTTAATTATAGGACCCATTCCATCAATAGTAGCTTCGTCATCGAATGCAAAAGAAACATCAACCCTAATTTATGAAATCCAAATCTCTGAAACTGAAATATATCTCGCGCGACGAGAGAATACTGATCATTGCATTCGAATAAAATTTTAATTTCTTAAAAGAGGCCACTGCGCTTCAAGAGGGCTCTTCATCCATCATTTTCAAATAACCTAAATTAGAGAGCTATGCCAATGAATGGCATATTTTAGACAATCAGCTCCAAGGAATCTGTTTAGTCACACTATGCCAAACAAGATAAAAACAGGACCACTGCCGAAACAAACATCTACCTTAACGAATGACAGGTGTCATTTCAATCCTTACCGTCCTAAAATGCGCTGCCTAATGAAGAGCTATAATCAATCAATGTTCCTCTACGCTGAAAGGATGGCAGATGAAAGTCGTAATCCATCTTACCCACGATTTCATTCTATCACAAGATGGGTTCTCTTCTTCCTCCGCACACTTGGAAAGAAAACATAAAGCAAATTCAAAGCAAGAAAACTAACAATGAACATATATCAATAACAAGACATTTATGATCATTTGAGGTAAAAAATACAAGAATGAGTGGAAGAGAATTTTTTTAATTTTCATGACAGCGCTCTACCACTAATATCAAGTTTTAATGAAAGATGATGGAGAAATCAGAATTAAATCAAATTTTAAGAAACAAATGAGAATATACAAATGTAATAGAGGAAAATAGCGTACGAGAATCCATATCAGTAATTAAAACACTTGGTTAACACAAATTTAAGATGAAAATTAATGATGAATTAGCATACGCATTTTTCGCCAGAATCAGAGCAGGTTGTTGCCAATATCCTACTATTGATAGAGAAGGCATAAGAGGCGTCCGTAATTGAAAAATAATAAGCGTCAGATAGGAGAAATTCAGGGCGCAGAAAACTATTAAACAAGCAAAAGACGAGGAGGCAATCATTCATTGTCCATTGATCTGATCCGAGCATTTCGAGATCGGAACTTTCTCTCGCTGGATTTTCCAGTACATTTCCTGCAAATCAATCGCCAGATACTCTCTCTCTCTCCTTATGCAGCGACTATAACGAAGATCGAGGTAAATGATGACCACGCATGCTTTTCGAACCGAAAAAGAGAGAGAGAGAGATGGCCGTCTGGCTCCTCGAACAAGATCACTGCGGGTTAATATTCTGAGGCTCACCCCGGGATCTTTCTTTTTATGAAGGAGCTCGTTTGGAGCGCACCCGAAACGAGAAGTATAAAACATCCGAATGTCGCTCCTCGTCCCCCTCCCCCTTTCGCAGACGGACACAGACAACGCCTCTCCACCACTGGAGGAGCCGGCAGGATGCCACACGAAAACGCCGGGGCCACTCCCCTTCACCCAAGCCGCCGCCTCCTTCCCCTCTGACCTCTCGATCCCGTCCTCCTACTCTGGGGAGGAGACCACTGCGTCCACCCCTTGACTCTCTTATCCTTTTTCTCCACCCTACCCCCCTTGTCCCCTTTGTCCTCTGCGGTCCATTTTAATGGGACTCACCAAATCGATGGCCGCGCAGAACCTTAAAACTTCCCGTCCGCCCACAACCATCACCACCGACCGCCGCCGCCGCCACGCTCTTGGCCATTTGACGCTTCCCCGAGGAAAAGGGGAGGTGTGTAGGGGGCGGTATAGGCGAGGGGAAGGTGAAGTGAAGATGGAACGGAGGAAGAGGATGAATGGGATATGCGGAGTGAGTGGAAGGAAGGGAGGGGTTGCTAGTTCTAGGTCATCGCAGCCGGCGGTCCCCGGTTCGAATTCCGATCTTGACGGATATTAATTGCCTGGGGTGAGGAGGCACGGGATTCATTCCCCTGGCTCAAATTGGCGACCAGTATGGTGGAGCAGTTTTCATCAACAACTCAGAGGATTTTTGTTAGGGTTAGAGTTGGTATTTCACGGCTAGTTTGCAATCTTCGAATTAGTTGAAAAGCAAGCACCTTAGTGTTCCAAGTTAGCTTTTAAATCCGGACGGTAGGTCAGTGCGTACGATTAAGGCTGCTAGGTAAAATAGTATTTACGGCAGTCTGGCAACATCTTGTTCTTTTAATTCTCTAGAAATCCACAGGGGGGATCGGGTTGGTGTGGTGGCTCGAGTACTGGCCTCCCATCCCGAGGGCCCGGGTTCGACTCCCGGCAGTGGAGGATTTTTCAGTGGTAAACCGGTCCCCACTTGAGTGCCTAGTGGAAGGCATTTCAAGTTCAGTACTCCGTCCATGGGATGGAACGTTAAGCCGTGGTCCCCTTGGCGCCTTTCGTTAAGAGTAGGCCAATGCCGACGCAGAGTTTCTCTCCATCCTTCCTCCGTTCCCTGAAAACTCCTACCATTACCATTACCATGGCATTACCAAAATGGCGCAAATGACCTCAGCTGTCGGTCACCTGTCCTGAATAACCAACAAACCAATCCACGAGGAAAAGACCCCTTAAGAGCTTAACTGATTAAAGCACCAGATCGTATATCAGAGGGTTCCGAGTTCGAGTCCCAGCAAAAGTAAATGGCTTTTCTCCGTGGCAATTCTGCTGCAGAGGAAAAGTTGCTCGGGGGAGGCTATCGAAAGCTAAGGCCATTTGCACCATCAAAGATTGATGAAAGATTGCATTAAAATAGAAATTTCTTAAGAACTAAAATAGGTGGAGTGAAACTCGGCGTTGCAATATCGTAACTCTAAAGTAAAGGCGCTTAATGAGTCTACGGTTTAACATAACCTCCGACGGATAGTGTGCTCGAAACGCACTCCATACAAAAGAGAGGATTGCAATCAAAGAGCGCCCATTGAATTTAGCACAAATAATTAACCACATTAATTTTTAATGTTTTATGCGAAGATTTCATGCATAGATGATCAAGATATTTATGATGTAGAAAAACATGCTGGAGTCGAGAAAGAAAGTCTAGTGCCCGTAAGCAAATAAAAGTTCCCCGAAAAAAGGTTTTATTATAAACACAATTATGGAAACGCAAAGTAGGATTCTTAACAACCTAATTTACAGACTTAATTCGATAGAAGTGATTTCCTCGGAAGATTGGATCGTTTTGATGGGCTAGCATGCATAATTTATTGCTATATGACTACAGCACGCATATTGAAGAGATAATGATGAAGATAACCCAAGAATTCATTATTTATCCGTTGACCCACAAAGGTCGGAGACGAGGACCCACTAATCAGTTATGGAATTAAATTTGGCTTTTCAAAAATCGGACAAAATATTTCCTCATTAAATACAACGCTGATTTGCCAGCCTTGGCAAATTGTTCGAAAGTTGCGGGTGAAAGTTGATCTTATGCGCTCTATTCAAATTGAAATAGGTGTCTAATGATATAAATATTAAAACATTCAATATATAGGCCAGTGAAAAAAAATACAAGGACTAAATTAGGGAACTTCGAAATAAGTCATGATACCTCGGTAGGTTCGGACTAGATTGCAAGTCATAAACCGAGATATGGCAACTTCTTTCTCATTTCTTCTTCTGCCGAGGAAAACAAGAATATTAGAAAATACAAATGAAAATATTTTTAAACAACGAGCAAAAACAGTGAAGGAAGTTGCTAGTTATTCCGTTGAGGCATACACGATTATAACTATAGAGATACAATTAAAAGTAACAGACCAGCGCATATATTTCGCCCAGGTTAATTCTTGAAGAGACAGAGTAAATGCTGGAAATTTCGCGCATATGTGGTCCCTTTCCACCCGCAAAGCAAGCGTCCCCAAGCCAATATTATTTATCCTCCAAATCTTCTTTTTATTATTCATAAATCTAAAGTATATCAGTGTGTCTATCAGGTCATAGCGGATGACCACCATGAACCATTTCTCCGATTCGTACCTCTAATACAAGGTTAGGGAAGAAGATAATGGGGGCGGTTTCATAATTTCTTCCTCAATAGAGTTATTGACATGAGAACACTACTTCATGTTAGTACCTTTTCACTGTGGTCAGACAACTTTTAGTAGCTGAGCAGTACTAAAGAATAGACACATTATGGACTATCTTTCGTCTGTCTCCTACCCTCCTACTTGTATGATATGGGTGACCGACCAGGAATAATATTCATCGCTCCCGCCTGTCAAGCTCTATGGGTCATGAGGAAAAGCAAAGCCTCCCCACTACGTCAAGGTCGTAGATCATGAAGAGGGCAAGTCGTAATATCTATTAAAAATTTGTACGTCGTTTTCACATGCTCATGCGGATAGGGTTATTTTTCAGGATGAAATGCCACCCAAACATAGTTATGCACGATGAGAGAGGGGTGTGAGGTAGGGGAGGGAGGATGAGAGATGGGGACATGGTGGCAGAAGACTAATGTTAAGAGGTGGGTAGAGGACCCGCTCGGGTCAATCGGTCCGCTTCGACCGTGGAGGGCAAGAGCGAATGCTCGGCAAGCTTTCGCTTAGGGCGGTGCTTGAGCTCATTACTCCATACCCCGGCAAGGGGCATATCTATTCATTTTTTCCTCAAATCGCCATCCAGTTCTATTACCGGAATGGGGGAGGCATTTGTTTGTTTAAGAGTAAAATCTGCCGTCCGAAAGACATATTTCAACGTGAGCCCGCCACACGAAAAATAATCTTTAGTTTTCTTCTCGATTTTTCATTTCTACTTTCCCTTATTGGAAAACACATTCGTGGACGCCTTCTTTTCAAAGCACTCCACGTCAGTTCCAGTGAGGCATTCAATGGAGGCCAGTGAAGATTCATGGAATTGGTCTACAAAAAAATCATTCCCTGACAACACGAAATGAATCTAGAGATGACCTTCCATTAGATATTCATCGCGTATGCATGCTAAATTGAAATATTAGATGACCTTGTAACCTTGTAACATGCACTAGACGAAATGAATAAAATATCAATTTCAAATATTGAATAAAAATTATCACTCCTTTTGGTGTGATATGGTGTTTTGAATAAAATAACAAATATATGCAAAATAATGCGGCAAATTATCCCGTGATTAAATACAAATGTGCATCATGAGGACAATATGTTTAGTACCCGCTTTGTTCGAATGAGAACTACCTTACAGAAAGAGGAGTTTACTCGTAGAAGAGGACAAATTACAGGTATTTAGCGGAGACTTGGGAAACAACTGGTGAAACGTCTGATAGGCAATGTTGCATTATGTGATGCCGAAAGAAAGTCATTAACTAATTAAGCTGAAAATAAATGCAACTGATGAGATGTGGGGGTAGAGAAGGATGGAGAATTAAGGTGGACGGAAAGAAAGATAATTGAAAAAGTTCTCATCGTACAAGTGGAAGAGAGAAGGAAGAAGAGGGAAAAGAAAAATAGGAGGAAACACCAATTGGAGGGGAATGTATTAAGCGGATGATAGATGATGTGGTAAAGGAAATATATGTTTGAATGCAATCATAAGAGATAGGTAGCATGCGAATCTAAAGAAAATCAGGTAAAATAGGCTTAACCTAATACGTACAAAGTATATCTTGTCCGTCTAAACTAGCATTAATCTGCGCAACACTTTTGGCAATATCATCAATTCCAAAAAAAGAAGCAGAAAATAATTAACTCATTGACGTGGAGACACTCAAATGTTTTCTGCAATGTACAGAGCTCATATCACGTTACTTATGCAACGTCAATTGAGAAGCCGCGACGTCAACGCTGGAGAAAGGGGAGTGGCAACTGGAAATTTCGGGGTGAGTTGGGGGATAATGGGTCGAGGAAAGGCCTTTTAATAATATGTGCATGGATGTATATATGTTTGAGCGTGAGCGCCAGGCCAACGTGCTCACTAAAGTGCGAGAAAGGCACTCCGAGGTTAGACCGGGTATCGTGGAGGGAGAGAGGGCATTGAGAATGACACGCGCGCGTGGATAGCGACAAGATTAAACGAGGGAGGGAAATGCGCGAGTCCTTTTGGGTGTTGTCCACGTTGATCCCGTCCGTCCCGGGTGGTAAGACAGGTCGTCCCGGCCGGTAAAGACGGTCCGGGCGCAATACATTTGATGGAATGCGGACGCGGTCGCGACAGGGTCACGGGTTCCCGCTATCCGGGTCCGGAGACCGCGCCACGCCTATCCACGGGTTCCATTTTTTTCCTCTTCCTTCCACGCACGTTATTAACGACGGGCATTAGATTCCGACGTTTGAAAAAAATTTGGGAGCGATCCTTCAAGCGAGGGATGATGGCGCGTGGGCCGGGACCCCAATCTTTCCGCCCCACCTCCTCCTCCTCCTTTATCCCTTGTTCCGCCCCCGCCCCTCCCCCCGCGGCGTCAGGAATCGCGTCGACTGTCAGGGGCGCAATGAGCGACGCTCGGAGATTTTCATGCGATTATACAAATGAGCATCCTTCCTTTAGGATGGGCTGATTTTCCGGGCGGATAAGTCAGGGCGAGGAGAGGAGTGAAAGAAAGAACTCGTTAATCGCTCGGCTGGGATGAACCTCACCCAACAGTCGGAATTTAATCAATAGTTTCTCCGAAAAAGAAACTACTCAACGCGGCCATCTCTCGCGAAGGGGTTTGGAATATATGAGAGGGGAGAGATTTGCTTTCTGTCCAACAATGCTATCAGTCATGCGAACAGCAAACGTGGAGTAAAAAGCAATTTCATCAGCTGCCACGTGCATAACGTTCTCGATTATCGCAAAGCCTAATAAAATATAGCCTTTTCGAATGGTTCTAAAATTAGACACCACCTGAGTTCAAGCTATGCAAATTTTATTTTTTTGTTTATGAATGATTTTGGCCGCGCTTCATATGCAGATACATACTACATGCTACCTCTCTATATACCTCTGCATAAAAGCAAACACAAGGAGGCATGGTTTACCGCAGTTAACATACTTCAAACGCCCTTGAATGCGGATTCTTAAGAAATAAAATCCCACGATATTTAAATAAAAACTATATTGTGCGGTTTTGCCGTAGAAGAAATTATTGTATCCGTCGACTATACATTGAGATAGGTATAGGATTCTTGTATTTACTATATGAATTACCTTATGTCACTTAATGGCAGATTTTCTAATTACTACAACGCTACTGCGAGAATGCTACGACGCTAAATGAGGAGGCGGTAGGGTGATTCCGTAATGGAGCCAGATGATTTGACTCAGCGGTACGGATGCCCCTCTCTGCGAAAGGGGCGTTACCGTCTGCCTGTCTCAGGAGACGTTCGGACAGGTTCGAATTTATGGAGAAGCCTTTGAACATGTTCAGACAAACTCAAGTGGGTTTATTTTTAGGATATCACACGTTCGTGAGGCACCACATACGGTAAAAGGCAAGGAACTATCACCCTGTCCTCATGTGTGAATTTCACACGCCGTGTGCCTTAGTAGTTGGTGAGCTCTACTCTTTAGAAGCAGACTAGCATTTGGGTGGAACGCTAATACATAACCTTCAGTTAATATTTTACCATTCAAAGTAGGGTAAGATGTAAACAAAATATTCCATTACGTGCATTATTAACAACGTATGTTATTTTTCATTGGTCAGTATATGCTTCATGATTGAAAACATTCTCCCGGTCTCTGACAACTACAGTGTCTCTGTATGGGTGACTATGTGTGATTAGCCAAATAAGGGTAATTTAACAGTGTGGTCTCCTATGATTTAGAAAAGGATATTCGCTTTCGAGCAGATAGCCTGTTTACACTGATAGTTCTGTATCAATTATGAGCGCGTGCTTTTCCGGCGAACTTGCCAAAGAAAACCCTCTCCGGTTTTCGATCGAGTTAGGTTGACCATACTGGCCAACATTACGATGCCCAACTCGAGCGTAAGCCACAAGCACAAACACTGGGTGGAAACGCTGAGAAGTTTTTTTTTCAGTCCTACAACCAATTCATTCAGCCAATAACTCCGCACGCAATAACCTTCGTTATGTAATTGATTTCCCATCCGTCCGTTCTTATCACAGCCGTATGTGTAAAGAGATAACGAGCGAAGAAGGATCGACGAGAAGGATTAAAGTCAAAGTCGCCAGCAAAAACATAAAATGTAAGGAAGTAGTTATCCCGAACGTTTTATCGTTCTCATTTCCATCACCTAATTACATGCAAGGTGATGATGCAATAACGGTCACGTCATTAGTATCGAGGGTATCTTAGATGGTAATAAAGCAAGTGATAAGTTTAAAAATAGCTGAAGTTGGAGCTGAAAGTTAAGATAGATCTCTACCACAAGTTTCGACAAGAAATGTTGAAAATAATTTTTCTGTGACGTGACCCGATGCTTCAATTAAAAATTTTCGACTTATTTTTCCAAATTTTTCTAAATCCTCAATTTTTATACGGGCCAAGTTTACGTTTATCAACACATTTTGAAAAATATTGTCATTCAAAGAGAAAAATTAATTTATCCATTATACCGTAAAATAATTAAACAAATGTAGCTTCATTAATTCGTTGAAAATTTCGCGGTTCATGATATCCGGCGTCGTTGTTTTTTGGGTAAACCTGTCACAGTGTAAAAATGACTGTTTTTCTGGTCATTAAAATGGTCATTTTTACACTGTGACGCGGGTTTACCCAAAAAACAACGACGCCAAATGTAGCTACATTCAGTTGACTGTGAAAATAATATGAAAATGTTGAATAATTTATGTAATTGAATTAGATTCCATACTCTACCGGCCTATCGAATACCGTGAATGGCATTTAAAATAATTTATGGGACTTTGCTCATGAACTAGGCAATGAGAATGGCAATTTTTTATCACTGAGAATGAATATCAAATAAGTCTTTATGACCATTTTTACTCAGACTAAACTGATAGAAAACTATCTTCCTCCGAACTTACGTTCCTAAGTTTTGATGCCTTCTGATGCACTATCCGAATTCAAATCACACCGATCTCATAGAAGCCTAATGACATCAAGTGATCCTCATTCAGTAGTCAACTATAGTTATGATGTATCACGAATTGGGTCGATTTAGAGTAAACCTTTCAGATTAGGCATCTTCATATTTCTACAGCATCTGTCATTTTCAACTTGGCAGAAGCACATCCACGAGATTCAAATGGGCATGCGCTGATTGACTCAGGGAGAATATGGGAACACCACGACTTACAGAGATGGCATGAGGGAGGGTTCCAGGTGCCCACTGCATCGCAAAAGCATTAAGATACCATCAAAGATGACGTAACTATTTCATTCCAGAATAAGTTAAGCAGTCATTTTCTGGATAGCTATCTCTCCACTTCATAACATGCCGACCATACTCCGCCACTCCCTTTCCTTGGAGAGGGGGATAATGGTAGCGATGGTAATTTGTGGCATCAAGTTGATCGTCTCCCTGATGGTAAAACATCGAATTCATGCCCACTTAACAAAGATGTTCCTCAGGGCTCTGTCCTAGGGCCACTTATTCGCCCTCTGCATGAATGACTTGGCGCGTGAGTTCAGTTCTGGTATTCGGCATTTGATTTATGCGGGCAGATATGCGCTCAGGAAGCTTATGTGACGTTACTGAGAAAGAGTGACTGGGCTGAACGCATTGTTACCTGGGCCAATACGAATTGCCTTGAACTCAATGTCCTTAAGACCAAAGCAATTTCTGTCGGCACTCCCCAGTTAATCAATAAAATTTCATCGAAAGTCGAACCCGTTCATATTGTCATTCACCGTTCCATGATCCCCCTCGAATCCTCTGTGCACAATTTGGGAGTAATATTTGACTCCAATGCTGAATTAGAAGGAACAAGTGCAATCGTTCTGCATAAAGGCCAATTTGCTCATGTGGTACCACCTTTATTTTTTTCAAAACAGTACCACCCTGGCACTACGGAAACACAATTGTATAATGTAATTATACAACACAGAGTGCATGAATAAATATATAGCTACATCTATCTATATCTCTCCTCAGCATACCTGCCTCGTCTTCGCAACATCTCTCTCATTCTACTTCACAACATGCCGACATACTCCGCCACTCTATTTCCTTCGAGAGGCGGATATTGGAAGCAATGGCAATTTGAGGCACCAACGAGAACCTCACCTACTTTCCTTGCCCGTGCAAGTACACCAAAGTCTGACCTCGGATGGATATCGTAATGGGATTAGGTTCTAAGATACTTCAACCACTAAGGATATATCATACCGTCTGAGCCAATGTAACACTAAGCTCATTTTTATGACAAGCAAATCATTCATGATAAAATTAGGATTCGTGCCCGTGACTTCTGGGTTACCAATTTACCATCAATTTTTACTTTTAAAAGGGCGCTGAGTAAAACATTCCTCAAAGTTCAACAAATGGACGCATGAACACTACATGTTACGAATACTCACTCAATATACTTATTAGTTTTAAACACAGATGGCAAGATCTAACAACATGTAATCGCAGCACATAATTTTTGTTTGCGCAATGTATCATTTTTATTAATTTTATACATAATTTACTAACTTTTATATGCACTATTATATTAATTTTAAATTAAACTCCAACTACACTTTCAGTGGGATTTCGCAGGTTTTTCACATACCACTTCTTGTATGGGTGTTTTCCTGCATTGGGTTTTTTCGTGAAGGGTGTAAGTTTTTTAATCGTCACGTTTTTCCCACAAATGTAAATACATTCACTCACCATGATTTCTTTAATGGATCTTTAAATATGATTTATGTTGTACATATATTTTGTTCATTTATTATTCTTTAAATTATTGAATCATATCCTTTTATTGATTTTATCTTAGATTTTAATTGCACATGTCTAGAAAATAATATGTTCTATGTTAATATTTTGAAAGGGAGTTTGATGGCACAAGGGAGAGTTTTTTCTCAATCTCTCCCGAATAAAGACGTACTATTATCATTTACCAATCCGGTTACTGCAGCCGGTTATAACTGGTATTATATCATTTCTATGGTGGTAATTGGTATAGAATATGATAGACCTTCATTCAACGAACTCTTTTCATTCTCGAATGTCTAGTTGTACAAAATATTCCGCGACTAAATATCAAAATGCGTTTACTCGGAACCGAAATCGCAATTTTGTACACGGAATCGTTAGATGAAAACAAAAATAGAATTTTAGTGAAAAAATTTCTCTTCTCACCACAACCATTCACTCATAAATCAAAAATTAAAATAATCGAAAGGTGACGCCCACCGAAAAAGCTGCTGTGATAACATTGACGTCATTTTCCTCCCGTCCTTGAATGCTTTTGTTGGAAGCGAAGGGAGTGGAGGGGAGTTCTCGGAAGGTCTGCTCGCACAGATGCTGTCGCAACTGATACGTCAGAGGTTGCACCACGTCCATTTTTCCGAAAGGGTTAAAAACATCAGATTTCGCCGCTTATAACTCAAGAAATAATTGACGGATCAACAAACGGAAAAATACGCGTCTTTTTATTTTACAAACTCTATCAGATTCGGCAATAAAAAAAATGTGGTAAACGACCCCATTATGGTCACAAGCAAATAATTCTATTTTTCTAGGGAGTGAAAGATGACAATAGCATATGAAAGCGATATTATCAGTACACCCGCACAATAAAAAAATGCAGCAGAAATAAAGACAGTTAAAAAGACCAAAATACTTTTCAATTGGATCCTGGCATCCTGAGCAGACGATCTGGTCTTGATTTATGTATGTCAAAATGAAGTTTTTTCCAAATTAATAATTAATGAATGAAAATGATATTATTTAGATTCCTCTTGGAAATTTCGACACATAAATGCATCACATTTTTACTCTATTTATTTATACTCTGTTTAATGCCTATAATGTGAGAGTTTCATGTGTAACAATTTCTCCATTGCGTAGCGGCATCTTCATCTTACTTGTAGAAATTTCTGCAAGATTAAGTCACGAAATAAAATAATCATTTCAATTCCCTTTGCTGGACTTATAATGTGTCTTTATGCCCAGCGATGCTCAAATAGCAGCTCACAAATCTTGCTTCACTGATTGCAACAGAATACCCTGATATTACCAGCTGGGATTCCACCTCCCCTATTTTGCACTTAATCCCGCAAAATAATCGGTGCTAGTTACCACTGAAGTATGTCTTCTCTTGGTACACAAAATAAATACCCAAGTACACAAGCATGACCAGATTTATAGTAGCTTTAGGAGGTTTCCTTGTATACTGTGTGTGAAAAGATGATATATAACATGGCCAGTCCAATTACAAGAGACCATTAAGCAAAAAACCAGGCTTGAAAATGTTATCGGATCCGGACTAAAGACAACCTTTTTAACAGACCATCTATCAATTAACTCTTGGTTTTTTCCTCGAAGCATGCATTCATTGCCGTAGCGAAACAATACTCCGATTAATTCACTCACGCACACCGGCCATGATACGTATTCACGTCGTACCATCTGAAAAATTGCGTGCCTCCGCGAAAAACTGGAAATAAGTTATTTACATGCCCGCGATCTCCGACACGATCTCGCTGACGAGTCCATTCGATTTCTACCGTAGAACAAAAATTTAACTGCCACGCCCGTGTTCTCCTGTTTTATTTCAGATGAATTCCCATTTTCCTCTCACGATTTTCCACGCCATATTCCAGAATTAAAAAAAAAAAACAATCGCGTTTAAGTCGTAATTTATATTGAGCCTCTACGACCGCAGGCCGCTCTATGGGGAATATGAGTGCGGGAGCAATAAATCTCTCCTCATCTCTCTCACCCTCCATTTTCCTCTCCCCAAAATCCCTCATCCTCCTCCCTCGTCCTATTCTCTTCGCCGCGCTCATTCCTGGACGCCCCACCCTCCACAGAGCACTCTTAAAGCCTCCTGTAAAGCCGTCATCGAACCCGCTGACAACACTCGACTGCTCCATTACGCGGACGTCAACGATCGATTCGATGCCGGCGGAGAGCGAGGGAGAAGTATGACGAAGGCGATCGGGAACAAAAGACGAGTGAGACAGCTGGGAAGTGGTGGAGGGAGTTGTTGGAAGCGGCGCGCTAAAAACAAGGGCCGACACTCGCGCCACCCAGCAGTCCCAGATCTTCATAAAATCCCTGTCCGCACCCGCCCACTATCAGCCCCATTCTATTTGCATTCGTGTTCCTTCTCTCCGTTACTCTCCTCCGGCGTCGGCGTGCAATTCCACTGGAACAAGCGCGAAGTGGATACCGTGCCGCCGCAGACGGACGGACATGGATTAAAAAAAGCCCGTGTCGCTCGCTTCGAGTCGAACTCTGCCGGGTTCGCGATGTCTCTTTTTTTTCGTCGGGCGCATTCCAAAACTACGCTGGGCCGAACGTGGGCCTAAAAATGACTGTGAGAATGTAGTGAGCCGCGGATATGGGTGAATGGTAAGTAGCGGCAACGTTTAAAAACAGAAACATTTATGCAGAGAAGTAATATCTTGTCCTGAAGCTTCTCCTCGTCAAACTTCCGATTGGCATTGGAATGACCATTTATCAATTTCATCCCTATTAGACTGGCACCTGACATTTTTCATGACGGTGAAAAGATACCGATTTTCTTTCGTGAATGGCAGTCAAAGCTGCGTAATACACCAAAGAATATTATAAGCTCCGTCCTATCACTTAATGACGACTAGATTTTTGTACTAGGGAACTATTGATAACCAATGACTATGATCTGACCGGTTTGTTTCCCACAGAGAGAAAGGCCCTCCAAGGGTTTTAAAAAAATACAGAAACTTGCGATTGGCAACAAAAAATTAACACTGTAAACTGAAGTACTCATAGAACAGATTTCATTAAATAATTTCAGTAAGAAGCAATTATTTATATTTCCTTTATTTTATCG
The DNA here is from genome assembly GCA_933228895.1 of Platycnemis pennipes. NCBI lineage: Eukaryota > Metazoa > Arthropoda > Insecta > Odonata > Platycnemididae > Platycnemis > Platycnemis pennipes. Next base: position 88,439,141 of record OW121851.1, read on the forward strand.
TTAACTCTTTAATTACGATGCATATGTTAATATAAGCAAGGAAGAAGTTGTATTTTGTCAGCATTAAAACGGGCAGAAAGTTAATTATAAGCACAAATCAACATGTTTTACGACCTTCCCCAGAAGTGGATGAAATTTAATTAGAAAAAATAAAATTTCAGGGAACGTTTGAGAGTTTACCCTTATTTATCAGGAAAGCGTTCATTTTTCACAAAAGTAAGGGCATATAATTTCATTAAATTTTCAAACCCACTACCCACCCCTATATCTCAAATAAAGCTTTGAAAAAAGGTAACTTACTTTTGAAAATTATGTTTTTATTTGTGATAAATGAGGTAACACACGAAAATAATAAAAATCACGAGACCATATTCATTAGGGTATACTTTTTTCCCGAGATGACAACGATCATTCTGAGTTGCTCGCTAAAAAAATACGAGGGAAACGAATTCCCGGGAAAACTCGGGCCTGTATTTTTTTTACAGCTTCGCCTTACAAGCCTATCGTCTGCTCTAATTACACGGTCCGGGCTCTGAAGAGGAGAGAGGCTGCCCTTTGGCATGCCTGCGAAAGGGCCCCCAACGCATCGGTAATCACCTATTGGCACGAATGACGCGTCCCTAATTAAGCGTTCCCTCCTAGTTCCGCAATCAGGCCATACCGAGCTCCACCTAGATAAGTATCCGCACACACCCTCTGTTGTCCTCTTCGTGAACTGAAGAGTCGTCAAGTGAGGAGGAGGGGGAGGGTGGAAAGAGAGACGGGAGGGGGATGGGGGTGGTGTGGGAGGTCACGTTAGAGAGGGCTCATTTGTTTTCCCTCCCCCTCCCCACCCACTTGGCTAATCATCCTTCACGCTGTCACAGTAAACCATTAGAGGGCGACAGAATGCGTTCTGGCCGTTCCACGGCACCTCCCACCCACCCGAAACCGTCTCGGCGCCCACCACCCCCTCTCGACCCCTCTCCGCTCCACACCCCCGCAGCCAGAAGACGCAGTGACTACTCCGTCGCCAAAACAGGTTCCCGATGCTAATTCCGAATTGCAATTCCGAACCGTCCCGGCCACCGGATGGACACCCGCACTCCCTCCCATCGTTCCGACTATGAGGGATGTCCGGGGACCATCATATGGTGTTCTTCAAGTCTGTCCCCTCATTTAAAAGCGATTTAGAGCGTGAGAAGAGGTAAAATGATGGGAATCGATGGGTAGAGAGAAACCCGGTGTGAGAATCAGCCTTATATTAACGACAGGTGCAGTAAGCTCTGGTGCTTTTCCGGCGTATCAGCTGCACAAAGTCCTATCGCGTCTTCCCTAAGGACCGAGTACGAACGGAGGCCATTGCAATTCGAATGGAGAAGAGGATTTACAATAGAGACAGGTTATTCTAATAGCAGTGTCTGGTAACCGATATTGAAAAGAAGGGAGAAATAGCAGACAGCGAGTCACTGCCCATCGGGAGACACCTTCAACACGCCCTCCCATGCTGACCAATCACGCGTCATCTGACCCGTATACCTGCCTATATAAGATAGCTAAAGCACACTTGAGCCTTCCTTCGGGCAAATGCCGGTCCTACTCCCGTGAAAACAAGGATATACTTTCGAATAGCTATGAAAACAATCTGAAGATGTAATTTAATTGTAAGAGATGTGTTCTACTCCTGAAGAGAAATCAATTCATAGAACAGAGCTCCCAAAAGTAAGTTTATAATGTTGTTGAGTTATGCATACATTTTATGTATTTGTTATTTTTTGAAGAAAATACTTGAACCTGAGGAAGATGCTCGATTCGAGTGCCGAAACGCTTGGCTATCTCCACGGAGAGGACCCCCTGACACGGTAGAACACCCGAGAAGAATTTTTGCAACGAAATGCGCTTTGGGGGCCACAGCTCCCATCAGACCAGCAAGTCGCATCCGACGGACGGAGTACTAAACCCGAAGTACTCTCTACATGGGACTTAAGCAGGGCCCAGTCGAGCAATAAAAAATAACAACCACTGCTGGGTTTCAAACCTAGGCCCTAGGGATGTGAGGCTAGTTCTTTAACCACCATACCAATCCGACCCATGAGACAGGGGACGCGGTGGCTCCTTTGGCCTTATTACATGCCTGGCTCAAGCACAGGTGTAAAAGAAATTAAAATCGTAGAGCTTTGCAGAATTTCCCGATCGAGGGTCCCTGAAAAGTCCTCACCTTCGACGATACGGAATTCTCTATACGAATTTTTTGGAGCAATTTCCAGCTACCTATTAAACTGATAATCCACTGGCACCATTCCTACTCTAACGGGCCTTTTTGCCCTTTTATCTGATTTAATGCACCTAATTGTGAAGCATGAAGTGTTTTAGAAATGTACTATTGACAAGATTGACATGAATAATAACAGTAACTTAATCTTGTCAAAATATGTGAGCTTGGGAAGTGCTGTCAAAGCTGAACTCAGGATGGTGAAAGTGTCACCAGGCCAAATTTAGGAATTTAGAGAGGATTGTGTTGGCGTTCTAAAATGTGTCATAACAAAGATTTTAGAAAAATCTCCTATAAATATAGTCTTTGTCTAGGAATAACTTTCTGTGATACAGCTATTGTCGGGAACCCGAATCAACTATTTGTAGCGAAATTATTTATCTAGTGAATATAAGTTTGCAAACCTGTATAAGTTACTCCAAAAAGTGCTAATTCTAAGTCTTGGAAAAACTTATATAGAGACAGGTTCTCTATCAACATGGATATAATCGTTGAAAATCTATCGGGCTCTTCTATAATCGCCAAAAGGCAAGTTTATAACGGAATTAAGGCCGCTGGTGGTTTACTAAATTTGAAGATCACAAAGTCTATGGTAACCAAAGCTAGAAGTGCAAGATAGAGGTACCATGAAAAGTTGAAGGTAGTGCGAAAGGAAAAGGAAGAAAAGGCGGTCCAAAAAACTTTCTATTTTAGATTAAATTATACAATGGAGAGACAAGAAGATGGAGGTTTTAGCAGAAAAACTGTCTGAATAACAGGTCATTTTCGAAGAACTTGCCCGCCTGAAGAGCATGATTCAATGAGTTGTTTTGTTTTGAACCGTGTATCACAAGCCCACTGTGTGTGGGCTTGTTTTTTGTTGTTTATATTTTGTGGTTTATATGTGTTATTTTATGTACAAGAGTTGATGCACTTTGACTATGGAGATAAATCTGTAAGTGACACTTTATTTGGGCTCAATTTTATGTTCAAGAACTGATGTACCTGTACTTCACATTAATCCTTTAAAATAAGGTTATACAAGAAGCTGTATTTTAACATAATTCTCATTATTTCTTTAGTTTTCAAATGAAGCTATTTTTAAAAGTCAGGGAAAAAATCTGTTTTGGTCTGAAAAGTCACGAAAAAGTCTGGGAAAATCAAAACTGGCAATGCTTATCAACCCTGTAATAGAAAATGATTAGTTACGGTATGTAACTTATTCTCATGCATGTGTGCATGAAACCAAATACCCGGTTTTATTATGTATGTTTCACTTTAATCGCTCTTTATTTAGACGTTACTGTACTTATTACCCGATTACCAACACCAATTTTTACAAAAAGTGCATTAGCTTACTAGATTACATAAGTACCGTTTCCAATAAAGGATAACGAACATCAAAAATAAATAATCACACATTACAAATTTGGATACATGTAAGACATATAGTGTCAAGGAGTTTTAGATATTCTATAGCTTTTTTGTAGCGGAAACACAAATATTTGTTGCATTAAGTTTGTCCTTTATGATGATTATTCAGAATTAGAATCTCATTTGAAAATGAAAATGTTTTTTCTCCCAGATAAATTTCATGTTGTATGTACGCAAGCAAAAAACCGGCAATGTAATTACCCACAGTAAGACAGTTTACACAACGGGAATGAAGGCCTGGTGATGCGCGGCCCTCTGCCACACACCCTTACAGGGGTTTGTACTATGTAGATGTAGGTGCGTCGAAGAGCGTAGGATATCATGCGGCCAGCAAGAGAAAGGCGCGGAGCGCACTAATCAACGAGCTGACGTTATCAGATGCGGGGGAAACAAATGCATGTACCTCACCGAAATAAAAACGCGAGGCAGAAAGAGAGTCTACGGAGATGAATGATGAGCGGCGGGAGGCACTCAGCTTTCCGCTCGCCATCGACCGTTTCAATTCTTATCGTCATTTTGCTCCGATGATTTCGGTCGACAACGAGCGAGTGAGAAATGAAGTGTAAGGCCAAAAGCCTGCGGGATTATTTACTTTTTTTAATGAGTTCGTTAATATCTCTCCCTAAATGAAACGATAGATGCGTGCAAATGTCACCTTGGTGCAGCGAACCTAATGAGACTTTGAAATATTAACTTCAGAGAAGAAGCGTACTCAAGATAAGATTGGCCCTAAGTTGGAGAAGTTAAACCCATTATCCCGGGATAGATGAGACCAGTTAGGTTAAGTTTAACTCTTAACCCAGCTTCAAGGCGTTTGGGAGTGATGCATCAGAACCATTCATTTTCCTTCGGCCACTTGCAGCCCCCACCTGAGATGAAGCACCCGGAAAATCATTATCTTCTTTTCTAATTTCTCCACATACAGTCGCAAAAAAACTTCCCTCTCGTCTGACAAAAAAATCACTGAGCGAACACTCCTCAAATTCCATCCAACTGTATCTTATATGAGCTATTATTGATAGGTTAGCTCCCGAAGGAAATTTAGGTAGGAGGGTTGACTCTTTTCCGAAAATAAATATCAATCTCTAAATCGCATTTCTGGACTAGCACTCCGGTTGCCGCACAACTGGTTAGAATTGCCTGATGAGTAACATTTTCTTCTTTTGATACACAGCTGACGAAAGGACTGCAAAAACCTCACGAGAGCAAAAGTTTATTTGGTCTGGATAATCTGTTTCCCGTTCCCAGCGTTGGCATGTTTTGTAATGAAGGGAAATAATTACACTCGAGCATCTATAAACCAATGGGATAACGAAATATGCATAGCAGAAGAGACAGCGTAGTTAAAATGAAAAAAATATGCCACTCGAGAGAATTAGCGACAACCGAAAAATATATGAGCCACGGAATGGCTGGCTCTGTGATGAAATCTCAGTCAAACCAATCTCTCCAAGTTATTAAATTTTCTTTGTAAATATAAAAGATTACTTCACATAAAAAGTGTAACTAGAAAATAGCTTTCCTGCGTTTCTTGTAAGAGAATGTGAAAATAACATAACTTTTCCATTTCGTGCCACTACCCCATAGCTAAGGGATCCTGCGGACTAAACGTAATGAAATTTCCTCCCTTACGCCTCCAGCTCTGAAAACCCATTCAACGGCGCGGCGTCTCACGGCCCACTCGGCGTAAGAGAATGCCCTTTTTCGCGTTCCGCGGCGGAAAATGTGAGCGTAGGTGTTGACTCAGGGACGAAGGGGGCGGGAGAGTCGGGAGGGAAAGGGCCAACCTTCCGAGACCGGCCGGGGACGACGGGAGAGCAAAGGGCGGGGGCGGGTTTCCCTTCGCATCCGATGGAACCCCTTCCTTTAATCGGCCATTTGCGTGCGCTCGAATCGCGAGGCCCGATCTCCACTCAACGTCTCCCTCACCGCCGGCCCTGGATGCACGGAGGTGGAGGAAGGGCTCAATTGGGAGGCAGGCCCGCAAACAACGGTAACGCCCCGAAAGGGATGGAGAGGGTGGCTGGGATTAGGAAGGTCGGGGAAAGGGAAAAGGGAGCGAAGCAAGGGGCGAGTTCCGAGGAGGGGTAAGGGAGGAAGTATTTGCCTCGCCCCGGAGGTGGTTAGAGCCGCCGAGGCGACGCCAAGATCCTTATTGGGACAAGAATGTGGTGGTAATCGGTGATTAGTGTCAGGGGGGGGACGGGATTGCGATGCGGGAAATGGGGATCGAGGAACAGTCAGTTAAAAAAATAAAGGCGAGGGTCGCGGCTGGGTTTCACCCAATCTTATGGGTGTGTGAGCGTGAAGTGGAAAAAAGAGTAAAATCTCTTGTCAACAGAAACCCCTGTTAGCTCTCGTTGTAATAATTACATGGGTTTACATTATTTTTCCCTCAGGACCGCAAGCTGTAACAGTCGTTACTCTCTGTTTTGGCACGCATATGCTCTTTCAATTTTCAAACAAAGGAGATTCTCACCAATGACAATCTTCAGCTGATACCATTGAGGAAGAAACACTCTACTGTGCATCAAAATCATTTTCTAGAGTACCTTTCCTAAGTTATTCTTTACATCCAGAAATGCAGACAATATCGCTGTATATTTACTAAAAGAAGTAGTGCGATTCTAAGGATCATTCATATGAACACAATATTCGCTTAGTTTATTTAACGTTAGATAATTCCCCGAGATATTGAACGCACAAGTGTAGCGATATTACTTATCGAGGGGAAAACACGATTAAATATATCATCAATGGTTCGCGACACTGCTTTGCGGAAGTTCACGTTCGAGAATAAAAACAAATGAACTTTGTGAATGGAATAACAAAATTTACTTCATTTTATTCTCAAATGCAATTAATTTAGTTGGTTACAATATATTTTCACGCGATTTATTGTCATAAATATTTTACGTGTATTTATGCCAAAGTCGTAATGCGTTTGGAAAAAATAAATATTGTAAAATAATACTTTAAAGAGAACCCAAGTCCAATTTTGATTTAATGAAAAATTACATTTTCATGGAATGAATTTTATTTGGATAGAATAACTGTAGATAGCCTGCCAGCCAAGGAATATCCTACCCTGACCAGTAGGGTAATACTGAAAATTTTAGTCAGTTAATCAGGCCATGGTAGTCAATTAATGATTATCATGAGCATATGAATTAATGACTTACATGTAGGTACATCATTATAAGCAGTCATCAATCCAAACATTGACTCGACACAACTCTTCACTCAATTTTCCTATCGGGTAATCTCACCATAGTGACATAAGAAATGTCTTTTGCATAGAATGAATGTGTAATGTAAAACAAAAGATCAAACTAAATAAGTTATGCAAATAAAGTAAATTATGCAAAAGGCAGTAATAGCTAATGGCACTGATTTAAAGTGGTTATCAGGTCTCATAGAATGTAAAGTATCACGGGTAATGTAAGTCTGAGCGTTGTTAACATAAAAAAAATTACGGACATCGTGTATAAAAATGCCACTGCATTAAAATGAAAGCATGTCTTATCGATGAAATGCAATGGTATGGGATAATATCAATCGACATAATATTCTATTTCCTACATTTAAAATCATTCTTTGCGGAATCATTATCCTGAAATATATTCAGTGAGGACGAATTCTTGACTCACCCCATTGTCAGTTTTGCTCGTCCTTAAATTCCGCGGCTGCCGAGAGACGTAAATATATTCCGCAAACGGGGTTATTTTTTTCTGGGAAGATCTGGACGACGGAGGAAAAGTGCGCAGCGATGCTCGAGTTCGGTAACGATGGCCGCCGGAGGACAAGCATTTTCGAGGCGCTTCCAGAAAACGCCCAGGGAAAACACCGCCGGAGCCCTGCTGCTGAAATGGTTTTTAACGACGTCGGGTGATCAAAAAAGACGCAAGAGATCGCTTCCTGGAAGAGATTGCACAAAAGGTTTTAAGTCACGATGGCCGCGGGGCGGAAGACGAAAACGTAGGGGCGGGAAGAAGAGGAGCAAAATAACACCGGAGAGAATAAATGAGAAAGTTGAAGCAACGCAGTGGAAAAGGAAGTGCATACAACGGCACCATAATAACTGAATAGACTCACGGGTCAAAGGAAGTTGATGGACGCTTACAGCCGTGAACTTCATTTTACCGTTACGTCTGGATGTGGTGAAAGGTTTCCCGGATGAAGAATTTAGCAGAAAATGTTTTATGTGAAAAGTGATACATTCTTAATTCTATATTGTGAACGACAGTGAAAATGTAAAAATTCCATCAAAATCATTAATTCAATATTTCGAACAAATAAACATTAACTGGATCCGAGATACAGTAAAAAAAAGTATATATTCATTTGGAATTACATCCCCGTTAATAATTTCTCCGAATACGGAATATTTTTACATTCTATTATCCCGATCCTTTTCTTATATTAACCTGAGGCCTGACATTTTCCAGTGATTGCAAGAAAGCTTAAAAGCATTAAAGCAGAAAAAAAAGTTGGATGAAAAATTAACAAATAATTAAAATAACACATACATTGAGAATTTCAAAGTCTCTGAATATTTCGTAATCTATATATATTAATATTGTAGCGTGTCACTCATTCTGTATCCGTTTTGTTAATTTCTCTTCCAAGTTCAGAGATAAAAGAGTGAGATTTGGTGCGTTGAGTGTGGATTCACTCTCTGTACGATATGGGAGTAGTTTTGGATTTTTAGCAGTTTGCGGTGCTGAGAAAAATGCAAGAGAAAAATGGTTTTTTCCCTATCTTTCAGCATGGGAAACCAGTTCTATGCAAATGTTTACGCTGCTAAGTAAATGTTTTTACGTTTTTGAATATATGGATGGTTTTTAGGGAGTTTAATAAAAGAACAGACATTTCTAATGTAAGTAAAATATATAACAATTTAATGAATAAAAATTAAAAAATTATAACATATAGTCCTTATCAACCAAATTGTAAACAAATTCACCTTTAAATAACTTAAAGGTATGTCAAATTTATTCCGTGTAGGTAATTTTTTGTTTTTAAACTTTGTAAAAAAATTAGTTTGTAAAACATTTGGCATTGAAAACATCCTGTAAATCATATTACCTATGTTCATCCCATTTTAGCCCTGAAGAAAGAAACAATATGTATTTTTTGAAAAGTCGGCCAAAAGTTAAAAAAAATGTTTCATTTTCACAAGGACCTAAACTCCGAAGAACCATCCATATATTTAAAAAAAAAGGTCTAGAATTAAACTTACCAATTTACGTTTTTGGTAACGGGGCAAAAATTGGATTGAAGAAGTTGAAGAAAGTGGAATTAGTTTCATCAATCAATTTTGCAAGTATTAAATATATTAATTGACGTTTTCGATGTGCAGATAGTGAAATTTAACAATTTTTGCCAACCGGCGCCTATCTTGTGAACTGTGAATTTCAAAGCTAGGCGTTTTGAAGTACTTTTATATTAGTTGAAAGAAGTTGAATAGTTGAAACGTTTATCATGTATTAATGTTTGTTGCTAAATCAGCAGGTTAATTCGAATATATATTAATTTTATAGCGTGTCAGTCAGTCATTCTCTATCCGTTTTGTTTTGTTCTCTCCCAAGTTTTGAGCTAAAAGAGTGAGGTTTGGTACGTTGAGTGTGGATTCTGTCTGTGTGATTAGGTAGTAGTTTTGGATTTTTAGCAGTTAGTGGTGCAGAGAAAAATACAAAAACGTGGTTTTTGAGAGTGAGAGACAACATATAATGAAAATATGGTGTAGAAAAAAGTACAAAAACATAGGATAATTAGAGTGGGACACATTTCTCTATTTATAAAATAGCCATTTCCTTCTCTCCGCATACGAAATGCTTATGAAAAGTGCCTGCAAAGCAGGCAGCAGGTCTGCTAATATAACTTTATACGGTAATAAGGAAAAGGAAAAATAACGCACTAACGTTGTAAATACCTCTCAAAATCACGAAGCGCCGAATTCCTAAAATTCCCACTTCCTAGAGTGTCTGAGCAGTCTGGGTCCCAGGTGCCTTTTGCCCCAGCATAGTAATGCAAAGACACTTTGCTACAATCCACCTGCTCCATAATATTTGCCTAGAGTGAACAGAGTGCCCCTAATATCATAGTCAAGTGTTCTACTTTTTAAATATTTTGCAGCTGAGGATACAGCTAAGAGATCTAAGGTCCTTTTAATGAAGATAGAGAAGACGAGATACTCTAGAGAATAAATTTAGGATCTGATTAGGATAGACAGTGAAAGAGGATTAGGCAGGAGAAATAATGGTAGAAAATATCTGTGAAAAACTTTAAAATGAGGAATTTGAGTATTTTAACTCAATTTTACCCGCTTGGTATCACGGACACAAACATTCCAGCAATTGTAAGTACACTACAGAGGGAAAACGGGGAATTCAGGATATCATGTATCCGCTGCAGACGCTGCTTCAACAGAAGTGATTTATATTGGGTTGTTTTTAAAAACCTAAAACATGAGCGATGAGAATAGTTTTTCAAATACTGATACATCTTTTTCCAAAGTCCAAAGTCAGAAACACATGAAAATGCATGTGCATGCACCGCAACACTTACAATGATCAATAGCAAGAGGCCATTATTTACGGTCTGGTTAAGCATATCCACCAGTTAATAGAAACGAATGTTTGAACGTAACACAAGTAGGTACATCATTATGTCGATAATAATTTAGGGAATGACCCCGTGTACAAAGAAATCGTTTTGACGTTCAAAACTGATCGAGTAACAAGCAAGAACGTTATATTAGCTAAGGGGTTTCAGACATCACTACTAGACAACTCGCACTTCCCAGTTTGGTTTGCCGAAATAATATAGGCTTACAATTGACAAATGATTGTGAAAAACATCGATAGTCAATTCTCGCCTACAAGTTCTTTCTCCTGTTATAATTGGACAGGAGGGAAACGTGAAGGAAATGCCATGGAGATGAATTCCGTCAAATTCACGGATTTCCGTCTAATTGAAACTATCGTGCAGTGGCATATCAAATTAATATAACAAATAGAGAATTATTACAGTTTTTTTATTCTCTGCGTAACTAACGCCTTGCGATTTAGGTACCAGAAAAAAAACTCAAAGAGAGAGAAATAAAATTCAACCTGCGGAAATGTAATTCCTGTGATCAATAAATGGTTGCACGTCACAACATAGAATCCTCAATGAAACCTTAAGATAAGATATAAACATTTTTAAATTAGAAGATCAAATACAAGGGTATAATATCAAATATTGAGGATATGTCGGAAGAATTCCGCAGGACCGCCTCCTCAAAATCGCCTTAAGAGGACAAAGCTAGAGGACAAGGAAGCATTGAAGGTCCGAAGTAAAAATGGTTTCTGGAACAGGCAACACTGCATAATACATGAAGTGAAGAAGAGTACGATAAAAACAGTAATACATGCCCACCATCAGCGCATCATAACCCCCTCCAAGTCCAACATGCAAGGGCTAAGAAGTGCCGGGCCAGAGGATACACTAAGAGGGAAAGGAGAAGATTCGCCATCACACTAATGGAGGGGGGTCGCTGAAGACGGCGAGTGTCTCTCGGGACCTTGTCTTACCCACCGGCCCTCACAGCACTGACGCCGGCCAGGGGCTTCATCTCCCCGGCCACACCCACTCGTTCGCTTGAAGGAGGCCGTAGGAACGGGAGAGGAGGATGACCGGGAGGCGAGAGTCGTCATTCATCGAGACTAGGGGGAGGGGCGGGTCACCGGGGACGCAAGAGCGATGGGGTGGATAGAGAGCCTCCTTCGCCTGCCCGGCAAACACCACCCACCTTCCAGTGGCATTCACCGCAATTGGAGACCACAACGCAATTTCTGTTTCATGTCCCCTCGTGTCTGAAGTTCATCGGGGTGGGGACGGGGGGGGCACTCAAAATTCTGAATCAATGGTGAGCAGCACTGGGTCTTCAATTTGGTGTTTTGGTGACTGACAAGAGAGGGATGATAGGACTGGAGAAATAGGACACGAAGTATAATATCAAATGAAAGAAACCCAAGGCGCGAAGGGAAACGAACCATCAACATATTGCGATGGCCCAGAATTGACACTGTTCGCAGAAGAAGGACAAGCAAGCTAATCAGTGTGATTAAATAAAAATAGATAATTTTAAATTGACATTCCTTTTAGTAAATAGTCCTTCATCCTCCTCGCGAAATGATGATTTTCTAACTTCTTGTTTTTCGCTGGCCCTCAATTTCTTCTAAAGAGCAAGCCCATCGCTCTTCCAAATGGCAAGTTCCTCAATATGTTATTTTTTCGCAACCTGCTAGATAATCTACAAGGGAGATGAAAGCATTGGGGATTAAAACTATCAGTCGTCGGAGTATAATTCTGATAAAGAAATTCTAAGAAGGGAATAGGTGGAGAGTTTATGAAAATTCTTTTATTTAGAAAAGTTGTAGACCATGTTGAGCTTAAAGTCACCGAGTGCGTCCACCGGGTTGCGGATAAAGGACAATTTGACGGAAAGAACAGCAAAGGAAGGCCTCGTATGAGATAATCATTCAGATCCCCTTTTGAATGGTCCGTAATAGTAAGGAGGAAGGTGACGCGTTGGTTACCATCAGTTGCGGTTTATAAACCACACCAGACTCCTGAATGTTTAACAAGATGGTCAAAGGGCGATATGTTGGCCCTGATATCATGAGTATATTCATAATGATATCATAAAACTCCTAGGGTTTGTCGGTCAGTTTTCATAAGGAAGTATTCTGGTTTTACTGCTAAGCAATAATAATTCGTACAAGCGCCCAGTATCTCGGTTTCAGCGTCTGCACTGCCTCCAATTAGGTGTAAACCTTCACCCTCCACTTCGCAACTCAACCCTCTACTCACTGGACTACCTATAACCACTAGGCGCAGCCATTTTACTAATCAATGCAGGCAAGTTCACAAGGTGGAATATCGACATATTTACAAATGAAATAAACTTGGTTTATTATACTAAATTTATTAAAATGATGCAAGCACGGTATTAAGCGAAAAGTTACTATTTCCATAGTACAGTACTATAATAGTACTGTGCGCAAAGAAATTCGGTTGAAAAAACAAAACACACTATGGCAAAGTGGAAATGTGGGTGTGATCAAGAGAAAACATTATTTTAACAGCACTCATATTTGTTCAAATAGTTTAAATTCGCCTGACAATATCATTTCTTTACACTCGGTCTAGATAAAAAGTTTTCACTGAATGTCTAGGATATAATGCATACTTCATCTTGTTTTACCTAACGAAAAGAGAAACATTTTAGAAAATGAAGCTGCTGGTGGTTTTGTTTAGCATATATGTACTATCAAGAAAATTTCACCTCTCTCCGTTAGGGAATGCAACCACTGTTTCAAGCTGAGTAGGATACGCTTCTTCCCAGAAAAGAAACATGAAAAAAATATGCACAAAGAAATATGGTGTGCTGCGGGTTTAAATGGCTAAATAAATCTTCGTTGGCCATGTTCCGTTAGTGGATTGCTAGCCAATTGATTGGCATCAGAGAGAAATGCTCAAACGATACACGGGAGATGCTTCAGCGACACCGGCACTTTACGACCCTTACGGTTGCTAATAGATATCAATTCAAAGGATTGAGACGTGACTAAGCTTCAACTGCCTCTCATTGATGGTGCCGCAAAAAAACACCCCATTGCTACTCGCCGGCCGCAGGCATATTTTCTCAATTCACAACCCCACCCAATTATTTGCAGCTAACAGTTCTTTTTCCTGCTCTCAATTATCTAATTAATCGATATTGTTAATATATATTGAAATCCCTCATGTAAATCAGCAATATAATTGTGCGTTACGACTACAGAGGAAAATATACTATCACGAATAGGATTCAGGGCATTTTACGGCTGGAACGATCCAATTCACGTGAATGCCATATCACAGAGAAAATAATAAAAACGTAAAGATGAAAGGTCGCGAAAGATATGAAAGGATGATAGGTATCATGACATTAAAAACATCACATCACCCTCGTAACGGCGTTTTCATTTACTACGCGAAAAAATAACATATTATTCCACCTTATAACAATCACTTAGTAATTCTCCTCACCATACCGTGGGATCCCAATTATACGATTGGTGGCTGAGAATGGACGTCCTAAGAATATCTGTAAACTTCGTCGGGAAAAATAACTCCTCCAAAAAAAAAGGCCTTTTTTCCCTCAGTCGAAATAACTAAAGATACCAATCCAGTCTCCCGAGATGTTGACGCTCAAATCTCCCATTAGGAAGATACCGACAGCCGGCAGACCGGCATATTGGCTCTCACTGCAAATGGAAAGCAAACACGGAACTTTCGCGCTAAGGCCCACTCCGACTGGGAATCGTGAGGAATCAAGCGGAGATCTGTGGAGGAAATGGACTGGCGGCCACGATGTTGACATTGAATCTCAATAATCGGTGTCAGCGCATGCTCACGGGCTACCATGACGGAAGACGGCCAAGAAATTCACGCGGGTCCGGATCGCTGATTCTTCCACCGACTGACGACGCGTCGGAGTCTCGAATGGACCCGACCGATGGAAGAACTTCCGAGAGAGCGCGCGGATCCCACGTTCATCGACTTCATCAACCGCGAGTTTCTCATCATTAAATTCCGAATGCGAGCGGTGAATTTTAATCCCTCGGCAGGAGGGAGCAAAAAAGAGACCCCTCGTCGCGATGGTGACTTCCTCCATCTTGGTGGCCGGAGACGGGAAATACAAGAGGGAAATACGGAAGAGGTGGCGACTGCCGTCCATGATGTTCTCACGTGGAAGTGCATTCTTTATACGCCATTATGTGAATGTAAAAAAATTAAAATTTTGTTGGCTTTCAGTGATACTTGGCATCAATGACAGTTGTCTTCCCGCGCCTACGTGATTGAAGTGAATCTTTAGGCATCACTATCGCATTCACACAAGGAGAGGGACCATTTGTATTTCACCTTCCCATCTAGTCGTCGATCTCATAGTTGAAAAAACATCGACCGTTACGGATGATGAGGCGACGTTCCAGTCGTGACTGTGATACGGAGGCTAACACAGAGGCCGCAGTCCAAAATCACGGTGAATGCGTGGATAATTTTGGCTTCTATGACATTACACAAATCCATGCAAAATAGAAATATTACTATTGAGATATTAATTGATCGTGATCCAGTGATACGTACGGTATTTGCTAATTCAGAATGATTTTCCCGAATAACAGCATACAGTACCCAAATGCACGCATCGAAAACCTGAAGATGATTACCATAATCAATTACGTAAATCTGGTGAATCGCATCTGATAACATGAGCAACCAACATAGTAGTCCTTAGGACTAATATTTGGTTACCACAAATATTTTTGTTCCCTCTAATTGAAATAAATGGAGGAAGTTGTTAGGGATGAGAAAGAGAAGAACTGTAAACGTTCAACTTGAATTCAAACAAAAAATTTAATGGTGATAGTCACCTTTCAATATCCCTGAATCAATGTAGCTTTACGACTTTTACGATCATCTATTCCAAATATTATGAAATTGATCAGTAAAAAATTGAAGTCAAAAACGATGTATCAGTATCTTAGTAATGTTTTTACGGCTACATTTGTCTTTAGTAATTTGTCTCATATTCACTTGGATAAATTTTCCCTGGATGTATCATAGATACTGAATAAAGACTCTAGATCTTAAGAGTTATATAGATACCCACTCGGTGGAGAAAAAAGAGTAACTAGGATGAGGTGAGATGCTACATAAGTAGAGACCGGTGAGATGCTAACCTCATACAACAGGCGAGGAAAATATTGACCCGCCAAAAAGCATCGTTCCGCTCGCAACATAGAAAAACGGCTACTCACCGGATTGGTAGCTATCGCAATAAACACGGGCAGATACAAAATAACAGTGGTTAGATGCGATGGGACGAGGTATGGACTCTTCAGAGGCGAGGGGTTCCTGCGGGAAAAGAGTGGGTATCTGGTGAGGAGGAATCGAAGGAGGAAGACGCACGACCACCTGCGGAAGATGGAGTTCTCCTTCTGCCTACCGTGCCATTCCCTTATTATTCTCCCGGGAACGGACTTGGGAGATAGCGACGGCTAAGGGGGAGGATGAAAGATGGGATGCGGAGCGGGGAAGAATGCGATTGACTCACTTGCGGCGAAGGAGGGGAGGGATTGGAGATGGATGCAATTTCTCACGGAGATGGATGGAGGAGGGGACGGTGGAGGGTAGGGCGGGGGGCGGGGAATTAACTTACAAACAACCTAAAAGGTGGTAGGTAGGGGAAAGGCGACAACCATGCCGAGCACCACCGCGTAGGGTAATTTTAGAGCATAAAATTGGTGAAAGGACGCTAATTATCGTAGGTATTCAACACAGCATTGGATGAAATGCACCAATGAAGCGAAGTTTCTAAATTTAACTTCCAAAGAAATGTTTTGTCAGAATTTTGAAATGTAATATCATAGGAAGATTAAACTGTTGAAGGGGCTATTCAAAAATATAGCTGGGGATGGTGTTCTGGATTTCATAAACGTTCGAGCAAGCATTTAGAATATGTTACACTTTTATTTTAAAATCTGCAAAATATTTGTAAAAGATGAGATAGAGTAGAAGTCAACACTTGGACATAAAATTAAAGCTCAAACATCAAAATAAAATAATTATATGGGTTAGTGTCAATATTCATCTACTAAAAAACCTGGGTATGATCTACAAAATTATATTCTAGAGATAGAGAATTGGAGGATACTGTTTCTTTAGAAAACACTTAAATGATTTTAAAGGGTTAGAATATCGAGGGATATCATTATACTTTTGGTTAACACTAGATCATATTAAGAACTTTGTGGGTGGATGACATGCAAATGCAAGGGGGGAACGCAATAATCACATAAGCAATAGGAAAAGAAATGAAATGATTAATAAAAGCTTCGGCAATGTATGCTATTTTACATAATCGATAAATGTATTGTTTGGAGTTTCTCATTTCGCCAGACGGAATTGATCGTGACTTTTACTTCTAATTTTCTTCTCCTAATAAACTTCCAATAATAAAAGATCCGCTCTCCCACATTCGTTTGAAGGAGAGACGTTTTAACAAAGTTCCCCATCTCATAGCCATAACAGCAATCCACAAGGAGGAATGCCATAAAATCACAACCATTTCATTCCTCTGTTATTCTCTTTCCAAGTGGCATGAAAAGGCAATTTTCTTATTAAAGCCACGAACGCACGTTGACTAGTTAATTAGTAATCGTTCCCCGATCCATTATTTCTTATGGGACGAAATTTCTGGTCGTAAATCTTGTTTTGGAATCCAAGTGGATTCCTGAATCGACAAAGGGACGATTGTCGGTGAACCATCGTCTAGCATTCATCCTCGCAACGCTAAAAGCTAGAATCACTCCCATTAGAGATTTGTGGGCGGCGCAGGTGCGACCATGAGACTTTTTGCGGGGGAAAGTGCCCTCGAGAAATTCCCAATACATTTCCCTTCGCATTGCGGCAATTTCCTCTACAACCAACGACGGTCTTGTCGTGTTACGTATGGACAATGACCTTCCTCTCCATTTCCAGGACAGTTAACTTTCCAGCAATAGGGTATTGACCCCATCACTTTTCTTGACACCTCTCGATACCCCGCTTAGAAGTAGTGAGGATAAACACTTATAATTCAAAACTCATGGTGTAATGAAGTACACCTAATTATATGTGTGTGTGTGTGTGGTAGAACATCTCAAGAGTTTTTTTTTAGGTAACAGAAAATCGATACCGATGAATATTTTCACAAACCATTTAATAAGGCTGCAAAATTAATCTTTCGGTAATTTTAGAAATACAGCACGTTTTGGTTAATCTCATCATTCGAATTGGAGTCCCTATTTGTCATCACCGAAATTATTGGTGTGTGCGCGTGTGTGCAATTACTGGTGCGTAGAGTCCGTAGGATACCAATATGAATGGTAGGAACAAACTTTCCATGGTATGAAGGATCACCATTCTAATAAAGTAAAGAGTACTATTTGGTTTAAATAAAAAGGATACTGCAGAAAATAAACTTAAAATACTATTTTAAAAAACGTTTATAAGGTTAAGGCATTCATCAGAAGAATGACAAATCGACAATCATCAGGAGAATTGGCTAAATGGAGAAGAAAATGAAAGAGAAATAAAGCAGAGAGATATATAACATAAGAGAAACATAGAACATGGTAAGATAGGTAAGAAAATTAGTTGTAGAAATTAGAGAACCCAGCTAAAGCGGAAAAAGAACGATTATCGAAGTAATAAAATGTCAAAGAGGAAGAGAGAGGGGAAAATATAAGGTAATCTCGATTGGGTGAGGAAAGAAAAACATGCTCTAGATGGTATAAAGTCAGGTAAGAGATATGAAAATTTAAAGAGAAATGGGGGAATAGACTTTTAAGGGAATTGGATTTGTTTGGTGGTAGATAGCTGGCAATAGCTATTCCCAAAAAAAATCAATAGACTGTTAGAATACTCAAGAGAATGATCACCTTTTGATCGGGAGGGAAGGAAGCAATAAGGTGAGCAGAATAAAATGAGCAATGTGAAGTACTAGACGGTGACCAGTGGAAAGGACGTCGGAGACGCAAGTTGACCCACCCTAGAGGAGGAAAAGAATCAGTTGACGTTCGAGAGGATGAGACCCACGTAAACTTTCCCTTGCCTACCTGAAATCAATAGAGGATCGAGGACCTCGACTCGTCTCCTCTTAAGCTACTGGACTACCGTCTGCTCTTCACCGCCACTCGGCCTCTACCACTCCCCAACTCCCTTGCCCTCCCTGCCACACCTGAAGGAGCATTACCCCGCACCAGACACAGCTAATTACGCCGACTGATTGGTTTATGCGGCGGAGGAAAAAATTTATGCGCCAGGACGAGCCACCAGGCACGAAGGGGAGGAATCCAATTTTTCTGGGGAAAAGTTTAAAACCACGCCGACTGACTGCACGTCCCAGAGAGGAGGACGATAGGATTAATGGCAAGGAATTTCAAAAGAGATCTGCCTGAAGATAAAGGTGTAGCAAAAAATAAAAATTTTCGAAACCCAGGATTTAGGCTCTGGAATAATACCATGATCCTTAAGAGTAGGTCTAGGTTTCTCCGACAATCATCAACCCGCAAGTGTCAGTAGACTTCCTCACAAAATGCCCCAGACGTTTTTGAAATGAATTTAATAGAAGACAATTGGATTATTCAAAACGGTAAAGATAAGGATAAAATAAATTCCGATTTTGGAAACAATCTGGTTAGCTCATTTAACATCATCGTAGACGGTGCTAATTATGAACTCTGCTTGCTTGGCAGATTTAAGAAAATCATAAAGATCTCCGATAAAAAATTAAGTTTTATTAAGAAATCTTAAGACAAAAGGATGATATCGCATTTTGGATGCATCTAAAGGAAAGTCTCCGTAATAAATGCAATATGTTTTAACAGCATCGCAAATATAAAGTTATCTATCGAATGTGTAGTAATAAGTGTATCAAATGAATGTGGATCATTTTGTTGGCGAAGCTCTAATACGTCAGTTCCATTCTATTAAAGGAAAGAATAATACTTCTGGAATTTTTTCAACCACATGGTAATCCATTCTTCAGTTGAGTTCAACTGAAATCGTTCCCCAAAAGAGTATAATGACATCATTAAATAATGAACATAAATATTGAGGCTTTCTTTAATAAAGATTTATGTTTATATGAAAGTAACCTTTCGGAAATCTCCAGAAAAAGAACTATCCAACGAATGTGAGCGAGAATTATTGAACAAAAATGCACATTATTTTTTAAACAAGATAATACTCAGAATTTTAGAGCAGACTTATCCACCAACGTTTGTGAAAATCTCTATATTCCTCGCCAGAAAAGATAGCAACGTTCACGCTCAGGTGACCGAATCGTCTGATGAGGAAGAGGTAATGGACATCGGGATATAATATTTTATTTCCCGCGACAAAAATATGCTCCGAAATGGGCCCTGAGAAATATGGTCAAGAAATATGCAAAATTTTGCGTGATAAGTTTAAAATAGTTATCAAATAAGGCAATTTTGAGGAAAAATCAACATACAATGACCTTTCCGTAATAAAATAACCTTTACCAAAGGTAATGTCTGAGATTGCGAGATATTCGGATAAATGTAATGAGGGAGCGAAGGGCAGTAATTAATACTTTTCCTCATGAAAGTGGCAAGGAGTGATGAACAGATGAAATCTTGCACTTACGTGATTTTGGCCAAAGACATTTCAAGAAGTGAAAGTGCAGGTCTGGTGAATGCATCACATTTACAGCAAGCGAACGGCACTCATCTTGATCGAGGGTCGTTCAAACCAAGATAATACAACCAGAGAGAGACCTTTTTCCTATTTTGTAGTTTCACTATATTTCATTTCGTAAGTGGATAAATTCGAGAAGGAATAATAGACTTCAGAATGGACACATGTCTATTTCTACAAAGTTTTGGTATTTGTTACGGTTTGCCTCAAAAGGTTTCCATTCCTCATTAACAACTCTTATCTTAAAGCAAGATCCATATTATTTCATTTTTCCCCTAACCAGCATAAAACTGATAACATAAATGCTCCACCGAGGCCAGGTTGGCAGCAATTTTTTTTCTTGCACGTAAAAATTCCAGATATTGGGATCACTCTGGGAAATAATTCAGCAGTTGACTTTTATTAACAAACTTAAGAACAGTCAAAGGTATTTAAAAATAGGTTATTTCTGACTAAGTGAACACTAAAAAATGCCGGTAGGGGTATAGACGGTAACGCGCTGGTCTTGCAACCCAAAAGCCGCGGGTTTGAATCCCAACAGGAAATGTATGCTGTTCTAGGATCCAAGGTTATCCGGAGGTAATACGGACCTTAGCCGTTTGAACACGTAAAACCCAAGGCTACTACTACAACCAGGCACGTAGCTTCTGGTGCTTCAGCCCCCCCCCCCCCCCCCCCCCTCTTCCACGAATTTTTTTTCCCAATAATTTTTTTGTTCTGATTTTAGCAGTGTACTTTACCAGTGAGAAGAGATAGTATGGGCAGTGTAAAAGTAAATACCAAGCACTGAATATTAAGGGAAGAAGAGATTTGTAACATGTCGGCAACGAATGGGCAAGGCTGATTTGTTACAAGTTACGCAAGACTTAGCCCCCCCTCCCGAAGCAAATTTCTGGCTACGTGCCTGACTACAACTACTAAAAACTAAAACATGAAGTTTAAGAGCTTAAAATGAGTATCACGAAAATGTAAAGGCAAAGGTTCGAGTCAGGGGTCTCCTAGCTCATTAGTTCTGTGCCTTATTAAAACGCATGGTTTTGAATGATGACGATAATAATTATAGTCAGCCAATGTGTCTTGAATATCACTTTCGGACCCAATTCGTGATACGATGTACTCAAAACGTGTAGTAGGGGCATGACATTTCAAACAGAAAAAGAATTATAAATGATTTTTAGCAGTGAGATGCAGTGAGGTGTTTTGATATTCTCAAGAATGTGTGAACTTGAACGCATTTTTACCTCGCATTGTAAAATACGTTTAAGATTTTGTAATCTTCAATAATGGAAGACAACTGGTGGAAAGATAAAATTTAAACCTTGGAATTTTGATACGTAGATACGTTCAATTATTCAAATCATTATAGTAACATTTTAACGAAACTTTAATAAGTTTAAGTAGGTACATAAAATGGATTTTTTAAGTGTATTCTCGATAAGCAGATAAATTAAACGCGGTGTCATTAATACCCAGAGAAAAGAATCTATCTCATAGAGGTGATGTGCTTTAAATAAACTTGAATAATGTATATGACAGCCCAGGTCCAAAACTATTGTATTGAGACTAAAAATTCTATTTTTAAATGCTAAAAAATTAATTTTGCAATATTTCGATCAGAAAATGCTAAATTATTATTTACGAGATATATACTCGTAATAATAATGTATATACTCGTATATACATTATTACTGATTGCTATACGTCGCTGTATTGCTATTGTTATAAATTTAGTGTCAGATTGTATTTATAATTTGACACTTAATTTATAATATGATTATATTCATTCAGCAAATTATAATTTTTTAAATAAAACGCAATACCTCAAATTATTCAGTTGGATTTCTTGAAATAAATTGTCATTCAGAAAAAATACCTTTGCCGAAATACATTTTGACTGATGTATTTAAAACAATTTGTGATTCATGTACACCCTTTGAAAAGACATTGTTTCATTTGTTTGGTTCAAGATGCGACTCATTATAATTATAAATCGTTTGCCACGAAAGAACTGATGGGAAGTCAATTCTTGTTCGATATGAAATTTGAATGCCAAATTCAAATTGACCATATCAATCTCTGCAGCCATATAGGGATTGTATAGCAGAGTTTATTAGGCAGCCCGGAGAAGATGCTATCGCGGATTGCCATTAAATGTTTCTGAGTAAATAATTCCCCAAGAACGCCACCGTCCATTTTACGTTCAGGAGACTCCTTTCGCTTTCTCCACGAAACAAGACGCCCTGGAATTAACGGCGCCGAAAGAGATGCGATCGGAGTCCCATCTCTCCCTCCTACGGCCGAATTAATACCGCACCGACTAATTGGGCCGCCGTATATGCACAGGATGCGCTCGGTGAAAAACAACCCTACCCCTCTCCCCCAGTCGGGGGTGGTTACCCACCCACTCTCGGTGGGCACCGCCATCGAGAACCGACCACCACCCTATGAACAATTCCCACTGGCTACCATCCACCCCCCTCACTCCCACAGCCCTTACATTATCGCCGCTCTTTCCAACCTTTCTTTCCTCGAGGTCGAGAAGGCATGGTAAGTTGTTCTGCGCGGGGCAACCGGAGGAAATCCCACCCGTTCACCCCTTTCCCCACGACCTCCCCCTCCTTCCCTCAGCGAAGGCGGCAGCACTCTCGAAAATGCACCGCCGGAGTCCCCGAGGGATAGAGGATGGGATAAAATAGAAGTAGGGGGTGGGATGATACGGAGATAAAAAGAAAGGAGAAGATCGGGGAGCGATAGCCGCCGATACACTCAACCGGGAAGGAAAGAGAGATGGGGGTGAGATGGGAATGGAGACGGGGAGGCTGGAGTGGGAAGGAGCGGTCGGGAGATGCTCGCAAAAGGATATACACCCCTCGATCCATCCGCCTCCATCGCATCCCCACATTTAAATCACCCGGAGCGCAAGCAAAACCTCCCCTTCCCGCAAGGGACCACGCCACATCCATTATTCCTCACCGCCTAACCCCCTCCTTCTCCACTCCGCAGCATCCCTCGACCCGAGATTAATCCATTTTTCTCGTTAAAATTCCATCGGGCCCATCCCCCTCCCATCTCTTACCCTCTCTGCATCCCGTTCGGGCCGATGGCTATCGCCTCCGCGCGCGGAAGGCCGTCGGGGAGGACTGCGAAGACCCGGCGGCAGCAGCGGAACCCCGACGGCAGCGGCGGCGTTCCAATTCCTGTTATATTTTTTTTCTCTTTTGCTGCCGCATCAGAGGAGAGAGGGTGTGGGGACCGAGGCGTGGGTCGGGTGAGGGGAGTTTGTGAAAACAGGGAGGGTTGAAAGTGGGAGGGCGTGGGCGCGCTGGGCTGAGCGAATGCTGAGAAAGGGATAAGGGTGGAAGTCGCGTCCTCCCCCCCTCGAGGCACTCCTCCGACGGAGATGCTCTGAGCGTCTCCTTATCCTTTTCCCCCTTCTAACATCACCCACGGCCGACGCTTGCCCCCGGGGGTGTATTCCATGATAGGAGGGAGGTCTTAGAGGGAGGTATCTTTGACGGGAGGGAGGGAAGGATGAGGTGTTAGAAGGGGAGCTTCCTCGCACTTTTCGCTCGGTTAAGAGTCCCACGAACGCCCGCCTCCTCATAGCCTCTGAACTGGTGGTAGGTAATGGCTTCCTGCTCCCTCGACGCGCCTCCCATTCATTCATCCACCCGTCTAGGGGGGTAGACTGCTTGACGACGCTTTTCCTGAAGGGACAGCCATGCAATCGCAGAACTACTCGAGGCTGGAAGAGTTTGCCCGATTCATTTTAATTTATATCCCAATTTAAAACTCTCGACAAAATTTAGTTCGTCATGGGGCTGCACTATAGACTCCAATCTGAAGGTCGGGTATTCGGTTCCCGACTAGATATGACTTTATTGAAACATAAGGTATGATATACTCGTGTTTGTGCCGCTTTTTGTTTAGGTACAGTTCATTAATGTAAGCGAGAATGGCCTATACCTATGACTAGCAAGCATGCACAAGGCGCAAGCAAAATTTTATCTGACGCCAAGGTGAAACATTTTTTTTTCTTTTCAGGAGTGAACATTAAGTTATCAGCTTAAATATTTCAATTCTTGATATCATTATCCACTCCAACACCTCCGATATTGTTGGTAGTGGGGTAATCCCTTCGCCTGCCAAAAAAAGGTCATGGGAATCCCGCTCGGGTGGGTTTTTTATTCATGGTTGCGGGAATTAGGGCGGGATTCATGGTAGTACCTGTTCTGTTACTCGTAACATCTTACTCGTTACTCTGTAACATAGTGTACATAATTTAAATCCTATTCCATCTTGAATCCATCTCATGAAGTATTTTAATCTCAATTCTCAATATTATTACGCTCAATAACCCAATTTTTCTCTATAAATCACCTCTGCTTATCACTCGGTAAATATTCGTTACCATCTGAATGCATATAAACAGTTGCAGATAACGCGAATACAGCACTTCTGCATGGTAATCACTGAATTTTCATCTCTTCCTGGCAGATGAAATGCGGCTGCCGGATACGGTATCCAGATCGGAAATGCGCCGGCCTGGTAACCGAGGTGTTCGAGTCCGCCTTGGGCGTGGATTTCATGTTTGCCTTAACTTAGAAGTAAGTTATATTTGGTGACACGATATAACGTCAGTAGTTGGAGCACCTAGAAACCTAATTTCACTACATTATGCAGCTCCATATATTATATTAAGAACATTAAAATGAAAAATTAACTTTCAATATAATCGTAAAAACTGGTCTCTATGCGAGAGTATTTGATCCGTTTGTTAGTTCCAATACATAGAAATCACGTAAAAATATCAGTGGTAATATCGAAGGTTTCGGATTTATAGAATACCTCACATTCCCGTGGCAATTCAACAGAAATAAAGTAATTGATTAGTTATTATGTCGGAATCTCGTCTTTACATAGGTTACTTCACCTTACGGTATCATTTATGCACTATCACAAAACTTAAAAATATTCCATAAATTACTCTTCAGTCATTTACATAGAATAATCACTTAAATCTTCAATAATGGAGTACACCACGTCTTATTTACACCTTTTTCAGCAGATAATATTTAATATGATCATTTTCACTTCGTCTTTCATCACGTAAGGAAAAATTACCTCTACTTGCGACGTAAACAAAATTCCAATTGATCACTGTTAACTTACAAAGTCATCTTGATGACACGCATAAACAAGAGATATAGAGGTAGAAATGTGTGATCTGAAATAAAATATTGTTAAAATATGGAAAAGGAGCTTGGGCAAAAATAAGAAGAAATGTCGAGACAATTCAGTCCTGCATAACTAAAGGATGGCTTATCTATTGTATACTCACAATTTTTTCAGGGGAACTAATATATCACTCTCTCGAAAGAAAATTTTACCCTGGTGTGATAAATAATTCCTCCGTGCGAATTTGTAAATAGTTTCCTTACCGGGCGCAGTTGATGGAGGACTTGATGAATAACTCAAAAGGTCGCAGCCCAGTTGCGTCTACGGCTAAGCCACGGTTCGAGTTCTCATTATCCCCGTTTTATCCCAGAGTACATCAAGTCTATAATTCAACGTCTATGTGTCCCTGTACATTGCGATTGTTGACGACACGTGAGAGGGGGGAATGCCATCTCATTTTCCACATCGTTTCTTCATCATAAAGGGTTGAATAATTTCCCAGCGATTTGTTCCGTAAGCCCACCCAGGTGAACTATAAAGTTCTTTATGGGCACATATGAAGAAAAAAAATGGACCAAGTTTCATGGGGATACGAAGAGCCAGAATAATGGTTAGAGACAATGTAAGATGAAATGTCAAATACACAACTGAGATTAATGGTAAAATATTTAGAAGAAGAAAAGAGGGGGACTAAAAACTAAGACTGAAAGGAACATTCAGCTTATCATTTATGACCTGATACGATGATATTTGGCTACAAACTGCAATAATGACAAATGATTATTTTTTCTGACGTTCCTTATTTCCACGTCATCGTTATCCAACAATTGACGCATAGGAGTTAAAGATCTTATTTTTCTATACTGTTAAACCGGGGTAAGAATGTTGTTGCAAATTCACATATATTGAGCCAACGAAGGCTAATTTTGTGAGCATTGGAAACTAAAAGGACATTCCACTGGAGAATATAAATATCGTACATCTGATTAATCGACCGCACCTTGCAACGATAGAGGTAGAGAAAATAAAACACCAGCATCAAAAATAGAAGTACGCATTTTACTTGAGCGGATCGAGCAAAGTCCCACACATTTATTCATTTAAATTCTAACTGTTAATCAACTCCCGGAATTTTCAGTAATTGACCTCTTTCTTACTTAGCCATGGGACGCATGCTAAATCAATGAGATTCCATCTAAAGCTTAATTTGATCTTTTATTTCCTGATAATATTTTGAAGTTGATCACTTCGGTCTTATCATCCGTCATGTACGTAGAAATAAACAACTTAGAAATACGCCTAATGAAATATATGCATGAGAAATATACTCTAAAAGTATCAATGGATAGTTTCCGAGCCTGAGAGGAAATTTTTACGTAATGTATAGAATTCTTCAATATTTGTTTTGCATTAAATTCAGCAATCTCAACACTCTATTTCATATAGGTACTTTACTTTTTATAGTGTTCCTGTTTTTGTAGCGGAATTGTTCTTAAATTGTAATCATTCTTTTGTTTTCTTGTGAATTGTGATAAAGGTCATTTAAATTTTCTGTAGGATAATTTGACAATGTATTTTTGTAATCTTGTTTTTATACAGCATAATTGACTCTAATGATGTGTAGTTATTGATCTGCCTAAGAGACCCTTTTGTTTGTTTCAATACCACTAACGCAATTATAAGATACCATTTCTTGGAGAATGGAAGTGAAATGCATTATTATTAATTATGGAAATCTCAGAATAAGAGAGTACATGATATAATATGCCCTTGAAACTTGGATAATAATAGAATGTAAAACCAAAGTCATCGTTTCATGGAAAATCAAAATGGAACGCATCCAAATTAAAGAATAAAACGTCAATGGTAATGCTTAAACCCCGGAAATGTCCCCTCGTCATTTACAAAGAGCTCTCTCGTCAAAAGCTATAGGAATAGCTTCCAGTGTTATGGTAATTCCTTTTCCATTTCGTTCCTACATGTCACCAAGCTCGCCATTATGCACCCGACTTCGGAAGGCCAAGCTCGATCGACATTTTCTTCCACTCCACTTGCATGAGCCAGACTTCTTAGCCATTGCCGTTGTCCTTCGTCGTGAGAGTCCTCCACTCATCGGAGGAAAAACGCCTCAAGCCACGCGTGTGGATTCTCGAGAAGTTCTCGACATTATACCGATCTGGAGAGCGTCGCCCGGGAATTTTATTAATAGTGAGGAATCTTTTTCCTCCGTTAACCTCTGTCTCTCACTCCCACTCCATTCTCTGGCGATAGGAAATGACGAGGATGATCGATTTCATGTCGTCCGCATGGTAGGAAGGCAGTTTTTTTTCGCGATGCTTCGGACGGCGGGAGAGATGTGGGAGTGAGAGAGCCGCACTCAATGTTTAAAGAGCTCATATACTCGGCGGGTCACATACAGACTATTGCGTGAGAGAGATCCTAGATGGGGCGCACTCCTTCGTTATAAATGATTGGCTTAATTACTTAGCAAACGTGGGAAACGGCAACATATCATTTTCCAAACTAAATCCTGTTACACTTCAGTCTTACGGTGAAAACTCATCGATAGGTTTCGTTTGAGTGTTAGACCCCTGACCGATTCATCCCATAAGAACGACAGTAATACTAGAACAATAACGACATGCTTGATTATAAATAATTTAGGGTAAAAGAAGGGGAGGTTTCAAAAATATCACAAATCATATTATAAATACTTTTAAAAAATGGGAAACGTAGTATTGAAATTATAGAGTTTTTTGTAAAAACATATATCAGATATTCTGGCATGGAAGAAGCGCAACAAAAAAATGCAATGAATTCATAAAATGAATTGAATGAAAACCACAAAAAAATGCAATGAATTCATTAAACACATGGTAGGCAAACGGAAAGTTAAAAAGGAATACCTACTGCCTCCATTCTCATCACTGGTAGAAAGAATTATGTACATCACTCGATTACAAGATGATCAGGCATTCACTTTCGAGTAAGATGAATATAGAATTCAAGCAACAGAATGGGAAAAGAAATATACATATTTCCTGATTTAAAATACAAAATTTATGTAAAAGAGCAATAGATGAAAGTGTAGAAAAATTTCTATCGATCAATATTTAACACGTGAAATTTCTCTTCAAATCACAATATCCCCTGTCCTCATTCACACCTTAAAGAAAATTCATCCCCCGTTTCCATATTTTAATAAGTTTCTCCCTTCTATCACCAATTCCAGCTCTCAAAACGTTCACCATCTATAATGTAACTACATTCACTTTGTAAAATTCCACAGATTTAATGTTACACACATTATCAATATGTGGTTCCACGAAGTCAAGCTTAGCAATTTTTATGTTCACCATCTACATTCGTTTATTTCTTATACCTTCTTCGAGCAATCTTTTACTCCCTTATTATCGACATTCTCTTTCACTCCAACCAGGTAACCATCTCCTATTTTCACCACATTCACATCTGAAAAGCCTAAAATTCCCACTCATCTTCTTTCAAAAGGACTAGGTTTCTAAATAATGCAACGCCACGCTCCATATTAGTCTTGGCAAATACTTTAATCATCCCTCTACTAAAAGACCCCATCAATGATTCTCTTTACGATGCCTCAACTCAAAAACCACCAAAAGCTTTGCGCACACGCTTACTTAGTTGGCAAAATTATTCGTCTGACGTCCATGCTGCTAAACGCATTTTCATCTAAGAGACTCCAAAAATAAGTGAACAAATCTAATCCTTCCAGCCAAATCCCATCAACCTTCATTTTTACTTTAACGTTTTAATTTCTTGAGAATCTCATTATTTTCTTTCCTCCAGGGATCGATCTCATGCCCTTCACACTGCGAAAGGCATTGATCATAGCTCGCCATTGTTCTGCTGATGACGAAATTAACGCTTCACCATTTGCAAATCGGACTTGACCAACTCTGTTTCCGCATTACTCCCAAATTTTAAATAATATTCAGCATTTTACCCTTACGTAGGATCGCGGTAAATACCAAGGTACAAAACCCGATATCAACAGTAAATATGACCACCAAAAAAATATGGGATCTGTTAGAAATTGAATAAATATCAGAATATTTTAATTAATAAAATACATCCCATTACTAGTTTCTAAATAATATCCTTTAACTGTTTTCCTTTGGTTAAATATGATTATTGACAAAAAATCAACTCGGACATCTCTTACATGTAAGGAAGATAGTTCTTCTATTTCCATCCTCTTTAACCGAATGTCACGTTACATCAGCCTTTACACTAAACTATAGACCGTTTCGCGTTAAACAAAACTAACAAAAAAACTAGCAAACAGCACCAACTGTTATTTCGCAGAATGATTTGCATTTACACTGGGAGATTTTGAGAAGATAGCCAAAATTACTAGGTGCATTTATAATTAATGTTATGACGCTAGAACACCATGACTTAACTTCAGCTTGTATGAAAAGTCCATTTTAATGATACCATTTGGTAAAATCTGGTGATTTTTTCCAAAAGTGTTCTCTTCCGCCTGATTTCCCACAAATTAAGGCGGCTTATTGAAAAACCCCCCATCTATGAGAATTCATAACGTCAACTAATGACTTACAAATCCACCAAAAGATACAGAACGATGAGAGCGCACACAATCCTCAATATATACGCAGCTACGGTCACTATCTCAGGAAAAGCAAGGTCGCAAATACCGTCTAATCTATGGTCTGGACCTTTCCCGGCGGTAATAAGCGTTTGAAACGGAAGCAAGGAACTCGCCACCTATCGTGGAAATGGTGAAGCTTGTAGAGCGACTGCAGATAGTAGACCGCTGCCGCCATCTATATACCCACCGGGACAACTACATATTGGAAGGAGGGAGTGGGCGAGAGGAACCGGCGCGTGGAAGAATAAGCAGGAGAAGAGCGAGGAATGAATGAGACAGAGAGAATGTGATCTCCTTTAGGGCCATTATTTCTCCTCGCGATATCTCACATCAATCATTATCGTCAAACCTACAGCCTGTCAACGGCTTTCAAGGAATGAAAGGAGAAGTAAGAGTGCGAGAGAAACTCGACATGAATCCACGTCACGAAGAATTAGGCAAATCGAGCCGACGTCATCCATTCCTCGACGAAGTTATTCCTTTCCCTGATGAAAAAGCTGGAGATGATAATGTTAATCACACATTGAGAACACGTTCATGCCCATCTATTAAGGCCTCTGACAATCAACGCACTGAAGACGTACAGAATTCGCAGGCGCAATATTCCTGCATGATTTCTGTCACATCGTTAAACTCACGTTTTCATCTAATGGACTTCACAGAAGCAAACTGAGATTTTATAAGTTCATTGACTCTTCTCACAAATCCATCTTTCCCATGATCCTCACCATATTAACAACAGCTCAGTTAAAACGAGTTCTTATTCTGTGGGCGCTTACTACGTGCTTCATCATCCAATCATTTCTCCTTACAAAATGGAACACGGGCCAAAAATTTTAACGACTGGCACTAAACTGCCAAAGCGGCAAGTAATCACCCTAAATAGGTATAAAAATTAATATTAAAACTATATTATACTTAATATAATTAATGAGTTTACGGTGCAACTTGAAACAACAATAACACTGGGCAAAAAAATTTTATTTGTTGTTAGTGAATCGGGTCTCCTTATGTGTGACTGGTTCCTTTTCACCTAAAATAAAGGAAAATCAATGTTTTAGTGATTCTAATATGCTTTTGTGATCAGGACATATATATTTAACGATTTCAAGCTTTTTCCTTAAGTTTTCTTCGGACGACGGTAAAAAAAAATTCTCTCTAACCTAAATGGCACTAGGTGAAAATCAGAAATTTCGTTTTCTAGACAAAAATGTGGAATTTCATGGTCGAAACCGTGCACGTGTCTCATCAGAGGAAGAGGCAGCAAACGTTTGCGAACTTCTACAACGAATAAGTATCCTTGTGTTTTTCTAACGGTATTAAAGTGTTTTCGAAGAGACAGGGATAGAGTACGAGCCTATGCAAACCTATATGTTCATAGACGGTTAACCCACAGCTTAAAATCGGTCCTTCTGCGTAACGAACCCTGCATACCCTTTTGTCCTCTTACCATTTAGTCCCCATTGTGTATTTCACTTATCTCAAGAAAAATTCCGAGTATGACGATCATGCTGGAAAAAATAAGGCTAGCGGATTACATAAGGGAGGTCATCGAGGATTTTAAAATTATATCGTTTCTCATGGGCCTGCAAGGAGGTTATGCAAAGAACTCCCTTTGCTTATAGGACACTTTGGCTGACGACCAGAATTACAAGTAAAAGAATTATCCTCACAGACTAGAGTTAATTGATATAGATAAGAAGTATGTTTAGTGGAAGCTATTGGTTGATACAACCGAAAATTTCACCACCATATCACAATTACAGGGATATAAGGTTAGACCTCGTGAAAGTTTAAAAAAGGACTGGACCAAAATTCCAAGCGATTACAATTTCTTTGAGGACAATGTCCTAAGTTGCCGGAGACTAAAGTTAATCGTGGCATCATTGTGGAGCCATGTTATCTAAAGAAGAGTTCGAAGAAAATCTCAGCGAGGAAGAAAAGTAGCTTGGAGTGATTATATCACCGTTATATGCTTCCTCGGAAACCACAAGACTACCTGGCCATGA
The DNA here is from genome assembly GCA_933228895.1 of Platycnemis pennipes. Taxonomy (NCBI): domain Eukaryota; kingdom Metazoa; phylum Arthropoda; class Insecta; order Odonata; family Platycnemididae; genus Platycnemis; species Platycnemis pennipes. Next base: position 88,470,945 of record OW121851.1, read on the forward strand.
TAAAGGAGAAACAGGACAATTTTGATGAAATAATTGCCGAATGTCTCACAAAATGCATAAATGCTTCGTTCATATTTTGAGGGCACAAAGGGCAATATGGGTGGAACACCATACATACATTTCCTATATTCCCATACATTCCATACATTCCATACATTTACTACATGGCATGGATGAAAATTACTCCTGTTTACCGCAGTAATTTTCCAAATAAATGTTACATCTGCAGCTATCTTCCGCACTCATCCTCCCAATCTAGCCTAAACTGCATGCCTTCTTTTACATTTTATGATTCGGTCAGAGATAAAAACAAGCATTTATTTCCCTTCACAGAAATCAATGATACAATATCAAATCTCTATTGGGCCAGAGTAAAGGGTTATATTACCAGCACGGCTAAATCACTACTAATGAGCTAATCATTTGAACGACAATAAGGGGCAGGAAAAAGTTTTAGCACATTCACGGAACAACTAGTGAGAAACAAGGTGATTACAGTTGATGGATTTCTTCAATTTCTGAATTAAAACCATTCACGTTTCAAAATTAACGTATGAAGCCATTTATCTACGAATTGCATATATCTGAAGTGTTACGTAGCTCATCAGTTCGCGTTACAAACAGCTTGTCTTAATGCTGAAAAAAGAATCTCAAACAGTAATATAACAGTGTTGACCAACCACTACGCCATCAGTTCAGCATACTTTGGTTACCAAAGGTACAGTACATGTAATTCCTTTGTATTTGCACCATGAAAGATTTAGACAATTTTTCGGCCATATGAAATTTCGTGTTGTAGAAACCAAGTGAAATTTAATGATGACTTTGTATTACATAGAGAGGATAGGCATAACTTGGCATTCAAAAGGCTTAACTTTAAAGTTAATCAAACAATAAAAATTTTAGTGTTTATTAGATAAACCGTGAGCATGATCGATATAAAAACAAATATTAGAGAAATGGAAGAGTATTGCTCTTCGTACTGCTCAACAACTAGCGATAGGAGAAACAAGAGCGATATAATTACTATGATGGCCAAATAATTGACACAAAAGACTTTTGACAGAAGAATTTTGGACAAGAAGAAAAATAACCTACTAACAGATTGAAATACAAGCTTTGAAATAAGGGAATGCGTCAATATGGAACGTTGTCCATAATGGCAATGATGATTGAACAGCAAAAGGCGAAGAATAGGTAAGACTGAAATCATTCAAAATATGGTGTTGCCAAATGGTTATGGAGGTCAAACAGATATAGACCAATTAGCTTAATAATGGAAAGAATCTCGAAAGCGTGAAAGAAAAAGAAATTTTACAAAAATTCTGAAACGAAACGAGACAAATCTAATGGTACTATATCCATACATAATGGCATCTTGAATACCGTAAATGAAAAGAACTGCAGACGACTGCCCCGGCTGAGATACATGAAGAAGTCGCGAGTGACGCAAGATAAAAGAATGTCATCAAGTAGAGGTAGGAAGTGGAGAAAGGGAAGTGTTGCATCAAACCAATTGTGAGATGGTTTACCATTGATGATGAGTGCAGTATTCACTGCGCATCACTGTCACTCACTTCCATTATTATGTCATAGCTGTAATAATATTGTTAAAATTAATTTTTGGTATCACTAGACGATTTTTTTTAACACTGTCACCCATTTGAGTGTCGACAAGCATGATAGATTAACAGTCGTATACGTGGTAAAAGAAAAAATAATCGCCGTGTTGACACAAATTTGACATACAACCTATGAGTGCATTGCATGATACTAAGGTGGATTTATCAAGCAAGTGTCAGAAGGATGGGTAAAAGCGTTAGAAAATCTATTGGACGCACGCCGGGTGCTCGGGTTACAGAAGTACATGGCATTAAAATTCTTTCGTCAACCCTCTCAGCGTTAAACGATATCCTGCCCTTGGGTAATGGGCCTGTTTTAGGACCACTTTTATGTTTATAATAATTTTATTGAGCAATAAATAAGGTGTTAATACAATGCATGTTTTGTCAATCACAAATATAGTGTTCAATTGCAGCGGAGCTTCACATTTCGACGGCTCGGGTGTAAATCTCGACAACAGACGCAGTTTTACGGTGGAGTACCAGTCCGTACTTGAGTTCCCTGAGGACAATATTCCGAGTTCAGTTCTCCTGCTGATAAGAACGCTAAGGGACATCCATCCTATTCATAAATTAAGTAAATTTGATGTTTCGTTTCTTTTACTTTAACTTTCCCCCCTATAACGCTCCGTAACATTTCCTAAGACCCACTCTTAAACTAAGAAACGCTGCGACTGAACACTATATTTGTGATTGGCAAAAGACACTGTTTACAAACACATTATTCAATCACACAAATACTCAATGCAATCATTATATACCGAGCTTTTTTTTTAAATAAAATGAATTATAACGTATCATTCTTGCAACACAGCGGAGGCTCAACCTCCCGTTCTTTGTCAATAGAACATCGTAGCAGTTGGCCCGACCCTCCGCCAACCTCCAAATTAAGTGTCATGTAATTTATTGACAACCGATTTTCCGCAAACCCCAAGTCGTTAGCAGCATGCCAATACCGAAGCCTTACTCTCCACTCTTTATCCAGTCCTTATAAATCCTACTTTTAACCATCCAACCAACCCAAAACAAGCAAATCGTCTGCCTGTCGTCTTCCCCTGACATCGACCATCGACCTCTAGGGTTTCTCATGCACCTTTACTCCTATTGATGTTATGCTCAGGGCCAGATTGTATTATCATTACTCCGAATCTTATGCATACTTATCGGAATCTAAATACATATTGATATTTCTCACTTGAGACAGAAGTCTCGTTTTCACATCGAGAGCTCAAAGCGAAAACTAGTGGAGCATAAAGAAAATCATGAAAACTTCGATCAAAATAAATATAATTGTTTACCTAGCGGAAGAGAAGAAAGTAGTAATACTCAATAGACCCTGTTTGAGTACTAGAAGATCTCATACCTTTTGTATTACTATTAACAAGCAATTAACTTCGCGGACCATTACTAACAGTTGTTATTGAAATCATTTAGCATTTTCCCCAAATACATTTCCTACCTTATAAAGCTTTACCACATTTATTTTCAGTATTGGCCGAACCAAATTTCTAAATCTCGCCAGTTAAAGAAGCGTAAGAATCGACCGCAAACTATATCAAGATTCATTTTCTAAACGATAATCGGAAACCTTCGGCAAATCCTTCAAATTTATCGGTCCCATCATGACGACATATTTAAAAAAAAAGTTCCTCACGTAATATACGCAATCACCATCTTTCTATTATTAGTCTTCCCCAGAGATTTTTCCGTGCGGGGGCGTCACGGCTGCGAGAAGTAAGAACGGCGAAAACAATCTGCGACCCGATTTCCACCTGCCTGCTGGTAGAGAAAAGCGCTTCCTGGTCCACGCCCCGGAGCATACCGGGGTCGAACAATCAGTCCGCGCCGGAACGGTCCATTTCCGCCTCCATTCGGTTGACTGCGACCCGGCGTCTCATTCTTTACACAAATGCGACCATTTGCTCTTTCATCCCTGCCCCACGGACAGACGTTTTGTCCTTTATCGCCGCCATCGCTCATGCATAAAGGGTCCTCCGAAGCCCTCCTTCTCACTCCATTCTTGCCCGCGGGTCCCGATGGGCTCCTGGGGCATTCTCGAATTGTTCTCACCCATATCGCCACGAGATGCTCCATTTTCACCCGCTCAACTTAAGGCTCCTGATAAATGTCTCTATTACTATTTCCTCCGCAGCCATAGAAAAAGTTTCCGCTGGAAACCACCGTGGAGGTCGGGTCATTATTCGGGTCTTGCTCCGGCATCCCCATGCGTGACAGACACTGAGAGTCTGTACTTTACGAGCGAAGAGTTTCTAGCCACTTACTCTCGATCAGCATTACGAAGCACGCACGGATGGACGCAACCGATTTCGTTCAGGTTCGCCAATAATATTCCCTCAAGGTTCAATTAGCTGTGAATACCAGCGTTGAGTACAACACTTAACTTTTAGAAAAGTACGCAAAGGCAGAGAATAAATCGATCTTATTGATATACTGAGCTGCAAAAAATTTTGTCATGTGATTTATAGCTGCAGTAAATAATACAAAGTATTTATCTGGAGATTAGTCCAAAAACATAAGTGGAACAGCCAGGTACGTGGGTTAGACAAATCAGAGTATAGCGATGAAAATATGAGCTAGAACATAATTTATCAGGGAAACGTGAACTACGAAACTGGAACTAATTGTCATCCGCAAAAACGCACACAACAGATATTTTGCTTCGTGAGCATATAAACAGTACTACGCTGTTAATGTAGCATGAACTGGACTAACTGTAGTATGAAAAACATGTTCAGCCTTTCTGCGCACAAAATAAATTGCAATTAATTATACAAACCGGGGATAAAACTACACAATAAAAATAAAATGAAGATGATTTTTCGGTAACTTTAAGGTGCATAGAATTACAATTTAAATTTAATAACGCCTTGTAGACAAAAATAGCGTATCTACTGGGAATATAAACGTAGTAAGCTGCATTTCTAAAAAGAAATTGAACATAAATCCTTCCATGATAATGAGTGTTTCTTTTCATTTCCCTTCACCTGGATATTAACAACAAATGCGGCCCATATATACGTTTCTGATTAAAAAAAAAATACATTTATGGAAGCTTCGCATGATGGATAAATTAATCATAATCATCATTTATTGAATTAACGTAGAGCCTCTTGGTTATTCCAAAATCATAACATAAAATATGAAAAGTGAAGGGTTAAATTGTGCAAAATGAAATCCGCGCATAAATTCAATATGACCTCGTAATTTTTGCCAGGCTGAAGCCTAGATAATTTTTGCGTAAAAATGTAAACTATGTTTTTCAGCGCACTTCATTAATATTACCGCACCTATTAATGATCATCATTATTGATGATCTAGCTCATAACTTTCAATCTAAATTTTAAACTTAGGTCAAATCTTATGCCATAATCTAATTAAAACCAACATGAATTAACTATGAAACGCCATCATTTTTTTAACATAACGGCAAAATAGTTCGGACGACAGAAATTAAATTAGAGGTATTCCACTGTTTGTAGCAAGTTTTCATGAACAAGTCCTACCGTAGTTTGCCGCAAGGGAAGAATTTTTTTCCCTTCGAAATTTATTCCCTCAGTTTATCTCGCAATCTCCCTCCCCGCCTCCCCTATTTATTCACTTTCTCCCTCTTATTCTATTTCCTAGCATTCCCCTTCTGTAAAGGGCCTTCGGATCCCAACCGCCTCTAACTACTTAGTCCATCCACTTTATCTGTATCCTAATTTTCGCCATCAACTCTTTTTCCTCCCCTAACATACTAAGTGCGTCTTCTTTTCGCTGCATTGTATTTTCTCGACCTCTCTGCAGGCCAGCATCTATAACGGTTTCTAAGTATTCTCATCCTCAATTGATTTCATTGCTTTAAACGATATCTGATCCTCCTGAATTGCATTGAGTATATTAAACGCATGAAATGGTGGAAAACAATATCTAATTTTGTTAACGAGACGTTATGCACCAAATAAGTACATGTAACAAAAGCTTTTCTCATCGATATAAAACTATGTATATTCATGGAAATACCGTAGATTTACAGAGAGCAGAGGAAATGTTAATTCACCACTAAGTTCCCATTTGATAATATTGGCATAAGTAGAGAAAATACCAGATATATGTGATCAAAATGAAAACGTTTAAAAGGAAATAGATTAATATTTATCACAAAAAGTTTTTGGTGGTAGGATGAAGACTTGTAATGGCTATCAGTCCGAACACCTTCCAAAGAAAGAAATGAAGCGTCCTCAAGATATATTTTTTTCGTCCTAACACGACATTCAGCGACACAGGAAAGAAACATGAAAAATACGCCACCATCCCTTTCATCTCAGGAACGAGCGAGAAGATTTCGGGAGCCCAAAAACATTTAGCATTGCTAAGAGATACAACTGCGCAACAAAAATGCACGATGTGCTTCCAAAGCCTATAGACAACATTTCACAGCACATATACGAAGGTTGCAGTGGTCATTATGATGTCAGTAGTACACGTTTTCTTGTCCCACGCCCTGCCTCTCTGGGACCCACAAAAATCGGCAATGCGGGTTCTATCTTGCTGCTCAAAATGTGGTCTCATTTCCGTCTTCTCCGCAACAGCCTTGAAACGCATTGGCTCCACTACCGAGAAAACTTTCGGGAAATGGCCAGAGTTGTTACTCCCGTGACCAGCTGTAATTCGCAGGAAACCGCGCCGGAGGAAACAACCACAGCCACTCGCCAGGCGGAGGAAACAACCTCAGTCGACACAAACTACAATCGTACTAGAGGAGAGGGTCTAATGATACATAAAGGTCTTCATAAATCCATGGTTATGGTAGTCTCTGCGGTAGTTCTCGAGTAGTATCAGTGGGGGAGATATCTTGAACAGCCACTAAGCAACCATTCCGCTGAACCATCCATCTGGTTAACATTCGCAAATAGGTGCTCAAAGGAAATGTCAATCAATGTCTAAATAAAATGTAGCAAATAATCGTCAATCCTCCCCTTCTGACCAAACAGCCGTTAAAAAGGTTGATATAAAAAAGGCAGGGAAAATCAGATAATATGAGCCGTAATTATTGGAAATTGTAAAACATCTTTAGCATTATAGTCAAGGATTTTCCGTAAAGATAATAGATTAATGATTCGTTCAGTCCGACAGTTGATCTCCTGTCATTGTCAGGTCTGCCCTCTTAACACAGGCACACAGGGCATCAGAAAAGTTGATGAACGCTTGTAGATCATTAGGAACGAAGATGGGTGATAACGTTTACATCTATATGTTAAAAAATTGAAAAAGCATGAAATGAAATGGATGACGCTAATGGAAGGAAAATAAGAATTACGATAAGAACTCCGAAAATATTTGTAAGTAATGAAATAAGATACAACCAGGAATGAAATTAAAATCTTTGGCTAAATTGACCCCTACCAACAACATGCTAATTTTGGAAAACTTATGATAAAATTGATGCTAAGACAGGACGTCAAATATCGCATATCAACGATTTAACAATGGAGGATTACCCAAGATCTAGCATCGCCCCAATTTATATAAATATATTAAGTGCTGCATATTAACCCGGACATTTTTTTTATTTCACGCGGCGGACTCGAAAGTGTTGGCAGAAATTTAAACTTAAAGTACCTAAAAAAACTAACTTTGCCAAATTTTTCAAGCATGTCTATATTTGCTATGCATGTACTCATCAATTTTGGGACTCAAACACGCCACGAAAAGTGCCTGGTGTTAAGCATTGAACAATGAAGAGAACATTTTAATGCATGATCTAAGCAACACCATTCTCAAAAATCGAAATAAAACCAAAAAGTATTAAGCCAGAGATACTGTAACAGGAATATTATTGAACAATATATTTATGAATGAATCGCAGAATTCTCTAATTTACGTAAAATTCTCGAATCTAAGTTTTCTCTGTGCTTTTACTTTACTTTGGTGACACTAAATCGTTTAATTATATTTGCAGGTTGGTTCGTTTTATTCCGTACCATATTTATAGCTGGCAATAAATCTCGACTTCTTTACTGACAGCGAAACGAAAATACCACTATCATAAATCCAATAAAAATGAAATATATTTTTAAGTGTGAAGCATCGTACACATTACTGTAGTTAAATGATTTAGCGAAGTTCAATACTAATGCCATATATATCTCACTAGATAAAAAGTATGGTGGATGCAGATATTGATCAGAGAAAGATTACTTTTTGGCATAGAAGATGAAAAATAAATCCATTAATTCGGAAAAATTGATAATTGTATATGCATAATTTGTTATTCATTCATTATAACGATAAAATAATGCTTTATAGAAATAGTTAACCGAAAATTCTCGTGGATTTTATTTCTTGCGTTTTAGATCGTAGACTATTCACGGGCAATGTTCTTCCTTTCGTGTGTAAAGAAATGTGAAACCAAGGCTATTTTAGAAGACAGCTAAAATATTGTTAATCTGGTAAAAATTGGCAGTTATCACTACACATCAATCTTGGTTGACAAAAAGCTCTCTACCAAATTATTTTATATCATACTCCTCCTTTACAAATTGTCCGAAATATCTAAACCGAGTATTCCGTTTTCTTGCTCGCTTTTCCGCTCGAAGATTGTTTTAGTGTGTCAAAGTTGCCCGCTACGGTAATCAAATTGCAATGGCATTTAATGTGAAAACTAGCTGGTCTTAAAAACCATTGGCAACTCATCACTGATGTCCAGTATAATATTGAGGTAGGCAGTGATCTTCAATGCTTCAAAGCCTTATTTGTGTTCAGTATTCATCAGGCCACACTGCTATCAGGAACTATGCCCAAATAATGATTTCAGTAAAATAAACTATCCACAACCGAGAAGAATAAAACAATTCAAAACCATCTAGTGCGAAAGCCAGTTGACTTCGAATCAAAATCTTACCACCTGTTCACTAAAAAGGTTAATGTGCTTTTGCCTTGTTTATGATAATATCACAACCACAGTAACTTTTTAACAATCCGTAATTTAGCCATACGCATGATTTTTTTTCGATCACACAAGAACGCGTGAGACAAATGCGTTATATCGGTCGAGCACCCCAATTACGTCATCGACGACGTCTGGTGACCGACTTCACTGACGCATGGGATTTTACGGATTCCACCGAATCTTGTCTGTCTCCGTCTTTATTATGACACCCATGGCATTCCATTTTTAGTCGTAAAATCAACTAAAAGGGTACAACATAGTCACCAGTTGTAACATTGCACAGCATTGCAAAAATTATGTCACTATGTCATCGTGAGGATTTACATAAAGAGCAAAGAATAAAGTGTCATCATTCCCTCTCCTCGATGAGAAAAATTAGAATGGAAATGAGAAAAAATATATACCTAGGCATAACGCGAGTGCCAATAACTGTGATTTCGTAACTTAAAAAATGAATATAATTTTGTTTTCAATTTGCCACTCATTAACATCGATTGTCGTATTTACGGTTAGCAAAAAATAAAACGTAGGTAAAAAAATAAACGTATAAGACGATCGCTGTGTGATTTTATTTTTCGTGTTAAATGTTGCAATGATATGTATAAGGATATTACATTATCTTGCCAGTTTTTTCAAGTCACTGTCAAATGTTAATCTTACTTATCTAATTAAACAGTAGTATAATTGAGATATCACCGTGGTAGGAACAAATCCCTGTTCATAAAATGAAGTCACTGATTCTTGAAAATGAAATAGGTATGGAACCAAGATACCTCGAGATCCCTTAAAACATGAAGAATATTAAACAACCTTCATGCTCGTAACCGAAACAAATTATTAACAACTTTTAAATTTCTTTTACCAGAAATATTATGAAGATAGCCTTTTCATTGAATCAGGAATGACGAAAAAGTCTCATCTCGGAAACTTTTTCTCCATTTTTCATGTACACCAAGGACGAGAGGGCCTTGATTTGAATACTGGCAGCGTTAGATTTTTCCACAGAATAGAACTGAATTGCAATTCACGCTCAGAGAGGATGTTTAACGAGCGAGTCATTTCAGTAAGTTATGATGTGGCACAATAGAAAGAGTTTCATAAAAAACTGCACCCAAAGGATTCAAAGGGTTTCAAAGAAATTCAGATTATTTTATGTCTCCTAAAAATAAAAAAAAACCGAGATGAGCCCTTTCGGGAACACACGATTCAATTGTAATTACGGGCGTCATATAAAGTGAAATAGAGGGTGAAGCTTTATTCTCGGGATTAAGATTATTTTGGAGAAAATTAGAATCATAATAATAATAAGAGTAACTAAAAGAGAGAAAATGAAAGAAGCGTACGTTTCAGATTAACAAATTACAATTTTATCGATGATTAAGAGATAGCGAAATCCAATTTGGATGACGACTGTTAAGAATAAACTATAAATATAGAATTCTTATGCGCCAAACAAACACTAACACGAAACGGCATTATTCTAAATTATTACGAGTAGGAGAATAGAACTGATTGTTGTGGAGAATAGAACTCATTGTCAGACCAGAGAGCCTTGATTATGCCAGTTGCCAATGCTGCCAGTTGAATACTGGCAGCATTGTATCTTTCCACAGAATAGAATAGAAGGGCACTTCACGCTCAGTTCACCGGCCGTTGGATGAGACGTTAAGTCTTAGACCTCACAGAGCCTATTTTAAAGAACAGCCTAACGCAGACGCCGGGACCTTCTTTCTCCACCGATTCCGATTTCTTTAAACCTTACCTACTCCACTGTCCAATCCACGCATCACTAATGACCACAGTTGCTAGCGGTCGTCGTCTCCGAATAAATACCGTCTAAGTTACGAGAATTTCCTCAGTTCATTCTGTCACGTTAGATTTCTTGGACCTAAACACCACCGAACTGAAAAACGAACGTGGAACTCGGAGAGCGTTCATTTAAGGCTGAGGGAGTGCAGAGAAAGTGGACTGGAACCAGATGTACACACGGATGGAGATGAGGGAAAAATGGGGGATAGCGGGTGGACTAGCTTTGTGAGGCCGAAGCCTGTGAGGGAGGCATTGTGGGAATTAAAACAAAGGGGGGCTGGAGAGAGTCGTGGGTGGGGCAAGAGATAACAGCCGCCACCCCCGCAACACTGCTTCGCACGCCGCCGCCGCCGCCGACGCTCCGGCTGGCTTCGAGCCCGAATCGATACGCAAAATGAACCCGAAAAGGTCACGGGCGGGGTAATTCTCTTTCCCTCATTCTCTCTCTCTCTCTCTCCATTTTATCATATCCATCCGCCACCGCTCTCGCACAAACACCGAGGGCCACTCCGGCGGGAGAGCTCGTTGTCCTGGGGAAGCGGGACGTGTAAACGCGAAAACGAGCGAGGTCAGGGGGCACAAGAGGAGGAGAGAGGTTTGGAAGGAGAGAAAGGGGGAGGCCGAAGGGAGGGGTAAGAGGAGTGGAGGGGCAATGGAGGAAAGTGGGGTGGGAGGGTGAATTGAAAAATTAGAAAATTATTATGAAGGGTCAGGCCCCACCAGACGAAAGTATGTAGGCACGATACGATTAATAAAGGAAAAGGCACTTAACTTAGTCAGTCAAATTAAGAGCTCAAGTAAATATTAAACAATTCCTCAAAAATGAGTGAAAATTCCGCATGTCCCCCTAAAAAAATTAAAAATTTTATTTAATCAGAAAATCAATCCTTGTTTTATCTAAAATTTCAGCAATTACATCAAATATTTATTCACTTCCACCACTTCTGAACTGGACCCTACGGATCGGTACATTTCTCATCAAGTACTTAAACAACATAGAATTTAAAGGTCGTGAAAGACGGCTCTTTCTAATTTAGTGTATCGGTAATGTACATTTTGAAAGCGGAAGTTTATCAAAATAAAAAAATAACATTCAAAATATGTATAAGATTCTTGAATAAATGCTAAACGCACTTAAACGGACGAAGGGAAACGTTTCAGAAAAATTAGAGCACGTTTGAATACAAGTTATCTGAAGAACCCATATAGTAGGTCAAATGGAATTAAAAACAGTAGAGGAGTTCCGACACCTCCATGGTATCTGGTATGGACAAGAGGAACCCAGAGCAGAAACAAGTATTTATTAAATATGAGGAAAATTTATATACACATTACGGTATCAATTCCTATTCGAATATGACATGCCAATATAAGGGAAATTCAGCCCCACTAGTTTGACCATAATCAAATTTGAAAAAGTAGGCTAAAATATTTTAGCCTAAGTTGAGTTAACGAATCCCTCGACGAATCCCTACTTTTTTCAAGTTTCATGACGTAATCACCAATTTATAATAATTTGCTCACTTCAAGCTAATATATTAGTTCTCTAGATTACATGAGGGTGTAAGTGGAAGCCGCGATTGGACGCTGTAACCGTGCGACGAATTCCTTCCTTACCCAACTCACCCTCCCATTTCTCTCCTCCGCTTTCGCGTAGCCTCCTAACACGACTATCGCATTCCAGTATTTTCGCAATTATTCCGCGGTCTCGTCCTTACGTGCAAACGTTCCCCGCACCACCCCGCGGCTCCTCTTTAACAACTCGTCATCCATGAATTAATCTGAACATGCAGCTCAGGAGAGACGGAGAGAGAGAGAAGGAGGGGAAAAACGAAATCCAATTTGCAAGCGTTACGACGTCGGGTTGTGCGCGCTCGGGGTAGCACCTATCCGTAGCCAGGGGAAAGACGTTTCATTTTGACGGCTCTCGATTAATATGAACGCGGTCGCTGAGTCGGCGGTGATGAGGCGCATAAAACGTTCGGAGCTGCCACCGCCGGATACGGCCTTATTTTATGCTCCCTGCGGCCGAGACGTTATTCCGCGAAATGAAGTGCTTCCTCCGGATAGTGTCGACGGGGACGCGCCCTTACCGAACCTCCGCGTTCCAGCGAATTTCTCCACTGACTTACTTGCTCACAGCGAGCACATGTTAGGCGAAACGCATTTACAGCTCATATCCGTAAACCTCGGACCAGGAACGTTGCAGCAAATCATCTAAGTGTGCTGGGAGGAGATTTAGAGAAACCTACCATGAAAGAAGATCATGCTTAGCCTTCTCAGTAATAAAGATACTTTTTAAGGGAAAAAAAAGATTTTATTGGTAATAACTAATCTGCATAAACTAATATTTTTCTATTGTCCAATTAATTAATTTTTAAGCCATTTTTGTTCAAGATAATACAAAAATGCTCTATTTATCGTGAATTTGACTAAACATGTGGACTTATAATTGAAGTTAATTGGAACGGAAATTCGGAAATTAAGGAAAACGACCGCAGATACACGACAGGCCAAAAAATAAATCAAAAGAATAATAAATATATTCATATCTAATGACATTTTTGGCATAAAAGCGATGACACCAATTGGATTGGTGATTAGTTTATTTTACTTCAATTTAAGAGGGTACTATGAATAATTTTGTAATGAAAACGATTAATGTTTGATGCCCACAATATTAAAAATATTTTTGTTTCAAAGCGGTTCGCCATTGAGCTATTTTATGTCCATCCATGAACTATTGGTTTTAAAATTTCACGTTTTAATTTATCCGCACGAATACCTCGAAGCGAATTTCACTAGCCTACCAAATACCTCGTTATCCCAATAAATTTAATTTCAGCTTCAGCGCTTGCGTCCCCGAAATAGAATAATAAAATTTTGCTGTATTGATTTTCAAAGGCGTTATTCTCTTTATATGTACAAAATGAAATTTGTGTTCTGAAAATGAAAACCGAGCGATTCCATTCGTGAACAGCCTAATTATCACAGGGATGTTAGATTTACGAAGCGGTACCATCGATTAAATCTCACTTACGCACGGATCTTTGAGCAAAACTTGAGAGCTGGGAATCATGCGACGCTCTCTATCCTACCTTTTGCAACCTCCTTACCCGTGAGACAGCTTAATTTTCCTGGGGAGCTGGGCAGGGAGGGAGACAATATCTCCGGTAACAATAGGGGCGTCATACTACCGACAACGACGCTTCCTGGAACCACGACTGAGCGCTCCGCATGTCCCTTGGGAAAGATTATGAGGAGTTAAGTTCCCTTCTCTCCGCCAAGCTCCCTCCCTCGTCCACCTCCTTCTTCTCTCTCCGTCTTCCCACGCACCTCCTCCCCTTCTCTCGATCTTCCTTTCTCCTTCGCTCCTCAATTTTCTCATCTCCCCCTCTTCCCTTCCCGCGCCTTACCTCTCCCTTTAACCCTTTCTTTTTGAACTTCCCTCCTTATTTTATCGTTCCCAATGACCCATGAACATTCCAACCGTTCTTTGTTCCTAAATATCCACGCCCTTAACTCGTCTTAGATAGACTGTTATATTTTTGCTGGAAAGACCCTTCCACCGTTACCTCAGTTATCATTTGTTTGCACTTGGTTTATTAATCCCTCTCAAGTTATTCTGGATGAAACATTGCCAAGGAAACATCTATTTGCCTTAAAATACGTGAGTCAAATTAATACATAACTTCACCTAGCGATAACGTATTTATCAAATCCGCTCCAGAAATTTCATGGCCAAAAACCAATGCTATTAATAAAGATCATTGCATAAATCATTTGAAACTGTTGACTACCTGGAAACGATAAAATAAGGAGGGAAGTTCAAAAAGAAACCGGGGAATATAAAGGAATTTTTGCAAGAGTAAATGCAAACTTTCCAAAGTATTCATCACTCTGAATGAGAAGATGCAGCCTATGTAAATTTTCACAGACTATTTTTGCAGGTACAGGCGTACTTGAGAATGGAAATGTTGGATTTTGGGATGGCGGCCCATGGAGGAACGGAACGCCCTTCGCCGCCTGCAGAAGAGCACCACTGTGGTTACGTTGCCGGAGGACAAAGGCAATGTAGCTACGTTGGTCCTAAAGAAGGAAGAATACCACCAAAAAATCCTAGACATACTACGAGACGCAGCATATAGACCGCCATCTCGTGACTCCACCGAAAGTAGAGTAAGGAAAACAATGACCTAATCAAGAAGGCGGGAGTTCCAGACGAAGAAAGGAGGGACCTCACACCGCAGGCCCCTATACCTCCCAGGCTATATGAACTACCAAAAGTACATAAGGAGGGGATCCCCCTGCGGCCGATAGTGAGTGCCATTAACTCTCCCACTTACAACCTGGCGAAGTATCTCACCGGAATCCTCGCGCCATTGGTAGGGACATGCGAACACCACATCAAAAACTCCAGTGAGTTCGTCAATACCCTGAGGGATATCCGCTACAAAGACGACATCCTAGTCAGCCTTGATGTCGTCTCCCTGTTTACACGTGTCCCCCTGAAAGAGACGATCCAACTAGAAGGGTAGAATCGACCAAAAAACTGTGAATCTATTCCGCCACGTGCTGACGACGACATACCTCATGTACGGGGGAAAATATAATACGAACAAACCGATGGCGTTGCCATGGGTTCCCCTCTCTCGCCGGCGATAGTCAATTTTTTCATGGAGGATTTCAAGGAGAGGGCTCTATCCTCCGTGAAACTTAAGCCGAAGTACTTCTACAGATACGTAGACGACACTTTCATCGTTTGACCCCATGGACCCGAGACGCTGCCAGAGTTCCTAGACCACATGAACGAGTAACATCCCAATATCAAATTCACTATGGAAATGGAGGTCAACAATAGCCTACCATGCCTTGATATCCTGGTGCGACGCAAGGAAGACGGAACCCTGGGAACGGGAGTGTACCGGAAACCCACACACACGGACCTTTATCTAAATCGACGCAGTCATCACCACCCCGCCCAACGGAAAGCAGTCCTGTCGACCCTAGTTCACCGTTTCCGATCGATAGCGGTCAAAGAGAGCCTGCCTATGGAATTAAAACACCTACGGCAAACCTTTCGACAAAGTGGATATGACGAGAGAGACATTGCAGGGTCCCTGAAAAGATCCTTGAGAAAGGACAATCACAACGAGTCTGAGGGAGAAAACTATCTGATCCCGGAAAGTTCCAACCACGAGAAAGAGGACCCAGTTGCCAGAGCCTTCCTTCCATACATTTCCACCATCTCGGGAAAACTTACCAGAATTCTCAGAAAAATACAAGATAGAGACTATCCATAAACCACCAGAGAATCTGAGGCATCATTTCGTTCGAGTGAAGGACAAACTTGAACTTAAAACTCCCGGAGTGTATCGCATTCCCAGTGAATGTGGGCAAGCGCACATTGGAGAACTGGCCGGACCATAGGAACAAGAGTAAAAAAACACAAACGATGCATTAGACTGGGCTATCCCGAGAAATCAGCCATCCCGGAGCACAGCCTAACGCAAGACCACTGCATCCGTTTTGACGACACCAAAATGATAAGTAGGGCAAACGTATACTGGAACCGTTTAACCAAAGAGGCCATTGAGATCAACTTGGAGGAGAGAAAACTCAATAGAGATGCAGAGTATGGCTCTCAGCCAATCGTAGAGACCCATTATTCGCAAAATCAGAGAAGCGAGGAGGAAGAGGGACAGTAGCCAATCAGGAGCCACCTGACCTGATCGGGAGTATATATAAGAGCGACAATTCTTATCCCGGCATCAAACGCCCTGAGGACGATGGCGGAGTTAGCCATTGAATCGTAGGCAGCAGAATACCTGACCCGGTGGAAAAGAATTCACACAATATATTGGCGTTATCTCACTTTCATTGCAACGAAGGCACTTTTCACTACTTAATACAATATTTTTACTCCAACGAAAGTCACTTTACGTGATATTTACTTTCTCTACCTAATGCACTAATTAGTGAATTATTAAACGAGGAAATTTCAATCTAGAATTCAAAATGCAGATTCTCGTACAGCTCCATTCCTATTAGTGAAACAGGCATACCTTATTCATCGTAGGTTATTATCGTGGAGAGAGGAGGTTTTCTCAAATGCCATAGTATGCCACACCACACCGAGGACATATTTCACTCAAAGTCTATACTTCGCTAGGGAGCAAGACACCAAAAGGTCCCACTCACGGAGACTAGCCATTCATTTAACGCCCGAGAAGATATATATCTCCTTTATTCCCTCGATAAAATCCAGGACAATCGATTTAGGGAAATTGGATCCACAAAGAACAAGTGAGAGGAAAGAATTGGTTCAGAGTGAGAGCAAGAAGAAAAGACGGGAGCAGATGGAATCCAAGTCAAGGAACATAAAACATCCTCGAGTGTAAGAAATGGAGAGGAAGAATTGGGTTTTTATTTCTCGTCGACTAAAGTGCAATACAGAAAAAAATGGTATCTGAAATGAGCAAATAAAAGTTTCTTCCAAGACGAATAATATTCGAGATCGTTGATAAGAGTCCTTTTTTCCCTTATACTCCTGCAGTTTCATATGGAGCAGCTAAGCACAAGATAAGCGCTAAAAAATCCATCCATGCACATCATTTCTAAACCTCGACGGTACTTGACTTGGCAGGCTTGTCTCTGGAGAAAAGGTGCCTATAGAGAACGGTTACTGAAAGAGATGACTTTTTGTGAATCATTGCAGAAGATGCATTGAATAATAAGACCATATTTCCTTGTGAGAACTAGCATTAAGTTTTCCATAGAGACAAGGAAAAATGCTTAGAAAGGGTAAACCTTTGACATTTACAGTCCTATTTTACTTTTTTAATCCATGTTTTCGAAAAAAAATTGGTCTATCCATTTTGTGCATTTCTTATTCTATTTTTCTCCTTGATGAGAGAGAACTTGAAAAAGGGGGGATAGGAAGATTACTCAAGGTTTCTACTGGCGGGTTGACTAAATCACTGACCTGCCGTCCCGAAGGCCCAAATTTGAATCTAAGGCGATGGTAGATTTTACAGAGAGATCCCGGGACCCACTTGCGGCATAAGAAGAGAGAACATGAAGGTAATTACTCTATCCGTCGGATGGGTGTATACTGCTTAAAAGTGGACATCCAACCCATGAGCGTGCTTTTCATTGAGAATACGCTGATACCGAGGTTTTCACACGTCCTACGTTTATTATGATAATCCTACCCAAACCTAAATATTCTAAATGGAGCACATTACTTCAGCTTACCAATACAACTCAAAGTCTAACCAAACAATCCACCCAAAAAGACAAAAGGAATAGGTATTTTACATCGGATGGATCAAGTTGAAGACTCTGGAGAAGTGATGATATAAACGAAACGAATAATGAACCACTTGAAGGGTTGGGCAGCAAAGACAAGAGCTGAAAATAATCTTACTTTCCAAAGAAGCCCAATAATATAAATATCACTGAACATGATACATTTTTCTCCAATCTACTCAAGAACGTTTGCATCTTACCAATTGAAAGAGAATCTTACTACAGACAGAATAAGTAGAAATACTCCTATTCACAATAAACCCTTGGGGAAGGTGCCCGAAAAAAAGATGCACGTTGAAATTGGAGAGGAAAACATCGAGTTAACGCCTAATTTACGGCCAACTCCCACCGTGTCCCGTCAGGCATTATCCTCTTAAAATTTCCGAAAGCCAACAGAGGGGTGAGAGCAAGAAGCGAAACGGGTGGGAGAAAGGGGGAGCTTGGTTAAACGGGGTGGAACGGCGAGCCATAGGATAGTAGTA
Organism: Platycnemis pennipes; assembly: GCA_933228895.1. Classification (NCBI taxonomy): domain Eukaryota; kingdom Metazoa; phylum Arthropoda; class Insecta; order Odonata; family Platycnemididae; genus Platycnemis; species Platycnemis pennipes. The sequence continues at coordinate 88,489,121 of OW121851.1, forward strand.
GCTGACTGCAAAGGGTGAGCAAAGTTCAAGTGATGAGCTCAAGACTTGGAGGGCTTTGACGACCGCGCCAAGCGGAGGTAGTCGGGAAGGGGGAGACTGAATGCTAAGCTCACTGCGGTGGGGTCACAGCGGGCAACAATGAGAGACGGGAGGAGCCTAAAGGATACGTCGAGTGGTGCGGCGGGTGGCAAAACCGAGGCGACTTATGGGGTCCACTCTGTAGAGAGTTTTCCTCCGCCGGGACTGGGAACTCTATATCTCAATCCTCTCCTCCCTTCGTCCATTCTCTCTCGGTCGAGAAGAGAGAAGGGAGGATAGGAGTGGTGGGAGAAGGAAGTAGTTTCACGGGTTTCTGTCGTCGTGAATTGCGGAGCGGGGATGGGTTCCGGAGGGCGGCGGAAAAAAAGAAGAGGGACAGGAAGGTGGGGTGACGCGGGAAAATAGGAGAGAGTGGACGAAATACTCGGGGCTAGCACCAGGTGGTGACAATGGTGTTAGTGGAAGAACGGCGCTCTGCGACGGATGAGCAAACCGACGTATGAAGCAGATGTTGAGCCGGGGAGACGGAACGAAAAAATCCCTAAAGGCAGCCTCCAAAAAGTTCCGTGAAAGTGTACAATGGGACCTATTCCCTGGAGAACATCCACTCTGGATTCTATATGAAAAGATGTTCCGTAAGACCATGATGCTTTATCACGCTCAGAAAGTTGAGCATTTTGGCCACTGAAAGGTAATTTTGACATGACAATGGCTATTGATGAGAAAGCACATCAGTATTTGTAGGTGGTTATGGTCATCCATGGCCATATGAGGTTAAATAAAACATTTGTAATTCAAGCAAAAATGAAGAAGTGAGAAAAAAGATAAACCATCGCAGCCGGTATTTCACACCTGATACTGTGATCTGCAGATTGAAAGCTTTTACAGTATTATACAAAGACCTGAATGTTACAAAAAACAATGATCAATCGTGACTGTAATACAACATAAAATGTGTGATCACCTACGGAGATAAAATTAGGAAGCATAAAATTATATGTACAACTATCTTAAGCATTCTTTAGCGGATAAGGGTCGAAATAATAAAACGCCTATAATGTTCGTTTGAAAAGGGCAGGTATTTTTAATACAAGTGTCGCGCTATCCGCGTATTTTATTCCAATAGATTCCTATCATATTTTGGGATTTGAGATGTGAGGAGAAATCATAAATATGAATAAAAGAAAACATTGTTTAATTTCACACTACCAGTTCCTTCTTACTAAGTCATCTTCAGATGAAAACTGGAAAAAGTGATTTTATTCAATAGGACATAAGTGCTAAAAGAAATGTTTCTTTTTTCATAATAAACTGATAAACGATTAAGTGACGGCCGAAAATACTGAGAAAATATATTGAAGGACCACGAACTAGCCGCGAGAACTTTAAAGGCGTTAGCCGCTGTAATTGCACATTAGCAGGAATTCCACAGAGAAAAAAATCATTCGCCTTGACCGGGATCCCGGTACTATTGTACTGAGAAAAGTTTAAGACAAAAACGAGAAAACTCGTTGTTACTCGATCACTAGTCCGAATATTCCTCTGGCGACATAGTTGTTACATTCTTTCTCCATAATTATTTATAACGGAATACTCTAAATAGATTTTTCTAGAATCAGTGAGCATTAGATTATAAAAAATATTTTCTAGTCCATATACGAAACAGAATACGGGCATCTAATTGATCCTTTGTGGTCAGACTACCCTTACATGTTTTACCTAATCTTTTCAACTTGGTATCTGAAGTCTTGTGATCCACATGTATTCCTCAGTCCCACTCTTAACGCATCCTACTCAGGAAATTGGCAATTCGGATCCTCTCGACTGAAATCTGTCCTCCGATGGTCTCAGAGACGGACTAATCCCATATCTCCGTACCTTCTCACAATCAGAAGGAATAGAGTCCGGTCCTATATGTGCTTTGATCTGAACTTGGGAAGGATATCTGTAATTGAAAAACGGCTACGTTGGCGGAATGATATCTTCCCCCCTCCCCTACCTCATCCGTGCGGCAAGGAAGGAGTTGAAGCTCAAAGCCAGGCGTAGACAGGCTCTGGCTAAAACAATATTGGTGTAGAGACATGGCATGATTCTCTCTATGCACCCATTTCTATTTTGAGAGTCAATGAAACACGCAAACTGCTTCACTCATTGAATATCACTAGTCATTCTTGGTTACTTCATAACTTTACTCATTAGCTAAAGGAATTTTCTAATTTGAATCTGAAATGGGAAGAGCGTACAGATAGTGCATATAGAATAAGAAGGATTTTCCGTAAAGCGGAGAATTGTAACAGGTAATTTACGATGGTTACTATTCCAACACCTCTTTTCAGCTCATAAATAAGAATGGGGAGAATTAAAAAAAGGATATCCAAGTTTCTCGGGTAGTTTTGAAGGGTACGGAGAATTTTATGACTTAGAATGTGCGATATTCAGATTTGAATATCGTACTGAAATGTGGGCATAGTATTACAAGAGTGATCATATATTGGTGATACAACATGATATTACTTAATATCGCATTATAAGATAGACTCGTATGTCGCGTTGGCTGCCGTCTTCATGTCTCGTTATGATATAATGTTCATATCGCACATGGCAGAGTGTAAATAGCAGTATCTCACAGGATATTCAGTCCATTAATACTATAGGATATCTAAATTAGTCATTAATTCAAGGGAACATTAAAAGATTAGAAAATAAACAATATTTAACGTATTAAAAATATTTATGCGCACTAAGTCCTGCTACTAACATTTTATTTGAATCGGTTTCTAGCCTCTGCCGCATAATTAAATTCATTTCAGAATAAATATTAACTATACTATTGTGTATTGAAGATTAAAATCTTTAAATGAAAAATATACAGCTAGAAATATTAAAGGTGCACGAAAGATGATATTATTTATAGATTATGACTAAGAGATGGTTAAAAGCACTAAATACGTGTATTTATCCACGAGAAAAGTTGTTATAAAATTAGTTGTTCCATAGAACAAATTTATTGAGTACATTTTAAGGGAAATAAAGAATTAGAGCCTCAATATTTTACACAGAAAATTGTAGAAATAACGAATTCTCTACACTACCTTGAATTTCCATATTACCAATGAAGTATTCATCGAGTGACTAGTAGCAATTTGCGCCATACTGGGTGTTAAAATACTTAAAATTCACTCGATTAAAATAGTAGAGATCGCATATAATATCTAGCCAATCAACTCGATTTTATCTGGCTTACTTTCATGCCTATAAATGCATTGTTAGAAGTAAAATAAACTGTTAATGATAAAACAAAATGATAGAATCGAAATTTAAAGAAGAAAGTGGGGTAAATGATTGCCAAGGACAAGATTGACTTAAGGGAGACGATATCTTAAAGCTATCCAAGATAGTGGCATAAATAAAAAAAACTGCCAAACTACAGCACTAAACCTCCTTCAGTTCCTCTCGCAAAGATCCCTGCTTCTGCAATGAAAGCTCCAATTACTCCCACACCAACTAAGGTACAAGTCCTTCCTACCCCACCCTCCCTCATCCAATTTTCTCAGTGTATCTCCTCGTTTCTCAAGGATATCTTCTATCCCCCTGTTTGTGATGAGAGACCTGAGGTACCCTGCAGGTACTGTGCAGAGCTTCAGAACTCCACTCTGCAGAAGAACACTGGTCTGAAGAAGAACATAACCCCGTGGATGTACGCAACCCGACATTCTTATACGTAGCGTAGGTCCCTCTCAGCACGGTGCCGCAGGCGAAGAGTCGGTTTTATGTTTGGTTGTCTTTCATTCAGCCCCTATCTTACTCTCCCCCCGCCTGACTCCGAATTCCTATTTGCTGTGCTCATGCAAATGTTCATAATGTGCCCAAATTTTACACTGGGGATGATATTTAAGTCCACAATTTAATGGAAATATTACATTAAATACGTTTCAAAGGAGAAAGGGCATTGGTATGACACTACTTTTAAATGGGAAATTTGTCTGACGGACTCTTCATGTATAACCATGTTAAAAGAAGTCATACACCCAGGTGAAATATGCAGAGCGGAATGAGAGTTACAGGGAAACTGCTGAAACCTCACATTTAATCCTGAATCCAAATTCAGAAATGTAAAAATCAGACATCTCACGTAATAATATAATTCACGAGAGAATTCACTCTGGACGTTGGTGGTGAGGGAATATTATTTTCCAAGCAAAGCATGGATTATAGCTGTGGCCATAGATCTCTCCTTTTCACAGCCGATTTTCATCTCGTCGAAATTCATATTCTCACCTTATTGATAGCAGAATTACCATAATAATTGCATGTGCAAGTACCACAAATCTTGACATGCTTTCCGACGACGCCTGCCTAGGTGACCAAAGGATTAAAAGAAGCAAGGAAAACAAACGCTAAAGTGCAAAAGAGGGAGAGACGCTGAGGAGAAGGTCCGCGGCAACTGCTAATGGACGCTAATGCGGCGTGCTCTGCACGCCCGGTTTCGATAACAAGTCCCCAAGCATGGCGGTGGGGGAGGAATATTTTCATAATGGATCAGGAGGCCGCCGCATAGCGCTGTACATCATGTAAGGCAGGTCTGGTCCCCAACGGGAGTGTGAGGGCGCGGTTCGGTCCTCTGTGAAGTACGGAGAGGAAAGAAAGGCCGGGCTAGAGGACGGGGAAATCGAGAGGGCAAAATGACGGATATGAAGGGATCAACGGGCGTTGAGCAGGAAAACGGTGGTTGATTCAAGGGGGAGGGGAAGGTTTTTGTTTACCATGGAGGAAGGAAACAAAAATTTTGCGTTGGTGAGGAGTGGGGCGAAGCGAAGGGAGCGGATTTCCGCGTTGCGTAGGTGTTCCGAGTTATTGATGCGGGATGCCGGTGGCGTCACGTGACCCGGAGTTTGACCTTTTTTGAGTGACGCAAACGCTCCGTCACTCATGCCCTCTCTTCCGGCCGTTTTTATTTTTATGTTTTCGTCATAGTCATTTCGTCATCGAAAGCATGCGTTTGTGTGTTTGCATGCGTAAGCACGGGTCTCTCTGAATGCACTGGGGTTTGATGGCGTGCGCATAAAAATTCATGCGATTTACCCGATGTGAAACGGGATTTATGCACGACCGAAATGGTGGCCGAGAGCGGAGAAAAGATGGATGGCATCCTGCGGTGATGTTGCGTGAAAAGGTAACTGTGCGTAAAATTGAAGAGACCATCCGAAGCCATGAGAAGCGAGCTGAAGTCAACTGAGTACGTGGAAAATATGACGATACTGGGATGCAAATTTCGTTGAATTTTTCAGACAGAAAAAATGATTTTCTATAATAATTTGGAATATATTATACAAAAATTCACTTAGAGATTCAAAGAGCGGATCAAATAAAATAAATGCACTTATAATGCAATTCAATCTAAGAACACAGTTTATGTAGATTTAGATAGACTAAAAGAAGAAATGTATCGACGATATACTATGAATTAGTAAACTGGAAATTCCTTTACAAAACCTTACATTTAAACTTACGGATTATAGTTTTATCAAAAAATACATTTATTGAGGGCTGCAAATAGAGCGCTAGTGAGTAAATAAATAAATACAAAATATTTAGATTGTGATAGATAAATATTTCAAAAAGCGGGAAAATTTAACACTTTTTTTCATATAGCGTTATCAAAATCAGTAATGTGGCAGTAAAGGAAGAGAAAACACAGCTAACAGAGACGGAATAATAAAGAACTTCAAGTTAGGATTCCAACATAATATAATTTGCTTATATTTCCCCTATAAATCGTTCATTCGACTTTAGCCAAAATTTTAAAACAAAAAACCCATAAAAATTGAATTACTCTTTCCAAAAGCGATTCTTTCCGAGAAAATATTTGGGTAAAATGGTAGCGGTGGCGAAATAACTGCAAAAGGTAATAAAATTAACACAAAATGCGTATTTAACGCTCACCGCAGATATTGCATGTTATTACTACGTTTCACAGGGGCGGCCTAATACAAAAATGCCATCAAAAATAAGTCATTTTGATTCTTCCCTTTTCATTAATCCACGAGCCCTCCCATTTAACAACTCCGTGTAGATAACAATGCACACCGATTACAAAGCTTTATCTAAACGATTAAAGACACAATATGCATTGCTTTACGCGCACCCGCATTGCCTTTTTCATGCTCCATGTGAACTGAATGATTCCCGACGCGTATTAAACTTTCACAAAATTATTGCTTTTGTATCCGGTTCAATTTACTGCCAGGCAAATATAATCCATTATGTAGCACGCGGTAGAAGAGGGGGAGATTTAATTGCCGTTCCTTTTCTAAATAAACACTCGCAGTTCGTCACATAACTCAATCCAATACCATTAAATTTACACAAAACAATAAACTATGGTGGCCATAACGCGTCCAGGGGTCTCGATGAAAAGATCTTCCGACAAGAAAAATGGCCTTTGGGTGAGGACTAGACAGGGTTCACTAGAAAGGTGGGCAGAAGAGAAAAGGATTGGGCGTCCCCCACTCTCAGCGTTCAATGGCAAGGGGAATTAAAAACTTAAAAACTAGGAAACTGGAGCGATGGGCAGAAACACAGATTCAGATGAACGGGAACGTTCCACCCCTAACGCTCTCCTTTTTTCAAACTATTCTCTTTTATTTCTTTTTTAACTGAATTATCGGCGCATGAGTACGAGATTATACACTGAATTACCACCATACCCTCCTTCCATCGCGGATCTCTAAGGCTGCCCGTCATTGGTTATTCATCCCCTTCGTCTCACCACCTCCAACTCCTCCTCAACGAAGGAGATCCCTTTATCTCCACCAACGAGCGAAACAAACGGCACAGCAAGAGAGGTGGAAGAACCATGGATATTAAGAGGGGGTGAAGAAGACGAAGTAGGAAGGAGAGAGAGAGAGGGAGAGAGCTTTGGAATAAAAGCGGGGCACGAAACGGGAACCCTATCGGGGGAAAGGCGGCCCAAATCGAATTACATTGGGGGTTGGGAGGGGGGCATTGGGCAGTCTCCCTTGTTTCCACACACCTTTTATTGTAACTTCGGTTTCCGACTTCCTCTTGCTCTCCATCTCTATTTTTCACCTCTCACATCCCAATTCTTTCGACCCACCTCTCAGCATCTCGACCATCTACCTGCCATCTCTTTTTCCCTGGCAGTGAACACAACCCATAAAGTACAATTTCAAGAAGTATACATTACCATAGTCAGGCTCTTTATTATTCAAGTTCTGTTAGTGGCATTACCGTTTAACGCGTCTATATTGGCGAAACCGCATTCGGAGAACTCAGTTCGGAGAAGGGATACACCTAAGGTTTTAAGTTTGAGCACTAGACGTAAATAGGTCATTCCACGTGAAAACAAGTGTTAACACCGTGCATGTATACAGTACCATATCGATAAAATGACAAAATGAAAGTGCAACCAGTATATATTTGAAAAAAACATCTAATACAAGTTTCACCAAGAAAATTCAAGGAGTTTAAGGAAAATGTTCACAAATTAAGTAAAGAAGCCTACTAAGTTTTAAACTGTTAAAAGTAAAATAATGAAAATGAATTAACTCGCCTCTATTAATGGCAATAAAGGAAAGAAAAAAACTATAGTGATACCATCAATAATAATATAAAAATGAAAATTCTATCAAAGGAAGAAGATCAAAATATTCTTTGATCTTCTTCCTTTGCTAAACGGCAAAGGGAGAAGATCAAAGTATGCATAATGACTTCCTTGTCCAATAGAAAGCCGACGATTTATACTTCCTTCCATACGAATCTCATAAGATTCACATTCCTAACTAGTTTTGACTAACTGTGTGATCTGCTATTTATGGTATATTCCTTTTAACTTTCTCCTTTTGTACGATTTGAAGGTTTCTACGATGCGTTATCCACCTCTCCAGTTCGATGAACAAAAGGCATCATAAGAAAAATATTAAATCAGAACAGCCATTAAAATGTCAAGGAAACATGTCAAAACTTGCCAAATTACCATGACACATGAATAACGGAAAACGGATCCTTAAACTACAATATTAAATTCCTTCATAAGTTTTACAATCCTAAGCTATAGCTCTGTCGAAAACTTAACTAAAAACATTAGACAACTGATCAGGTTTTCCCTGAAAACGACAGAGGACCTCAAACTAAAATAGCTCCAGTGCTCGCAAATTTTAAACGGCAGGAAAAGAAAACTTGATCGATTTAGTATAGTAGTAGCATATTTGGGTTTTAGATACCCCAACTGCTAACTTTACTATATTGCACCGCATGATATAAACTCTTACTCCTACAACAAAGACATCCATGACCGAGACAACACGGACTTCGACCTTCCGGTAGCTAGACAGGCACGATACCGGATTCGGTACCTATCATCCTCGGATTCAATTTATCACAATTTATCACTATTGAAGCAACACATCCAGGGGGCCTTTAGGAACATCAAGTTTCTTAACAAGTGACAGAAAATTGAAGGTGTTCTTAACATAATGTTTACCACGCGATAGAATAATTGTTTTGATACTCTGTATACTAACCTCTTAAACGAGCCAACTTGATGATCGTATGTTATATTTAACATTTCTAATCAATTAGTTTTCCTTTCCCAGTAAAAAAAAACTCACTATGATGTTATATGTCGAAGCCATAGATATTTCATGCCGATGCATGCAATTTAACGTTAATTAGCCTTCGAGATATTACTGATTATCTAAGTCATCATTTACGGGCGTCGTATCACCTACTAATTTTCAATCGTTAACCCTTAACATTACAACTATGTTATTACCTCCCCATCAGCTTGAGAATAAGATACAAAAAATAAATCAATGATTTAAAAAATAATGGAAGTCACAATTCGGGCTGAATTGGTTTCAATGAAAGCACTGGATTTTAATGGCAACTGTCATAGATGTATTCAAATATATTGCTGAAAAAATGCAGTTTTATCGAGAACAAAAAATGGATCTAGGCCATATTTTACAATAGGACAATACCTAATTTTTATTTGACGGTGCATTATTAGGTTCATCACTGAACTTAGAGCAAGTAAATTTCAATGCGGACTGCAAGTTTTTGGACTAAATTTTCCAGAAACATCATTTCCATTCCAGGAAGTTTGTTAAGGGAACATATTATCAACAAATTTGCGATTCAATTATCTCTGATCAACGCTGTTTGCTGCATGAAAGCACTTCGCTAACTGTTGTCTCATCTCCGCCGGCTTTGAGAGGCAAAATTACTCACCCGATTCGCAGGAAGAAGTAGCGTATTTTCCTTTCCTCCACTAAGTGGCTTATAACTGTTTCGCCAAGCTTTGAAGACAGGAGAAATGCATCACCTTCCTCTTCGGGGCAATGGCGCGTTCATTACACAAAGGCGTGGAATGTTAACCATCTCCTTCTCGGCCGGTCCACCCCGTCGGAAGGAGCGTTCTATCACAAGCAGAGAGACCCTCCCCGGCACTCAAGGCCCCTCTCCCTACACTCACTTTCTCTTCTTCACCCTTTTCGTTATTCCTGCCCGCCTCTCCTCGACTCTCCCGCCTCGCGGTCGGGCATACAGGCGGCACATACAAACGCAAGAACGTGCTTAGGACCTCTCCGAAAGGATTTGGAGCCTTAACGATTTCAATCTCTCGATCCCCCGGGTAATAGTCTCCCCTCGGAGGTTATGCCGCATCGTGAATCCCAATCTTCTAGCGACCCCGCCACCTTGATGGTTTTGAGCTTGAGCCCTAAATTATTCCCAGCTTCCGCAAAACAATAGCAGTGGCTAGCTTCTTAGACCGGTAAAACGTACTTCGTACTCCTAAAACGTATCAGCAATAATTCATTAACATTCGTCTCAGATTCTTACAAGATAAAACACGAAACATTTCGTATTATTGTGAATAACTACGAATTTTACGTTAATATCAAAGTAACATACACCTGGAGCATGCTTCTTAATGAAAGTGAGGAATGGAGCATGTCAGGAGCAGAAAGGTCAAGGAAAAGTCATTCTAAAGGCCCTGCTAAAGAAGAATGGTGATGATTAGATGGATTAAACTGTCTTTGGATGGGACTTTGAACCGCGAGCACAGCCTTCGCGACCTTTAAATAAGAGAAGACTGATGCCCATGCCAAGTGTCTCTCCATCCCTACGCCATTCCTCATAAATCCCATCTACAACCCAGATATACCAAATGGTACAAATCATCATAACTGTGGGTCACCTTACCATAATAATCACAACTACAACCCTCGGTTTGACACGAGTAGCAGTAGCAGTAGTTGTAAGGGTGCGGTGACGGCTAAGGTCATTCTGCACAGTTTGCTAATTATTTTTTGCTAATCTATTTTAAATACATCATAGAATTTACTTTTCAGGGGTTTACCGTTTAACACGAAATTTATAAAAGAAACACATATCGCTTCCACCTTTAGTTCATTTGGCAGCAAACTTACTTAAAGTGTAGAGCAGTATGGTTGTATGAATGGTATAAAACATTCTCCATCATAAAATTGTACAAATATCGATTTAAATGAATTCCCTAATGCAATCAACCGATTTTTCCAGCTAATCTTGTTTATTTGATGCATTATATTTTATCGATGAAAAATTTCGCAAACCGCGATTCTATTGAGATTTCGTTATTCATTAAAAAATCAAACTTTTACTTATTTATATATATAGAACAGTCAAAAACAGAAAATAGAATTTCCCACTAAAATAGGTAATATTATACTGTTACACAAATATTAATCACTACGAATATTGGATGTAGTCTTGGCTTTGCACCGGGTTTGGCTTTCCATGGCCGACGTTTCGAGGAGCTCATTTTTCTCCGGACAAAAACTGAGTGAATAGAATAAATAAATGATTCTAATGTAAAATTTAGTTTCTTTTGGGCAGTGCGATTTTCAAAGTTCAAATTTCACACCACCTCTCTTTCCTCAGTATTATTTAATGTCTCATTTTATGTAGGAGTTGATTTTTCATGATTTACCATCCTTAGAACATCTTTTAAAACCGTTATACCAACCAAAAGAGCAATTTATACTAAATCCTTAAAAATAAGATTTAACGGCCTTTTGCGAGAGTGTCTATTCAGAACCTAGCCTACATAAGTTGGATCCTTCGAAGCAATCGTACTTCTCCCTTCTTTGCCTCCATTCTGCTCTCCTATCCTCGATCAGGGCCCTATCTTTCCTAACTCCCGCCCAATTGCGCACAATCTATCTTACTTTCCCGCCCACTCAGCGGTCATTTAACCTATTCTCCTCAGTCTCCTCCCGAAACCCTCCAAAGGGATTCACTAAAATTCCTTCTCCGCTCTTTCCTACCTCTTCTCCTCCGACCTCTTTATCATCCTTCCTCTCCCACGGACCCTATCTCGTCTAACCCTAACCCAACCACCCACGGCCCGAACCCTATCACACCCCTCCTTCCACCGCCTCCCGAAGGAAAGAAGACGTGACCAGCATTCCGGGAGGACCGCGGAAAGAAAGCGAGAGGATCGCTGGAGAGAGGACCTCAGAGAGAAGAGTTGACATCGGGACGGAGGAAGGATGAAAAGGGAAATAGAAGTGGGGGAACGAAAGTAAGGGATGAAAGTCGAAGAAACGAAGAGAGACGGAGGAGGAGTAAGGTTGAAAGGAGGAAGATGTGGAGCAGCGTAAAGACGGGGGGGCACCTTGAATGGTACCGCTATTCGCATTTTTTTCCTGCGCTGCCAGCATATACTGAGGAAGGTATCCGTTTGTTGGCGAGTGGGCAGAATGTGGGGCAAAGGTTACCAATCGAATGCCCTAGAAAGGTGTGCGATGGCCTTTGGGAAATTTTGACCGCCATTGTTCTCTCCGCGCGGTGAGGTCATGTTCTCTTCTCGTCTCTCAATACTGGGAACAAATTTGGCTATAATTATACGTTTTGCATCGAGGGATACCACAGTACGATTTAAAAAGTGTTCAATCTCACGAGGAGTGTCAAAAACACAGTGAAAGGTTTCAATACGCCGATCACGCAAATCGGTGCGGATACACCAATCACGGGTATTCAGGCAATAACTACTGTCTGAAGACGTGCAAATCGACAGGTCTGTAATTGATTGTGTGGCCAATTGCTGAGAAAAAGTTAACAAACATACGAATATTATAGGAAGCATTAAGTCTAAATTTCTGGAATTGAATTTCGAGCTATATATTTGAAATGTTATCGGCACCGAGATGAAGTACGAACGATTTGTGTATTAAATGTCTTAGAATAAAAATCAATGCAGCAGTATTCCTCAAGAGCATAAAAGTAAGGGCACGTTTTAATATGGCCTACATTCGAATAAATTTTTTCCATAATGTTGGAACACGAATAGTTGGGAAAAGGAGAAAAAAAATATTTTAAATGACGTAAGAGCAAAGAAAAAGCAAATGACGATATGATAGGAAAAACGCTTACACTTAATAATTCAGCAAGGGAATAAAAAATAAAGTTATGCACATACGAATGAAAAGAAACTCATTGATAACATTCTAAACATTACACCCTAAACCGGAGAGTGTCATGATATTAAAAGGTAATAGGTTGAAAATGGAGTACGTTGAAAATAATAATAAAAGGAACTAACCTCTTACAATAAACCCTAAGTAGAAGAACACAAACCAAACAAAGTAGAACAAAGCCATTAGAATATATAGTCAGCCATTTAATCACGGACGACGCAATTTTTACAGAAAATGAAATTTCATGCTACTGAGTGATTCGTCAGTTGATTTCGAATAAAATTAATAAGCAAGTAAATGGTTAAAATGTCATCTCCTTCAAAAGATCAGCGATAAATTTTTTATAGCATTGATAATTATGCAGTAACAATATGGAAAAACAGAAATACGTCGTGATAAAAATTTTCAGCCATTTATTTCATTTTGCCAACAGACAAGGAGAGCACATCCAACTTCTCACATTAAAATGACCGGCGAGGTTTGAGCTTTTAAGTAACGGTGTACCCATTTATATCTCGTTTTTGCTTTTTAAATAAAAGCCCGCACATTTTTTTTCCTCTCCGCAATCTCCCTTAATCCTCCTCTCTATACCCTGCCTTCCCCCTTGGGAGTCGAGACGTACCTACCCGATTGCTCAGGTGGACGGGCAGGAGAGGACCAATACTCTGGGCCGGCCACATAAAAGGGTCTCTACAAACTGCTCGGAAAGCATTTGTCATGACTCTCATCCGTCAATACTCCCGAAAGTCCTCCGGCTCAAAAGTGCCCTCGGAGCTGAACCCCGTCGTAGGCCTAATCCTTGCGGTAAAAGAGGACCCTTATCTTTCTCCGATAAAATTCGAAAGGATATAAAGCCTGAGAAAAAACCTTCACCGCGATAACCAGGGTTTTGATTACAATAAGCCCGTTTTATTTATGTATTTAAAATCAACAACGAACTCAATTGAACTCAGAAATGCCATCAAAAGCTTCACGATGCTCGTAAATTTGTGGTAAAGTATAAAATCCTTAGGCGTAACTGGGAAGCCTGTTAAGGAATCTAAATAACAAATAAATCCAACTTATATCAGATTAAGGATCATATTATAAAAAAAGTCCCTACTGGCCACTGGCCATAAAGACCGTACAATAGCCTAAGCATGTGTAGGATGTGCACATTTTACAGAAAGCGGCGGGATCATATGTAGGAATAAGAAGCCATGCGAAAAATATACTTTTTTCCTGGACGTAATAAGACTTTGCGCCGCACGAAACCCCCGGGCTGTAGTTGCGGTCGTGAATAATTTATTTAACGCCCGCAGCCAATCTATCAGTCTTTTCCTCTCACGCCACTGTCGTGAGTTTTTTTTTAATCCGGAGAAGACTATTTACCCTCATGCTACCACCCTCAAGTTCCAACACACTCCACTCCATGCAGCTGAAAAACCTGGGGTCTCTCTCCCTCGATAAAGACGATACGGCTTTACCACCCCGTCATGACGATTTTAAACGAACCCCCTCATGCCCCTGGACGCTATTTTTTATTTTCCCTGCGTGCGTAGGGCGCTTACTACAAGAGGGGGAGTACAGACGAGAAATAAGAGGCGGTAGCGCTTACAGAAGAGGATGGGAAAGAGGAGGAGGGGGTAGAAAACCTGGTTCTTGGAAAGGAGGCAAAATAGAGAGGGGTGGTGAGGTGGTGGAGGCGTCCCGAAACGGAAGAGACTTGCCACAGGCACTAGGATGTCGGTGGGGTGGGTGAAAAGGTGGGATGAAAACTGAGGCTGGTGGGGAATAACGAATGAGGGCGAGGGAGGGAATTAGAGGGTGGATGAGATCGAGGAGGGTCGTAGGGTATGCGGATGGGGAGATGCTGGTGGAGGGAGAAGAGGCGAAAATGGTGAAAACCAGTGGCGGAGGGGGGTCCATCGCGCACGTGGATGGGAAGGGAAAGGGATGTACGGACAGGGGAATAAAACACGTTAATGCGCGTCTCGGGATCCAGAGAGGGAGGCACAAGGACGAGGGGTTTTGAGCTCGGAGGGGCATTCAGTGGAAAGGAGACGATGAGAAAATTTGAGCAGAAAGGAACCGCATGAGGTTAAATAAGGGAGGAATGAAAAGAGAGAAAGGGCTAGATAGCTCAGGGGGGTTGTTAGAAGGCCTCACCGCGAAATGGAAAGGGATTGGGCTCGTCAAAAACAAGAGAATGGAATTTAATTGAAGTCTCCCAAACTTCAGTTGATAAAAAAAACTAAGCAGCAAACTACCATTTTCGGCAAGAATCCAAGGCAATTTGCACAACAAATCAATACCCGTTTAGAATAAAATGAAGTCTATTTTTCTGGAGAGCATCGCGAAAGAAAGTTCTAAATGAAAAAATGATTCAAATTATTTGATTTAATACCTGCAGACATATCTTCAGCTCAATGAATTATAACATGTAGTACATACATTTCCTCATAAAACCTTCTGTAAACCGTGAAGGTAAGAAGAAAACAATTTTTTTGTTTCCAAATATTTCAAACAAACGGATTGTCAAACCTACGATGGATACGTAAAGGAGTAGGAATACCACTTTAAAGAAGATCATTGCCGCCGAAGATTATTATTATTATATATTATTAATGAAAAAAGAATGCAACTTCAAAGCAAATTTGGTTAAAAACAATATCCAAAGTAGGGCTAGAAATTGAATGCCACTCTGAACTGCGACGGGTAAATCGGTAAACGGAGTCTTCATTTAAGGAACTGAATATTCACTCCAAGGATTAAATAGGATTAACAATACGGCAATTTACGCAATGAAGTCCACCATCATTTTTCAAATAGATTTCTCTAGTAGAAGTAGTGTGAAATGGTTGGGTGAATTATTAACCATACTCCCCGATATTTAATACACATTCATGCAATTGGTGTTCTTTCGGAAATCATTCCGCGTTTGTACATATTTTGACAATAGTTTTCCAGCGCTCCTACTGGCTTCCTCAGGTTTGCTGAAGTGTCGATATCAAGATTGCATCACATCTTATATAGGACGTCAGTATAATAGTCCGAATTTTAAAAATTTTGAAAAGTACGTTTTATTTTTTATTTTCAAGTTATAACCTCCTCCTCGTTTAACATTAAGAGGTCTTTCTGCCTTCTCTGTAACCTACCATATTAATCTTGGGGAAATAATGTGCCCTTTAAAAAATAAGTTCGCTTCTCCCATGGCCAGTCCAATGGTGTTTTGCTATCGCAGATATTATTAAATTTTGATAAGAAGGCTGTGGAATGAATCCCGAAAAAATATGAATCGCAAGAGACCATGGCAACGGAATCTTTCGTATAAATAAACATTTATTTTATATTTTTCCCCTTCCACCCCCTCACTCTACGCGGAGAACATCACTCTCTCCGGATCGAGAATGGCGCCATGAGCGTCGAAACGTCTCCTAGTTTACTTTGTGAGTGTCTCCTTTTTTCGTGTATCTATGTTTTGTGTTAGGTGTCCTTTTATGCGAATTATTGTGTGTATATATATATATATATATGTACAAAACAAAACAGACAGGTGACGGAAACATAGAAACACGAAAAGGAGACACAACAGTTTGGAAGTTTCCGCGGACATGCCGCCTTTTTCAACAGAAGAGATTGACACAGAGTCAACCTCTTCTGTTGAAAAAGGCGGCATGTCCGCGGAAACGTCCAAACTGTTGTGTCTCCTTTTCGTGCTTCTATGTTTCCGTCACCTGTCTGTTTTGTTTTGTATACATTATGACTGCGTAGTGCGCCTTTCATATATATATTTTTATATACATATAAACTTAAAGAATGTTTTTTTTTTCGAGTACAGACGATATCTTACAGAGAAGATGCTGATTTTTAGTTTCAGTAGCGTCTAAATAAACTTCAATATTCATTCCGATGCCCACATGTTCTGGGTCATTATTCATCAACAATTTGGCATTCCTGATAAGCCCATATAAGAAAAGCCCATGACAAAACACGTTCTTACTTTATGAAGCCATCAATGAACTTTATGAACCCGCGATGCCATCCTACAAATCCTGACAATATTTTTTTAAGGAGAGAACACTTTGGATCTGAGGGGCCAAAACCGTCAAATTGTTATCCCAAAGCCGGCACACAAACTATAAGATTGAGATGAATGAAAGAAGTAAAAAAAATAACCAATTGTGCAGGGTGAAACGTGGCTTGACTGCTAGAATTGGAAGGTGAAGATTGAAAACCCCTTTAACGCTGCGACGACGGAAGATAGATCTCAATGGAAATGGAATCAGGAGGGGGCAACGCAGAAAGGAGAATTCTCGGCACATGCAAATGAGCAGTTAAAGGGAATGAGAGTATGAGAAACGACAATGCAAATGAAAAACGGAAAACGAGACGGAGAGAGAACGATTCGGGAAAGACGGGAGAAACCGAAATGGAGGCGAATGCTGAAAAAAACGTGGTAATCACGCGTTCGTGGTGGGGAAGGTACAAGATAGAAAAAATAGGCATAGTGGGAGATTGATGCAGGAGAGCGGCGGCAGCGTCATAAAAGGAGGCTGATTCCGCTTCCACGGCTTTGGTAGAAATGGTCTTTACACGAGGCAGGCAAGTCAATTTTGGGTTCCTTTATTAGCTGAGTTTCAGCCGCGCGAAGAAAAAGAAAATGTTTTCTCACAGGCGAATGGGTAACTTGGTGGGCAGTAGAGAGATACGAGGAAAGAGCAGGGAAATGGGAGAGAAATGAAAATGGACAGGGTTAAATGGGAAAGAAAAACGATGGCGAAGGAAAGCACGCTTCAACTTAGAATATTGGGAAAAATAAGACAAAAGAGGGTCGCTTGCTTGTTCGTGAGAGGGAGGGGGGTGGAACTGGAGGGGAAGGGAGAGTACACGATGAATGGAGAAGGAGATGGAGTAGATGGAGTACTTCGGCTTATCGAGAATGAGGTAAGAATTCAAGATGAATGTAACTTCTATGCAGCGTCGATGAACTTTGGTTGAAAAGAGGTGAGGCGGAAAGGTCAGCGGAATCGAAGCGGAAAAAATAAAGTTACTTCGTGAATAATAGTCGACTTAAAATGAGGCACTGCCGAACGGAACTCCTCCTTTCCTTGATAAACAGGGTAATATTTTTCTTCTTCCTAGAAACGAATTTTCACTGGAATGAAGCGTAACCCAATAATCTTTTATAATACCGCCATTAATAAAACCTGAGAATATATTGAAGTTTCCACACGATTGCTTACGCCTAAAAATGCTTTTGTCTAAATGAGAGGTAAATGTATTAAAATACCATAAAATTCTTGAATATACGAGTAAAAATTATCAAAGATAGTAAACACACGAGTATTTAATCGTATCAAGCGTTATTATGTAAATTTTACATCATCCACAAAATGTCCCAGAGAAGGTTTAATACAGAAAAAATGCACGGAAGACTAAGAGGACGAAGGAATAAAAAGTGATAAAAGATAAAAGTAGCAATGCATATCATGACGCGGAAAAGAGAGGTTACTATAGCGAGGATTTTCAAGTGACAGAAGTTGTTGCTATGTAAGCTAAGTAAGTATAATGCAATTACTTGGTCGCTGCAACATAGCAATTCTAAATCTCAACGGAAAGAAGTGATCTGCATTAATATGCTACAAAATAATTGGGCTAAAGTTGCAACATAGAAAAGGTCCCATAAATTGAGATTTTAGCGTACTTTCTTTAATCTCTGAAAATTTTCACATATCTTTAATAGATTTAAAAATATGATTTTAGATAACATCGCCTTCTTGAAGAGCATTTGGATGAGATCCAAATAGGATGGTAACGGTATGTAAATAGCAAAAGCCTCGTATGGTTCTCTTCAGGGAATAGTGAAAGAAACGTTTCAGCAAATACTGGGCTTCTTTACTAAGCTTGATATTCCCTTTGAAACATGTGAGCGAAGATAAACAGTTAACGAACGAGCGACGGATTAACAGACTAAATTCATAAAATTTACTAAGTACAAGTATGCTCGAGGAAGCAATGACATGAAATATCGGTTTACGCGAAACAAACCTGTCCCGGTCTGAATTTCATAATTTTCAGTTAAAGTTGAGGACAATTTGAACGCGAATTGATTAACATTATCCTTCAGAAAGAACGAAAGGTTTTTTCAGAACGCGAAAAACATCCTCCACGCTGTTTTTTGCTCAACACTAGGCAACATTGTTACAAAATGTTCCTATTTTATTCCCTTTTAGGAATCATAAAGAGAATCACACTGAAACTAGAAAAGAATTTAAGATATTTCCCTTATGCACCTCTTTAAAATGATTGCAACTTCAGCCCTCACTCCACCTCCTTAATACGCATTGGCAATTCATCTACAGTGAATCAAAATAAATAACATCAAATGGTAATGATTTGTAGCGCAAAATAATCCTCATTTTTCCTCATTAATTCACAGAATAATGACGAAAAAGCATCCTTATGAGACTAAGTTCTGTCGAAAAATTAATGAAAGATATTGAAAGTTGGTAAACGTCACGACAGTCACCGATGAGTAGATAGATCACTACAAATCCACTTTTGGTAATTAGTTTCCCTTTCTTTCAAATTTCTATCCGATCATGAACAGTGATAATGTTACTGCTGATTAGTTTACTATTCAGAGCTTTCCTGCTAGATATCCCTACAAAATGGAGTCATTATAAGGGAGCTGCATCAAAACAACATTTCACCAAAAGTCTGATTGTGATGTTTCCGATATCATAATCAGTAAGTATCGGCCAATGGAGTTGGTGCGGTGGTAGGAATATTGAAAAAGAGTGAACCATTGCAAATATGCGTACATCTCACAATGAAGTACATCTCATCAGTAGATACATCTAAATGAGTTCAACACCTAAAAATGTTCAGTTATGAGTTACTTACTGAAAATCCTCGCAAAAACACGCTGTTGCTCTCCGTGAAGATTAAGGGGCAAACTATTATTTCCTATATTGTTATTTCCACCAGGTTTCTCTACCGACTTCGTTTAATTTCTTTTACCAATGTAGATTTACAGAACCCTCCCCTTGACCCCTACCTCCTTATATCCCAGCCTCTTTTCCTCCGTCTTTCTTGCTTGCCCTGCATTCCTCTTCCTTCCCTGCATGCTTCCTCTTAACTATCCCAAGGCCTCAAATAACCAGCTATATTTACCTAACACAGTACCTGTATCTACAATATCTCCCTCTCTTTCCCCCGAAAACATTTCTTGTACGAATTCTCATCCACTTTAACAAGATCCTGGTTTACCTGATTTTCATGCCTCGTAAATACTGTCACGTAAAAAACCACGCTCTCATATTATTTGAAGAAAGGGAGAGATTTGCTTATTTCATTGCATATTTTTATTGCATATTTTTCCCAAATGACTCCAGAAGTCTTGATGCTACTAAAATGCTTATCAATTTTTTTGACACTGGCTATCAAACGGAAAACATTTAACTCTAGCATAATCATTGTACATTGTATTATTTGTCATGATTTTTGTAGATAGTTTGAAGGTAAATCACTAGAGAAGTGTTGTGTGCTTCTCGCAAGTTTGCAATTCCAAATTCAATTCAATTCAATTGGTTTTAGCCAAGCTGGATTCCTTTATTTAGAGACAAAGGCTCAGTAGAGAAGACTAAATGAATCTATCAGCGAAGTTTTCTAGAATGGCTACACTAAGAGAGATATTTTGAAAAGTAGAAAATAAAACCTTACTGAATCATACACCTGGCTCATAACTTACACTATAACGAAGAATGAACACGTTACGATATGAACGCACTTTTGGCCGCATGTATTCTACTATAATCTCATGCATAAAGGGCTTCATCTAAAGTCATTTCTCGTTTCACTGCATTCCTTTTGCATGTAAAATATTCAACCATAACTCAGGCAAAGAAAAGCATTACAGATATACTAAATAATTGTCTGGAAGATACTCACGTGATTGCCTACGCGGTGTGGATGAAAATAAAACTACATCAAATAATTAAGATAAGATTGTAATGATATATGATTACCTTTGAGATTATCTTCGTCGTGCAGCACACAAAGAAAAGGTGGTGATTTGTGCAAATGCCAATGCAGGAGACCCCGAAAGCGTACCATAATATTATAATGTTACAGGAAGAAGCTCTCTTCTCAGGAGGCCGTAAGAATGTGAATCTTCGCTTAGCTCCGAAATATTTTATTTGATGACTCCACTACCTATAAAATATTTTATTGCTGTAAAAAATGGAGAGAGATGGAAATGAGACGATGAAGAATAATATGAATAAATGCCTCCTATTTACGAGTGTTGCAATACGCAGGAGGGGAAATACATCAGTTAAATTCAACAAAAGGGAAAAGCTGTACCATAGTCGAAACTCCGAAAATAAACGTCTACTGAAGGTCATAATAGGGAAAGATTGGATGAGACTATCAATTGTGATAGAGGGCAACCTAATCGGCCACATCTCAAATCACGATGGTCTGCTGAGGACATTCGTTGAGGGAAAAGTGCATGGAAATAATAACAAAGAAAAGGTAAGTATGCAATAATTAGAGGAATTAATGAAGGACATGAAAGAGAGTTTCTTGGGTATATCTGAAGGTTGACTTACGTAAAAAATCACTAAAGCAGCAATAATTACTGAGAAAAATCCGGCCAAGAAATACATATTCAAAGAATAGGATTGGTCGGCTTGGCAGCACAATGCAAAAATCTCAATTCCCCGTACGACCACCTTTTGCTACGCTGGTACAAAAGGACAAAGGACAAACATGTGAATATCGACGTTGACTTATGACCCAATTTTTATGCTTGGAATGTTGTACATTGTTTTTAAACGAGTAAATAGATAAAAGAGAGTTTGAAGGTGCTTTTATGCTAATATTCTTCTCATAATGTAGTATGGAAATTTTTTTTAAAGAAAATGGACGTCAAGTAATCTAATAATACAATGCTGACGACACATTTTTTGGATATTCCCAATGACGTGAGTTTTTGTAATATTACTTTCTAAAACACCAATTAATTTCAATACTTGAAAGATACTTTTATTTATAAATATTATTTCACATTTGCTGAAACTATTTTCTTTCTTCAGTTTTATAAAATAATTAGTATTTTATATTTAAACGAGCAAAACTTGGACCCCCGGTACTAGAATTAAAATTTATCAGTTTTGCATGCGATGGCACTTAACTCGTACAGTAAAAATTTCATTTTTCATGAAGCTAAAAATTTCATATCTTATATCAGCGGTGAAATAGTAAACAAATTCAATGAGAACATTGAATTTCTCCTAAGGCTGGTATACCTTGCTTCTGCTCCCCACTTGGATTTTCCGCTTTAAAGATCTTCCGACTAAAATATTCTACTCGCACCAAGAAAATGGAATAATCGAGGAAATTCAATAATAAATACAAATGGAATTTGAATGAATACCTACTTGCTTTTCATGAGAAATTTTATTCATCAAAAGAGAGAAAAATAGATTTTAAAATGGCATTTCTTTCTCTATTTATACATTATTTCCAAACATCAGGGTATGCTAGTTGAACCGAATTCAATATTTGTCTTTTGAAGAATAAGAAGTAAAGATCTTCGACTCGACTTCGAATGTGCTTGAAAGGAATAATATTGATCGGTGAACAGCAATTATTGGGCTGAGGATCATCTGCAAAACATTCAATGCTGTTATTATATATTACATACGAACATATAAGATCATAATTCAGACGTTGAACAACACCAAATGGTGAATTTATTCGCAAAAACATTGCAATAATGGGGGAAAATTATGACTTTTCGAGGGTCAAAGCGATAAATCATTTAATAAAGAGATGCTCCTTTCCTAAAATCTTCACGTTGAGAAGGCATTCCAAAAACACTAGGGAATAAGACATATCGGGATAGCAAGAGCTTCATTTTGAATCTCACTCCCTCAAACCTTAGAAAAAAAGCGAATCGAACGGAATAGAGTTTTGGCTATTGAAAATTATTATTATTAGTATTCTACCGGTGAAGGTATGTTTAAATGGACAATTCTTCCCACACCCTAACTTTCACACGATGCCCCTCTTCAGCCCCTCATACCTCCTGCCACCCATCATTCCATCCAAGCTACCCGTTCTTCTCCACCCTCTTCCCCGCTTACCCAACGCTCTTCCCTCAATCACCTCCTTCAAAACACCATCCCCTTTTATTACCTTTTCCATCTACACCTTCTGCCTTCTCCTAATGCCATCTATCAAATTTCTTTCCTCTCCTACCAATTCTAGCACTTCATCGTTCGTCTTCCTTCCGACCCACTTTACTTTCTCCATCCTTCTCCACATCCACATCTCAAAAGCCCTAAGTCTATTTTCATCTTCTTTTCGCAAAGACCACGTTTCCGCCTCATATAGTACAACGCTTGATACTAAACTTTTCATTAGTCTTTTCTTCACTTCCCTTCTCATCGCCCCTGTCATTGGTCCACGCATACGAGTAAAAGCTTCTTTTGCCAGTGCTATTCTCCTTCTCACTTCAATGCTGCTATACCCTTTTTCTGCCAACACACTACCTAGGTAGCTAAATTGCTCTACCTTTTATTCAAATTACCTCCCTGCTTTCTGTATCTTCCCCTTCCACTCCTTTTAATAATGCAGTAATAACCTGAAATTCAAGCAGCCATTTGCGACGAAAAGGGAACATGCGACGCGCACCGACGCCTAGAAACTATCCTGCTGGAAAGGAGCTGGAAAAAGTTTGTCCACCAGAGAGCATCAATCACCGCGGAATAAAGGCACGTAAAACCGGGATGAGAGAGAGAACTCCCGACCTCGTCTAGCCTACGCATGT
The DNA here is from genome assembly GCA_933228895.1 of Platycnemis pennipes. Taxonomy (NCBI): domain Eukaryota; kingdom Metazoa; phylum Arthropoda; class Insecta; order Odonata; family Platycnemididae; genus Platycnemis; species Platycnemis pennipes. The sequence goes on from OW121851.1 coordinate 88,512,467, forward strand.
CCGTCCCACCTCGATCCCAATCCCCTCACTCCTTCCTCTCACGGCAAAAAAACATCTAGGATAGCGAGTGGAGAGAGCAGGCTTTTGCAGAAAGAATCCTTTTAACGGCATGAAACCAATTCCACACATTTTCAGGCAGAAGTCGTTCGTATTTCCCCGGGGATTGTAAGTGTTCACCTTTTTTGTTGTATATCATTCTACCGATTCATTGCTCAACGGAGTGTGGAGATAAGGGAAAGAGAAGCCCGGCTCTCCCCTTTCCCCATACACTCAAACGAGTTGGGACAGTATGGGGGTGGTGTTCCTTTCATGTTCTCCTTTTCTCTTTCTTAACCCTCCTGTCTCTCTCTCTTTCTTTATCCCTGGTGTCCTCTTACCCCACTCCTCACGAGACATGTGGGACGGTCCGAAGTAATGTGGAAAAGGACCATTCTCTGGACACGCCCACTTTCGAAAAACTACGCCTTTTCTCTCCCATTCCCCAACCCGCTAGACCTTCTTCTGCCGCCATAAACAGCCGAATATCTCCCGCCCCTTCCCACCGGCCCAACGCCACCTCACAGTCTCTCCACCCCTGCTGCCTCCTCACGTCAGCAACCCGCCCAACTTTCGCTAAGACCAACTCTCCTCACCTTCTTTTTCGTTTCCACGGTCGTCCCTTGGATACGTGCGTAAACAAGTCGTATTAGCAAGACAAAACGTGCGTCTACTTATATCCAAGATTATTGACAATTTATAAAGAACGTTCGAGGATCCGTTTTCGAATCACTAAATATGCGTTGCAAATCGTCAGAGAAAATTGGTGCTCTGTACCGGGAATCAAACCACAGCCACGGACCTTTGGCTTTGGCAACTCACTACGCAAGCCAGTATTCTTAGTATCAAGACAATTTTCAGGAGGATCAATGATATATATCTCTGACAAGATAGTATTAGTTAAACACGCATTTATGGATAAGAAAACCACACAAACAAGAAAACATGGAAATATAGATACAAAGAATGCCTTTGTAAAATCCTATGTACGGACTCATTAAATTGAAGTGAAATTTGGGAACTAAGAATATAAGATAAAGCTCACCTAGAGACTTCAGAAATGTGGATTTGGGAGAAAATGACAAGGATTAGCTGCATGGGGGGAAAAAACCTAGAATAAACGTAAGAAAATACGAAAAGGAATAGAAAACAGGCTAATTAAATTCTTAGGACACAGTTTAAGGCAATGCTTTCATATCATTCTTCCTTGCAGGCAAGTTATTGGGTAAGGAAATGAGAGGAAGACCAAGGAAAACAACCCATATCAAGTAAAGAATGGGATGTGATTCTTACGACAAAATGAAAGGATAGCAGTAAAGAGGAAGGAAAGGTTGAATTAACATGGCGGAGCCTTTGGTGCGCGATGATGATGGTCCATAGAGGATGGAATTCAAAAGGCTTAATCGCGTTTCAGTTAACTCCTTTTCCAATAGAATATGCCTCAATCTATCTAAAAGCACGATAAACAACCCCCTATAAGATACGTATTTCATAGAGGTAGAAATGAATCTTAAAAGCGTTTAGCCAAGCACTGCCTTTTAAATAGTTATCTCCACGAAATGAAATGAAAGTAATGTTAAAGTAGAATAATAAAATATGAATGCACACTTTCTAAATTCCCAGCGCGATATCTATTCTAGTGTTCGAATACTGAATCCGGAATAAATTGAGTGAGAAAAAGTCCCATATATTAGCATTCATCTGGAATGCATTCAAACAGGCATCCGAGCAGAGATTGTCTTTCGGAGTAAGCATTCCGTTTCAATAGGATGCCTGGTTTACATCCTGTAGGCTCTAGTAATGCAAATAAAGCGTGAAGGGAAAGTCAAAATAAAACATATGAAAGAGGTCATGAAATAGGTACAGTATTCCATTGCAAAAGTTTTGACAGATTATTTACTCGATAAAGTAAATGAGCATGCCAAGGCTTGATTATTGCTTTAAATTTTGGCGAGAGGGACCACTACACTTACACGAAAGTTCGAAGGACAAGTCTCAACCCCTAAACCAGCCATTAATCACGGGTCGAATCTCTATTACCCCTCATCGAATCCGATATCACTTTGATTGACTACTCACGGGACATGAAAACCACTCAATCACCCCTGTTAAAGTGTTGGTTGATGGCCTCAGAACGAGTCCACAACCGATCATCATTGGCTAATTATTTCAATGGTGGAATATCATTTTCATATTAACAAAAATAATGATAATATTTCTGCCCCTCCAGGTTAAAAGAAAGCTTAAACGATTGCATAAACATCATCCTCATACAACACTTTTAACCTGTTTTTATTGTTAACTGGTTCTTTCCCCCCAGAGCTTGAATTCTTTCATCTTTACCAGTTATTTATTTTAATGTCTTCCTGATTCAGTCAAGAGTAAATTAAAAACTTATCGAAATATAAATCCTTACTCCTCCGTATTGAAGAACAGAAAAAAATTGAATTTGAGCTTAATATTAGCTCAAATTCAATTTTTAAAAATTCAATTAGCTCAAAGCTCAAAAGAATAAAGTCCTGCATGAATATGTTCTTGGTAAACCACGAAATGGCATCCACAGTACACTAGGTTAGAGCCGTTTACCACCCAGAGACGTACTCTAAAAGTCAGTATCAGAACTTAAAACCTCCTAGTTGTTCAAATGAAAGAACCAAAAAGTTAAAAGCTCATTTAATACCCTACCCTACACTTCTGATAGTCTAAATTTTCTTTGAAAGTTAAAGCTAGAATACCAGGTAAATTTTAAATCATAATTATACAATCTCATTGTCACCCGCGGCTAAAAGGTATCTTGGTGGTGTCAGTGTTTAGTTTCCATAAAATTTAAACCTTGATTGTTTAAGAGCCGAAAAAACGAACGGGAAAACTTGTGGAAAGTTTCCTTCAGGAAACTGCATTAAAAGTTTCCCTGATAACCTTGAAAACGAAATGATGCAGTAGCCAAGTTAATAATTCGGGAAGTTTAGTTTCTGAAAGGGAGTCGACTTAGTAGAAAACAATGGGTTAGCTTAAGCCTTTTTTTCACCCTTTGTCAGCGTTCATCGCCTTAGGGATCCTGCGTCTCTCCGTTTCATCCTCCTCATAGGCAGTGACTTTATTCCCGAGAAGAAAAATTCAGAAAAAATAATCACCCTACTACATCATTACGCAAAATAAGTTCTCATTACAGTATTAAAGCTATAGTGATGCATTTATGAAATTATTAGCCTAAGAGTAGAGTACTATCAAATTAATTTTTACCCCGTAAGTTACGTAATAAGTATACGTAATAAAAACAGAAACTGGAATGCTTCTATTATATCGCCGTATATAATTACAACCACCTGGGCGGGTACTTGGTAATCAGTACAAATTTTGGAGACAATGAAACGAGTGCTTTCCTTCTCAATCGTTTTTTCCGAAGGAATAATTTTACACGTAGCGAATATCTCAATCCATATACATGGTGAATAAAGGAATAATGGACAATTTCCACACTTTGCAAACCGATCAAGGTTTCGGCAGGACATATGATTAGCACTGCCTTGATAATGGAATGTCATGACAAAACATGGGTCGGTTGGTGAATTAAAATGTGGAAATTGGCCATTGTGCCTTCATTCATCAAGAATATAAAGTGTTTTCCCCATGTTTCGCCGGAAAATTTATTACTTTCTTTCCATATGGTTCCTAAGTGCTCACGATTTCAGAATTCCATAAGGGCAGTAACTTGCAGTCCTATTATATTATGGATATTGCATAAAGGTACAGTTCCTCTATGCCAACCCATTAACTTCTCCTGCACTTAGCTCCGCGCACCATTCTCCCCATCACCCCATTTTCAATCGCTGTACAAGTGTACGCTTTGCCTAGGATCTACTCCACTACACCTTTCTCCTGCTTCTTCTCAACTCTTCTCCAGATCCACACTTTCAAACATTCTCCTCTGTTCGCGGAGCACCTTCGTTCGCTCTCTATCTCTCTCTCCACTCCTACCTCCCTCAAACGGCCGTGGAAAAGACTTCCAAGACTTCGCCCCGACTTGGGTCAACACAAAAGTTTCCCCACTCTATTCCTCCACTTCCCACTCCCTTACATTAGACTTTCCCCATCCATCTTCTAGCCTCTCCTTCGTTGTTTTCTTCCCTTGCAGATTTCCTTCCTTACCGTCCCACCGGTTTTCCCTACACCTCCGCCCGCAAACTCTTGTTCTTGCGCCCCAGTCGTCTTTCACCCCCGGCACGGAGTCCTGTCCTCCTGCCCCGAGCCAAACCCCATGAATATACCCATTCTCCGAAAACAAAAATCTTCCTTGGCTCTTTGGATAACTCCCGTTTCACGGAAGGGCAGAGGGGCGTGGGAATTGGCGAAATCTGGTGGGCGTGGGAGAAATTTGTCATTCTGGCATTTTTTGGAGCAATTTTCTCCCAGATGGTTTTTATTTTTCGATGTCATCCGCGGTTGCCGAGGGGAGAAAGCGTCTCTCCACCTCTCACCACCCCTCGATGTTATGTTTTTCAGCCGAGTTCCCAAAACGTCTCCACCTTCGAAAAAATATTTTAGTTGGCAACTTTGGAAATTCCCTGCTAATGGAAAACTCTCGTGCTTCATCAGATTTAATCTAAGGATGTAGCAAAAGTCCTTGCTCGAGGCTGAAAATTTTTGAAATCGAGAAAATTACTAAAATTCCTAAAACAATTTTTACTTTAATTAGTTAGAATCATATGAAAAATCATACGGAATATTCGAGCATTTTGGATGGCAGCATTGAAGACAAGTACTGACGTAGCTCCTAAATCCAAAATATACAGAAAAGAGAAGAATGAATTCAACGATTTCAAACTAGCAGCAAGAAACCATAGCGGTGGTTTTTGATGTAATGCTCAATAGCAGAATTTCCACAAAGTAAAAAATTATTCACCTTGACCGCGACTCGAACACAGAACCCAAGTAGTGCGAAGGTGTAAATAACTGAGGAATAAAAAATAAATGCACACGTACTCCGATAGAAACCCACTTATACATATGATGACAATACAACACCAGCGATGAGACAGCCTTGCCTAAGTAAGAGACAATTTATTGTAAAAAAAAATAATACGTTTTAAAATAAAGTATTACCTGGGAATAATGTGCGTTTCTCCTAAAGGTGATGCATTGGAACTTTTACAAGCATCGTGATTCCCAACACGCCACATTTGTTTCTTTCTGTCTTTCCTACTTAAGATAGAAATAGAATATTTTTCAGCCCTTCCCCGGGCCCATTTTCAGAGAAGAGTGCAAGTCAGATCGATGAACCGGAAAGACAAAGAGCGAACAAAGCACTCGCTACCCCCGGTCATAGTGCTCTCTATCTCCCTCTACTGGATTTCCATCGAATCTCACGAGGTGAGATTTTTTACTCAGCAAAACTCCCCTAGAACGCGGGTCCAATCACATCCACGAATCTCTGCATCTCCCGGATCCTGCGCCATTCATTAAGCTTCACTGTTGAAAGAAAAATTTCCCTAGATCGCTTCCACTCCATTTACTTTCATGAAAAACTGCCTTTTGTCGACTGAATACTTTCTGAAAATTCCAACGGCTGACCTTTGGAAATATCGGCGGTATGAATATCTTCAAAAACCTTTACAAAAGAAGTGTAAAGATAGAATGTAATAACGCAAACGCATTTGTGTTACAAGGTACTTGAAATCGGTTTCCAGGATATTTTTATTTTATTTTTATTTTAAAGAAAGAATACCACATGCAGCACTGTTGCCATTTTATAGTGGCCAATAACAGTACATAAATTTTATAACATATACAAGAAAAAAAATGAAAGTAACAGGAAACAAATGGAAGGGAAAGACTTTTCTGGTGACAAATGCGAAATAGAAAGGCTTACGAATGATTTAATTGGGAGTGCAAAGGGATCAGTGTGTTGTGGGAGGGAGTTAAATGGAGAGGAGAGACGGAAGAAATGAGAATGTTTGGTAATCGAAAATCTGGAATGGGGATATGGAGTAAAGGATGAGAACGGGTGGGGTGGGATTGAACTTTGAAGTTCACAAAGGAGAGAAAATCGGGGCAGTCGATGGTGGAATGGAGAATATTATAAATTAGTTTTAAGTCTGCTGTGAGTCTAAGGGTGCTAAGATTAGGGATGGAGAGGGAGGAGAGAATAGTATTGGTGGACATGTTACGAAAATGTGGTAATCTATTTTAACTATTTTAGCAAAGAAATTGCAGACACAGTCAAGAGATGAGAGATTAGTTTGTGGAGAGATGGACCAGATGGGGCAGGAATAGGTAAGAAGTGGAAGAACGATAGAAGAAAAGAAGATTCGAAGGGCTTGTGGGTCATTAACTTCAGGGTTTTACCAAGATGGCGCCGAAGTGCATCACACGCACTCCAATCGCTCCTGACTTATACTCTGCTTCAGCGATCAGTTTCATTCTGTTAGTGAATTTTTCCTTGCTTATGTGTGCACGGTTATTACCAGAAGCCTATCCCTCAGCAGTACCTTCGGTGCCTCAAGAGTTCTTCAGTTACAGAAAGTAGTATTTTCCGGCCTTCCATTCGAGTGGTTTTGCAGTGCTCCCCGACGCCCCGTCTTTCCCATGTCGGCGCTCGCGGGGCCCGTTCGCGGCAACTCCCTCCCACCCGTACCCACTACGCGGAGTGATTCTTTTACTAATTGGCTTCTGTCAGGTGATGTGAACATTAATCCTGGCCCTCCCCCACGTGATCATTTTCGTGTGTACTATCAAAATGTTAGAAGCATCAAAAACAAACTCTCAACATGTGACTCTCATGCTCACCAACTGTCCCGTTTTGGTGCTATTGCTTTAACAGAAACATGGCTATCTCCTACTGTTAGTGACAGTGAGTTGTCTTTCTCCGACACTCATAGAATTTACCGCAGATACAGAACCTCTAGAGGCGGTGGTGTGCTTCTTGCCATAAACTCAAATATTTGTTCTAAGCACCGCAAGGACCTGGAGACGGAATGTGAAATTGTGTGGTGTGAAGTTTCTCCCTCTTCCCACAACCATGGGGAATCAAGAAAAACGTTTATCGGATGTTTTTACCGCCCCACTGCAAGTGACATAACAATTTTATAAAACTGTTTAGATTCAATTCTAAGTGCTATGAAACTTCGTGTTGTTATTATCCTGGAAGATTTTAATCTGTCGATCCGTTGGGACTAGGGTAATTTTATGACAGGAAATATTCTGCCTTAACTTTCTTTCAATAAGTAAATGTCCACAGGTGTTTGGGATATCAGTTCAGTTTTCGAAAGAGGAAATTCCAAGTTTCATGCCAAGTACTTATTGAAATCAGAACTCATTTGTCTTCCAATACTTTGTTCATTCTAATACTTCTATTGACAATTTGTACACTAATATGCATGAAAAAATAAGAAACTCATTCGATATTCACCAGAAAATTAAAAAATTCATTTGACCAACAAATTATTTTCCTGTACATTTTCCATTTTATTGAAACTGTCCGATTAAAGGGATGGTTAGGAAAAAGACATATGTTAGACGGCTATGAAAGCGTATTCTCAAATAGTAAAAAGGGATGAAATAAATTCAGTATATATCTAATTGTTTTAAATGTTGTCATAGGAGGTGAGCTACTAGCTGAGCTGCAGCCAGAAAAAGAGTTACATTGCATAATACAACAAATATCCCAGAGGGAGAATCTGAACAGTGCAAATCAATTCAGCTGATGAGCACAGCATCTTCTAAGTGGTTGGGTGCAATAAAAATGAAAGATAATGGGTTATTAATTTTGGTATTTAAATACCTACTCGGGTTGAGCATAAAGGATAAGACTTTATGTTGGAAATGCGAGCTATAATCATGGTAATGAATTCGATGGATAAGTAGCACAAGGTGGTCGCTTCCCTTGTTCTCCGACGCAAACTTTTTCGGTATGACTGACGACCGAAAAAGTAGCTTTCGTTACAGAAGCATGTTGAATTGACATCTTAAACATTGCTGCTGTCGGATCCATTCCAAGCAGTAACTTTTTGTTATCGCACATTCCTCTCCGTTTATTCCGAGAATGAAACACCTTGAGACGGAGAACTGCATTGGGTAGGGGGCACGAAGAGGTGAATATGCAAATGGAGAAAATAAATTAGTCACCGGACCCTCTTGAAATGAAGAGGGAATAGGACGAAAATAAGATACATGAAGAGTAGGGGACACGACGGAAAATGCCCGTGGTCAGTGCACCGAGGACGAACACAGTTCTCCATCTCCCCCAGATTCACCCAGAAACTCTTTTACTACCGCCCCTAATCGGCCGAACGTAACGAATGAGCGCCGTCCGACACATTTTTTGCCGACGCTCCCATTTCTCTGAGAGCCGCTCGTGCTAAACTTGGGCGTCACGGATGCAATTACGCCACCTCCCAACCCCTCCCCCCACACTTTTCATCCCCATCCTCAACCCAGACGCCCTATTACCCCTTCGCCCGCAGGCCAACCCCCCTCGGTCCGCACCCCCACTGTCCGTTCCCACCCACTGGGCATTTTCTCCGACGCCGAGACGGCTGCGTCGGGCAGGTGACCAGACCTCCGTCACATGCCGGCCGGAGCATCGGGGCGGAAATGCTTCGAACGCCTCCGCGGGGACTCGAGGCGACGGCCGAAGAAAATGAGACGTGTGTGCAGGACAGAGAATGATGGAGCGGTGGGAATATGAGAAATACATCGACTGCAGTCTCCACGTCATAGAGGTGTGCATTCACTGCCACACCGTGACAAAATCCCAGATAGGATTTATGGTAGGTTATAATTAAGGTTGAATCTTAAAAATCGTATTTTGAAGCTGATTTGTTCTGCGGTAATGCTGAAAATATTTGGTGACAATTCGATTCAATCAGAAAAAAATGATCAGAAAGGTAGACGGTCGTTCAAATAGAATGAAAATGTCCCTTTTCCCCATAGTAATTAATAATAATTCATAATAGGCAACATATTATTCAAATAGCTGGGTGGAATTCAAATGGAGTAGTATTTTGTGCATCTAAAAAAGTGTTTGGGTCTATTAATTTAAGTTAACTGCACCATTGCAGTTCCCAATACTAATAAACTGCATACAAAAGATGAATAACTCAATCATAAAAAACACAGTATTTCGAAGAACTAATAATTCAGTCTCTTCTTATAGTTATCTTCCCGTCGTGTCCTTAAAAACTAACGTATCGCCACTTATGCCGGGGACATTTTCTGGGTTAATTCTCATTTGCATTTTGGCGTACCAGTTGATTTATTCTCAAGTGAGTAGCGAGGAAAAAAGACACGCCCTTTAGCCATGGACCGCAGAAGTTTTAATAATATTTTAGTCGCACCATACTTTCAAATACATAACCAATAAATTTCAGTTATTGCGTAGTAGTGTAACTATAGATTACGCGAACGTTTCATTCGATTGGTGATAATCCCATCTGCCTCACACACACGAGGAGGAGACTCGCAACACTCAATAGGTCCAAGGTTGTTACTCAATGGGGGAGATGAAAAATTCAGCACACAGTGATCGAGAAAGTGTACGGATAAAGGGGTTCGATTCGTTCCATAGCCACCATTCATTATGTGCCCCGTAGACCAGGGGAATGTTCAGAAAGTAAGCTCTTACTGTGCTTCCTAACAGTTTTACAATGGATTCAAATTCGAGTAAGCGACAAATGGGATGACTCTAAGGTCTGTGCTGGACACTATCCAAATTGAATTGTAAATTATGAATATTAAGATACCACATTCATACAATAAGAAAGAGCAGATGAAAACAGGTACGCAGTTAAATGAAGCAGTCGGAATTTCAAGTACTTTCTATTAGTAACTTCTATATTTGAACGAGTAAGCGACAAATGGGATGACTCTAAGGTCTGTGCTGGACACTATCCAAATTGAATTGTAAATCATGAATATTAAGATACCACATTCATACAATAAGAAAGAGCAGATGAAAACAGGTACGCAGTTAAATGAAGCAGTCGGAATTTCAAGTACTTTCTATTAGTCACTTCTATATTTGAACGCAAAAGAATACGGTCGCGGAACGATTTAATTCATCTATTCAATATAGCTTTGTTAGCGCCAGTAAAATTATTAATTTTCAACCTCCGAGGAATTTAAATCAATGTACCTGTAAGCTAGAAATAAATGTGACAGAATAACTCATGAAATGAAACGCGAGAAACAAATTTATCATTGGTGAGTTGAGGTAACGTAAAAAACATTCCCTCTTTCTTTGGCATTATTTTTTTATGCTTGAAAGCCAAAAATAACCGTCCTATTTAAATTGGGAAAATATTTTACACCATGAAGAAACCGTCATAATAATTGACGAAAATTGTCCTTTTTTTACAGAAAATGTCAATTTATGGCTGAATCTTTAAGTTCATTTCTTAAGCCACAAGAATTCTCATTGTTCAAATACCTTCTTTCCTTTCATTTTACTATGCATTAAAATACGAAAAAAGTAACTACCAATAATATATAACAATTAGAACCAGGAGCATTTTTTTTCTGGTGGCAGTAAAACTCTTTTATGTACTTACAGTATAAGTACGCGAGTTTATCTTTTATTTTTCACTCCAGATACGGAGCTCGTTACAGACCAAAACATCCTGAAAAATCCATTCACTGAAAAAAAAAAACACACCGATTATGACTCTTCAACGGTAATATCGCAATCATTGCGGCTATATTTTTTTCAAATTAGACCATTTACACGAATGGAAACGGCAAGAAACGCCCAGCATACGAAAGCAAAATTTCTGGAGAAAAGACTCGAGAATTACGAAAAACGGGTTAGGAGGAATTTGCTAAAAATTAACTGTGGCATTATGGTGGGCAGGAAAATAGGTACCCGAATTAGAGCGATGAACGGGGCCCAAGGTTTGCAAAGAATAGAATTGAAGGAGGTTGGAAGGGGCAAGATCGCCGCAACTACAACTGTTTTGCAAAAAATGCAAGCTGCTTTCTGAGGCAAAGTTATATAAGCCTACATCATGAAATATCCGTATTCAGAGGCGCTAAGCGTATAGCACGCCTACACATCGTAAAAAACTTACTTAACTCACGAGCAGCTACCGACACCTGAGGCTGAGTGGCGCTAACTTTAAAGAGCAAAAAGATATTCATCACCCATAAAATTTTTAAACGCCTTAATTAAATTTCTAGCTCACCTTCACTAAAAGTCAGTCAGGCATTTATCCTCACAGTATCTTAATCAGTGTAAAGCTAACGTGCGAGTCAGCGGAATGTATGGCATAAAAACATCATCTATATATACATGCTTGATACACTGCAAGACACCCAAGAGTGTGTGGCACTGAGTATCAACAAGAATTTCTTATGCACATGCAATGATTATTAATTATTCTGAATTTAGAAATTTAGAAAATTTAGAAATACCTATTGCACAAACTTGAGACGCACACCAGTCGAAAGATAATTCAATAAATTTTCTTATTTTTACTGTCGAATTCTGATTTCGGATCAAAATTACTGGTACTTCAGTACAATATGACGATTTTTGGTGAATTTTTTTTCAGTTTAAACAGCCCTATCCCCTTGACGAATAAATGGATTGTTGCATCATAAAGTTGATAGGCATTATAAACTGCAAATTATTTATAGGTATACCTATTCATTTACAAAAACTCGAGAACCAAACGTAGTACGTCATTCAAGCATTGAAGTGACATTCATTTCTTTCTTGCGCGGTTAATATACTACTTTTTATGTCAATAATAGTACCCGGTTCGACCCCAGACGAGTCAAAGCGTACCCATACGACGTACACGTACAAGTTTTATTGTTTGAGGCAATTATTTCATTTGCAAATTTTAATTAGAAATATTCAATGACAAACTTGAGACGCACACTAGCTGAAACATATTTCAATAACTATTCTTACTTTTATCGTCGAATTTTGGATAAAATTACCAAAACTTTGAAGATTTCAGCGGAACTTTCTGAAATTTTTCTGTTAAAACAGCTATTTCCCGTCGCGACCGAAGACTTCGTTTAGAAATAAGTTTGATATGTTTCGTCGACTGAGACGTTCATATGTGTTTCCCTCTACACCTGTTCCTTTGAATTATTTGAGCTCATTTGTCGCTAATCCTGTTCGTCTGCATACCTGAATTTAATTCTTCACTGCTGGTATAATTCTGTATTGGTTAGTATTTATTCAATCATTTGCGGCGTATAAACTTCAAACTAAATCGTACAGGTATCACATGATAGTTCCTTTCTCTCTATCTCTCTTTTCACCTTTCAAGCTCCCCGAAGACAAAAGAGTCAAAATTCAAGAGAAATGAATCAATCTGTACTGACCGACTCTGGTTTGGGTGGTCCATAAATTACGTAACTCTAAAAGTGGGAGGACTCGGGCCATAAGAGCATGTTACGTAGTACCGTTGACAGGGAGAGGCTTCCGTAAACGTTGAGAGAACAATGAGGAATAAATTTTCTAATCCATTCTTAATTCAAATACAAATAATAATCATCATCATCATTGGTCAACAATCCTAGGATTGGTTTGACGCAGCTTTCCACTCGATTCTTCTATTCTCGACCTTTTCATTGTGACGTAATTCTTCTCTTTTACACTCTTCACAACCTGTTCCATGTATCTCATACGAGGCCTGCCTTTTCCAATCTTCCCGTTCACTTTTCCCTCGACGATAGTCTTCATCTGGCCATCGTGTCTCAAGATATGGCCGATTAAGTTTTCCCTTCTTTTTAGAGTTGTCAGCAGACTTCTCTTTTCTCCTACTCTTCTTAGCACTTCCTCGTTACTAACTCGGTCGATCCATTTAATCTTCAGCATTCTTCTGTAGCACCACATTTCAAATGCTTCTACCCTTTTCTCCTCCGCTGCTGTCATCGTCCATGATTCACTGCCGTAAAGAAAAATGCTCCAGATGTATGTTCTGATGAACTGTTTCCTTACTTCTATGCTTGTATTTCCTGCTGTAAGTAGGTTCTTCTTTTGAAAGAATGCCCTCTTTGCCTGGGCTATTCTACTCACTATTTCTTTCTTGCTTCGTCCATCGTTGGTTACTCTGCTTCCCAGGTAACAGAACTCTTTCACCTCTTCCAGTTTCTGTTTTCCTAGTTTAACGTTGGTTTTGGTCTCTTCTCTTTTTCTGCACACCAATATCTTAGTCTTCTTCTTATTGATCTTCAGCTGATATCTGGCCATAGTCCTTTCCATGGTTGTTAGCATCTTATTCAGCTCCTTCTCTGTCTCTGCTATGAGAGCTATGTCATCAGCAAATCGTAGCATACTGATTTTTTCTCCGTGGATGTTAACTTCAGCACAAATATTACCGTACCTTCAACGGCAGAGAAAAAAAATTGACGTAGGCTGTCACCAGCGTCCAGTAGCTGGAGGAACGTTTCACCATGAGCGCGTTCCCCTTGAACTGGTCAAGACCGACAGTGAGTTTTGCGACGTCACATTTGCAGGGCCTTTCTTTTTTATTTCCTTTTACAAATCCTCACATTCTGGGGGTTAGAACTCCTCGGGAATTTTGGCTCGGAAACAGTTCTCTACTACTCGTATTGGAAGAATTGTATGCACTTCCCAAAAAAAAACGATAACACCGCTATAGACGAACACCTGACGGAATTTTAGGCATAAAAGCTTAAATGGGCAGTCGATGAAAGTAAATAGGTCCTGTCATTCACATGTCTCGCCCGTTGCGTCCAAGGAAGAAACCGTAAGGTGAAAAACTGGGGCCAACGCAGACCAAGTGTTAAGAACTTTCTAGCAGAACTCGCTTTGCGTATGTGTATTTAGGCTAAAGTGGTCCGCCATTATAATTTTCTATCATTGTTACTAATTTAAAACAATTAATTTTAAATGAATACAACATATATAATCACTATTTTAAACTGCCTATCAAAAGCCGTAGAAAGTTTGAGACATAACAGGTCAGACTCCAAGTAAACTTACGCAGAAGAAACTCGTGTAGAGAGGCTGGTTATAACTCACCCGCTGATATTGAATTCGAAAAACAAAGTTTGCAAAGACAAGCATTGGGTCTAAACTGACAAGGGAAAATCCTAAAAGTACGTTTATTGTCGATCGATGTTTTAAGCCACCTTTTGGCATAAAATAATAATTACTACAATAAAAGTCAAAATAAAATATTACAAACATAAGATAAAGCCAAAGAATGAAATTTCAATTCAAAAAGATAAAACGATAAAAACTATAATAGGATTGAAAACTATAAATAAAGGGTTACTATGTTTAAGTAAATTGACAATAAATGAAATAACGAACTCAATGGCTTCTGCCTAAAAACAAAGAGTGAGCTGAAATAGTTTGCCGAGAAAGAAGAGAAAAAAGGAGATTCTATTCAGTCCATTACTTCCCCACCGACTCACAATCCCTAGAGGCGACCACGGATCATCGAACTCCCGTTATAGCAGAAAAACCGGGTCAAGGGGGCGTGCCATTGCCCCAACACCCCTAACCCCCATTTTCCCTCGCTACATTCCTCCACTGCAGAAAGACATTCCTCCTACTCCCATGCTCCACCATTCATCTTCCCAGCACTATTTGCATAATTCTTTATAGCATCACTGGTTAACTATTCAAATGGACCCGAGTGGCGAATGTGAAAAGCTTTCTTCAATGCCTCTCCCTAAATTGTTCTATCACCTTATTAACGATTATTTCCATCGCCCAAAGAAGATGCTTCGTCGAATACTCATTCTTTCGGCAACCCCTCCACGTAAAAGCCGATGATTACACTGAATTTAAACGGTACCCTAATGCACAAATGTACATAACGTCATAGCTGTAAATTTCTAAATTACTTTTTCACCACGTACTCTCACGTATTGAGAACAATTTCAAAATGAAATGTGAAAATGTTTGTAAACGAACCTAACAGATTATACTTCAATGTATACTATTAGTAGGAAAGTTTAGGAAAAAATGCTTTTTGGTCTCAAAATAGGGCGACTGTGAGTTTTAAAACTTGGTCAAATATATAGAAACAAGTTCGTACGAACCAATTGTCCTTAAAATTCGGATTTTGTGTTAACTAATGCGGATCAGGTTAATATAACATTCATGCTTTCCTGATAGCTAATTAACTCGGAGTTTATAAACTACGTAATTTCACTTCCGTGCGGTATTCCTGCTTGTCAGATGATCTAGTTACAAAACCTGAAGCTTTGGCATCAGGTAAGTAATGACACGCCAACGAAGCTATTCTGAATCAGCACGGCGCTATCAACTAACATCCACTATAAACATCAACTAACATCCTTAGCACGTAATCCAATACAAGCTTTAGAGCTCCTTGTAAATCAGAGAGAACAAGAGCGAGGCTTTCCGGCTGGTTACTCAAATATTAAGAGCAAACTTGTAATAGCAGCAACCACTCGGTCTCTCAATGAGGATGGGGTAAGAAATTAAACATGTGCACTGAGCTTGCTATGAGCTCATTTATAAGCGTGAAAATATGAAAATATAACTAGCAGTGTATTCCAGGACATTGCAGTTAAAATACTTCATATTCCCAAAAGGAAGAGAGTGGAGATATGCGAATATTTTAGAACTATAAGCCTGACAACACATACATCGAAGATATTGACAAGGATGATTTACACAAGAATAGAACGAAAAGCAGAGGAGTTCCTGGATGAAGATCAATTTGGATTCAGAAAAAGTAAGGGTACAAGACAAACAATACTGGCCCTTAGTTTGCTCATAGAGAAGAGAATGGAGAAGAACAAACCGACGTTCATTACATTTGTGAGCTTAGAGAAGGATTTTGACAACGTGGATTGGAATTCAATGCTAGGACTTCTGAAAGGAATTGAAGTGTCCTACTATGATCGAAGAATTATCCACAGTTTGTATAAAAACCAAGTAACTGTGATTAAATCTGGGTCCAGCTGTGGAGAAGCAAAAATAGGGAAAGGAGAGTGAGACAAGGCTGTGCACTGTCTTCATTAGTTTCTAATGTTTACATCGAGAGAGCTATCAAATAAATCAAAGAGAAGTCTTCTGAGGGGAATATTCATGGAGAAAAAATTAGCATGCTGAGATTCGCTGATGAATTGGCACTCATAGCAGAGACAGAGAGGGATCTAAGCAAGATGCTGATAACCTTGGAAAGGGCAATGGCCAGATATCAGCCGAAAATCAATAAGAAGAAGACTAAGATACTGGTGTGCAGCAAGAAAGAAGAGGCCAAAACCAACATTTAAGTAGGAAAACAAAATCTGGAAGAGGTGAAAGAGTTCTGTTACCTTGGAGCCGAGTAACCAACGACGGACGAAGCAAGAAATAAATAGTCAGCAGAATAGCCCAGGCGAAGAGGGCATTCTATCAAAAGAAGAATATATTTACCGCTGGAAATACAAGCGTAGAAGTAAGGAAACAATTCATCAGAGCGTACATCTGGAGCGTGTTTCTTTATGACGGCGAAGCATGGACAATGACAGCAGCGGAAAAGAAAAGGGTGGAAGCATTCGAAATGTGGTACTACAGAAAAATGATAAAAATGAAATGGATCGACCGAGAAGGTAACGAGGAAGTTCTAAGAAGAGTGGGAGAAAAGAGAAGTCTTCTGAATACCCTAAGAAGAAGACGGGACAACTTGATCGGCGACATCATGAGACATGATGGCCTAATGAAGACAATCGTCGAGGGACAAGTGGAAGGGAAGAATGGCAAAGGAAGGCCTCGTGCATGATACATGGAACAAATGATAAAGGATGTGAAAGAGAAAGAATACGTAAATATAAAGAGATTAGCCGATAGAAGAACTCAGTGGAGAGCTTCATCGAACCAATCTGAGGATTGATGGCTTATGATGATATCAGTTAATATGGTATTGAATCAAGGACCTCTCATAAAAATTAATAGATTCCACTTCAAAAGGAATCAATGCAAGGATCGCGTAGGAAATGAGTCGGGAATAGTCGTCGCCAATTGAAGCTGAATCAAAAGAACATCGTTTGCAAATTATAGATTCACTTCACCGTAGTTGGTCGGAACAGTGGAGATTACTAATAATAAAAAACGGTTTAAGAATTAATTCCAGTACACAAGTGGTATAAAGTCTCTGAGGTGCCAGATCAACATAGATGGAAGTTGCAACCTATCGAATGTAGAATTGAAAGAAAACAACTATGCCTTTATTAGATTCACGAAATAAGGCTCGCTCGTTGCCAGAAAAACCAGGAGTTTTATTCAAGAATGATTCTACATTTATGATATTCTGAAATTTCGAGGCCTTGAGATCTCAGCTTCAACAAATCCCAATATTCTCAAAATAAAAATGTTTTTGCTGAGTCTCTGAAATGAATATTTCTTCACATTTCATTTGATACGGAATAATGCCGAATTTTTCCTGAACAAGGCCTCAGGCACCTTATTCAAAAGGGCTTACAGTTCTTGAGCGTCTACAATACCGAGGATATGGGCGTCAGCGCCCCGACAAGTCATATTATTTCAATGGAAAAATTCCAGGTTCATTGGCACTCTGACGCCGAAATGTGGCCATTGCAGGAGATGAACAATGTTGGGACCTTAGTAGAAAAGGTCCCACGCGTCCATCCTAAAGTTATACCTTACCTATAAAACGCTTTTCAGATAAAAATATGACGTACTTGCGACTGTTACGATACCTTTATAAGGGTGTTTAAATGCATTCGGGAAAACGAACCGTATAATTTCGGTACATTGAAGCTTTAGCGGCTCATGATGATACGTATGTTATTCGGGTGTGCCGCGTGATGTTCAGGTATTGCCCATTTAATACCTGGTAATACCTGAAAAGGTAATAATAAGGTAATACCTGAACATCAAGCGGCACACCCGATTAACATACGTATCGTAAAATTTCTATTAGAACCTGAGCAATTAATACCGGCAGGAAAACGATATCGCCAAAATAAGGAAGGACAAAGAAAAAGGTCCCCAAAGGTTCCCAAAGTCTAGTGGGAAATTATGTAAAAGATAAATCTCTACAAAATTGTATGTCATTTGCTAACAGTATAGTTCTCAATCGCAATAGCGGAAAAAGGCGTTGTGTCTCAAAGGTGGAGGAGCTAGTCTACTAACCGCAGAGTTCGGGTTTAAATCCGACAGAAATCCGGGGCCACTTAGACTAAACCCACGCAGAGAGATTTTCCGAGGGCCATATCTTTTTGGGAAACCACAAGTGGCACAAAACCGCGCTCGAGACCGTTATGTGTGAATTTCACAATCCCTTGGGCTTAGTGAGCTTTTAGTGAGCTACATCAACATCTACACGATACCCTGCGAGCCACCGCGAGGGTGGGTGGCATGGGGTGAACATCACCAAGCATGCACTATTGACATGCAAACAAGCAACAATAGGGTCTCATAAAACTAGATTGTTAGTATATATAGTATTTAAGGGATTAATACATGCATCATGCACTACAGACCACTCTAAAATATTTCCCCTACCTATCCCTTTGCTATGTGTGAAGATCTCTCGGGTTTCACACCGAACGGCACTTGAATTCCTGGATCCATGAAGACGATGGGCGAGTCGCGCATCGAAACGTCAGAATATGAAGATATGGAGAACCTGACCCGGTGTGAAACCCGAGAGATCTTCACACATATTGTTCGCCGGGAAAACACCAATTTTATATTATCTCTTTGCTATGCTGCCTATTCTGTTCTCTTATAGTCTTAAGAAATAATAAATAAACGATAAATCTTTAGTGATTGTTACGCCTAAATAACTTATGGTTTCAACGCTTTCGATCTACGTGTTACTAATTTTATAGGATCGCCCTATCGAATTATTCCTCCTCCAAAAATTGATAGCTACGCATTTTTTAAGGTTAAGATCTAACTGCCATTTGTTGCACCACTTTTGAATTGCATCTAAATCATTGCTAAGCGATTTCCTGTCTTCTTCTTTTGATATACCCCTATACACTACCGCATCGTCTGCAAAAAGTCTAATTGTAAGCTTACTACTAACTTCGGTACCCAAATCGTTTATGTATAAAAGAAACAGAAGCGGACTTACTACGCTACCCTAGCTATGCCCGAACGGATAAATTGTTAGTATCTATAGTATGGGAAACCAAGTGGCACAAAAACCTTGGATCCCTTGGATTAGTCGATGCACGATGGAGAAAATCTCCTGACCATAAAATAGTAGCTAATTTGAAAAACATTTGACATGTCCAAAAAGCAAAAGGTAAGCGCAACTTTCCCTACAACTTGCAACTGGAAAACTCCGCGGGAAAAATGAGAAAAAAATAAAACACAAAATGTAATCTTTAATTAAAAGTTCAGTTAAGAAAAAAATAGGTATTTCCAGCTATTAGGTTTTTAAAGATGTCCACTCCGTCAATAAATGTTTTATAGACCACAAAGTTAAGACTAATAGATATCCTCTTGCTATCTTGCTATCTCGCGAAAATTAGCAAGGAATTGGAACGGCTTGAAATAGGAATAAACTGAAACTACCTACCAAGGCAAAACGATTTTCTCTCCATCATTATTTTAAAATAATAGACAACATTTGATTCTAAAAACATTCTCTAAAATAACTTTGAAATTATTCATTTCCATTTAAAATTCAAATCCATTTAATTCTTTAAATGAAGACTAAATCAACGAATTGCACCTAATCAACATTCCTTCCGAGGGCAAAATGAACACCCGTCGCTTTAAACGTATGGAGCCAAAGGAAAAAGTACGATTTCCCGAACGATATGCTCTTGGAACGAACGCATGATCGTATATGAGTTCGCGGAAAGGTTGAAAGTCAACGAGTGTGGAAACACCAGTGCTACGAAACTAACCCTTCCCCACCGTACCAGTCCGTGGACCTCGCTAACATCACGGCCGCCCACATACTTCTTCACCGGGAACGAAATATTCCAGCCGCAGAGAGATGATTCCCGTCGCTCACCATGGAAACGGAAAACTCGGCACCGAAGAGTGGCGCGCAGGAGAGAGGATGAGAACGCGAGGA
Organism: Platycnemis pennipes; assembly: GCA_933228895.1. Taxonomy (NCBI): domain Eukaryota; kingdom Metazoa; phylum Arthropoda; class Insecta; order Odonata; family Platycnemididae; genus Platycnemis; species Platycnemis pennipes. The sequence goes on from OW121851.1 coordinate 88,532,506, forward strand.
TGGATAAGAGTCTTGAGGAGAGAGGGTAAGTGGCCCGAGGGTTTCCGGAGGACGGCCTTCGGCGAAGGGCTTTCACCACTCGAGGGAGATCAACGGGGAGAGAAGGAGAGAGTGGAGAGTGGTTGGCGTGTGGACCCCGAACGGGACGATAGCAAGGTCCGGCGCTAATTAATAACCGAAGTCGGCGGGATTACGCGCGGGAAATGGAATTGCGTCGGTCGCCTGGCCAATTAGTTAAAGGGATACGGGCACGAGCATCTCGAAATGGGGAATGGAGAGGAGGGCACGAAATGGAGGGATCTCCACGAGAAACCTTGGGAGACAAGGAGGAAAGCCAAATAGATGGGGAGGATGAACAGCGAAACTTAGTGGAGAACAGGGCGCTGAAGAGGAAATGTGCTCTAGTTACGACACATAAAGTGGAGCCGGGCAGCCATGGGAGCGATGGTCTCATACAGCACTCAAGCCTGGCATTGAGGGACCACATCAAGCATGATTATAATTTTATGAGTAGCTCTACTGATGCAAGAATGATTGCTCAACCATTGAGGCTTATTTTAATCTCTGCATGCTCAGATCATATTAAGAATTCATTTGTGAAAGTAGTGTTAACGCAAAACGGACTCAAAGCCTCAAATTTCATCGTTTACCCAAAATTCTTACCAAGTTCTCGCTAAAAGTTAACTTTTTTCTCACACAGGTGCTTAAAGAGGAAATATAAATAAAGGATCGTAGGCTTTCCTGGTGGATTAACTGGGTGTAATTTTAACGGCCTTTGCACTGGGTTAGGCGTTCCAAGGCCATGGGAATACCACAGTTCTTCAATGTACTGTATTTTACGAAACATTGATGATAGATCCTAAGAAGCAGTTCGTACAAAAGATTATTACGTTCACTTATGCAAAAAATGTTTATCAATCAACTCCAATAAATATTTATTGGTCAGCAGGCATTTAGACCTTGACCTAGGCAATAATAGTACTCGTCATGAGGGTGATATACCCATATGTCTAACATCAATGTGTACGGTCAAGATCAAGACGACAAGTATTAGATAAAAGTAACGAAGAAGATTACGTTAAGATCAAGTAGAAAAGTAAGGCAATGCTGAGTGATGACGAACCTCCTTTACTGCTGAAAATACGCGCGAAACTGTAATGCCAAATTTTAGCCTAGCAAGATTGAACTTAGCGCCATAGCGATTGATGCGCTCACCAAGTGTAGACGGAGCATACGAGGCATTCAAAGGAGAGTAAACTAAAATGGACAAACCCAACCGCCAAAATTACGCGTCGACCATCCTCCTGGAACCCGGACAATACCTAGTGCGTCCTATTCGCGAAGCGAAATTGGTTGAATGAGTGGGATGAATGAGGTCCCGATGCAAACAGGGCGAACAACCACCGAAAGCAATTAACTCCACCCACGGCTAATGAGCCTAACTGTTTGCTTTCCCACCCATAGCACCCCTTGGAGGTGGCGAGAAGGGTTTGGAGGGTCGAATATTTGGTTTGTCTTTTCATTCCTTGGGGAAAAAATACTCCCTTGGCGTGATTCCCTTGGAAATCTTGAAAGAGAAGGGAAAGGGGGAGTAAGTGAACGTGACAGTGAGTGAACTTGCTCTGGATGAAAGGAGAGAAAATATCTAGAGGGAGAAATCTGGAATGAGCAGGATGAAAACAAAGAAACAGACTTGAATTAAATGTTTACGATCAGGCGTGTTCGGGAAAATTACGACAGTGGCGCAACAGAGAAAGTCCGGAATCGGACTCAATACACTAAAGGAGTATTAAATAACATAATGTTTCACACTCGCCATTCCCTTCAAATCAAAGTAAACAATAAACCATCAAGTAAATGGGGACAAAGTATTTTATGGTTTATTAAATAAAATAAAACTCTTATTAAATAAAAAAAGGAAAACACAAACGCATAATTGCACTAATAAATTGCGTAGCGCATTGAAAAATCCATCATAAACCAATTCATGTTAACAAGTGAATATGAGCTTAATTAAAACTTTTCGGAAAAAGCATCCAATATGAAAGAAATTGGAAATGAAACGTCACGTTGTACATACATTCACATACAAACTTGATTAGTATCGACCAGGGTTTCATCACGTAAATGTCATTATCAAGGTACAAAAGAATGCAGTCTGTTCCTTAAATACTCTCAAAAGTAATGACATTTACATGTCGAAACCATGGTCGATACTAATGAAGTTTGTGTGTGGAATGTACATCGTGACGTTTCATTTCCAATCCCCCTCACGTAAATTTCGCTTCTTCCTCCTTTACGACTTTCAACCCTTTCCCTTGCCTTGCGTAGTCCTTTGAATTTGAACGTGCGAAAATAAGCCTCTTATGAGTTTCTCGTTCCAAGAGCCATTTCATAAAGGCCTACTGCTTCCAAATCACGCTCGTCTCATGCGAGCGAAACCCGCACGAAATGAGCAAGCGAACGAAGTTCGCACATCATACCACATTATGAGTAAAGTTGTACGCTAGGGGTGGATGTTGCGATGAAAACTGTGAGTGGTATATAATATATAGATTGTTTGTTGGTGTGCTGCTATGTCGCCACTTCATTTCTTCGTAATTTTTTCCTTCCTTTGCCTCATTAGATGCTTCATTTTTTCTCTCTGTCCACTATAGAGCCCCTCCCATCCACTTCCTAGTTAATATTGTACCCGAAGGGATTTTGTTGAATATCCTAGTTACACTATCCTCAATATATATTTATAACTGTCCTATTAAGATATGCCTTCCTAATGATTTCTTTTTCATGTTCGAAGGATATGAAGTTTGTTTACTCCATCCCTTTTGGTTCAGCTGAACATTGTATTCTCCCGCTACTATCTAATATTCCGTCACAATTACTTTTAATTTCAATGAATACAAATTTCGCTACGTAAACGATGATCACGCAAATTTTCGTTTCCTTAATATCATAAAATAATTTTTTAAACGCTTTATCCAGAGACACACAAATTGAGCGTGGGATATAGAGCTGTTATATAAATTCATTGAAAGACTAACGAATTAAAATTACACGCCGCGCACGAATTCGGAAATACTACGTAAGGCGTGCAGTTAGGACATACAAATAAGCACAGCGGTGGATGGACACGCGGATGTGTCAATAACCTGACCTCGTTCAAGGTCAAATGAAAGTCAAAGGTCAACACCCCATCAGAAAGCGGGCGAATCCATCAATATTTCGATTGAAATAGCCAGGGATCAGAATACAACAGTAAGGTCACGTATCATCGAGAATCGTGCAAGAATTTCCCAGGACAAGAAGCAGAAGGCTATTGCAACTCAAAGAACCTGTCTCAAGGTATGGAAGGAGATCTTAGAGGAAGAAAGTGGGTGGATGAGTCGTATTTTTTACATATATTTCCACGGGAGTAAAAAGAAAAAAATTAATAAATGTTCCGATTCAAAGGCGAGATACCTTTTGGGAATTCTTTCGGTGCGCGAATACGAAATCAGGGGAATAGAAAGGGAGGAGCCCAGGGGAGAGAAGTTGGGGATGGGACGCTAAGGGGACAGGCTCGACGGATTATCCGAAACTGTAACAGAGAGAGAGAGAAAGAGTGGAAGAGAAGGCAAGAGGGCGAAGAAGAAGTGAAAGGAAGGTGCGATAAAATCAAGAAAGACGTAAAGGAAAGAGAGAAAATAGTAGTCCTCTCTTTCTCTCTAGGGAGGCAAAGTAGATATGTTCCGACATATTGGAATCCTCCTTCCTCCCCAACCACGGAGAGTTAAACATGAAAGAGGGTTATCGGTATTTATCCAACTCTTCGAAGCCTCCCGAACTCCTCCCTGCTCTTCCTCTCTCCTGGATCCGAACGAACGATTCTCCTCCTATCTTCGGATCACTAAATCAACCGGCGAGTGAGAAGGGGCATTTTTCGAGAATATCAGGAGGTCCGAAAAAAAAGTCAGTCCTTCCTACTTTTTCGTTTCCAGTGATGAGGAAACTACTTTTTTTCGGTGGGATTTCGAAGGGGGGATGATTGGAAATCGGTCGGTGGCCGTGGGTAAACTTTAATTCGGGCTGGAACTCGGCAAATCCCCTTCCGTCCTGAAACGATTCTCATTCCGTCGTGATTTTTTTTATCTAATCGCGGACGGGGCGTAGAGATATCACGTTGGAAAAGGAATTCGATAATACACTGGAAAGTCCAACCATGGCACGTTGTGTCGAACGCTGTTTCGTGCACGATGGGAAATGAATGTAGAAATCGGGGGAGATTGTACGGGGAGAAATGATGAGACAATTTCACATGAACTAGAGAAAATTTGTGGCCCAACACAACCAAATGGTATATTGACTATTTCACTGGAACATTAGCGTCATACATTGGATACCCATTCCGAAAATAGAAAAAGTGTATGCCTCAATACCTGTTTTGAACTGTGCAATGGTAATTTCAGGTAAGCAAGATTGAAACAGAATTGCTTAATGGATGATGCTTTCGATAAAAAAGGATTAAAAAACTCACGCGATGAATGATCTCTAGTTTCATCCATCGCCAATACATTTAAGCTCCAAGCATTTTACTTCCAGGAGGAATTTAGTGAAATAGGGAAACCCAACTGTGCTATCATTATATATTTCAAGAAGAGTAAACCTGCTTAAAACACATTGTATGTTAAATAATACGATAAAAGTTTCCTGGCATCAATTATTTGTACTTCAATCAGTAGGTATTCAGGTAAATCTGGATTGAATCTAGATAGTTATCTATGTGCTATCAAGGGTTGCTAACCTCTGGAGTTTGATACTGCCAAGGAAAAAAATTCCCTCAAAAAAAAACAACCCAAATTAATGGTTACCTAAAATAATGGTAAACAATGGCATATATTCAGCTGATCTACTTACTTCAGTTTCCTATAACTAGCTATTTGAATTCAAAAACTCAGATTTTAATCACGCAAACTATTAGAAAAAAGGCTTTTCTGCCCATTCGACTCATTTCAGAGAATATTGACTCGATCATGATAATGATAACGTGGAAAGGCAAGCCAAAGTATTTTTTGCAGTTCAACTGAAAGGAATAAGAATTTTTTTGTTTTTTTCAGCCTAATCAAAATTCATTTCAGCCAGTAAATTGAATGATTCCAGCTACGCCATTGCGTTGAAGCCTTCTCAATTTTAAGAGACCCACGACGCCCTCGTGGGCTACAGCGATTTAGATCTCGGATTAATATTCATGAGATAGTGAAACGGTTGAGATAGAGAAACGGTCCTAATAGGTAGGGTGGCTCGCCCGGATATTTCTTGTTTTTCCCCAGTTCGTTGCGCGGCTCGTAGCGGTTCGTAGAGGAGGCTCATAGAGATTCGCAGAGGAGGTAGTCTCGAAGGGCGCCGACGCGCCCCTCGTCAAAACTATCTCCACACGTGCACGTGGTGGATAAGGCCATGCGAGCCTCCGGATCAGTCTACTTGTGTATTCTGCGCCACCGACATCGCCCCCACGTGCCATGCAGATGCGTCCGTTTGACCAGGACGACGCCCCGTGTTCATTTGCGACCAGAATTCGCCGCGCCCTTGCGATGGAGTTTCATCTCACCATTCGTCATCCACGAGCTGTCCCAGCCCCCGCATCATGACTAAAATCTATCCATCCTCTCTCCCCATCTTCCTGCCTCTCACTCCCTTCCTACACTACCTTAATTTATCTGACTAATTCCTCAAAGGATTAAGCTCTGGAAACAAACTGTGACGGATCCCCCTTCCCCGGCATTAATCGATCTCCTACGAGAAAGCGCAGTCGTGGTCGTGGGGAAAAATTAGATCAGTAGCCGAGAATAGACGGGAAAATAATCAGCTAAATATCGTCGGACTATCTCAGTTTCTTCGAACACGTGCAAGAAATAAGAGTTATTCCGAAATGATTCCGTTAAAATAGCTGATAGCATCAGAAAAAAATGTTTATATGGTTCAACCGCATCTAAATACCTGCCCATCATGTTATTTATGGAGACATCTCGCTATCTCTATTGCAATCGTATGGTAATTATTCCGCAACACGAAGTATGTCAGTCAATTTATAGTAATCTAAGATTACGATGACTAATCCCCCTCGACTGACATCCGCTATGGACTTAGGCATTTAAAAAATATTTGGAAATCTACTATGCGAAAAATCATGAATATATTGTTTATTAACATAGAGTCCTGGGACTTCCCATCGCAGTAAGAAAATGTGGGAAGACATGGATACGTATTTGGATTCCCAATTACCCTCCTACTCATAAATAAGAACAATCAGGTAAATACCACAGATTTGATTCGTTGCGTACTAGCAGTTCTAATGCTAGGCCGTCGCCAAAACTGTAAAAAAAACCAACGATTAAAACTAGTTAAACGTTTAAAATACCTAGAAGAAGTTACTATACATTCCTATGTTCTATGACCCATGTTCTATATAGAATTCCAGTTTGTCCAAGTCTGTCCTGAGACGTGAGACATTATCTTCATGACATTTATTCCACATTATTTTTCGTTAATATCAGCTGATAATTATGTATTTATATTATAATTATTTATCCTGTTTTCCAGCCACCTAAAAAATGTCAACGGTAGATAAGATTAGAAAACCGAGGAACCAGAAAAACACTTAGGATCATTGACCACAATTCCTCCAACAACATTTGATACCACGCAAGACTAATGTCATTCAAAGACGTTTTATACTTTGGATTAAAGTTTAAGATTTTTTAAGAGCCAGCGCCATTTTCGGAGTAGGAAAAGGTTAGAGGAGTTTACATCAGGTATTTGTGAGTGAATGCCACAGTGACGCTCGCACATCGCTTCTGCAGTTCAGTGAATGTGCAGCCTATCAGAGAAATGGGATAGGCTAGATGCTAAAAATTCTGCTGCCACTGGAAAAGCAAACTGTCGAAAAAAAGTTCACCAACCCTAAAATTTGGATTCTAAGCATGTCAATTATGAAATTAAAAAAATAGTAATGGGGACTATGCCAGCTTTGAAGCGTTCATTTATATTTCTAATTTGACCTAATTTTTGAGAGCGTAAAGCCGAGTTTACACGATGCATTTACACGCGCGGGTAGATGCGTGAACACATTCACCATCAAAATTGCACCGTGTAAACACTCAAAATTGCGCAAATGCGTGAATGCGTGCACAGAAAATAGCCCCTGTTCTATTTTGGTGAATGTGTGCGAGCAATTTGTAGTCGTCAACAACAAAGTCAACAACAATAACTGAAGTTCAGGTATGATGTTGTCTGTTTCGTAGAAGTGGCGCTTGATACTAGTAAAACAAAAGAAATCGCGTAATGCGTATCTAGAAAATGGTCGAACAATTGCGCGAACACAAGCATCGTGTAAACACTCCTCAAGTGCGAGAACGCGCATTTGTCCAGACATCTATTCACGCATCTGTCCAGCAACGTATTTGCGCGGGTTAATGCATCGTGTAAACTCGGCTTAAAGGAATTTACTAAGGCTGGAATCGATATATTTTTTATTAATCCTACGAATACAATCAAAATTATGCAAAGTGTAACCGACTTACCCACCCTTAAAAAGAAGCATTATTGAATTTCCCTGACATTATAATCGAGGAAAACATACTATCCTAAAAAATGCTTTTTTATTTGTCAATTTCTTCACATTGCACCCATTACAATCATCACCAGTTAATCCCGGAGAAGTAAATAGACAGTTTCCAACGCAGCATTTATTAGTTGTTCGAAGAATAATGTATATGTTATTTAAATTATTAATTGCGCTTTTTTGTTTGGAAATACATAGGGTAGTGTAGAAACTGCATTTAAAAGATTCATTTTTACCTCCACGTCAGTTTCACAGTAAATAATGTTGGATGACAAATTTGGCGAATGCAGTATTTTACATCTGTTGCCTAAAGAATTAGCGTTTGAAACCGAAAAAACATTAATAGTCACATAAAATTCTAAATTAAATTTTCTTTATTCCTATGCAAAATAAGCACCACTTTGTGGCCATGGAAACATTAGTTAACGATCAGTGCAAAATAAAAACTACAGCGGCAAAAACTGGCGCAAACTTTTATAAATAATAGCTCCTGAAAAGCTTCAACTATATCCTTTAATGTATCCTGAAAAAATTCACAGCTCGCGCTCTAACTTGCCAAACATAAAACTTAGCAGCATTACCCGCTGAAATAGCACAGTAGCAAAAATTCTACATAGAGAAAATCATTCGCTTCGACCGGGACTCGAACCCAGCCAGGTGATCTACCACTTGAGCTACCAATACGTCCTCTGCAATTTCCACTACTGTGTTCTGAAAATTTCATGGACTGGAACTCATATTCTGCAATCTCCCTTAGTTACCCATTACTATCTACAATCTATAATCGTAAAAAAAACTAGCACCTACACCTAGGTAGGTACCTAATTGACATATTATGTTTCATGCATTGACTTCTAGTAAAATGTTCTCACTGGCGGATGACTCCGTTAATTTATATAGCTGTCAAGTAATAAATGGCTCGATGAACTCACATGTAAATAAGTATTTCATCTCTAAAAGGGAAAGAATATTGGAATTTGATTATTTTTTTAGAACTATCGGTATACTGTACAGTAACGGTTATTACTTCTAGTTATCACAGTACACGTAATTCCTGAAATTATTCTCATTAAATAATTTAAACTTACAACCACACGGTCACATCCTCAATTTTGTATCTTCAGTAGTATTTTAATCAACGCTAATGGTACCAGTCTTGGGATTATGGAGCAAATGGGTCACGTCGTATCAGGCGAAACTAGATTAAGCACTTAGCAAAATTAGATAAAATTTTGGCCTCATGACGGTGGAAAACAATCCATTGCGAACTTTAATCCAAGAATTTAAGGTTTACCGTACATGTACTTCAGTTCTAGCTCATCAACGCGTACCAGATGCGGACCAAAATTCTTCCTCTTAGAGAAAGGTAAGAATGGAAAGTATTTGCACTATCGGCAAAAGTCCTGGTAAAGACGAAGTGGGCTCAAGATTACGTGAATGTACCCAGCCAAAATAAGTGAGGCGAAAGAAATAAAAACCTGGAGAAAAAACTCGTCGTGTGGGAAGAAAGCGACCAATAGCAAAGCCATGAAAAATAAGACGAACAAGTCTCATGAGTACGGTTGTACTGTAGGGCGAGATTTATCCAATAGGTACAAACTATTCCGTGACGGAAAGGTAAGAAGAAAAACAAACACGGATTCAGGGCGAGGGATAGAAATAAGGTGAGATCTCATTCAGGAGAGACATCGCCGTGAGCCGCGGCACACAGAAACAGCTCTTTGTTTCTCGTTCAGCGAGCTTCATATGCTCCACTAATGTTTCCCTATAAACATATGCAGTAGGTTGCCTTTTTGAATAGCATGTAGCGCAAGACTGCGCGGTAAACAGAGCTTACGAACCGGCGGAGGAATCTTGAATCGAGAATGAAATAAAGTAACGGAGCCATCGCTGTTTTTTAAACTCTCGAGAGGCCGACGTTTTGCGGTAAACAAAGCTCGCGGCAACATTGCGGAGATTGTTTTCGAAGTAATTCTCGCGTGGAATCAAAATAAATGGGTCAAGCAGGACGGCTGCGGAGTGAAGCATGTTCTTCCGCTCCCCTCTCCACCATTCCATTCTCCTTACCCTCCAGCAATAATGTCCCATCAACCCCACCACTCTTTCTCTCTTCCCATCATGCTCCCTCCCTCTATTGCCCACATGTTACTTCCCACTGATCATTCGTCTCCTCCTCTTTTTGCCCTCCTCTCCTTCTGTCCTTCTCCTCCACCCTACTGGTTCAACAAAGAGCAACGCTCTCCGAACTATTTTTTGTTATTTCCCAGAATTCCGCGGACGCGGGCGAGCTGGCTTTAAAGACTGCACAGAAGAGATCCTCTATTGTGAGCAAAGGCATAACCCGAGAGAGGGAGATAAATGGAGCGAAGGAAAGATGAGGATAATGGGGAAGAGAAATATTTATAAATATTTGAAAATCATGAATGACGACGCTGAAATAGAACGGCAATGTATTCATTCCTTTGTGACCGATGGAACATTTTCCGTACTGTTTCATTGTGTTCATCCGTCAGTCGTGGTTTTGAGGAAAATAAAGATGAATCTGAGCCACAATAAAATATTGTTTAAAGTTATACCTTCAAATGCCAAAAATAAATATTAATTTGGAAGCGCATTCCTGGAATTGAGGAAGAATAAGAAAACAGCAGACCACATATTTCCAGCTTCCCTTCCTATTATTCCATTAATATAGTAAAGAGGTAGAATAGGACATTTTTAGTTATAGATTAATACATCAACAGATCTGATTCATAGGAGGCGATCAAAACTGATTTTATTCCTTACTTCCACCCACTAGGGGATGAACGAAATAAGAGCGAGAAGTAGAAAAAAACGAGAGATTTACAATAAACCATTGATTTCAAAATGTTTTTCTCTAACAGCTAAATCAATCTATGTTATCTTTCATCGTCTCTCTATTAATTACGTAGAATATTAAGCGCTAAAGATACGCTAAACTGACCTGAAAAAGGTCGGGACATTAGTTCAATTCAGCTTAGTGCATCGTAAGATTAACTTTTAGAAAAGGGTGACAGAAAATTTTATTTCATTGCAGAAATTTCAACGTTAAGTTCCGGAGTATGAAATAATCAAAACAATAAGTGAAGACAATTAGAGCTTTCAGAACAAAATCTTTTGAACATGGTTCATAAGTTACCTCGATATAGCACAAAAAGAACCATAATTCTAATATTTGTGGTTAGACAAGAATTAAAAATGATCCAATCTCTATTTCGCCCTATGTACTCAATGTACCTTCTTATTCGTACAGAAGCGACTGCCTAATGTAGATAAAAGGATCACCACTCTGTCGCATACGTTACTTGAACTTCAGTCTTCGGTGCTACAATCAGAAATACTCTATGTAATGGTTAAAACGCGCGCTTATTTTCCCTGTCATACGTCACATAAAGGTCACGGATAAGAATATATTCAAAAAAGTCGAAAGTTTAATCTCTTAATGCTTTATAACAGCTAAGGAAGATATATAGTAACAATTGTCACTCCAGCACTCTTAATGCCTGTTGCTTAAAAATTTCTTACGACAAAAAAGGTAAAATCTCGAGGTAATTCGTGCTTTAACGTTACGGACTGGAGAGAAGAACGTTGATGGGAAGAGAGAAGAGGGAGCGAGCGAGAAGAAAAGACAGGGCGGGCGGAAAGTGAAGGAATCCTTCGATCCCGGAGAGAAATGAAGTCTCTAAGGGCGGAGAATCCACGGCCCCGTCCCACATTGCTTTTGGCGCTGTAATTAGAGGCACAAGCATTCCCACTTCTCCACTAACGAAAAATATGAGAACAAGAGGGTTGGGGGGAGGTGACTCCTTTTTTTATTTTATCCTCCCATTAGCCACCCACGCCGCGACGCCATTCTGCCGCTGCAGATGTGGGCCTTGTTTTGTGCTCGGGGCCGTTTCGCCCAGGTCTCTCCGACTCAACTTCAAGCTCCTCGACCCCACGCCCTCCTTTAAATATTATTTTTTTCCACGCACTTAGGGCAAAGGGTGACTCGGAGCGGTTCCGTAGCGACGGGGATGGATATCTGCGCGCGCTCGGGCAGATCGGAGTAAAACCGGAGACGGGATCCGTGAGATCGCGCCCCGGCGCGTCATTTCATGCCGTGTCTTACCTCATTTATTCCGCCACCTGCAAGCGGGCTTCCATCGCATCGCGTCGCGTCATTAACCTCAACAGTGGCGTTGTAGAAGGAGGAAGGTTAGTGAATGGGGACGCGAAAATTCGCATTATTCAAGAGGCACGATTAATTCATTCCATTTATAACTCTGATTTTGCCTCTGAGTTAACTTTTTAACTAAAATCCATTCCCGCGTAAATCTTCAATATTATAACTCAAAGATATGCATGAAAATACTGTAATTATGAGAACTAGCTAGAAAAATATTTTAATACTTTAATATAGTAATAGGAAAAAAGAATAACCCGCGATTGTTAAAGAGGAACTTAAATATTACCCACGTGCGTCAGCCAATCCATTAGGCGATTATAGATAACTCCGATAAGATTAACTGAAAGGTGGTAGGAGAACCAAGTGGTAAGCTGGGACAAACCGATTATAGGATTAATGACTAGTATTGATGATATTGATAACGAAATGCATTAACCCGTTCACATTCATAGATTCAAAGCTAGAACTTAAAACGATCCTTCGGTAAGGCAACAATTTAAAGTTGAGACGAAAGAATAAGAAAGGAAGATGCTGTATATCATCAAGTGTGGAAGGATTCCTAAATGTTGAATGGCGAACTAGCGGCTTACCCACGTTTAAGTACAGAAAAAAAGTTAAAAATATATTTGGAAAGAAGAAGATCATTACAGTAAAATGCACTAAGATTAAGTTAATTGCACTCCAAAAAGTAAAGCTTTCCATTCACTGCTTAATGCAAGTGATTATCTAAACATCGTACTGACAATTACCATGCATTTTCAAGCATTTAGGCTGGCTATTGTGCATTTAATCGTCATTGTGTAATTTCAGGCACGTGTTTAACTTTGGGTGGAATGAAATGGAGCTAGAGAATCTATTTTATTTCACTCTGGTGTCTTCCCTTTACTCCTTGTTGAGGCAAGATCTGCCACCCGAAACAAAATATTAAAGGATTCGGGTGAGAGGAAGAGGGAATGACAAACGCATAAAGCGGAGAGAGCTCACTGGTCGCAGGGAAGGAGAGAACGAGTCGCGAATTATTCGTGTCAACGACGAGTTGTTCTTTGCTTGCCCCTCCTCCTCCCTCTCTTCCTCTCACAAAAGAATAAAATGCAAAATGACGGATGCAAGACGGATGGACCATCGTGAATTCTGTGAAAGAGAGAGAGAGAGAGCAGTCCTTCCGGGAGAGAAAAAACTAGTCTATAGAGAGGCGAGGCAAAATAAAAATCTCAGTTCTTCGTAGGTCGAGCGGCACAAGGAAAAAGACGTGTATCCGTCGCGTAGAGAGATGCATTGCTGAGAAATAGGTCTCGAGACGCTCGGTATCACGCTTCTCGTTGTTTCCTATATTATCCCCGCTTGAAATGATCAAAACAATCGATAGAGCAGCAAAACGCAAATTTATCCGCTCCTTAATGTTCATGGTGAGATCTTTCCAGTCTGGTTCATAAGATGTTATGAGTCAAATTTTGGCGCATTCGGTAGGAGGACCAACGTCTGCGAGCCAAACTATCAATAATATTCACCGTTCGTATTGCTAGCAAAGGATGAGGTCTATATTTTAAGGTCAGTCACACCAGAAGGGACTTGAAGAAGTTCAAAAATTCGAAATGTTTGTCAAATAAGATAAAGGTTTTCTCGGCGAACTAGCTGTAGAAAATCTTCTCGGGTTTTCCACCAGGTCAGGTTGTCCGGAGATTTTCTCGAAATGTTTGTGTCCCAGCGGCCAGCATTGAAGAGACAGGGATTTATCACTGGAACTGTGGGAAAATGCATAAATGGAAAAGGAATAGAAAATTGTTATTCCGCACTTGTAAAGCCTCAACTGGAGTACGCATCAAGCATTTAAGGCTTCAATAACCAAGATAATTCGAGAACAGAATATAAGATTCAAAGGAAAGAAGCGCGTTTTGTAAATTACTCCGATGAACGTACAGGAAGTGTCCAGACTTGAAAGGGGGGGGGGGGCTGAAACAGGTAGACCCTAGAGACTAGATAGTTATTCGCAACGTTAAAGTTAACTTAAAATTTCAAATCATACGAAATCGAATATGACGCTGAAGACATATTTCTACCCCTACACTACATCGTAGGATAGAAAGAAGTAACAATTTAAGAGAGACAATTTAACTATTGATCCGATACAAAAAATAATTCGCTTTTCCCACGCACAATACACGACCACAACGGGAAAAAGTACAACTTTTTCAAACACACTACACTTCTTCATTAATTGAGTTAACAAATTAACGAAGGTTTCTCAACTAAAAGTTTACTAAATGTCATGTGACCTACCACCGCCAGCCACACGACCTTACGACGACTCGGACGATAAAATGTAGATGTACACAAAGATTTTTTGCTTTGATCAATAAAGAGATACACGGCGCTGGGGGAAAATAAGTTGATTTAGAAATTAAAAATAGACAGAGGAAGTGGATAAAGGTAGCTGTAAGAAGAAGATGGCATGGAAGGCAGCAATTGAAGAGATAATTTCGGACGGAAGGATTAGAGGACGAGGCAAAGGAATTTTCAGAATGAGAGAAAGTAAAATAATTTAAGATTTATCAGGGGTGTTGTCAAAGTAGTTTAGAAGTGCAGACTTTCAAAAAGGATTGTTCAATAAAGTTCTTAAATACACACTTTAGGAAGTAAATAAACCAGAGGAAGAAGCCAAAAGCTCATATCATCCATCATCCTACTTTAAGGAAAGACCCTAGGGTTTACTGTCCGTCTCACGGACGTAAAACTAGCAATATTTGATAGATATATTTCTTCAGTTAGTTCTGCATGTAACAGTGGTTACTTATGTTTATATTCATGCTTCATGGCGTTTGAATAATCTTAACGACAATAACAATAATTTTCTTAACAATAGTGGTAGAATTAGGTTTCAAACGGTTTAATTTGCCAAGATACAATCATACTGTTAAAACCATTAAGTCCCAATATTTTCGTAGCCATGAGTAACCAAATCAACACTGGTTCCTCCCTCCCCTGCGGGACCAATTATTATTATTAATAAAAAAGAGAAATTATATTTACGTAAATGTAACCCAAAAGGCCAATAACATGGACTAAGCAAGGTTTTACAGAGCATGTAACTCATGAAATAGAAAATATAAAATAAAGAAAGGACAGTTGCAATACTGAGGAAGAAATCGCTAATAGATGGTTTCATATACCACGAAAATCAGATGGCCCCTGTGATTCGTGGGCCCCATGCCTGGTACCACGAGTTTAATCTAAGGCTGATTCAGAGACAACAATGAGACACACACAGATGTAGGAATTTGAAATCGCTTATTTTCGGTTGCCTCTTCAGCATTAATCCAACCAAGCTGTCATAGCCGGAAATATGATAACTGATCAAATGTCATGAAATGTTAAATCTTACGGATTGCAAACTTCGATCGAATTATTTCCTAATAATTGTTAGCTAACCAAAAGACCTAAGATAAGTGCATGATCAACCAAATACTATTTTTCATTGCCATATGAACTACCTAAACTATTGGGTGCACCACAATATTCCGAACAGTATTTTGCACGTCACGGGGAAGAATACTACAGTTCGTTTTTACCTCATTTTTTTCATTTACTATTTTTAAGTTCTGCAACACGTCACTAATAAAAAAAAATAGAATCATGCCACTAAAGTTTCATGTTTCAAGCAACTAAGAATATTAAAAAGTCTAGAGGCCCATTTCAAAAAAGTTACGACAGAAGTAATTAAGTCTCTCCATACGAGCAACGTTCATCGCTATAATTTACCCGTCGCAAGAATCCAACTTATACCCACGCTGTTCATGACGTGCTATGGTAATAGAAATTTTTGATGAGAGGCACCTATTTCCTGGGTAATTTATTTGATTTACATGGATGTAGCGAGCATCAAGAAAGTACATAACGTAAATCACAAAAGTGTGGGGTCAGAAGTCTTCATCAAACTTCATTCTCAACAAAGAATTCACGTAATCAGGAGAATAACAATGATAAGCATTCAGAAACTTCACCAGACTTGGCATAAAGTTTGTTTGGCTAAGAAGAATTCGCGGGAAGGAAGAAACGGAAACATGGGTAAGGTCGAGAAGGGGTGACTCGAAAAGCAGGGGAGAATATGGGAGTTGCGAGCGTAGAAAGGAGATACTTGCTCTTTTATACGGAGGGAAGATTATGGGAAACACTCGGAAGAAACTTTGGACATGGTTAAAAAGAAATAAGAGGAGGCTTTCGATTTTCGTAAGCTGAACGGGACCCTGCTACTCCCATAGGAGTTACGTGTTTTCCAAGAATAGTTCCTTTCTTTTCTTTGCCTTGATTTAAGGAGACACATCATTTGCGAGCACTGCAGCACTGCGTTGAATCGAATTCTTCACCTTTCAATGCCACACATGGTGCAAAAACAACATTTGCTAGCTTGCAACATTACATCTCGAATCAAATAGAATCGTTGGACAGCGACCGACAAAGAAGTAATGATAAATAAAATGAAATCACGAAGGAGGCCAAAAATTGTGGATTCACCAGAAGTATTAATCTCAATTCCTGGCATGACTAGCGAAGGTATTGCTGATGGTTACCTAATACATCTGTACCGATAGCCGTGATTGTCACTTCTCTTATTCATCCCCACTTATAAATGGATATGCTCGACCAGATGATATGAATATCAGTCTTAAGATTGATTCGGGCCACAGTAGAGTTCAAGGGATGATTTGAACATGAATGTCACCTATTATCATTTATGACAAATTTATTAGGCCACATGCATTATTGATATGAATGATGGTGGCCACATATCTGTTGCAAATCCTCCCAAGTAAATCACTTCTGAGTCCGAAATTACCAAAGATTCATTTAAAATAAACAACTGATAGAAAACAATTTCCAGAAATTAATGTAGCTCAATTAATACACAGTGTATGTCGATTAAGGTTGAAATTCTTGCACTCTACTCCCCACGCGATGAGTTTTACTCCAGGCCATTAAATGTGGCAGGCTGTATTGATATCACAAAATGTGGACCGTGGTTCATTTTTCACATGAGATCGACCAGCAGCTGCTTCTCAAGGAGTTCTTGCAACAGACTTTCTTGTAAAAAGGAGCCGTTTATCTTTCGCAGCAACACTAATTTCCCCGGCCTCTCCATCATTCCGTCCCCACCTATATACCCTACCCGTTCCCGTTATTCGTTCTTGCAATCCCTGCCACCTGTTTTTTTTCCTCAGCTTCCTTGCAATCTCGACAAGGGTTGTACGTTTTTGGCCCATGGAGTCAAGAGTGATTACGTCGATTCCTCGGCTCACATACAAGGAGTTTACCTCCAGAGCGCCATCAAAATCATTTAAGCATCGCACCCAAATATTTCGATCATTTTTAACATTAAGCCTCTTTCTTTGCAAGATACCATGCAAGTCCTGGCGATTATCACTCAAAAGCATTATGGTTGATGCAAAAAGGTGGAAAAATGTTTCACGGAAAATTAGGGAACAGGTCTTGAATTCGTTTCATGTGCTGCAATCGCTTACCTAGTTTTTACGCATTCAATCCTACGTCATATTTTTCTTTACCTCATCATCATAACCAGCCATCGATTCTAATCATGGTTTCGTGAGCTTTTCAGCTCGATTCTAGGATCGGGTATCCTCTTTCCATCAACATGAATTTAAACTCTTCATTACTTTCTCCAAGATTCATACCGGGCGGGCTGGGAATATTAATCCATTTTATCCCTTTTACATTCTCCCAATCGCTGACGGTAACGGAAACCACTCTAGAAGCAAAATGTTCACTGCAACCGTCCAAGGAACTCGCTTTATATATTGAGATTAGCGATTTGAACAAGAGGCAAGATGTGATGGATGGTGATCAAGTTTTGGGTATCCTATGAGCAGTTACAAAATGGCAATAACGTGAGCACGCGCTTTATTGCTACTCGTGATCGAGTCCCAGGTCTTCTTCTGACATTCCTCCTAATGACTTTTTGTTCAACAACATGATACTACGTGAGTCCAGCATGCCTCAAAATTCCGTGTTACAGCATTTTAATACGAAAGACAGAGCAGGAAAGATATCCAAACACACTGGATCAACTCGACCTCCGTCTATCCAATTTCAATCAACTAAAGATCAAAGATGCTTCCTAAAGTTTAAACCTTAATTCTCCTTAGGTGGGATAATTCAAAAATAGCATAAGTACATCACAGTGTGGTATTATAACCATTTCTTGCTATTGACGACAATGTATTAGGAGATTTAGGAAAAGATTATACTTGAAAAAATACGCACGTATAATTGGAATATTGAAAGTGATAGAAGTTATGATCGAAGAAAAAAATCAGCTGGAAATAGCTGTGAAAAGCTGTGGCAGCTTCCACATTTCAATTGTTCCCTCACAGAGATTAAAAACTACGTATGAACTTACTTAATTATTCAGGGTGAAGGGAAAACCAGCAAAGCCATAGATTCATGAGTATGACATCATAAGGGTTCCTTTCACTGCCATTAAATTAAAAGGTATTTTAAGATGAAAGCATGAAATGAATTAGAAATGGACTCCTTAACAACTCAATGAAATAAGACATTCATTTATGCTTAATTTCATAAAATACAATCTTTAATATACGCATATTAAAAATGAATAAAAATGCTCAATATCGTTTCGACATGAATCGTCGCCCAAATAAAGGAATTATAAAATGAATAAGAAGAATTACTTTATAAATTAAAGTAATTCTATCATTATGAAACATCTAAAATCCTGAAAGAAACAACTTACCCCATCTGAATATGTACTGCTTAAACGCATAAAATAAATAATTTCCAGGAATATCCTTCAAAATTCAATTCTATCATCAGCCTTCTATCACTGATACGGATTGCGAATCCGATTGAAAGTATTCACGTTTATGCATCGGAATTCCGAAACGATCAACCAGTGCACTCCACTTGCTCGATTAATTCCCAGCGTTCCGATTCTAAATAGGTTGACCTGGGTGATTCAGCAAAAAGGACTCATCTGCCGAAACAAATAGGAAAAAAATTAAATGCTTGCCCTCACTTCTCGTCAACTACTACATTTGAACTGAGGTTTAGAGGGAGTTGTTTTGGAAAGTACGCTCCGATAAAAACAGCACGGCAATAATGTGAACTTTGAAATTTTGTAAATCAAAAAAATAGCAGCGAGCAACCAGGGTGAGTTATTGAATGTTCAGGTTCAAAATGTTTCTCTAAATGCTCGCGAGAGGACCACGTTCACTCACAAGCGCGGGGGAAGGAACCGTGACGTGAGGGAGGAAAAATTGATAAAAACTGCCCGGTCCAGAGAGATTTTTCCGCTCCCCCAATCAACCAAC
Source organism: Platycnemis pennipes (assembly GCA_933228895.1). Taxonomy (NCBI): domain Eukaryota; kingdom Metazoa; phylum Arthropoda; class Insecta; order Odonata; family Platycnemididae; genus Platycnemis; species Platycnemis pennipes. Next base: position 88,551,629 of record OW121851.1, read on the forward strand.
TAACTTGCCGTTCGCTCATCCCTTCCACCCTTCACTTCCTCCCTCAAATGACTCCCCTGCATGTCTTTCCTCCCTTCAAACCCACCACGTTGAAACCCACCCCACGCCCTCTGTGTTCCTTCCTCGCCCGCTCCCGAAGTGCCAAATAATTCCCATTTCCTCTCCCTCGACGGACCGATTCGCTCTCCCGCACAAAATGAAGGTGTTATTAATGTCCCCTTGCGCGATATTGGACGCCATCTGCCGCCAAATCGCCCCTTCTCCCCCCTCTCCACTCCCTGGCACATTCACTAAGCCCCCTCCCCTCTTTTCTTGCCCCTTTTTCAGCCCTGTCTCCCCTTACAGCACCCCCTTTTCTTCAAGCCTGCATCTCACCCCCATACCTGCACGTTCCCTTTCGAATCCACCCGTTGCCGCGGCGCCATACATCATGGGGCTCAGGGACTCGAATCAAAATAGATGACTTTCCCCCCTCAGTCCACACCCTTAAAAATTACGATCGAAGCAATTAAGGGTTCCGCATGGCCGTGTTCTAGGCCTTCAACTGTTTGGGTATCCAAAGGAGGAATCCAGAAGGGAGGAACGTTTTACAAATAAAATAGGCACCGCAGATACCGCCGGCCATTTTGAGCGGGACCTGTATGAGCCTAGGTTGGCCTTAACCCTCTATAGGGCAGAAGTCCCTAGAGTTTTTTAATTACTCGGGTCACTACACGCTCAGTGGTTGACTGAGCGACCACATTTCCGAGAACGAGTGACTCTAATGAATAGAAGGTGAACCTAACATCTATCGATCATCAAGGCAACACAATTAAACGTATGCTGAGGAAAACTCATGCCAAAAATCAGGGATACCGCCAGGATTGAGGTGGTCGCTCAGGCGACCACCAACCTATAAAGGGTCCGCCTACAGTCACTCTCCGCTGGTTATCAGCTAAGATTATTGTTGCATACAACAAAACTGAAACCCTCTTCAAACTCCGTGCTACCAAAAGTAAATCATCACTAACTGGATAGGTACGCAATAACTTCACGTATCTGTTTATAGATCGCTCAATACATCTCTGAATCATCTGACTCGCATATTAAGTGTTGGGACCAAGAGTGATTCTATAGATTGCAAATGTAGACGGAAATCATTTGTTAAAATCCGATTTCGATAATATTGAAACAATGGTCTTGTGATAGGAAACTGAGCATCGCACACTAAAAAATAATTTGACTACGCATTTTTCCAATTAAGAGTTAATTATTAATATGAGTCAAGCCTACACGCTTATGCTACCCATGGTTAAACACTGATGGAGGAGGACGGAGGTCAATGGATTTATTGACTAAGAGCAATGTGGATTCTATTCACTAGCTGCAGTTATTCGGGAGAGTCGATGGACAATAAGGATAATTGCACCATAATTGGGTAATAATAATAATAATAAAAGGTCTTTATTGGGGCGAGATTGAGACAAAACTGTTCCTTCTGCCATCTAACCCCTCGTCAAAATAAATATATCAAAGAAATAGTGGTCAATACCTAAAACAATTACAATCTGAGATTTAAAAAAATCAGTAAGGAATACACTTATAGGAATTAAAGAATAATAAATTAACACAAAAGAAATATACGTACACAATATATCAATATTACATATCTAATATTGTGTGAAAGAATTTACAATGTGGGAAAAACGTGAGGATTATTATGCTTACATCCTTTACGCAAAAACCCACTGCAGGAAAACACCCACACAAGAAGGGGGGTTTGAAAAACCTGCGAAATCCTACTGACAGTAAAGCTAGTGTTTAAGAATAATATAGTAGAATAATATAATAAGACTCAAATATAATAGCATGTAATCGGGTATAAGTAGGAAATATTAAATGATCGGAAGGATGGAGTGACACCCTACATCAACTTAAGCCTACTCTTAACAAAAGGCAACAAGGCGTCAATAATTTAACCCGCTCGACAGACGGAATACTTAACTCGCAGCGCCCTCCACATACATCAATTTAGCTTACACTGAATTGTCGAGAAATGTGATGGATCACTTCAGACTCTATAAGTATAATGCTACTCACACGAAATTAATAAATAGTTAAATAATTTGTTCAAGCACAATGGGAGCATATAAAATATAAAATCGTACACTGTCCCTCAGCTATGAGCTTGGATTTTTCAAATTTATCGCATGTCATTGTCAATTGGGTATAATTGCAAAATCAGAATGTATTTTGAGGTAGTTGGGAGTACTCGAACTGGAAAGACTGTACAAATATTTAGTCCACACTTTAGATGAACTCGAAATGTATTGGTTTTCTAGTCCATAATTATGAGTATAAGTATGATAAGTTCGGCTATGATGTATATTAATGATAGTTGTTATTATATTTATTCCACCCTGCATACTTAATATTTCGGGTAATTTACCGTCCATGTAGGCAATGAACATTTGCAACCGTAATTACTACGCATTATTAGTACAATATACACGCATTTGATGTTTGAATAGATAATAGCAGCGAGCGGAAAAAAAACTAAATTTCTCATCCTAAAAACGCAAATCAGAAGTGAAAAAGGCGAAACATTTCCGTCTGAGGGATTTCATTCACGGAGGAAAAAGTAGTCGCAATTTCCTTCATTCAGATCGAAGAGCTTATTTATACGTTTCCTTTTTTTCCTTTAAAGAGAAAGATTGCAACAACATATTCAGCCGCTGGAAAAATCTGTGAATAGAACCTTAAATTCCTCTTTGAAACATGTTGGTGAAATAAATAAAAAAGGCAACAAATGCGTTATAAAAGGTAGAAATGAAGCATCTAGCTTCAGAGTGCTAGAAGGGATTATTATTTTCTTTGCGTCGTATTAATGAGAAAAGACGAAGAGTTTCAACGAAGACGCGACGGGAAATCGCGAGGAGTTCCAACGTACAACTTGGAAATAACAGAAACTTTATGAAGCAATATATGGAGTTATTCTGTCTGATTTTGAGACAAAGAAGAGTGTCTAAGTTTTCATTACTATCTCCTTCCTCCTTCACCGACTATGAATCCTCCTCATTAATTCCACCACGATAAACTTTTAGTAATGCTCCTGAATCGCACACACTTCTATTAGCACAGTAAATGAAATCATAGAGGCAGTAATAGAGTACAGAGTTAACAATTTCCCCTGAGAGGGATGGAAATGAAATATGGGACTGAGGACGGCATGAAATGAGAAAGAATCTCTGAAGAGATTAAAGAGGACTTAACACAGGACAAACGGAAATCTGCTGGTAGGAAAAGTTATAATTAGTGGGAGGGTATGTTGGGAGAATAGAGGTAAGGGCAGAGACTACAGAAAATCGGACCAGCATTATTAACACTATTAGATGGCGAGGGAATATCACTTAACTTTAGCGAGCCTTTCTTTCAAAATGATCGAGTAGGTGTGGTGGCTAATATATTGGCTCCCCATTCCGAGAACCCGGTTCGATATCCGGAAGAGCAAATTTTACAATGAATTGCCGGTCTTTCCTTGGGTTTGGTGAGAAAAGAATTTCAAGCTGAGTACACCGACCTTTGGCCGTAGTACTAAGATTTAAGTGTTCTCTAGCAATCCCTAGCTACTCAAATAATTTCACGAAGATCAAAGTCACGAATGTTTGGTTGCACAAGATAATAATACAAAAAAGATTCGAAGTGATTAAAAAATCTAAGATCACATGGGTAATAGTTGTTTTAGGAAAATGAAATAGTTTCAACTTCAAGAAGAACTTCGGTGAATACTATCCCTAAGATTAGAACATGAGATCAGAGATGAACAAACAGACACTATCTGTGTAAATCAGCCGCTACTCTAGTAAAAGATAAGCACTACGATATGAAATTGATGTTCTAAATCCACATTCCTCCTCTCTTCACCACTCCTGCGATTAACCCTTGGGCATAACCCGGAAAGATTTTTCAGATCAGCGGAGCGATTTCCTTTGAAAAGAGCGAAGGAACTTCTTCGAGGCATCAGGGCGATTTCTAAGGAGTAGCAGAGCGATAATTCCCTCGACCAAGTTCCGCACTAGTGAATATCTCTAAAGGAGAACAGATAGTGCGAAGTCTGATTCCAGACCATAGTCCAACATGCTGCTTATGATACATTTTCCATATAAATCAACGGCAATGGCATTACCTCATTACAACCTTAGATAAAAGAAATGACCAATTGAGGTGCAAACATTTCGTCATAGACGGACATTGAACATTATGATTGCTCAAGAAATTATACGATGAAGTATCTATGCTTACATTTTATTTATATCGAAAATATAGTTTTTGTATCTCAAAAAACGGTTATGCCCTTGCTTGTTTAATTTGGAATGCAATTGCTCTGACATCAAAGGAATATGCACGCTTCAAATAATTGAGACAATTTCATAGAATTGACTGCAAAAGAGTATCAGGTTCGTTTCTCAATGATATTTTTGATGTTGGCTTCATGAATAAAGCTGGTACTAGAGGAAAATTGTGCATCAAGTGGAAATAACTCAGGTGTATTTCACAGTGAAAATTAATATATCAACCCGAATAGTTGATCAGCTGTCATTAGCAAGTCATGATTTTTATCCCAAACATTACTGTTAAAGTTCACCTCAACCAATCCTTCATCAGCGTTGACTCCTATAAGTAAAACGAACAGGTACCCAAGGAACAGCTTTCTTGTCTGCTAAGGGTTATTTAATCTTAACAGTAATATAAATTTGTTTCTCTTTGTTATTTTAGAGATTAATTATTGAGCCTTTCATACATATTCTTCACCGAAAACATTTATTTTGTTACTCTCACTTGGAAAAAAAAAATTTTTAAGTTCGTTTATCTTCCGGTAACCTTCATTAGTGCTCTCTAGAGCGGCAATTTTTTCTATTAAAGTTTTTACTGTAAGTTGATAAAAAGCTTCATCGAAGAATACTCTTTGATGCTGGATGAATGAACGAAAAAGTTATCTACAAGATTAACGAAATTTTTGGCCCATGATTCAATTTCTCCAAACGGAAATATACATCTCTTGGATCAATACGTGTATAAGTGTTGCCACCATAAACACCTACAAACTAAACATTTCCTCCTCTTCTTCACTCTTTTCTTTTCTAAGTCGTTGAAAGCGGATTTAATTATTCTGGAGCACTGGCGTGAATGTTAGCAATATTAAACCCTACATTTCTCCGCACCCCGCAAAAATTAATCTAGTAAAAATCTTTAATAAAAATTAATTAAGCACCAAATGGAGCACGAATTATAAACGATATCCGTTTACAGCAACGATCGATAAAGAGGTTACGCCCCTAAGTGCACTCCAAATATTGAATAACACTAGAGAGAGGGAGAAGGGTAAGAAGGTAAGTGGTCTACGGGTGGGGTAAGGGGAAACAACCCCCAGACTCCCCTCTCATCCACCGAATGAATTTGAACTCGGCGTGCCCTTTCCTCCCACACCGCTCTCACCCCCGAGCACCCTTCAACCTCCACACCATACGAAGCCCCGGGGGAAGCAATTCAAACGACTGATCTTATCCTCCTCCCCTTGCGGACCCTCCAGCTGGAACTCATCTCTCCTCCTCTTCCTCCTTCCGAACCCTTTTCCATCCAGCGCGACATCCTCGCACCTCGACCCTTACCGGGCCTGCTTAGCCCCCAAAAAAATTCTCCCCCGACTCCTAAACTTGTTCCTCCCTATGTCACGCCATCCGTAAAAGACGAAATTTTGGAATTTCTCAAGTTTACGGTTCTATTTCGCCGAGGTTTTAATGGATTCGGTGATGGAGGAACACTTTTTACGCCTCCCTGGGGTTTTTTTAAATTGCGATCGACGAGCAATGCAGTTGCAATGTGCTGAGTGGAAAGGTAGTAAACGGATGCAAATTGGAAGGAAACTATTTCATCCATAGAGTAATCCTGAGTTACGGCTCCGGGAGCCATCGCCCATTTCATGAATCCAGATATCCAAGGGGATATCCGAAATTGGATTTTATTTCTCACATTACGAGTCAATATTTTCATTTCTTCGGCCATGATTTTTGATTTCAAATGAGCCTTAACGAATAGCAAATTCGTACACAATTTGTTTCATCTATGTAGCTTCAAGCCATTCTGGTTTGTATCGCATATGAACATTTTCATCATCGTCGCGAAAAGTGTTTGACTACGGCCATTTTTCATTTATTCTTCATCACCGGCAGCTGAGAATGAAACTTACCTCCCTTGCACATTGACTTCATAATTACTACATGTGAATACACAATTCGCATCCAAGATTTAATGGCAATTAAACTTCGGGAAGTCAAGTGAGCATGTTATTAAAATGCCGACTGTTCATAAAGTCAATGTTTGTTACCATCATTCCTCGTAATTTTCCTCCACATTTATTGCTTCCTGTCCTGGTGCCATACAAAGACATTCCTTGACCAACTTAAGGTATGAAATCTCTTTGATTCAGTCAACGTAGCACCAAATATGTTCACCATCGTTCATCTATTAACCTTAGTGCAAACCATATAAGTCTCTAATAGTATTATGTATCCATATTTTGTCACAATTATTTAACATTAAGTCTTCACCAAGGAAATTCCCGATTTTTACCGCCCTTTCTTCTGCATATTTTTCAAGGCAAATTCATGCGAGTATGTTCTGAAATCACGCTACCAAAGATGAAGTTTAGTTGGCATATTTCAGCTATCTCAGAAATTATCACCTTTTCGCAAGCAACATTTATGAAGTCAACATACTCCCTTAGGTTTTACCGGAATCTTTACTCTTAGATATCTGCTGTAACTATGGAAGAGAGTAACAAAATCTCAGGAATTCTATCAAAGTAACTATAATAACTTAAATCAATAATATAACAATTCTTCTGCCAGTGTAGTTACTATTTTCCCTAAATTATTTATTCCACGATCACAACAATTTAAAAATATAACCCTCATTCACGTGCCCACACGTACAAAGAACTCAGATTCTTATCATCTAAAGAACTCGTTGGGATATATACAAAAGGCAGCTGTTTGTCTTTGAATTGTCAGCGATTCCTTGAATTTCATTCATACCTGGCCTAATTCTGACTCCCCTCATCCCTAGGGAGTTATTCGAGCAAAAATAAGGGCTATGAATTTTAATGTTGGCGCATGATATTCTAGACAAATGATAATTTACCCGGACGATCGTGGTTACAAGTAGTAATGCTGCTAATTTCGTCCTTGCATCAAAATTGGCAATTCTGCGATTGCATAAAAATGGTTATTACCTTAATGAATAAGTTATACCCAAAAAATGACCAAGGAGATCCATTATCTTCCTTTCTTCCTCGGATATCTTTCGCATACAAACAAAAAACGCATATATGTATTTGTTTTATGTTGTTGTTTAGCTTAGAGCCTGATCTTGTGAGCTCTGTGCATTTATCGTGCAATTTATACTTCACCATAAACATGTCAGTGACGCTTCTCGTCATTGGACATTGATTGTTATGGAGCCTATTAGATTAGGGCAGCTTGTGGCGCCGCCACAAACTGGCTGCTGACTGGCTGCCGTGCCCCGCGACCAGGTTGGCAGCCACTGGTGGCGGAGAGTCGTGGCGGGGCATAGTATTATACCGAGTCTATTACACTGGGCAGCCAGGCTGCGCCGCCAGTCCCACCACCACTCGGTTTGGCCACCACGTGGTCAGTATACTGTGCACCAGTGATGAGAGAACATGTCGGACAATAAGTATGCATACATGCTCCTCCTTGTACTTTTAATGAAAAAGATAAGGCGAAGGGAGAGAAAGATGCATGTACATCCTATGCCATCGTTAAGGGAATCTAAAGGGTTGTACTATACTCTTTTTGATGAACTGTCTTCAGATGAAAACAAGTGTTTTAATTACTTAAAAATGACTAAAACGTCCTTCTTTGAGTTATTGTCATTTATAAAGGTTCATAAACAGGCTTCATAGAACTACCGTACGAACGAACAACGAGTGATTGGCTGCGCCACCGGTTGCCCTGCACTTGTCGCCGACTGAGTCATCGGTGGCGCCAGAGTCCTCTGGATTGCCAAATGATAACTATATAGTGGAGTCGTCGCAGTCCGCCATTTTCACTCCTACAATAGCTCGCTGCCTGTGAGGTGGCATAGGCGCTAGGATACGAGTAACACTTTTTTCCTGAATTTACATTTACAAAAAAGCGAAATGGGTTGTTGTAGTGCACTCAATTGTTCCAATAGAGTCAGTAAAAGTCTTCGTGTGTTTGTTTTTTCTCGGCATGCCGTGAGAAGAGCGAAATGGCTGCAAATGTGCCATAGGGACAACGTTGTATTCTAGTCTTTGTGAGGTACGTATGCAGGTTATTTCAATACATTATTTTCATTTTTACTATCACAATATCATATTTTAAGGTTTGTAACGGTCAATGATAGTTATTTCCTCCCAGTTGTTAACCATTGCAAGTCACTCCAACGTGGTAGTGCATGATCAGTGTGCAAGGAACATACTGGAAACGTGCCCTTGTTCTGAAAATGTTTTTGCTAAGTTCGCAATCTGGTAACGTGATTTATCATTGATATTTCTAACGTGAGGTTTCTATCTTCCAGCTTCCAAAAGCTCAGACTTTGCTTACATCTTAAGGTCCAGCTATGTCATTGCTTCTCTAAAGAGCATGGAGATTTTGAGAAAATAAGGGTCATTCCACGTCAATTCAATTTGAACAGGAAATCGCCAAAAAATCGACTATATAGTTTATTATTGGAAATCCAGAGGACTCTGCTGTGGCACAACTTGCTGCGCCGCCTAGCGGTCTAGTCTAATACGGGCCTTAATGTAGTCTTTTATAGGTTTTCAGATTTTTCTATTATTTTTAAAATAATTTCATATCATAAAATAAGACTTTAAACACATTTTAAAAGCAACATAATTTTCCTCTAAATATCAAGCGAGACTCACAGCAGTATTTTGGCAAATATGGCACAGATTGTCCTGCCACATTTTTTTTTAATGCCCAAAATAAGTTGATTATGGCAATTTAAACTTACAATTATAGCACCTTATAGCATACAAAGACTCACAATGCATTTTTAACGATAGCTGGTAACTGGAGGAGCCTTTCACAAAGGAATTCATGTAGCGCAAGCGAAAGGTTGGCTACCAGTTAGCTCAGCGCCAGAGGATTTTTCGACGATTATGATAATATAAAAATATTCACCAAGGAATTATAAAAGAGAATTAAAGAGAACGAAAAGCAGACAAATGAAAAGGTAAGCAGTTGAGTATGAAATATGTATACTTTACTTCAAGATTGGTTCTTTAAAAATGTGAGCTGCAACAAGGTGTGCCTCGGACAAAAAATAATTAATGATCATGATCAAGATCATTGTGTTTATACATTTTTCACGATTATCTTCACCATTATTTTTTCCAAGCATAATTAGTCTAAAATTAATTCTTTCTGTTGAAAACTAATTTCCTCAGTGCCCCATGATGCTCCTCCCTTACGCCCCTGTTCATTAGGCCGGAGTGCTGATTCCTCGATCTTGCTGACTGGTCCTTTCCTTCATTTACCTCCTTTGATATTTCCAACAAATCCATTACGTCCCGTTGTGTGCAGAAGCCATTTGGTTTCAAAATCAAGCTGCGCCCCAAGAGGATCTTTCCTCTTAAGCTCTACTACTTCAATAAATCTAATTTTGTCTCTCCGCTTGTAATTCAGCACCCGCCTGGACCACATTGTATATCGAAGGATTTCATTCTTCCATGGTCAGCTTTCTCTTACTCTATGTGTATGCTTGCTCTTACTCTATGTGTATGCTTTCACACTCTACCTTCATTTCTCTTGCAATATGTTCTTTGAGTTTATTAGCTATTTCCTCGCTATGAACCACAAAATTGTTCGGGCTCTTGTATACTTGATGCCCGCTGCCCATCTTCCATGTCGCCTCACTGCTTCCGGGGTGGATTTTCCTTCCGTCAACATCCTGAACTTTGATATCACGCCTACCGTACGGCGTATCTTATTGTCGTACAAATATTCTGATTATTCTGTCATATTTTTCCTAATTTTCCTTCCATTATATGTAATTTTATCCTGGCTGATGCATGAATTTTCTCATTTCTCTATTCATGAAGAAAAATTTATCAATGATGGTGATACATTTCATCCTATTTCCACTCCCACACTAATGATTTAGCCTAGATATTTCTCCTATCGCTCAGGATGGCAACTTGGTTCCCACACGTGTTACTAGGGCATTTTAGGCCAATTTACAGTTTTTAAATCATATGCAAAAAGAGTAAACACTATTTAACACTAGCAAATACTATAAACCCTAACCATCAGAGCAGAAAACTTGCATTGCAGGAAAAAGATGAAAAAGAGTCGTTTTTGACCGAAAGCAGTTCAGCTAGCCTCGTAGTCGTTCTTTTTACCGTTATTCGTAGATATGCCTCGAAAATATTATTTGTTTTACCACGAGTAATGAAACGGAGTTATAAATTAGTTTTAAAACCCATATTTTTTCCCCGGTGACATCCTCGCGTCACTCCATCTTCAATCAAGGTGAGCTCTCTCGATGATCCGATCCCCGGTACCGATTTTCCTCGGGTGGTTCTCCACTCTGTACGTGCATGATCCGCCTTAATAAGACCTTTCCACAATCGCAAAAAAAGAGGAAATTTCCCCCAGCGCAATCCGCTGACTCGTGGATTAAACGACCCCGTCGATAGAATGCTTAACTATCTGCCGCTGCCTATCTATCCATCTATCTCCGTACCCTTTGGAGATCCCACCAGAGGGGAACGAGTGAAGGGGGTTTTCAAACCCACTCCCCCCGCCACCGAGCTCCCCCATTGGCTCCTCGACCGGGTCGATGGCACACACTAATCCTCCATGCCAAAGCAACCCTCTCGACCGCAGTGTACCCCCCTCCCCCTTCTCCCAACCACCTTTCCCGCGCCCACGCCCTCCTCCACCCCCCGACGCTAGAGTCGCCTCCTTCGAGAGGCTAAGTTTCAGAGAATGAGAGAGAGAGAGGAAGAGATATACAGGGAGGAGGGGGGATCCGAGAATGATAATTTAGATAGGAGGAGGGATGGGGAAGGGTAAGATAGAGTGGGAACCTGAGTGGGGGGAGGGTGAAGAAGATGAAGGGGGTGGAACGGTGGGCACGGGAGCGAGACGATAAGTCAAATGGCGCGAGAGAATGTTATCAAAGAGGTTTTAACGGCATGGGAACTGCGAGAAAGGAATAGAGTCACACGGGAAGTGCCTTAAGAGAAGGTAAGATGTTACATCACCTTGCTACTTTCAATATACCTATAATAGAATGTCACTATTCCAGACTTCAGCGCAAGAGTTAATTTTAATTTCATAACGACGTTGAAACCCTGACGAGAACCTCATATCCATTATAGATACAATTTTATCCTTTAAGAAGTTGTGCTCCAACTACTCGACAGGCAAGAGTGGTAAGAAATCTTTGATAAAATAAACGTGCATTTCTTAACACGCACACAAATTTGGATGGAAGAGTCTCTGATTTATCATCAAAAATGCGATGGAAAGCATGAAATATTTTTTGAAAATATCCAATAAAAAATACATTTGGCAATTTTTCGCACAAATCCCATTCCCTTTTTATACCTCAGCTGTGACATAGACAACTAGGTAGTATTACGATGTTAAATGTCACGATCAGACACTTAATGTGATGGAGGAATGGTCTGGAGACAGATCTCAGGTAGTTGGCACGACTGGCACCCCTTAGACGTGTCTAATGAGATCTTCCTCATGGGGTTCTCTCGAAGTGGATGGAAGGTTTTTCGGAGAAGGCAGGAGGAGGAGATATCCGGGGAGGGAATCAATTCTAAATGGATTTGGCGCGAGTGGTAGGGGGAAACTTGAGGGGGCGGGAGGATATTTTATTTTTTTTCTCTCCCGGATCCGTAAGATTCCTTCGCTGAATCGAGGGTGCCGCTGTTGGAGACGAAGAATTGGGAGAATGTTTGGAGGTGGTGTTTTAAATGGCCCGAGACTGCCCGAACGAGTGGAATGGGAGACGAGGGCGAGAGAGTTGGATACTTTATAGAGTTTCGCGGAATTCTTTTCAACTGGGACTTTCCAAAACTTCTCGCGACTGCGAACTTGGGGAGATTTCTTTTGTGAGAAGCTCTGCGGATAGCACGTGTGTTTAATGGAAAAAAACGAGAAGCAAATGGTACGAAGTCTGAGCTTGAGCAATGATTCCAACGAAGGTGCTCTTTTCCTTCTTCGTTCCGAAGTGCTTGAAGGCGCTGAATCCCAAATAGTGTATCTAAATGCATATCCTGCCTGCCATTAAATGATATGAAATGCCACAGAAAGTTGAGAGGAAATATTTTTTGGGGCCTGTAGGAATGGATCAAGTATTTCAAAGGTAAGGAGCCGTGAAAAATGAAAGGAAATGGAATGAAGGAAAGAAATATTTAGAGAAGTGAGTGGTTGTAGTTACCACATACTATTCAGGGAAAGATAAATCCTAAAATCTATGTTCCGGCATTCATTTCCCATATTATAGGCTTCTGGAGCGATGAAAATAAAGGGATAGGTGGCTTCGTGTAATTGACTATCCGTCAGATATGTCATCCCCTTCAATATGATAGCGCAAAAGAAAGAAATGCTTTCTTCGATAATGATTATGACGTACGCTCTGTACAAATTCCAAAGGAGTGCATATGATTAATTTATAATATTCTTTCTAAAGCAGCATTATTATGCGTAGAAGAGAAAGCGCTAAATTTTGGTACACCACAGCGTATGACTGAGAGCCACTTATTCGCCTGAATGTAAAAAATGTTACATATTACCGCGTATTGAAAAAATAATTAATTATCTGCGTCTCGATTGAATAGATATTTATCTACCAGGGAATTTACGCTGCCCAAACTTATTGCGTTTATATTTGAAAAAAACGGAAATACTTGAAATATTTCTTATGCAGTAAGAATAGTTCTTCCAATGATCAAACATTTCAAGTATTCAACCATGGATTTTCGGGCCTGAAGCGAAACAACGTCAAGAATCTCTCTTTTCTTCTGTCTCAGTCCGTGAGCTATTTGGAAATCTTCCCACATCCAAAGTTCAAAAGGTCGTCGTTTTTGCAACGTCGAACTCCCAGGAGACGAAGTAAATGAATAAAGAACGAGATAAATAGGAGAAGGAACAAGGATTCCTCCGTACCATCCACCTTTCATAGACACGCATTTAATTTATACGGCTGAGCCGGTAGTGGCATTCTTTTTTCTTCCCTTTGTTCCCATTCAGGGAGATCGAAAGTTCCACTGCCTCGGTATAAAGGGTGTGAGGGAGGAAGGAGATCGCGAGTGGAGAGAGGAAGAGGGGGAGGTCGAGGAAGGTGGAAAAAATGGAAGGCATTAAAGAGGATGGCGGTATTCAACGTGGTACGAAGTGGGAGGGACCACCGGAAGCTCCGCTGGATCAGGTGGATCCTGCCAAATCGGAGCGGAATGGGATCGCGGAGGTTAAAGGTCAGAGGGAATTCGAACACGCAGGCGAAACATAAGATTGGCATCCCCTGAGAAGGCAGACAAGATGGGAGACTATCCAAATGGACGAGAGGAAAAAAATTACGGAAGCATAATGACGTTCACGAAATGATGGTGAAAGTAGCGAAGAGGGGATCCGTTAAAACAAGACAAGATACAAAACAAAGGACTGACTCTCTCATTTTGCACAGGCTTCCGATTCCATTTCGCTAAATCCGGTTTCATTCGTGAGGATAAGCCTCCTGCAGTGAGACAATTGAACCTCATTGACAGACCCCAGTTCGTGGAACGCGCGTAAATTTAAGAGCCTTCCGTTAATTCTTTTCGAGCAACACTTTGGGGGTTACTCGGAAAAAATTACACCGGGTATAGGGGAATATTTGTAATACCCCTTCCTCAGGCATTTCGCAGGTTTCTCAGGGCACTGGGGTCATTTATGCCACAAGCATATTTACTTCGTAGCATTAATAGGTTACTTCCGATTCTTTGCATTACATTGAGAAACATAACTATCATCCGATAAATAAATGTTATCGATAGTGGTGATGAGAATGTACCTGCCAAATGAGTTTCATTCGCAATGAGAAACTAAAAAGGGTAGAACAAACTAAAAAGGGTAAATTTACAAATGTTACAGAATTCCTCAAAAATCATGAGAATGTTATATTTGCATCAAAATTAGATACAAATTCACAGGATACCGAATAATGCTTCTTAATTTGAGGTTGTAATATAATTAATTAATGAAAAATAAAATGAAAATGGCCCTGTAGCCGTCTTCTCAATCTATTTGGTTTATGCTTTTTCTCCAAAATTATTCATTATTGATGCAAGAAGAATAATTTTCACCATTAGTCAGATTAATTTATCTCAACCAATAAAAGTTTTCATTTTTATGATCACCAACCGATGAGTATCATGCCAAAGTTACGCAACATGGAAAAGAATCAGGAATTATGGCTTCATTCATTTACACTGATCGAAAAAGATAACCGCTTCATAAAGAGAATAAACATTTGGAATCCATATTGCTTTATTAATGTTCTTAATCTTTCGATTACAGAAACCAAAATCGCAAAAAATGTAGGTGACAGGAACATAGTACTACCCTGAGATACAATACTGTCACAATATGGGTCAGATAAGGTTGTACCGCCTTATTTTCCGAGTTTTTATCATATCCATCCCGAGGGCCCGGTTCGGATACTGGCTATGGCCCAGATTTTTCACTGGTATACTGTTTCTTACTTGGGCGCAAGGTGGAGAGCACTTTACTTCAGTATTCCGTGGTCGGATGGAACGTTACATTGTGGACTCCTTGGTATCATTCGTTTAGAGCAAGCTAATACATATTTGCTCCTTAAGTGTCAAAAAAAATTATCCCCAACCTATTCAATCACCCACCTATTCTAAATGGCACAAATAACGTTCGCTGTCGGCCCTCATCCCAATTGTCTGCCAAACACTGCCACTCGTTATTACACAGTCCATCCAGACCTTCATCACTCTGTGAAATGGTGTGTTTCCTTAATTCAAAGATTCTATTTCTATGTGTAGGTACATTCTTTCTCGGATAGAATTCTTTCCCGAATACCCTTTTCAAGACTTTGTTTTAATATCCCTATTCTCCCAATTCATTCCATTGTCTTAGTACCGTTTTTATTAACCTTCAGGTGTTATTATGACATTCTCCTTTCAAAATTGATTAATTTGTTTCTTGAATACCCACTGCCGTTGTCATGGCAATTTCGCAACACGTTAATTTGTACCCATCTCTGTATCATTCTCTCTGACTACCTTGACACCTTTCACATTCTTGCCTTACTCATTTATTTTCTTCATGTTTATGTCTCAGGTACCAAATTATATTTACTAAATTACTAAATTATATCTCATTTACTAAATGTACATTGTGTACTAAATGTACATTATTTACTAAATGTACTAAATTATATCTCATTTAGGAGTTTTCAGTCGAAAAAAAATACTGAACATGATATTTAAGAAAACTGCTCTTCTTTTAATTAGATTTTCGAGCGGCATGCATAGGTAAATTTAAAAAGTACTTTTTCCTTATTTCTTGTTTTAGCATGGAAAGAATATAACTAAAGAAGAATAGGATATAAAACGTAAGAATATGGATTGTGATATGAGGTGGACGACGAACAAACAAATAGTACAATAAAATACGTCAGAGGAATGTGATATGTCGAAAAGATTGGAAAATATGATCAGTGATGGAGCAGGATCAACAGTAGCTAATCGGAGCGGAAGTGAATAAATAAACATTTTGAAGCCCCCTATGCAATGAAATGGTGCTCCTGAATGCAACTGAATACTCTCAAAGTGTGTACAAATGAATGTCACAGTCCAAGAGCATTATCCAGAATCCGATAGAATAGTGTATAATTCACCGAGCTAGAAACATAAAATGGAAAACAATATCTTTCAGCCAATAACCACTTTGAGTTTTACTTACCCATCCTTTACAAGATATATACTTAGCATTAATACTTCTCAGCCAGTAGACGCGTAATATTTCTATAATCATGATCTGAGACACTATATCTTTCGGTATGACTACAACCTGTCTAACTAAGCGAAGCGCCTGAACAGTTTTTTGAGGTTAATATAGACCCAGGTATATGCAGAACACGCCTTATGCAATAGTGATTCAGAATTAAGTGGTAACCTTCGAGGGGTATACAATAACATACAAAATAGCTATCAGTCCACTTTACACCTTACCAATGATTTCCCTAAATCTTAAGGAGCACTGAAACATCCCTACCCTCGAGGAATCTAAATATTCAGTCTTCGAGAGTTCCGCAAACTACGTTACTCCTTCACTGCCAGCCAAACTTTAATCGCCTCAGATCTAGAATAGAACTGAAATCTCTTCTTTCCCCGACAACTTAATGCCTTCTCGCTAACGTCGCTGCATCACTGTGTGAGAGAAAAACCATAATCATAACGTTGGCCACATGAGATATTGAGAGATAAGGACAAGGAAAAGCTTCGCGGGGGAAACTGCGACAGCGGGAGAGGGAGACCAAGATGAGAGAAATAAGGAAACGGCCACCGTCTTGAGGAGATGAAAGAGACCTCGAATTTTCGTCGGAGGAGGAAAGAGTCCCGAGGGCCAAAAATGTCGCACGAATTCCACAGTCGCGAATTCAACACGCTTCCTCCCCCCGTTCAGACTCACCAAACCCCTTCTACGCCTCCCCATCCACCCGTTCCGGAGGAGAAAATGGAAGGAACGAACCATCCTTCTCCCCTCCCATCCTCTTTTGAGGGGGAACGCCATTTGGACCCCAGGGAAGGGGAACGAAAGGCTCCCCACACCTTCATTCCTCGCTCTAAGAGAAAGGGGGAGGTGTGGAAGAGAGCCACGCACACACATACATAAAAACCATCCCCCGAGCCACGGTGGGCGTGAGGACAGGAGCGTGGGGGAGGAAGAAGAGAGAGAGAAGGCGCGAGCAGCTGCGACATCTGCCGGAGTGCATATCGATTTCGCCGGATCGTGCGGGGGTGGAGGGGAAGAGAGAACGAGGGAGGGGGGAAGATATGGTCGGGGGTCGCCGAGTCCCGCGGAATCCGCGCGGACGCCTCAGAGGGTCGCCTGGCTGCGGGAACGAATGTGGGGGAGAGGAGCAGGAATGAATCGGAAAGGAGATGGAGAGGTGAGAGAAGAACGAGAAGAGGAACGCGAGGACAGAATTCGGAGGGGGAAAAGAGGAAAAAAAAAACTCGGCCAATACGTCGAAAAACCGCCGGCATTCATCCCTCGCCACCTTCCGTGCTCTTTTTCCAAGAGGACCATTTTCAGCTTTCTTCCTTTTTCCTCCACTCGAACCATTCCCAGTCCCCTGGGATAAAAAGGAGACTATTTTTACAACATGTTTGCATGCTCGTATTCTTCAGAAGAGGATAAAGGTTTAGTGTAGCGAGTGAAGTACAGGCTTGTCGTCCCAAGGGAGCGGCAGTGGCAAAGATTTTTAAGTAAAATCCCCTTCCCATCCTGAGAGCCTCATAGAGAGTACTCAAGTTCAACACTCCGTCCGTAAGATGGAACGTTCACATCTGCGCTTGTCACTGGAAGTAGGCTATTGCCGAAATAGTGATTCGCCTCTACCCTTCTCCCGTCACCTAATTATCATCACTCCATCTCTCGTCTACGTACCAATAAAAATAATATAATAATAATATAAATCACAGTGTTCCACCGGAAGTTGAGTCTGAGTGATGAGGGTGGAACTCATCAAGTAAAAGCCACAACGGCGAGTGAAAATCACGCATAACGGTATGTGAGTCAGTTCCTTTCCCTGAACCGCTTTCGGTTTCCTGGATTTGATAACCAGGTAATCAAACTCCTTTGGATTAGGCGGGCATTTGGTCAGAAACATCTCCCTAATTCGAAACAGAGAACTCAGGCCAGTATCTCATGAACGCTCCACCCGGGCTACATATTCTGTACTTAAATGTACCAAGTCCTGATGAAGACAATCGTCGAATAAAAAGTGAGCAGGAAGAATGGAAAAGGCCGGCCTCGTATGAGTTCTATAGAACAGGTCGTAAAGGACGTGAAAGAGAGGAACTACGTTAATATGAAGAGGTAGGCCTAAAGAAGAATCGAGTGGAGGGCTGCGTCAGACCAATCCTAGGATTGTTGACGAATGATGATGATGATGATGAAATGTAAAAATAGAAGAACCCTTAATAACTGCATTGTTTATAACTTTCTATTGCGGGCTCCAAAGAAGATATGAAGGGTGAGACTGAAAAGGCCATAAGCGTCCATAAGAGATAAGGTAGGTTGGAGAAATTTTGGATACCCACGTATGAGATCATTGCGTCAAATCTCGGTATCGAGAAAGGCCCAGTGGTGTAAGGTAAACGCAGAGAAATGAGGAGAGGCTGGTAAGGGGGGCGGGTTCCAAGTGGTGGAGAACCCTGGCAACGAAAGTTCCCTTCAATGCCCCACCGGTAACCGCTGCCTCTCACGCGGTCCGCGCCTTCCCGTTTGCTCGATTCGCATCCGCAGCTTCTCTCCCCCACCACGAGAGGACTCCACCACCTCTCCTTCCAAACACATGCGGCGCCCACACACACAAACATCAGCAAAACAATGAACATCCCCTTCTTTCGCGCGTACTCCAGCAGCGCTTGTACGCGTCCTCCACCCCCACCCCCCACACCACCACCCACAGGCACACGTTGATAAAATTCGGGTCGTTCCGCGACGTTTATATCCCCACCAGCCGTCGTCGGGATTTGACTCAGGGGGTGCCAAAATACCGTTTAAGTGGAAGAGAAAAATATGTTAGGAATACGTACATATTGAGGTTTTTTTGCAGCATGACTCAATGGGTGATTTGTTGGTATCCTAGGTCTAGCGGGGAATACTGCAGCATGGTTTTATTACAGTGCTATTCTCTCGACGGCACCAAAGTTGTGCGCAGCAGTTATGCCTAGGGAAGTTTCCGAATGCTATGTTCGAGTTCAATATTAGCATGCGCGACACGAAAGCTGTTCGAATTGCTGAGGTAGTTAAATCCCGCTGGTAATATGGCTACGCTTAGCGTTTGTGCAGTTCAGCGTTCTCCAAAAAAAATTAGAATTGCGGAGCTGCAATGCAGGGATAGTAATTTCGAACTCGTTTTTATGTCCTCGTAGCTGAACCTGCCAGGCGGTGCTATTCGACAAAGCGCACTACTTTCAGAGCCGCTGGGACTTAAAATTGCTCGGATCTAGTTAATTTTATCCCAGTAATTTCCATGCAATGAAACACCATAAATTCTTCTGCATGTTACGGCTGAATCAAAACTTTTTACCAATCAGAAAATCAAATATGTCAATCCCATCACCCTACAACAATTTCAATTCTTTGGACACTAAATCCGACAGTTCTCTCTGTCACACTTATCATAATTTTGCGCGCAAAAGTTACGCTCATTGGGTCTGCATTTTTCAATTAATTCCCAAAGTCAAAATTTCCTCAATCCGTCCTCGTTAGTAATAGCATAGGAGGTAGAAAAGGAGACAATGAAATCTGCGAAAGGGAAGGTGAAGACGATATACTCTTCGTTAAGCTTAACCAACGGTATTAAAGTTTGCCATCATTGACGTTTACATTACCTACGCTAAAATTATCATCTCGACAATATCTCGATACGTCCCACCACCGTCATTAATATCTCGGTTTTCTATAACCGAGATTTCTCTTATAAGCTTCAGTTTAGTAAATTTCTCATGCCTTTGACGTAAACAAACAGATGAAAACGCCTAACTGTTTGTAAATCAGCTGATTAAATTTCCTACTTTTTGTATCGAAACGCATTTTTATTGGACTCATAAAGCACAATGTATAAACTAATCGTCGACAAAATATCTACATTATCTTCAACGTTTATGGAAAATACATCTAGTATATTGTAAATATCTTCATTTTTTATAAGATATTTCAAAGTCCGCTTTTCCTATTTCTGCTAAACATCTTCTAATCATCCATTACATATTTTAATGATATCACTCACCGTCTTCACTGTTACTTTCAGGAAATAGAGCACTAAAATACTATATTCTAAACATCAATCGCATTTTCTTTATTCATATCTCCTCAGAAACCTGCAATAACTGCAATTACAGTTTTCGTTCACTAAAATCTTAGCATTTCCTTCATTGGTGTTTCATCGAAAACTTGTTTCCTATGTAGTGGTACGATAAATCAGCTTAAAATGATTGGTTTAGATGATGGTTTCAGACCTTACTTGGTGGAATTCCTTAATAAATATCAGGAAAAGAAGAATTAACACAGCAATTCCACATGGTATGTGGAATTACACCATTATTATTAATGCCACTATTAACACCAAATAAAATTATTCGGCAGCTGCACACAATTGATTATATTTTCGAATTTTATTTCGCTGAAAAACAAATGAAGGGAGCCATTTTTATGAATTTAAGTACAAATCAAGTAGCATAATAAATGTATCTAAGAGTATAACTTCCTTCTGTAGTTAATATAACAGGTTACAATCTCAAGATACAATTAATGTCGGGCACTACTAAGTGTGGCTGCAAACTGTATTTATAACTAAAACTGAACATCACAGGCAATTTAATACCTTCCAGCAGGAGAAATAATGAAATTTGCCTAAAATATATAAGTTCAAATGATAAGAATGTCTGAGGAGTTCACCCCACGATTTATCTATATCATTCCAATCCACATTCGACGGTTCATTCAGTACGGAAGACTCAGTTTCAGGCGTAATACTGGATATTACTAATCCTGGATAGGGGTCGTGGTGGCTTAGTGGGTCGAGCACTGAGCTAGTGACCGGAGGGTCCCGGGTTCAAATCCCGGGTTCCCGGGCAAGAGTCTTTCTGGACACCCCCATCTTCGATTTGCTGAGTGTAAGAACTTCGTAGGAAATCGCAGGTGGCCCAGGGAAAGGAACTGGCCCCCCTACCCTGAATGTGTGAATTTCACACGCCATTGGCTTAGTACGGGGTGAGCTCTACTCTCACCTATCAAAAACCAACCCTCGCGTTGAATCACTGAGTGAGTGACTGGATATTCCTTTCAACTAATACTCTTATAAACATCTGTAAAAAACATTCAAACTGTTTTTTACAACCAATCAATTTAATCAGTAAAAGAAGAATTAACACTGCAATTCCACATGGCGCCAAAATTCCATATACCATATGTAATTGCAGTGTTAATTCTTCTTTTACTGATATTAGGGAATTCCAGCAAGTAAGGTCTGAAGCTATCATCTAAACCAATCATTTTAAGCTGATTTTTCGTACAAAAAATAATCATTCTAATTTATACTACATACAACAGTCATGCTACCCTCCAAAGCACTTTTTGAGGTTGATTTCACGTTTTTCTTTTAGACCATCGCGAAAAAGAAATAAAATGACGAAAACAAAAAAAACTAATTCAATATCTTTATGTTTCTCTGCAGTTGTAGCGGAAAGCATTTTTGGCAAGTTTTACTCATAAGAAAAAAACAACCGCGTCCCGTATTAATTACCCTGTGCAACATATGTAAATTAAAGTATACCCTTGACGGAACTGGAAAGCTCACCAGTTTGTTGTAAGCTTAATTTTTTTTCGAGCCAAATTTGCATTCGTACATCTTTAAATGAAACTTTTCGTCCGAAAGCTTGCGTAAATCCCTGCGGAGTAGGTAAAGGTCCCAAATCTGGATCCTAACTACAGTACTCTTTCACAGAGTGGCACACTGTGAAGCACACGACAATGGCGGTGTTGCCCTAACCCTGCTTCCCATTCCCTCCTTGACTTGAGCGAAGAGATGGGCTCCTTTACTCCGTTCCCGGAGCACAACAAATCTCTTCCGTGCCACAACACGGGCCGTCCGGGGATAAAGTCTCCCGGAGGATGGTGATCGAATGAAAAGGATGCTTTTCTCCGCTGTGATTTACCACTGGGCCAACGGGGAAAGGGCGGAGGTTGAAGGAGAGAAAGGGATGGATGAGGCAGACTCAGGCTGAATCCACCGATCACCGTCAAGGAAGAGAGAGGGGAGCGCGTAGTTCTTGGTACGTTGGGGTTTGGCGCGGCTACGGACGTGTGTGTTCTACCGCAGGGAAAATACGGAATCAGACCGTATCGAGGCTCGAGACTGAGATCAAGTTGATTACCTGAAATACCCTCCTGTAAAACTATTAAATTCAAGTGTTTTCTACCAGTTAAGCTATTAGATGACCCACAATGGCTTAATAAATCAGCACTTATTTTTTGGGTGACTGAAAGTTGAAGTCATTTGCACCTTTAACGGAACGTATATGAAGGTGGCGGTACAAAGGTAGGGTTTACTGATAGCGAGACATTAATTTGTTAATGGTAATGGAACTTGCCAGCTCTAATTGGTAGGCGCGTAGGGACCCACGGTAACTTCCCATCCAACGGACGGAGTATTGAACTCGAATGCTCTCTACAAGGCCATTAAGTACTCTTCATATAGCAGTCAAGTACGGACTGCTATAGCAATAAAAGATCTATCCAACTTTCGGAACTCGTTCAATTGACTTCCAATTGCTCCAGCCGCCACGTTCACCCTAGTGGACATCGTGTGGATCGCCCTAGTGGATGTTTGCCAGTTGACGACGCCCACGATTTGAAATGCATGAAACAATTTCAATTAAAGGAGTAGGTAATACAAACTCTTATCTTATTTTTATCTTACACTAACCCAATTATCATCAGTTACGAGACTTAACTGCAAGAACACATTTGCTTGCGCTTTTCCACTCATATTTTTTTTTTTACTTTCTTGGGTGTGGCTCTTCGGCGATCCTTATTAAGAATTGAGCCCAGGTCCATGACTGCTTGCGTAAAAACTTCTTCCAAAGCAAAAATAAATTTCAAAATTTTAGATGTGGCAGTTAATCAATAATGCAACTAATAATCAAACCTAATTCGTTGAATAATATTAGCAAGGCATTTATGTAACAGATTAGTCCTTTGATTAATTTTTAATTGTAATTTTTCCTCTGCAATAATTGTACCGATACAATAATAATGTGGGAGACAATTGACAAGGTGTTTTTCGTATATCTCAGGCTTCAGGGAGAATATACAACTACGCTATATAATGGAAAAGGAACGACCTTTGCAAATTTCACTAGCAATTTTTATTCACGACCCGGGTTTTAACAGTTTGCGTCATCTACAAGTGCCAAATATGAAGTTACAGTCCATTTTATACTCAAAGGAAGCGTGGGGTGGTCAAGAGAAGATAAATTTTTAGTGAATTTGCAAAGTTTGTTCCTTCATCGCAATGGAGAAATTTCACATAGTTATCCCTGACGCCGTGCGATTTGTACGCTATATAAGTTTTTAATCTCAAAGAACCTAGTGCCAACAGTAAAACATAATATTTTAATTCTGAGCCATGGCCATACTTACTCTTGGTCGTAATTTTAATAATGTAAATTCAAGAAATGACTAGAAAATACAACTATGTCGGTGTAGATTGGGACAGATTTTAATGCATTACAGGAAAGAAATTTATAAAAAAGACACGAATCTCATTTGAAAATCGAACTTCCTTGAGGATTTGCCTACCGAACTCAGTTCTTTGAGGTGAGTGTTGCCCCGATTTCAAACTTCTTTCCAGCCATGCAAATAGCTCAGTGCGATGGTTCTCATTTAGGCGGCCTACTATCATCCTCGCGTCAAACAGGGCTGACGGGGAGAATTTAGACGTCATCACTGAAAGGGTTACGTCATCACTTCACCGTTCCTACATCAAGAGATGTTTCCTTCCCTTAAAGAATCTTCTCTGTCTAAAGCCGTAACTCAAGAGCATCCTGTTCACAATTCGAGCAAGTGCCATCTCCTAATTTTGCGCTTTGTTTAGCACTTATTTCAGCAGGCACATGCTATCTCTATGTGAACTTGTTCCCTTTATATGAACCCACATTGCTCTCATCATGAATACTGTGAGCTCTGATTGCAATGACGATTACTGAAGTGAAAGAAGATATAGCTTATTCGAGAGGGAATGACAATCTATTTCACCAAGGATGCTAATTATTGACATTTAAATAAAATTCAAGCAGATGTAGCAATGTATTTACTGGGATAAATTCTTCTTCCCAATACCTAATTTCCGAGATCTATCAATGCGCCATTTATAATTACTACACATTAAAATAACCTAGATTAAATAGGAATGAACAAAAAACCTCAACAATAAGGAAATCATATTCAATGGATATATTAAAAGGATGAAAAACAGACAAAATGGTTTTGTCTGGGCAGGGTTTTCATTATAAACAATAGCTAATGCAAAAACTTAACGGGTGGCCTGTAACTCATCATGTGTTTAGGGATTCATACTTCTGTCATATGACAATGCAAACAATTTAACCACCCAATCGTACTTATCACCACTCATATTTATTTTTTGGCATTTAAATTTTTTTCCATGCAGATGAAATGAAAGTCACTCACAATTACTGATTTTCCGTATTTTTCTATGAAGGATATTACGTAAAACATGACCCCATATTAAATTCCCGGGCATTAAATTAGCATGCGATGAATTAAAAGCATATCTAATACAGACTGACAAATTAAAGCAACCTTGAATTTTACTTATGGTCTTTAATCAAATTTTTACTTGGCAAGCTCAACAACTCAATTGAAGAGAATCTTTCGAGCCTCCAACTAGCAACAGACGAGGTAAGCAAAATATATGGTAATCTACATTTCATAACTTCACTTTTGATGAAATATCTACTCGGGGAAATCAAAGAAATAAATTCCAGCCCTCAAAATCGCGGACCAATGACAAATATTTTGAGCAGAATTTTTGCTTGAAAAAAACGAGTTCATTTCCAGAAAGAACCGGAATTTGGAATTGAGCGTGCTCTGGCCAACAAGCCGTCGTAATTTTTCAAGGTAATGTATTTTTCCGCAGTCAAGAGAGGGCAAATAATATTAAGGGGAACTTTCAAATTGAAATTTCGTTCTCTCTGAGCGACCCATAATTCAAAACTAAAAGTTTTTTGTAAGATAATTTTTCAGGGCAAACTTAAAAAATAAACCGGGTAAAATCATAACAGAAAACGACCGTTGTTGGTTTGAATCAAATAAATGTTTATGGAGTACTTCGCAGCATTACATCTGGAAATAGATTTGATCTGAAAATAAGATATCTCTTAGAAAATTGAATCGAATCAGGCGACACTTTTTGAAAAATGACATGCTGACAGAAAAACTTGAGCAACGTATTTTTCACACACTTTATTGAATTACTAAACCCTACCGGTTTCGATACTCTCGTGCCATTATCAAGGGTACTCTGACATCCTCACAGTGGCGAGCCTGTACATAAAGTCACAATGTGAGAATGTCAGAGTACCCTTGCTAATAACACGAGAGTGTTGAAACCGGTAGTGTTTAGTAATTCAATAAGGTGTGTGAAAAATACATCGTTCAAGTTTTTCTGTAATTCTCTTCGAAAAGACCACCTAGGTTAGTGAAAATGGCCACAACTGCACAGTCAGTCATTTGAACGTATTATAACATGCAAAAAACTCTTCTGCCCTTAATGATTGTCCTTTTCTTATTGACAAGAAGGCCAAATTCAAACTTTCAATGTCTAATCCAGTGTTACCTAGATTATATTGCCTCCCTAAAATTCACAAAGATGGTTGCCCCATGAGACCCATAGTTTCCGGAATTGACCCTCTTGTCAAAGTGGCTGGTTAATAAATTCTCTGAGTTAAATTTTCAAAGCCCCCATTCACTCAAGAATATCTTGGACTTGGTTAACAAAACCAAAGACTATACATTTAATGAAGGAGAAATCATGGTTTCATTTGATGAAACAAAGTTATTCCCAAACGTGTCAGTAGATATAGCTATTAATGCACTTAAAAGTTGGTTCATTTCCTTAAATCTCGAAGAAATTAAGGTAGACGAATATATTAGACTTACTAACTTAGTTATGAACCAGAATTCCTTTGTCTCCCAAGGTAAATTCTCATCATCATCATCGGTCAGCAATCCTAGGATTGGTTTGACGCAGCCTTCCACTCGATTTTTCTATCGGCCAACCTCTTCATATTCACGTAGCTCCTCTCTTTTACATCCTTCACAACTTGCTCCATATACCTCATACGAGGCCTGTCTTTTCCCTTCTTCCCGTTCACCTTTCCCTCGACGATTGTCTTCATCAGGCCATCGCGTCGTAAAATGTGGTCTATTAAGTTGTCCCGTCTTCTTTTTAGGTTTTCAGTATGCATCTATTCTCTCCCACTCTTCTTAATGCTTCTTCGTTTGTCACTCGCTCGACGCATTTTATTTTCATCATTCTTCGGCAGCACCACATTTCAAATGCTTCCAGCCTGGACTTCTCTGCTCTTGTTATTGTATGTACAAGCTTCACTGCCATATAGTAAAATGCTCCAGATGAATGTTCTAATTAAATGTTTCCTCACCTCCACGTTTGTATTTGCAGCTGTAAGCAGAATCTTCTTCTGGTAAAATGCCCTTTTCTCTTTCTCTTTTCTTCTTTCTCTTTTCCTCTTTCTCTTTTACTTCGTCCATCGATAGTTACTCGGCTTCCCAGGTAACAGAACTCTTCCACCTCCTCGACTTTTTGTTACCTATTTTAACATTGGTCCTGGATTCCTTTCTCCTACTGCATACCATTACCTTGTTTTCTTTTTTTTTTATCTTCAGATGATATCTGGTCATTTTTCTTTCCATATTTCCTAGTGTCTTCTTTAAATCTCCTTCTGTTTCTGCCATGACTGCTATGTCATCGGCGAATCGTAGCATGCTCATTTTCTCCCCGTGGATATTCATTCCCGGAGACTTTTCTTTCACTTCTTGGATGGCTTTCTCTATGTAGACATTGAATAATATGAGAGACAGTGCACATCTTTGCCTCACTCCTTTCTTTATACTTACTTCTGTACTGCTGGATCCTGATTTTATTATATCCACCTGGTTTTTATACAAGCTGTGGATAACTCTTCGGTTATTGCATGGTACTCCAATTTCTTTCAGAATTTTTAGCATCTTGTTCGGCACCGCTATGGATAACTCCCCATCCCCGTTTTTTGCCAACATCTTTAATCCACATTTTGAGAATATTTTCAAAAACAAGTTTAACTATTTCCCAACTGTCTATTTAAGGTACGTCGATGAAATTTTTGCTATTTTTGACACCAACAAATATGGTTTAAAACAATTTGTTTGTGTTTAAACAGTTTATTTCCCTCCATTACGTTCACACACGAGACGGAAACCAACAACCAACTTCCTTTTTTAGATCTTCTTCTGACCATAAATGGTAAAAAAAACTCTCATATGAAGTTTACCGCAAGCCTGCGCATACAAATAACTATATTCATCCGGACTCATTTGTTCATAATAGCAATAAACTCTCTTCTCTTCATGCTCTTGTCCACAGAATGGTTAACATCCCGCTTGATAAAAATAAGTATTCCATAGAACTGAGTAACATAAAACGCATCGGCATAAAAATTAACGGCTTTAAGGAGTCTGTAATAGATAATGTTGTTAAGAAACACAACTTTAAGAGACTCGTTAAGAACTCCACCACGCTCACAGATGATGAACCTGTCCGCTATATGAAACTTCCCTACCACGCACGTATAACTAAATATCTTGAAAAGATATTTAAAACTGTTGACAGAAGCAGCTCTTTTAGTAATAATAACAAACTTAAACACTTATTGGGGAACACGAAAGACAAAATAGACACATGCAATAAGTCCGGTGTATATCAAATATCTTGCTCTTCATGTGACCTTTCATACATTGGACAAACACATAGAAATATTAAAACTACATTCAAGGAGCACATGGCCCATTTCATATACAACAGACTCGAAAAATCCAGCAACGCTCAACACATGAAACATCATAAATCAATCATCTTTTAATAAAGCACACCGAATCATTTTCTTGACGCTTATGAAAGTCTCTATATACATGAATAGCAATAACGGACCTATTTCTTCATCTTCACTTTTCTCTATGAAAGAGTAAGACACTAACTCCTTTTCAACGTTCACATTTTGAATGTTAATCGTTATTCTTTTCCTCCCCCACTTACTTCAACGGTCATCTACTTTCACTTCACTTCCCCTCCCCCCTTTCACCTGACACCTTCCCTTTCCTCGCCCCCCTCCCACCTGTGCCATCCAATGCTTTTTCACCCTCCCACACACCCCACTGTCATTGGTTCCCCCTTCCTCCTCCCCTTTCTGCTCTATTGGTATTTATTCTAGGTTGTCCTCCCCGCTAATTCACTTACAACCCTGTGTTGCTAGTGCTTTCACCACCTTGTGGCCGAAATTCGCGTATCCGACGCACATCCTCGTTTTGTCCTTCCACCTTGACCTCTTTTTGAACTCGATTCTCCCAGAAGGTGTTTGCCCATATGAGTGTGTGAGTGAGTGTTTTTCTGAGTGCTTGTGAGTGTGTTGGCGTTCATAACCCAGGCATCCTGACCAGAGTCCCATCAGCCCTGTGAATGATCCCAATTGGGTTGAGTGTATGTGTCTGTGGTTATGTCACTGATGAGGAAGTAACATTCCCGTAAACCACCACAGGAGGGTTTTCTGGTTGAGAGGCTGTAGTTGGTCACTGCTGTGGAATTGACCCTCCCACAAACCAACACAGCAATTTGTTGTTGTGTACCTTGACGAGGGTTGCCAATTTTTAGGGCCATTGGAGATTTTTAATTTTATTTGTCACTGATGGAATTAATAAAATTACGAAGGCCGGCAATTTGACTCGATACTAAACCACAGTAACACCATTTTGAACACACTTCGAGGAAATTTAGAATCATTCAACGTGAACGAACTCTAAATTTATCGTGTTTACAAGCCAAAATAATTGCTATGAACGATGTAAAATTATTTTTTTAATTCAGACAAAGATGACGGAATATTTGTACCGAACGCTTTTAAAGAACATAATATATCTTGTAGCACTGTTCTCTAAAAGCAGTGATTCTTTGATAGCTGAACAATTCGTTGTGTGCGTCGCACAGCATCAACCTTAACTTTTGAGAGACCCTTGAAGAATACTTGAGCTCTTGTACGCTCCGGGTTGCGGTACTATCTTCCACAGTGATCTAAAACTGTTCCATTCCCTTCCGTTCGACCCGAACGATAAGTTCCTCCGCACTGACCGTGAAGAGGCGGTAGCGCGGCGGTGTGGTCTCACCTGACCACACCACCGCGGAGCGGTGCGGAGAGCGGATGGATCTCCATGCTGACCTCGCAACTACCAGCTTCCGAAAGGTTTCTATTTCCTCGCCCCCAAGCTCCCTGGCGGCCGGTGAGGTGTGGCCATGGAAGGTGTGATGATGAAAGGGGAGTGCTGAGATGCCCCCAGGGAGGTGAAACTTTGCGGTGGTTACATACTGCCACAGTAACCGGGTGAAATGGTCACCTTTCCCCGTAATATCCGCGCTGTATAGGGAAAAATAATGGGCGAGAAGAATCGATGACTTTTTTCGCAGCTGGACGAGGGTAAAAGCAAAGCATCCGGAAAGAAGCCTCCGTATCTCCACATAACAGACCCTGGACACGTCCCCTTCCGAACCGTTGCTCACCCTACCCTGGCAACCCCTTATCCGCGACTACGCTTCCCTCTCCCGCCTCCGTACCTTCTCCCCCTCACGATCCCCCAAGATCACGGCTTGGGCAACGCGGGGGAGGCTAAAAAGGGTTCGGAGGCATTGTTTCACACCCTCGAGGGTGTCAGAATGAAAAGGGTAAGGCGTCATTAAGGGGGGAAACGAAGCACGCAGGACGGAAAGAAACGGTAAGAGTCAGGAAATCCAGTTCGCGTGGAATGTTAAGTACACTCAACGCCCCGGCACCAAGTTTACATTACAGTCTAGATACGGGCGTTATCTACCCTGAATGTAAGCGTTTTAGGCATTGAAGCCTCGCCTAAAACGTTCCACTATTTCACGGGCCCATTCCTCAACTTATGCATAAAAAAGATCTCTAAATACGATGATCAATATCACAGTAGGTACGATAAAATTCCTATCATACGTGACAATTCTTTGAAAATATTACATTTATCAAGCTAATTTAAAATAGTCATGCCATGATCGCGTTCCTTTAAGTAAGAGACTTAAAAACGTCTGATCAGACTACAGAGATCAATTCAGAACCAATGACGTCTCGAAAATAGACAATGTATTTTATGGAGCAATAGGAAATTGTTCCACAATATTTCCAAGATAGCTATCAGTATTTAATGGAATATTTACATTCTCTTAACAATCTTCAATAATATGGAAATTCTGATGAAATATAGGCAACTTTGAGTGCTGTACTGCAGGTTGTTCTCAACCTTAGGTAAGGGTTTGAGCACTTAGCAACTTGCGTAAACATAAGTACAAATGAATACAAGAAGTACAAATGAATACAAGAAGCGCAAAAACACGCCAAATATCGGTTTAAAATGTAAACTTGGCAATTTTCCTGTCAATGTTTTAATTAGGGGGCATGCAGATGCTACGTAACGCTGATTTGTCACTAACTTCACCCCCATCCCTATAACGCTCCGTAACATTCTCAAAGTCCCCCGCCCTTTAATTGTGCAATGTTTTCATATTTTATCACTGCCGTAGTGACGCCTCATGAATAGTTTATTTATTTTTCTATGCTATTATTTATTCATTAATTATTGAGTGTTTCATAATTGTTGACCAAACAAATAATGAATTTGTAATTTATCATTTTCCAGGCGTACCGGACGGCTGCCCCTCCCTGTAAATACTGAATCGTAACAGTTGGCGCGACCCGCCCGTTGTGTCACGCAAGAAATGGACGGTCTCTTTCACGCAAATTTTATGTGCAGTTATATTTCACTGTGAATGTCTCATATTTTTGATCAGCAATTAACGGAAGAGTTACAACAGCCGGTAATTCCACTATCGTTCCCTCTACAAAGCAGAACATTTTCTACCACTTGACAGTATTTTCAATGTTGTCCTGAATTCATTAACGACACATTTACTTTAGATATAATAGAGTTAAAGTTGTTACCCTATTCATACTTGTTCAATTTTATTAAAAAAACCAAGTTTATATAACAACACAAGAATAATAATCATATCGCTGAGTGAGAAGCTATCGTAACGAACTCCTGTTTAACGATATAATCTATAGTAACATGGAAAGAAAACACTAGCCAAATCCACAAAAATTAAATTAACTACGATCAGGTTTCAATGCATTACAGCATCATCAGGTAAACTATATCAAAGGTGCAACAACATACCTATATAGGAGGAAAGAAAAAGGAAGGGGAGAATTTAAACGCAGTAAATTTAATTTCTGTTGATTTTGCTAGTGTTTTCTTTCCCTGTTTTCGTGTATCGCTTCCACTCCATATCTCCTGAATTTTAGAATATGATAAATCAATTGATAAAATCAATATAATCAATAAAGTTGGGGTTAACTGAATGAAAATTGAACTTCCGGTAACTTGACAAATACGAAACCACTCCAAATTTCATAATACAAAATTGCGTTTATCGGTTAAGCGTGTAAATGTACGCACACTCCGCATGGTTATACGGTTCAAGACGGAAGGTACCTGATTATAAATCATCCCGATGGCAAGGCAAAGTTTTCCATTCCAATGGATAACATCCTAACAAAGGGAGTTATCATACAGTTCGACGTTAAAAATCTCAGCATCACTGATACGCCTATTAAATACAAATTTTGTTCTTCTCATGACCTCGACCGTTAAGATTTTATTCACAGAAAAATATTCTGTTGTCTGAGGCACTGAGAGAAACTGTACCTAATATAAGTACCTCAAATTTAAATATATCACTCAAAGCCCAAAGTTTCATTAAATACATCATTATTTATAGGTTTCCTTCATTTCATCCTGTTATGCAAGAATTTTAGTTTAATAATTTTATAGATTGCTCAAAATAAGATAGACATCAATGTTTAAAATTTATCCTAATGTTAACTATGAGGGATGTATATTATGACTAGCATTCATTGAACTTGATTTATTAATGAAATGCCAATGGAAATAGTCACGAAATACTAAAGAACCCTAGGAAATACCCAATCTATCACAAAGCTTATTAAAAAGTAGATGCATGTGATTAGTAATCAAAATCACGCAAACTATTTATAACAAATCTTATTACAACTCAAATGAGCAACTACAAAATCCTAACTGCTTAGCAACAATAATATTATTTACCTATGAAAAGGGCGTCATGAAAACAAAACATATCTTCAATAAAATATAATAAAATGTGACAAATGTTGAATAACCTCATTAAGTCCATAGGGTTTTTTATTGTCTGTGTGTATATCATAAGCGAGTCATATTTCTATAAAAGAAGTTTTGCATGTGAAATGAAATACGAACTCACAAGACATTAACGTTTGTTTTACAAGAAAGAATCTTGTCATTTCGGTCCACAACCCTCACCATATTATCCAACCCTCTTATGCAAAAATATCCCACTGAGGTCACGCTCACTTGCACAGTTTGTTTCACGGCCCCCTAAAAACCGTCTGAATAATACACGTGAGCTAAAGCAAGCGCTGCATACAGGTGTAGGGAACAAGAAAGATGAGGAAGGTGGAGGAGGGAGGTAAAATGGACGAAAAGGGGAAACGCGGCAGAGATGAGAATAAGCGGGGAGTAAGGAAGCAAAGAAGAAAAGATGAAGACGCTACGATGCGGTGTCGTGAGTGGGAGTGGCATGGTCGTAAAAAGAGCAAGTAAGATGGCAGCCACTCTGGGCATCAGACGCGAGCGAAAGAAATGAAAGCTAAGATGAGAGTCGGAGCGAAACGAGGAGAGGGGCGTAGGATAGGATTTTTGAGGCTTGATGGCCGAAATACTACCGGATGGGGTTGACGGCACGGAAGGGCAAAGGAAAACGAGCCGGACGTGGGGAGGAAGGCGAGAGGTGAAGGTAATGGACGGGAGTGGGCGGGTGGAGAAGGTAGAGGATGAGAGAACCGCAGTTCCGACCGTAACGGCGAGATGTTGGGTGAGGAAGGAAGGGGCGAGAGACAGAACGCAGCACAAGCGGCAACTTATCCGTTAGATGGAGAAGAACCGGCGCGAATAAGAAAGGACCGGACCCGGATCTTGAGGGAACAGAGAAACCACAGCGTTTCCTCCTTCACACGCAGTGTCACCGTCCAATTTGCCGGCGTCCGCTGGGTGGGACATCGGCGGATGATTCAACGGTAGGATCACCACGAAGCGGCAGGGGGAGTAATTTTAGGCTCGCGCGAGAGACTTGGACGGAACGAGAGAAAAGAGAGGAAGAAAAGGTAATGGGACCGATATTATTCCCCTCGCCGTTTAACGAGAGGGAATGAGCAACATGGGAGGGGGGTTTGTGGCTCAGAAGCGAGTAACAACCCCGAGAAATGCTAGAACATCCCCCCCGCGACTCACAAGCCCTACTCTGCTGTAGCAGTGGATGGGAAAATAAATAGGTGGAACGGGGTAGATAAGGTCAGGGAGCAAGGGTCCGGTGTGCTGTTGTGCCGTGCCCCCGCTTTTTTGAGGGGTGGACACCATCCCCTCTTCCCCTCGCTAACTCTCCACACCGGGGCGTTCCGGAACTTAATGACCCGAGATACGGAGTCGTGGAGAGGTGCACTCGAGGGAGAGAGAGAGAGAAAGAAACAGAGAGGGAAGAGGGAAAAAATAATGAAAGTGGGAGTGCGTCATTCCTCCCTCTGAGGAACACGAACGCACAACCAGCCTCTCACAAACTCCACGGATGTTCCCTTCGCAGTACACGTCGTTTCATTCAAGGGTTTTTTCGGTCGTGGGGGGACGGGGATGGTCGGGGGAGCAGGAAGAGAGAGAAAGAGGAGGAGGGCTGCACATACCATTCCTCCCCGTGTCGAATCCCCTTCTCTTTCCTCTCGCTGAATTTTCCGAGGGACAAACAGAGTGGAAAATGTAGGAGAAAGAGAGATACAGACGGCCGCGCTTAGGCTGCGGTCCCGCAGCGCCGGGGCCAGGAGGTGTTTGACCGGATTAATCCCCCATCCCAGCCCGCCAGACGGCACCGCCGTCAGAACGTGTTGAATAAATTAAGACGCTCGCCGCGGATGCATCACGGGCAGGGCAGTCAACAAACCCTTACAAGTGTTTCACGGGCGGATTCCGACCCAGCCTTTAGAGATCATGAATTTTACAGGTGTAGATTAGAGAGCATCATAATCCATGTGTTCGCGCATAATTTGCAAAAAAAAATGGAGAGAGGGATGATAAGATTCAACATTCACGAGATATATCTCATGGAATCACAGTATTTTGTCACTCTTCATGCAGCGCAATACGTCTCTCGTCTATCTTCCTCATAAATACATGAGGAACAAATGAGATATCATGAGCCAAATAAAGGCATCCACCTTGTTGTGGAGTGCATTTCAAACAGTGCTGACTGATGAATTAGCGATGTATTGCAAAAAAAACTGTTACGGAAAATGCAGTGAAACTCAAGCCTTGAATCGTCCTAAATGAAACAGGAGAGAAATGAAAAATATTGAGGGATGCAAGATAACTTGTAGCAAGGAAAATTTGAACATCCTATGTGAACACTGCGAATTCACTTTGATGAACTGTGTAGATAAGTTAGATTTGTTAAAAGGCGTTACGATAGTTTAGCAGTATATCGAAGTTAAGAAAGGATTAGGTTGGGAATCCCTATCAGATCATAGTTTAATACTAAATAAATTTCCAGCATAAATGTACAACGGTTAGGTTTACTGAAAATCTTAGTAATATATTAAGAAACCCAGGGTATTATGCTATAATTGATTAGGTAAATAAGGTTAGAGAGATAGATTGTCTCCCTCTCCCTCACTCTATTCTTCTACAAGGGATTTATTGTTTTCAGAAATCAGAAATGGTTTCTGGCGTGACTGAGGGGAACTTCTTCATGATTAAATAACCAAAACAGACTATGAAAGTCCACATACAATGAAAATATATTTACGACATGGTTTCGTTGCAGCGCAACATTATCAAGTGTCAACATTATCAACATTATTGTTTGCCCTCTTGCAGCGTATTCCTCCAACAGAGAAGCGATCATCGTACCCATGGATTTAAAATATCACTTTTCCCGCGTACCATAAGGAACGTAATAGGCAGCATAGCAAAAGGATAGGTAAATGAAATAATGTTAGAGTATTCTTCATTACATGAAGCATTTTTTGCCATTAATAATCCATCCATGATATTGAAATACACTTAAATACAATATAAGATAGCCTTTCTAACCAGTATTCCCTTCATTACTCTACAGATACTAGCATCTAGTTGCACGTGACTCTTATATCTAACACGTTAGCGTGTAGTAGTAGCATTGCAGCTCTTATTTGCATATAATTAGTGCATGATTAGTGATCTTCACCCTCTGCCACACACGCTCGCGGTGGTTCGTAGGTTATTGCGTAATTGTAGATGTACTTCAATCAAAATTTAATGCTGTTATAGAACCGATACAAAATCCACAGGAAAATTTCCAAGTTACGAAATTTGTGGAGAAACTTCACAATTGCGTGGAAATTGAATTGCCGAAGCACTATCGTTTCACTCTTTCAATAGGACCCCAAGGAAGGATGGAGTTGATGCAGAAGCACGGGATTTTCGTAGGGAAAAGCTTTAGAAACAGCTTTTGAGATGCCATAAACTAGCGCATTCCTTAAAGAGGACCGTGGAAGAATTAAATCGACAAATTACATTAAGAATTCAACTGTGATACTAATATATGTAAGCCTTTTTCGAGCGCCACTGACTGTGCGTGCCTTCAAGCGAAGGAAATAGAAAAATACATTAAAATACGAAATATTTCCAGGCATAATAATCCTTTCAGTGTTCTACAAGAATAATTTGAGAATAATACAACGGGAAATGAAATGCAAAATAAAGGATTTCCGGATCTGGATCCCAAGAATTATTAATTAGAAAATGGAGTTGAACGAATTCAGGCATGATGTCTCTGAAGGGACACAAGGTGTGAGAGATGTTTGATTTCATACGAAAAAAAGATTTTTATGTCATTTCAGTCCTCACGGTATTATTAGCGGTAGGAAATTCTTTGCGACCATATGATGAGGAAAATAATTCTACATATAGCCAAATATAGCTTGAAAGAGGAAAATTATCTACGGCATACAGACGACCAGGCAGCGTTATTAGTCGAATCTTGCATTGAAAATCCAAACAAAGACACAGCAATACAAAGTGTATTTTCTTTCGTCCTCGATTAACATATTTGCATTCCTAGGGAACCATATACTCGTACTAATGACTGAGCATCTCTTACAAAAAAGAAAAATCAGAAAATGGAACAAGAAATCGTGAACAGAAAAACAATTCTCTTAGAGGCTTCCAGCATGAATGAAGGGAAACAGGCACAAAAAATATTTCCTGAGGATGTGCAGAATTCTTTTCTCTTTATCGCTCTTCATCCAGTGTCTCTCTGGCTTTTCTGCCATTCATAATTCTCGCAGACCAAAAGCGCAAAAGGCATATGCCATCTCGGGGAGGAAAAGTTAATAATTTGGAGGAAAAGGAGTGGGCTATACGGAATGCACCCAATAATGAAAAATGAAGTAGCTTGGGATGAGTTCCCAAAATGGATAGTAGAGCCGTCCTCTAAGGAGAATAACGATCACATTAACAAAATTAAACTAAAAAGACAGCAAATAAACAGAATTTTTAACTTTAAATCGAAACAATTTTTTAGAAGTAAAAACTGCCGAGAGAATGATGTTCATTTTTTAAACATGTTAGAAATATTTTATAAACCAATATCTAGTCGTACTTTTCCGTTGCCTCGGGGTTATAATCTGTCCACAAACAAATATTTTATTTGGCTGCAAAATATTTTAGACCTATTATAATGCGTAGTAAATTTTTTGTAGTTTGATAGTATAAGGTGTTTCACCAAAGCCATCTTGAGGTAAACTCAATTTCTTATTTATGCCTCACAGGTGAACCAAAATAACATCCTTGCCACCTAACTTCGCTAGCACATTATTTTAAAGAAAAAATTATCCACATGCCCTAACCTTAAGATAGGCTACCTCCAACACCGCAACGACAACTGAGGACGACACTCACCACATCGCCCCCGGGGGTGGAAGGGACGCACGGCGCCGGGACGCCCCGCCCGCACTCGCAGTCGAGGGGGTGGACGATGAAGATGCCCTTGGCAAGCAGGAGCTTCATGCTCTTGCCACAGTGACGGATGGAGCGCTTCCAGTCCTTGGCCGTCTCCCGCCCGGAGGCTGACTGGAACTCGTTGGGGGTCATCCAGCGTCCGTCGGGGGAGCGGACGCAAGGCCCCCGAGAGCCCCTGCAGAGGCGAGATAGGTGGAGGAGGGCGGAGCGAGGGCCGCAGTCGACGGGGATTGCGACGTCCCCGTCGTCGAGGACGCGGGGGCGGACGTAGCCGCAGGCGACGCTCGACGTGAACGCGGAGTTGCGGAAAAGCTCATCATGGAGCCAGGAGTACGCCCCACGGTGGGGACGGTTAGCCGCCCCCCGAACGAGCACTCGGGCTCCTCCCGGGGCGTGGGAACGACTCATTCGCGTTTCATCCACGAAAAGAGTTATTTTGGTAAAAAATTATTCCCCACGACTAACCCTGATCCTAAACATCGCCCGCAAAACGGAAATTAAACACCACAACATAAGGTTCGTAAGAAGTTTGTCTATCTCCGCCATGACCTCAGGTACCGTAGTGTATCAATATATATTGGCCAGTTTAAGACTATTGCTAAATAAGACCCAGCAGTTATTTTTCGGCTCATATTTCGAAGTTTCCATAAGGAAATTTCACTTGTAAAATGCAATAAACTTAACTTGTAATAAATATCCTGTACCATTGATTTTCCTCAGGCCAAGAGGCCTAATGTCACTAAATACCATACTCATTCTCCCTATGTAGGGAAGGTAACGAAACATTTCGCTTAATTTGGTGCTTTTTGGCGGAGAAAAATACATTTAAGCAGGTGGTCCCTAATTCGGAGGCTGTGACTTTGAGAGTGATTGACAGAAAAAATCAAATTTGGTGACTGTGAAGGGAAATGAAATAGCGATGAAATAAAGGCTCACAATCAGTGTGGTGTGACTTACTGGCTAAGCTACCAACTATTAACTAAGCCACTCTTCTCAAGAAATAAAAAATTAATCTAGCTAATGGTAGTATTCTATTCTTTCCTACGCCGTGAGGGTGAATATTACTCAAGGAAAACTGAAATACACTTCTATCTTTTAGTGTCCCTTTGCTTTACAGATTAAAAGAATATCTCATGGTTTAAAAGAGCACATTTAATATTTTAGGACACTTGCTGCATTCCATATACCTATATCAGTTACTTTTTTCCCAAGGATGAATATATTCTGTGTTATGGCAACAATAAGAGGGTGAAAAGGTAATAAAATACTTATTTTTACGCAAAGCTAAAGTATATCCAATTTTTTTCTGCAATGGATTTCGCTGTACATTAATTTTTCAATATTTATCACCATAACTAAACTAGATATAATTACGTCCTCTGTATATTAAGGCAAGCCCTAGCCGCGAACAACATTATCAAAACACTCATGAGCACTGCTTAGATGTCGAATTTTCTGTTAAATTTTGTATGGCTACGTCTTCTTCTACATAAAGTATGCCTCGGAATCACTCGGAGTCCTCGAGTCCCTCCCCTAAAGTGTCAGGAGAGCGGGCTAATTTTCTGGAAAACCGGCAGGCATAACCCTCCAAATTATGGCTTTGCACAGAATAGAATACAGTTAAATGAAAACAAAATCCTGCTACAGGACAGCGTTAAAGGCATTCCGAACAAAACACTTCTTTACGGATAATTAATAGTCTTTGAGTAACTAGCCTTCCTTTTACTATGACACTTCACATCGAAATAGTTGATAACTTGCATTTAACCACTGAAAAGTATATGCACTTTTACACTTGGATGTCACTGTAACGTTTTTGCGCACCGACTAACGGACGGGACGTTAACTGTTGTCCTAAGTAACCTCCCCACTGGGAATGAGGGCATTTAAAAAATATTTTCTCAAGTCAAATTCTCATGGTGAAAACCTTAACTTCACCCGTCAATCATACAGCTGTCCGAAATGCAGTAGCGCAGTTCAATTGAAAGCTGGAAAGTCCTCAGAATCACTCCGCAGCAGTATTCCAACACCTCAGAAACTTCGTTTCGAATAAAGAAGCCTCGCGAATAGATTCGGAGTTATGGACGCCAACTTCCAATGCACCCACAGAACGCAAGATGGAGCACTCTCGACGATGGGTTCTCAAAACTCTTCCCTAACGCGAACTGCGACAGGAATCTTCTGGTAGCGCAGAGAAAATGGGGATGCGAAGCGGAGACTGCATGGCGCGTAAAGGCGTGACGAGGGAGGACGGGGCATTCGACGAATGAGGAGAAAAATGCAGGAAGAAAGAGCCAGTAGAGAAACAGAGGAAGAATGGGAACCAGAGGGATGGAAGAGAAAAGGGAGAAAGCAGAAAAAGAGTAATCCATCCCTGAGGCGGGAGGGTTTAAAAGAATCGTGACTGGAGGGGAGAGGGATGCTAGATTGCTCAAGGGACTGGGGATTTCTCGGGGCAAAAACCAACTGGTCAGCGGCGACGGAAGAGAACAAGAAAGGAAAAAAATTCCGCAATGAGTCCCGGCGTGGTAATGGTTGGTATCGAATGGATGGGCAACGGTGGATCGAGTTCAGATACAGGGGGAAGCGGGCTCTGATCCGGACAGAATGAGGGTTGGGCAGATGCAGCAATTGCGGCGGAACAAAGAGTGCTAAATTGCAGAGAATTGAATGTGGAACCCGAAAGAATAACGAAGGTACAAGACGTGGCATTGGAATAACTCCTAAATGCCCTTCCTATATTAAAACAAGATACACAAATTCAAGGATCGCAAAATAGGATTCAAGCATCGCGAATCGTGAAGATACACGCGTAGTTTCCACCTCGGATTGGTCAAGCACGTTGAAAAACATTATTCGTAACAGATAAAACTAAATAAAATTCCTAATTACTTACATAGACATTTTAGGAACTAGCCAACCTTAGGAGATATTTATTTTACAATTTGACAGATAGTATAATTATAATATGCCAAGTGGTAATATACCGAATATATTACCACCTGCATATTACCCCTTGTAAGCGGTAATATGCCAAGTGTATCCGACAAATGTAAATATAATTTAAGGAATTTGTCAAATATTGTAACATGCAGACCAATACTATCATTATATAAACGTTCTTTTCTGAATATGGGCCTAAAAAATATAATGCTCTGCCTGCTAAAATTAAAAAATGTAAATCCA
The DNA here is from genome assembly GCA_933228895.1 of Platycnemis pennipes. NCBI lineage: Eukaryota > Metazoa > Arthropoda > Insecta > Odonata > Platycnemididae > Platycnemis > Platycnemis pennipes. The sequence goes on from OW121851.1 coordinate 88,592,131, forward strand.
TGAAAAAAATGCTAAAACTGGCAAAAGATAGGCTTAATTCCCAAAAAAAATGTGGAATATTGGTTTTAATTGTGTTTTTTCATTAATTGTATAACTGTTACAGCCTTTTTTACAATGGCATACATTTTTGTATATTGCTGGTGGCTCAATTCAGATTCTATGACCTTGGAGACTACCTAAAGCCCCCGATATATTTTTGTACTCGTAATTGTATCGACAATGCGGGAGTAAATGAAATATCAATATTAGGGTAATATTTTAACTTTATCATAGTTTAATTTCATGCGTAAAGGCATCATTCGGTCGAAATAAGTTTGAATTATTTGATCAAATATATAATTAAGATATATAGGAAATGAATAGGTAAATGAGCACCGTTAATAAAATGAAAATTCGTTTTAAGCACACAACAATAACTTTGAAAAAATCTGTGTTAATCCAATGATTCGTGCCAGTTTAATCAGTTAATAACAATTATAGCTTCTGAAACCTGCCTTCACAAACATGCTGATTTCTTTAACCATTGCTTTACTTATTTCACCGTTGTATCGTTTTCGTATATTTTTATTCTAAAAAAACCACCCACTATAGTTCATCCACGAATGCCTCGTATTTTCTCTACTAGTAAGATGTTATGTATATATTACAAGTTAAATATGGTTTTGCATCAATGGCGAGTAATGTTGAGCATATTAATCTGGAAGCCATAAACAAAAAGCAATTCATGTACATTCATAAGCAGACAACGTCCAGCAAAAGCTAAAACAGTTTTCACAAAACTTCAAAATGTACGTATCTAGTGAATTTTTGAAGCCATATTATCATGAATGACATGATTCCCCAAATCTCTCCTCCTCATTGAGCGAGTTAACAAACGCTGGACGTATGAAACGACCAATAACTGACGTAAATGGCCGTAATTAAGTCAAGGGGATATTAGATTATGTCATTCGCAATTCTATATCAAATTAAAAAAGTGAGTGGCTATCGCTACTCTCAAACAAATGGATTATGCACCGCTTTAAAATATAAGCCCATTAGCGCGAAAAATTATATTAGAGGGAAAAAATGTGTAAATACACGAAATTAGATATTTCCAAGGCTCTTTTCACGACTGAACATTGAGAATGAACATTACTCTTTCCAAAGCAAAAAACACGTGCAGTACGACCCAAATATAATAAAAAAGTAAATACGAGTACATACCATTAGTTCTCAGCAAAGTAGGAAAGACCTGAAATTCCTTCGTCGTGAAGCTCCCTTGAGTTTACGAAAAGCGGGAAAGATGAGGGCCAGTCGTGCGCCACATCATTAGAGACGAATGTCGCTGAAAAAGAATTAATTTTTATTTAAGGCTCCTCTGAAACATATCATTAGCTGCCCATAAAAATGTACCTGTTACTATTGCCACAATGACTCTATAATAAGTCTTGCCACAATTACACTATATAACGTCTTTGCCGATCACACGGCTATTGGGATCGGTTTGTCAAGGAGGCCATTGAAATCCACCTCAAAAAGAAAAGTATGAATAGGGACCCTGGCTTCCAGCCAAGCAACACCTGGTGGCCGATCCTCAAACGCATACAAGACAGGGGAAATTCTCGACCATTCAGGAGGCGCCCTTATGAAGGTTGGTCGATGGACCAATCAGAAGACACCTGAACCCAGGAGAAGGGTATATAAGGAGGACAATTTTGGCGAAATGGCATTCAGAAGCCCTGAAGACTATGACCGAGTCGGGAATCGAAACTTCGGCGGACATGGACGCAATAAACCGGTGGAGGACCCGAGAAATCTTCACGCAGCAGATAGGATTGCACCAGATCTTCCTTTATAATAAATCATATTATAGCTATATTTTCGGTATAATAGAAAATTAAGGCCATACAATCATTTGGTATATATTTCCTACTTAATTTAACATTACTCTGGTGTTCATGAAGCCAAAGCCCCATTCAATGAATACCGTGTTAGATTTTGCTTTTCTGTGCAGCACGGCAAGCAAATGCGCTGAAAATTACCATATAAAGAAAGGTTTCTGGACTGGAAATCAAACCACGGACCTTTGACTTGCGGGACCAATGCATAAATCACCACGATACCAAATTTCTCTTTGATCACTTTTTAGGAGTGCTTAAATGTTTCTAAAAAAACAGATGGACTGTCATACTTATTATATATAATAATTCATATATTTAATATTTAATTTAGTGTTTCAAATATTTAATGAGATAATGTGAAATGAAAAATATTACAATGCACAGTGACTAGTAGAATTTGAATACTAACGGAATCAAGGTAACAAAGGCAGATGACTTGTACTGCAGGATTAAACTTATGTTCCCTTGACCACAATTCACCCTCTAGTAACTTTACAAGCATAATTTAATGCCCCAAATCTCCTGGAGCACCCCACTCCAGCCACGACTGCCTATCAACCCAATGCAGCAGTGAGATGCTCCGTCATCTGCAGGTGTACAGGTTGAAAGCAAGCAGCCCCTGAAATTCGTCTTAGATTCTTCCCGCCATCTCGAATCTCTCGCTTGTTTCTTCCCTCTTTTCTCACATCGTATCTCCGTCCCCCTCTCCCCCTAACATTAATCTTCAAACTCCTCAATCTTTCATCTTCCCTACTCACTCCCCAACATACCTCACTATCTCGAAAGAATGACAAGCAGACAGCGTTGGGAGGTGATCCTACCCCTTTCCGAGCGAGATATCTTCATAAGCGTCACATAGCAGGTGTTCAACCCACAGCTCACCCAGCCACCCTTCACCCAAAAGAATTTCGGAGACATTGGAGAGATGAAGCAGCGCAAGATAGTGTAATACTTAAGTCTTTAAAAACATTACGGAAAAAAAGCCAAGGACCCAATCAAAATCTTGAGAAACTTATGGGAAATTTAAGACAATGTCCGTAACACATGATTATAATCAGTTATCACTGTAGCTACGATGCTTTCATCCTTATCATATTCTCAAAAATCATTCTGCAAATTACAGCTTGTATGACTTTGTACACAGGTCTTCCTCTCTCCAAATAGACATGTTCACACACCACCGGCAAGAAAAGTAATTCCTAATTCTTCCGATAAAACTAAATACAGTAACCGGGGTTTTACATTTAATACTGAATGATATGAAAACCAATCGTATACCTACAGGATTCAGAAAGATGAGAGTAGGTAGTAGCTTCAAATACTGTCAGAAATTAATAACATAGTTTTCATTTGACTAAAGCCATATATAAGTGCAGTTATACCTATATTTTAATGTATTTGATGGATATTACATGCCTTGGTCCTATTCTTACTGAAGCCATAATTCTTCAAAACATCATATTTTTTGGTACAAGCTTATTCTTCGGCTGTAATTCCATTTCATACACTTTTCCTCACGTACCAAAATGTATTTTCCCTTTTAATTTTCAGTACTCCATGATGAAACCTACCCCTACAACCTCAATCTTCTAAGGATTCGATAAATATTGCTAGCCCACAAATCAGTCCCTGGGGCGTTCATACCTCTGGCTTTCGAGAAAGCACCTCCCTTCGTCATGCCTGGCTCATATCATTTTATATTAACATCCTAATAAAATCCGTCCCATGTCGTTTCCTTGGCTCCTCCTCTACCAAAAACCTTTCCCCATTTCTCACTCCCAGGAGTTCCTCCAACCCCGTCGGTTTTTTCGCCATTATTTCCCTCGTCCCGCCGTCCGCTGTCAGCTCGCCTCTCACACAATATCCGCCCGCATACCAGCCACGCCCTTTCTCTCCGATAACAACAAACCATGATCTTGTCGACGTCCAGTGAATGTCGGAAAATATTTTTGTTTCACGTTGAACAATCGCTCGGGTAGATTAATCAGATCGAGTGATTCCACATCGTGCGTTCAGAACGGCGTGTTTAAGCCTGCAGTTATTACGCGTGGACGAGTAGTTATTCACTGCCGCGAAGTTTTTCAATCAAGTGTTACGAGTGAATTTTCAGTATAATCTCCTTAAATATTCATTTAATTTCCAAATTTAACAACGGCAGCTAATTTATTTTGAGTGAAAAAGTTAAAGAGATGAAATATTTAACAATGACGTATTCAAGCTTACTAATTAAAAGAGCAGCAGTAACTCACCATTCAGCATGGTTAACAGAGTTTCATGTGATTAAAGTTCACCCCCAAAAAGTTACTGCTTTAGTTTCAACATATTATAAAAGTTCATCCGCTCTTTTTCGAGAGGTTGCAATTCATTTTTAAAACTACTGTGATAAAAAATGTCTCATGAAACACGGAGCTGAAAGCGTCCTAAGTACAATGTCAGCAAATTATTTTTGATTAATCAAATCGTAAATTTTCGTCTAATTTCAGCCACTTCATAGTTCCCATTCATCACAGAGCATAGGGATTCCTCCAACTACCTCACACGTAAAATCCAAGCTAACAACTTGACATGAACCAAATATAAGTCGCGAAGTTTTGCAGTTATCATATCATTACCAGGGCCGCTTGTCAAGCCAATTTGCGTGAGATGCGCCGAGACGCGAGTCAGAAGAGAATTAAGCGAGAAGAGCCCATGCTTGAAGTGTTTGCTGTCCCAATTTCGCGCCATCAGAGCGACGGGAAACATGAAAAGGAAAACTCAAGGCCTCTCTTCTTGACGGGTCCCGCGCCACAACCTAGCCAAGAAGTTTTCGAGAAGGAAGCCAACGATATACACGGAAAACGCTCTGCTTCCGTGAATCGAAGAAATGATGAGCCGCTTCTACTCCTTTGGCCGTAATTTTATGGAAATAAATTATAGAAAAATAAATATAGTTTCGCCCAACTGAGTTGGGCGAAACCATTCTACCCAGAGTAGAATGGACTCTCGTAATTTAGGGTGCTTCGAACTTATGATTTCAAACGTCCGAGGCGAAGATAGAACTGCTTAAACAATGCGAAGACGACACGAAGAAGATAATTCGACTGCTCAGAAAAACGAAATTTTTCAAAGTAGACAAGGACCCAATCCGATTCTATTACATGATTTGACACAATTTAAAAAGTCACCTTTAGTCTACTGTCTCGCCCCGCTATCTATCCATCCCCGAACCCATCCCACTTTACCAAACCCACCCTTTATCCACAGCGAACTTCAAATTAGTCAAACTCCTCTCCCCTCTCTCTCTAATCCCTCCCAATCTGCGTTGTACACGGCTGACTTCACAGTGTTTGCTTAGAGAGCCCTTGAGAATGACGTGCAGTCGGTTGAAACCACGGTTGTTTTCTTTAGTATTAGTGGGAAAGTAGGTAATAGAGCTTTAATAATCCATTTTAAATAATGATCCACTCGTCACTAGAATAATTTTGGATGCTACCACCCAGGAATTCATCCCATTGAAGGAATTGATTAAACTCCCCGCTGTAACTCAGCTATTTACTCACTCTGCGAGTAGGCAATGAATTTCAAACTTAACTTCTTAATCGATAACTTATAAATCAAAAGAAAATAAATGCATAAGCAAAAAATACCACAAGTTGTCGTAGGAAATAAAAGTATTGAACTCCCTTTGAGACATTTTAACCGAATTACAAAAAAGGAAATGATTATTAATAGTTATCAATAGATTTCTAATGTTATTGGATTGTTAATTTTAAATTATAAGAGAATTTTTGGTATGACGAATAAAAAATTATTAAAAATAGCAGTTCAGAATATTTATTTTATCATTTAGATTACTACGGAAAGAAAACGGTTTAATCTGGATAACGGAAACTACGGTTTAATCTGGAAGACGAAAAACAGTCAGTTAAAGGCGCATGCAGATTAGAGATAAGTGCTTGTCAATATTTTTTATTAAACTTCACAATCGGATGTAGTATCAAAGCTAAAATGAAGGTATTATATAATTCCACAACTTCTACATTGGCTGAAAGTCTCATGCTGTGGAAATAATCTCAATGTGATAAACCTCTTATCACAGGCACCATTTGGCCTGGTTGGCCTGGCAAATCGGTTTAAATTCACAATGAATACGTCATGATTCTGTAATGCACAACCTATATATACATTGCTAAATCCTCTTATTGTATTGGAATTCCAAATTATCGCAAGCTTTTGTAAAAAAACCATCTGCTAGATAGTTCTGGAAAAATTATTAAAATGTTCATAGAGTTAAAGTAAAGATATTTAGCCGGAATGAAGGTGCTTACAGTTTTTCAATGGAATGATTTCATCTCTGTTACATATATCATTTCCAGGTTTAATCTTCGTTCATGTGAAATAAAACTCTCATTCTTTTCTTTTCCACTCCTGCCATTATTACCTCATTCCCGTCTTAACCGTCACCTGAATCCCATTCTTTCAAAATGACTTCCGTTCACTATTTCTTCCACTTTCGAATTTTCTCGATCAAATTCATTCTCCCCTAAAATATATCCCCATCCATTCATCATTTCCTCTTTCATTCTTAGCTAATAATGCTCTTTACCCTCTTTGCACCCTCATTTTAATAGCCTACGAAACAATCTTATCCTCTTTTCTTAAAGACTAAAATTCTTAGCTGCTGCACGCAGATTATTTACTTTATAACAGTAATTTTTTTTCCATTTTCACTACAAGTCCTCATCGTCAATTGAAAGTTAATCACTAAATATCAGGTCTGCGTTAATATGTGGCAGCATGTCACAATTACGGATCTTTTTTCTTTCCGGGTTAAACTCATTATTTCTCGATTTTAGCTTGTGTCCCCGTTAACTTCATTCATTGCGCAGTACAAAGCTCTAAACTAACGAAAATTCAAAACCTTAATCCATCACATTGGCCGAGGAAGTCTGTAAGTTGGACCGATTTTGGACCGAAGACTCGGGTAGGGAAAAAACAAAAATCGTGAGATGGTTAGAGTACGGATCCTGAAGCAGTTAGGGCGGAAAGGATGGTGATTGAAAATTCAAAGAAAATGAAAAAAGTGGACGGGCAGAATCTTTAGACTGGAGACTTAAGATGCACAATGGATGGCTGATGTTGGACCGAAGACCGGTAGAGTAAAAATGAAGGAACAGAGATCGGACATGAAGTTAAGCTGAAAACTAACATGGAAACTAAGCTAACCAACAAAGAAGTGAAACTACTGTCTGGTACTGGCTGGTCATAGGTTCCCTGTTCATGGAATTAAAGATTATGGTGAAGTTCAAAGAGAAAAAGGCAAAGGTTAACTCATAGTAGAATGATGCTTCTCATTTCTAATTTAATAAAGTTTCCTCCCGTAAAATCTTTGGAAGGTAACGCGGTCAAGTGAGTAAATTTTTAATGACTCTGGGACACGAAAATAGCATAAAGAAAATGTTCACATCTGAATCGATATCGAACCTGACATCATATTTAATATATATGACCTCACACTGAATTATAAATTATTTTAGTATTTTATCCAAGTTTTGGTAGATGATATCCCACTGCCCCTAATTACTTGTTCCATCCAAAAACTCTCTCTCCAGTTTATCAGTTACAGACTTCTTTCCCCCTTATTTATACCAAACACTTTATGATTAGTTCTAATTTTAGCCACTATCACTACAGCTAATACAAAACTCTATTGCAATATTTCCATTCACGGTATAACCCTTTCAATTTAAATTTTAGAAGGACTTCGGAAAAAATGTGGACAACCGATAGTTTATATTACGTGCGATATGTCCGATATGACAGTGAAGGGAAAGGGTAATAAAATCATAAACTACCCAATATTTCCCATTAACCGACGTTAAATTAATTAAATTGAACAGCATCAATTTCAGCAGTGTTACTCACAGAAAAAAAACATTTTCCCAGCTCAAAAAAGGCAAAATGTTATACATAATGCATCAAACAAAAATAATGAAGAAAAAAATAATGTTTTAGGACGTTCAACTTGATGCTTTCACTCAAATGACGGCCTAAGAGGCAACGGCGCCCAACAACACAAGTAATTAGCCTCGATCGATGCTGCAGATCCATTGATACGGCACTTCTTAATGCCCCGCATGCCGAAAGGGGTAGAATATTATTGGGCAAACATGTAAATTACCGAAAATGTTAATGGTTCCGTAAGGACGGGACGATGCGGGTGAACACACGGTGATCTTAAAGGGGACGACGCGACGTCGTCACCAACGGCGTTGCCGATTGGCAGACGACACACTTCACCCGTTGCTTCTCACGCAGTCCCGGAGAATCGGGGAAACACCCCGCCACACTCCAAAGACCATGTTCCTCGCACGCAGTGGAAACTCGCCTAATTTCCTCCGCCACCTAATCCCCCTTTTCCGCCTTCGCACGGCAAACCAATATCCCCCTCCCATCGCGCGCTTTGATCTCCCTGATCACATGGCCAAGGTACCGGCAAGGGCAGAGCCCATACAAAAGGGACGCAGGCCCTAAATGGCTTCATTTGAACAGCTCTGAGAACCGAGAACATCTCTTCCCGCGCATGACTTGGACGATGAACCCCCGAAGAGCAGGAAGGCAAACGATACCTGAGTCATTCTAAGTTGGCAGCCAATCGCCATACGAAGTTTTGGTTTATGAAGTATTTCGTAAACGATGTAGATCTCTAAAGTGTCTATATCTCTGACTATCTTCTCATCATGTCGTTCATGAATTAAAACAGAGATATGCCGTTCCTACATCTCTCAGTTTCAGTCATTTCTATTACCACACCAGTGACTGATAATTGCGCACTGCGGTCAAATTTCTATCTCGTCGATAAAATACTACATAGGAGTTATTCAGTACCAATGACTGACACTAAGAAATAGATTCGCCCTCTGAGCACGATGGAAAACCTAGCGTAAAATATAATTTCAAGTAACAATTGATGGAAATATTTTTCTGTTACGTTTAACCTATAGAAACTAAATGATTTTAAAATCAGTCAAAGAAAAGAACAGCACAATTTCTCCTTCCCCTTATGAGTACTTTAATGAATTCCCCCATGTGTTAGTAGAACTGTAATTGAACCCAACCTCCTCTCTTGTTTATCGCGTAAAAAAATTCCGCCAAGGCAGATGATAACAGCAAGCCACGATAATCCCTTCTTGACGTTTCTACCGATAATGATAATGCTAATACACGATAAGTCATCATGTTAGTCTATTATGGACACAATAGCCATCTCCGTTGAGTACTTGTAAAACTTTTCATGAAAATTTTAAAACGTGGTGAAACTAAAAAAATAAATAATAAATCCTCTTCATACTGGCCTGAATTTATTGTATTCGAGTATCTGATTTTTACTAGATAAAGCTAGAAGGCTAGACGTAGAAGATTAAACGTAGATTTAATCCAATTCCATCTTTACACGTTTGATTACCCACGAATCCCGGTCAGACTCCGCATCAATCCGCCACCCATGCATTCCGCCAAGGAGAGGAGCGATTCAGCAATTGTGCGACCCAATTTCTCAACCTACCCCACAAATTATCACCGCTGAGCAACTCGCACTCGACCACCTTCACTACGGCGTAGTGGCCTTACTTATTGGCGAATTCTCCAAAAAAGGAAATCTTGTTCTCTTGTTCACTGCTGGAGCGTGAAAGTGAACAATCAGAATTAATGCCTACAAGGCACAATGTGAAACTAAAAGTAAATAAATACATGGCCTAACAATTTATAAATAAACGCATAGCGTTCATAAATTAATTATTTCATTCATGTGAAAATCTAAAGCACTATGAGACTCATATTGCCTACATTTGTATTTCTTCAAATGTACTAACACATGGGGTAGTCTTACTATGCAAAATGGGCAAAGGCATATGTTTAGACATAAATTGTTCCACTGCAAAAAAAATTAGAAACTCATTAAATCCTGTAAAAATGGACTTCATATTTAGTTTTAACAGATTTTTGATAGTAGATGTTCAGCTGAGGGTCTGTACAAACTTAAGATGATAAATATTATAGTAGTAAGGCATATGTATTTCAAATAAAGATAAATGGAAAATAATGCGCAGTAAGAGAATTACAAGGCCATGATAACATGGAATCGTTCCATGCCATGTCAATTATTTTTTACCGCTCCCTACAATATAGCATATCGCTGACGTATTTGAAATTGTTGATTGTTTCTACTGAAAAACAAACAGAAATCCTTTGCCTTTCTAAACAAAGAACTAATGTACAAGATATTATTTCAAGGTTATTCTCACAGGTTTCTGAATATTCGCAGGTTTTTCACACCCCCTTCTTGTGTGGGTGTTTTCCTGCAGTGGGTTTTTGTGTAAAGGATGCAAGCATAATAATCCTCACGTTTTGCCCACATTGTAAATTCTTTCACACACTATTAGATATGCAATAGTGATATATTGTGTACATATATTTCTCTTGTATTACTTTATCATTCTTTAATTCCTATAAGTGTATTTTTTACTGATTTTTTAAACCTCAGATTGTTATTGTTTTAGGTATTGACCACTATTTGATTTATATATTTATTTTGACGAGGGGTTATATGGCAGAAGGGACAGTTTGGCTCAATCTTGCCCCAATAAAGACCTTTTATTATTATTATTAATATTTTAATAGATTTAAACTTAAATATTTTACGCCATGGTGTTGTTGACGCAATGGCGGACAGACTTCGGTGAATGTTAGGCAGTTAAGAGAAGCACCAAAATTATCACAAGGAAAAGCTACAAAATTCCTTACCCTACTTCAAGACCTCTCAAAGTAGGTCGGATGTGATATCGACGACTTCTAATAAAATTTAATACTCTTCCAGTCCATGTTAGTCATTTTACATAAAAGGTCATGAGAATAGTAAAAAAAATAGGAAGATATATTGGGAGAAATTGGGGTTAGAAGTTTTAGTAAGGTTATATCATTTAAAAATCTCATTTACCCTACACTTTTCTGTTCTATTTCAAATTGGGCATACTTATAAAAATCTTTCACGGCAGACAGACGATTCTTTCAGGACATCCATTTTAAAACAGATGATAAAATCCAGCAATTAGAACGTCAATTCGTATATTAAACAAGTGAATTTATTATAATATATCCTTGGTAAATTGGGTGTTACACGGGATTAATCCCCGCAAAAGGGACAGATCCTGCCGTTCTTTCCATTTCAGGCACTTTGCTCTCACAATTTCCGCCCTTAACCTCCCCAGAGGTCCCTCTCTCCGTTATTCCCGTGCCCTCATATCCTCAGATCCTTCCTACGGGCGACTTACCTCGACCCCATTCCGCACCCGGGCGGCGATGGTCTCGGGATCAGAAGCGAAGGAAGAGATGCGAGGAGAATGGGTGTGAGGGAGGAAGGTTAAGTTCGGGTCCCGAACACCACGTCCCAAAACCCCCTTCATACTTAGCGCAGCCATTTCGTGGGACATTAAAAGGGGCAGATTCTCCGGGGGACCATGGGATTCGATGAGGCGCACGTAACGCGGTGGGTGTTTGGGGAAGTAAATCCTGAGGGGTGGGATGAGGTGATTCTGGTGGATTTGGGGGGTGGGGGAAGGGGGGAAGGGTTTGGCAGCGGCTCCATCCGTTTGCCAACCCTCTCCGCTGAGTGCTGCAGCTAAACGGTGAGGTGTACCTGCCGGCTCTCTCTCTACCCCGAAGGATACACAGGAAAGGCGACGATGCGCGAGGCAAGGAGGCGGACGGAACGTCACGTTTTTTTCCTCGAGGAAGGTAAATCTCGCAAAAGGGCAGAGAGTAGTTGCCGCCTCAGTCGGAGCGTAGGCGCGAGGATCAAAGGATAAGTCGGCAGAGACGATTTCCCCTCACAAAGGCGGGTGACGGTCATCAAAGGTACAAGTCGGGGAGAGCACTCCGACAGAGCGATTTAATCAAGCCCCAGCGTTATCCCTTTAAAATGTCAAAGGACGAATGACCTCGGGGTCACGAGAAATTATTCAGAGCATTCCCTCATCGCCCCCGCGAAGTTTCAATTATCATCTCCCGAAAGCCATCTCCATTCACATGAAAGATCATAGTTAGCATCATCAGAACATGAGCGATATTGATCTCGCAGGAAGGGGATCTCGGAATTTCCAAGAGTTCCCTGTGAGTGCCATGCCATTAGAGATGTGCCTAGGATACCTCAGATTTGGGAATAAAATATTGAAATAACATCAAAGGTGTAACACCTCAGTAGAGACGCTAGAGGTCTCCGGGCTATTCGAGGTCAATGGCACGAGTTTCAAAGGGAAGTATTTATAATGCCTTTTAAGGTACTCCCACGAACGAGATAACAGAACCACAATGATTTAACTATATATTTACATAGCAAATCATTTAAAGAAATATGATGCATATACATGTTTTAAAAAATTACAGCCAAGAAGTGGCTTCCGCTGCCTAAATGACTCTATTTTTTTGAGAAAATCGAGATAACTAAGTAGTTTGGAAGAAATTGAGGGGCAAAAAGTCCAAAATACATACTATCATAATAATGAAGAGCAACTTCGAAAATTGTGTTATCTGTTCTACGGATATTGACTATACCTTGCAAGATACGCTGTTTTAAATAAAAGTAAAGAAATTGACACCAAATACCAGCACCCGTTGCAAACAGAGCCCGCTAGTAATTGCGCACCATTCGATGTATTTCATCTATATTCTAATTGAATATCGCGACAAAACGAGATTTTAAATACGCTATTCTAAAGTATATCTCACCTCAATTTACATTATTTCATACATATATTGAAAAAAGCCGTAAGAAGGAAAAAATGAAGCTGTAAACTGAATTTTGAATACGGTAAAACAATGAATAAAGATTAAATCATTCAATAAATCGCCACCGCATTTAAGCCGAAAAACTTGGATATTTTAATTTTCGATGCTCCCCTTACCTTCTGTTGAGAACTAAAGTCTTCGCACTTCAAGGTAATATTTTTGCTCGTGTAGAGATTAGCGCTCCCCTTGGGATGGGTGAACGTAATTTATTGGATACGCGAACATGTACACCTATTTCACTCATCATCAGTCAAAACCTTTTTTCCATTCGGGGTTTCAGACAGGGCAGGAAGCATTTGAGTAGCATCAGCGCGCTCTCTCGACCAGAAAAACGAATTCATTTGGTGGTTCCGCCCCCGTCACGCCCGCGCTATTCACGCTCCCGCCCAAATTCCCTGGCGGAAGCGGGGATCCGGGCCTCCGACAGCCCTCCCCCCCCCGGCACCCGGGAGCATGCCACCTCCGCCCACAAAACCATCCGATTCAGTCAAGCACAGGGAGCGAGCAGAGAATGCAAAAAAAAATGTCACCGCCCCAACATCTCTTCCTCTGCTCTCCCCTTTGTTCCTCGTGTAATACCACGCCCTCATGGCACATCCGTGAAAGAGAGAGGGCCATGACGACCCATGTCAAAAGCCCGCGCTCATCTCACTCCTCGAAACTTGAAAAGGAGCGCATAGTCAAACACTATGACTGGACGACAACGTCACGGTTTCCTCACGTGATTAAAAAAGAAAGGTCCTTTTCGCGCTAGGGCTACTTGGGTACAGGTAGGAATTAGCGTAGTACCTTTTTCCGTGCACACGCCCCGCGAACAGCGAAACCGAAACAGCGGTGAGTGACTACAGATCAAGAGCGCGTGCTGAATGACATGGTTAACTCTAAGCCGGGAAAAATTCATGGCTCACAAAAGCGTGTGCCTCGAGCACTCTTGCATGTCTAATTGGTCCCTGACAAGACTACGTACGTTGAAAAGGAGTTCCGGAAAATTAATGGAAAAATTTCCACGAATGTTGGTTGAAACCGTGGTTGAAACTTACAGTTTCAGTGGTTTTTCCGTGGCTTTTGCTTCCTATGTTCCTCATCCCAATTATTAACGTGCCATAAAAATCAGGAATAAAATCCAAGGAAATATAATAACTGCATCAAAATGAAAATGGCCACAGAGTTTTGAATTAAATCAACTACGGCAAATCTCCAGTTTAAAGTACTTCTCCCTTTCTTCAAAGATAGTTATTCCTAAACCATTAGAGAAACTTTGGACATCGCGAAACCTTCCTGGATTGTGCCTATCCAAGCAATTGTTTGCGACTCAAGGAAAGAGAACGGCTGTCAAGAAGTTCTCCGCACGGCAGATATCCCATGATTATATTTCGAACTAACTCCCGTCTTCAACTTTTTGTCTGTCAACATCACGCACAACCGAAACTTTTCGCCGCGAGGTGTGCTGATGAAATTTAATACCATAAGACCAACATACAGGAAGAATAAGCCTACAGCAGAAAACGAAACAATGCCGGCTTATCTTGCGCACCGAGGAAACCGACTTATATATTGCTCTGATTCCTACTTAATGAGAACAATGCTTATATTTTTAAGATTACATTACTGTTTGCTGGTAATAACGTAACTAGTATGCACATAGGCCGTTTCAACAAATCTTGCTTGCCTCATCCACTTCCTGCAGCTGATAATGCATCAATACACCACTCATATTCATACAGGATTACCGTATAAATTCGTAAAGTTAACTGTCGATAATGCAACAAAAGTGGATTGGTGATTTATTGAGAATTATCAATGTTGAAGGGTGATAGGGAGAGAACTTTGGGGTAAGAGATGTAAGGGAAGAATAGGTGTTTTGAATGGCATGACGGGACTTGCAGAGCAAGAAGAGTTGAAATGTAAGAAAAAAGGTTTGGCATTGAAATAATTTAGGTCACCAGCTATAGACTAGAAAAGTAGGAAAATACAAAAACTACCTGAGTTGTAAAAATACATGATGATTATTTAATTGCCACTACTGATAATGAGTGTGAACGCTTCGGCTTCATTCAATTTTCCAAGTCTATGACATTTAATGACACACTGTAGTTGATTGTTTTCTAAGTCACTAATCAAAAGTCCATGTAAATTATTTCGAGATTATATCATGGTATCTACTAATATATGAAAAAGAAATTCAAGACTTTTTCATGACTTTTCAAGACAAAAATTTTAAAATTCCAGACCAAAAAGGCTATTTTTTAAATGTGTCATCGTGATGGTTCAATGCCCAGTCCTGTCCAATTTTTCACTTGGAATTGGCCATCTTATTATATCCACATTATTAAAAGAACAAGCACAGCACCTTATCTGCTTCATTCATGATTAAACTCCTACTAGAAATCAAAATGCCGTATACTCGAAATGGACTGTACCGTGACATTCACGGCTGTTGTTTTTCAGGAATGCACGGCAGCACACCGCACAGTGCTGCAGGATCCCTAATAATTGGTATTGTGGATTAAAAAATGTTCAATTTATATGAAATTTGATCTATATAGGTTTTCGAGGTCGCTGAATATGAATTTAGATTCAAAACTTTTGTAAACTAATTTTTTCAGAAAAAGTTTTGCAATTTTTTTACCTAAAATAACTCTTATTTAAAACATCACGATTAATGTGAACAAATATACATTTTCTCAGTCGCTGAATGCTTATTTGATCTTCATATTTTCACTATTTACTTTTTTCACAAAAGTATTTGCAATATTTTTATTACCTACTGGGATTTACAAAAACTCAAAATTCTCGTTTCATTAAAAATTATAGCACAAAGGTTTTCACGATCTCTGAACACAAATTCTATGTTAATATTTTCACAAATTAATTATTTTGCAAAAATATAAAAGTGAATTTTCAAAAAATTCTTTATTTTTGAGCAAGAAATTACGTAAAAAGATAATTTTTCAAATTATATTTGCAATATATTAATAGCCAGTTAAATAGCACTCACCTTCAGTTACAAAACCCATTTTTCAGAGCAAGAATCGGGGCAATACACGTTATATTAGAGAGAATTGAAGGTGAAGCTGTGACTGCTCCTTTTCATACGATGCACTTGTTACCAGCGCAACATTTTATCTTATCTACTAGAGGAGTAGCAACAGCGATATGTCCTCATTTAAGATGGTTTTGAATTCGTCAATCGGTGCATCCAAAGTATATGCACAAAAACCCTATATAGAAAGTTTTTCTAGACTCATAAATCCAAGTATTAGGGATCCTGCACCACTGTGCAGCGTACACAGCGGTCGGGTTCGCGCCGTCCCGTGTGAAAGGAGCCTTTGAATGAAATGATGTCCGTCGCCAGGTCAACCAAAGGCACCTCTTGAGCACACACCAACTCGAAGACTGACGAACCAACTCAACTCGAGCTGGCGAATGCCGAGTTCTCCAGTAAAAACGAACGATTTTGTTGTAAACTCGCACATGCCGACAGATGAACTAGACTTTCCGGCTGCTTTCGAGCTAGCGAGCTCGCCATCAGATGAATAACAAAGACATTCCACCGCACAAGCTGGCAAATGGCGAGTTCTCCAGTAGGTATATCATCCAGGAGCCAACGACATATTCGTCGGCGGCGGCACGTATGGCGTCGTCGGCGACAACGTAACATAATGAGTGAAAGTTTCTCGGGTCTTCCACCGGGACAAAGGCTCCATCTCTGCCTACGTTTCGGAAAACGACTCGTTTTCCATCTTCAGGGCTGTGAGCCCGGGACATCATCACAGCCCGAAAGATGGAAAACGAGTCGTTTTCGGAAACGTCGGCAGAGATGGAGCCTTTGACCCGGTGGAAGCCCAGAGAAACTTTCACTCATCTGTTCCGCCGGGAAAACACCAAAACGTAATATAATGTTTTTACTTTCCAGGGGCTGATCTCTGTTCTTTCACGAAGACATTATGCTTGCGTATAAAAGCAACACAATTCCATGGGAAATGCTAATAACAAAATGGCAAACGGTAAGCTTTACTGAATGGATGAGAGAAAGAAAACATTCCAATTCCACAGTAGAGTTAATTAATCCCACCCGATTATGATGATGCGCAGCATAGAAACTTAGGACGCGATGGTTTAAGTATAATATTTATAGTGGAATTTAATCGAGTCACACCCTCAGAGGCATGGCAAAACGCAAAATGTCACAATCGTACTAGGGTACGATCTGTGGATCGTCTGAATCTTTGGGAACGTTTTAATAACCACGGTCAAGGTCATTCTTTCGAAATAGCATTCATGGGCATGAGGGAAGTATACGGTCTTCAACCTGCAACCGACCAAGCCGATTTGTCACGCGGCGGCATGCAGGAAACGATGCCCATGTCTAGTGCAATCGAACGACGAAAGTCACGAACTCACAAATACTGACCAGAGATATTTAAAATAACACCTCTTTGATAATGAGAAAAAGAAAAAGGGAAACAATATCTCATTTCGTAATGCTATGTCTGCCGTTCCAATTTTTATCCTGACGATTTGCAAGCAACCATTTTTCCCGATTTTTGATTATTTTTCAGCGAATTCCCGACCTTTTCCAGATTTTTTCCCGACGTTCATAAATTCCCGACTTTTTCCCGTATTCCCGACTTTTCCCGACTGGTAGACACCCTGATATATGCACTTTCTAGAGAATATAGCCCAATGTAATCAACTCTCTTCCAAACGTTTTTAACCATTAAAACCCGCCTCAGCTATGAATAAGTGCAGCCAACTTTCCCTCCACAGCGTAGAAAATCGGGTTATTGACTAATGTTCCGTATATATTTATTAAAAGTAAAATTAAATGCAAAAAGGGAGTTAAAGTTAAAATTTGTATATGCATAACTACATTGAGTAATATTCAGCGTTAGCGTTATTTCGGGAGCTATGTGGATTAAAATTTGAATTATATCCTGTCGCACTTCGATTAGTGCCTCTGGTGCGTCACTGCCGTATATTAGGGTGAAACGAAATACTCAACGGAAGTAATTGCCAATATGGCGAAACGAAGTTCAGCCGACTATCCAATCGAGATGGAAGACTTCCAAGTTCGGACGGTGGTGAAACTTGGGTAGCAATATCCAAAGCGATTGAAATAAAAATAGAGAGAAAGAGAACAAAGTGAAAGGGGTCCGTTGACGATTATACCCGTGCCCTCTCCAATCTTTCCATTTGGGAGCCTCAGAAAACAGAGGAGGAACTGGGCATCCAGCGGACGGGAGGGATAGTGTTTACCAATATTCACGGCGATCGGCGCAGCGTATAATCACAGCCGCTTGTAATCGGGGGGACAGGGCTTGAGGCCGCACCTACCATCCCACACGGTATTGATTTCGTTTCGAGCCCATGGGATAGAGAAATGCCTTAGTCGCATCCCGCTCCAGAAAAAAAAACTACCCCGTCCATCAGCCCGATCGCTCTCTTTGTCCCTTTCTATATCTCTCCCCACATCTCTCAACTTCCATTCCCTCCGTAACCGATTCCGTCAACCTGCAGAGTTCGACACGGCTGTCAGGCGGGTGGGGTAGGAGTGTGGAAAAGGTAGTATCCGACTCATGTCATCGCTCTCTCTCTCTCTCTCACTCTCTCAGTATTTCTCTCTCCCACCACCATTGTGATACGCCCTCCTATCCCTACCTCATCTCCACGGCCCAGTTGGAAGCGATCCCAGCAACCCTTGCGCTCACCGAACTCCTCCCTTCCCACATCCACGAGAGCCCCTAACAATACCCACTGGGGGCGGTCCGCTGGGAGCGAAGCGATTCAAGGGGGTCCATCCGCAGGCATGTGGTCGGGTTGGCAGACGCATGCATGCAAGTGAGATGAACCTTGTGTGCCTACGCGAGGAAATATATTCGCGTGCGAAACGCAAAAGAAAGATTTTGGCTGGGAACTCCGCGTGGATTGCCACCTAGACAGTAGTCTGCTTCTTAACGGCCATTGTGGGAATCGTTGTAGCAGATATGCATATTTATATATTCATCCATAGTAGAATGCTCGCACAGAAAGTTCCAACTGAGGGAAATGGACGTACGACAGAGAACTACGACACCACTTAGAGACGAAGAGCGAATATGAGACGTTGAGACGAGCTTATAAACAATTACATGAAGATATGAAGTGAAGGTGATTAATTTCTAGGCACAAAAAAACATGCGCATCCGATAATGATCATAATTATTCCTCCCTATCCTAAAACAGTTCTTCCCTCACAGAAATGATTGGTGTTGCCAAACGTTATCAAAGGCATGAAAAGTATTCGCTTTTGCTCCAAAGTATAGGCACAAAGAAACAGTTAACACTCGCTGCAGATTTCCTATAATACTGTTCTCTGATTCAGGCATCACATAGTGGAAGCGAAACATACTGGGTTAGTAAAAAAACTGTAGTATTTTTCCACAATTATATGTGAAAAATATTTAAATAAAACTACACGCGTTTCGGCTTACTAAGCCATCTTCAGGCGTGCACTCAACCTATAATACCTATGTTGAGTAAACACAATGCACAATATTATATTTTTTTACTCTGTAAAGTAATTATGAGTGAATAAATGTCTTTCACTTTCTTCAAAGTCTCTAAGATAAATTTCTCCCCTTTAACGATGATAAAAGTAATACTCGTGTCCTCTGAAATACAAATTCCTCAACAATGCATGAATACATTATAAAATAAGACACCAATTCTTTGATAACTATTTCATTGGCATGGTCAAAAGTGTGAGATAAAGAAATACATTTTAGCGCTTCACTGTAAATTTTCTCTATGATAGGACAAAGAGCGACGCTCAACTTCACGCGCGCTCTCCAATACCACAGAATCATTGTACAATCCGTAGTCCTAAATATCCACGGGCCAAAAGATCCTGTGTTCAGATCCAACTGCGGGTATTAAATGTTGGGTACTCCGCCCTCATGAAATCAGATATCCAATTGAGCACGGCTATACCGAAATCTCGAATTAATTCTTGGAGCGTGCGGGCAACCAGGGATGCTGGGAAAAGACCAAGTTAAAAGAATATCTGTGAATATATAAAAAATATTTCAAGTGAGAACAAGCCGCCATTTCGTAAAAGAAAGAAGAAATGAGAAGGATTTTACTGAGCAATAAAATTGTATTAAACTACAAAAATAATTAAGAATGTGTAGCAAATGGACAAAAATAGGAGAATAAATCATTTATGTTACAATTCCAAACTCCTCACGTACAACGGAATTTCTCTCGGGTCCTTATGTTAGGAACAAATGTAAACACAGGAAACCAAAAAGAAAAAGTAACAACAACAAAAATAATTCTGGACGCTTCATTTCCTCACAATGGGTTAAAATGTTTTCCCATCGACCAGTCTAGGAGAGGGACGAATGCATAAAACGGACAAAAAGTGCTCTTGGTCAGTTCTGTTTTTCCAATGCTTCCTGTACAAAAGAAAACAGACGAGACAACGATGCATATTTAATGCATCGAACGACGATTCGAAATTTTCGTAACCGTTTCCCAGCCCGACGAGAATCCCAGACATACAGACATCGCCGCGCCGTTTAGAGTCCACCACCGATTCTCGCCCTCCCTCCTCGTGCATCTATACGCCCCGGGAATTGAGGCGAGAGGATTGGTCCCCGAACGACACGACACTCAATACTCTATTTAACCCTTTTCCTCCGCTGTGCTCGAGAGCCGCACTCCGCCGCGCCAACCCGTCGGATCGTAAAAGCCCTCCGCCCATCCCACCACCACTTCACTCTCCCCTCTCTCTCCCTCTATCGCACCCACGACAAATACGGTTGGCATGAGTGGGGAGAGAGGAAAAGAGAGGAGTAATCTGAATGAGGGAGGTAAGGAAGGCATCGAGGACAGCGGGGGTCGAGAGGTTTTCAGGGTGGGGAGAGGTGAAGGGTATTCCGATCTTTTTTTATCGTGTGGTGGGGAAAGAGGAGGTGGGGGAGGAGAATTGGCCGTCCGGGGAGGAGCTAGTGAAGTGGAAGGAGGAGCACCCCTCCACAATGGAAGGGGAAAAAAACGGAAAGAGAGAGCAAGGGAGGAAATTTCTGAGAGGGAGTCGAAATTCCCGGTTGGAATGGAAGACGCCAAAAGGGAAGCAGAAGGACACGAAGCCGAACGTTGGAGGAAATTGGAGTTGACCGGGGTAGAAGGAAAAATGAAGTATATGACCTTCGGAAAGTGAAGGGGACTACGCGGACTGCTTAAGCCTTAACTGGACTCTAGGTACAACTAATGTATATCCTTAACCTATTCCCCAGTCCAAGGCCTAATAAACGACATTAAAGTACTTAGTCCATTAGACCCCTTTGCCACCTATCGTTAGGTATAGGCAAATGCAGAGTTCCCCTTCGCCCTGCCCCCACTCCCTGAATACTACCTTCTATCCAAATGACAACCCATTATTAATTATACAAATAACCTCAGCTGTCGGTTGCCTGCACTACTGGCAACGACAGTAGCAATAAGACTACCTATTAAAATGGCCGAAATATATATATAAATCAAAAAGTTCGGAAATAGATACATCAGCAGGACAGACAAAAAACACATAATGTGAGCGACAATTTTATCATAAATATTGCATTATACGTTTTTTGCACGCTGGACGATACTAATAGAGCCTAAAAATGGTTTCCAACAATGAATCCCTCGTTCGTTCTCTTTCTCTGGCTCCTTCGCTGAACCCTAAATTACCTATGCTGACCTGGTACCTCTGCCACATTCCCTTCTGGCGCACACAAATATACGAAACCCCACGAAACAAGCGTAGGAAAAGTCTTTCCAAAATTACACGAGAGAAAAATTATGGAGAACTAAAAATAATTCATCCAGTCAAGCAATTCATCCATCATATGAGCTGGTGTAATGACTTAATAAAAGCTATAATGCAGCCTACGCATATGCAAAAAGTATGAAATGTTTTAATGCTGAAAGATAATGACGGAAGTAAAACAGCGACTCATGAGCTCTGCGCTATGCGTGTCAAAAACAAAGCTCCAGGATTTTCTTCACAATCAGAACTATCCGAAAGCATTCCATAAGTAAGGTAAAGCAAGTACATACAAACCACTGGTCCAATCCGAAATATCGATGGTGATCAGTAAAGCTATGCATATTCAAGAGTATAAATTATAGTATAAACTATATTCATTGTAGAAATAGTGAGTTAAAATTACGATAAAAATAACTTCGAGCATAGAGTTAGAGTGATTACTCTATCCATACAGTTAAAATATCATAGAGTAATCAAAGGCCAGCACAGGGGAAGTAAACTTCTAAAGGAGTAACGTCATGGAATATCGCCATGAATAATATCTTGTAACTCCAGCTGAGGGATGCCAATTACGTCCCTGAGAAGAGTGAGAAACTCCTTTAGCCCGGTACAGAGGGCTATATTTCATCAGTGTAAAGAGTATGTGATCCGCAAGTCTGTAGTAATTCATCATATAAAATTTTAATACACAAAAAAGGCGGGGTGAAATAATGGACTAAGGAATGAGCTGAAGGCAAAATGTTTGGTATCCCCGTTTTAGAGGATCAAAGAAGAACGACGAAGTTCACTTAAAGATTGCCCTCTTTGCTCCAAAATTAGAAGTTATTTATCTCAGAGTTTAAGGCACTTTTGTTTCCTTGAGAAAAGATAATAAAAAAACTTGCATGAGTTGTATAAAGAAGGGTCTAAAAAAGGCAACGAAAATTATAACCCCTCTATCAAGAGCACATATCGAGTTTCGTGGCTAAAATAGAAAATTAAGTGAGGCTAATATTTCCCATCTTCTTTGGGGGACAGGAAGTTTTATTGCGTAAAGAATATGAAATTATTCATAAATGTTGCCTTAAAATGGAAAAAAGGGGAGGAAATACAATTTCTGCATAACCCACAAAATCTAGTCCACTTAATGAAGTTTTCAGTAAATAACCTCTGCATCTGCGACCCCCACATCACGTTGAGGGAATCAATTTTCTTCATTTTCTTCCACCCACTCCCGCATTCCTGCCACTCGAAAATATGCCTCGGCTTATATATCCAAGAACTCACTTATCGAAGGGGAATTTCCTCATCTCAATTTTTACAGGGGATATAAATACAAAACAAGTGTTCTCAAGAGAGTAAATAAAATTCCTCACGGTGTAACACTTGAGTCTAATTATAATACTTGTGTAGTTACCATAAGTAACTACTCAAGTATTATAATTAGACGGGGAAAAGGAAAAGAGATGAAATCATTTTTACAGACAGCATTCAGACTATTTAGGAGGAACCCAAATTTTTCTACAATTCTGAGTAATAATCAAAAGTAGGACTGGCAACCACTTCCAATGTAACTTCGAAATTTTGAAATAGGGTTACTGAGGCGCTAATGACCTGAGAAAATTATTCTACCTACGATCTCCAAAGCTGAGAAAAATCACATGGCCGAAGAAGAGGAGTCCATCAACCTGAAATCGCAGTTCAATATCATCTAAAGACCTTAATGGCACCTTATCTAATCAATACCATTATCTATGATGAACTGAGACTAATCAAGGAATAAAAATTTCCACACGCGAGGGTCCTTTCATCGCATGGCTTGTGACCACGATAATCAATTTAATCAGCACGACCGCCTCCCCTAGTTCCCAATCAACTTCAGAGTTTAACCAAGTAAATTTACCTTCAGAAATTTATGAAGGCAATTTGCGGCACGAAAAAGGAACGCCCGAAAGGAAAAATCCCTGGGCCAGAGACTACCAGGCGTGGAAGACGAATTACGTCAAAAACCAACGTCCTTCCCGATTTCCTTTTTAAAGGAACATGGCCGACGGTAACCAGCCAGGGCTCAATTTTAAATATTCTAAATTTTAAAAATATTCTTAATTTCACCCTCCCCGCACATTTTAACTTGCTCCTTTTCTGAAAGCGACGTTATTTGCAATTTTACGTAGCTAGCCTCGAATCTACAGAATCCTTACCCATACATTACGGTAGTTTGGTAGCGAACATGAAATAAGATGTAAAAAAACTTAAAAGGTAATAAAAAAAATAACGAGGCTTAATATAAATGGGCTACAAATAAAAACGAAATGGGTCATAATTTAAGATTTTCAGTAGTAAAATAACTTAACTACTTCTTATGGTACTCCTGTACGCTCATCTTAGACCAAGGTTGACATTTATACAGAGTGTCCCATTATTCGTGTGTCATTTCTGACCTGTAATTTTAGGCACTTCCTTTCGAGCCACATGGATGTAATTTGGTACCTGGCTAGAAAAAGGTTGTATGTTTTGTTGAGTGTACGCAAAATATTAAAAATATGACCTTTTGGCCCCAGAAGTAGGGTCCAACCTAAAATCCAAATTTTGCCTTATGGGCTTTCAATGTTAAAATATTCGAAGTACAAAAAAGGCAGAATTATCCAGCGAAACTTTTAACTAATAGGTTTTTGGGCACAAAGAACACAATGGAAGAACTTTTGAGGTCGAAAATCCCTCTTCAGATCCCTCATTTCATCCCTTGACCGTCAAGGGTTACTCAGGGGTCAAAGGTCAAAGGATGACAAAAGGCGAAATTATGCTAAAAACGTATCGAATCATGGGTTTAAAAAGGTTCCAAGGTCGATTTTAAGGTCTTCAGATCCCTATTTTCATCTCTTGACCTTCAAGGGTAACTCAGAGGTCAAAGATCACAGGGATGGAAAATGTGAATCCAGGCTGACCTTTGACACCTGAGTAACCCTTGACGTCAAGGGATGAAATTAGGGATCTGGAGACCTTAAAATCGACCTTGGAACCTTTTTAAACCTATGATTCGATACGTTTTTAGCATAATTTCGCCTTTTGTCACCCTTTGACCTTTGACCCCTGAGTAACCCTTGACGGTCAAGGGATGAAATGAGGGATCTGAAGACCTTAAAATCGACCTTGGAACCTTTTTAAACCTATGATTCGACAGGCTTGAAGCGGTGATTCATTTTTTGTAACCCTTATGACCTAGACTGTGACCATTCAGGGATCACAGTTGTGATTTTCGACCTCAAAAGTTCTTCCATTGTGTTCTTTGTGCCCAAAAACCTATTAGTTAAAAGTTTCGCTACATAATTCTGCCTTTTTTGTACTTCGAATATTTTAACATTAAAAGCCCATAAGGCTAAATTTGGATTTTAGGTTGGACCCTATTTCTGGGGTCAAAAGGTCATATTTTTAATATTTTGCGTACACTCAACAAAACATACAACCTTTTTCTAGCCAGGTACCAAATTACATCCATGTGGCTCGAAAGGAAGTGCCTAAAATTACAGGTCAGAAATGACACACGATCAATGGGACACTGTACATTTGGCGTTTGTTTACCTCGTTGCACACTTTTCCGGATGTCTTTTTAGAGCGATTTTCTTTAATTTCTACTACTCTACATTAAGCTTTATCGCGTGCATAAAAAACATCCATGAGTAGTTATTCAATATGTCCTTTTTTTGATGCATGTATTATTGCTGATTCAATTCGCAGCCGAATCCAATCAAACTGAAACTACGCCTGTTTGACCGGCTTCCTTTCTCACTGCTCGAACACAAACACTTGGCAAACGTCAGCCGTCAGCAGAAACAACTTTTCCACGGCCTTTTCAGCTGAATTCATCACCTGAAATTTATCCTTTTGGGAAACATATTGATTCTCTTATATTTAAAACATAGCTTAGCTGTTTTTCAAATGAGCGAAGCATGAAAAACAGCTGAGTTGAATAATTAAAAATCTTCTCTCATCTCTTTGAAAAATTTACAAATCAATACAGTTCCCTCTTTTCCCCAAGGCACATCATTGAATACTTATCCCTCTCACGGGGGGATACGAGTGTCATTAAACTTTTTGATAATATTCTGAAGACTATTTTTTTAAATATTCAATTCTCTATGTCTGTAGCATCATGATTTCCAAAAACACGAAATAATTTTAGAATCACCCATTCCGTTTTATACATGTTACTTACGAAGATCAATTCAGTTACGAGAGTAAAAAATTTCGTTTTTTTCACAACTATAGACCCTTTAGGGTGAAAAACCTAAAAGACAGTACGAAAATTTCTACTATACAGCAGCATCAATTCAATTGCGCCGAGGGGCGATGAAAAACAAGGCTGGAATAACTTCTACTCTCGGCGCAGAAATTATGTGCACTCGAGTTTGAATACAAATAAAAAATTAACAGCTACTCCTACAGAAAAATTAATCAAACCGTAATTTTTCTTATTTAATTCTGCGTTATTGGATGGCTAACTTAAATTTTTTAAACGCGTTTTCTTGTTTTTACAACGGTTTTAACGTAAAAAGTGCCGGTTTTTACTGTTCTTGAGCGAAGCGCCGACTTTGATGATTCGTAAATCAATAATAAGGCATTCAATTGCAACCAAAGTATAAAGAATAATAGATATATATGTTTTCCATGCACTCTGTAAGTTTCCAGTGTATAACTTGAATAGAAAAAAAGGTGTTATCAATTTTATAAAAACTTAGTATTTAAAAACTGGAGTGTCGTAGAATTTCGTTCTTGGTCGCGTTATTGCCCACATGTCCTGAACGTATGCAATATGTAATAGTATAATATTTCAACACATTCGTTTAATTTAAATCCTTTGGCATTTATATTGGCGAAAGCGAGCTCCCTTGGCAAGCTACTGGCGTGGTTTAAGCTATACAGTGTTAAATAAGAAATTTAAGCAGAATTAAATAAGAAAAATTACGGTGTGATTAGTTTTTCTGTAGGCCCAGCTGTTAATTTGTTATTCGTATTCAAACTCGAGTGCAGATCATTTCTGCGCCGACAGTAGGCATCAACATCAACCCAGCTGCGTTAATCATCAAATTCAGGAAAATTTAGCGAAGTTATATGGTAAAAATGCCATCTCGGGCGCCTAATAGCAGCAATTTTGCCATCCATTCAATGAGTCGCGTATATGGGCATCCTTTTCTTTTATAATGCTCATATTTTTATGGATGAAACTCAACAAGTATCAAAAAAAGTTTCTCTGGAAATGTGAGGAGAAGACGTCTGGCAGACGTAACATTTTAAGACGGATTACCCAATGTCTGACGCGGTAGCCACAAAACCCTGCGAGAAAAAAGGCAAGAGGAGGAGAAACGTGAAGCGATGGCATCTTCCTGCTCCCATCCGACTATTTCCCCGCACGTCGATTTTGCCTCCTTTTACATATTCATCCGAACTCTCGTCCTCCCTCCCTCTTCTTCACCTCAAGGGGGCTTCCATTGCGGCAGCCCCTACCCCTACCCCACCCTGCGGGCCATCCCTACTTCCAAGCACCCCCGATCCTCCCCCCCCCCCCCCCCCAAATTCCCATTTCCTCCTCAATAACTCTCCCTCCATCCCTTTCTCTCCTTCTCTGCCCGACCACACAGCATCTCCGATCTTTCTCTCCCATTTCTCCCTCTCTCTCCGCGCCACTCAATCTTTTCTCTCCCCGCACCACTTCCCTTCTCTCAAGAAATCCAATTTCCTTCATCCCACACATACACTCACTCCGGTTTCCCCTCCCCTCTCCGCCCGACCTCCTCCCGCGCCCTCGAAGGCCAAGCGCCCTCCCCTCTCCTCCCGCTATTCTCCCTCCCCCACTCCTTACGATTCATTCCCACTCATTTCCCATTCACCGTCCACTCGCGAGGGTACCTGGGAGAAAGGCACAAGTACGTCGGTCGAGGCAAACTCTCAGAGCATCCCGAGATCTCTCGCGTCGATGTAATATCCATAACGACGGCCGCAGAGGAAAAAAAATCAAATGAACCAAAACCTTGAATGAAATTTTTCGACTTGCTTCGTGCTTGCCATAGCATTTTTTGGTCGTCTCGACGATAATTTTCAATCCTCTCACGAATTTCCACTCCTGATTAAAATTTTGTGCCCGCCAGAATCCGGGGTATCTGGAAAAATGAAAAATATGAAGAGCACCGCCATCAGCTTCCCGCGCAGTGTAGCGATATTTTCTATTTTCGCGCTGAGGATGCCTAAAGTGCAGGATAGTCTTAATTTCATGCAGCCGCAGGTGCTTGGCGGAGGTGAGGATGGCGGAAGTACGTTTAACACCGTTCGTAGGGGCTAGATCTCTTTCTCTGAAAAATAGACCCCTTTGAAGAGAAATGGTGTACTTTAACGCAACCCTTTGCAGGTCGATTTTTGAAGCCATATTCAGAGAGTTCGGAGGAAGTTCATTATGGACGGAGATATTTTTTCTGACCCATTAGGTTTCCGTTTTTATTGCCTCTTCGAAAATGAGAAAATGTTTTATATATAAAACTCAAATCATTGATTCTACAAGGTACAAAATGATGTCTTCAAATTCTTTCTCTACAATTCTTATATTTTACCTACAACTTTACCCCATCATTCATGCCGTATGATACAAATCATCTATGCTGATGTACCGATTCTCACGGTTCTTTCTTTTTTTGCTAAATATTTTACCTGAAACTTCATTATTGACACTGCAGGTAAAAAATATCTGTTTATAGACTTCAATCATTCTTTCATCGCAATCGCCTTTTGAATAAAAAGAAAGAAGAAAAAATCATAAAGTCGAAAAATAGTATTTTGATGACAATGCGCCTTCATTATAAGTAACCTGCCACCACCAGGCTTCGAGGACAGTACAAGCTTAGCACCTCCATTTCAGTAAAAAGTGTGAAAAATAAAACCTGTCCATAAACTGTACATAAATAGACAGCGGAGACGTAAGAAAAGTCATTTGACACGTCCTCAAAGGGAATATTAATGTTTACCTCCATGGCGCTAGTCTTGTTTGCCTGCTGGTTCACGCGGGACAGGCTTCATGGTTTCGAGGCCCCCTTTGATGCTCATCATATTTTCACAAGGTGCATTATGATATTCGAGATGGAGCGAAAGACGCTCCCCGGTGAAATATCTTTCGAAAGGTTTTTTAACGCACCCTTCGGATAAATACCGCAATATTTTAT
This sequence comes from Platycnemis pennipes, assembly GCA_933228895.1. Taxonomy (NCBI): domain Eukaryota; kingdom Metazoa; phylum Arthropoda; class Insecta; order Odonata; family Platycnemididae; genus Platycnemis; species Platycnemis pennipes. The sequence goes on from OW121851.1 coordinate 88,620,816, forward strand.
GTGTCGAGCCTTCGCCCGAGGCACCTTGCGCAGTTCGAATTAAATATTCAACCTCCCAACGCTCATAGCCGACAAGAGGCCCTTCTTTTCAACCCACTCCCTCGCAGTCCCTCCCATTTCCCTCCACCAACCCCAATCCAACGAGTCCTTCGCCTCCCACCCCAACCCTCCCTCTCCACCTTCGCCTCTCACCCCTCCCACTTTTGTTCTTACTTGTTCTCCACCGCCTCTCCATCTTCTTCCTCTGCCCACCATTATTTACCCCAAGTCACCCTCGCTCCCACCAGTAATTCCTCTAACCGCCCTTTCGACGCAAGCGCCTCACTTACATATAACGAATCTGCTTCAGCACTCTTTTCCCTCTTGGCGACGACCAAACACGTCTCCCGGAGCACGTCAGGATTATGAGGACCACTTTCAAGTTTTTCGATCGATAATGATACGTAGGTTATTTTCTTTTGCCAGGATAAAATCCTGTCCACATCGTAGTGGCTAGTAAAATCCGCAACTTACAACTGATCTTTAATAAAGCTAAGTTTACGCAACGGAGCTAAGCTCCATGAGCCGAAAGTTGGAAGAAGATTTTCAGATAGACATGTCGTATTACCGCGCGATGGAATAAGTTGGTGCCTGAAAGGCATTTTTGTCGGTCAATTATATTTTCAATAACACTCCTGAGAGTGAGGTGTCGTGCATAAACTACGTTACCAATTTAAGGGGCGAGGGGGTTGCCTAAAAAGCTATGGCGGGTAACGAGGGGGAGAGGGGAGTGTTCACTCAAGAGTAACGTAGCTGTTACAGTGCGCGTATATACGTTTCTTACTCGTCCAAAAAAACATCGAAGATATTGGCTCGTGGAGGGATAAGGGAACATTGTTTATCGATGATCGTTAGAAATCTAGGTTTTTTAAACTGCATGTTAGTCATGGTTGATTTTTAGAATTTTAAGATCTACTTGTTCCAATTGTTATAAGAAAGTTCTATTATGTCTAGTTCGTTATTTTATTTGTCTTACTTCAACCTATCCCTAAAAATAAATAAGTCAAAAATTCAAAAAATATGTTAGAAGTGAAAGTTAAGTTTCATTTGTGGAAACAACGTTACATGACTGAGTGTGAGGGGGAGGGGTTGGTGCAAATACTACGGTTGAGAACGAAGGGAGGAGGGGTAAAAAAATCACCGAAAACGGTAACGCAATTTATGCACGACCCCTAAATAAAGGTAGAACCATGCCTTTTTGTCAATTATTAATGGTAAACAAATCAATAAACCATGACTATAGCTTTTCCTTGCACTGAATTTAATCAGCTTGGATAGCGGGACATTGGATCGCCTGCAAAATGGACATCAAATTCAACAAACTGGAAATACTTTGTCGCACTTCCCACTATTGAGACAGGATCTCAAAAGAAGCCACAGAAATTCGTCCGGAGAAAAGTAATTTCAACCGCCATTCCGGTTACTTTCTGAGCAGCACTTGGAATCCTATTCTGAAGAACGTAAGGAAGACGAGAGAAAAAAATGCATCTAAACGACAGTCAATCATCGCGTACTCCGAACAGTAGCCACAAAACCTGTACGTGGGACATATGACCGACTGTGTGAATAGCTGATACACAGCAACCCTCGGGTATTAGCAGCCCTGATAACGAGGGACGAGGCGGACCTCGAAACATTAGCCAAAATGTTTCGAGGTCCGACCACCTGACTCAGATCCCTACACTTAAATCATACGCCAGAAAAGGACTAGCTTTGAACAGTTAGATTTTTCAAAAGCCGCTTTTCTTCAAATTATTCAAAGAGGAACATAATTCTGCGTACAATAATTATTCTTTTAAAACCTTTTTAGGACTTTTCAACTAAGGTTGTAGAAAATCTTAGGAGAGAGCGCGTAGGAAACCTGGTGACTAATTCAATTAACTAAAAAGCTATTTACGTACATTAAAATATAAATGTGATTAGTAAACAAGTAAATATGAAATATCATAGTTCAGCAAAACAACAAGCGGCGATATCAAATTATTACGCTGACATCTTCCACTTTGGTGTGAAAAAAAGATGCAGAGAAAAAAATATATTTGCCGAAAAACTGCATACTAGTACTGAGTGGATTCTACGGACAGTTTCTTTTCCACCACATCCTTAGTCATTTAATTTACTTTAATATTCCTAAATGAATAGGGCAGAGTATAACCAGTACCGGAAATTAATCATGCCTCTAAATTCTACTGAGTGAAAAAACTGGCAGCGAGTGACGAGATGTTGAGTTCTGAACGATAGGATGATGCATAAAATCCGCCAGAGCAACTGAAGGAAGTTTTCAGCTGATGTGATTCAGTAGTCATTAACCAGATGCACGAATGGAAGGTTTATGTATTCCTCCTGGATTACAAGAAAAAATCCGTAGCAGTCATAGAAAAGGATCAGCAGTCAACAGAGAAAGAAAGGTCGTCGCACGGCTAGGAGTAAAAAATCTTCAATATTCGATAATCAGCCCCAAAATCGCTTTGCTCCCTTTCACCAATAGGACGCGAACCCAATCGCTCGACTTTTGTAGCTTCTTCGACACATCTCCCTCCACCAAACCTCATTCTTTCCCCTTGCTCTGAACCGGCAAGGCGCATCGACAATAATTCAGCTTCTACCCAGGTCTCACTCTTTTTAAATTTTTTGATATTTTCAATCCCTCGTCAGCGTCTCATCGCGGTCATTAGCGAATCCCCGAGAACACTTCAAAGGAATAGCTGGAGCCGCTTGCTCCTCAAAATTGGGTCACTCCATTATGCCGAGCCTCCTTCGCTTGACAAGGTATACTTCGGCTATGTCTTGATTTGTGGAGCAATAAAATTTTCCAGAGTTTTTTCTCTCAAACTACGCCACCTTATAGATTATTGTTACATGAATATGAACTCGCTTGGATTACTACGGGGTTATCGATTCCCGTAGAATGGCAGAAAAATAAATACTAACTAGAAGTATACATAGTCATTTTATACAGGTTCTGCGGAATAACAAAGCCACTATCGTGGAATATGATTCCTTTTGGCAATTGTGTCGGATGCAATGATCAACTCTGTGCACACGACAAACCGGCCTTTTAAACATTGACTGATTATTAGTGGGTTAGGCCAAATAATCCAGCGAAAGTATACTCTTACAAAGGTCGTAAGAAATCACGTTCATCATCATTGGTCAACAATCTTATACTGGTTAGATGCAGCCCTCCACTCGTTTCCTCTATCGGCCAACCCTTTCATATTAACGTAATTTCTTCTCTTTTTATCGTACACGTGCGTTTTTAAAGATTAACGTACATACTACACAACTCGTTCCATAAATCTCATACGCGGCCTGCATTTTGCATTCTTCCTTTTCACTTTTCCCTCGGCGATTGTCTTTATCAGACCATCGTGTCTTAAGATACGGCCGATTAAGTTGTCTCGTCTTCTTTTTAGAGTTTTCAGCAGACTTCTCTTTTCCCCCACTCTTCTTAAGTCTTCGTTTGTCACTCAGTCGATCCATTTTTACTGTATCATTCTTCGGTAGCACCACATTTCAAATGTTTCCAGTCTTGACTTCGCTGCTGTTATCGTCCATACTTCGCTACTATACAATCAAGAAATCATGTTACTTTTTTTATCTCCCTACTCAAACACACCAACTGGGGGGCTCCCCAAGGAGCTACCGTTGGCCTATCTACCAAGCGTATAATCGAGGGTTTACTGCACAGCATCGGATCCCACCGACGAATTCTCAAAGCAGCACAGCATTTCAGCCTGCAGAGGTATTCCACAAAAGGTCTTGGTGGGAACTTACAGTAAGGAAAAGCACCGAAGATAGGTGAGACTGATTTGAATGTTTACACAGAGAAACGAGTCGCTTTTGTAGCGCCTGGCGCAGAACGGAAAACTAAAACACAGGCAAACGCTGCGGACGACCTCACACGCAGAGGCAAGGGGGGCATTCATGCGGATTTCAGCGCGGAGGCGAGATGGGAACAGAAAGCATAATACACAAGGCACATTTCTCCATTATGTTTGATAAATTCTTGCGGTTCTGGCACCCTAGAACTCCCCTTTGTCTGGCCGCGAGCTCCTTGCTGCTGCCGCCGCAAGCATTCCTCTCCCATTATGTCCTCCCTTCCTCTCCCTCCATCCCCCACCACCGCCACCCTCCCAGACTCCATCTCATTAAGTAAGCCCTCCCCAAACAATCGCTCTCCTTCCTTCCTTCCTCCTCCACAATCTACCCCTCTGAACTGAACGCAAACACACACACACACTCCTCGTCTTACAGCGTTCTCCTGGCACACCTCGTCCCCTCCTCCCTACGTCCCCGTGCCGCAATACCCCCGTGGGGGAAAAGAGAGGACGTGGGCACGCAATATATTTTTACGGGGGAAATGCAACGTGAGCTAATTGATGTCCGGTTGGCCAACGGGGAGAGGGAAGGGGAGAGTGGCGAGAATGTAGATGCGGTGCAAAAACGAGTGAATGATGAGATTTCGCTCACTGGATTTCGGCACTCATTGAGCAGCGCTCCGTGAAATATACTTCTGAGGGTTTTTTTTGCTGTTTACAGCGAATAATTAAACTTTAAAGTGTGAAGTCCTCGCCAAGTTCCCATCCAACTACACCAATGGTCGGCAAACCTTTGATTCGAAAAAACCAAACCTAACCTTTGCTACAGTTTAAAAACTATTCCACAGCCAAACATATATTTTTTCCAATTTAATATAATTTAAAGTAAAATCAGGACTAGCAGTAGTATTAGGGCAAGGGCTTAGCCACGTTGTAACACCAGTTCCCGTCATATCACAAAAATTAAGCAACATTGGGCAATGACGGGGGTTGGATGAGTCACCCTCCTCCACACTTCTTGCTCGTGCACTCCGTACTCCTTACTCGGCGTGGCCTCTGCATCGATTCCCTCCATACCTTCCGGCTACGCACGCACCTCCGATATCCCCACCTATACACTCATAAATCCCTTGAGCTCTTTTGTCGTCGTCCTTTCCCTCTCCCCCATCTACCATCCGAGCAAGCCACACACAAACCCACAAAATCCACAGTTTCCAACTGTGTCCGCCCCCGACTCCAGCGCCACAGACGCCGCGTGCCCCACGCTCTACGGCACGCCCCAGGATGGATACCGGCGCTCGTGCGGGAGGACGGAGAGAAATGGTAGTCGAACGGATAGCGGCCAATGGATAAGGTGAGGGACGGCGGTGCTCCAGGAGAACGACCAGCCGAGGCCGGCAGTTCCCTTCCCGACAAATCCCAACCAGAGTTTGCAGTGATGGCGCTATGAACTCATCAAGGAGTGTGGAGAGCACACTCTCTACGCTCCTTGGAGTGCACTTACGAGCACCTGAAGGGCTGTGAGATAAACATTATTTTTATAGCTGAATAAGATATTGACTTAACACCACAATGCCGTCGAGTGTCCACCTTTGCTGTATGAATTCACCAGGTCGTTTGATTTCGTAGAGGGGAGGACTGGAGGGAGGGGCACATGGGGAAATGAAACAGGAGGTAGAGGGACAGCAGAGTACCAGCCCCTCTCATTTATTCATCCCATGGCTGTGGCGTTGGCTGATACCTTGGAGAAAAGCCCTTTTCCTTATTCCCTCCGTCGCTACCGGTTCCTCTTACCATGCAGCACTCGACAGAGACGACCACCGCGGCAGGAAAACCGCAGCGGGTAGAAATTTCTCCAGCTAACGAAGCGGAGAATTTATTTGCAGATTTGTCTCCACCAAAGAGGGTTTTGAAAAACAGAAATGAGAGGAACCACGAAAGAGAATGAGGAATGGAACGGTTGGGACCGGTGCCTTGAGAAGAAAATTGCTCTCTTAATCCCTCTCGTTTTTGGAACGAGGAATTTCTAACTCTCTCTCTTTCTCTCCGAGGAATTCCGCGAGGCGCGCCCAAGAAGGGAGGTTAAGAGATTTAAAATCGTCGCGCGGAGGAATTCCACCACGGTCTCGTTTTAGGAATCCACGCCGTTCCTCACGAGTTCCGATGGAAATAGATCAAAGACAAAGTAGTGAGTGCCTCGAAATTTTTAGCGAAAAAAGTTCGGGTATACGCAAGTGCTTTGAGCATTAATATATAAAGCATAATAGTACTTCAGCCACCAGCTCCAGATTTTACGGCAGCATACGAACAGAAACGTATTTATTTGCTTTAAACGTTTTTCCGGCGAGTAGTAATTGATCATTCAGAGAAAACTGGACGAAACGCAAAAGCGTAGGTACCATTAATAAAATAAAATCAGGGTATCTAATAACTAGCCTCTGCATGCCAGATCGATCAATTAAGCGAGAATATAGTGAGAATACAGGGATATGCAAGACATAGACGTGGTTTCTCCATGAAATTGTGCAGAAAAACTATTTCAATAATTTGAGATGAGACTGTTTGGTTGGCTCAAAATGCTCATGCAAATTTCTTTTACCCTTTGGAGAAACAAAATGTCATCTTTTTTCGATTTTAGTCCCTTAGTTACATCACATAATTAATGAAGAACAGATAGTAAAATGTAAGTCCCTATTGTCTACATTGTCGTAAACTGCTGCCGAAGGAATGATTATTTATGTACTATTATTCAAGATCTACGATCAGCAACAATCACCTGAGAATAAGTGTATTCATATTTGCCGTATTCTTTCCATAATTATTGGCTGTATTCAGTCATTCATTACCAAAATGGGAAATGTCACAGCGACTTGGGAGTACATATTAAAATTTTCCGATTTGGAAGTATTAAAATTGAAAGAAAAAACAAACCGTTAATCTTTTCCGCGTGCATCTACCTACGCTGGCGTTAGGACAAACCAAACTTCAGCTACATATGGCTCTACAAGGAAATATTTCAACTTATTCACAGATTAAATTATTATCCTACAATAAATCCAGGTTACATACTACTCGAAAGTTTCAATCCGCTCAATTCTAATTTCCAGCCTATTCAAACTGAAACGTCACAGAATATAGTCTAGAGATTCCTTTCAGAGGTGAACTCGGTCAAAACACAATTCAGCAGTCGTAAGAGAGGAAGCGAGGGGAAAATGGGAACCGAGGAAGTGGGAATAGGAAGGGGTAAATGGATGAAAGACAAGACAACCTAATGGTGACGACCTTAATTGTCCAATAAAGGTCAAATTGCGGAGACGGAGAATTCAACCGTTAATCCGGAACGAGCCGAATCTGTGTACAAGTGACGCTATCCATGGAAGCAAATACAAGGGGCTCGCCAATCAAATGATGCTTCACAAGGGGCCTGATTAATAAGTCACCCTCTTCTTTGGACTCTATATGTGAGGACAAAGAACCATGAGGGCGCATCTAAGTAGAGATGTAGATCACTCTAGTTGACCGGCATAATTCTGAGTATATGTCTATTTCACAAATTCTACCGAGCCACATTTGACTACGCTCTAGGACAAATATATGATTTTGAGGCTTAATTCCGCGCTAATTCCTGTGGAACAACCATAAGGTTGGTTTAAATAGAGAAAATAGGAATAACATATATCTTGGTACTAATTTAGAAGAATCACATATTCATTGAGTATACAATGAAAGCACAGTTAGATTATGTATTAAGTTTTACATCTTAAACAGAATATTTGTGACGGTTTAATTATGAATTTTATTTATAAATAAATAAATAAATTATTATATTTTCCTCACTTAAATAAAATAAAGCACATAAATTACATTGCAATTCTAAGGTATGAATGGAATTAAGGGTGAAAAATAAAAACTAGCCCTATTCTTGACTTAGCGGGGATCGGAATCTAAACACTTCATTTGAAAGTTTGGCTAAAATTGAAAGGAGTCTCATTACTATTAACATAAATATATCTCAAGTTTTCTCAACTAAGTCATGTTTGCAGTCGTAAGAATTGTAGATTTTAAGAGAGCAAAAATGTATACATAAAACAGAACTCAATTTACATTAATGTTGAAAAATATTGCATCATCATGTCTAAAATATGAAAAAGTTAAGTTATACGTGTTACTTTGGTAAAATGTCTGTCAACATACACAACATACGCATAGTCAACATACGCATGATAGCAATGCATTGTTAGAGGAGCGCATATACTTTTCCATGCTAAATCCTCATACCAGCTGCCTGACTATACTATTTATGCTGGAAAAAAAAAGTAATTACACAAAAATATTTTTTTTACCCTTCATCCTGAAGTTTTTTAGCTAAGAAATGATTGCATCGTTTTCAAATTATAACCATTAAAAAAACCGCAAATTAAAGATGAAAACCAAAAACCTTTTTCCCAACCATAGTTAATGAAACAAACCGAGACTGGTACGGAATGGTTCCTTTCGTCCATTGAGTCCTTATATGCACTGAACGCATTAACGCAATTTTCCAATCCATGTTTTATGGGATACCTTGACGTTTTCTCGCCCTTCTAGGTTCCAAAATTTCTATTCTCATAACCCCCGTCGGTTATTCTTTCTTCTCCTTTCGAGAGTTCTGAGGTTTTGCCACAGTTATTCTTTCCTTCACTCGTTAGGTTTCAATTGGCTCCAAGGCTCTATATTGAAAGCCCCTACCGTTTCCTCGGCCGTAACCTCGTCGAAAAAATAGGCTTTTTCTTTTGCTGTTCTGGTAAATACTCGTAAAAAAGTTCTCAAAAAAGCTGTACGGATTTTCTTTTTTCTTCGTCTACAAAAAACCGTAATACGGAACAAAGGACATTTGCTCATTCCAAAGCTATCATTTCAATAGCATGATACGTACATGTTCATTTCCATGGATTTTGGCTTTGAGTCACCCTTTATCATGAATTTTTTTCGTTAAATATACGTATAAATGTATTCACAAATGACGGGAGGCAAATGAAGAGAGGTAAACCGTCGTAGCCTAAGCTGATCCAATGTACTATTTTTCATAAATCTAATGCACGAAAGGAATATATTTAATTTCAATAACAATGGCTCCAAGCCCGTCTCGCTCTAGAAAGCGCCTTAGATCGAGAAAGAGTTGCAGATGTAGGGAAACGTAGGAAAGGAAGAGGGAAGAGTTGAGTGAAACTCGGCAAGGCTATCAACGAGAGACGCAAGGATACCACAAATTTACGACCCATACCATGGACGGAGTAGGTACGGCAAGAGAAACCCAGAAGCCCCAATAGAATCACAAGTGAAAGTTACGTATCCGATCACTAAGTGTGGGTAGACAGTACCTACTTTAACTTACCTCCAGACATGTAATAAGAATCAACAATATTTGATAGCATTAGATAAACAGTAAGAGGTCAAGTCTATGGTCCACCCTCTATTTCTCACATGATGTGGTATTTCTGATGTTCCTTGCATAAATAATCAGCTTTCCAAACATTAAGTCAATGTTTAAGCCCTATCTTGTGACTAACTTCAATCTATCTTGCGTTCCCATTCGTATCATTCATCTTCCCCAACGACTGCCCCCACTACCTCGTAAGAACCCCATAATTCCATTACATCTCAACTATATGTCAATCCACTCTTATTGCTTCCTTGGATTTTTGCTAAGTTCTGTCCTTTCCAACAAGCTAACAACAAAATATTTATGTACTTAAATATTATTATTAACAGAAAAATAAGAATTAACATTGCAATTCCACATGGTAATATACCATGTGGAATTGCAATGTTCTTCTTTTCCTGATATTAAGGAATTCCACCAAGTAAGGTCTGAAACCATCATCTTCATATTCACATTCAATTCCAATTTCTCCCTTGCTGCTTTCAGCTATCTCTTTTCGCTCGTAATTATTCGGTAATATCAGAAACAGAGTTCCAATGTCTCGGCGAAATTGGCGAGAGGTCAGTTATATCAACGCAAGATTAGCCTTACGTTTCGGAGACATAAAATTTGAGACTTGAATATGATGGCGATGCGGAGAAGGGGTATCGGTTTTAATGGGCCCCGAGAGACTGCGTGACTCAAGCAGCGTTAGACCTGAAATCAGCCTATGGGACCATAAAAGAAGGCAAAGCCCTGTTCTGTTTCTCCAAATCACTGGGGAGCCATAAAAAGCCACCACCCTCACTAACCTTGTACGGCCACCACAAAGTGTGCGTGCTTCTGCATCTTGGACCCTTGGGTTGGTACCCACCCCGAGTAATGCTTGCTGTCCACGGGAGCATAAATCGTGTGCCTCCCTCTCCCCCCAAATTCTGAAATCCTTCCCGGCCACCAGCTCTTAAACTTGCATTGAGATTTACGCGAATAAGATAACAAATGAATGGGCCAAAGGAATCAGCCAGGAAACAAACGTAAGATACAATGTGAAAATCAGATACGATCATCGTCGCGATGGTACCCTATAATTTACACCATCCTCTGAAAGAATGATAATACGATATAATCAGTGGTAATGATACAATCAACACCCACACTAGGAATACCAAGGTTAAAAAACGTCGATTGTATGCCTCTATTTGCCTAAACCTACCATACATCTACATTACAATGATTATACCCTGAAAGCCACCATTAAAGTGCGTGGCAGACGGTAAATTCATACCAAACATGCATTACATACGATATTTAAAAAGGATTAGTAGCTATATTCTACTCGAAACAAAACAATTAAAAAAATATTTAAATTAAAAAAGGAAGCATGCACAAACACGCTATTAGTTGGTTTTCCTTAAAATTATTACATCACAAGTGAATTTTATAATACTATATCTAAGACATTTATCTAATATATCATAATTTATCATATCTTTGGCATACATACGAGAGCTTGATCATGACGACTCTTGTCAAGTAGAGTAGTAGATAAAGCTGAAGAATTCAGCCAAACAAGATTTTGCTTTGAATCGCTTTCTTTTTTTGCATCGCTTTGAAGAGTTTTCCGGAATTATTTTTACGCTATTAAGCGTGTAGCGAAGTGAGGATCCGATTAAAAGTTTTAAGTAATATTTCTTACCCGGGGAAGTATTTTCATTACAGCACGCACTCAAATGCCTTGTTATGATTCGAACGTAAGACTATTCTACCAGTATATACGAGATCAAAAAATTCTGTTGGCTTGAGTCTATGCTTTTACCGGAGCTTTTAGCAACAGAGGTAGTTTTGGAGTTCCATTGCGAGTGGAGCATTATTCACAGCAACATACAGCATATTCTTTTTCTATTCTTTTCAGCAGCAGTTAGTAACGATCAGTCAGCCTAGGCGTGTGAAGGAGCAAAAAGGTGTGGAAGAGGCCACTTAACCGACCACCAAAAGGGCAGAATTAGCTAGTAAAATACTCTGGCAGCTTAAATTATATCGCTTCACCTAACTTGAAGGGCCTTAAAATTAAGTTTGACATCCATTCCTGAAGTGATATTAGAACACAGAGCCTTTGATTGCCAAGCGGGTACGGCTACGAGCCTAGCTTCCAAAACTGGACCGTAAGGACCTCCCTCGGGTTGTCCGCTATCCGTTCGGAACATGAACACAGTCCAATTAACGTCACACGAGAATGTGCAAAACTGATCGATTCTCCATGTCCTATGATGATATCGGCAGCCTTACTCGAAACGGAGCCGGAAGATGTGTGAATGAAGACTATTTCTCTTAAGTGGAAGGCCACAAAAGAAGATGCCCCTATCATTAATGATGAAATCTTGCAAATAAGAGATTGAATCGAAATTGAGCATGTTTTTCCAAACAATTACACGCTAACATAATATTTACATGTGATAACCTATAAATCATATGGCAATTTAGAAGAAATCAGTGCCTCACTCATTGTCCGCTAATTTGCACACCGGATAGCGCGATTGACTCTACATATAACAAACTACAAATTTAAGATTGAGATCCTAAGTATATAACTACGCTTATCGTAGCCCCACCAAATAGATAATCCGTGATAATGATCTTCAGATGATGTCTGGCCATTGTCCTTTCCATGGTTGTTAGCATCATATTCAGCTCCTTCTCTGTCTCTGCTATGAGAGCTATGTCATCAGCGAATCGTAGCATGCTGATTACAAATGGACCATATAATAATATTACTTCAATCAACAAGCGAAAGGTGATTACTGTCTGGAATATCCTGATATGTAGGCTTGTTAATGCTAGACGTAAGCGAAAATGGCAAAATGTCTTACCGCTTATATGATCAAAGAATAATATGATAACTATGCCCGAGCTTAAGCTAAAAGTGGTATTTGCTGGGAAAATATTTTTTAATTCTAAACAGATTATCTCCGCTGAGCATCCTTTTAACTCCAAAAGTTAGTATTAGAACGAAAAAGCTTCAAAAATGACAGCGGTTAAAATATCTCAATTCAGGTTATTGCTACTCATTTGTTTCAACGTACACCGTACGTTGCGACACTAGCTTTCGTCCGATTCCATGCTCCCTTTAGTCATCGAAAATTCAGGCACCTTCGATGGCTAATGGAACATGGCTAATCTCTAATGGCTAATGAATTCGGACACAGCCTAAAATACCCCTGGAACAAGGTTTTTAAAAACACAATGTAAACTCTGAGTTGCACTTGGAAGATGAAAGTCGTAAAGCGTAGTTCCTGGGTCACGTATTTAATGTGAAATATAGTTATATCAAATTATTTTAATCGCTATAATGATGCAAGGACTCTTTACTGGCGACACCAAAATAATTGCAGGTCATCATTTTCTTTTTAACCCTAAGGAATAAAGATACATATATCTGGAACATATTAATACTGTCCTCCACAACCAACTAGCCCAAAATTGACATTTCCTGAGAGGCCGGAGAGTTCAACACTAATGATTGAAAATAAGAATGAACTTTGTAATTTTCCACACGTTTTTTATTAACCAACCGGTTTCAACACTCACGTGTCATCATCCCTGATGATGACACGTGAGTGTTGAAACCGGTTGGTTAATAAAAAACGTGTGGAAAATTACAAAGTTCATTCTTATTTTCAATCATGGAAAAATTCCACAAGGTGACGGCCGAAGTTGTTTCATCGATTCAACACTAATATATGAGAAAAATCAATGAAATTTACAAGGGCTGCAGCAAGGGAGCTGCAACCTTCGGAATCGCCTAAATTTTCTTCTAAATTGACGAATAACATGAGAAGTGAAACATATGGAATTAGGTAGGAAAATAGCTAAAGAAAGAGCTTCTAAGATTTATAGCGATGGATGTAGCCAATTTTCCCATTTTACCGTCCAGTTATCTCCATCTACCACCACTGTCCTCAACCATTTGATGTGAACATATCATCATTATCTCTCCATTATGAAAATATACAGCGGTGCCAACCTTTTTGTTTGGATTTCACCAAGTACACTTGCCGATTAATTTCGTTTCTGCTGGGGAAGAATCTGTCCCAAGGGAGAGATAATCTCTCTCCGAAAGGAGAGAAACAAAGGGCGCGCCCGCGCGAATCTGGAGACAACAATAAATACGGTCCACGAAGCCTCACGATGGATCCTCTCGGGTAATCCGATTAAATTAGATGCGCCCTCATTATTCGGGGCCGTGGCGGCAAAAGGAGAAATGGGCACCCTCGCAGGGATCGGATCAATGCGGAAGAGATTGGGGAGGTGAGAGCGTTAATCCGACTTATTGCCACGCCCTCTTACCACCTCCTGACGCTCTCCCTCGGAAACCAAACCACTTATAACCATGGCCACATCCCCACGATTTTCCGCAATCAATCACCTTAAGGCACCCGATTGCTCCCAACCCCAACCAATCCTCCGGGCAATGACACACAAAGAGAAGGTACAGTATCCAACGCAACCATTAACGGGGATAGAATTGGCTGTTGGAGAGAAATTCCATGGCTCCTAACTTGCAACGTGCGCCAACTAATCACGGAAAACCAAATTTGAAATAAGTTACCATTGATGTTGACGGTCTTGACTCGCTTGACACATACATGTTGTTTTATTTTCTTTGTTACACTCCGGTCGGGCAACGAATATAAAATCGGTCGGGAATAAAATAACACATTGAAGGTCTTTCCACGGATAATCGAGAATATTTCATTATGAGTAGTTGCAAACTTCAGTTCTTAAGCAATTATGCCTTTCACAAAGAAAGAGCAACTTGAGACATAATTCTTAAATACTGATTTTTTTCTTTTAATTTCTTAAGTATGAGTACATTCACTCTCATAGATTAACTATCTACAGAGTCAATTACTCTTTGAATGTCAGCTTTGCTCTTTAGCTTCATACTCCTGTCAATTACAACTAGAAAACATATTCTGGAGTACTAAATAAATCAAATATCAAGCTTAAAACAAGTAAGCTGATAAGCTATCGCAAGAATAGCTTGGTATATCACATTTCAATGTAAGCACTTGCTATTTGAATCATGTACACATTTATACATTTATCATGGAAGTCATCAGTCTCTGGTATAAGTATTGCTTAAATAGGTCATCATTTATTTCAAAGGAGAAAAAAAATTACAGTGAAAAAGTAGGTTAACAAAAAATATCTACTTTGTATCAAAAAATGCTGGCGATATTCCTGTACCATGAAAAGATCGAAGTAAAACTGTCATATGTATTCTATAACCTACATTGCATAACTTCACTCTATGGTACTCATTTGTAATTAATTGTTGATCGAAATGAACATCTTTCAGCATCTTTTTTTACACGTGAAAAGCCATAATTTGATTAAATGAAAATCAAATACTATATTTGAAATATAAATTACTGCAAAATATGTTAATCTGATTTGGTGAAGTACGGTAATGTATTAGGTGAAGTACGGTAAGTAACGGAATTACGGTACCCTAAATTTTATACGCAAGCAAAGCTGGCCACTCAAGTACATCAACAATCCCAAATACAGCGATTGATATGATGGTATCTTGCCCCGGCGCGGCGTACACCTCGGTGGCATGACCGCTAACCTGATGACGCGCTAAGGATCGCAGAAAATATGAACCATAAAAAAGGATCGTTCATGGCCGAAGTATAAAATTTTCATTCACTTTAAATTGTTATCTCCGATGCTGTTCTGGTCGTACAGTAAGTTAATGCTTATTATCATATAATTTCATTCGATCTACAACGTCCTTATGAGAGACGAACGATTATTTACTTCTTCTGGAAAACATATAATATTACACATTAAAAAAAAGGGTTGTTAGATATAAACCGTGTATGTACTACAAAATGATAACAATTTCGAATAAATATCTTTTTCTTTTTTGATTAAGCAACTGCTGGAATTCACAAACATATTTATTGTATTTGCCATTAAAGATTGAAAGTATAATGTGTCAGTAGAGCAGAGAATTTGTCAGAGATGAACTAGAAAATAAACTACCCCCTTACACCTACGCATCCGGGCATCATGGAACCTTCTATAGTATTAATATTATATGGTGAGTATATTGAGAACTATTAAGACCTATCTTCCGATGAACACCACAAATACCTCTACTGCGAAGAACTAAAATTCCAAATGGAGCGAGAATCTGAACCTGAGGATTAAAAGGGAATCTGAACCTTAAGGTTTTATCCTTCCATGATCGAAGATGCCAAAAAAATTGTCAGGAGTGGGATTCGTACTCGCGACCTTTTTTGTAGACCAGAAATCACATGAATCGAACAGCGGGTAAATTCAATTTGAGTCTGACGCCATACATCTACATATCTACATAATACACTGCAAGCCACTATAAAGGTGTGTGGCAGAGGGTGAATTCACTCCAAACATGCAATACATCACTCACTCACTCAGTGATTCAACCCAGTGGTTTCACTTTGATTCACTCCAAAGATACAATACATCACTCACTCACTCTGTGATTCAACCCAAAGATTGGTTTGGGTAGGTGAGGGTAGAGCTCACCCCAGACATATTTTACACATAGACCATTTCACACATTCAGGGGGGTTAGTTCCTTTCCCTGGGCCACCTCGCACACTGAGGATTTTTTTTTGCTCGGGGGCGTCCAACAACTTCACCTGGATTTGAACCTGGGACCCTTCGATCAGTAGCCCAGCGCTCTATCCACTAGGCCACCACGCTCCGATAGACGATATGCAATACATATCAAGTATAAAAAGGATTTCCTCATTCAATAATTCCAAAATCATTCAAAACTCCCACTATATTCTAGTCTAAACTTCACAATTTACAAAAAGGCAAAAATATCTAAGTAAGCATACAACATGTTGTTGATTGGGCTAGCTTTAAGTCCCCAGAACAAAATGCAACGACCTATGCTATCCATTGACACACCTGTATATATACTGTTGGTTATATTACAGCTTTTCATAGCTGCATATCTGTGACTACAATTGCCGGGGAGGTAACACCGTCCAAAAAAAACCCTTTGCACGCGATCACGTTGAAAATCATTAACCCATGATATAATATTACTGCCTAACACATAACAGTTTAATTTCACTAGTAATTTGCTGTGAGAAATACCTTAGACCACTTAGGCCATCCTGACACTGTTTAATCAAATTAATACATTTTAAATTTATTCGTCCAGCACTTGTGATAAACCTCAAAATAATCTAGAGGCTTGAAAATAATTAATAATAAGAAATTCGGTAAAGAAGGATTTCGACAATGTTTGCGAATGATGTGTAAAAGGTATCTTCAGAATATTCCACTCTTCGTCCTACAAAATGGGTATCGATACGGAATAAATCTTTAACACCATGTCACAATGGGGATAACAGGAATTGCACAAATATAGTTAATTCACATTTCAGAAAGGATCCTCAAGAAAAGTATCTACAAGGTAGTACAATTAAAAAATGGTGAAATTGAGGAAAAGAGGAGTGCCTACGGTTACAGTATCCAGCGCTAAGTATGCAAGCGTAACCTGCACACCTAATGCACGAATAGCGCGGCTGGAGTCGAATAATGTCAAGTTACTACTACACAACCTTTCCACAGAGACGTTACCATCCCGTCTCCTTTTAACGCCAAATTTGAACAAAACTTTGGGTATCTCGCACCGCCATGCGGAGTATGCACAGTTGGACTTTTCGACGCAGACCTCTTGAAAGTCCTCTTCCGAGGGGAATTCCGAACCGACGAGCATTCCCCTCGAGCGGATGCATCAACAGCAAACTTCCCACTTGTGCGTCAGTGCTCTGGTCCAAGCGATTAACCTCTTCCAACCCCATATACTACTGTCTCCTTCCTCAACCCCATCTTTTTATTCGCTCCCCTCTTCTCTCCGATAAAGAAGGCGGGGAGGGAGAATAAACAACATCAAGAAGCAGAAAATGACTGGCTGCACAGCACTTAAAGCAAGAGGTCCCCAGCATTTTTTCTCCCGGTTAACTCAGCAGTCCATTTTCGTCATATCATGTACCACTTAACGATGAAACATGCCCATACCTTTTGTAGCAGCGGTTCATCTATAGTTGAATCCTTCGTGCTGTCCCTAGTGTCCATAGCATTATGACTGATTCCTCATCGATGACGCATTGTGGGCTGTTCTCCCAGTAGTATTTTGAGGAACAAATGTGCTTTCTATCAATTAATTTATTCGCGTACCCCAGGTTGGGAAACACTGCTTTAGTCTGTTCTTGTACTAAATATGACACTTCAAACTTGGCCATCGCACTAACCTTATAAAATTAATGAAAATTAAGACGTCTCGTATATTTATTCATTTTATATTTACAAAAGGAAAAGAGGAATGGTACCTCAGTGCTATGGAAAAGGACATGACCCCCATTTCCTAAGCTGAAGTGCGTATTTCACACACATGCGTAGTATTTGATGAGCCCGTTTCAACCAGACCGACGTTCGGGTTGAGCATTTTGGTTGGCTGGTGCCAAGAAAATTCTCAGAGTGAGACCGCATCTTCTAGAAATTACCTGCAACTGCACCTAGACAATTCATAAGAACTTTACTACTGAGAAGATCTGCTACAAATGCGAAATTGCATCTGCGTAGTCATGCCGTTCGAATATACTGATTTTTAATGATAACTTTAGCAAAGGAGGAAACCGCGGATGCAAATAAGTTCATAATTTTTTATTAGTACTTTTAGAATTAGAAATCGATTGCTATTCATTTACATCACATCAACACATTTTTATCTGTTGAAGTTGATTTCAGACATTAAGAAATAACTTGAGGATTAGACTAAATTAGCTTATAAATACATATAAACATTTGAAATGTCCATATCTCTCAGGAAAACACACCCAGTTTGTTATACTTTACACCCTGCAATGATTTTCAGCATAATTAATGTTCCTATATCAGGCACATGATCAGCTAAAGCCATAATTTCCATTGTAATTTGAGGAGAATATAGATAGAAAATTAGAATTTTTTTTATATTAATAGAAAAGAGGACGCCTTTTTTCAAAAAGTACCACAAAGTGAAATATCCAGTGAACGGTTGTATTCCGATCTGCGTTGTATCCTGAGCTATGTCTCATCTACTTTCAAGGTTAATCTCCTATCTGGGAGGAGGGAAACACGACAAGAGCGAAGTGGTTTGTCCTTCGGAGCATGAAAAGCAAGGCAAGCGCGCACGTCGTCGCCGAACAAGCAACAGTGTCCTCCTCTTCCTCACAAGTCTTTCCAACCACGAGGTGGGGGGGAAGTCTCAGAGGGTACGGGAAGTTCCGTACATCGGCGGCAGCGGCTCCGCGCGGACCAAAGGGGGCACGCACGTATGACCAGCACACACGCACGGTGGAAGGGGGCCCTTTTACAGCACTTTTTACCCGATTTATTTTTTTGCCATTTTTTTTGTAACGAGTTCTCCTCTCTTTAACTTCCCTCCCACCCTCCTCTCAGCTCGGTGTCCTTCTTCGCGGTTATTATTTCAGGGGTTTCTGGAGGGGAGGGGAAGGAAGAAGGGAGATACCTGCTCCCGAGAGCATGCAATGAGGGCCTCAAAGGATTTTGGCCTCGGTTCCCTTTCTTTCTTCATTTTTTTTCTGAAGCTTCCACATCTCTTTTTTTTCGCCTTTTTGTGTTTTCGGCAAGCGAGCGAGCGTCGGGGGGATTTTCCAGCCCCATTCTGACGGCGGGGAAAGGGTTTTTCCTCTCGGAGTCCGGGTAACCCCTTCCACCCTTCTGGCCTCATATCCCTATGAACACTCAATTCCGTCACTGCTTCCCGTCCAGGCCTCCTTCCTCCTCTCACGTACCATCTCTTCTAGCCCCCGACCTCTCTTTCGCCGCCGCATGCGTGCGAATTAAACTGAGCCCGCTGCTTTTACGAGGTTCATTAACGCTTGTACCCAAATATTTGCCGGGAACGTAATTTTTTTTAAATTATGTAGGTCCCGTGAAAAGTTTACCGCCAGTTATACCGGAGCCGGAATAATACGAGGGTAAAGGGTTCATCCCCATTCAAATGTAGCAAGAAAAATATTTTGCCATTACGTAGGAAACTAATTTTCTGTTTATTTCCTGCACGTCCAGAGCACTTGGAATTGAAAGGTGTTTCATCGGTAACTTACAAGGGATAACTTAACCAATAAGGGACAATATGAGGCGGTATTCGAAAAACCCATAGCCCTCTTATTGCTACAATAACTTCTAATATTTCTACCATTATGTAATGTAGACGAATACCACTCTCGCGAGTAATGGGAGATATAAGCATTGCCTCCACATAAAAATATACCAGCCTGCAATATCGGATGCAAAATGCTTGGTCCGCACGAATTACAAAACGATAGCTTGCATTTAGATAAATGCGTCAAATATTTGGCACCTTACAAAAAAGGAAATGAACTAAAATATCATCTCTTGCCAAAGGGCAAACAGCTTCCCAAACAAACCACAAAGCCTTCAGCGATATAATCGAGCCTTTCGAGTTCCCAAGTAGTCATATACTCATTATAGGGCACTGAACTATAAAACACCTCTTTTATCCTTTGTAAGTCGCGAAAATCCTTTTCCAACATTTCAGCTTAGGGTTTCGCCGCCGTCATTCATGGCCTCTTTAGGAAATGTCAGCCCTAATCCCACCCATTAATAATCCAGTGGTTCTATCCTAGAAATACAATTCCGGCGGGACGTAAATCTCCTAACCTCACGGCTGCCCTGAGTTTAGACCGTCGAGTTAAGAGCAATTTCCGCCCTTCGTATGGCGAGCCAAACTTGTAGTAATTACTCGAGGGAGAAGCTTACGAACTCAGTCTAGCGGGAAGCAATCGGCTTTGCGAGGTTCTGCAAGAGACTTTTCAATGCTTCAATCCTCCCATCATCGCGAGTGTTTTGATCCTCCAAAATCCCAACCCTACCCTTCTCACCTGGAAATTTCCTGCTGCAATCAGTCGGGCTTCATTAAAATTATTTTTCGCGAAAAAGAAAAGAATGCGTTCGGATGAAGGGCCATAAAATAAGATGAGGTAACGCACTAGTGAAAACGCAATAGATAGTGGCTGCCACATCACCGTAATTAATCTGTTCGGAATGAGGCGAAGTAATCTAAATTTCCCCATGAGCTTTTTTATCCACAGTCCTGGAGAGGAAATTCAAATGATTTTTCAATCAATCTCAACACACATATCCCCTCAAGAATAATCATCAAAGTCGGGAACTTTTTCGGTATTGCTGTTTAATAAAACATTTCTCCCCTAAAGTAAAATGAGAGCGAATTTGTTTCCCTGAGCTAGACAGAGAGTTTATTAATCCGACAGGAAATGAATAATTGATTATGAAGGCTTTCACTGAGTTCAAATGGCGAATCTTTTGCACGGTTTTCTCTGCGTTTATATTCTCAGTCGGAGATAACCAAACCCGGAAAGAAACACGCAAAGCATTTACAGTAAATAATTAATTTTATGCAAGCACGGGAGAATTTTTACACTGAAATGCTGAGGTTCATGTCAAACAGCCTTAATCCCACCCATTAATAATTTAGAGGTTCTAGGACAATACCTAATGAGGTGAATTTCCCAATTCCATGCTTTGAATTTAAGGCCAGTTATTTAGTCAGTGAGCGATAAAAAATATGCTTTCCGACATATGAACTCGAGTACATTAGGTGAAACTGGAAAGAATTATGCAAAAAGTTATAAAAGCTATTAGGTCATCAAAATTTGATATCTACGTAAATTTGAAACTTGTCATTTATTTGGAAACTAATGGATGTGGTAATGCCCAGTGGTTAGAATATTGGGCTGCTAACCGAAGGTTCCGGGTTCTAATCCCGGGGGCGGTCTTTGGACGCATTCCAGAAACAAGCAAGTGGGGTTATTTTCTGGGAACCTTATCTTTCTGGGAAACCGCAGGTGGCACCGGAAATTTCTTTCAAATTATGACAGAGTAATTGAGGACTATGAGGGATTTCATTTGAGCAAATTAATTTCAAGTGATGAATGAAAAAATGTACGCGGTTTCCCACACCCCTTCACGGAAAATTGTATGTAATTACTTCTTTGTCATCCGCAAATTATGTATAACACCGCTGGAATTCTCAATGTGTTAATTATTCTGACTGAGGAATGAAATAGGCAAGTGCATACTTCAACTTCTATAATCGAAGAATGTTGGGCGAAAAAGCCTCTGAGGTTTTGCCTTCATGCCGACGTCCACAGAAAAAGGGTCTGCCGTTTATAGAACTATAAGTACCTGAAGAACGTTTTATCTCTGAGTGAGGAATTAAGAAACAGTGTTCAACTATTTTCGTGTAAATTTTCCAAGATAATTTAATCCATAGCCGTAAATTGATCGAATAACCCGACACTCATATACACGGCTCATATAAATGAGCCGCAATAATCTTGAAAGCCGCACATTAACGTTTCGTAGAACTTGAAAGTTTTCGGCTCAATCACAAAGGACGGTTTAAGGATTGAGAAAGAGAATTCTATCCCCTCGTTTCATTTCACTAATTTATTTGGGCATATTTGTTTCCGAGATATTCATACACTCATACTATCTCCATATTCCCTTTTCCATGTTATCTCACTACTCTTCGTACATTGTTTCCCTCACTTTCTCTCTCTTGCTCTATCTTTTCTACTTCTTAACCCGCATGACCTCTCAGCCCTTTTCCACTTCTCTCACCAAAGAAGTTTTGGGAAAGCGTCTTTGGGTTGGTTTTACTACGCCGACCAATACACGTGCTTGCTCGATTTCCCACATAAATTGAAATAAGCCCGAATGAACTACGAGGATTTTCCAGTTTTCCCTTTCTTCCCGACAAAAATCCCTACTTTATTCACTCTCCAGTCTTGTTTTACAAAAACTTACCTCCACCGTAAGATTTTATTTCGGTTGCAAAAATACGTATGTGTGAACTCGATTCTAAACTCCAAGATCTCCTCGGGAAGACTAAAAGTAATGTTAAGTGCTGCCTAAATTTCTAATGCACACCATATTCCACATCCAAGGGGTTCAACTAGTGTATAAATTTATATACGTGAAAAAAATAAATACTGAAAACATTCAGCTTATTTCTCAGTAGATAACATGTTGATTCGCAAAAAATCTCTCTTCTTGCCTCTACTCGCTCCCATACTATTAAGATGTCGCTCAAGATAACGGATTATAATGAGGTATACTTAAACAAAGTTATTGAAATTCCCTAAATTACTGGTCGTGAAGACTTTACTTTTCTCCACGCGATTTTAAGTTACGGACAAGAATCCATGTCTGGCAGACACGTTAGAGTTAGCACAAAGGTATTACACCAAAGGAACTTACCCTTACTATTATTATATTCCTGTTATAGAAGAAGTTAGGGGCATGGCTGCACAAACATGAAATTGCTTATGGCTGGCTCTGCTAGCCTGTTGAAACTGGGGGTTAGTACCTTCCTAACCTTATATTCAAATTAAGGATACTATCCATTTAACAGATATTTCCGTATTTCCATCTCTTCTCCTTATTTTTCCCAGTTATTTTGCTAAAGATTTATTAACGAATCAAGGAATTATTCGCTGGTTACCGTACGTCATGGAAATCCTCCTACTTATGCTAAAAAACATGCCAATGATAATGAGCACCAAATAACATTATAACCATGAAATACTGCACTGGTTACGAGATAAACTGTGTAAACAATCCATTTCAAGGAGGAAATTCGCCCTTAAACTCTCCATCTGTAACGGGTGGATTTTTTATTCTATAAAACGACGTCAATTGGATCTAATCTACAACAAATTTTTTTGTCTCATCAATGATCGTTACTTTAGTATTTTGTAAAATTTCATATAACATGTATACCACCATATGGCCAATTCACTTATAAATTCTAAACTTTCCCTGGCCCGTTGCTTCATAACCAATTAATAACATTAATAGGTACTCAAAGTAAAATACCCAAAATCCTTGCCATTTCCCTCGTATACCATTTCAATACTTAAATGCTGTATCAGAGTTATCGATTGTTAAGCAGTGAAAATGTTACCACGACAAATGCAGATGCTCCATTCTTAGATGAATTTATTATCCATAAGTTAATAACAAAAGCCATGAAAACAAAAGTTTATCACGATGCATAAATACTAAATATTTTTATGTGCTAGAATAAAAGACTTAATAGATCATCAAAAATATAAGATTACCAGCTTGGAGAATTTCATTTCCGCCCTTCCCCACACAATTATTATGGGATGGTGTTGGCAGGCACCCCAAAGGATATACAAAAGTTTTTGTCGAAATTCTCAACCCTCGATGGGGACGCAAATGGCTTCATAACATGTACGACCCTCTTACATTGGTCTATACTTTAATATGCGACACGTTTGTCAAAGAGAGAGATAAGCAGATCATTCATTAAAAATCATTTTCAATCGCTACCGTACAATTAAGTCCTACGATAAATTTCAATTCCAAGCCCTACCCCTCCCGCATGTTGCCTATTATTCTTTCCACTCTCCCCCATTATTACCTAAATTCCCCCTGCTACCCATTCAGTCCCCCCTTTCAATCTCTCACGTCAATCATTCCTCCTCGCCCGTCCCCTCAACCGCCAAAACCCCTGGTGCCTCCCTGGCCACGACCGCCCCCGTCGCGGGAAACCCTTTTCAAAACTGTTTCTCTTATGGGTCTCTCCTTCACGTGAACCTCACCACATCTCTCCCTCTCATAAATATTCCAACTGCTTGAAAGACATTATTCAACCACTACCACACACAATTTCTAGTATCGTTTTTCACAAAGTTTTTTTTTCCTGACTTCAGATACAAATGCTTGCAATACGATTGGAGAAGGAGAGCTGGGTGACAACCAAAATAGTTTACCAAATTTCAAAACGTGCTTTCAAGGCTGATTATAAATTTTTCAAGGTGAATCTTCCAAACATACATATATAAGAAAAGAAACATCTCATTGAATTATTCCTTTTGTAGGAAAGGTAAATTTAGGCTGTAAAACCCATTCAACAAACAGCGAAGTCCAACAAAAAAAATCAAGATTAAAATTTAAGATAGAAGTGACCATGTGCTATCATGGAGGACGAGGCTGAAAAGATTCATCCTTCTGCAGAAAATCTATGTTAATGGGTCCTTATTAAAATAATATACGCCACATTAGATGTAAAATAATAGATAAGGTAATATTTCAGAAACTGTAAAGAAATGTGAGACTAATTTGGTGAGCTTTCTGCAAGGGAGTACTACATATCTCCCATTTTTCATACCATACGGGTAGGATGAGGGGCTTTTTCTCTGTATCTTGGATAGATTAACGGCCATAAAAAGTTACCGTATTATTCCTTTCAAATTTCCGTAAAATTTCATTTAACGAAGAACACAGTGAGTTGAGCAATGAAATACGCCAAATTTACTTTGAGCTGCCTAAGTAGTAATGTCCATTTTTTATAGATATAGCAATCAAGATACTAAAGACTTGGAACATATTTGAATAAGCATATTGAATTTAAAATATTCAATATCTTATGCATAATATATCATTCGTTGCGTTTTCTGGAACTAACACAGTAATTTACCATTTCTACGGTTGAAATCCTTTCTATACTCAAGTTTAATGAATATTCAAATAATCATAGCAAACTTTTCATATCAAAATATTTCAATTAACTATCAAAAATTATCTTGAGTAAGGTAGCAGATTTAATGAAAGTTGAAAGTTGGCATACTAAATTCCCGTCTTTTCCCCAGTTTTCGAGGCCCAAAAGAAATCCTCGCTTTTTTCCAATTTTCAAAAATGGTACCTTTGAACCAGAATAGAGCCAGAACCTTGAACCAAAATAGCTCCATATTTCTTACAGAAACTATCCAAAATAATACCATCTCAAAGGCAAACAATTCTAATGATCATTCGCAATTTTCTTTAATAGTTTTTTCCAAATTTTTTTTAAGTTTAGTTTTTCCTCTCATATTTCAAGGCCTTTGTCATTTGTAACCATCAAGAAGAGCAGGAGGCTCATTTCAGCGAAGGTAAAAAAATGGACTCATGAGGATTGTTACAAAAGGATAAACGATCTTCTAATAATAAGTTACGTTTAAATTAAGAAATCGATCTTTAACTTTAATGGTTATGACAGAAATATAAAGCAGAATATTTTCCATAGCCTACCATAGTTTTCCCAAATTTTAAACGCTGACTCCTCCTCTTTAATACCTAAATATACCAATATTAGCGGCCTAAATCCTACAAAAATATGCTTGACGAAGTTGCATATCCTAAGGTCGCGGTAATGTTGAAATAACTTTCAGATTATCGTGAGTCATAGAAACAACCCATATTCTATTAAACTAATACTTCTTTTCGATTTTTAACCGTCAAATATTGACATGATTGTAATTATTCAATGCACAATTACATTTCCTAAATTCACGTATGTTTATGGTCCGTCTTCCATTCATCAAATTATTAATTCCATGAAATTGAATCACTTAAGATTTATTATAATCTTAAAAATGTGATCCAGCTCGCTTGGAAACACAAATAAAATCAAGGAAACGGGGCATCTCTAGGAATTCAATCTATATTTTGCGTCATGTGAACCCGTATTAGGGCATTTTCGAACTTCTAAATTCGAAAGTTTTCAACAGCGTCATTTGGAATGAGATCACCGGATTTCCACGACGGATTTCACACTCAGCAATTAATCGAAATTCGTTCGTTTCAATCCCCAATAATCCATTCACTCTATTTGATGTGTCCAATTCCGAATGCTTGTAGCTCTCTTAAATGCTTACTTTGCATGGTTCCGATATTCACTGATAAATTTTCCTATCGTTCCCATGACTCCGAAATTCACTGATATATTCTCCACCTATCTTCCACCGAAAACTGCGTTATATAAGGGTGGCAAAGATGCAAAAATATAATATAACTACATTAAGTGTGAATGAGTACCGCAGGATGCGAGCCTCCATTTACATACAGATTCTGCGACTACAACACATTTCTTCCCATCGAAACCCAACCAGAATCCAAATTCACTTTACATTTAAACCCGCCAAGCGAATATCCCTTTCATTTTCTCTCCTTTACACTCTCCCATACATTCTGGTGAAATTGAGAGCAAGGGGTAAATTTAGGAGTAGCGAGAGATGGGTTTAAGGATTTGTATATATGTACGTGCTGACCGTAACACAAGTAACGACCCACAGAGAGATGGATGGCGACTGATTATCACTTCGTGCCTCCACACAGTGATGGATAGTGCTCAGGCGAGAGGAGTAGGCGATCCGCTAGAGCGGCTAGGAAGATGCTAGGCTTTTCCATCGTTGGCTGGCGATGAATTTGAGGGCACTTTAACGCCGACGCCCTTCCCTTCCCTCGCCTCGGGAGTGGCAATCTCCAGGGAAAGGCCGCCAGATGCTGAAAGAGGAATCTCGGAGGATGTAGAGAAAAAAGTTTTTGGCGCGATTATTTATTGCCAAGTCTCCATCTTCCTGCGATTTGTCTGCATCACGGGTCGCTAACCCAGGGTTTCGAAATCAGAATCGGGCCGTTCCAGGGAGTTGCTCTTTTTCCTCTCGGCCTTTCAGGCGCGTTCTGAGAAGTCGGGAGGCCATTGCTTTGAAATCCGTTTGTTTTATTTACACATATTTTTGGTAGTTTCTCCGCACTTGACGGTTTTGGTCGCTTACTTTTTTGGCAATATGACATTTAATAAAATAAGAATACGAATTGATACGGCATAAAATTTGTTTGACTACTAAGTCACGAAAAGAATAAGTTTTCAGTTGAGTTGGAAAAAGTAAACATATATAGAATATTCAATGATTATGATTTATTATTTCAGAATCGCAGTTTTTAATAAGTATTTTCCATAACCTTCCGAAGTTAAAACACCCACGATTTTATGGAAGGGACAGCAAATAGTGAATAAGATAGGAAGATTTGTTCCTAGTAGGCACATTAAATTAAATGTTACGTTCATTGACATTTCAGAATTCGATGTAATAACGGCAATTTTTGAGCCAAACCAAAGACGTTACACACCTGTCCAACGACAGTGCTCATGAAATCTAAGTACTCACGAGAAGTAAACGCGAAACATACTGACTGCACTCACGTAAGGTGTATCACATTTCACTCAAAAGAAATTTTCATTTAACCATTTATATTAATGTACATAATAAGTAAAGGGTAGATATAAAAAAATACATTATTATTAATAATGGATCAAGGAAATTGATCCTTAAAATAGCGAGAGAGTAATCATGCAATCTAGAACATTCTTCGTGAATCGGCCAAGCCACTGGATTTGAGGAAATTTGTGAAATTCATCTACAACCATAGTTTATTGTGAATTATTGAAGCCCAAGCCCATTTCCATTTCCTATTCCAAGAAAAAGACACTAAATTTTTATCGACCCCTGTGTCACATGGATACGCGGGTTTCAGACCATTCCGTAATAGCTTCTCTATTACGTTTCAATTCAGCTTCTCCGTATTGAACAAATCATCGCCCAAGAAAAGAAGTGTTCGGCGCCAATATTGAGTTGCGATCATAGAGTTGGATTTATGCCGATAAACTCACTCAGGGGTCGGAAAACAGAGGCTTGCGAACCACATATGGCTTTTGTGGCTCTCAATTAAAGTTGTCAAAGAAAATGTAACAATCATAGTTATCATAATCGTGTCTTAAATATATATCAACCATTATTATTATATCATTCCGTCAGTAAAAACTATCAAATATGATTGGCGGACGACAACTTGGTATCGTACATTAAACTGATCACTACTAGTTAGCTCCCTCACACTTCATTGAAGTAATCACTGAATGATTTAGCGCATAATATGCTTCATGCAATGATCTTACAACCTTTATCAGAGCTTACGCTCAGAAGTCTTCTACCCGACTTCCTACATAAAATATACCTCCATCAATTCAACACATTAGCATTAAACAAAATACTCGTAATTCGAACTGACGAATTTGTACTAATTATATTGTTTCTGGAGGTATATAACGTTTTTGACGTTCCTGCAGCAGAAGACAAGTCTTATAAGTCCACACGGTAGCTTAAAAATGTCGTTCATTGTACTTGTAAGTTCTCTCGTTCAAAAACAAAAATCAGCTATCTAAAACGCATTTATTTAACGGACTAAGGAGATGCAACCGTAAAACCCTTCGAATACCAAGAGAAACGTAAAAATGGTTTTAGAAATATATAGAGCTGAAATAGAAAAAGTATGACTCAGCCTGTCCAGGGACCAAGACACGAAGCTTCCCTCAATACCACCGCCAATCGGACGCCATATAACTGTGAATGTTCACATCAACGTCCTTCACACGGTCAGTGAGGTTTGATGAAACGGGAACCATTGATTTGCTAAATGGATTTCGCGATAGATTGCACGCGCACACGGCATAGACGCGGACGTAGCGAGGCGGCTAACTTACTCCGTCCGAGTAATTCTCGAGCGCAAAATACAGCTGCGCCCTTTCTCTCAAAGGAAGCGGAATGATTCCGAGAGGCAGCCCAGGGGTCTGGGCCCAAGGGCCGGGCATTGTGGGGCCGGATAATCATCAGGGAGACAGAAGAGGAGACGCGATTGGAAACGACCGTAGCCACGGTGGAGGAACAGGGGGCCAGACACAGGAATCGCAAAAGCGTGACCGCGGAGGAAAACACAGAGAAGGGGCAAGAGCGGAAAAGGGTGTCCCGGAAGAAAGGAGAACGAGTGGGTGACGAGAGGAAAAGGGGAAAGGGATTGAGGAAAAGGTCCGCGGAAGCCTTGTGAAGAAAGCGGAAAGAGGCAAATAAGCTGCGGTGTAAGAACTCCGGAGCTCCGCATGGGAAACAAAGCACTTGGGATCAGCTGCAGAAATGGGAGGGGGAGGAGGAGGGTGGTTGAGAGTGTTCTATGAAATCCGTAGTAGTCTTTGCCTCAGCGTTGAAAAAAAAGAGCTCGCTTCTCAAATAGGAGTTAATCTAACTGCCGTAGATGCTCAAATGAAAAGCTCGTCTAATTTTCCCAGTGCTTTTACCCTTTGTAAAGAGTGGTTGCGGATTTGAAGAAGAGAGTAGCGTTTGATTCGACTACCACGGGTCTTCTTTTTGCTAACTGTGAGATGTTTTTTTTTTGAGCAAGGCAGAAGTACGGTTTCCAAAGAATCCAAA
This sequence comes from Platycnemis pennipes, assembly GCA_933228895.1. NCBI lineage: Eukaryota > Metazoa > Arthropoda > Insecta > Odonata > Platycnemididae > Platycnemis > Platycnemis pennipes. The sequence continues at coordinate 88,650,314 of OW121851.1, forward strand.
TTGGATGACTGTTTCCTCTCCTTGCAGCGATTACAGTCGATTCGGATGGATTGAGTTTTTTTCCGTGCATAACGACAAGGAGGTCATACGAGAGAGAACGAAGCATAAAAATTAGCGAATATATCATGAATTCATTGGGAAGAGAATAGAAATAATATATCAAAGTTTGGATATATTTTCATGATAATATTAATGCACGATATTCCCCTGATTTTAAAAATTCCACATCCTGAACATCTCAGAAGATAAAATATTACGCAGTTCTAGCCATTGAAATTCCGCGTGTTAAGGGATGTTATACAGAAGTACACTTGTCAAAGGAAATAGGTACACTAAATTCGGAATATGCGAGGAAGCACACTTCCTCGCATATTCCGATTTTAATTTACTTTCTTATTATAATATATATTTATAATGAATCGCTAAAGTAACGACGAAAGTGTAATCATATCAACACGCATTTCTCTAGTATGTCGTACGTAAGAAAATAATAGAACTGCATGATTTTCAATGCACTTTTTACAATGCACAAAACATCACTTTTAAGGCATAAGGGGAGTCTTCTGGTCATAAACGAATTATTGAATACTCATCTTCTCATTTCTTAGCCATAAAGAGGAATCTTATTGATAGAAGTCTAGTACACGTTTAACTACGGTGGGGCTGAAGCATGAACTGCATGCACGGAACAAGTTGCTTTATAATTACTCATAAAGCCTAGCGAAAGATTAGTGCTCTTATAACCCCACTGGTTACAAATGGAAGCGCACAACGCCAACAGCTAGCATACGTCAAATTAATGTGTTCGTATTTTAACTAAAACATTAGGTAACCTTTGGTAATTCCAAACAAAACCTTTGGTCATTCACAGTCCTAATCTAATCACTTTTAATCAATTAGGCGGACTCCATCGGATATTATATCCATGTTCATAGGTGGACGATGAGCCAGGTTTTTAGCGAGGATAAATTGAGGGGAAGTTCTACGTACGCGAGGGAAGGAATAAATTCACGCAGATGTGGAAGATGAAGTGAACAGAGCGGTTTAATGCACTACGTCACTCGGCAACAAAGGATCTCGCGGCAACGCGTGGCCTCATGAGCGAACGTTCTGAGGCAGTCCTTAATGAGGGTTTGCTTATATAAGAGCGGTAATGGGCTGAGAGCTTTCCCGTTAAGGTACCACTTTGTTTCTCGGCAGCGCTGATGCCTTGAAACCGATAACTAATTTACGACCTATTTTGAAGTAGAGCATCAAAATACCTGCAGAGAGGACGTAAATATGAATTCTCCAAGGAGCGTGGAAATAAACCCACACTCCACACTAACAACCTATATTCACGGGAGGGCCCGCGCCGTTAAGTAAAAAGATTAGTTTCGAATGTAATACAAGTAAATCACTGTTTGCTCCTCCAATTCCAGGAGTACCGGATTCATCATGGAATCCCAAGTTGCAAGCTCCTATCGCTTTTCCATTAATCTACACCCTTTGTTAAATTTTGAGCTGTATTTGTAATTTTAAAATACAAAAGTATACCTTGTACATGGATTTTAAAATGCAAAAGTTTCAACTACGATAGGAACTTGAAAATGCATTTTATGTAACCATGCATCATTCGTACATATGCTACAGTTTGTTAGTGGGGACACTAACATAGGAACAATGTCCCCGAGGAATGTATTATGAATTGTTGAATGAAAACTACAATATCTCGTGCCTTTCAACTTCTTTAGGGATAGCGGAAAGAGCGATTTTTTTTATTGGAAACGCTTCACAGGATCAAGTTTTGGTCAATCAAAATCTTCTTAGAGCCAGCAACAGAATGAATTTTAGTCGAGCTCATTTTTTCACTCAAAGTTGATAACACAGTCTACATAATAGAAAGAAAATTTACTAGCTTCTCCATCGTGGGGGTGAATGAGAGAAACTGCAGAGAAAGGCCGCAGAGTTCATGGATGACGGACGTAAAAGATTAAGTAATTTTTACCCACAGAGATTGGTTGACAAGAGGAAACCAGCGTGAAAAAATATTTAAAGACAGCCAATGATGATGGCGCAACCATGTGTATCTCCGAGTCGACCAAGGATCACCAGAAGCGTCTCGAAAGAACACTAATATTATTTATTTCTTCTTGGAGTGCCATATTTTCAGTGAACCTCGGCTTTCACTCTACCCAAAGTTATCCTAAGATAACTGATATAAAACGTTCTATGAATATGCTTGTTCATAACTCATGAATCTTCCGTAACGTATAATTAATGGCTAAATATTAATCTCGGGACACTCCGTCTCCTTAGTAGTTTGTAGGTCATTCCTCGTATATACTACAAAAAATACCCTAATTCTGGCGTGTAAATTCAAGAGTATGTCACAGGGTACCTTATGGACGCTACTGAAAGCAGGCCTTGCCTTTTCATTATTTATTTTTTATTTATTTTCCATTACCTCCGAAAACAGCACATGTGGCATTTACATCGGGGTAGTAACAATTTAACAACAGACGAGCACACACATCCATATCCTGAGTGGTGAAAAAACCCACACAGGCGGGACTCGAACCCGCGACCATAAGGTTAGCAGACGAGGGTATAAACACGCCGCCACCGGGGCCAACAATTATGCATTAAATGTTATCATCAAGTAAAATTTATGTCTCTTTGGAGTGCCATATTTTCAGGGAGCGTCGGCTTTCACTCTGCTCAATGCTATCCTATCAACAGCCTCAATTGTGCCTCACAGAAAGGCAGTGAGTGCCCTTTTTTTAGTTATCAAAATAATAACAAACTAGAAATCCGATATAAGCTAGAAAATTAAATTCAAATAATGAACATGACTGAACAAGGATAATCTAGTCAGAATTACGCTCGAGACCGCGAAAAAATAAACTGAAACGGCATCCATTGTGAGTAATTACTTTCTGTTTTTCTTTTTGTATTATTTTTACATCAAATTCACAAAATACGATCAAAAGAAGTCAACTTCGTTCTGAAAAATTTCGTAATTCAAAGAAATAATTACAAAATCTTGACTGTCCTGTTGTGGATTGGCGGAAATTCAAATGTTATATGTTACGTCCCATTTATATGTTAGCTAGGATTTCAGTACACTTCAACTAAATGAAAAATATTGTCAGTGTTTTAATTTCAATTGAGACAAAGTTTGCATTAAGGGCAAAATTGGGGTCTAAGGGTTCTCTTTCTATCTCATTTATCTCTAGTTACATCTCCCCTTGTGGTGTTGACTCGCTAGAGATCGGGTCTCCGATCATCCAACAAGGTTGTAAGGACATTAGCCTCATCATCCATGCTGAGAGAGCAAACACGTTTTGCGTAGGTACACGAAGAAAGGGACTACCCGGAGAATTCGGCCAGCATCAAGTATTTGTGTGGAAAAAAGAGTGCCGTGCGTCGGGTTGAAAAGTGCCGTTGGGTCAGTGGGAATATTATAAATCACAACGGAGCGTAATTTGAATGAATAAAATACTAACAATTTTAATGTGCGAAGATTTAATTCACTCAGTATGGTGTGATATGATTCACGAGTGATTTATAACTACCTAACTTATCCGATAACCATTAAGCGACATACATAATAGGGATACATATATAATAGGGAAGCGAAATGCCAAACAGGGATGTGAATAGCGGTAAATATGTCCAATATGAGTGATTCAATGTATAGCATAGGTAGCTGCATGTTAGTAGGTATACTAAGGACTTGAAGGTAACCCAACTAACAGCATATTCTTGCATGCTTACTTTGCTTTTTTTTATCTTTTTTAAATAGTGGAGTTTAGTCTAGTATATTAATACTAATCCTTTTTATGCATGATATGTAGTGCATGTTTGGTGAGAATTCACCCCCTGCCATACACCTTTATGTTGGCTTGCAGGGTATTATGTAGATGTAATAGGACATATTATGCAGCACTGAGCGCAATGTAAAATTGTCCATTGTTACCATAACACCTCTAAACTCTACCACCATGAGCTATTTTCTTATCGCCACACATTATAAGGCCACATATTATATAGATGAAGATCAAAGGTGGAAAAATCCGTGATATCCGTCCAATCAATCCCTTGCTATCTTCTAGGCGTGCCTTGAACCGTTGACTTTCAGCCTTCTTGTCCCCTTTCCGAGAAGGGGTGCAAGGGGCACGAATCGATAGCAACCGATCGATTGAGAACACAGGACGCAGGGATATCTAAAGTGGCGAGCGCTCACGGGGCGGTAGGAGGGAGGTGCAAAGCTTGAGCTTATCGTTATCAAACGCTCTTTCCACGTGACGAGAGAGAGAGAGTCGAAATTGAAAATGCGTGCGTGAGGGATTTGTGAATAATGTGAGGCGATGGTAGCAGGTGGTAAAAAAAAAACCAATTCCATATCTGAATCATTGTATTTAGCTAACGGGTTTATAACGCCGCGTGCGCGCGTCGTATGCGTCGCTTCTCAGACCGCGATCGCCACCTGAGACCGACGTTGTAGCACTAAGGGTGAGGGTGCAGTCGTCAATCTCGCGAGCTCTTTACGACTCCCCCGTCTTACATCGAACACGTAAGTCCCACATCTCACTCTCTCTCTCTCTCTCTCTTTCTTGACTTGATAGCGTCATAATTGTATTCATCACACACCAAGGCAACGCTGTAGCCGTTAACAACGCTCTCGGGCTGGTGAATATTTATTGGTTCGCACAGAGGCGATGTTTACCCTCATGAACGTCATTGAGTTTTGCACTGCCCATACATAAATTAAACGTTTTCCTTTCCCATTTTTAAAGAACGGTCTTCATTTTGGCGATGCTTTAACTGAATGATAATTGCTAATAATAATAATGCATGTAATAAATATCATTCATTTATTACCTTCACAATGGAACAGTACTACCTTCACAATCCCATCGAGCTACCTAAAACTGGGTTTCCGATTGTGCTTCAACCAGCTACTGCATTACAAATCAGGTATATAAAAAAGAACGGTAAAATACTAACGAGAGTCTGCAGTCACTAAGCCTATCTTTTACATTACTGACTCGTATTTATGAGCAAATGTAATTTCATTGGAAACTTAATGCTAGATGGATTACTGGATTTAGGGATTCGATAAGAAAGAGCATTGACTACTGGAGAAAGCTCTCCTTGATTTAGCCATGATACAAAATTCTGACTCATTCCCAACAGCATGCCCTAAATACACCCCTTTCTTCAACTTTGCGAGTTTTCTTTATGAGGCATGTGCCGTAATTCTACCATTGGGTGATTAAACGTCTCTTTCGTAGTGAGAGAGCTATCCTGAAGTGAGTACGTATTTGTTCGGCAATAGTAGAGTTTCGTCATATTCTACTACAGCGAAGGGTAAAATGACTGCATCCATTTTCAACGCGATGTTGTATCCTTAGTATGTACATTGATTAGGAAATGATTCTAAGTTACATCCCGCGAGACACCTCAAGAGGGTGAAAGATCACCATACACACACTACATGGATACAACCACTATTCATACTACTTTACTATTCAGTAATTATTATAAGTATGAATTCCAATAAGGCCTCATCTCAGAAAATTTTGAAGATGGTCTTATTCCCTATTTTTTCCTGATATGTACACGTGCAGACCGATGTTTCATTTCATAATTTATAAGGAATTTAAGAAACTCTGCGCTCTTACTACAAATGGTTTATGGTTCTAATGGTTATAAAGCCATCAGATTCATGGCAGCCAAATAATTCTTCCTGAAATTTACTTTTACAAGAAATTATTATCAATTCCTACCCACCAAAACATGTTTCTGTGTCCAATAATAAATGGAAATTATTGAAAAATAAAAGTTCTGCATTCTTTCTTTCTGCAGTCCACGTAAATTCACAACCTTCTGGGCGGTCAGCATCAACTCTCTAAAAAAAACAATAATAGCTGAGTAATCAACTTTTTTGATGTACCTAATGAATGAAAACTTAAGCCCTCAGAAAATTGGGTCCTTTAGCGGAGACACAACAGTTTTCTTAAAATAAATGCTTCCTAAATATCAATTATTAGAGAATTTCCAGTAAATATATTCTCCGATAGGTAATTTTAATGAACAAAAGAAGTGTCACAAATGGATAATTTTATGGGAGCGACACGTTAATAGTAGGGTCTCACAGACTTGAATAAACGACCACCAAGTCCTAATCACGACAAAAATGTAGCAGATTTTGAATTGCATCATCAATCAATATTACAGAAGGCGCGCAGAATTATAATTTTTTCCTTATCATCTCCCATTTGCATAATACAATTAGGACATTTATGAAAAACCGGTCTTCTTTCTTTTCTATTTGAAACCCTTCATGGACGCCGCGCCGCACAGTGTCGCAGAATCCCCGATATGCGGTCGTGGCAAGAAAAAAATAAAATTACTATTCAGGGAATTTTGAGCGTTTGGTTGTCCAAAGGGATACCTGACTATCCTCGAGTGGCAGTCAGTTGAGTGATAAGCGAGCACCAGTTGGATATAATCATTTTGAAAGAAAGCGTTTTTGAGGTGGCAAGTCCGTGGACTGAGGTCAATAGAGTGCAACGGATACTTCAAAATCATGTGGAAGTCGTATTTTTCGATCTAATTCTATTTTGATAATTGTAATCACCAGGATATAGTAAATAGAATTCAATAAATAATATAGTGGTAAGCATAATATAAGTAATTTATTTTAATTTGCGCAAGGAATGGCTATCGAAAGTATGAAAATTTCATTAAAAGAATCTTTATCCAAGATCAAAACTTAAAATATTCCTGTAGATTCGTGCGTTGAAAAGTAGTGCAACGTGTTTGTTATGATCTTAACTATCGAATTAAATAAAAATTAGATGCATATATCTGCCATAACAATTGTTATTAATAATAAATGAATGCAACTCATGCGTGCATGCGCTAAAACGGTTGGTTCAACAAAGTATATCATCTAATTTTCGGATTTTTACACTAATATAATGATATACAGCTTCAGCGATGAAGCACTATGACATTCTCATTATCAATAAAAATTATGTAATATGTCGATGTGTCTTATGCATTACATATACGTGTTATAGTTTCACAGGTGTAGAGCGCAACGAGTTCACTTCCTATTCTGGGCTCTGAGCATTATTTAATGCTTTTACTTAGTTTGAACGATTTTTAAGCATAAAATGGTACTTTGAGTACCTACCTAACAATTGTTGTTGTTTATTTGTGTTGTTAAATATAAATTTAACAATATTCCTTTAAATATGTAGTTTGTATTTCATAAGGGATGGGTTTTACGTTTCTGCTATACGAGTGCAAAAAGATGGGTTATTCATTGATTTTAAATTAATTTGTGTGATTTTTAACATTATTTTTGGTATTTATTTTTGCTGTTTATTTGAATAGTTACATACACACTTCGGAATATTAATAAAATCAGGTAAGTTTAATTTTTAGGGGACCGCATTTAACGTTTTTGTTTTATTAGTGTCAAAAAGTGTGCATTACTTACTATTTTACATTAGTTTGTAAGCTTTTCAGGCATATTATGGTCCCCTGAGTGACTATTATCATTGTTTATGTGTATTTTTCCATCCATAAAATATTTACTTTTAGATTCCACCTACGCTGTTCCATTTGTTCTCATAGATTCCACCTGTGCCAATGTGACAGAGGGTCCAATTGGATTTTCAAGGCTGAAATTTTTACATTAATTAAAGGAAACTGGAATAAGACGACTGACAATTTATGTGCCACTATTGAAGAAGCCATGAGTAAAAAGCATAATTTTTGCTATAGAATGGCGGAAGGATGCTGGATTGCCATCAAAAAAATATTTTACGGCCTTAATGCTTGGTGGAAAAAATCAAACCATAATGAGAAGGTATTTTTGAAAGCTAATGCTTATTGGCTTGATAAACCTTTACCGTCTTTAGCTCAAAATACACCTTCAGATCATCAACGCACTGGCAGCAGCAGCGGTAGGAGCATGAAATGCAAGTTCATCTCTTTGAGTGATCGTCAAAAAAGACGAAGGACGGAATCTGTGCGCTCTACATCATCTTCGGCTGATGAATTGGCATATGCCACATCTAAGAAGTAACGTGAAATCGGAGATAAGGATGCTGCTGCTGTGATTAAGGGCAAGCTAAAGATGGTAAAGGTATAAATGTATCAAGCCAATAAGCATTAGCTTTCAAAAATTAAAATGCTTAAAAATCGTTCAAACTAAGTAAAAGCATTACATAATGCTCAGAGCCCAGAATAGGAAGTGAACTCGTTGCGCTCTACACCTGTGAAACTATAACACGTATATGTAATGCATTACTTATATTATGCTTAACTATAACACGTATATGTAATGCATTACTTATATTATGCTTACATCGACATATTACATAATTTTTATTGATAATGAGAATGTCATAGTGCTTCATCGCTGAAGCTGTATATCATTATATTAGTGTAAAAATCCGAAAATTAGATGATATACTTTGTTGAACCAACCGTTTTAGCGCTTGCACGCATGAGTTGCATTCATTTATTATTAATAACAATTGTTATGGCAGATATATGCATCTAATTTTTATTTAATTCGATAGTTAAGATCATAACAAACACGTTGCACTACTTTTCAACGCACGAATCTACAGGAATATTTTAAGTTTTGATCTTGGATAAAGATTCTTTTAATGAAATTTTCATACTTTCGATAGCCATTCCTTGCGCAAATTAAAATAAATTACTTATATTATGCTTACCACTATATTATTTATTGAATTCTATTTACTATATCCTGGTGATTACAATTATCAAAATAGAATTAGATCGAAAAATACGACTTCCACATGATTTTGAAGTATCCGTTGCACTCTATTGACCTCAGTCCACGGACTTGCCACCTCAAAAACGCTTTCTTTCAAAATGATTATATCCAACTGGTGCTCGCTTATCACTCAACTGACTGCCACTCGAGGATAGTCAGGTATCCCTTTGGACAACCAAACGCTCAAAATTCCCTGAATAGTAATTTTATTTTTTTCTTGCCACGACCGCATATCGGGGATTCTGCGACACTGTGCGCCGCCTGGAGCAAACTTTAACATAAATCAAATTATACCGACCCTGGTGTGAATTTGAAGGCGTCCACTAATTATACCCGCGACAGTTCGTATACATGCACCCTAAGTAATAACATTTTACTTGGCATATCATGCCACATCACATCCATGCCATACCACATCTCATCAAGAAAGCAATGTACAGCCCTAGGCCAAAATCAACGCACTCTAAGTGCTACTTGTCAGAAGGTTCGTTGCGTCACTAATTTACTATTTTCCCGTACTTGTCTCATGGTTATTTTTAACACCTATTTCGTTCATACCACTTACTTTTAACATCGTACTGTTAATTAATTTTAATACCCGTTTAATTATAGCACATTAAATATAGTAAATGCTTTTTAGTTTAGTTTAGTCATCGAACGCGCTACAAAAAATAGGTAAACATTGTATTTTAACGTGAAACGGTCATTGAGAACTGAAAAATATATAAATTATTGCTTGCACACAATATTTAACATGGAAATATTTTAAAACATTATACAAACTTTAGTTTTTATTTCAGTATTTTTAATATAGTTCTGTTGGTGCCATATGGTCCAGTAGGATTCCTTTGTCATGGTTAAGCTTAACTTTTACCTCACTCTCTAAGATTGAGAAATTAACACGAAAATCTTTATCAAAGAACCCTTATTCCTGTTAATACAGGAATCTGTCGTACAAGAAAAGATTCACCTTTAATAAACTCAGACCAACACAAAGACGATTAAGAGCCCATTATATCTTAAAGATTTAAATTTGAGTCACCCATCAGACATAATAGTAATTGAATTTTTATGGGCCTTATTTTATGTTTTCTTCACCGCTACTTCTCCAAGTTCTCACATTAAATCATTTTATAAATACTATGGATAGCCTCATTTCTACAGATTTCTTTGTCAATTTCCGCATTAGCTATAGGCCAAAGCCTAATTAACGTCGGAAACGATAGAAGTGGATTCTTAGGACGGCACTTAACAGAAGATAAAGGGTGAGCAGGGTCCTTCGTATGGTATTCCCCGATTCCAGGTTTGCATTTATTTTTTTTCTGCAATATAGATTTGAAAACTTCTCCAAGATTCATGATCTCCTGATTCTTGCACCAACCGATGACAACGCTCCTTTTTCTCGTAAATCGCACGAATGCACTGAGATGCGATAGTCCCCGAGAGAGAAGGGTCTAAAAAATTCCCCCCATGTTAAACCCATTTCGCATGATCTCATTTCCTTGGACGGTTGTGATGCTTCGGACAGGCTACCTCCGAATGCGAACAGTATCCGTGGGGGAAAACACTGTCCGCGCCAAAGCATAACAACCTCGTTTTCTCTCCCCCGAACACACTTTCCTCCGCTCTTCCTCAAGGTCCACCTCTTAAAAATCGCCTCCCCGCCACTCTCTGCGACCCCCGCAACCTGTAGAGTAATTGGTGGGCGGGTAAAAAAAGAGGGGTGCGAGGGGGACTGGGGGCTATGTTCATCTTGAATTGGACAAAGGAGGTCGGGAGGGGAGGAAGAACGGTGCGCATGCTCCAACGCACACACAGTCGCGGGCTCACACACATATAAACCCCCTCCATCTTCCGTCCGCTATCTCGCCCTCTCGGCCAACCTCTCTTCCCCCCTATCCCTCCTCCACTCTCCTCCATAACCATCGATCGAAAGAGCGAGCTAGAGAAGGGGTGGCGCCCCGCGACGACGGCGAGAGGGGAAAGGAGGTGGTGGGGACGAAGCTGAAAGGACGAAGGGAGGTTTGGGGGTGGAGGCGTGGCGGAGGGGGTTTTGTCGGGATGAACGGGATGCGTTCACGCGGGGGGGAGTCCTTCTCTCACGCTGGAAACGCACTGCGTTCGCGGCCCCCGACCCTTCCTGCTGCGGGAAATCGAAGGTGGCAGAAGAATGGGCTCACAAGACGGGGGGGAGAACCAGGGAGGGAATCAAGAGGGGTGGCTCCGCGTGACAACCCCCTCCCTTGTTTCGTAGGGGTTGGTGCGACCGTCCCCTCCCCGCGGGTGCTTTTGCTTTCATCGTCCGCGCGAGAGCACACCAACGTCCCTCCTCCCCCCCTCCTTGAAATCACAACTACCTGCCACCCTCCCCACTTCTCCATATCGTCACACCACCCCCCCACCCCATATGCCTCCCTCTCACGCCCACCCCCGCGCCGACCTCTTCCGTGTCTTAGGCCGAAGGACGACGAGGCTAGCCCAACTCCCATCTGGACAGGAATGAGTCACTTTTGACTGACGAGACGGCGACGCCCCGCTCGGAACATTAGCGTCCGTGGTTCCTCTCATCCTCCTCGAGCACCAAGCACCACCAACTTCCCACCACCACTACCATCCTCTCCTCCCTCGCGATAACCCCCCCCCCCTCATTCCCTCACGACACGCACCCACCCCACCATTCCCCGTCGCATGCCCACCATCCCCTCCCCCTCGTGGGCCAGCATTGTGATTTCTCCGAGTGTGTACATCGACGAGCGGAGGGAAAAACCACGTGGCCGGGGAACGGCGAAATCGCCGCGACGGAGCTGAAGGACCACACACCGGGCCCGTCCCTCTGGACAAAAAACGTAAGGAATTAATTTCATATATTTTACTTATGTGTCCCGAGATAGAGTGTGACGGAGTGTACCCCAACCCCACCCGTTATCGATATTCATCAACCCAGCTTGTTGTCGCCTCGCCGCTCGGAAACGGCGCCTCGCTTTCGATCTCCGCATCACTAATCTCGGTCCGGCGGCGGAAATTCATCCAGGTCCCGGCCCCTGGGCATCTCGACTGGTTCCCTTCAACAGATTCCTAGGGCTCGCAGGACCAAAATGAACTCCGTGCAGGTATCGGAGGCCAACACCTTGAATAGATGGCTTTTCAAATTTCATCGCTCCTCTGGTTGGCGGGATGATTGTGTAATGATGGTAGCGTAATAATTTCTTGTTCCCGCATAAATGAGTAAAAAAAGTATATGTTGAAGCTGTTTTCACTAAATGTACGAAATCGAGATGCAGTCTGCAGTCACTAACGGCCATGCCTCCCAACGTCAAGTTCTTATAGATTGATCAAGGTGAATCACTTGAGCATTCAACAAAGAAATCGCATCTTCTCGTAAGCTGTTCTCATCTGTAAGCATGTAAATGTCTAGCGAAGGTGACCTTTCAATATGGGTTGTGGACATTCGCGAGAATCACACAAATCGGTCATTTTCGTATTACGACTATTGAAAGCCTAGTAATGGTTATGGCATTGAAAGTGTCCGGCACATACAAGGGTCGCCCCTGTACAATGTGACTCTTATTTTGTATGAAGAAATATTATGTACGGCCAGGGTATATTGCGCAGTTGTGAGTCAGAACAGAAAATATTGATTATCTCAAAAGGTAATTTTCTAAGACTCGCCTAGTTACAAAAGCTGTTTTATTTAGTTAACGTTGGACACTTTGATGCCAAGTATTTCATTTCAAACACAAACAAACACCCCCGCTCAACAATATCTTTCGTTCAATTTCTTTAGTTCGATTATTCTATAATTAAACGAAATATATTATGTTTTCATTCTCTCTAAAGCTATATTTCTGGGATTCACGTCAATTTATGCAGCGACTGTTCTTTAGCAGAAATTTACATCTAGTAAATGAAAAATAACTCGTGATATCACAAATGGTTAATATTTGTTGTCCCTTAAACATACATATTATTCAAGTAATTTAAGGACAAAATATGTTTTTCGGGTTGAATGTGCCCCAGTAGGAATCGTATCTCTATGGCATGGGTAATAGACGCATGTAGTCATTAAATATTTTACCTTACTTTTAAGAAACATAGCGCAATCGAAAAATCTGCAAGAAAAAGGAAATTCTATAAAGGGCACCAGTGAAGAAACAGACACAATAATATAAAATTCGGAAAAATATCGAAGTTTATACACGACTTAGATTTTGTCGAGATTCCTCCTAAATGAATCCCTCAATAAAAGTTCATCGAATATGAAAAAAGTCCAAAAAGGTCGTAAACTGAAAAGCTGGGTCACGTATATGCTTTTAAAAGTGTGAATTTGGCGCGAGAGCAAGACGCTGATTTTTTTTCAAAATAAAAATCAATATGAATGAAGTTGCGTGCCGTCATGCTAATTAATGTATGAATGTAATTGAAAGTAATTTAATTACTTGCTTCACTTCACAGATTTAATTTGTCAACATATCATCCTGCCATCATAACACCTTGAAATGGCCTTCGTGATTTTCCACTTTTTCCACTGAGAGAACAACTTCATTTCAAATAAATATTGAACGACACGATCACAATCTATCATTGGAATACATATCACTTATACATCAACATCCCTTTCTCTCAACTAATACAAACCCAAAAAACCTACAAAGGTATCAGAGAATAGGACTTTTACCAACTTCAGACATCCCATACTAAGTTTACGTCAAATCATGGTTTATTATTTTTTAATTGAGACGGAAATTTGTCGACAAAAGCGTAGGTAATGACACAAAATTGCCCCATGGAGACGGTGTGAATAAATAACGAAGAAGAAAGGATTATTTCCTACAGGAGACATATTTGTTGCTTTTAATGGTGCAAATACATATTTAATAAGAGGTATGGTAAATTATAAATACGTTCACATGAATATACTGTCATTGCTATTTGTTTATGCACCTCCGTGACAGTTACTTCATTTCATCAACCTAACTTTTTTTCGGCTGGGAGGGAAGGTAGAATGAACGAACGTTTCACATTGGTTTAGTCCACAAAAGAGACTGTCTTCACTATAGTTAAACGATAATTGTTGTAGTAATAGCTATACGAAGGAGGTGACCGGCAGCTTAGGTAATAGGGGCCATTTAGGATAGCTTGGGAAGGGGTAGGATTATTCAGTGAACAGAGGAAGGGTGGAGAGAAACCCGGCGTCGTAAATAGCCTATCCTGTATTCTAGCAATCCCATCAAGCCGATCCCTTATAATATTGGTAATGAACTTAAAGCATCTATTGACTGCCGACTCCTGACTGCCAAAAATTAATCTGTGTTCATTACACGACTATAGTAAAATGTTATTAATTATAATATTGATTTTAGCACACACTGTCCAAAGGTCATAATTATTATATAAAGATTGTTAGCTGGAATTTGAATAGTTCCTGTGGATTGCAAACAACCATGGAGTGCATGAGATGGACTTTCCGGTAAATTACAGTTTTTACCTTTTTTATTCCATCATACATGATATTCATTTCAAAGAGTACTAGCAATATTTCCTTTGTCGTAATTAATTTTCTAAAAACGAAGGATGTAAGCAGCAGCATTGAAATGTAATTTAGAGTCAAAAATGGATGGGCAGTTGAGTGCGTACCCATGTGTACGTAGCTATATTGAAATTAATAACAATCCGTCAATTATTACATGATTAATGATTACACTGATTACATCCGTCAACATTACCATGAGCCTAGACAAATACCAGAAGGACGTAAGTTAAGGAATTATTGCTATATAAAAATCCATCAAATAATTATTCATTAATATGACAGTTACCGGTAGCTTATTAAGACTTCGTGAGATATAGGCATGAGTAATTGGGGGTTCGATCTAGATTCAAGATATTTTCGTCCGTTTTTTTTCCTAAACCACGCTATCCTGTGGTCTTATTCATATAGATAGACGAGTTTAAAGTGTTAATGTACCAATATTGGATAAAAAACTTCGGTGATACATCCATTTCCAGCATGTTCTTTCTCGCATGTCGGCATACTGCCCCTTTTTTCTCCTTCTTCCCTCATTTAAAATAGAATGACAGGTACAATGGAGTGATCGTCGTTGCTTTTATTAAAAAATTGAAGCACCTTGCGTCGGACCTCCCATTGAACGTAACAAATCTTGGACTATCACTCCCTGAAAGTAGTGAAACTAATACTATTTTGAATGTTTATCATTAAATGATTAAATTGCACGAAATTTTAAAAATATGCAAAGGTATTTAGGAAGTTATTGCAGGGTGTTGGTATAGCACTACTTGAGCTTTACCAGAAGCCAATGTCCCACGATATCAACCCTTGACTGGAATACGGTAGTTTTAAGTCTCAAATTTACTAGCGGCAAAAAGCCATTCAATAACGGAACTGTAGCCCTCGTGTCATTTTTTTGTGCGATTTGTACGCATGGAATGTTAAATTGTGGGTTATCTCATTATTCATTATTAGAAGATGAAAAGCAGAACACAAAGAAGAGAAATAGATCTTGGAAAACTAAACTGTAGCTTTGTTTTACGTGGTATCTCATTACAAACGAACTACGATGGAATGTATACTCCAATATTATAAAATTACTTTAGATAAATCACCTCACTTAAAGTAAATCGCAAATCCAGAATCCTATGGATGGATCCTGAATAACAAGGATAAGTGATTTATTAGTTGATAGTAAAAACGGAGTTTTTGTTCTTCCCGAAGACTATATGTTGTTTTAAGCTATCACACCACGTATTTTTTTTATTTCGTTTCCGTGGATAAAAGCACAGTGAAAGGCTGTAAGGTGAGTGAAGGCTGTGAAAGCAGTGAGAGGCTGCATTATCGTAAATGGTAAAATACTGTCGGGAAAAAATAACAAGATTTGATTTACACCCTCTTTCATTGCTGAAGATTAGCCGTTCCAACAAACGAATACATGGATTTCTTTCTATTTCTTTCATATGATAAACCAGGCACACTCCACTACCATAGCTTCACCGCTGAATGCATGTAAAGTGGTAAAATTGCAATTTGCAGTTCAGACAACCTGCCACACAACTTCTTAACTTTAGATGATCCTTGGACGGAACTGCCCACAATGCACGAATTTCCGTACAGTTCCATGCACATTTATTTAAGCAAACATAGGTTTCCATGTTCTCCTCTTGAAAAGCATTTTATTTATGGTGGGAAAACGTGAGTTTTCAAAAAAAGAATTAAGACAAAAGTAGCCGTTTCTGAATGCCCCCGAATAATACCGAAAAAAATAGAATTAAATTACTCGTTGGAAAAATAAATTTCAAAATATCTCTGAATGAAAACTTACCATATTTGAAGTAAAGAATTTTCCCATCTCTAGACATCTTTTATCACTAGATGTGGTGAGGTTAGAATCTTCACATCAGGTCTCACACCTCTATGAATACAGAAACCACCAGTCGAATGATCAGGGAGTTTCCTCCGATTTTGATCGTGGGAAAACGGTTACTGCGACACTCACTACAAAGTTAAGTCCTCCTGAAATAACAAAATAGTACGTACATGAACCATCTACAATATATACCTCATATGAAAATAAGGCTCCCAAAACCTATTTGACATACAGAAAGCGTCAGTACAACTAAGAGTGAATGAAATATATTTACTCTCAATATATTATGGCAACATTTTAAATGATAATTAACTCAGGAATAAATTAAGTGAAAGGATTTTTGCATAATCTTTCCTATTATATGTTTAATATGAATGGCGGAAAAAATAACTTACCATAATACGATAAATGTAGCCATTGACAGCTTGAGAAAAAAGAATTCAGTAAAACTTAACTAAAATATGCAAATTTAAGAGCGATATTTAGGATACAAATCGAAATTCCATTCAAGACTACTCTTCCGTCAAATTCAATTGAAAAAAAACGATCTGATCAATGAAAATACCAAAATTAAATCATTTATTCTATTATATAATGAAATTTTCAAACTGTGAATTCATTTTGGTCTTATAAAATAGTATTTAAATATGCATTAATCAATCAATTTCCAACCACCTGAATTGATTTAATAATAGCTTGATATCAATCCCAAGGTCGTCACGGAAAATACCGCTACCGTTACCGAGAGAGGGAGAAAGATAGATTTAAATACATGAGGGAGCATGGATGACACTCAGAATTCAGACGATGGAAAAAATTGCTAATTCTACTCCGGACAAAAGCGTCGATCCCTCGAGCGTTCACACTTGTCCATTTTTCAGCGCACCGCTGTCAAAAAAAATAAATATATTTTTTCCGCCACCACCCAAAGGAAATCCAGGAATCAGATAAGGTATCTTCAATTCATAGGATATAAATGTCGATTTAAGTCTTCTTGATTGCAAGGGTGTCATGTCTCCTCTAAAAATAGAAACTAAAATATCTCCTCCGAAATAACCGTCAGCATTGCTCTTCTTATCTACTCAGCGTTGATGATAAATCTTGGCACCTGATTCTCCCATATATATTGGGATCACCTACGGTAGAAAGAAAGTGTCTGGGCCAACTGTTACAATGCGCTATCGACAGGGAAGGTGGTCCAGCATTCCCTTACGTTGGGAGAAAGATACGGCAGAAATATGTCCTTAGATCAAGTAATAGACTAAAAGCACTGTTAGCAAATAAATGAGGTATTTATAACACGTGAGTGTTTTATAAGTCACGAGGTTTAGGTGCATTGAAAACCATGGTCATTCGCAATATTCACGAAGGAAGAATAAAAATTTTATGTAGGTCGAAATTGTATGAAATGTCGGATATGTATATCTTAGAGAATGTTATGGAGCGTTAGACGTAGGGAAAGAGGAGATGAAAAATGGGAAAATCCGCGTTAAGTAATATGTACATGCCCCCTAGTCCATTAGCTCTTGTTACTGACCACACAACGGAATGAAATTAAACTTAGTGTTGAAGTGTATAAAACACATCCTGATGAATATAGGCAGTACTTTCCATTTTTCTAATTACCGTCACTGGTTTTTTTCTGCAACTCGGCTAATTAATTACAGAAAGTAATTTAAACAATCGTGTTAATATATGCCGTAACAATACGATTTCAAGCAGCCTAGCTTGTACAAGTAACCGCGAATGGCTTCAATGAGCCACTATAATTTCCCATTAATTATAAATATATCACTAAGGTTACCATAAATAGTCATAGAGCATCATCCTACGATAAACGGTTGCATTTTTTTTTACTTCAAGTCTTTCCTACACCCTTAATATTTCGTTCGCGTACCGGCTATAGGCACTTTTAGTTTCCTTCTTTTCGTTGCTTCTTGGTCCAGACATTTGTCAAAATTTCATGACAACTTTTTTCATAGAAGTGACTTTCCTAATAGCTCTATTCCAGTCCTTAGAGTTTCCTCTCCCTTACGTCTTGCTATACCTCTCTTTCCGAGGATTTTCAAATCTTTTCATACTAGCCTTTCTCAATTTGTAAAGCTCTTTCTAATTCCATCTAACGATATTTCCATTTACACTTCTCCATTTCTCTTCCTTTATCACAGTTTTTATTATCTTTGCCCAATTTTGGTAAGCTCCCCATCCATTCATGATCGGAATCGAATAACTTATTGCTCCCCATAACTTTCTTTTGATCCTCCAGGATTTTATACGCATTTCTCAACTTCTGTTGCCCGAATGTGTACTCATTGGTTGGCGGGCACACATGCAGTGTTATTTCCGAACCATAGACACCAATTTGGTAATATCTTCGAAGAGCTGTGCTTGAGATAACTTTATAACTAAGGGTTAGCTACAATTAAAAACTTCTTTCAAGCAGAATTTCACCGTTTCTGAAAAACGATCGTTGCTTCTCAATGATTATGTTCTTTAGCATCAATTAAATTTCTTCTCTCGAAGAGGCATCCAATTATCTCAGGAATATTTGTTGACTTGAGGACAATTTTCAAATTCTAGCCTGTTTGGTGATATCTATTCCATGTCCATTATTTATCTAAACTGCGACCAAATATATTTTTGCATCAATTATATTCACAAAATAATGCATTTTCATTATCATTCTTGACGCTACCCTTCTGTCTCTTAACTCTGTTTTTATTGAAGGTTTTCTATTTTGGTTCGGTTTTGGTCCGCAATATTCCCCTGAAAACATACTGCTCCTATCAGCACCGTATTCCTCGGAGGCTTTCCGCCTATGCAATTATGCAACTACATAGGCATCAGGTATTTTCATAAAGGTAGGTAAAGCACTGAGTACATAATACGTCACCAAATTTAAATACGGATAATTTCCCAGGAACGGATATGCCAACTACAAAATATTCCTTAAGAATACCTAGAGAAAAATTTCCTCAAAATCTATAATATGATCAAGACTTGTTCAGGAGGATGCCAGGATATTGGTCTATAACGTCTTCTGTTTGTTCGTGCCTTTATATGTAAGAGTAATATGGGTGAATTACCAGGAAATGTATTTACATAGGTATTCTTTTCTGGATATAAAAAATCAGTATACTGCAATTTGCTATAAATAAAGTAATACTGGCAGAAATTTGAATAAGAGACAACTTGGGAACAAAACTGTCCAAAGTAAGCTGCATTTAAATGAATAAATTCAGAATATGAATATTTTCTATGGAACTGGAATTGAACAAATGTCAAATGGAATTTCTAAATGTAGAATTAAAGTAGTTTTACTCATTGGGATGCAGGGAGTCACTTTGAAAAATAGCAATAACATAAACAGAACATCACAATTCTGGTGTCTCGCAACGTGATGAGGCTTGTCATTTCGCAGTCTGATGCAAGGAAAAATGTGATATAAGAAATGCGCCACCTAAACCGACGAATAGCGTAGAAAAGTTCCTAAATGTATGAACGATTGCAAATAAAATATCCCCCGCTCAATTTCCATGCTTTACTTTATGCAATTCACAAGATTTGGTGCTGTTTCATACTGCGCAATGCATTGAGGGGCGTTAAACGTATACAGAAAATTATGGCCCACAGTGTAGTCTAGATATTAGGAAACAGTTCATTAATTCATTCATAAACACAGCAAATTCTCTGTACGTTAGATTAGAAATAGAATTGTGTTACGGAGTTTTCAGCTGTTAAGATTATATTGTGACATCTGAAATAAGATTTACCCCTTTAAGAAATTAACACGATATTCATGTCCGAGAAGGAATACGTACCTATAATCCTGAGATTATCCAGCCGGCACGATGCCGATTTGGCTTCCACAGCCGGATTAGTATGCAAAACATTAGCATGTCAGAAAGGATGAAATACTATGTACAATTGTTTAATGGAGCAACAGACCAATGAAATAAGTCAAAAGGCCGGATTGACAGTAAAAATTATTTACGGAGTGGCACAATTGTCGGATTGGCACATAATTACACTTAAATTCAAAAGATTAGAAGATATTATTACAGCAAATGAATTTTACACTGGCTTCTATTTTTATATTACTTTTACTTATTGAATAAGCACTGCAACGTTTAGTGGTACTTTACAAAAGTGATCATCATACAATAACTTAGATATTTTAATTATAATTTTTTAATCTTAACATATCTTGATTATTTTTACTGTTTAATTGTTACCTTCATTGCGATGCATTGGTGTAATTTGAAATGCTTGCGAACTTACTACCGGAGGTCGAGCAGAAAATCCTGTTTAAAGCGATCAGCAACGGAAGATGCAATCTCTTGGAAGTTAGTCGTTCACCGGCCAACCCTTTATTTAGGGCAATATCTGGTTTTAATTTTGCTTATCTAATGAATGTTAACGCCTCAAATGTGCACAGTAGTTAACCAAGTAGCCAGTCACTCAAACGCTTACAACTTCCATTATGGTGGTCGGCCACTGTTTCAGGGAATTCTGAAGGAAGGTAGATGGATTTTTGTGTCAACTACCTAAATATTACGCAGACGAGCAAAACACTCAGTAGTGAATGATTTTTTTTGTTGGATACTAAAATACGGCTACTGCATGAACGCCAATCTTATACCCACGTGGTATACACTTAATATAATTCAGAGTAAATCATACGGTGGCATACGTGTCCTAGTTATGCACCACGGGGCATGGGTTGTTGCCTTCTTCTCTGAGGTTGAAACGCAAGTGAAATAAATTATCAGAAAATAATTTACAGGGAGTTTAAGGTAACATTTTTTTTGACGTTTCATCATTTTCCAAACAATTTATTAGACTAGTAAGCAATGAATACTTTTCTATTTGATTATTCAAACGCATTTACCCGAGGAGCGAATAAGAGAATGGCTTAAAGTGTTCCCATCCCTCTTCTCTCACCGCAGGGGCATCCGAGTAGAGGAAGAGAGGAGCGGGGAAGGCTACTGTCGACCCTCCCCACTTGAGTCACCTCATTCCACGCCGCCCCTCACGTGCTCGCGACGAAGACCGAGAAGAAGTACCGAAAAAGAAAGAAGCGAGCAAACAAGTGAAGACTTCCATCACCTCCGGCCCCAGGCCGCGGCGACAGGACAACGGCGAGGGTGGAAGGAGAGCGGAGGAAGAGGCAGCGGTGGAAGGGAAGGGAGAGGAGGACGCTGGCCGCTTTCCCATTAACGAGGGTGGACTGCGTGGTCGTCGGGCTTGTACGTGTGTGTGTGCTCGGGGCGTTGTTTTCCTCACCGCGAAGGGCGAGGATGGGTGATGCATAGACGGGGGAAGGGCGGAAGGCCGAAAGTGTGAGGGGTGAAGTGGGCAGATTCAAGGGGTAGATGTTAGGACGGAGGGAGGGAGAAAGTGGAGAGGTGGTGGTGAACCAGGGGTATTACGACGCAGGGAGACGCTAAGGCTTGAGGAGGAACGGTAAACGGTGCGATTCGGAAAGGCTTCCTTCTCGCGCGACGGTCAGAGAGGGGTCCCGCGCTTCGTCCGCGACCCAGTGAGAGAGCGCTCCCGAACGAGAAATAAATACGGCCTCCCTCAAGCTTTGTAATCCCTTGAACGAGCCAGTGCTCAACCGACATCCTTGCTATACGGTCGAAACAATTCGTGCTCTACACGCGCTAGTCTTCCAAGACGTATGCCGTGAGAAAATACTTTAGCTATTACAGAATAAATAATGGTGTACTGTTCGACATTTACGCACGTCGGAAAATCGTCTAAGGCGTTTCTGACTTCGTCCAGGCATCGTGTGGCTCAAACTTGGTCTGATTACTGCCATCGACTCTCAACCGTGTGGTTCCAAAGAGGACTAAGAGGAGAGCGGAGATTGTAATCGCAAGCTTCATCGGCATCCTTCAACTACTGATCTTTGCAACAACTGATTCCTCAACCCCACCTACACTCGGATCCGCACGCCCACACTTGAAGGACCCAGGCAAGTAGGATCGATAATGAACGTGAGGTCAACCGTGCTCCCGTAGAAGGCCACGCCGCGGGTGACCACGCAGATCTCTGACCGAGGCCCGCTCGCACGCCCTGTTTTCCGTGACGTCAAGAGGTTGAGCTTCCAGCTCCTGCAAGACCCTACAGCTCATCTGGGTCCACTTGGGTGTCCTGGAGCCCTTAAACATGGACTTGGGTCCCGTTGAGAGCCGGAAAGATCCCGCGGTTTCCTGCGCGGTTTCCAGAATGTCTCTTCGGACGTCCATGGCACTGTTGCTGGCGGCGGCCTCGTTCGTGTTCGTCGCAGCTTACACTTATGGGCATGTTTCCTTCAAAGGTGAAAACGAAGATCTCCTGTGCCCATTGGAGGGCAAGGTCGCGCATGCTGGAGGTGAAGAGAAGGCCGTAGCCGTACCACCAGGACCAGGAGATCACCAGGACAAAACTGAGGAGGACGGTGAGCAGGAAGAACAACAGGGAGGTGCCGGCAATGCACCCGGCTCAACTACGGGCCAGAGGGTCGCTGGGCATCTCCTAGCCGTGCTTCTGCTGGCCTCGGTGACGGCGGCCATCGTGGAGGCCGTGAGGGCCCGGATGACCCGCTCCGCCTCCGCAAAAGCCTCGGACCAAGCGGGTCCCGGGGTGTCAGAGGCACACCATCACGGGTCCAATACCGGGACGCGACCGTCCCGTCGCGGTACCCTCCAGGAAAAGTCATACTCCTACGACGGCTACATTTACCGGTCGAGGTCCAGCAGCGCGGGAGTGGGCAACCAGCAGCTGGATGGCGGGTCCGTTTCGACGGCGTCGGCCGCCTCCCGGGCCCAGAAGGCCATGAGGGTCCGCCTGGGAGGAAAGACTGGGGCCACGCCCCCGCTCCTGCGACGCAGTTCGTTCCCAGTGATGTCGAGGACGTTGACCAGGGGAGATTCGAACGGAGGGTCCCCAGCAACGGGATCTAGGAAGCCGTCAATCAGTGACATCGGGGACGACGATCTGGGAGAGCTCCAGAAGAAGAGGGTGCGCCTCATAAGGAGATTTTGAGCTTGAAACATGTGCTTTGTTACGTGAATTCCGCTTTGGATTCTCCTAGTATGCTTCGTGATCGTTTATAGAATTTATCTGTGGTCACATCGACTTTTGTTGTGCGTGGCCAGGCCAAAAAATCTTCCCCGTCCTCTTTTGTAAAAAGAATAACTCGATAGCACATTCACTAGGACACAATGACCATTGCTTTTTAAAATGTTTCTATTCCCTGGAGAAAGGTATTCTCGATGCATCTGCTATTTTTACTTCGAAAGTTTTCATAAAGTGTGTGATTTTCTATAACGATCTTTGTTCAACGTAAGACTGCCATACGGCACCGACGGTGTCTTTTTCATGTCACCAGCTCATTTTTTTGTTCAAGAATTTTTGAATTGTGACATACACTTCACTCCCATTGGTGCATATCTTTGAATGGTACAAGAAACAGGCAGTCTTCGAAATCACTTTTTGAAGTAGATACATAATCTAGCATCTAGATATCATATTTTTATGCGCAAACGAAAACTCAATTGCTATAGGCGAAGATGAAATTGCATTTAAAGACTGTCTTGACAAATATCTTTAGCGCTGCTTTCCCTGTTAACATGTACATCGACAAAAGAAGCTTATTTTCTATCCTATACAAATGTAATATAAATATACAATTCTGTAAATTATTTTATAACTGAAATTAGTTCAGATAAGGAGTATTACATCGATACTGAGTGAAGTGAAAAGAAAAAAATGACAGATTTTTCTAGTCACTGACCGTGTTACATACAACGTAATGCTTGCAATATAAATTATAATTTACATAGGATGCAGCATAATCGCTCCTTAAGGTCACCGAGTAATTTATTTTACATGAAAAGTGTAATTGTGCAACGAGATCAAGATTCAGGTTGCTAAAGCTCCTTCTACGCTTTAGTAGATAGTACATGACAGCAAGAATCTAAATAATATATCACAGAGAATTCATGTTTTAGTTCTGATAGGTAAAGCTTGACAAGATCGAACTGTTTTCCCTCGATTAATCTTCCCTGAGATCTTTCTGGCCGTAACATACTTTATTTATACTATCAAAACGACTATAATTTTCTCCATAAATAGACTGCCGTACACGTAAAGTTGTGTAATTACATATTGCTCCTTGCCACTGCATTTTAAATGAAGGAACCGGTTTCTATTACAATGAAGCAAGAGGTCATCAGATGATAGTACTGAAAAATTCTCTTCGATCACCTGTCACTGATTAGGATATGAGTTAATTAATCAAATCAATATTAACAACGGACAGCCAAAAATTACTATGCACATAATTTATCTTGCTTATAAGTCGTAAACAGAGGAATAATAATCGTAATTGAAAACAATTAGGCTCGCATCTGAATAGACTGACAGTTGCTACTATTTTATTCGCGAGCATTATAGTTAATATTTCTTGACCTTGTAATTAAATCATTCCCCGCGCAAAAAGGAAGAAACGCAATTTTTCAAGCTACATGATTTTAGTCCACAGATTGTAAAAATAATCACCCAGGAAGCAGATTATATTTTTTCCCTCTCTCTGATTCCATTTCCGATGCGTTTCTTCAAGGGTCACATTATTTTTTCTCTCGCTCACAAAGAAACATAAAAACAAGCAAAGATGATTACTATAGCAGATGTTTCAGAGCCCCTCATAATGAATTATGTACCTTCTCAAAAACAACCACCCCCCTCTATGTTTCAACCATTAAAAGCTGTCTCATGTTAAAACGAAAGAAATATTTTCTAGTCTCATTTAAATCTCAAATGAGACATTCAACCGCGATATGCGAATGAATACGAAACATTTATTGAAAAGATATTTTTTAACGTCTGTTGATTATAAATCTTTACATCTACATGCATTTTACTGTATATTTCTTGTTTGTAATCTAAATTATTTTTCAGTATGAGCATCTAAAGAACATAGCTGTGTTACAAATAAATGAATTTCGTAAATACCCTCATTGTCTTTCATTTATACAGATTTATTTCCTTTCCTTGAGAGCACTCGAAAACCAGTTCCATAAAATGGTTCACATATAAATTTCACACATCAACTTCAGATTCCAGCAGAGGGTATCGCACGAAATCATTGCGTAGAGACAAAAGCAGCAGCTAATAAGAGAATTCATGGCTATTATTATGTGAATTTGGCACTTTCGGCAATACAGAGAATAATAAACCTTGAAACGAAAAGGCAAAAAACAAGGAGTGAAATGAAGAGGTGATAGTGAGGTAGTGGGAGGAAAATCTGGCGGAAAAGAGGGTGAAAGGGCTAACAAACTGAGCCAAAATGACACGTAATTCTAGGCATTTATTCCAAAGACATAGTTACATAAACCTGGGATGAGATCGATGCAGGAAGGAATAAAGTTATGAGTATAGTTGATTGGGAGGGTTAGGTTTGAAAATGATCAAGCGCTTATTAACTAATTTGTTTAGGGCTCCCAAATGATATTAGATAAACTCAAAAACCGGTGAAAAGGATACGGAATGTAGAGTAAGCCATAACAAAACTAAGTAATGAGATCTTCCCGTATAAAATAAGGCACAAATACAAAAGTAACAAGACATAAATTAAAGCAGTTGGCTACATAAACTACAATGGTAGAGTGTTATAGGAAAATGAAAAAAATGGGTAGAGTTACTTCAATGATCGAAGGAGAATCACGTTGGTGAAAGAGGCATTCACTCGTAAGGGTGAAATAGCGGGGCGTTAAATATATAACTAATTAAGAGATCTATCTAAAGAATAAGGAATCCCTTATGGTAGCCTCACACTTTAAAACACAAAGAATTTCCACACGCTACAGTTTACATTTTCAAGTGAAGATGTTAATATTCCATGCCAATACTGAAAAAAGGTAGGTAGCATGCCAATGTTGAAAAAAAAGGTGGAGAGAGGAAACTGGCTGATAAAGATGTCACTGGCGTGGTTTATTCCTGTTCGAATGAGTATAGAAGGGGAAAGAAAGAGAATGGCAAGGGAGAGGAATTTAAGAAAAAGTAAATCAGCGCTGAATAGGGTTTCCCTAACAAAATAAGGGAAATCAAAATTAAATTCTTTAACTTAGCTACGAGTAAAAATTTCCTAACATATATTCTGAGAATAAGTGATTTAAACAAATGTCTTAACGAAAGGAGCCAAGGGAATCATGACTTGACGTCTCATTCGATGGAAGGAGTACTAAACCTGATTACTATCCACAAAGCACTCAAGTACGGGCCGATTTACCAATGAAAATATCTTTAATTCCCACCATTCAAACCCAGACCCTAGGGGTGAACGGCCAGTTCTCTAACCACTACACCAACTCGACCACTTTAACCTTCAACTCACTTAACTCCGAAAGGTAAAGTTCCAGATTGCTGAATGCCACAGCGAATGAAATCACGCATTCCTTGAACAAGCAAAATTTTGAATTCTCCACATATTATGTATGGCCTAATATATATGCATTCAGTAAATTAAGAGTGAAATACATATGGAAAAGAACTCAACTCTCCAACACGCAATACTTTCGCCCTTGTTTCCGTAGTGCTGCAAACTATGAAATTAATAGGTACTTCACGCATTTCCCGCAAACCGTTAGCGTGTACCATTTTCACGGGGTTCACCTTATCTGACGAACATCCCGCACCGATCCTCCATATCCCTCGTCCGGGATATTCCGTCCGTCGCTATATTCAGTCGGAAATAAGGAAAGAAGGGGCGAGTAAGGCCCGAGCTTTGAAAATCCACCGAGAGGTGTCAGGCCAGTCTAAATTCAGCCATAAGGTCCCAGCCATCGCTTTCCCTGAGCGGAACTGTAGCGCAGATTGCCTTTGTTGCAGGATCGCGATGGAGGGAGAGAGAGATAGAGAGAAAGATCGAGGGTGAACGGAGAGCGCTCGAAGGATTGGTTCAGTGGAGTATGAGGGTTGGAGGAAGCATGAAGAGACATTTGAAAGCAGAAATGGAGAGAATTAGAGAACGGAATAGACGAACTGGTGCCGCCAGGGATACGAAATTATTCGACCAAACCTTTGCCAAGCGTGAACCAACCGCTCCGCACTCACCTCAAAAGCTTTACCCTCACAACTCTTGAGAAGTATCCGAGGCAAATTTTCCCGGAGCTTTCGCTAACAAGGAACTCGCTACACTCTAGTCAAACATTATTCAAACTCTCCCTCTCATTCCCTCCCGTCATGAGAATCCGTTATCGAATCGAGGGCAAATGGCATTATCATGCGCTCTGGAGTGTTTCGGATACTCGAGGACACTCCGAGGGAGAGAGAGAGGGAAGAGTGAACTTGAAAATGAAAGGGAGAAAGCGTCAAGAAACTAAAGTATTTGACGAAGGAAGAAGCTGCTCGAGTGCTGAACCTCCAATCGATACCGCACTTTCTGCTTCCGACGTCTGTCATCGGGAATAAAAGAAACCATCGCCTCCTCTGGCCGTTTCCGAATGGAATTGGACCTAGAGTGTCAAGGCTGTGACACACGGAGCATTGTGCCGGATGAATGAATCCCGACGCCGGTGTGACGCAAGCCGCGAAATGTTCCCGAAAGCCTGGCCAGAATATTCCTCGACTTCCACTACTTTTGGACCAGGCACCAGCTGATCCGCCAGCCGGCCAAAATATCGAAGGAAAAAAAAGCCGGCGAGATTCGGGTTCCTTCATCAAATCGCTCGAATCCTTACAGTGATTTGATATAACCATCGGATTATGACACCACCACGTCAAACCTATCAAGTGATGCCAAGCAAGAGGATTACTTGGAAAAATTACTTTTATAACATTTCATTATATGGAAAGCATGAAACATGAGCAACAAAGAGTACAAAAGTTTACTTAAAAATCATTTCACGTTATATTGTAATTAATTCGGGAAGCAAAATTTTGTTTCTCTCGCCATGACAAAAAAAATGGCTCCGTTTCAAAGAGAAAATGTCATTGAGCATGATAAACTACCTCACTGCGGTAAAAGCCTTTAACGCAATTACAACCAGACAAAATTTGCCGCATTCAATCCCAGGCGAAATAAAGGCTGCATTTTCCCGTTATTGCTGCGGTGAATACGAGTTTAATCCCCAGTAGATAAATAGCTGGACAGGCGACATAACATTCATTACATCTGTCGAATACATTAACAATGATTGCCACCATATTTTGTTAATTGTGAGTTCGAAAATAACGTAAAAACAACGGAAAGTGTTATTTTGAATGACCTAACGAGGTTTATCTAGGACTTTACTTTATCAAGAGCTATCAGTTATAGTCAATGTAACCTGATCGCGGATACTATTTCACTTCAAACATTATGTACCAAATATAACGATATCGCACGCAGCATTCTCAATCCTAAAATAGCATAATTATATCTCTAATTCTACCCGTACTTTTCACTAATAAAAGAAAAAACATGAGAAATGGCTCTTGCGGCAACTTTAACGTATTTAATTACAGTTAAAAAGTCAAAAAAATCGTGCTGCTTCATTTAAGCCCATTTCTATTCATTGAAAACCTATATGCAGCTACTAGGTTATGACTCTAGTTTATTTGCTATGTTTCGTGGGGATCCCAAGGGTTACAGTATGTGGTTTGATCCCAAAAGTAGTGTAAAAAATGTTTCCCGCGGGGTATTCAGATCTGGTAAAAAAAATAGCAGTTTCCAAGCACCATTCTCTTATTAAATGAAAAATCCTCTGGCTTAAGAGAGAAACATTCGACGGTGATTGTCCACGAAGAAAAGTAAAACATTTTCATTTCAAGGAGGGGGTTCTCTTGACTCGAGTTTCCGATCTCACCGGGAAAGGTACGTCGCTGGCTGGCAGGCTCGGCTTATCCCCTCGACCGCATGCACCCCTCACCTTCGCCTCCCGTCCCCCCTCGCTCGGACGAGGACCCTTTGTGGAGAGAACTTTTCCGCGTCATAACTCCCCAACCCGTTTATTCGTGGGGGGGAAGAAAAAAACAGAGGGAGCCAATCTCCTTGATTACGACCTGGCCACCCCGTGGCCATGCCACAGTCCACCCCTTAAGGATTCCTTCGCGGGGAGAGGGAAAGTCGGTGGTGGGAAGCGTGTGGCATGAGGGAGTCAGTCCTTGGAAATACTCAGGAGGGAGAGTCCGCTGTCATATAAACCAACCGTAACCAACTCTTGACTCCACTCGCTTTCTCTATTCCGTCCGTCGGCCTTCCGTTTGTTTTCGGAAGACTCCCGCCTCAGAGTTCCCTTGTCCCACCCTCCTCACCCCACGACGAATAAATGAATAATCGGAGAAGGGTGAGAGGATAGGGGGGGAAGGGAAAAAGCATTGAGCCTATCCCTCTCCCTCCATGCCTCCAAACCCTGAGATAGCTTGCGTTAGGGGGAGGGAAAAAGGGGAAGTTATAGCAACTCCGGCGGACGGGGTTTAGGGTGACGAGGTGATGCGGTAGGGGAGGAATATAAGTAAAGGGGGGTTCGCGCGACGTCGGACGGAAAAGGGGGTGTGTGTAGCAAGTTCGGGGGTGGTGTCGGGAGGAGGGGAGTTAGGACGACGTAGGTTCACCGCTTTGGTGGGGGGAAGAGGAAGGGGAGGGCAATGGGGAGGGTGGTAGGGGTGAGGGTTAGAACGAGAGGGGGGAGGGGAAGCGGCAGAGGAGAGAGGGGCAAGCGGGGATCAATACGGTGAATGCGGCATTGCCAAGTGTATGCATACGTGTACGCAAAAGGGCGGCCCCTTCGAAAGCAGCAGCTCTCTCCCTCCTTCCACCTTCGCCGACTTGCTTGGCTCGCAACTCTCCCCTTCACTCCCCCCCCTCACCCATTACAGCGTCCCACAGCCACCGTCGCTTCCACAACCAGCTCTTTCCCTCGCTCTCGTTCCTCCTTTCCTCCCAAAAACCTTCTTGAAAAAAAACCACCCCGCCATATCCCTCAAACCATTTCCCCAGAACGCCACCACCCTGCACCCCCCCAACTCTTCATAACCGCCCCGATCCCCTTCCCCCTTTCCCCCGAGGAGCTTTCGGGGCCTCCCTCTCCCGATTCCACCATCCATTCTCTCCCTTCTGGAAAACCCTCTCTCCGTACTTATTCCTCTTATGCCTTCCCTTCTCCCCTCGATCGTAGGGACTGAACGAGCTCGTGGACCTCCCCCCCATATCCCCCAACCCATTCCCTTTCCACGTCCAACTCCTTCCGTCCTTGCCGCGAAGGGCCCGAGCCTGCCTGCCGTCTCAACGCAGGCAGTTTCGCCCCTCCCAAGCTTTCCTCCGCGCCACCTCAAGCTCGCTCACTCTTTTATTTCGCTTCCTCCACTTCCTCGACTACCTCATCCCTCGGGGGGTTCTCCCTCGCGTTCTCGCTCCTCCCTTAAGTTTTCCCTCAAACATTTGGTGGGTGTTTAACCGCAGCCACCCGTCGAGCCCGCCGCCGTCGCCTCCTACCTTACCCAGACGCCCACACCCCATTTGTGTACGAGGTTTGAGCGCTCCCTAATATTCTCCCGCCCCCCTGCCATCCGATTGGGATAATGTGGTGTCAAATCAATTGCAGCGTAAATATTCCAAAGCGTCGTAGCTGGCTCTAAATTTCCTCCCGAGTCCGCAGTGTTCTGTTTGCACTCCTATCCAGAGAACGGCTTCGAGCTGGTAAAATTAAAAAAAAAATAAGGACTGACTTCATTTGTCCCCTCCTCGATTTCATATCTGCAGTTAACTTGAGTAGAAGAAATTCGATGCGTCAAGACCGATACAAAAAAACCGAATCCATATAAATTCGCTTCGTAGAGATGACCATTAGGGTTCTATGGGGTGAAACAAGGGTTTACAATGTATTTCATAATGTGGATCTCCAAAGCTCACCCCTTCGCTCAAACTGTACTCCCAGAGAAATTACTAAACTATTAGCAGGGCAAGAGTTATTTTTTCGACAGCACGGTAAAAATAGAGCAAGCTTGACTTTTCTGTGCAATGAATTGGCAGTAAAAACAGGCATTTTCATAAGTATTAAGAAACTTTATATTTACCACAAATTGAATGCATTGCAATCATAGCAGAGATTGCATGGTAAAATAGAGTTTTGTATTTTATTCCTCAATTTGTAACTACGTGCATCACTAAACATAAAAGTATTCATTTTCGTCTCAATATCGATCAAAGTACAATATTAACATGACTTCAGGCAAGATGTAGATACATCTGGTAGGAAATAAGTGAGTTCGACCTCATCTGCCCAACAGTTATGGCCACGGTTTCTTCTATGTCCGCCCCTTTCGGGAATTCATGACTATTGATGTCTAGTTTGACTGCAAATTCATAGTGGAACCAAAGGAAACACGGGTAATAATAATAACTTAAATCATTCATCCCCTAACGAATGCTGGTATTGCCCAATTTGGGAACATTAGCATACACTTAAAATCCCTTATGATATTTGTCGTAAGATATTTTAAGAATACCGAGAAACTTCTGCAGCAACTGAATCATAATACTGCATATGATATCCATCTCCATGGAGTTTTAAAATGTATTTTGTAGCTTTCACGCCAAAATGTACACGGTTTTCAGGCAACGAAATGAGTGCCGATTATCAAGATAAATATAAAAGTGCATTAGAATGTAATTTATGAAGTCATAAAAATATTGTGAAGGCTCGTTGCTAACATATGGAAGTTCCCTTCGGCGAGTTGTCAGAAAATTAGCATAATGGCCCACCTGATTTCCGTTTACTTCCTCCCCATTCTTTTGTTGAAACTGTAATTTTCTGGAGCCCAACCGTGTCCACCGTTTTGTGAAATGAAATCATAAATTCCACCGCGATCACCTTATTTGCTCATTCCCAACCGGCTCGTGGAGAGCCCAACCCAGCCCTTCCCGGTAAAGGCATAATTTGTTATTACTGTTGACCTCGGAGATAATCCTCCAGCGTAATCTCAGAAAAACCGGACCAATTATGGAGCCATATTTTCAGAATAACGCCCCTTGATACCATGATAGCATGCATCATCACTTACACAAGTTCTTTTCCAGTAAAAGCTATATTTTTTTAAACACACTCTTGATTCTACGACCAAAATATACACACAGAATCCCACATCGTCCAAAAAAAAACTAAACGTATTGGAGTCCGTACCCGTTTCTGGTCGACCCGTAAAAATCCTCGATGCCCCCAGGAAAAATGCTACAACCATATTTAATCCATCGATCGGTCATTCATCAGTATTTTTTTCACGATTTTCGACATCGCAGCTGAGAAAACTTTTTCCCAAAATCAAATTATGAAATATTTTCCTCCTCAGCGATTCATCCCATAATCTCGTTTCACCCAATTCCGAGCCAAATCTTATCCGAAAAACTTAAATTGGACCGAGGATATCAGGCGTCTAATCGAACGTTTTTTTCTCTCCACCCCAAAAACACTCGCACCACAGAGCCACAGCAACGTCGCAGTCACTTTTGTTATACACTAATGATATCGGAGAGAACTTGAGGGGACTCCCTTCCGGTTACCTTTCAGGCGGTTTCGAATTAAGCCATTCGCTCCCATGCCAAACCCTCATCTCGATTTCCCTCCCTCTCCGTTTCACCTCTCACTGCGGTCCTTATTATCTCCGCTTTCTCCCCATCCCCTTCCCCGAAAAACCTTTGCCCTCGACCCCCCCCCTGACATCACCCCCCTACGAATGACTGCCACTGACGGTCGCAAGGGTTCACCATCCTCCTCCCTCCACTCCTTCACCTACAGGTATTCCGTCTGCACTCGCGTCCCAGGGTTCCCGCAAAGAGCACACCGCACGCCCGCTCCCTTGCAAACTCACCCCCGGGGGATCCGCCCGTGCGCGCTACAACGCCGCAGCCCCGTGAGGGTGGAGGATAAAATAAATAATGAATCGAGAGGTGCGTCGAGAGTAAAACGCGCGCGCGCACGAGAACAAATGCACCGCGTGCAAACGAAACACAAGGGAGCCAGCGCGAACGCTCGAAAAACGCAAGGGAGCGCTGGTTCCGAAATCCCCACGCATAATCAAGTACACACGATCCACGCGGTGAGGTGAATGCCAGTCGGCGCGCTTCGAGGAGTCAATGACTCCGATGGGAAAAAATTCTTGGTAGGTGCTGTTCTTCCAGCATAAATGGGATTTGTGGAGGTGTCACCGAAACCCCCAATAAGCAACCAATTTTCACTGGAATTCTTAGGCAAGCGTTTCTCGTTGGTTCAACGTAAAGGTCATTTTCCACTACGTATTCCTTGGTATTGCAATCCCTTCGGGTAAAGAAGTGTGGATTAAGATGAATAGAAAGGATGCGGATTTGTAATAGTAGAAGACTAATATTTGAAGACGCCCCAGCTATAACCGTCACACTGCACAGTTTAACCTTACTTGATGCTAAAACTAATCCAATGCACAAAGCAATGCACCCAATATGAAGTTTGAACCCGCGGCCTTGGCTTGTCAGACGTCACTAGCTTGATTACCGCGGCCCTAGGCCCCGACTGGATTCGAAATTAGCAAACAAAGCCGCGAGTTATATCGACTTATTTATGTTAAAGGAATTTTTTGAAAATCCTAATGTCATTCACAAATTACCTTTTGATTACTAAAGTGCATCTAGGGTAAAATGCTCTTTCATTTAATATTGAGGCATATCTCTATAGTGTGCCTCTTATAATCGAAAGGTTTGTTGCTTGCAACTTTAGGAGTTTATTTTTCATTTCCTTTTTGGACAGGAAACTTTCTATCTGCGTACGATTGAGAGCTTAGATTGAAGTTCACCCAGTGGTTTCAGTTTCGGCCTCCATGGGCCAGACCACTTTTTAGAAGCGTTCTGATTTCAACATTCTATTAGTCACCATAAACATTCAGCGCTAATTTTTTTGTTTAATTTACTTTTTGTGAATGCATAGAACCTTTATCACATATTTACGGGCACTTCAAATACGCCAGCTTCAATTCTAGAAATAGCAATACTTCAGTTGAATGCTGCAATTTTTTGAGTTTGAATAATCAGAATTAGGGTTAGGTGAATGTAAATGCACAGTGGAATGAAGCCCTAACGCAGCTAGAAGTTAGGCGTCAAACCAGACAGTGTTTTCACAATGACGGGTGACCCAGAGTTAAGAAAAATGTGAACCGATTAAGTTCAGCACTGTTGACTTTTGGAGAAGATAAGGGAATCTAAATAGTGGAATCGAGATAAAGGATGGTAAAGGTAAGTATTTCAATCTTTGCAGAAGCCTGTCACAGCTTGTTTGTGGTGAACAGAATGCTCCTGGTTCATTATAGTCAGATTACCTGATGCCACTAGGCTCATTTAAAACTAAATCAAGAACAATCGCGGGGGACATCTTCAAGAAAAACGACTTCATCTTAACTGACGAGCTCGCCGCCAAGAGATCTGGTGTGAGTTGTAACTAACCCAGTTCACTAACCCATATAAAGGCCCAGGTTGCATACCTTTATGCATGAATCGATTTGCATGAGTCCATGCGGTTACGTCATTCAGGACGAGGATTATGGTAAATAACTTGGGAAATTTTCCCACCATTACTGTGGTATAGCGAGGGAGTTAATAGGAATAGGTTGCGAGCACGAGGAAACGATTACTGATGATGCAATAACGGCGGAATAATGACGTTGGACGGGAGGCCAATGGGGTTAATAAAATGCCGACCTTCAACCCACCCGTAAACATGACAGCTGTGGAGTAGTGTTACAGAAGAATTAGATTTTAATACGCTCTAAATTCCAAGAAAACACAGCATCATATAAGCTTAGCTCAGTCCTAACACTAACATAACGTTCGTGCCCGAGACAGAATTCGATAACAAACTTTTGGTAGCGAAAAACCGACCAGGAAACCGCGGCTGGCGACAGAGGGACAAAATGGATATTCTATGATAAGTCAAAATACTACATAATAACAACCAATGCCATAGTTAACCAGTGATGAAATTATAATAATCAAGAACGGTTAATTTTCACAAAATTCAAATTTCCCAAAAAGGAATAATTAAGAAAAACGAACACTAGAGTAAGCAAAGGAGCAAATGGGATTTACCTGCAATGGGAAATCCAGGTAGGCTTCCATCATGTCCATATTACACATAACATTACTATCAAATATTTAAGATTGTGGTATTTCCAATTAATAGAACTATTGAAATACTTACCGCAACACGGAAAAAGTTGAAGAGAAGAGAAAAATAATATAATTTAATGTATAAACCTCAAATAAAATGCTAATAATACCAAAAGGTGCAACGAGCAAAATGTGCACTTCATATTTGGCCAACAAATTGCGAGATACGGAATTTTACAATTAAAGTAGGACCCACTGGGAGCGAACCCTGTTCAATAACAGCATGATTTTTTTGTCCAAACAGTCAAGTATACAACGTTAGTTCACGCAAAACAATTCGCTGTCTTCAGTACCCACAGAAAGATTGCAAAGTTGTTCCATGACATTAACGCCAGGAATATTAATTTAAGAACAACAACGGTGGAAAAAACTCTTGAGCGAAATTAAACGCGCTTCCGTGAGCACTATGCCGGCCGTTCGAATACACGGCCACTGAATTTTTTCGCCGTGCATTCTTGGGCCCCCCGGCCTTAACAGCAATTCTTCCCAAGGAATTCTCGTCCATCGTTCGCAATGGGAGCGAGCGCTGCGGCAGTAGTTCCACGACGGAGAGGGCATATCGCACACGAAGACTATACAATCTGGAGTTAATCCGAGCGAACGATTTTGAACGTGCCATGCCTACTTCCGCGGTACCTTTCTCCTTCCTCCGTTTGCTCCACGACTACACCGCAGGGCAGGGAGTAAACGACAAGGGAGGGTAAATGGCACCGTGCTTAGCCGAATGGGGTCAAGGCGTCATGAGATCACAGCAGCGGTATTCGTATCACGCCGCCCGCTCATATGAAAATTCTTCAAACATTTGACCTCACCCCCTCCCCTCCACAACTGCCACCGCATCGGTCTCCTCACCATTCTTGCCTCTCCCACCTTTCCACGTCGACTGAAATACCCTCCCGCCTTACCTCAAACTCCCGAGTCACTTTTGATCCCTCCCCTCGATCCTTCTCCCCACTTGGCCTCACACCCTGTCCTCCCCACTCCCCTAACACAGAGCGCGCCTCCACGCGAGGCGAGAGTCTATATGCTGCTCGCCTCATTGGTAGAGGGTATTCACAAATGTTCACCCCCTTTTCTTTCTCTTGTTCCCTTACCCTCTCTCTCTCTTCCTCCTTCACTCCCTCTCTCTTCGGAACTGGATAATTTTGTGGCTAGATGTGCCCAGGTTCGAATACAGGCAGGGGCTAAGATTATTTATTCATATACTAGCATCTACTTGAATTATTTGGGTACACGCGTCAGTACGCGCCATCGTGGCAATCCAAAGGTCGTGGGTTCGACCTCGCCCGGGGGATGAATGTTGCGTTTGACTTAGAATTGAGACCTTAGGTTAGACGGTGTAAAATCAGTATCCGAAATCTACTACTGTTGCACAAAGGTCGTGAGATAGAATTCCGCCCAATGTATTAATAATATGTTTGTCTTAGGATTAAGATCTCAACCTAAAAGGAACGATATAACTTTGGAGCATCTAAAACCGAAGACTACTCGAGTTTTGTGTTTTTCTGTGACCCTATTACATAACATGTTTCCATGCAGTAGCTTAGTTGCATGTCAATAGTTCGTGTTTTGTGATCTTCACCCCCTGCCACACACCATCGCGGTGGCTTGCAGGGTATTGCGTGGGGGTAGAGGAGTTCTTTGTCGGGAGTGTTCCAAGTGAAGTATTCCTTCCATCGGATAAGGCGCTAAACAGTGGTCACCTTGGCGCCTTTTATTAAGAGACTAATGCTAATTCTGAAGTTCGGTTTCGATCCACCGTTCTATATATTCTATACCCTCCTCCGTTCCATGAAAACTCCCCCCTCTTTCCAATTACTTCACCATCATCGCTAGTCGAAAATACTAAAATTGGTTTGACGCAGGCCTCCACGCCATTCTCTCATCAGCCAATCCCTTTATAGTTACGTAATCCTTCTCTTTTATATCCTACAGCACTGGTACCAGATATCCCGTACGATATCTATATCGCTATTCTATCATCCACTTTTCCTTCGATGATAGTTTTCATTGGACTATCACGTGTCAAGACTTGGCCCCTTAGACTCCCTCCAGAGTTTTCTTCAGACTCCATTCTTTCAATCTCCATACGACTTTTTCTCTAATCACTCATTCCATCAATTTCATCTCCACCAGTCTTCTGCAGCAAAGTATTTCAAATACCTCAAGCTTTGACATTTCTGAGGCTGTTACCGTCCACACCTCAGGTTTGCATGCTCCGGTTGTAAATTCTAATAAGCGGCCTTTACCCCCAAAGCTTGCAGTTAAAGCGGTAAGCTTTAAGGTAAGGATTAGGCGGTAAGCGGTAAAGATTATTCTTCAGGTAAAAAAATACGCCCGGGTTTTTTACTGACTACATCCTTTTGGCTTCGCCCATCCCTGGCTACTCGACTTCTTAGATGGAAATGCCTGTCCTAAATTGGCGCAAATGTCGGTCGTCCCCGCCGAACATCTACTGCTACTCTCTCTCTCTACCTTTTCTCATACTGCCTCTCTTCTTTTACTAAGGAAAGGTCTAACAGACCGTTGAGGAATTGATTCTGACCCGAGCGGATCGAATCGGGTGGAGAGGACTTGCCAAATGGGGATCGCAAAGGAAAAAGAGGGAGGCCAGAAATGAAAAAAGAGAGCAAGGGGGAGGGTTGGCGAAACGCTTACGGTCGAGTGGGGGAAATGAGAATTATCCACGCTTGTTCGTGTCGGAGCGGACACTGATGGCGAGCAAAATAAATAGATATAACAACTATAACATCCACTCACTTTCGGGGGACGTCTTTTTTATTTCCCTCGCTTCGCCTCTCTCCTTTGCCCTTCACGCTCCCCATCTCTCAGTCTTGCTTACGGCTTCAAAATTTCAGTTTGGGGGACGGAGAGGAAGGACGGGTCACATATTTGAAACGCGCTTTCGACATCCTGATAGGGGCGGGGATGAATGGAGAGGAAATTTTCGAACGGCTCGAATATGCGCGTGCATTTCTTTTCTTTATTTTATTTTACTTTTTTTTTTGCTCGGCGGAGAGCGGAAAAGTATGCTATTTGTCCCTGAAATGGTGGCCAGCGTACACAGAAGAGCACTCAGGATCCCAAATAGATTCTATTGCGAAACACTGAGCGGACGCAAACGAAAAATCACGGACGCCACGGCCTCACACATCGATGAAATTCTCGGGTCATCGAAGCGGGGCCGATATAACGACATTTTTGTAAATTATTTTCTTTAGTTTCCGGCGACTCAAAAATTCTTCGGCAAATCAACCGTATTGCGTTGTACAATATCCCTATTATTAAAACAAGTTCATTTAAACACCGCATGAGTTGAAATCTGCATAGTCTCTTGAATGTGAATAATTTATTTTTTACTAAAAGACTGAGGAAATGGTAGAGCTATTCCGCCATGCATTTTACGTGCCGCAGTAAAGCCCTTGCGTCAAAGTTTCTGCGGTAAAAAGTTTCCATAACTTTGCGACTCAAAAACTTGTACGTTTAAAATGAAACTACTAAAATTACAGATTGATAAATTAAAAGTGCCTTAAAAATACTCATTAGTTTGGTAAGACAAAGTTAGAAATAATTCATAAAGCCATAATCAACACATTATTTGCCTCTGTAATGCGCAAATAGAAACCTACATAAAAATTCAGTCATATTTGGAATGCAGAGATCATGAATGTGTAATAAACGGTCAGTTCCTCTGGTATAAAATATTATCTGATATCATCACAATACATGAAGCAGCTGATTCAATAAAGGCTAAAATATGTTTTAAGACTTTTAGAGCTCATCAGATGTAAGGAATGCATAAATAATGCATACTAGAACTAAGAACGAATTTCACAAACCATGTAAGGATACTGAGCATTTGATCCTTTCATTCGAGGGAGTTTTTTTTTCTTTCTAACTACTTGGGCATATGCTAAAATAAACATCTTGATATTAGCATAGCAAGTGAGATAATTTGACCCAATTTCCTCCCTGAAACTCCAAAACAAACATGCCCAACTAATGACATACTGAACGACTTGTCTGAATACGCACGAGCGGAAATAACCTCCCTGTCCTCTCCGTAAGAAAACAACCGCCATGACTCGCCACGGAGAGAGCAGCACGATTCTAATGATTACAACTTTGGAAAGAGACTTGATGAAAAGGCCAAAAATTAACTTGACGATTTCCAGGAAGCATGGATAGTGGCTAAGTATAATTTTCACGTGCTATACATAATACAGCAACATAAATGGATACAGTTTAATTCATACGGAACACTTGAATATTTGTCACTGCGTACGCCTTATTTTAGAACTTCAAGTATGTACGCAGTTTGACTAGCCCCACGAACTGGAGACTGAATCCTCGAATGATTAGTGACCCGTAGAATCGAATGATTCTATGGGTATATATTTCCTTGCAACGTTCAATCGAGAAATGACATTAATTTCGTGGTTGGATATAATTATAATATCAATTCGGTTTCAGGAGATACACTCATAATCCACGAAGCGTGAGAAATTAGTCATCTCCAGGTAAAATAAAAGTAAATAGCATATATGCAGTCTAAATAGTACCAAATTCACTCTCCACCTTTTTTACATGGGTAAACATTTTATTGTTGATCGCAGCTAGTGGACTGCATAGCTTAGATAATTTATGTCTTCGACAGTGAATTAAGTTTATCAGATCAAAGCATATAAAGTAATTATTAAGGCTACGGTAATCTTTAAACGAGCTTAAGATGGAAAGACAACATATAAAAGTTATTAAGA
Organism: Platycnemis pennipes; assembly: GCA_933228895.1. Lineage (NCBI taxonomy): Eukaryota > Metazoa > Arthropoda > Insecta > Odonata > Platycnemididae > Platycnemis > Platycnemis pennipes. The sequence goes on from OW121851.1 coordinate 88,690,424, forward strand.
ATTTTTAGGCTTCATTATCGGCTGTTGGCCAAGTCTATTTTTTTTTTGATTCAACATGAACTATAAGTCTGGGAATCCAAATATTTTTTGCTTCACGTACCTGGAAATTTTAGGCAAGAGGAATTTGTAGCGGTAGATAAAATTTATCGTACAAGTATGCGAGCCCTTGGTCAACCACAACTACTCTAATGTATTACGTTTGATACTCTCTACCATCGTTTGTAAAAGAAAGGAAGGGTCTGAAGACCGCGAAAAATCAAAGCTACTTCTAAAAAACGAATACTCATTGAGAGCGGCAAAGAATCTCTAATGTAAAACAATTTTTATTGTGGAAGTTTTCAGCCTATAAATTATCAATTTTTTTCTTCGGGATTAATTAATCATCAGAGAATGTCAATGTAAATAATCATTGCCTTTTGTGAACGCATTTCCTGACCATGATCATTTTATAAGGAATGAGGAAAAAGTGCCCCTTAAGAAAATGACAAACACCAGGTATTAAAGCTACACAAGCTCCGAAGCTGCACAACAGAAAACTATGGTAGCACCCCCGGTTTTTCCCATAATAGACAAGCAGGAACGTTTCCCTAGGATCCTATATGGAATCCAGGGCGAGAACATAAGGCTTTCGTCTCTCTAAACACTTCTTCATTGGCCCGCGCTCTAAAGCTACGACACGCTTAACTCAATTAATTAGGATCCATTAACAGTCGAGGTCGGGGAGGATGTACGAACGGATTTGCTAACTCCAGAGTGGAGCTTACCTGATACACCAATAACGGAGGTCGACTCTTGAGGCTTTTTGACGGCCTCCCTTACCCAGCCGCGTATCAAGGAGGAATGACTTACTTTTCTCGAAGGATCTTAGACTCCTCGAATTTCTCGAGTTCCTACGTACTACGTGCCGGAGATACTCTCAGGGAATAATCCAGAGTGGATTCTCTTGAAGCACGTTCTTGAAACGTGCCTGCCGAGCAAGGAGTAACACAGTGCAAGACACTTCCTGCAGAACACGTACGATGAAAGCAACTCGAAAGAACGGATACTTCGGCAGCAAAGCGAGCGACAATCCTCAAGTAACCCTATCTCTCTGAACACACGGTGATGGAAAATTTCCTACAGGTAAGACGACGATTTCTTTCTCGAAAGGCGATATATACTATACAATATACATAGCATTTAAACTGTAAGCTTTATTTAACATTGTGAACTGTAATAGAACACAACCCCGCAGCTACATCAAGTTAGCAAGAATATATCAAAGCAAGCCGTTAAGAGGCAAATGAAAACTTTCAAATTCCTCCCTCAAATTCATAACGAGATTGCACTAAACTGCCACCTTCCTCTCATCAATGGCAATTATGTTCAATGTCTTAATTAAGGTAATTTGCTGTCAGTAGCAGTTCCTGACTTTAAAATATTCAGCGGTTTAATATGAAAATGCAAAAACATGATTTTATTTACATTGACATCGCAAGGAAGTCTTTTATAGATTGTTCACATCAATATCCGTACTCATTTGAATGAGAAATTGCTATACCACAAAATCAATAATGCGTCGGTTTTATTATAGCCGTGAAAGATTCGTATGCCAGCGGAAGAACTTATTTCCGAGGACAATGTAGAAAGCATTGGGTGTTCCATTAAAAGTAATAGAGCAAAAACGATTTACGAAGTTTCATATTATAGTCCACCAACGCCGACGCCAATCCATTAGTGAAACATAGGTACAATGCTTTCTCGGAACAACTGTAGGGGAATAATAATAGCTGGGAACTTCAGTCTTTCCTCAATAGACGGAAATATGTGCAGTTTTATAGCAGGAGGAGAGGATAAGGGACTTCGAGATTCACTGATGAATAAATTTACGTCATATTCTTTACGCCTGCTAGTAACCATCACCGGAACAACATTCCAGACTTATTAGCAATAAATGTACCCGAACAAGTCCTAAATATAGTCACAGATACTAGAATTCGTAATCATAAAATAGTGCATGCGAAATTCACCATAGGCGTACACACACATCATAAACGAAAGAGGGTTAACTGGATTGGTAAGGTAAATTACGACTGTTTGAAAGAGGAGTTAAGGTATAATTTACTGTATTTAAAGAGCAAAGCAAAAGATTAAATACTGAATATTCATGGAAAGTATTTCTTGAGGACACCAGAAAAGTTAGTCAGCAAATGCAAACCAATTCCTTTACTCCAGCAGAGGAGTAAAGGAAAGAAATGAATTAGTTTTAAACTATAAAAAATCAAGAGCATCAGCAAGGAGAGCATGTCGGAAAGTGTAATCAAATTTCGAGAGCAAGATATTAGGAGAATATTTAGATAACAATCCTAAAGCGTTTTGGTCATATAGGAGAGAGCTTCGGGGCAATATATTCATATTACACGAGTAAAAGCGATAAAGAAATTCGGGTCACCAGCAGATTAGAAAAAGCCAATTCTTGTCCTACTCAACTTCCGAAAACGTAAGTTGTTTGAAAAATAGCACGGATAATAAATGAGACGTTGATTTAAAAAAAAAGGCCCGAGAGACTTGGAGCGCAGCATGGCACGGGTTAGTTTCCCCCATTACTGCGATACGGGGGGCGGCAACATGGGAGGGAGGGGGAGTTTGAGCGAAATGGTCGGACGCGCAGTCGGTCAGAAGGGCATAAGGTTGTCGGACAGGGGTGAGAGGAAATGAGTGGTGACGGGGGCAAGGTACATGGAACGGCCGAGTTCGAAGCGATGTTTGCTGGGGAGGCGATTAAATCTCCTGGCAACGAGGCCGCCTTCGTTCCATGCTACATTAAATGTTCCCTTTCCATTTATGACCTTCAGAGAGACGGACTCTGCTGAGAATAAAAGCTCCCTAGCACATGCAATGGAGTAAAGAGTGTAGTAACGGTAAAATGAATCTTTAAAAAAGAAAGGTTTATCTCTTAACTAAATTCACTCGCTCAGTGATTCAACCCGAAGGTTGGTTTTGATAGGTGAGTGTAGAACTCACCCCGTGCTAGGCCACAGGCGTGTGAATTTCACACATTCAGGGTAGGAGGGCCAGTTCCTTTCCCTCGGCCATCTCATACTCCGAGAATTTTTCGTTCGGGGGCGTCCACCCGGATTTGAACCCGGGACCCTTCGATCAGTAGCCAAGCTCTACCCACTAGGCCACCACGCTCCCTTTAACTAAATTCCAAGACAGTATTTTCAATGATGACGTTAATATCTAATATTTTGCAAACTCCAACTTACTATGGTAGACTGGATTACGATCATAAAATTAGAGAAATTGATTTCCGAACTGACAGATTCAAAATTTCATTCTTCCCTCGTACAATTAGGGATATGAATAGCTATTACGTATGTCTAATAGTATACATATTAAAGTGTATAAGGGGACAGCATAGGTAGTTGAATGTTGGTATGAGGACTTTAATGTAACCCCATTAACAGCACGTTTGTGCACACTAACTTTGCTATTTTAATCTTTTTAAAAATTTTAAGTTTAGACTAGAATATAGTTGCTAATCCTTTTCAAGCATGATACATAATACATGTTTGGGGGTGAATACACCCCTTGCCATATGCCTTTATGGTGGCTTGCAGGGTATTAATTGGATAAAGATGAAAGGTGACTTGGCACTGAACTGGAACAAAGGTAATAGTTAACATTATCACACTCAACAAGAACAAAAGTTCGCAGACGCAATAGTCATTCTAAGGTCAATGGTGATGAACTAAACGTATCATACAACTGTGGAGCACAAACGATCACTGCGAGTGATCAAACTCATAAATATAGCAACTGAGATAATATCTAGTAAAAGGTATTATTCACTGCGTTAAACTATAACAACAATTTGACATATAATGAGAAAATAATACTTTAATTAGGCGTAATAAATCTGTGAACTTCAAACTCAGGTGATTAAATTGTGTACCTATGTATCTTCAATCTATAAATCAATCAATCGACCCTAAAAATGAGAAAACATACTGAATGCTGAATTTATGAATTTACTCTAGAATAATATTAATTTTAAAATAGACGGACTTTGCATGTCAATAGTTTTTGTTTGGTGATATTTACTTCCTGTCACACACCCTCGTGGTGGCTCGCAGGGTATTACGTAGATGTAGACGAATAAAAATCATAATATCCGCCCATCATAAATTTTAGAAAAATCTGCTCAGTAACACCAACTAAATCTTCACTAGCAAAAAAAAGATTAAAATAATGGCCGACAAATAAACCAGGTGATAACTGCAATGGTTAACATTTTACTTGGCTCATTCAGTCGGTCGTGATTGAAATTTGTGACCCTTCGTGATATCTCATTTAGCTAAAATGTATTGCCCAGCGAACCGCGATATTGTGTTCCGCGGGGAACAAACACATTAGTTCACGTAATTGTAACTTATATGTCATGACTATGTATATACAACATGAGTAAGAATCAAGTAAAACCAAATCCCTCATACTCCTCTTTTACATTATGCATTTATACATTGTAGCCAAAAATGATAGTTTGAAACGAAATTTGTGCAAGCACACGTGCAATAATCGCTCAACCGTTTTCGCATACTTTTTTAAAATTAAAGTGAACTGCTAAAATAAATCCCCAATCAAAATATAATATTGATTACTTTGCGTATATTTTCAACAGCTACCTAACCATGCATGTAAAAACCTAAATAATTCGTGCAACGTTTTATATCCATCAGCACAAAATAACAGCACGTCTCCACAGTTGTACTGAGATTAGAGTGATAACAAGTGTTGACTTGTTTATCATAATGTTGCCTGCAAAGGCAAGAAAGGTACAGAGCCGGCGACATGAGGTGGACCCTAGATAACGATTGCTGAATCATGGCCAACAGACACTAGCTCACAGTGTCTCTGGGATGAGTAAGGGTTCAAGAGTGTTGTCAAAATGTGAGTCACGGTCTTTACGGGGAACCCATCCTAGGTTGCTCCGTCATTGGGGCGATGACCGCGGATGCCCTTTGTACCCTGGGCAGCCCTCACGAGCGAACTTACTCCAAAGCAAGACAGGTTCCCCCCACGTGTTCTACTCCTCGCGGTGAACCAGCAACACAGGACCCCTGTCCCTCTTTCCCAGCACCTGCTGTACCTACTTCGCCATTGCCCAGCATCCCTATCGCAGCCTGAGCGACACCCATAAAGCGACCCACATAACATATGGGCTTGTAACGTTAATAAATGTGTGCACCACTTAACCAATGAGGCTCAGTAAGATGACATAGGGGCTCAGTTAGCCGCCCCTACGACAATATGAGGAGTTAAATATGGTTCCATTATTATACTCTACTCAATTTTTTATTTGCATCTGAGATTCAGAGTAAATGTATTACTATTTAAAACGAACGGCTGCATTGAAATCTTAAATGCTGGAATAATTATATATTTTCACAATGTAACAAAATAATTTATTTTCGACACGGTTCATCGGTAAATTAATCTGTTTATGGCCACTGGAAGGTAATGTCATCCTTTATCAACCAAAAGTTTTGAAACCAGAAAGGTATTGCCCCAAGTACTAGCCATAAGATAATACGATCTATTTCTATATCTGGAAGGGATTTAGCGTAAACTTTGTGAATTTGCCCCTGAGATGACGATGGAAGTCAAGAGTGATCATCTGTTCGGTTTGCGGGAGTATACGAGCGGAATAAACAAAACAGATTAGGCACATGGTTTTGCAGCTGATGACAATATCGAATAGTGACAGGAGGTAAGAATTTTATGCCGATGAAATAGAACATTTTTTCATAGCAATTGTAATTAATATTAATTTAACATGCACAAGTATGAGAAGTATCTGATCGAAATTTTTAGTTAAAAATAAAAATTTTTTTTCATTCGACGCATGAATTAAAATAATAAATGTCCGTTACTAGAGCGATTCCGTCGACATAAATTTATAGTGAACTATTTTACTACCAACTCAATATCATATTAATTTTATTCTGATATAACACCATCGCTATCTGTGTAAAAAAGACTTGAATTCATCATGTATCATCATGTTAAGCCGTGGTGTTATATTCTTCATTTTACTACCTCCACCCTAAGAATTAATTTAATTTTTTGGCATTTTGCGCAGTTCACCATAGTGGCCATGCACTTTCTAATCTTTCTATTCCATTTACGCGAAAGCAATTTCCAACCATTTATGCGAAGATCTGACAGTCTCTCGAGCACTGTTGAGGAATGCGCTACCAAGGACTGTTTCCCTAACCTACTATAGCGATGGTGTGTTGCCAATATCTTGCCGTGATCTCATCGTCACAGCCCTCGGGCAAACAGAAAAAGGATTTCATAAAACCTATTAAATCCTCGTGGAAAATGCTTGAATGGTAAGTTTCAGGCTTAATTTTTTATGCCCCGGCATCCAAATGTAGGAAGTCTTCTAATGACTGCTAGTTTAAGCATTCAGATACAACTACTGTCTACAGCAAAAATATTTATTGATACCTTAGTGCATAAAATGATACCGTAGGATAGCCCCTTGATTCAAAGTAGCAGTTCTTCAATGGAATTAGCTTGATAAACCAGCACCGGGTGATTTCACCGTGACTTTTTTTTAGGATTCGACAATTCGAAATTTACGAATTAATCTTAAACTATTGTGAGGAATAAAGCACAATTATTAACTAACAGGATTATTATGCACCACAAATTTTCTCACAGGAAATACGATTATTACCGTTACTTATCGATCAGGCCAAGAATTCGAGAGTAACATTTTACTCCACCTGTGAATGCAATACTATTGTTTCGTTTCTTTTCGTTTTGCCTCGTTTCGTTTTTGTTTGCCTATTCTCGCGATTAGATTGGCACAGAGGGGCGCCTTTTTTGGTCTTCAAACCCTCTTCGGTTGAGCAGTCGGCATGGAGATAGTGGTGTGACTCGTTCGTAGTGGTGTAATCCATGTCTTAGTTAAGTGTGTCCGGAGAAGTGTTTACGCGTGTGTCACCCCCTCCCCCCCCCCCCCTCCCACACCGGCCGGCCTTCCCCGTACAGGAGCCCTCATCGCATGGAGAGACAAGCACTGTTTAATTTAGTTGATTATCGTTGTGAGAAGAATTCTAATTTGTAATTTTATATCTCATTTCTATAATCAAATTAGAGATCACATCATCCATATCTATTGCCATCCACCCTATTGCCATTACGCACCTGAAGAGTGATCACTTGGTCCTCCGGTTCAAATAGAAAATTTTTGTACTCCACAGCTATACTCATAATACCTTATCTCTCACCCGTTTCTCGGGAATTGAGCATCTGAGCACGCAAAATATGTACTTCTCCATGATTTACGTACAGGAGTTTTAATGAAAAAGAATAAAACCACCGGGGAAGTCCTTAATGATGCCCGGGATCTCGAGTTGAAATAAGTGATGGCAGAAAGTTTTGAAATCCGCTTTGCGCCGAAGATTAAATCACGCGCCAAATTGAAGCCAAACACTTAAAGCTTAAGCCTCCCACAGTCGGCCTCCAGCGCGCGACCGCAGATCTCAAGGATTATGGAAAACTTCTCTCTCGACAAAGAGGTCATCAGGGGAATGTTCCTCAAGTTTCTCGGAGGGGCAGCCCACGCACATGCGCTCGCATTTTTCGGGCGTTTAGCGCGTGAGAAGGGCGTGCGTCCGCCCAGCGTTCCACGAGGAGGGCACACGACCGCACTGCGGTCGCGACACGGGGGTTAAACCTTTCCAAGGACACGAGTGACGGCTGAAGTCGTGGGAGCGAGGAAAGGAGAAAGGGAGGAGGACGCGAGTGGGATGGGGAGGGGCAGGGAGGAGCGCTGTAGCACGACGGCGGCGCAGGCGACGACGACGTAAGACCCGACGAGATACCGTCTCATGGATATCCATCCGTAAGATGCCGAGGTTCTGAGGGGATTAGCGAAGGCTCGCCTCGTGACAAGCAGGACGGATACTGCGTGCGAGGGAGAATGCCGGGACGGGTTTTGCGGACACCACACTGAGATGTGTGAGCTCACGGATTTACGGAACGTCTCCTGATTGCCGTGAACCCATTCCGAATATTTCACTCAAGGCCCGCGACAAGAAAGTGCGTTTCACTTAAATCACAATGATGGCTCAAATTTCCAGTCGAATCCATAAAAAAGGTCCCAACGATATGAGCCTGTAAATGGCAAATGTCAGACCTCGTCTCGACAAGAGTCACAACTTAATGGCTCTTTCGCCTCAATGCTACGAGTGAACAGGATGACTTTGTTCGCATTTTCGTATTCAAGACCTAAAGTTATGAATACTTATTTTGCGTACTTATAAGAATACTGATTTTAATCTATTTAACTCACACTCACTCCAAAATTCAAAAGCTTGGATCTTCATTTTGGTTGTATCTGTCAGGGTATCAGTAATTAGTGAGATGCGATGGCCAAATATTGGAGAATGCTCCATAGACGGTCACACTGTGTACTATGTCCGCAGAGAGGAAAGGCAGAGCAGAAATGGAGTGGGATCAATAGCAAAAAAAAATCCAATTAAGTTAACTTCTTATACGACAAAATCGTTTACTCATTCCTCGGCGATTTGGCACTGGCTAAATCCAATAATACATTATTATGTATCTCTAAATCTCATCCTACTATATTGTTGTATAATATTTAGAGTTGAGTGGCATTTTAGTTCAGAGTACTGGCCTCCTAACCCGAGGGCCAAGGTTCGAATCCTGGCAGTGGCACAGATTTTTCCCTTTCCGTTTCCTACTTGAGTGTAGCGGGGAGATCACTTCCAGTTCCTTACTCCGTCCATCGAATGGGAATAGAGACATTAGGTTAAGGACGGTTGGCGTCTTTTGTTACATCTGGCCCCGGGTTTCACTCCACCCTTTCCCGTTCCGGAATTAAATTCTTACCTCTACTCAATTACACACCTATCCTGTATGACGTAAATAACCCAGTAGCTGGCGCTTACCCCAGAACTACGTCAATATGCATCATGGATGGAAGTAAACGACCATCATGCATGGAAGTAATTTCGTCAAAACACTCATACATTCAATGAGCACCGTGCAGGTAATACCGAAGGTGCGTTGAAAGGGTGGCTCGTCATAAAACGTGCCATTGAGGTAAAAGGACAGAGCCAAAGCATAACTAAAAAAAAGTGATGGCAATCAAATTTAAATCATGCCAGAGTTTATGATGCACTTGAGTTGGCCCAATTGCACACTAAAGGAAATCACAAGAAATTGAAAAAGGAATCAGAAATCTTGGGCATTACGGTAGAGAGGTAATTTTTGTTATCTCCTCCAGTTCAAGTCGCACGCGAAAGTCGGCGATATTTTTCCTTGCCAAATTTACGCTGGTGAATTTAATTTACTTCGCCAAGACATTATCATAAGGGCATTTATCTTCTTTCAGTCACACAGTCAAGTGCCTAATTGAGAACAGGGGCATAGATAAGAGTGTCTGAACCCCCCAAACAAATAATACTAATATAAAATGATAATGTAAATGGATAACTAGTAAGTCTGTAAATCTTTATTATCCGCTAATTCCATATCTTGCGTCAGCAATGCACCATACGATAATTATATATATTTATACTTCATTGAGGACTGAAACCCCCTCCCCACGCCCCCCCAGAGAAAAAAATATCTACGCCCCTGATGGAGGATAGTAGTTAAACGGGTCGTTTCAATTTGCATATGCTACAACTAAACCACAGAATTATAATGGTCACCATAGTAAACAAATTCCGTATTACTTTTAATGGGTTTCTTACAAGGTCTCATACACCAAACAGTGAAAGCCGCTAAAATTAATACTGATGGTTACCAACTTCAGAGCATTTTGGGGTTTAAATGGGTTGATCACATTAAAATATAATCACAGTAAAATCACGATGGCCCTACTTGGGTAAAATGGAAAATCAGACTTACTTCATTTTTATTTCCCGTTATCCCTTTGATTAAAGAGTTGCAATGGAGGGTGCTGAAACGAAATTATGCACCAGTCATGAGAAATGAAATTACCCCCTTCATTGAAATAGATTGGTTATTGTCGTTTTAATGCCCCATTAAAATAGATTAATGGAACATAAGCGACCTTATTCTGGCACCATGCCACTGAAGTGCTCAAAAAAACCTCTGGGGAAAGCTAATGAGTTGCGGAGGAGTTGAGCGTATCAAACGTGTATGCACTGCGCAATCATGGAGGTCATTAGTGATCAACGCTGATTTATTGGCTAATTTGCAAGTTAACAACTCTCGGCTGAATGAGTGAAAAGGATCGCTCAAACTCCCCCTTCCTGTGACATTCGTAATGGAAGTAATCTCAAGCAAATTTAATAATAGCGATTAATACTTCGATCACGTACGGCATACAATGCACAAAAGGCAATCGAGAGGATTTATGAGCAAGCACGTCACTTAACCCTATTTCTGTTCACCATCCAGTATTTGAATAAAGATAAAAATTATCATCATTTTGTTTTCAGGGAAATTTTGACAATTACGACAATGCTGACTTGCAGTTGAGTATGGCGTATTGAAAGACGAAAAATATTCACAGATAAACGCACAGCATTCAGCAAAATTGTGCGAAATCATTCACCTGGAAATATGCATTAAGGAGAAACCGCAAAAGCTAAGCCTATGCTATGGCCTATGAGTATACCAACATTTTAATTGAATATTCAAACTACAAATTCCAAAAGACACTATTCTTCTTTCACTAAATATGCGACGACAACTGTATCAGGAATCATTGTCCTCTATACATGCGCATCGATGGGTGGCGGGACCATGGATCCTTCCACGTAATTCCAATTGCTAACAATGACAAAAAAAATTCTGGAAGCATACCGACTACTCTCAGTAACCATTTTAACGATTCACTCTGCCCACTGGCGATTTGAAGCACCATTTTAATAAATAGCACCTAAGCGAGCGGGAACGTTATGAAGATCCGTGATCGGGACCCAAAAAGCGAGTGGAACATTTTTCAAATGGAAATATAGGTAGGTTTCCCTTCGTCGGCATTACATTTTGCATTGGGAATGTTTTTCACTTGTTGAACGCTGAAACCAATCAATGCAACATTCCTCTAGTTTTTTGAAAGCATGTCGGTCTAGCAATTAAGCCACATGTTACATAAAATACAATGCTACATTTTATTCATCTAAACATACGTATTTTTTCCATATCCATTTCTCGATAGAATGCGCGGTTAGGTCTCATGGAAACATTAGGAATCCACTCGGCTGCTGCTTCTTAAGATATGAAATAGATCAGAGAGTATTTGTTAACATCAAGTAAAGCCCAAGTTTGAGATTTTGGGCTGTATTGAAGAATTCAGATTCATTTTTTTTAACTTTTAATATATCGGGCCCCCAAGAGTGGAGTCGAAAGTTTCGCGAGCAATTCAATCGGCCCGACAGAAATAGAAGCGACTGATAAACTCGACTTAAAAAAACGCGAGCGGGAAACGTTGATGATGAAGGGAGAGCGGGAGTGGAAAAAATGAGAACAAGATAAACATTTCGCGTGCGAGAAATAAAAGACAGGCAGCTACAAAAGCCCAACGACGGGTTCGGCGAACTCGGCGGCGAGCCATGTGATGGATGACGTTGGAGGCAGAAGAGTGAGAAAGAACGATTCAAAGGGAATAGTTTCCGTGCTGGAACGCCAGCTGAAATGAACAGATAGCGTAAACTCGCTTCTCCAAATGAAGAAATAGAAAACAATAAATCAACCGAAAATAGTGCAATCCATGAAAATGTGAGGGAAGAAACATGATCATCGCTGAAGGAAAAAAAATGCACTGCACTTATGGGGGAACTCCACATGGTAGTCAATAATGACCTCACACGGATGCAATCTTTCAGTGGAGACATTTAAATTTGCGTAAACTGCTAGACATAAGATTGGCTTATGTCTTTAAATAAAGACATCGGCCCAGGGCTCCTATTCCGATGCCGCTCGATGGTCGACTTGAGGCAAATGCATCGATTGCGGGAGGTTGGTTTGAAAGGAAATGGACTACTTTTCATGAGCCAAGCGACGCATTCGGAGAGAAAAAGCGGCCCTCTTAGAACGGGATCTGATTTCTATAACTTTCCACGTGATAGATTCATAGGGAAAATGCGTCTCCGAAGATAAATTGCATCCATTTGGGTGGTGAAAAAATCAGAAAATGATTGGAAATCCGATTTCACGCAGGAAATCGTAACCAACGACCGTCATTCCGATAGAAAAGAACGAGGATCAATGGAATCATTGGGAATTTCATCAGTTAATGGCGATCTGCCTTGAAAACTGATTTGAGGAATGGTCTGTTGGGTCGGTAGCCGAACCTCAGGCCTTCAGCACGGCATTAGGCTTCTCGGAAATCGTTATTTCAAAGCCCATTTTAAAACAAATTCATAAACGTCATTCACGAGCAATGAATAATGCATATATGGCATTCAATGAAGCTTCCGTACACTATATTGCAGTCTACACAGTACACGGTAAACCAAACACAATTCACGTGGTTTATATTTCCTCTCTGAGCACAGAAATTGACTGCTTTGAAAATTGTGTCACCTCCAAGAAAAGGCATCCTAGGCCAGAATTTGTGATTGAAATTTCTAACGACCTCAGTTTTCGTACAGATCGTCAATATTAGTATCTGAAGTTAGCTTCAGTTAAGGCACAGAGGTATGTTATATCCTAAGCATAGCCCACACCATGTTTTGGTACTTACCACAGATTATAAAACGCATGTTCACGGTTAAATGGAATAATTTAGCTCAAACTACACAGATAATAAATGCACTCGTGCAGCATGATGAAACATAGGGCCCAAGCAAGGAAACCATTCGGCTGATGGCTCCATGACCCGAGTTATGAAAGAGACTTGACACCAGACGTGCCAGCGTCTCATGAGATCGTTGGGTATTTTATGCTGGAGCATCGTTCTATCTATTAGGAAAGAAACTAGCCTTCACAACTGAATACTGAATTTCTTGTTCCCTGATTAGAAGCACGAAGGCTCCAACCCCTCTCATTCCAGCCACATTGGCTTCATGGATTGGCCTCGAAAAAATGTCATTATTCTGGTTTTCCATGGCAAGACTCCGGGTTTGCGTCAATGCCATGGTTTTTCATAGATTTTTTCTGTCTATAATTGCATCCCGTTCGAAGACCATAGCAAATGCAGAACTTTGTGCGCCCAATCTGTCTAATGCTAATCCAGAGTCATATTTGTTGAAAACATTCCGCCATCTGTTAAAGGACCCCATTTAAACTTAATTGATTCCTAATCCCACATTTAAAGCATCTTTATCTCAGGACTAGCCGATTTAAATTTACGAAAAACATCCAATCAATCACACGTACAGCGCAATAAGTGATGATTACGCAGCTGCCACTATATGCTGTCGCTGCCTTTTGATAAAAATTTCCCTAGACGGTTTTTTTTTCGCTGAAGGCGGATCCTACTCCCGGATCTAAACCTGAGCTATTCTTAGTGAGCCGCGATAAGGGAGTGGCGAGTTCACTCATTCAGAGCCAAATTCTTTCAATAGTTCTTTCTCTTGGGGTATTCGAGCCAGGGAGTAGTCTCCGAATTTTCCGACGGAAATATCATTGAAATTGGCATAAGAACTGTTCAGCAGAGGTGAAAATTCCCCACGTCAGTACGCCGACAACCGTTGGGTGCGAAAATAGGTAAGTATGTAATGGAAACATAACTTGTTTTGTGATTAGAGCAGGCACTGGCCTCTCATCCCGAGAGCCCGGGTTCCAATACCAGCGGTGGAAAGTATTCCATTGGTAAACTGGACCATACTTGAGTGTGGAAGTGAAGATATGAAGAGCATTGGAGTTCATTACACCGCCCGTCGGATAGGACGTTAAGCCAAAATCCTCTTGGCGCCTTTCGTAAAAGAGGAGGCTGATGTCGATGCCGGGTTTCTCTCCACCCTTCCTCCTAACCCCTCCATACCGACTCTTGTACATATTTACCTTTCCTCCCGGTCTGAAGCGGTTTTAAAGTTCGGAGCAGACTTAAAACCACAGATGGGATAAGAAACGTGGGTATTACCAATAGGATAACCTGGACTGGGCACAGGTGTCGGAGGGAGGAAGATTCTCCCTTCCCCTGAGCTCCTCTAGATTGAAAGGAGAGGAATTTGGAGTAAGCTAATCGCTAAGCACCTGACACCCCTGATACCTGTTACCTGCCTCTCTCACCCAAGCCGAATTCTTAGCCGATTTCCATCCTTTGCTCTCTCACCCCGACCGTTACCCGGTATCACCCATTCAACCTTCCAATATATCACCCAGCGCCACGGAATTCACTCGAGAATCATTCGCAAGGGCTTCTCCTGGGAAGCTCTGCCTCGATCTATCGCAAATATTTACCTCCGGCAGGGAGAGAGAGAGTCAAAGTGTACGGTGGAGATAGGAAAGGGATGAGAGAGGAAATGCTCAACAGAGAATAGGTCTTCCTCACACATCATGCCATGCAATAACTCTAGAAAGAACGAAATAACCATTCAACAGGATAAAAGAATGAACAGAAGATAATCTAACTGCTTCCACAGCCTCGACGATGTGTCAAAACGTGATATATCTTGTCCCCTTCGTATTATTTGAATCGTTTAAATGTAATGCAAAATAATGGGACATATCGTCTCCATAACTGAATGGCAACAGTATTGACGATGAACGTTTTTAAAGCCTTCTTCCAAAGAAAAACATTCTTGGAATCACCTATTTTGATTATTTGTTTAGAAAGATTTTGAACTCGCACGTGGACTTGAATTAAATTACTTGGACAGCATAAAATATATTCAATTGGATTCACTGCAATATCTAACACATATTACTCGTAAAGCGAGGATTCTGACCCTCCTGCCAATCGCAACCATTATTCTAATCTTTGTTTGAAGCAAACGGGTTAATTACGGTCAATTATAGTGAATTATAGCTTTGAATACTGCTCATATTTGACCATCGAAATTAGTAGTAAAAAAAATCTTTACACTGTAAAAAGTTGATCTGATTTTCAGTGCGATCTGAATTTAAGCGCTGTCTGGTTGTAAGGCAGGAACACGGATTTAAGGTGCGGAAGAGGCAGGAACATGGATGGTTGGTACACGAGCAGTTAAGCAGGAAGCAGAGGGAGCAGGATTCAGGATGGTCTGATTTTCAGTCGTTCACCTGCCTTATTTTTAGACAAGATATTACTGCTGAATTTCAACATACCCTGTCTTAAAATTGTTGCATCTGAAATTCAGATCGCTTTTGTACCTTATAATCAGATCTACTTTTTACAGTGTAGTAAAAGGCGAAAGATTTTTTTGAGATTGTAGTATGCTTGAAGAGATAGTAGTAGTAGAAGACTTAGTGGAAGTTTTAGGCGCTCCAACGGTTGAAGTTACATATAACCTCAGTTATATCCCTATTACATATATATCATCTATTTTCAAGACGGTATTCGAACCCGCGACCTTTGGACTGGCAGGCGAACGCGTTATTGACCTGCCTACCCCAGCCGACAGCCCAAACAACCCGGAAAAATTTCTATATACCATCACTTCCTATCAACATGGAACAAATCAGTCATAAAGTAGTTCAAATGAAATTTACCTTTCTCGAATAACATTCTTGGTAAGTTATCCTAATACGTTCATCTTTCAAGTTTTTGGAAGTGAAACAACATCCACATACCAGCTCCTGTTGGCCCTAGAGCTTTTCCCTCTTCTTTCACCGCCCGTTTATTTTGTGAAGGCCTCTGGGAAGGAGGAAAGCTGAGTGTCACGAAAGAAATACGCCCTTGGCAGCTTCCCGAGTGAAACTAATGAAATGAGCACATGAATGTGACGGGTATCACCAATGGCGGCAATGAAACTGGATTAGTGGTCAAGTAAAAGCCAAGATCACCATTCTGGCTACTCGCAGTAGAACTTATCCGTACACTCAAAGCCATAGAAGACAATTTTAATTTCAATCTATAATCTGAGAGCACCTCCATTTATCCCACTACATTTTAACACGCGAGAGTAAAAGCCTTATTATTGGTCATTTATGGGTATTGGGCATTATAAGTTGAAATCATATGCTGATTAAAAGTCGTCTACACCAAAAAATTCACATAAAAGGCTATTATCTAAAGGGAAGTCCCGCTTAGGAAATCATACGCACATACTAGGATTGGTGTGGCCTCTTATGTAAATCGATCTAGGACTTCACTCCTTCCAGATGATATGTTCCCCACCATTAATAATATTTAAGACCAAATAAGTTAAATAAATACCTTTGTCTTAGAGCCACCCAGAGATATCTTTTAGTTGCCATCATCACGTACCACCTCATCTTTCCCGACTTGGTTATCTTTATCATAGCTTTTCAAACAATCCTGAAAAATTAGAAAAACATTCATTAGGTTACTGAGAACAATTCTACATTGTTTGAAAATGTTACGCACGATTGTTGCTGAGAAGAAAAATACTATTAAAATGTGACATAAAGCAGTATAATAGATACGTCTTAATGATAAGTTAAGTGAGGCCATGTTCAATCTGATAACTACCAAGAAGACTCGGTGTTAATTAAAAGATTACTCCACCACCAGCTGAACCAATCCAAAGGTAGAGATTAAAAATGATGTCCCTTCATACTTGATATTTCTACATTGGTAAGGGAGTAAACATTTAAGTCCTTAAATAAACTTCCCTATCTTTCGATTGCCTTTCTACCCCAATCACTTTCTCACGCAACTGAGAATTTTGTTCCACATATAGTGCATTCAATAAGTACACGAAGAAAGCTTTTTACCGACTGTCATAAAATAGGTTATTATTAGGTGCCAATTATCAAACGATCATTAGAACGAAAATTTACTGAGAGGAAGTAATTTCACAGGTATAATGGGCACAAAGTTAGCACTTAGCTCACCTTGTCAAAAAAAATTATAGATAATTGATGCTGATTCAACTGGATACCAAATTAATCTGAGTGATAATATGTGCTTAGATTACCAGAGACGTTTTATAGTGATCGTTCTTTCTTTTGCATTGCTGCTGAAAAGGCACCCCGCAGAGGTAATTATCGGCATCTCAATATGACATCATTATTATGTATCAATACATTTACACAATACTTGATAAATACTGTTTTAAAATTTTAAAGTATTATATCAACAATATTTCTAAAGAATTTTTGGTATTCCTCTATAACAACCACTGAAAGAAAGCTTACAGCGTCAAGGACATAATTTCCTATTGAAATGAGAATATACCACGCATGAGAACCGAGTCCAAAATATATGAAGACCGTTATGTCTGAAAATTCTTCCAGCCTACAAATACCATCTGAAAATTATTTTGCTCAATATATATAAAAGATTCCTTCAAAAAAAGATGGAGTCTAAAAAACTGATTGGTTCTGAGGTAATTAAAAATCATCCACGACTACTCAGGTTTATTCGTATTCTCACATAGTCTGAAGATGTGAAGCATCTCAGAATAAGAGGAAAGGCATTTTAGTACGGAACTGTTCTCAATTGGAGACTAAAAGCTTTCCGAGACCTATCTAAAATCTTTGAACAGCCCTTGCATTCACTTCTGAAATATATCTTCGGTCGCACAAGACCTTCGTCACCAGTAGAAAACGGCCCTTAGCTTTTCAGAACGGCCCTTTGCTTTTGAGGTCTGCCCACGCCCTGAAACATCCAAAGTAGACTCTTCGGGAGGGAGAGGGGAGTCCCAGAAAGCTAAACGAAGACAAATTTAGCGGAAACGACGAGGAAAACACTTGCGCAAACAGTCTACAAAAATAAAATCCGTCAATCAGTCCCAACTGAACTTCGTATAACCCAAGGGAAAGTGAAAGTTAGTGCGGGTAGGTCACCTTAAATCCGCACTAGTGGAGTAGGGCGAGGTGACAGAATATCGAAGGACAGGACAACCTGATGTATAAAACATGCATTCAAAGGGCGAGGAAAGTTAATATAGATTGAGTTTTTTTCACCCCGAACTTTCGTTCTTTGTAATATGTTCGTCATGAAGATTAAGAGGTGCGCTTTCATTAAAAAAAGTTTTCTTTCGAGGTGGAAATAACGTAAAACTACGTTACGAAGTAAAAGCCATGGATCACAGGAGTCTCTGAAGTGTCTGAAGAGAGAGAAAATACAATAATGCAAAAACTGAAGAACGGCATTCTACAATAAAATAATAAGAAACAAAATAAGTTGTAACGCGAGAACGCAAGAGAAATGAGGATGAAGAACTTATGGGATGGTTTACAAAACAACAACGCCCAGAGAAAGGTGGAAGTTGTCTACAGGATCATTTCAAGGAACGGGGCGCGAGATGCAATGCCATAAGGGACAAGAAATGAGAAATTTTAATTGCAAATGAGGATAAAGTGAAGAGGTTGAAGGAATAATATTTGGAACAATTACACAACGGAAGCAATCTCAAAGTGAAAGTAATCGAATAAAATTGTGCAAATAATTATATTAGAGATTCAAAACTGAGACAAGAATTCCGCACAGCAACAAGGGCCCTGTGGATAAATAAGGCTCTAGGAATTGACAATATTCCTGCCGTACTAATTAAAATGTATGAGAGAAGGCATTCACTCGGCAGTACAGTACCATCTGTGACCTGTGCTCAACAGAAGAGATATCCACGGACTTTGAGAAGAACATCATCATCTCTATTCCCACAAGTAAGAGGGCTGAAAACTGAAAATTTTAGGGCAGTAAGATTGTTTGAAACATGGCTCAGAGATATTGGCAAGGATCATCTAAATGATAATAAAACGAGGAGCGGAGGAGTTCCTTGGTGAAGACCAGTTCAAATTCAGAAAACGCGAAAGTACAAGGGAAACAATACTGACCCTTTGGCTACTTGGGAAGAATAGAATGGAGAAGAATAAACCAACTTTCACTGCCTTTGTAGATTTGGAGAAGGCTTTTGACAACGTGGATGGGATTTCAATGCTCAGGATGCTTAAAAATTTCAATTTATCAAGATAGATACTGAGTAATGATTTAGCTGCTCTTATCAATAAACCTCTCTAGTTAAGGAAAATCTGAATAAATAAGACTTTTCTGTCTAGTGAATTAATGTAGCATAAAAAATCTACCATAGTAAGTGCTAGTACATATATCCTCTTGTGCTTTGTCACATCTTCATCATGAGTCTATAATCCTAAGATTGGTTCTACGCAGCTCTCCACTCGATTCTCCAATCAGATATCTTTTTCATATTGACATAATTCTTACCAAATAAAGAATCAAGTAACTATGTATATTTCCACTTGAATTTTATTAGGTACTACTAGTTTCAACGCATAGGCGTCATCTTCAGGTACCTTGACCTTGACCTTCAGGTACCTGAAGATGACGCCTATGCGTTGAAACTAGTAGTACCTAATAAAATTCAAGTGGAAATAACATAGTTACTTGATTCTTTATTTGAACATGAATTTCCACATAGTTACGCCGCAAAGTATTGAGTGCATAATTCTTACCTTTCACGTCCTTCACAACTTTTTCTATAAACCTCATGCCAGGTATTCCTTTTACATTCTTCCCATTCACCTTTCCCTCGAAGTTTTCCTCAATCCATTGACGACCTTTTCTCAAGATATAGCCAATTAAACCTCCCGTCTTATTTTCAAATATTTCAGGGACCTCTCCCATTTTCTAGGGACTTCGTTAGTCACTCAATCAATCCATTTTGTCTTATTCATTCTTCTCGAGCACCACATTTCGGATACTTTCAGCCTTGGCATTTATCCTGCTGCTATCGTCTATGCCTCACTTACGTAAAGAAGCGTGCTCATGAAGTTCTGATGAAATGTTTCCTTACTTCCACGCTTGTATTTCCATCTGCAAGTACTTTTGGTAGAATTCCCTCTTCGTCAGGACCATTCTACCATTTCTTTCTTGCTTTGTCGATTTCTAGTGACTCAGCTTCCTAAATACCAAAGCTCTCTTCCTCAAATATTTGCTTTCCTAGTTTAGCGTTGGTCTTGGCTTCTTCTCTCCTGCTACATTCAATTACCTTAGTTATGCCACACACCTTTTGGTGGCTTGCAGGGTTTAATGTAGTTGTAGATTTAGCTTTCTTTTTGTTTGTATTGAGATTATACTTGGCCATTGTCCTTTCAATGTTTTCTGTAGTTATCATTTAGATGAAATTAGGAGAAGGCAGAAGGTGTGGATGGAAAAGGTAATAAAAGGGGATGGTGTTTTGAAGTAGGTGATTGAGGGAAGAGCGTTGGGTAAGCGGGAAAGAGGGAGGAGAGGAACGGGTAGGTTGAATGGTATGAGGGGCTGAAGAGGGACATCGTGTGAAATTTAGGAGGTGGGAAGAATTAAATGTCCATCTAAACCTACCTTCACCGGTAGAATAGTCATCTTTAAGCTTTCTTGTGTCACTGCCCTGACCGTTATATCATCATCGAATAGCAGCATGCTGATTTTTCTCCGTGCATATACCTCCTGAATATACTCCTGAAGCCTTCTCTTTAATTTTATCGATGGGTTTCTCAGTATAGGCATTGAAGAGTACGGAAGACCGTGCACAACCTTGTCTCACTCCTTTCTATATCCTTTCTTCTCTACTGCTGGGCCCGGATTTGATCATAGCCACTTGGTTTTTATACAAACTGTGGATAATTCTTCGGTCATAGAATGACACTCCATTCTTACCCACGTTGTCCACATATGTGACCTAGTTAAGTTTCACAAATTTAAAAAAAAACTGTACTACCAGTTTCGCCACTTAATGCATTGGAACATGATGGAACTATAAGAGGCAAAACCAAGAGTACAGTTTAATTAAATACAGTGGAACGCTACTTAATTTCTCGTGTTTCATTTCTCTAGATTCAACATGTTCGCATCGTCTACAAGAAAATAAACACCAGCGTGATTCCCACTACTTTCTACATAATATAGGTTTCCCATTCTATAACGCATATCTGACCTACCAATAGCCATTAATTTGCCAATTTGCCGTTGATTTTATTTAGAATAAAAGTTATATAATAGAATGAATAATGTATAGTCTTAACATTATGTCTGACAGTGATTTTCCAGCATCGTCCTCACTTTCTTATTGCCAGAGATATGAGGGGTAGAATGACCCTGTTCCTCAACATTTTTAACCATTGCCAATGTAAATGCTCCCAATGATACAAATTAACATGTTGTAAAAATACTTTTTACAGTAAATTATTTATTTTATCTACTTTGAGTTTCCATTGCACATTATTTTAGACCGGATCAAATGTTCATCCCGAAATGCCAATCCACGTTGATTATTTTTCAATAATAACGCACAGGACAGGTTTTTAGTTAACTTGTTTTTTATCTAACGCCATAGTTGCTACTATATTATGTTCAGTATTTAACGTGTGGTGCTCAATTACAACATGAATTAATTTTTTAAATTAGCTGATTTTTCAGTAGTTAATTAGGATTGAAATTATTCTATAATTGACAATCGAATATCATTTTTAAGAGTATTTCCATATCTATATTAAAAACTCATTGATAAAAATAGCTCGCATCCTATATTTCACCAAGGAGCAGACATAGGAACGCATCGCTATGTATTGTAACCACGGTTTGCCTCAAAGAAGTCTTTACGTGCCGATATTTAAACTAAAATCTCCAACGGCAGAATATCAAAATGCAGACAACCGAAAACGTCGATATGCGAACCGGCGAATCGGAAGCGACGAAAAAATATATGAATGCGCAAGTCGCGTAAGAAGAATTCAGAGCGTGTCCGAAAAAATGAGAGCAGTACAGTGAAGGAGGAACCCGAGATATCTAGAACAGGCGCATTCTAGCTATAATTTTTAACGGCATTCTATTCCAGAGCGTTTTTTGTTCCTTCCGGAAAATGGGAAGAGAAGCAGAGCAGAGTTATAGAGGAAGAAAGAGGGCGCAACATCCCAATCCCGTTCCTCCCTCTCCTCTCCTCCAGAGCAGCTCCCACTCCTTCCCTCCGTCGAGAGGATAATCGCACTCTCACTTTCCTTTTGTTTTCCCTCCCATTCCTCGAAAAGTGGGAGCGCTCCGCCTTCCATTTTGACCTTTTCCCTATTATTCCCCTCCTCCTCTATTTCTTTTGGCAACCTTCCATTCAACCCAACCTCGTAGATCGGACGCGGGAAGAGGAAGGGAGGTCGGACGAGGTGGCAGAGCGGTGAGGGGGTTAAACTCCCTCAGAGAGAAATCTCCCAGGACCCTTTAACTCTCCCTCTCGGGCCCCAAACGTCTCCAACACCGGCGCCGCCAACCCGGATCCCTCCGACCCACCTTTTTGGCATCGGGTGGGCGTGGATCCGCCCAAGAATTCTCTCTATCCAACGCCCCTCCTCTCTTCTTACTTCCTCCCCCTCCTCCACTTCTCTTCCTCGCACCTTTCCTTATGTTTATACAGGTTTCCTTCCTTCCCTCTCCCGTCTCCCAAGATCCCCCTTACACTCCGACCGGAAACAATTCTCGGATAGCGTGCGATGCTCCGATCTTCACTCGACCCAATATACCCCCATCCCTCTTTCTCTACCCCCCTCTCTAACCTCTTTCTCCCACGCGAAACCCACCCCCCACCCCCTACCTCGTATTTCTACCCAGTACGTTTACGGGGATGGTACAGAAGAGGGAAACCATTTACCCTTTCGCGAGAATCATTACTCAACGTTCTTTATGCTCAAGGGAGGTACGAAAATGAGAATTCCGAAGCGCCCGAGCTCAGAACGTATTAAGGAGAGGGAATAACTATCTAAGCTTTAGCGTTGTAAGGTCTTTTTATTTCCCATATTACTCTTTCATTTAAGTTCGACTACTTCCTTCATGATTCTCAATGAAAATTCAGAGCAGGAATTCTCAATGATCACAAGAAACAAGAATTTAGATAAGTGGTGTTCTACCAGTTACGGTTGGATTTTAAATACCATTTGTGCTCTAATTTGTTACGTTTGAGTGTTTTCTTCCTTGCGAAATTACTCTCATCAGTTCATCACACATCTTCCTTCCCTATATTGCGTTAAAAATTCCACAGATTTTCACTCTTATCTACAATCGAACCAAAACTTAGCCAATCGTTTTCCTGAGCGTCTATTGTCATTTCTCGATTCTTCTCCATTATTAAACCTCAAAAGCCCAAGTTTCATTCTTATCGTGTTCCCTTTAAGTCTAAGTTTTGCAGTCATTAAGCCCCACGGTTCAGCTTGCCAAACTATTCTTCACATACTCTCCAAGTGGCTCTGCCCTATATTCTCTCATGTCAGTGAAAGCCTCTTTGCAAATGCAATTCTCCCTCATAAACCGATGTAACTTTCATCCTACATGCCATCTAGATTTAAATGCAACACCTGAAATGCTGGACATGATCCAGTTTCTGCCCTTTAGCTATATGACAATGCTCAGTTTGGTCTCCTTTTCCAGCAGTACCTCGTTACTTAAGTATTCTGATTGTGTATGTGCAACCCATGACCCTCAGACTGAATCTGCATCACGACTAGCAGCGAAAACAACGGCTAAAGTTGACTAATAAACAATTGTTTATCTGCATATACTGCATTTTTCACTCGGTTTTCCGAAAATGATAATATTTCATATGAATGCTTATCCACAATTTTATCTACTCTCCTACCACTGTTATCTCTTCACCACTATCCCCCCCACTTATATTTCACCATTTCTTCCTCATAACGATATTTACAACTGATGAATCTGCTAACTCCGTATCACTGCCCACTCAGAGACCATCTGTTATTCTTAACTGCAGTACCTGAGCTTTCATAACCATACATCAGTTTCGATTGACTCATCAATCCTTCCTCTCAGCATCTAACTTCCATAGCCAATCTAATTGTAGAAATATGACCCAATATAGTTAGAGGTATATAAAAAAGCTGATTGCCGTATATTTTCAAAATACAAGCAACTTTCATCGACAAAAATTGGCGAGTAAGGCTAAGTGGTGATTACTAAAGAATGAATGACTATCAACGATTTTAGCGCTATCTTCCAAAGAGCTGTATTGAGAATTTCAAGAGAAAAGAAATCAAAGATCTATAAACAAGAATACACTCGATGGTATGGCTTGCTAGGTAAAAATGGTTCATTATCAATAAACGAACACTAGTTTTCTACGGTAAGTTATACTTGTGGTGGAAAAAGTGTTTGTTCATTGATTCAAATAATATGAAACTGTAATACACTCTGTCCAAAGATTGCGTACCTTTGAACTGAATGGCCCAAAATGTAACGTAAACAAACATTTGTACAAATCAAATAATAACGCCAACAGGTACACCGTACATAATCGTACACGCGGCTCCGGATCACCATTGCATAACGATATAGGTCCAGGCGTAATAAATCTTACTATGGAGCCTCAATGATACTATAATGGAAATAATTCTCTAAATCAAGTAATATGTAACTACTCGGGGAATTTGAAGTGAACATCATCGAGGAGTTTAACGAAGTTTATCTATTTCGATAAATCAGCATCATTAACCATCATTGTTATTAGCCATTACATCCGGACTTGCGAAAGCATAAGTTTCTTAGAAGTAGATCGAAGTCTACAACTTGTATACCACTATTGTTTCATCATATTCCATGGATTAATTTAATTGATGATGAATTGTCACAAAGCTGAGCCTAAAACCAGAGTTTATATTCCATGGAGTTTGAAATTATCTATTTCCGATACCCGAGCTCTTTCCTATCGTCATTTCATAACGATTTATGGTGTTAAAGTATGGCGCGATACGCCACAGTGGATTTTATTTTGGAAATGAATTTTATTCCTGCGTCTTTCATTTTAGGGCATAAAATCAGCTTCCAGTGACTTGTAGTCTGCTCAGTCTGCTCCTTGCAGCGGTGGATTGTGTTTTTAACGAAACAACAAGGAATCCTTCCTGTGACAAGATACGTTTGCTTTAGTGGTAAGAGAAATGTTAACTAATTCACATGACTGCTGACGTTAGGTAAAGGCATATCGCACCATTATAACAAAATAACAGAGCTACAATAATAGAATTTTGTATATGTACTTAAGTAGATACACGAAACCAATGGAAGCGCTATATATAGTGCTCCATATTATTCCTCTCAGACCCAGCTTTACATGGCCTTTTTCTCAATTACCTCACTGTAGATATGAGTTTGACTCAAACACAGGTGGAAAGAAAAATTACAATATAGTACAAATTCTGAAGATTCAGGAGATACGGAGTGGAAGCGTGAAAGCATGGAAAGAGCTGGCTCTAATATTCTTTCCGTCTTACAATAAAGTAATAAAGTAACGATAATTGCTCTTTTACATTATTACCTGATTTTCTTCCACATGATTACCTGATTATTTTCATGAAATGTACTATTCTTTTTTGTGCTTTTAGGAGGCCAAACAGAAAGTTAGGAACAAGCTAGTGTAAATAAATTAATGTGAAGAGAGAGACGATGTCAGCATAGATACGGATTGAGATATCTAGGGTAAATACATCGACAATCGTACGAACAAAGAAAATCGATCCTATATTCTTTAATAACTATAGTAATTGAATTTACCAGAGTGCCAATCTTGATTTCGGGATATTTTCATTCCCCCGAAGTGCGAGCCCTGTTGAGTCCACTTCAGGTCCTCTCCCCTTTATTCTCCATGTCCGCTGCGACTCCTTTCTCCTGCCGCGGCCCGGAGAAAGGCGCCACCCCTTCATTTATAAATCGCTCCTTCTCCGTCTCCCAGCCTCCTCCTCCGTCCACCACCCGTGCCTCCTCTCAACTCCTTCCGAGCCACGAGTGCCTCACCCACTTCACTCCATTTCCTCCGAGGACAAAGCCCTTTCCCCCCCCTCCTCCTCCTCCTCCTCCTCCTCCTCCTCTCTCTTTCCTTACACTCCCTTCGCCACCCCCACCCCACCTCACACTTCTTGCCCATTCGTGTGCACGTATTTTTTTCTCCCTCTCTCTCTCTCTCTCTCTCTCTCTCTATAAACTTAATGGCTTGCAATTAAAAAGCTTTTGTTTTTTGCGCCAAGTTTGCGTTGCCGGTATTCTCCCCGGTGACTTTCCTCGGAAAGGAAAAATATTTATTGTGCGCGCGCGTGCATTAAAGAAGAGTTAAAAGTGAAAAAAACACAAAAAGGGCAGAGGACTACATATATACGTAGGCTCTCTAGAAATCGGCTTTCCTCTCTTGTTGTACCCTCTCTCTCTCTTTCACTCCACGAGTTCATTTTTTATTTAGAGAGGAAATGAACAAACGACGAAACACTTTCTCAATTTGCTTCTCTCCCTCTCTACTCTTTCCACTCTCTCTC
The DNA here is from genome assembly GCA_933228895.1 of Platycnemis pennipes. Taxonomy (NCBI): domain Eukaryota; kingdom Metazoa; phylum Arthropoda; class Insecta; order Odonata; family Platycnemididae; genus Platycnemis; species Platycnemis pennipes. The sequence continues at coordinate 88,716,773 of OW121851.1, forward strand.
TCTCTTTCTTTCTTGCTCCCTATCTTACTCACTCTCTCGCCCTCTTTAATGTGTTCCACGTCGCAAACTCGTCTTAGTCCACCCGTCGAACTTTTCTTGCACGTGCGACATCACACCCCAGGGGGTCCGGACTCGATCCGGCGTACCTACATGCAAGTGCATCGCAATGCTTATGCAAATGCAAATTGCGAAACCATCCCCATATAATGTTCCGTAACATTCCCTAATGCCCCCTCTCTAATATACGTAACGCTTCAAATGCACCCTATCGTTAATGGGAATAACAAAAAAAAACTTTTTATAAATGCCTTATAAATATCTCAATACTGTTAGTTCTTCAATAATTATTGATGCAAAAAATTATTTTATAATGTATCATCCTTCCATTGGAACGCAAGGCTGACCCCCACTCTTGCCGATAGTGCATCGTAACGGTTGTTACCCGACCCTTCTCCCCTCCACCTTAGGCGTTACGTAACTAGATCTCTCTCCACCACTTCTATCTTCGCCCGGATCGTTTCACGTGGGAGAGAGTGCCTGGGCCGGCAATGACCATGTAGCCCCGACGACCATCTGCATCCTTCGGCAGATGAATGAGCAACTTGTTTGCACGGCGAGTGCACATTATCAGACCTCCCTCCATTCATTCAGTATGCACGAGCTGTTCATTTCACACCCGACTAAAATTAGGCCAACATAGACGTGAGAGCCTCGGGAGCCCAACGTACTTGATTAGCTCCCAGCCCACTCCGCCCATTCCGTTCCTCCTGAGGGGTAATTAAAACTAATATATTTTTTCTCCGATGATCCCTATTAGTGAGAGTGCTAGTTGTTAATCTTGAATGAAATCGTGACCAGACTAAAGTCCGCCATACAAAAACTTTCTACGGTCACCCCTCCCCCCCCCCCCCCCCCACACGCAGGAGATCCCAACGATTCTATAAAACAAATATAATTTTAGTCGATATTATTTTCCAACGGAATATTCACATTACTTTTTTAGCCTTATTGAGAAAATATTCCTGTGTCAATACAAAATACAGAAATAAAAAAAGTCGAAGATAATGAGAAAAGAGGAAAACAATTACGAAAAATACAACGGTTTAATCAGGACTATAGATTATTACTTTGAATGCCTAAGTGTTTAATAATACTATGCACGAACAATTTAATTAATCAACCGTTCAATCGAAAAGATATGCAGTCAACCCTAAAAAACTACTATACCCTTAAATACACATACTAGTAAAAGGAAATAGTAGCGTAGGATAGGAGAAATTACCATCAACTAGCCTGGTATTCGACCTACGGTTCAGATTTTTGACATTAGAGTTAAATTTTTCGGTTTTTATTTTACCACGTAACAGCGGAATATTCCGCTGAGAACTCAGAAATATATTGGGAATACATTACGTCAATACGTCACAGACATCTTAAAGACCGGAACAATGCTATAGAATTTGAGAGCAGAGTTCTTTCGATATCTATAGCCGAGCACTTTCGACCGATTTGTAATTTTGTCCCACTGAGTCCCACACATAAGCCTCATTATGATGGCATTCGGTCACCACGCTATAATGGCTATATAAGTCTCAATTCTAAGGTCATTTATAACAGGTTTATTATATACCACAGCTGGTATATCGGCGACTCTTTCATCTGCGTAGAGGGCAAAAGAAAGAAGTTGGATACCTCCCCGATCACATGGCACAGGTTGAATTTCCTTGAGGTGCCTTAGATCCAATCCCATCATCATAATGGGAAAATCGTGAGGCAATTGCTACGACTGAGACCTCACAGGATAGACTATGGTTAGATATCGGCGCCCTGATGAGCTAAATGATAGCTACGTTATTCCCGAGAGTGAGAATTAGGAGAGGCTCGTTTCTATCATTTATTTGATATTCAACGACTGAACAACAAACAATAATCGAGAAACATTTAAGATGATTATGGAAGGTAGAAAGGAGGGGAATTTTAAAATGAGGATCTTGGGAAATGGAGAAGGAATAAAGCGGGTAAAATTAGAAAAAATATGAAAATTGTCAAAAACGTGGAGAAAGGCAGAGAAGAAAGAGGCAGGGGAGAAAGAAGAGTGACGTTTCCTCAGAAAGAGTGAAGGAAAGAAGAAGACGCATGGAAAGGGGAGAAGAAGAGGCGCGGTGAAGACAAAATTCTTTCTCGTTCTCTCGTTCCAAACGCCTTCTCTCTTGTCCCCTCTTTTCGCTGAGTGCGAAGCGGCGGTCAAAACTATCCCCAAGCAATGCTTACCTCCCCACCACTTCGTCTCGCCCTACCTCACTCAGCTCTGCATAGCACATACACCAACTCTTCACAAACCACTCCACTTTGTCTCTCTCCTTTTCCTAGTCCCCCGGTATTCTCAAACTTCTGAAAGGATGTTGCGGTGTAGGAAGGAATTAGGCTCCACTGGTCACTTTACACATGCTGTCACAGGTGTAAAATTGCTAGCTAACGTGGTAGAAGGACTGAATCTACGATGGTAATTAGCCGTTCGAGGATAATGGATATACGGCATCGATATTTCTATGGTGTTTTTGTTTTAAAAATAATAAATGCAGCGTCGTTTAACGCTATGCACTTCACAGGATCATAAGCAAGCTGGTGTCTATAGATGATAGCCCTTACCAATCTTAGCTCCAACATTACACGCTTCAAAATGATCAAAAGGAAACAGCTTCAAAGAGAGGGCGAAAATATTTGCTAATTTCTGAAAGTAAAGTAATTTAGCTTATAGGTGATAGCAAAATTCAAAGACAAGTAGTACACTTGATCTCTGTAACTCCTAATGTGAATAAAACAGAGCAACTTCAAATCAAGAGCTACAAAAGACCCTATATTGGCTCGATTAGGCAATATAATTGGCTCAATTTCATAATCCAGGGTTTATCTACGACACAGAATTCCCGTAAATAGGCGTTCTAATTAATGAGCACCTATAACCTCTACCTAAGAATCAACATCTATTACAAATACTTGACAGCGAAGGCAGCCGTTGGAAAACTGAGATTGGCAGAGTCTTTAAGTCACTACTCTTGGCAGTAGCAGCAACAAATTGAATCTTCATTTTTACTCTGAACTCCTTCGCCATTTATTTTCTCCTTACACCGCTATTTAGTTTACATCTCGGCTCTTGGCACTTATTCCACATTTCCTTCGCCTGCGGAAAAAACAGGTAAGTGCTATAATGGTAAGTAAAAGCAAAGGGTTAATAAAAAGGATAACTCGCTCAATACTTCTCGACAGCCACACAATGTGCAGAAAAGCATGTAGAATTGAATGAGAATACAAAAGATGAAGGTATGGAATAAATAAAGCAAAGAATAGAAGACGTGATGGGAATTCAGAGTAAAATAATTGTAAGGTCATTCCATAAACGAGTAAGTAGTCGCAAAAGCCACATATTTCGCAAATCAGAAACCCTAAATTTACAAAATAATGAAACACAATCTTTTAAAACTATTAACATGAAGTGTCCACATCAATTAACATTATTTTTATAGGCATCTATCCGTTAACACTAGTTTAGAAGGATGGAAAACAATTCTTCATGATACCTTTCCACCGGATATGCATGTTTTTCATGATGCCCTTCTTAGTTCCACATACTACGTATATTAATGAAGTCCTTCCTTTCCAGAATAGATCATTTTTCAGACTATGACAAATATGACTAAACCAAATTTAGTTCTCAACATATTATATGGATAATATGACCGGTTTTGACGTAAGGCAACTGCAGAGTCATCTCCCCCTGAAGATGACGTTGCAGCGTCGCAACTGGTCGTATTAAACATTTTACGTGTGGAAGAACCAAGTTTTCTTTCATGGTGGGCAGCCGTCTCCATAAAATTAAGTCAGAAACACTGTTCCCTTGAATAAAATAAATATATTTTTCCTCGTTCTTTTCGCAGGTAAAATTTTCATGCATTCCTATACTTAACCTTTATTTAACTACATGTTTTTACAGCATGTCTACCGCATAATTTATTGCTATCAATTAATGCATGTAATTATTTAACAGAAAAAATATACATAATTTTTTAAAAGAAGGACACGATATAAGTATTCATTCGCCTACAGGTGAAACCAGACAACGGAATTCTCAGAAATCCGAAAGGAAGCCTGTAATTTCTTTTTATTCTGCTCGAAGTTACCATACGTGACTCGAAACACGATCGTCAATCTTCATAATACGGATTGTAACTAGTAGACCACTGGGAAATTTCGGTGCGCGAAGAGGTTCAGGACTGGCATGCAAACGGATTACTAAGTTTTGTTACACAAGGTCACAAATCGATAGAGCGTAGCTTTCCTCAGAGGTTTCCTAACATTCAAATTCAAAACGAAATCAAATTTCGGGCACCACTTTCTGTGTGAAACTAGTTACCAATGAAACTATTCTACGAGGGAATCATTACTCCAATGAGGTATTCAGAATTCGAGTACTATTCGTAGACTATAAACTTCACTTAACAGTCGCCTAACAATAACTTAACAGTCGCCAAACACGTAAACCTACAATGAACATTAGTCTCATTTCGTTACACTCTCTCAGCAGTCCGGGATTCGAAAACTGGATTTAACATAACGATGAGGATGATCGTTGTCGGGATTTGACGCCATGATAACGCGGTTCAATTTTTTTATTTCAAAGTTCTCTCCTGGGGTCATCCGAAAAAATGAGAAAATAGCTTTAAAGATTTCCCTTTAATTAGCTGGTCTCCACTGGGCCAGATACTTCCTCGAATTAGATTAAATGGTTCCACTAACTCACAGAGGGTGGAACAAATGATTGCTGAAAAGGCGCCGCGGGTCATGCATGCCCTTCGAGAAAGAAACGTACGGGGGACAAAGGACAGATCTTCGGCCCCATCTCACTTCTCGACCAACCCCGCAATCTTCTCCCCGTACATCTATCTCCCACGCAGACACAGACAATACACCCCCCTGATTGATCCGTCCGTCCAACCGGACGGCTTCGGTGTCCGAATTATTGATCGTCCGGTCTGGAGTCGCAGCCAGAGAGGACAGAGGTAGAGAGAGAGAGAGAGAGTTGCGATGATTTCATGATTCCGAGAAGGCAAGAGGGAAGAGGGTACGGGGAACCTTAGCGGCAGCAGAGCATGATCCGATTGCACAAACACTGAGGGACGGGAGGCCAGGTCACTGGCCGAGTCATCCCTTCAAGCATCAAATATTGAAGAAAATCCGAGATTGGGGGATAGAGGGTTGAGAGTATGCATGGAGGTAGGCTTGTACAAGACATACGGATTCGGCAGGCGGCACAGATAGAGGCGTTACAAGCCAGACAAAGAGATTTCGGAAAGGGATTATTGATCTCTGCCCACGATAGAATTTTTAATGCTGTTCAACATAAAAATAAAGGTAGGTATGACTGGATATGAAAGCACCGCAACATGATCATGACACCCGTTAACACATATGTCTTCTCCTCCTCGTTCCTTCCTCAGCCCGAAATCATTGTTGCTTCTCTGGATTCCATTTCAAAAGTTAATTCTTATCTGTATTTGCAAGTATGTACCCGGACATAGGTGCTTCAGAGTGAGAGGAAAGATAAAAATATAGGAGTGGAAAGGTAGAGAGGAAGGGTGGAGAGAATTAGTACGTCGGAATTAGTACGTTCTTAACGAAAGGTGAAAACAAGGGACCATGGCTTAACGTCCCATGCGACTGTCGGAATGCTGAACTTGAATGCTCTCAACATGGCACTCAAGTATGGGGCTGGCTTACCAATGAAAGATATCTGTCACTGCCGGGATTCGAGCCCAGACCTTCAGGGTGGGAGGCCACTTCTCTTGCAACTACACCAGTCTCAACTCTTGCATTAATTCTCTTTCCTCTGCCCCCCGTATTCTAAGTTCTCCTTTCAATCATGAAATTCAGAAAACCATTTTCCCAATTACAACATCCATCGTCTTTGTTTCAATTTGAATTCTTCCAGTGTGTTCCTTTCTTCCCTAGAAAACCCACCACTTCATATTTCGTCAAAAAGCCAAAACAAATTACGAAATTGTTCCAGCACAATGTATACATCTGAACGATCTACATCTACGATTTTCCAAGATTTGACGGTCGCTAGGTTCTTGCTGAAAATTAAAAATTGGGGATTCAAATATTGTAATACGCATTGATTTCTAAGCAACTGAAATTAAAATCCGGATTGGGATTGGAGACACAACGGTCAAATACTCCCAAATTAAATCTATCCCCGTCTCATGAAATTCGAACACCAATCCACAAATTAAGATGTTAAAAGGAGAAATACAAATAAATCGATATTCAGATCGAGGGTAGAATTACATTTTATTTTGTGAATTTAAATTCACAATGAGTGGAGTAGGAGCATGCTTTACCGTTCATTGTAATGAAAATTGTAATAAAATTCACACTTTTTTAATAACTAATATAGATTTTAGGAACCATGTTCCTTCAATTTTTCAAGGTGCCGGGTCAAGAAAGAGTATATAGGTATGCATGAATTTTAATCAGTGGGAGAAGAGAGTTTTTAGAATAGGAAAGGATAGCACTGAGGTTAAAGAAGGTACCTAATTCATCAATATTAAGAAGAGAAAAATGACCGTAAGTAGCCGTTGTAGTCTTGGACCCTGCATCTTGATAGAGGCACATAGCAGCTGAAATTTAGGTCGGTATTAAAACAGTGTGGAATAGCACGTATAATATTCATTGCGATGAATTTTGACCATTCCCAGAAGGTCGGGCCATAAGAGTGTGAAATATTTCTTCACGTGTTGGCACCGTCAGAGCTTCCGCAGGAGAAGAAGAGAGCGGGTCACTCCGAATCGCCGAAGCCAGCCAAACGGATCGAAGGCTTCAAAAATGCATCGCTTTAAAAATGGAGGGTGGTCGTAGGTAATAAGGGGCATCGCCGGGAGGATAGAGGGTGCGAATGCCCGAACTAGGACGAAGGTATTAATAAGGAAACCATTAGCGAACAGAGCGGAGCGGTGGACGTGTACTCCTCGGGAAGAGGAGAGAGGGGCTAGAGCGAGCCTAAAGCGATAAGCGACGAAGAGCCTTTTCACTCCCTCAGAAAAAGCACTTCAAGAGTATACAGCCCTCGGTGAAATCGCCACTAGCTTACGTTTATTGCAAAACATGACTTTCGGAATTATTAACGACTATTACAAAATTAATAGCGCACAGCAGGTTTATCGATCACACAAAATGGCCGAACACGAAATGTATCCCGCCTTTTGCCGAAATAATTCCACCCTGGGCAGAAAACTGGAATAATATAGACACTTCAGAGTTTTAAGCAGCCGCAATTTGTAGTACTGGGTGGATCAGAGCCGTATTTCTCCGTTTTCTTTCTAATAAACGGGTGAAGTTGGACAGTAAAATAACCACCTCCCCCATTTCTTTTTCAAAGTCATAGCTTTAGTCACGCATTCCTCGTCACTTTTGCCCATTCCCTTTCATTGTCCTGAAAGCTAACTGTATTGTTTCTATTCCGTGTAATTAAATTTTTATGCGCCTATTTTACCCGAAAATATGTTCGAAAAATCTCGAGATTTTCTCAGTCAACTTCCCATTAATTAGAACTTCCCGTCCATTAATGCAGATAAAGTTTCGAAATAATCTTCCAATGAGAAGAATGTTACTTAAATAGTACAAAAAAACACTATTTATGATATCATAGAGTATTATCCGAACGTTAGATAAAGCTTCGCCGTCCTTAGACCAACAACTAGTTCATCAACCCCGTACCATGACTTCTGCCAGACGCAGTGAAAGTCAGTGAATAGGTACCTATATGATTTGTTTTGGCTATACTTTTATCCTTATTATTTCCATACATTGGTGTTCTGTCATTTATCTTACGTAACTCTATTATTAGGCCTTGGCACTTTTCATATGTCCTTGTCTCGTCAGAGAACATGTAATTTATGACTTTTAATCTACAACTTTAATTATCTATTAAATGTTGAATTACTTCCACTTCAATGAAAGCTGTGCTGTCCAGCGTTTTTGCCTTCCTTTCTTCAATGGCGTATGGGTCTAATCCTCGTAGAAGATATTGGAGGAGGGTTAAAACAAATACTTTCTTAAAGTGCTACAGAATAAGTACATCCTTCTCTAAACTTAAATCGCACAGTCTCCTTGAAGACTTCCTAATGACGGTTTCCGTGTCCTAAAAGTCATTTTGTGTGGGCCGACAAGCACTTAAGTCTTCAAATTAGGAAAAAACAAGAGAAGAGCGAGCAAACAAAATATGATAAATAGAATTGGAGCCGTTAATGTGATTCCTACTGTTAAACAGTGCAAAAAAAATGTTTGTGCATTCAATCTAAAACTGAATGCGGCCACCGACAGAGTAAAGTAAATCTACACAAAAACTACATGCTATAACCATTGCTTTTTAATATTATTGTATTGGTTTATACTTTTATGTATTGTAATTTTGTACTGAGTTTCTACGCCCGTTAATAAACCATATTATTATTATTATTATACATTCCGCAGACGATTACTACTTGAGTTTCTATCATGAATCAGGTATTAAGATTACACACGATTACTACATGATTTCTTCGCATAGATCAATCTCGATTTATTCCACTCGAGAACTACCCGACTGATTTCTCCGGTACCGACAACTCAAGTCTGTCGGTAGGATCCACCGTGACCCACAGACTATAATTCACCATCTCTCCGATCTGGAGAATCTCTCGTCCCTTCCGTCGGAATCGGTTGGCCGTCCTACCCTACTGGAGGCCTCCGTACCAATCAGTAGGCAGTTACAGAATTAAGACCCCTCCTGACCTGATCAGCAGAATTACATGCGGTCACGGACTCGAGCAAAGTAAATCTACACAATAGATGCATATTGTAACCATTGCATACATTTCGCAGACGATTACTCGACTCTATTAATTTATGATTACTGATAATCTATACTGATTCTCTCTATTATCTGAGTATCAGATTAGAGATAATGAGTTTCCACCATGAATCAGGCACTAACATTGCACGATATTTTGATCAGTTAGGCCTATGACACACGTGGTGGTTTTCGCCGCGGCCTATCAAACAATGTAACTGTATTGGACATGACACACATCGGCCGCGGCGGCGGTCGAGTCGACACATGGTTTCACCGCGACTTTTCGGACGGCGCGGCGAGAGCGGCGGCGCATGATCCAATGCTTTCAAGTGGAGCATGACAGACGTGACTTTTGCACTGAGGATTGTGGACCTGCGGTGCGACTTGTACTTTAGCACGTACGGTTGAGGACATAGGTATACAAACTTTTTAAAACTGTACTTTATTTGTTTTAACGAATGATTTACATAATTTTGGATTATTAACCTTATTTTGTCTTGGATTATTTGAATGATTCTCCTAGTTTGATTGCAGTCAATTTTTTCCCTGAAGAAAAGCTAGGTACAATCTTATTATTTTTATATTACTGAGTTCGATTTTGGAGGCTTTTTCAACATGAATGTTGCCTAAACCAACGCCCCTATTTATTTTAAAATTTTTATCAGAACTGTAACATGTTGGTCAGTATAGCAAACCATGAAAAGTTAAAATGTGAAAACAATTGCAAAATCTTGTGAGACGGTTTAAAGTGAAGGTAAAAACACGAACATCGTTATGTTATTCAGGGGAGGCGAGCAACAGCTGAGGTCATTTGCGCCATTTGTGATAGGTGGGTTATTGGGTAATGGTAGGAGTGTTCAGGGAACGGAGGAAGGGTGGAGAAAAACGCGGCATTAGTCTACTTTTAACGACAGGCGCCACGGGGACCACGGCTTAACGTCCCGTTCGACGGACGGAGTACTGAAACTGAAATGCCCTCCACTAGGCACTCAAGCAGGGAACGATTGGCCAATGAAAAATTCGCCACTGCCGGGAATCGTACCCGGACCCTCGGGATGGGAGGCCATTTCTCTAGCCACCACAGCAAGATGATCCCCTAACATGCACAACGTCTGGCAATAAAAGCATCAAAGGTGATGGGTACGCCACTTTTGATCTTTACATTGATCTAATGGGTACCTATGTGTACAGCCCGTTACCACGAAAAGGGTATTAAATTAAAAATATTAATATTTTGTAGAAAAAATCGTTTAACCATGCTGGGTAATTAATTAATTGTGGCCTTTATGTAATATTTAGATTGACACAGGGGCGTCTTAACTATTTTCGCAAGGGGTAGGGGGGGCAACCATGAACTCCTAAGAAAAGGTCCCGGAGCCTAAGAGCATTTTCTAGCGGATACGAGATAATAGAGAAGAGAATTTCGCTAAAAGAGCATATGAAGATGTGAGAATATGGGTCAGAAGAGGAATGGCAAGCTGGAAACAAGTGAAATTTAATTTTTATTAATGATGGCTACTCATATCTCAAGGGCCAGGGGCAAATTCTGGGGGGGGGGGCATTCGGACCCTCCTGCCCCCCACTTCCGACGCCGCTGAATTGGCAATGCCAGTTCTTATATTGCATGAGTCAGGGTCCTAGCTTATTTGAATCACTGCTTTGTTTAATCGTTTATCACCGTGTTTCATAATTTATAAGGAATAATTTTGTCCTCGTAGAAATCGATAAAAGAAAATTATTACAGATATGCCCTCTATTGCAAAAAAGGCATACACTCCAATAGAACCCTACACTTTTTTTTAATATCCTTTGCTTGGTAACTGGATGAAAACAAATTAGATTCATTCAATCCATTCCAGTAGATCAATGCAAAGGTTAAACGTTGCGTAACTATCAAATTAGATACTTATATTGCTTGTTATAGCTAAAATGGAAGACAAATTTCTGATTGACGCAGAAAATCTATACAAGAAAGGCCTTCTATCTGGAACATGATGAGTGATGATTACGGGAATAGAGACAAGAAGAAACAGGCGTAGGAAGTAGTAATGATGTTCGTGAATGAGACTTCATCCGAAGAAATGAAAAAACTAAGAGGTAAATTTTTAAATTTTAATTTGTAAAAATTATATGTTAGTTTGGTCTTTGTGTATACACTGTACAGATGAAACAATTTTTAGTGCTGTTTCTGCAGCAAAAAATTTCTAAGAAACTTTATTATACGCCAATCGATTTCTCTTGCCAAGGCAGAGGTGAAACATACACAAATTAGTCAGAAAATTTGTCCCTTTCTGATACTCCTTTCCCATCGGGTCTTGAAGCAGTATCATCAACTATGCCTGGAAACGGCCGCTGCTTTCTCCGATTCTTTCGCCTACGGTAAAATAGGTAGAGTAACGCAACTTCCTCTACGTCCACCTTCACTCGTTCACTACAACAGGAATAATGAAGTGTGACTGGCTCGTCATTCACCGCCCTTGGCCGCTCGTGTTCAAGCGGTGGATGAGCGGTGCGGTGCGCGCTGCGGCCGCCGCCGCAGTGGTCGACTCGACAATAACCGCCACGTGTGTCTTACATTAGTCCTTATTGCTGTGGTTCTTATCATAGATCAAGTGAAGAAATATTTAGGGATTGAAAGAAGGGTGGATTTAAACCAGTCGTCGGAAATAAACAATTCTTTACGAGTAGCGCCTAGGGGTCATCGGTTAAACGTGCCATTCGGTGGGTGGAGTATTGCACTTGACGTTCTCTCCTAATAGCACCCAAGTAGGGACCGGTAAATCTCGAAAAAGTAGGCCACCGCCAGGATTCGAATCCTGGCCCATTCCATTGGATTGAATAGGATATTGTCCATTGGATAGGAGGCCAGTACTTCAGCCAACACACCAGCCCGATCCCTCATCAGTTACCTAACATCTGAAGTGCATCACTATGACTGATCTTATTTCAATTACAACTAAACGAAATGGCCCAGTTCGTTTTGTTCGTCAGAACAGCTACTCCTGACAAGATAACACGGGAATCGAATGGGTTTGGTGGCCAGAGTACTGGTTTTCCATCCAGGCCCGGTAATAGCTGATGTTTTTCAGTGATGGGTATAAGGTTCCCTATTTGAGTGACGGAGAAGCCCGTCCATCAGATGTGACTTCAAACCGTGGATCCCTAGGCGTCTTTTGCTATGGGCAGGGAAATTCCGACGGTGGGGTTTTCTCCACCTTCCAAGAAACATTCCTAACTAATTACTTACTAATTAGCGTTAATGACCTAAGCTGTCCGTCACCTCCCGCAAATAACTACTACTTCCACTACTGCAGACGGTAGCAATAATCGTTAAAAGTCAAAATATCAGCAAAATATAGAGTATTTTCACCACGAGGAGAATCTAAGATACCACAAGCATTCACTTAAAGCGATTATATTGACTATTGATACTAAAGTAACCTGAATGACAGAGAAATAAATTAAATCTTGGTTAAAAATTCAACAGAGAGGAGCAACAGGCGAAAAAAATGTAGCATAAAAAAATACATGAAATACGCTAAAGTAAAAATGGTGGATCTTCTAAAACAAGGAAACTGCAGTGGGAGACGATATCGAGGAGTTGAGGTGCTTTGAAAAAAACCCAAGGGGACTCAAGGCGGGCCATAGAGCCCCATCCCCTACTCTCTCACCCAGAATTTCTTCCACCATCACAAAATGGGTTCAAATGGTGCTTCTCCCGCACACAGACACACACACGCACGCCACCATCGAAAGACCTTGATTTTACAGAGCATAGCTCAGCCGAACGCGCCGAACTCCACCCACCGCCGCGAGATTAAGGGGCGGCCGCATAAAAGAACACCCATTCAATTCACGTGCGATCCTCCCTGAGTCGCTTCTCGCTTTTTTTCACGCCATTCGTCAGTTCTCACGGCTGGATTCGATGGGGGAAAGGCGTTCCACCTAGTCACCCGCCCCTGAAAAATCGATTGAGTGATCTCCCCCGATGTAGAATTTACGCGAGCCTGCAGCTTCTCGGAGCAGTCGAGCCGCTCACTACCTGCCCGCACACGCCCACTCCGGGAAAATAATATTAATAAAAAAACACTCCTTGCTTGCCGTCAACCCACTGCCAATTTATTGAAGAAAAAGCCCAGAATGATTGGGGTCGAGAGAGAGAGAAAGACGTCCGATGTGCTCTCCTTTCGGCCAGGACGCCTTTGTGCAAGCTCCTCAGAAATCTCTTGCTGGCCCAGGAAAATTCTGCTCCTCGCGAGCGTCAGAGTGCCCACGATTCTCTCTCGTCGATCCTCCACGGTGCTCCGCAAATTCATTCCCGGCCAAGGTAAGCACGTCGCTCCCTCGGTTTCGAAACTGCCGCGGCTCTCCCGCTAAAACTTCCTAAATTGGAAGATCTCACTGATTTAATGCTTGAACCGAGGGATTAAATCTAACTCATCGTCGAATCCACAGACGAGGCAGAAATGAAAAATTGAAGGACAAGAACTACCGCGGAAACGGATACCATTTGCTATTTTTTTTCCACGCAAAATTTAAACGTGCATGCTGGGATTGGACACTCCATGGAAACTTCCCCAAGCCGTTATAAAACTACCATTCGTGATCATGGGATTATAAAGTATCAGACTCGACTTTTCCCGCTATGCATACATTAATAATATTGATATTTTTCATAGGGATCACTAACATTAGCAACATCGGGATCAGTAACAAGATCAATCCGTTTATTTGATGTCCTGATTTAAAATTCACCAGAAAAACGACTTCACCAAAAAAACTTTCATGCGAAGTAGTAAGGTCCAGACGAGAGTTATCCGAGCCGAAAAGATAACAGCCGGGTACAGTTAACTCAAGTTCAGAAATGCATTCCACCGCAAAAACGAGGAACTTTCGTCCGTGCGTTAATAGACACGACTAGGTAAAATATTTCTCCCGAAAAAATGTATGTATCTAGGGAAACAATAACGTCCTGGACGTATGAATGAATGAATCAAAAATCAATATGGATGAACATGTTAACAAAAGTATATCAATATGATCTTCTAATGATTTCCATCCCTCTACCGCGAAAATGGGGAAATATAAATGTAGCGTCTCCAGGTTTCTTCTTCGTAATATTAGAGAAATAATTATATTTTTGTCCACGATTTCCTACAACACTAAAGATTTGGTCCGAGCATTTATACCCTCCTTCAAAGATTTTTCCATCGATCCGAGTGCTATGCGAGTAAATATTCATGATATTTCCGCGTGCACATTGTGAAGAGGGAAAGAACGGTAAAAAACCTCCACGAAAGTGCGGCGATTGCGGAGGGAAATTGCGGATTCGTTTCGGAAGAAAGGGAAAGAACCCTCCCTCACTCTCCCGTGTCCCATTTCCGGCACCAGATTATGTAACACTTGAGGCAGCTTCCTCTTTAAGATCCTGACGCGATCCAAAATGAAAATCCGGGTTCTCCTGAGATAGGGAGAGCGAGAAAGGCGGGGAGAGAACAAAAACGAAGCTATGGCAAGGGTGGCAGTTGAAGCAGGAACGAGTGAAATGAAAAGTCTTTAATATCGAAACGCCTCGAATGAAACGAACTTCCTGCGGCACGTCAGAAACCCACACAAACGCACGCCCACTAAAAGGACCGCACTCCCTTTCTCTCTCTCCCCGTCCCTTCTCCTCACCCTCTTGAAAGTGGGGGAGAGGGTCGACGGACCTTTACGGGTGGGCGGTGTACTGTATACCTCTCCCTCCCTTGATTCTCTCCTCCACCCTCCCCTAAAGCTCCCAATATCTTTCCTCCACTCCACTCCGTCCCTCCTCCCCGAAGCGACCTTCTTTAATCTCCCGCAAATGAGCAAAATTCTCGCCAAGCAACGCAGACGCCGGGGAATCCAGGAAACAATTGACAGTCTCGCACTTTGAGTTTCCTGGACCGGAACAAATTATTGAAAAGCCTGGAGAAGACTGTGGAGGTGGAGGAGAGAGCCGGTCCGAAGTTATTATTTCCATCCACCCCCTAACTACACCCGAGACTCGTTCCGCCCAACGTTCTCCACCACCCTCCTCGCCGAAATAAAGACCACGGTCCCTTTCCCAACGACCATTAGGCATTCATTTTTGATGGAAGCCTTTTTGATGTCAGTCGGCCCGGAATTTCGCTGCTATTTCTTTATTGCCAACTGATTACCGTTGTATTCTCATTTTGATCCGTATCAATTAATCTCTTCGAATATGACAATGTAATTTAACACAATTACATTAGCTAACAGTAGCCGTATTAAGCACAGTGACCCTAATTTAATTTAATATTACAAACCTCTCGATTCGAGATTGTAGATACTCATTTGGAACGTAGGTTTGGGTCATTGCCTGATGATACGTCCTGCAATGGCCGCGAAAGCTCGCTCACCGACAACGCGTTATACGCAGCTGCACCCGAAAGCCTCTGACGACGTTGTAGATACTCATGTTACTATAAGGAAGCTTTGTGAACAAAGTGGTCTGATCTACGGTAACCTATTTCATACGCATCATACTTATCATTTTACGGCACCATTCCAAGTCCAGCGTTTAGAGCTTATTGTTAATATATGCATTAGTATATGTTACTCTGCGGTACTTTCCATTTAATTTTTCATAGACGATTGTTTTTAAGGACCTATTTTCTCTCGATATTCATCCAATATACGATCCCAACGTCTGTTTCAGATTTTGCAAGTTCTATTTTTATAAATAGTCTTCGTTAATTAACCAACTATCCATTTTATCCACATCTTTCTTCAGTAGCACAATATTCCACTTTATTCCAGTCCTGCCTTTTCTGTGGTTGGTTTTGTCCATGCCCCAATGTTATTGACGAGGATTATTCAGATACGCGCTGAAACGAAGAGTTTCCTCACAGCCAAGCTTACCTTTCTCACTTCAGTAAGCTTTTCTTGTCGATGAATACCTTCTTCGCATTCGCTATTCTATTATTTTAGTCTTGTTTCATCCATAGTTGGCTATTCTGCTTCTCAAAGAGCAAAATCCTTCCACCTCGGCAAGCTTTTGTTTCCCTGGTTCGTCATATCCTCCTCACTTTTCTTGTGCACAATACCTTTTGATATGCTCTCGCGTAGCTTTACTTGATAATGACTAGCGTTTCCTTTGAAATTCATTGTCTCTGCCATGATTATCTCGTCAGCAAAAGGCATATAGTCAATTTTTCACCATGGGCATTAAAAACTGAAACCTTTTCTATGCCTTCTTCTCTTGATTTTTCAACGCAAGCATTAAAACAAATGTATACATAAATAATATATTCATTGCATCCTATTTTTTGCTTATTTGGTGCTTGTACAATATTTAATAATGATCACGTGATCCTCTGAAATTTCCGAAATCTAACTGTATATTCCGTAATATGATAAAGTACTTTCTCCACATCCATAAATGAAAGAAATTAGTGAGAGGTGACGCTTCTCAATTATCTGTGAGTAGTAAAAGGACCAAGATAGCATATTTTTAGGTCAATTGATTAAAAATTTCGACAATTGAAAAAAATACGTCTATGGTATTGCAGTTTTTGTGAAGCTCCGCGTCACCGTAGGCTTTCATCAAACCTACGATGGAAACCTAAGGTAACGCAGAGCTTTCCAAAAACTACAATACCATATTTTGGGGTTCACTTTAATAAATCGGAACTGGTCTTCATTCAGGAATTTCCCCACATTTATTTCTATTTTCTTTTTGATTATCATCGTCAATATCATTGAGATATGAACTGCAAAGTTTATAATCCTCAAATCCTTATATTCACCCTTCACCTCTCCACTTCTTCTTCCGTATAATAATAAGTTATTTTGGAAGTCTATCGGTATCTTCCTAGCTGATCAAAATTCACATATTATTTTGTAAAGCTATGAGAACATAAGGCAAGCAACTTGGAAATAGAGAGTAAAAGTGGACAAAAAGTGTAACGAGTGGTAGCGCGAGGTTTACAATAGTATATGGGTAATGAGTTTTGACCCTAAATGGAAGAGGAAGAACAAAAGTAATGAGTTTAATTAGAATTAAGGCTGGACTTCAGGCAGTAAAATAGTATGGAACTGAAGATAAATGCATTTGAAAAGCGATAGATGCATTTAAGATACGAAATACGCATTCTTGTACGGGAATGGTCAGCGTCCCGGCGATAGTAATACTGCCCTAAAATCTCCAAATAACAGAAGGTACTGTGGAAAGACGTATTAAAGTAATTAAACAAAACAACGATGATGAAAACACGCCTGTATCGAGAGAATAATTACATAAGCAATTCACTTCTAAAGCTGATTTGCCAATCACAAAGAACGGCAAAGAAAGGTCTCATATGAGAAGCATGGAGCAAGCAATGAAGTATTAAAAAAAGACGAATGAAGTACACACATATGAAGAGGTCATAAGATTTTTAAAACATTGAAATGAGTGTAGCGTCAGCTCAAATTAAGGATTGACGATGACGTGAAATCCAACCAATGCATCAATCATTTTCGACAGAAATCACAAAATTTCTAACATTGAAATTGAGAAAATGACAAAGCTGATGAGTACATCTCAAACGGTAGCTAACTAGAGAGTTGTATGTACCACTGACTGAAATAATCCCAAAAATCCATTCTACAGCAATCGTTGTTTTTTTCTAATCATTCGTTTTTACTTGGCGGTAGAAAGTCTAAATGGACTAATTACAAGATATATGATTAAAAATACACCGCTAAGCATATCTTTAAAATATACCTTTAAGTTTACTTTCAATCTTAAGTAAGTTGATAATTAGTCGGTATTTTAATATGCTGCTACTTCTGAGCTATTACAAGTGAAATCAAAATTTCCCACTTGATGAGTGTTCGCAAGAAATTGTGCTAGTAACTAAATCTTTTTGAATTACTGAAGAATTAAAACATTATTACTTTTTGATGACTAAATCTGCAACTGCTATTCGGGACAATAAATAAACTCCCCTATCAATGCCTTTTCTGCTGGAAAAAGTATCATCATCGGTCAAAAATCCTAATATTATTTTGACACAGCTCATCAGTCGATTCTCTTATCAGCTAACCTCTTTGCATAATTCTTCCTTTCACACCTTGGCTCCATATATATCATGCAAGGCGTTCCTTTTCCATTCTTTCCATTCACTTGTCCCTCAACGATTTTCTTCACCAGGCCATCGTGTCTCACGGCAACGGGAAAGAACAAGATAGTTATCTTAAAATTACAAAAACTAATGAAGCCTTTATCTAGGACAACTGCGTCCAGTTTCTGAGCCTGCATTCTCGATAAACGCAACTGACATCATCGCCAAACAACCAGGGTGGAACTGGCATCGCTTCATGGAATCTTCGTCACAGAGTAATCACAGCCTCACTCTCATTTTAGCCCTGGACAGTGCAAGTTCCTCGCTAACCTCTGATCTCATTTGTAGTCCTCTAATCTGATTTCATCCTTTCGTTTCCGATAAACTCGAATCTCTTCTCCAAAGCCCATGCGGCAAAGAACCAAACAAGTGTGTTTCCACTCTCCCACAAACCCTACTACTCTTCCTCCTCTCCTATCTCCAAAAAAAGGAGGAGGAAGCCCTCAGTCCTCCAGCGGCAGCGTCGAGGGGGGGCTCCCTGCTTGCACCATACCAAAACCCCTCTCGCAGCAGCCCCCTCGTCAACCCATCCCCCCATTCATTGATGCTCCTTCCCCCCTGGCAACATGGCGTCCTCATAGCGCGCGCAGGCGTAGCCAAATGGATATTTGAGAGAGAGAGAGGGGGGGGGGAGGCGGAGGCGAGGGAGGGGAAGCGGACCTGCTGAGGAAGGGGAGCTCGCGGAGAGAGAGAGAATGAGGAGAAGGGGGAAAGGAGGAGGGCAGTGTGGGGAGACGTTTCGCAAGTCGGCAGGCCGGAGTGTGGGAAAGAGGGACGAGCGAGGGGAAGATACAGGGTGTTTTCTTGGAGGGGGGGGGGAGCAGGGAGGAAGATTCCGAAGGGAAGAAGAGACAGCGTGGAGGCAGGGATAAAAGAGAGGGTCCGTAGGCAGGAGAGAGAGCAATGGAAAGAGTAGGAAGGGGAATCTGTGTACCCGCGTGCATGGGGGAGGAGTAGGAAGTATCTGAGGGGTTCTTTCGGGGGTGGGTACGGTGGCGCTGGGGTGGGAAATGGAAGAATAGGGGAGGGACGAATCATCTCGTGGAGGGAAGTGGGAGGGCCTCGCCTCCGAGTCGGACTCAGTCAGTCGGTCAAGTAACCCGAGAAAGACGTCCCGCGCCTCGCCTCCACCACCGAAGCAACTCCAAGAGGACAACACGCGACAGAGATACTCACGTGCGTGCCGTTCCGGCTCCCCTTTACCTCCTCCCCTCCACACAGGGGGGAGGCAGAGGCAAGCCAGGAAAAAACCTTTGTGCACACACACACACAAGGGGCACATACATATTACATTAACACCCGAGCCAGCCTTTCCGGGAGTTACCCAAAAAAATTCCCTTCCCTTCCTCAAGTTCCACACCGCAGCATCTCCTCTGCCTTTAATTTCCTAACGTGGTCCCCGCACGCGCGCCTACACATCCCCCTCCCCCATACACGCGCACAAACTTCTCCCCCTCTCTCTCTCCCTCGGTCCCTCTTTCCATCTCTCTCGCTCATTCCCTCACCGCCCGAGGGATTGTTTGGAGAGGAGTCTCGTGGCCGTGCCCTCGATATTCCCGGTGGGAGAGTGCGCGGATGAGAAGTGGCGAGAAGGGAACCGTGGCGGCGGCGACAACAGAAGAGGGACGACCCCGAGGCACGCGAGCATCCCGACCCTAGCCCTCCTCCGACGACCGAGGAAGACTCCAGCGGAAGGGATTGCAGCGGAGGCCAGCAACCCAGACGCGCGTTCTCCATCGTCCACTCAAGGATATGACTGACGCTGTAACCACCCTCGAGGCAAACATTCCTTTTCTTTTCCCTTCGGCAGAACCCTAAAGCAAGGACACTCTCTCCATCGGCGGAGTGCCTTCATCGTCTCCCTGAAGCTAGACGGACCGCTGCTCCCTCAACGACGGTCGACTTGATGGCCTTCGTTGAGTAAACAGTGTCTCGGAGGAAACACCGGAAGGACGCCATTCAACTCTCCCGGATCCGTCTGGGCCGGAAGGATTAGATCTGGAAATCTACTACCCATCCCCTACCCTACTCCTCCGTCGTCCCCACCCACTCTCCTGGGGGAGAGAAGTGCATAAGTGCCAAGGAATACTGAAAAGGACGGCCAGCGACCGCCTTCGATTGATTCGGCTCCTTTGACTTGGACGGAGCGCATGAGTCACTCAGAGAGAGAGATAAAGAGGGGATCCCTTCCTTTCTTCCCATCGGGGGACCCCCTATAGGTGAAGGAAGCCAGCCACCACCCCAGGGGTGCAAAAGGAAGGGGGACGCTGAAGAAACTCCCTTCCGATAAGGCTTGGAGTTTGCCTTAGTTGCACGAGAGCGTCGTCTCGCGCGGCAGGGAAACAGGAAGATACGCCGCGCCAACTTGCATCATCCCCGCGGAGGAGAAGCGACGGAACGTATGCAACCCGGAGGGTTTTGTGCACTTGGGGTTGCCTAGAGGAGAAGGATAACGTTTTTATCTTCTGTGGGCGGTACAGATCGTGATCGTCGTTAAATAGCCCGGATGCCGCCTGGAGGCGGTGTAGTTCTCGGTGGTGGCCGGCGGCCGGCCGAGGGATGCGAGCAGGAAGACCCGCCCATGGACGGGCGGCTGCAGAGAATCAAGCCCCAGGATGCTGGACCGCAAAAGAGGTAACTGGGAATGGGGACTGGAGGAGATTGCCTTGAGTGGTTGTGTATTAATTGCGTGGTTGGCTAAAAATCCCCTCATAAGCGTCATAATCGTAAATTCCATCAGTTACCTCTAGGGTTAAACTATTGGGCACCGTTTACGCCTTGCCTGGATAACATAAATCTCTAGTTGACGCAGTTATGAAGTTAGTGTGATGGTTTAAGTCTTCGGACTGATTAACGTAAATCTCTAGTTGACGCAGTTACTAAGTTAGTGTGATGGTTAAAGTCTTGGTGTTCTACCAGTCAAGGTATATTTTTATGGACCACTCCTACTTTCTTTCACCATTTCTTTAGGATCTTCTTCTACGCTATTTCCCTCTTTAGTTCATATGTCCCACTCCTCTTAATCTCATCCAAAACTCCTGTTCCTCTAACTCCCTAGCATTCTGCCCTCTAAAGCGGTCTTAATTTCACTATCTTATTCGTTTACTTAGTCAGTCCACCTACTCTGCTTCTTAATTTACTTCAGGACTCTACTAATTAAGCATGTCCAGCACCTCATTTAGTTCCATCGGTAAAACCTCGATCTTTCTCCGGACCGACATTTTGAACCCCTTTTTCTCATTCTCTTTCCTAAAAGCCCACGTTTTACAGCCATACAGCGCTACGTTCAAGATCAAATCCTTATGCATCTTCTCTCAAAAATTTTATAATAGGTTGCTGTCATGATTTCTCTCCTACTAGAATGTTACTTTCGAGAGTTCAATTCTACCACTAAATTCTTCGGCATCTCTAAACGCCCTTCTTTAATACCATTCTCAACGGGAATAGTTTTAGCACTTTATCCCTCTTCATTATAAATGTTACCCACTCATATATTCTAATTTCTTAGTTTGTTCCATTTCTTACATTCCTATTTTTACGTTAAACTTTGAATTCTTTATCCGGGTAAATTTCATTACTACTTGAGTTTTAAAAAAATTATAATGTCGGACACTTGAAGCAATATTTAAGGACGAAATTTTACACAGTGGATCTAACTATGAAGAAATATTTTACCGTAAATTATAAATACTAACCTAAATAGTCTTAGGTATATATTTCACTGTCTGAGAGTAGCCCCGTAAGTTTAATTCGTAGCTGTCCCATTAAAGTTAGTTATCTCATTCCAATCAAAGGTAGATGATTTTTTGATTAAATTCTCTGAATGATTCATTCACATGGAGAATTTTACGCAAAGGAATTGTTGCAACAAGTCCAATTGACAAATTATACCATCACCAAATTGCTTAATTCTCCTCATATCAAATCGGAAGGCGAGAGACACCTAGGTATAAAGCCTCGCACTATCTTTCATGGGACACGTAACAGCTTACTAAGATTAAAGTCACAATGTCGCCAAACTTCCAATCATTCTTTTTATTTCCAGTTTCCATTCCATTTCCAGTTTCCATTCCATTTCCAGTTTCCATTCCATTTCCAGAGGTGCATTATTTATTACAGCACTAATACTAGCTATTCATAAGACAGGCCATGTTCCTACCTCCAGCAAAGACGTTGCACCACCAGCGTTTAGGGAACAATTATGAACCTAAAAGTGACATCATCATCATCGGTCAGCAATCCTAGGATTTGTTTGACGCAGCCCTCCACTCGATTCTTCTATCGGCCAACCTCTTCATATTGACGTAGCTCATGAGTAGTAGACATGCCCGAAACTTACCATCAACTCAGTTGAGTATATTCATACGCTCATCACATTAAAAAATATATTGTAGGAACTACTTCATCACAATGGTATTTACCGTATCCTAGCGGAATCTTGTTTCCAAGACAGGTTACGACATTTTCACTATTTTGGATTATTAGATTGTATTCCAAGTCCCGCATTGTATGCTTGATAAATGGGTTGAGGAAATACACATCCCCGTAAACTGATCTTCCTTAATTCCACCTACTGTGACGCATTTAACATGCAGAGAAATAAATAAATTTGATGGAAGAGATTTTAGATTCAACTTTTCTTTAAACTCATAGGTGGTCACTAAAATTATCAATTTAAGGAAAAAACAGTGCTACATTAAAAGATAAATTTCGTGAAGGTGAAATCAACGCAGGATAACAATTTTCCATGGGCCTTCAATAACTTCAGATGTTGTCACAGCATGTTCAAGATGGCCGGGAAGCATTTCGTTGCAAATAAAACGTATAAGCCTCAAATCCACAGTAGATATAGTAATTAATAATTTAAAAAATTTTTCGTTTTGAACTAAGATGTTCAAGCAAAAAATAAAAAATGGTTTCAGATTAAAACGTAGGCTTTCAGTATTTCTGTCCCATTTCCAAGTGCCACAAGACCCACTCTAGACGCTATACTAGTGTACAAAGGATTTTACCGCTGCAAAAATTGTACTAACACATTTAAGTTTTTTGAAGACTTTTAGCAGAGAATTTATTAAAAACACATTCCCTACGTATCCACTACAACTATACAGGAGGTTGAGACAGGAGTTAGAGTGAACAGACGTAAATATAGACCTATACCACCAAGGAACGTTATAGCTTCCGCATGCTAAGCAAAAAGTATGCAACCAATAAGTTACAGCACTGCAGAAGCCTTCGACATAGTATCATTAGGATTCATTTGCTTAGAACTAGCTGATATGGTCAATGATTTTTTTCTAAAGCATTCTTATTCCCTTGGTAAGCGATTATGTGGTTAAATTATTTCCATTAGTATGATGTTATCACGATGGTTCAGCACATTACCATCGCTTCCGCGAAATCAAATTCTACCAGCAATCCTAATCCTAGTACATATCTTTCGGACAGACTATTTCCACGGATCCTATCTGAGCTTAATGTGGCCTATTATACAATTTACTCTCCTCCATTGCTTTTTTCCACTTGTTATTGAAGGACCAAATAGCACTATCACAGAATATCTCACCTGTAGTTTACTTATACCCGGTCTTTTCTCAGCCTTCCATCCAGGCACTTAGGTGAATATTTTGGTGAGACTTCTTCACGAGTATTTTTTGCACTTTTTATATCAAATTTTCCTATTCCTAGTTTTTCCGTGATCTGGCGACCGATCACGCAAATACGCCAACGGACTAAGGTAATTATTTCATAGCGCATTTCCACTTTGCATACTTATTTCAATTTGAATTTTAATGAATCATCTGTTGGTGGAGTGCCAAATCAAAACCCCATGCATCAATCCAAAACCACATTCCTACAAAAATCAGGTACGTTCAATATAATACTGCAACAGAAGAGATTACAACGACTCTGCATTCGAAATGCAACGAATTTTTCAACATTTTCGCATTCTGATATGGATACCATGGCAGAATAACCACGCTTATATCCCATTAAAAGCATCCCTGCCTAATCATATCTTTTTTCACCAGAAATTAGAGTAGTTGTTAGTAGCCAACATATCTTAAAATTATATACTGCCATATTTCTTATTTAACCAATTCTGAAATCTTAAAATTTTCAGTGCGGCGTGATTTCAGGGAAGAATTTCACGTATTGCTTAACTCCAATCAACAATTTTCGAGCTTAAAATATCCACGCATAATATCACGTCATATAAAATCATCCCTGTCATGGTGGATTATTGTTTTCACTATGCAATTATCGTTATATCAACCATTTACAGCGATTTCCAAACCTACTCGTTGAGGAAAAATCTCGGGAATTGTGTCGGAAAACGCTAATGATTAATCGCGACAGTTGAATAGTACCAGAATTAGTTTTTCAGATGCTCCGAGGGAAAGTTAAAATTGCTAAGAATTATCCTTAAACAAAGGCGATATTATGGCCGAATATGATTCAAACATGTGTGATTTGGGTTTCCATGCCAGTTTTTGAAAAAGCAAATAAAAAATAAGGGTAGTGAAATGGGGTTGATGAAAGTAAATGCCGTAAATACGATGAGCTCTGAGGTTTTCCCATCATCACCGTGAGATAGGTTTGACGCAGCTCTCCTGTGGATGAAATCTTAATGGTGACTTTCCGGTTAAATAAAAGTACAAATTTTCAATGATGAAAATGTGCTCCCGTTAATGAAGTAACAAGTCAAATTACACAACTTCTATTCAATAAGAATATAGAGGAGTTACCACCCCTATGGAATACGATCTTGGAAATGTCAGAGCTTCCATCATCAAAGGCCTAATAAACAAATGGTAAAGCTCGGATTAAGCTGCGTTGCTCTGAGTGCTAAATTGTGCTTGTTCATTCTTCGGGGCCGAACTGCGAAAGATTTGGATCACTTCCAATCAGCCAGAAACTAATTGGATCAGGAGAGAAAACCCCTCAGGACGAAAGGAAAAAGAAGAAAAATTACAGGTAAGCATACAGGGGGAGAAAAAATGTATTGCTTATCATATCTCTTGAACCAGAAATATCCTTTCATCTCCACATCAAAATATTGGAAATCTTAGTGAGAACGCGAAATAAAACCTCCATGGTTTAGCTTCTCTTGAGGTCCCATTTATTATCCGAAGTTTTTAAGGTTCATTCAGTCTAAAAATAATACTATTCCCCGTTAAATCAGTGATTGACGACAAATGGGAAAAGTTAGGTGCCCTCAAATGTCGGCGTAGATGACATTTCTGGCCTATTTCATTACTACGTCTATTCACACGACATAAATATTACTATTTGTTTGATAAAAAGAATAATTCTAGCTTTCCATTATCTCGAGTAACATGGGGGAACATTTTTCACCGAAACTATTTTAGTACTAATGAGAAAATTATAATATCGATGATCAACCAATCTGAAATCAAACCCCGAAAAAGCACTACCAGTTGGAGGAATTCATCATGCTGCGCTGATTTTTTGCAATGAAAGTCTGTTCCTGTCAGTGTAAATCATTGCCACAGGGGCGGTAGTAACAAAAAAGAACTGTAGTATTTCGCAGCAAAATATACTTCTCAAAGTTTCGCTTTTGCCCCGAATAAAATGAGAATTATCCGTTAAATAACATTACCTCAGTGATATTTTGATTCATTTCCTTAGTTCAGATGGAAAATCTGCAAGCAAAAAAATTATCCAAACCAAGAGAGCCCGCTTGGCTAATAGACTCATTCTAAGAGAGCAGTCTGTGGGAAAGATTTCCTCAATACATATGTTACATTTAATTATACCTATTGGATGAACGTGCCATTTCTTTTCATGAATATTTTAAATAGGAAGGTCTTCTATTAAAAATCTATGTTTCGACGCTTGAATGGACGCTTCTTTCCTCCAGAGTTCGAATGATTTAATATCATAACTGAATGCATTAAGAAGACTTTGGGCATCGTCAAGTCAAATTCAACACTCAAATAACACAGGCCTGCGATGAAAAAAATACAAGGGAATTGATAGCTGTACTTTATGTATTTTTTGGTACTGATTTAAAAAAAAACTGAAAAATTTCTATCACGTCACATTTTCTTGAAAATTTCTATTTTAGTTAGATTTTTATCAACATTTACTCTAATTTTTTTTCGAGTTCGACGCATTGTGAAAATTTTCCCAATGACTTTTGTTACATATGCAGCGTATATAGTGTTATTAAAAATCGCATGAGGAGCATTACAGACTATGTAATACAACTTTATCTTGCGTATTTTGGCATGAAACTTGGAGACCAGGACAAATCGTGGGCTCCTCATAAAGTTTGTGCACAGTGTCTCAATGATCTACGCTTATGGCTCAAAGGAAAGAAGACTGCTTTACGATTTGGAATTCCTATGACATGCGGGGAGCCGAAAAACCACACTGATTATTGTTACTTTTGTTCCTGCCATGCCCGTGTGTATAACCGCAGAAATCAAAAGCTAATCTCTTATCCTGATAACATTTCATCGGCCATATGCCCCGTTCCTCATGGACCTGGAGTGCCAGTGCCTTTGCCAACTAAATTGCCAGTCATCTCTTCAGTCTTTAGACTCAGAACATCCAGAAGTTCAAGGCTTCGATACGGAATATAAGCCCTCTGGAAGCGATTCACCTCAGCCCTTCTCTTAGGTTGAAATTAATGATATGACTAGAGATCTGGGCCTTTCGAAAGAGGCAGCTGAATTGTTGGGCTATAGATTGAAAGAAAAAAAACTTATTGGTCAAAGGAACTTCTTTTTATTGGTCCAGGAATCGAGAAAAGGAATTTGTTAAGTACTTTGAGGGAGAGGAAGAGGAGAACCTGGTCTATTGTTTTGATGTTCCCGGATTGATGAGCAAATGTAATATCACCTACGATAATGACGAATTGAGGCTGTTTATAGATTCATCGAAAAGGAGTCTTAAAAGCTGTCCTTCTTCATCACGGAAGCCAGTATGCATCTGTACCAGTTGGACGCTCGATGCATTTAAAAGAACGCTATGAAAACCTGGCTCTCGTGCTCAACAAAATAAAATATGCTGACCACGGTTGGACCATTTACGGTGATTTGAAAGTTATCTCCATGCTTCTTTGTCAACAAGGTGGATATACAAAGTTCCCATGTTTCATTTTTGAGTGGGACAGTCGTGATAAGACTCAACATTGGGTCAAAGAAGAATGGCCGAAAAGACAAAATCTTGAACCAGGCACCAAGAATGTGATTAGGAACAAATTAATCGATCCAAAAAAAAGTTTTGTTACCCCCTGTGCATACAAAATTAAGTGTAATGAAGCAGTTTGTTTAGGCTCTTCCAAAAGATAAAATAACAGTGCAAAAAGTTTCCAGGTTTATTCGGAGCCAAGTTGAAAGAGGGAATCTTTGTTTTTCCGGATATGAGCAAGCTTATGAAGGATAAAGAATTTGAAACTAGCATGACAACAGAGGAAAAAGAAGCTGGGGCTGCCTTCAAAGATGTTGTCAGTAAATTTCTGGGTAATTACAAGAATACTGACTATAAAGGAATTGTTATGAATATGCTGTAAAATTTTCAACCATTAGGTTTCTCCATGAGTGTCAAAATACATTTTCTTCACTCACATGTGGACTTTTTCCCGGAAAATTTAGGATCAGTCAGCGAAGAACAGGGTGAAAAATTCCACCAAGACATCAAAGATATGGAGCGCAAATGTCAAGGACATGGGACAAGAACATGCTCGTCGACTACATGGTTGGATTTTAATACGAGATAGGCCAGAGAATGAACATAAAAGAAGAACGTCAAAAAGAAGTTTCAAAGGAAAAAGAATACGTACTTAAATAGAAACTTTTTTGTTTTGTTTTGTTTTTTGCTCAGTTTAAAATTTGTTTCGAACACTCATGTACACATACATAATGCTCCTCTTGGTCAATCGTCTATTTTATAAGTTACCTTGATAAAAAAATAAAAATAGTATGTTGATGCTTTTATTCTAGAAACTGTACTGTAATATGTTGTAAAAAGTTTAAGCTCTAGGGAACTTTTTGTTTTTCTCTCGACCAGAGGCGGTATGGCAACGTTGGTTTTCATCCATTTAAACCTATAAAAAATAATCAATTGCTGTCAAAATAATTAGCCTCACCACGAATCGATTATTTTATATAGATTTAAATGGACAAAAACCACTGTTGCCTGATAGTACATGCAAAATTATTCGTAATAATTCCTTTTCAAATAGGATTTTAGCGAAAACATATATATCGATTTTACAAAAAATCCTGACGTGATGGTAAAAAATGAGGTCATTTTCAAAATCAGCACACCAAATAACATAAAACTCCACGGAAACTTCCTTTGTATTTCTCAAAAACTTCAATTTCGCAGTCCTCTGTATAATTGGTGTTGTGAATAACACATGATGTAAATATATTCAGAAAATGTCATACCATTTTAGTTACACAAAGGGTCAACACGAAGGAACTAGGATGAAGATAGACTTTCATAGGCTATCAGGCTGAATTTAACTTTAGGTTGGTTAAACTTAACTATGGTCTTCTCTTAGTCTATGAGTGATGCATACTCCAGAAAATATGATCAGCCTCTCTCGGCCAGTTTAGTTGTGGAAGGAATAGCTCCTTTCTAATTTCGCCAAGTGTTTGCTCTAACATATAACTTAGTTTGTGGAAGGAAATTAATTGAAGGACCAAGAGTGAGCATGGGAATACTAGAAACTGGATTCTTGAGTAGTTTATCAATCACATATTCGTAGATATAATCGCATAAAATTAAAATTATGGGCCAGCGATTCTTCCATAAATATTAACCAATAGTTAAATTTTCTCATCTGTAGTTATTTATGATCGATTCACCTTTTAATAAAGCAATGATAATGTGAACAAGAACCGCCCTTACAATGGAAATTTATTAGGAACATATATTTGGGTGTGAAACAATACAGATGAGTTAACAGCAATGTCCGCATGATCGTAATCACTTATTTCGTCAAAATATTTGAGACTGCTAATATCTTATACCATCTGCAACACCCTTAACCAGGCCGGCCGCGGTAGCCAGGTCGGTAACGCGCTGGACTAGAAACTCAAAGGTCACGAGATCGAATCCAACCAAAGGCATGGATATTGTGTGTTTATCTAGGATTAAGATGTAACTTCAAACAGTGTGGTCTAACGATACCTTTGGCAGAGCGAAAACTCAAAACCATTATTTAATCAGCGGATTACTTTCTTGAAACCCAAATCGTTCGATCGCAACTTCCTTTTACTCTCTCCTTCCCTTTTCCCCGCCATCCCATTCTTTTTCAACGCATTGCTAATCAATAGCTTTCTTTTATTTGCATGTAATATTATTTTAATGCGAGAAACTTTGTTCTAGTGAAGTATTAAGTAAGGTCAGCATGGAGCCCGGGGAAAAGCAGAGAAGCACTTTGATCAACATAATTACAAGCAACAATACCCTATCATTCCAAGTGTATATCTGCGATACGATGGATCCGATAACTCGTTTTCTGAGATAAGATTTAAGGGGTCCAGGTCGCGTGAGATATATGGCCTTGTCTTTTTCTGGCCACCTCAAAATATAACCGTTGTCCTCAAAAATAGGTGCGATCGAGTACCCGGTTCATTGACACCACACGGGGACCAGCCCAGGTACCGGAGAGAGGGAGGGGAGAGAGAGGAGGGAGGTGAGGGGGAATCGAGAAGACTCGCCCTGTGCCTCCACTGTCCGTTGATTGGCCCATCGATCCATCCCACGGAATGAGAGAGAGGGAGCCCGATTTGAATCATTTATTAGGCGCCGCTGCGATGCAGCGGGCAGTGGGGATGAGACATGGTGCAGAAGCACAGGGGCGGATGGTCCTCCTATTCATCGCCTTCAGTCACACCCCGGATGACGGCAGAGCTTACGTTCCGAAGGTGGTCGGATCCCGGCTCGCTCCCCCGCCGCCCCTGAGGGCCAGCGGCAGCACCACGAACCCCCGCTTTTCTCCCTTGCACAACCTGCCCCAGGCCCAGCTTCCAACGCCGCCTTCATCCCCCGGGGGGCAATTTCTCCCACCCCCGTCTCATTACTCACATCACTCCCCTAACCCAACCTCCCACGGAAACTTCGCTCTGGCCCGCCACCCCACGAAACCTTCGGATCTTCCCTAAAAATCCTCCGCAGAATCTATTCCTATATCCTCCTCCTTCCTACCTGCGACCGCCATCGCCACACGGACCCCTAGACAGGTCGATCCTTGATGGGACTCCGATCCTTTCCCTTGTCCTCTTTGAAAGAAAGGGGCCGGTTGGGGAGAAGGGAGGAAGGCTGTGGTGTGTTCGAATGCAATTGGGGGAGGAGTGCAGCGGGTGGAGGGGGCTGCAAAGGAGTCCTCCGTCCCTCCGGCCTTCATCTCCCCCTCCTACATTGCTTCCCTTATCCAACCCACCTCCGATTCCTCGCTCCCCGCTGCTATCCCAACCTACCGAAATGCCGGGCTCCCCTCTCCCCCCCCTTACCAAAGCGCCACCCCTAGCCCCCTTACATCTCTACCACCTGAGGAGGAGGAGGCTGTGCTTTCCGTGTGCGGTGGAGCGAGGGAATGGTGCGTTTCACGGGAGGACTGAAAAACCGGTTTCATCCATCCTTACGCTCCCTCCTCCCCACGTTACACGCTCTTCCCCTTTCTCCTCCTCTGCCGTTTCGTCGCCGTGTAGCGTCCCGCTTGCATTGGTCGTCGCAGTTGCTGCAGTAGCTCAGAGAGAACCACGCTCACCCCCATAAACTCGTGCCGCCCTCCCAACAGCTTTGGTGCCCGGGAACTCCCCCGCATCAGGGTTGAGGGAGGCCCTACGGCAAACACGACGAGACAAGGCGAGCCCTCGCGTGGGTCTTCTGTGGCAGCACGACTCACCCTCATCCTTGTCCTTTCCTCTTTACAATAGAGAGTGAGCGCAAACAAGGCTTGGATACCGTCGGGAAGGAGTGCTACGTATAATGTCTGGCCGAGGATGACATGTTGGGACCAGCCGCCGCCATCTCAGAGTGAGAAAGACGGTGGGGGAGGCACGATTGTCCGCACCTTTCTCCCTTGAGGCTCTCTCCTCCCAGGGAGGAAAATGAATACGAGCGAACGCCTGCATACGAGCAGACGTCTGGGCCAACGTTCAGCAGCTCTTCTTTCCGCTATCTCACCTCCTTTCTTCCGAGAACCATGACGCACCACAACGAGTTAGGGGGAGAGTCCTCTTGGCTAGGATTTCTGAGTTAGCTTGCATAATTAAATTGTATTCTCCGAAAACCATTGAGCGAAAAGGAAATGATTTTTAAAGAATAACTCGAAATATTGTGAGGGTTGGATATGCATAAAAACTAGCTGCATGAAATGAAAATGCATGAAACTAGCCTGAGATGAAAAAAGGGAACCAAATGCTCTTTCTTGTAAATTTCTAATATTAAACAAACAAGACCAGCATTATAAGCGTTATGCGGTAATGCATATTTCCAACGACTGACGGGAAAATATGATCTTTCAAAAGACATAAATTTAATTTTATGCATCCTCCCAGTTTTATCTGCTTAGCAACGAGCCCCTCACTTCACAGACCATTCCATTGATGTAAGTACATTTAGGCCTTCTCTTGCGTCCGACCATTCAACCTGATATAGCACAACATCCGCGACCAGCACAAAAGGGTTCGCCATGATAACAACTTCAACGAATCACACAAACGATAGACGGCTACATTTTATAGTCTCACGAAGCTTATAGCTTAGAGGTACCAGGAGGCGGTTGTATACATAGGTGAGTAAATTTTTCTTTTAACATGTATGTTCATTTTACCATACTATGCTTTGCGGCCATTGGTAATTTTGGCATTACTCAACCTTCAGGCATAAAATATTACTAACCCATCAACTATGCAATAATCATTTTTCATCCAATTTCCATTAAGGGCATTTATCAACAGTTAAATAATTTCAAAACTAATTCAACATAAGAATATTTCTTCATCATCTACACTCAGCGAACTTCACTGCCTTTAATAAATGAGAAAATATTAACCGACTAATTAAACTGTGGGGTCGACTTAAGGCCTGCCTCCAACTAAATCCAGAAATAACTATCTGCAGCGGCTTTATTACGATTTATGAATTCGTTTTGTTAATAGAGGAAGTTGCTGCGTCAGCTCATCATTTACTTTTCCTTAACAAGAAGGAATGTAATTGGAATAATATTATCAATTATCCTTGCACCACAGCATTTCCCAAATAGTCTATTTTCGCCATATTTTTTAGGCTACCATGATTTTTCCTAGGGATGGGTCGGTTCGGTTCTTCGGTTCTCGGTTCCACCGGTTCTTGAGCTTAGAACCGGAACCGAGGCCAAAAATAATCGGTACCGAAATAATTGGCGCGAAAACCAGTTTGAAACCTACTCACACTCCGAAAGTGGAGGCTTCACATTAAAACCTGGTGAAATAGTGTACTTAGATGCTTCAAAGTCGCGAATTATTCTAATTCGGTCTCTGAAAATGATTATTGATTACCTTATCTTACCATTGAGCAATGCAAAGTAAGTGGTAAATTAAGAACCGGAACCGAGAATCGGAACCGAGAACCGAAGTTAAGAACCGAACCGGAACCGGAACCGAAAAAAAGTGGAACCGACCCATCCCTAATTTTTCCCTCAGAAGGATTGCGGAGATCATTACGCGGACGTGTTAATGGATATTAAGAAAGGGACAAATGACGTACAGTATGCGCTTACCATGGATAAAAAGCTATTCAGGGGAGATGAGATCGTGATAAACGGAAGAAAATCCAGCAGAATAATAACCACTGAAAACACCACCGTGGCTTCCACTCTTCTACCACGCCTTAAAGCTTCATAGAACTCACCAGATGCCCACTCCCGCCCGCTTGTTGATGTCAATGGGAGGTTCCATTCTCGTGCCTCACAATAATGAGAGGAAGGCCGTGGAGGAAAACAGTGGCAGTCAAAGGGGAAGAAAAAATATATGTATTCCCTGGTAATGGATGGAGGAAAGGAAAAGGATGGCGGTGGAAAGGGATGGGAAGAAATAAAGGAGGGGACGGCAGGGCATGAGGGAATAAGCACTAGCAATCAGAGGGTGGGAAAAGGGAGTGAGGGTTAACCTTCCAATTAGCGGACCAGGGTTCGGATTTTCTGGAGAGATCACTCCACCTCCCCCTTTCTTTTATCCCCCCCTCGCTCCTTCTTCTTCCATTCCCCAATTTCCTCTCAGCCGTGCCGCCTGCTCCCTCCTTGGGTAAGAGAGAATGCTTGAGGTATTTTTCCGGCCGATTAAACGCCCAAGTCATATGATATTTCACTTGCTCCGCATCCTTCCTGGAGTCATGGCTGCGGGCCTTGAATCGAATACCTCTTTGGGGATCGGGATAATGTGGTGGACAGGGAATTGATCTTCCACCCTGAGGGCCCAGGCTTGAATCCCGGATGTGGCAGTGATTTTTATATTGCCAAACCGGTCCCCCACTTGAGTGTTGTGTGGAGAGCACTTCAATTCCAGTACTCCGTCCGTCAGAAGAAACATTAAACCGTGAATCCATTGGCGCCTTCGTTAATATTAGACCAAGAGCATAACAGGTTTCCCTCCACCCCTTCCTCCGTTCCCTGAATTTCTGCTCTGCCCTATCCAATTACCAACTAATCTTAGACAGCAAAAATTATTTTAGCTGTCGGTCACCTTCACCAAATAACTGCGAATGAAATCTCTATTCTAGAGTGAAAGGATTCAAGCGTGATATCGAGAAATACATATATCATATTCAGGAAAAAAATAAAAATAACAAAATCTGCCTACAATTACTGCCTACAAAATCATTAACTCTACGACACGTTACGCCACTTGAGGTCATTATCATGTATCAACTTACATCAGCGAATTAAATCATTGAAACTTCGGTGGGTACTACTAGTAATTTTTGTCCCTAAGAAATATCTATTCAAATAGAGATTTCTTAGTGAGAATCTCTATTCAACCAATAGGTAAAAATATACGAGTCGAAGTTTAACCTTAACTACTCTTAACTATTTTAAGCGGTATTCCATCACAGGCCAAAAATGATATGCGTCAACAAAGGAAGAAACACTCATTACACTCGCGCCGTATATACAATCACGATCTATAGAGTCATTTTTTAATTACTTATTTCTAATACAGGGTAAAGCCATCCTTCATTGCGTACCAATATCCTTTCCTGTATTCTAGCACCGGCTTCAACTTAGTCGTCGTCAGAAATAGGACGAAAGAGGAGAGGGTCGGTAAATGGTCGATGGGGCGGAAGGAACAGTTCAATAAGCAGCACAGATCACTGGAGACGGGTGGAGATTAAAAGGAAGTGGAAATTCAAGCCAGAACTAGAAGCTTCAAAGGAAGCTGCAGGAACTCGGTGATTTCCAGGGAAGAAGCTATCTTGGAGGATTGATAGATAATGATTCTAGAAATTATATCCCGTGATAGTTCATTTCGCTCTCGATGCTGAAGTTACGCTAGAGTAAATCGTAATCGGGAATGATGTCGAAGATTTCTTATAACGGATATATATTAATATATCAAATCTGGACTTCTTCTACTCCTAAAGTATCTAAAACTGGCAAAGAAATACTTACAAACATAATAGGGCTACACGAAAATTGGATCATCGAGAATGGATACAAATGCATATGACTTCATTCACTACAGAAAGAAATATTATTATCTTACCAAAATTAATTTCATTATGCATTGTATACTTGACAAGTCGTTCAAAATAACTACGCATATAAATGCGCGATAGGTTACTGGCAGACGGACGACGTGACTACTTTTCTAACGGAAATTCTGGCTAGTTGTTTCCTCTAATTATTCGTGGAACAGACACCCACATAAGCGGTGTCACCAAAACGAAATATTAGCTAGAAGGAGAGAGGGGAAAGAGATCAGAAAAACAGCCGTGGGTAGAAGTTATCATCATCAGGGGCCCAGCAACAAAAACTTGAAGTGATGAAAAATAAGCCTCGAGAGGTTTCGCGTAATTTCACCGCCCCGATTACCTTCCTCCAATTCTTGGGAACATAAATACGGCGCCTTAAGGATTTTTTCTCTCTCCTTAATTTCTTCCATATATTTGTTATTTAATAACTCCATAACGCGCAAATTACTCAGCCTCCTCATCATGTATGCATGAGAGACTTCAATATATTTGATTTTCAATTTTTATTTCAAATGTATCCTCCTCCAAACACGTTAAAAATTTCTTCAGGTCCCATTATGTCTCTTAAATACATTAATATCATACATACATGCATATTACATATTAAAGAATGATGTTTTTCCTGTGGAATTATTTTTCTACGTATAATAATTCTCTCTGGATGAATGCAGTCTTCGTATCTTGGGAATTCGATAATTTAGAGGTCAAAGAGACAAAAGAATATTAGGATAACATTTGCCAACACTTTTACAGGCATTCTGGGGGAAAAGAAGCGAGGGGACGGACAAGGCAATAGAGAATAATATGAGTATCGTGTGATTGATAACATTCCCGAATTGAATGAAGAGAGCAACGTTTCTGATAAACTGTACTAATTATAATAATTGAGAAGATCGTTTAACAAAACGTAATTGGATTCAAGGACTAACTTTCTACAAGTGATTACCATTACTCCTCTCGCCGCACTTGTCTCCAATGAATGTACATGCTCAAGCACGAACTCACGAAGTAGGCGTATAAAGGAAACAAGGTCGCGCATATAGTCATGATAAGAGTTGCTGATTTAATCCGCGATAATGCCGTCTCGTAGCACTGGTTAAAGCTTAAAACTCAAAAAAAAAATAACAAAATTTTGATACGTAACCGAAGGAAATATTTTTTGAAAAAACTGTGGGATAGCCGGCGATCTCTGCACAGGGTTGAGGATCCACAAAATATACCTAGAGCGGCTAGCTTAATCGCCGGCATCCGTAACTAACCGACGAACTTAACTCTAGCAATCCCCTCCCCCTCTCTCTATTCTCTCTCCGTTTCAAGTCATCCCTCCTCCTACTCTTCCCCAATCATCTCTCCCCGCTCCGTTCACAGCAAGTCGGGCCACTCCGGGGCATTCCGCGCTTCAGGAATGTCATTCACGATGGAGCGAGTGAGGGAGAGAGAGAGAATGGGGAAGAATGGGAAGAAGGGTGAACCATTTAGGCGGGATGGGGGAGGGACAAGCTTGATTGGTCGGAGCCGCTGGACCTCCTCTTGCCCTCTCCGATCCATTCGTTTAAGGAGGAGCAGTGCTGCCCACTCCACCGGCTGCACCCAACGCCCGCCCGCCTTCCTCCCGCTTCAGCTCCCACGCCTGTGGTGAGTGATGGTCCTCCTCCCCCTGCACGCGCGTCCCCTTTCACCCCGTCCCCCCGCAATCCTGCCACAACTAGTCTTACGCTCCAATCGAAAGGGAAAAAAATACGTACGTGCGCATTAACGTTACTGCAAGAGAGCGGGTCCACGATTGCCCGTGGCATGGGGAAGTGAGGGCGGGCTCTCGGCCAGGAATTAACATCCAG
This sequence comes from Platycnemis pennipes, assembly GCA_933228895.1. NCBI lineage: Eukaryota > Metazoa > Arthropoda > Insecta > Odonata > Platycnemididae > Platycnemis > Platycnemis pennipes. The sequence continues at coordinate 88,753,372 of OW121851.1, forward strand.
TTTCCAGCGCGGCCGACATTATGCTAAGGGGAGAGAAATGACGTTTCCTCATCTGAGGACGACGTAATTTGAGGCGAGGTACTTTTTTCCACGGGATAGAACCACGCGACCCGTTTCGTTCGGTCTGCTGGAGAGCAATTCAAGCTACCGAGATAAAATATACTCGAGATAAAATATATTGGACAGAGCCCTCAAAAAATGTGATTTTCTTCTGGAGCTCACGCTTAAAATATTTTTCAACATATAAGTGTGCGTCATGAATGCGCAAAATAATTGCATCGAAATTTCCGCACAAGCTGTACACGTGGCTTTCCGCAATTTTTTTCCTCGCCGTAAATGAATTAATGGTACAAATGCACGATTATATCAATAATCACGTTTTACTCTTGAAATACCAAACTCACAAAAGAGAAATTCTATTCCATATGAGTCTATACCATTGTTCTCTCCAGTTTTTCCAGTATTCTGCAACTACATTGCTACTTTCTCCACCACAAGTTTCCCTCAAGTGATGGAGGAATCATTTCAAATAATCATGTCCTAAGAAACACCTTTCGAATATAGTTCTTAACCAAAATCTGATCAGCTAGCTAAGAAATACCGACACAGTCTCTCCCACTCTCCAAAACAGTATCACTTCGTTAATTTAGAAAATTCCGCGGATAGTATTTCCAAATAAACCAATAAAACTGCCGTTTTTCACAAGAGAAAATGCCTTGCAACGGCTTAAGCCTTGCGACTTGTCACGTGCAATCACATCTCCGCTGCACTCCGTGAAACTGACCGTCAAGCGGAGAGCAGTCAGATTTATTGATCACGAAACTCACCCTTTAAAAATTCTGGCATGGACGCACATGATTCACTGACGAGACGGATGCTGCGGAGATGGAAATAAATCCATCTGTTGTCGCCTGCGACGCTTTGTCACGCAAACGCCCCGAATCCCGCCGTTTCCTCTTTCAAGCAACGTTCTCTTTCGATCGCGTCCGCCCAGTCAGTCACTGCCGTAGAGACCAAATCTTCGCGGTACACGGTTGTGCAGATGAAAGTGCGCTATATAATGATCCAAAGGGATGCAATCCATCTTGTGGAGAGGCGTCGCGGTCGTTAGGAATGGCATTAACTCAGGCATCGGAAAACCATCCAGCGTTGTTCGTGAAATGGTGTATCCGAGAGAATCAACACCGAAAACCCACGTGGACACGAAGCGACCACATCACTCACAACCCTGAACAAAGCGGTCTTCACAAAACGTACGCGTTGACATCACTCATCGCGAATCTGACAAACAGTTAAGCTCGTAGTCATTATAATAGATGATTATGGATCGCGAATGTACTTGGGTTAGTGCTCCCCACCTATAGAGACCGGGTTCGAAACTCAAAAGAATTTTAAATGGAGCCCTTACTTGGCAGCGGCCTCGCGGAGAGGTTTTCAAGTTCAGTACTCCGCCCGTTCCATGGGACGCAAAGATGTGGACCCCTTCATCTACGACTGCGTAATACCCTGAGAGCCACCACGAGGGAGTGTGGTAGTGGGTGAAGACCACCAAACATGAACTACTGACATGCAAGTAAGACCTGCAATGATACGACTACGTGGAAACCTTGGCACCTTTCGTTTAGCGAAGGCTGATTCTGTAGCCAGATTTTCCTCCACCCTTCCCACTTTACTTTCCATTCCTAGACCGTTCCTCCCAGTTTGAGGCACCTAAGTGCGAGAAGGATTTGGAACCACTGATTAGAATACGATTATCAAAGACTGGACCAAAAGTCACCTCCCTACCTTTCGAACTCTTTTCCCGAAAGAACCGTTTCCGGCTTTCTTTCACTTTCCTCCGCTCTAACTGTTCCTATTTCCCCGGGATAAAAGGAGGACAACTTTAATAGAGAGCATTTTAGGTTCACTACTTGGTCCGTTCAATACTTGTACCTTTCAGGTTGGCAACTGTCATTGAAAGTACACAAATGCCTACGAAAAGGTGTTTAGCAAAACTTGATGAAAGGTCCCCTTTTTCCACACAAATATAATGTTCTCGTTCAAGCTCACGTCTTACGATATGTTAAAACAAAAAATACAAAGATCGAATTTTTGACCCAGACATACTAAAATAAACTAATAAAATTTTAATAACTATCCCAGCATTATACTAAGAAGGGATCTGTACTATTACGGCGAAATCAAAACTCACCGAGAACAATAAGCGAGGGATATAGGTATATTAGTTTCCAATTGGGTTTAATGCCGATACTGAGGCACTTCGCTAAATGTTCTTGCGAATAATTAAAATCTGTCGCTAAGAGTCAGAAATATTTGTACTAGTGTATTTGCACAATTAAAGCAGCATCTTTCTTAACTGATGTTAGTTGGAGGTAGGAGACTGAATATATATGAGAGTCTGCCGTTTTGCCATGGCAAATTAATTGCTATAGAATATATTTGTTTATGTAAACGTATGTTTATTCACTGACAACACGATTGTTTATTCGTCAATAATGCATGTACAATGTGAAGTCACACCTTACCACCTTCCCTTGTGGAGGTTTGGATAGTACAAGGTGGCGTAGATGAAAGTCTTTACCCACAGCGAACATGGATTATGCAAACGATTAGATATTAAGTAGTTATACCGGCCGCGGTAGCCTGAGCTGCAATCACACGTCTTATTTGTGCATTTGATAAGCAGTGATTTATAAATCTTCCTCTCCGTTTTCTTTCAATGACAAGCTTGTATGATGAAGACAGTAAATTAAGATTAAGTGCAGATAAAACGCAATAACATGGGGCCGTGAATTTTTGAAAACGTTTTACTTTAACGATTTTGAAAATGATAATAATTAGTACAATTTTCATACTACATTTATTTAACAAACGACCATTGTTTCCACAGAGGTAAATAACGTATGGAGGTAATGAGCAGTTTTTACACAATAAAAGTGAAAATTGTTCTTAGAATTAATATCTACATCACCATTAATCACGGATTACACGTGATTAAATTCATTCTTTCCTAAGGAGACATCAATTAATTAACTGAATATAAAGGAATATAATAAAATAAGGGATATGGGAATGAGAATTCTCTCCTTTTCTCATTAGAACATCAAAGGGTGATTAAGCATTTCTAGCTTGTTTTGTCTTTTAGAGGTTTCTAAAGTCAAGGCCCAAGAAAATAACTTCACAAGCCCTACCTCATCTTACTAAGTACTCAAATACAAATAAAGAACGTCTTACAGCTTTGCGTGAAACATTCACTGAGGATAAAGCACTTTAACAGCTGGTAATTTTTAATCCCATAAAGAGAGTAAATTTCCGGTGCTCATCAACTTTTGATGCAATTTTCTCCGAAGCGAGACTAAAAAGCATCCGAATAACATCTCCCGGCGCTGCTCGAAATATCGCTTAAGTTGTTTTTGAATTAAAGGGGTTCATTTCAATGATTTTGGGTTCCATTTATCATCAAAACCCCAAATTTACATTTAGCATTCTCAGATTAGAATTTACAAACTCAATTAATTCAAAGTAGACGTAATAACTATATTCCATTTAGATTCATTTTTTCGGGCATCAGAAAAGAAATCAGCTGAGGTAGCGTTTTTAGCCTATTTTCATGGATGGCCTCCATTTATTTTTATATATTTCAGTGCTTATTTGGATTTTTAGTCATTTTAATAGTTAATCAACCATCATTGCCTCCAAAAATGCAAGGGGAGATCTCGATTTACATCTACAGAATGCATAGCGAACCACTTCAAGAAAGGGTGTTCCTCGAGACGGTTGATTTCGAGAACGCTTACGTTTACTTTTTCGGATTAAAACATGCCTTTATGCATGACTGAATTAGGAAATATACTTGATTTCTGGTTGAGGATTGGATGTTTACGTTGTATACTAAACTTAAAAGCCAAAAGCAACGGCCGGATACGGTAGTCAGATCGGTAAAGGGCAGGCCAGGGAAACAGTAGGCCGTGTTTTTAAATCCCGCCTAATGATGTTGTAATTATCCTAGAATTTAGGCTAATATTAAGTTATTATTAGTCTATTCATGAGATCTCTTAGTCACTTCCACCTGACCTCCCCGCAACCCCCTCTCCCCACCCTCCCCCTTCCTCCACCATGACTATATATACTGGGATTAATCCAACTATTGTTACCTGAGGATGGCGTAATTGTCGAAACCGGTCGGTTGCGAAATAAATTTTTGTGGAAGTGACAAAGAGAACTCATTAAAAGACATCATGACAACCTTCCACAGTGTCAAATATTCGAACGTTGATTTTAATTATAAGTCTGTGCGAAGCAACCTAAGCAGCTGGAGCACCTCATGCGTATTTCTTCCTCTAATAAAAGAAAGCGCTTTTTCAATCATGAACCTGAGCAAAGCATTATTTTTCCTTCCTTTGTATTAACGTTAATATTCACTCGATTTTTATTACTAGAATTGCAATATCAATGCCGGCCAAATGACGTTCCTTTATGGACGAGGAACCATTATATTTTAATTTGGCAGAATTTAGAGAGCGAGGAATTCCGGTGACCCCATGTTCGAGCGATATGGTTATAATCTAATCACATACAACTGCCGGAAGACTAGAGATGAGCTCTGAATAGCAACGGAAGACCATTATCTACAGAAGCGATAAGAATAGAAGCTGACACCCGTTGCAATCCTTTTTCAGCCAGAATAGTGAAAATTAGGCAATTTCACGCAGTTCCTAAGTCCATTGTGGTATTCATTCTAGGGAGAAAACACGCCTTTTACGCTGTATTACATGCGAAAATGCATGTGAATGGAATCTCGAGGCTGAGTATAAGGAGCGACAGGAATATGAATTGTACAGGGAAATAAAATACCTTCCAAGGAAACATACTTTTCTCGCTAAAACGAAGAAACCGCGTTTGGTGAAAATGCTCAGCGTCAGTGAACACTTTTGAACCCATTTAACTTTCAAAAAGCGCCAGATAAGGTAATTAGGCGATTCCGATGCGGAAGAGGTCGCGGCTTATAAGCATTTAAGTTCGCTCGAGTCTCCACCTCATGAACTCTGTGATTGAATGAAAGTGAAATATAAAAGAAAGAAACGGATGAGGTCCTTCGTGGGGGAGTAAAACAAGAAAACTACGTCAGATGACAGATAGGGAGAGAGAGACTAAGTGAAAGAGATTGAGGGTGCATTTAGAAGACGCTAATTGCAATCACGTCGAAAGAAGAGTGCGCCCTCATCTTTCTCCGCGTGCACCAATTGAGCATTACCTCCGGAAAGATGGTGGGCGGATGGCGGTGACGTAATAATGGAAAACGGAGCATCCGGTCTCGCCCGAGTGGCTTTAATGGCTTCGAAGGGCGGACGGGGAGGAAATCTGCTGCCGAAAAAGGCTGGGCGGACTTCAAAATGAGCGAAAAGCCAGCTCTATTAGGAGAGGGGGGGGGGATAATAGACGCTCACGGACTCTCGCGTCGCCACCTCCAACTCCATTTTCCTCAATCCCCACCCCCTCCCGCCCTTTGACCATGCCCTCGTGTGAAATAATTGCCGTCGAGAGTGACCTCGATGTGCGACCGAGCGCGCTCGCGGAAGAGACCCGGCGCGCCACTGCCCCGAGCCGACCGCCGCGGCGGCGACTCTCCCGAGCCGGCATGCCCGCCCGCATCCTCACATTTAATTCCGCCCGGTCGACCCGCCGAACGACCCAGTTGTCGTCGCGACGTCGTCGGTTGTGGGCCGCCCCGTGGCGTAGCGCCCTCCGCTCAAGGCCGTGGAGGACGAGGAGGGAGAGAGCGCTCCGAGAGGAAATTCGTCGTGAGGGAGGCGGAAGTGAGAGGTAGGAGGGGGGCTGTTTAAAGGCGTGGGACGACGGCGGTTTTGCTCCTCCGGTGGTGTGAGAAAGGGGTATAGGAATCCGTCTCCCTTAACCTCCCACACTCCATCCCCTTGGGAGCCACCACCCCCTGCTCTCCCTCTTACATAATCGAGCTCGCGGGGTAAACACCAGAATGATGGAGAAAACTCGAGTCGGGAGGGTGGAATTAGGATGCGGATTGGATCCGCGAGTGAATGGACGGAGTCGGTCGCCTCTTGAATCGACCGATGTTGGGCGGGCAAGCCTCGGAGAAATCTCGCCCCGCTGGTCGCACGATTAACCTTCAGGGCACACACGTCCACGTCTCGATGAAGCGATAGGAATGCGGTTGAAATTCTACTGGTGCTGCGAGTTGGAACTTGAACAGAAGCAAAGCTCTGCTCGCTACAGTGGGTTATTCGTTATTTGAGATGCGTTCATGAAGAATTTTCGCATCAAAGGATATAATTAAGACTCATTGTGGAGAGTTTCGGGTTTTAATCCGGCAGGTGCCTCTCGAAAATCTCAGCCAGATAATGAGTGCGATATATCTGACACTGCTAAGTTCTTTGAGGTAAACAGTGCGCCATGCTAGTAAATTATGATGGACCTTTTCTCCTTGCAATGAATACATTTCAGCTTGTTTAAATCATAAATTTCAAGCTTCGCAAATTTATTGGCCTTTGGAAGTCTTCGAAGCAGTTTAGTAAGGATAAGACACATTAAGCACCTAGGATCTGAGGTTTCCGCGGGGTTTATCATCAATGAAGAGGGCTTCCGGGTGTTCATCCACGTTGGCTTGACTCTAGGCGAAAACAGTTTGTCCAGCCGTCCTGCTGACGTCTTCAGGTCTGAACTTTTGCAGGCTGGAGAAACTGCCGTCGCTCAGAGACCAGGCAACGCGGAGGAACCCGGAAGCCTCTTCATTGATATGAAGTACCTTTTTTCAGACGTACGTTGTCAGAGAGCTATCATCAGATAAGCAGGGGTTTGTTTAAACATCTTTACCACGGCAAATCTGTGTTTAATATAATGGAATAGGCAGAAATAAATACAAAAAGCGTTGGCACGGACTTCATGTTACATACCAAAAAAAGAACTTATACGACTCCGTTTTCAACTTCCTATTCATTTTCTCAACATATCATACAAACTGATGCTACTTTACCCCGGAATGAATTTCACGAACTTCTGCACCTCAAATGTCTGGCCTTTTGTTTACTAGTTTACAGAGGCAAGAGGACTTGAGCACAAGAACTTGACCGACAGCGAAGGTCTCACGGACAAGAACAAGTGCCTTGCTAATTCGATTCGCCTCAAAATCACGTACTCATGTCACCCGAACAGTGACACGATTTGATTGCTTCAAAGGAACGGCGTTAGCGTTTTGGCACGGCTGCAGCATGCAGGGCAGTCAGCCCATGCCTCCCGTCACGGATGCCAGCGGCCAAGGTCCCCCATTGGCCTTCTACGCAATTATAATCCCCCTCGGACGGACGCCACCCCAATCTGCCCGTCCCTCTACCCCCTCCACTCGCCAAAACGACGTCCTCATTCCACCATTGGCTCCCGCATGCATATGTAGCACATTTGAGGCCATTCCTGTATTACTTATCTACGCAAGATTGAAAGCCGCTATCCAATTTTAATGTGTCATGTCATCTGTCCACTACTCCTCAGTTCCAGAAGATGATATGACTTTAGTCAATGCAGCAAACAAAGCATAAAGGCGTGCGAAGCCAAGCTTGGGGGTTAAGGTTGCTATAGTGGTTATAGTGTAAGAACGTCACTCAGAGAGCCCGGGTACGTATCCCGGCAGTGGAAGATATTTTCCGTGGGTAAATCGGCCCCTACTTAACGGCTTTGTAGATAGCATTTGAGTGCAATACTCCGTCCGTTGGATGGAAAACAGCGATCCCCTTGGCGCCTTTTGTTAAGAGTAGGCTAATGCGTACGAACAGCATGCCTTTCCACCAATCCTCTTTGCACTTCCATTGCCATCCCAGTACTTTTCTTCCCGGGCTGAAGCACCTATAAGTGCGGACACAGACCTGAAAACCTTAGATAGATAGATAGATAGATACGAGTAGCAGTACATTACATTAATGATTTCTTCATTAACATCCGCCCAATTTTTTGCAGCATGATTTTTAGGATAAAAATGATTTTTACGAATATATTTATCCTTTATTGATATGCCTTCGTGGGGTCGTCAGAGGTAAACTGTAGTCAGCCAAACTCAATTGAATAGTATTTATTGGATCGCCATAATTGAAAGTGGTACAAAGGAAAGGTTAATTGAAAATAAAAGTTGAAGATATTCATGACTAGATTTGTGAATAATTATGAAAATGGAAAAAATCCGTAACCCTACTTCCGGAATCATTGTCAATTCATTTATTTCTATCCGTCATAGTTTTAGAAAAATCTTCCTCAATACAAAGTATTCTGGTTTAATCCTACAGAATAACTATATTTAACTATCCAATAAACGATAAATCAACGTTATAAATGACTTCCTTAGGCAATAAATTTTGCTTTCAAAGCCAAACAATCACATTCTCAGAGGTAAACAACATGCTCAACCGCTATGATCAAAAACGTTTTACTCCGCCCTTCTTTTCATGAAATCTTTCTAAAAATATTTTTCCTTTGGAGGTATTTTCCATCCCATATAATTAAGACGAGTGGCTACAGAAAATTCGAGGAGACAGGAATAATTGAATCAATATTTTCATTTGTTCTCCGCAATATGACTCCAGGAATGAGATTCGTGCCCGTAGGAGGAATAAAAAAAATATTTCAGCAATCAAGCGACTCGCCGCACTGACCACCGCGGTTCTTTTTTCTCCTAGGTGAAGTAATTTGTTCATAGGCAGATAAATTTGAGCCCGCCGTTGAGGGCTTGTACCGCAACGTTGGTATCCGCCTCTCTCGGTGTCCCTGAAGTCACTGACCCTCCACAAGTCTTTCAATTAGCATTCTTAGCAAGTTCGCCTGACCATTCTAAATTGCCGCCATGGCGAGAAGCAACGGCTGGCTAGCCGAGGTCCTGGACGTTCGGTTTTTGCAAGTTGGAAAATAGTTCTGTTCCCGGGGATCGACATCGATCCAAATGAACTTTTGCGCCGCGGTTTTAATTAAATCAGACCTTTAGAAATTCTTCAGCCATGCATAGCGAAAACTCGACCCTTCCTCCGCGGAGTAACTCGGAATGCTTTCAGTAGGGACTCAATTAGTCATTCTGTAGACTTGAAAATGAATCCATACACGAGCAAGTTTCTGACGAACAAATGAGAGCGGGAGTGTGAAAGAATGAAGTTATAGAAAAAATCGGCACTTGGCACCAGACCATTCTCTCTCGGCGAACTTCCTTTTTTTAGTGTGCCAGATGAAAATAAAATAATTTCAGTTGTATGGAAAGCACATTTTTTGCGCCGCAAAAAAATACGCCAGAATACCGATCCTATTACGCCAATTTTAGAATAGCAAGCAAAGACAAACGAATGTAAAATAATTTTAGCAAATACGTTCGGTGAGGAAACGTACCTACTCACATAATTATGCGGATTAGCATGCACATATGTGATTACTTCACATTATTATACAGAATATATTCTCGCTACTATATTAGAGAGAAAAGAGTGGTGCCTACTTTTTACGTATCTAGAAATATAAAAAAATACAGAAAACCGAATAAAGACTTCCCATGACTTCAATGTTTAATATTTCAACGAATACTAAAGGCGTAATGAAAGAATCGGCGATACACCTTTACAGTCAATCACTACTACTAAACTAAACGAAATTTACAGCTGTGAAACCAGTAGCCTATGTGTACTATCCTACAAGTTTTCTGTAGCGTTATTATGCAAAGCATGATTTCGACGCAAGGCACACAATGAGAAGAATAGCATTAAGTTGTAACCAGACTTGGTGCAACCGGCCTTAAGAGTACTAAGATGAATAATGAAATATTAAAAAAATGCGAGCGCGGAAAAAAACGTAAAAAATATTCACCAAAATAATGGTAAGGTAAAAATGAATTACACTCGCAATAAATTCCAATGCGTCAAATCAACTGAGAAAAGTAAGCAAATAAAAAAGCGAACACCATGTATGTACTTAAATATGTGAAATTTACACCATATTTTAGGAAGATTATCAACTCCTAACGGAATACAATTCATTACTTATACATAATTATAGTCCTTAAATATCCTTTAGGAAAGACATAAAAAACACCACTGCAATGAATTTTGGCATTAACGGCCATGCGAACTCCATAAGGTCGTAGAAAATGAAGCGTTTTGTGCCGAGGAGTCGGGAACAAATCCTTCCCTAGCACCCCTAATCTGACTTCATTTTCACCCGTAGCCTCGAATACATATGCCCCCTCCTGTACCTTTCAATCTAGTTGGTTTCTCAAAACCTAAAAGGTTCGGAAAACTATTCCCGTTTTTGTAAAGGCTGTTATTGGTTTACTGGTATTAGTTATGTGTTTACATTGTCATAAATTAGATTTAGTACACTGAAATAGAATTTGAGCCGATTTTAGCTACAATGATCGGCTCCGTCTCTTAAAGGAAAATTTAAAAAATACTTAATTCCGTCCGTATTAATAAATTTTCTCTCTCCTGTTGAATTTCAACAGGCACCTTCAGCTAGTATTCATATAAACGTTGAAGGCGAACGTCGCTGAATGTGTTCAACTTCAAGACGCTTAGGATAAAACAGGCAATAATCGATTCCTTTCAGAAATAAGCTAACGCATAAAAACTTCATGCCCCATTTAATGTACCTTCCATGCACTTATCAATCTAGCCTATTTTATGATTTCGTTTAAAAAATCAACATAAATTCAGTCAATCATTTAAGTAATCCGCATACTGAAGAAAGATGACGGATAACTACTTACGTTGATGCCCAGTAATGCACTGAGGGTTGAGCGCGCGCATAACGAAACTGGAGGTCAGCAATTGGGATGCAAATAGCCGCAGAGCGCTCATCATCTTGTCGATGTAGTCCCTGAGGAACAATCACAGGTATAAATGGTTAATAACCGAAACATAGGAAGTGAATATTGATAAGATAAAACACACGTTTTACTTGACAAGTTCCGCGCACTCTAAAAGACAACGTGCAACCGGTTGCCTCAACCAAGGTGAGGAAGATTAAAAAATTTGTACATACCGCACGCTGTTAATTAAAGTGTATGGAACTTATCAAATGAATTCTGTGTTTTCATTTCATCAGTATGCACTGGTTCTTCGAAATCACGCCCGTTAAAGTGCGTACTATCCTATAAGTTAGTATTACCTACCTTACTATCCCATTAGTGGTAATGAACTTTAAATTAGCTGCTCTAATATTATACCTGGTTTTCTTTGAAATAGGAGTTTCAAAAGTAAAAATATTTTCCCAAGAATAAGGTTTAACTTTACCGGTTCACTACATATAAACATATATTCACTAAATCTCTAGTTTATACATTTGTCGCCAGAGTTCAAATGCTGTCTTGAAATCTCTGAAATTATAGAGATCATGGCTACGTTCTATTTAGCGCCACCTTCAATAATGGTCACTTCATCCGAGCCACACGCATGATTCATAGGAAATAGTTTCAGACGTACCTCTGTGGAAATTATAGATATTCTTATGGAAAGGTCAACCAGTAAAAATCCACACTTTTTAATTCATTCAGGCCCAGGTTTCAGCTACAAAGTGCGATTTCCAAGGTAATTCCTCCTTGAAAATGGCATCGAGTTGCTAAAATCAGGATCGGTTTTAATAAAAATGTGTGGATTTTTACCAACTGACCTTTTCAATAAGAATGAACGATTTACCTTCAACTCGCATTTAATTTAAGCGTGTGTATTCCTCTAGACGTAAAGAAACCTAACAGCGAGCTCATTCAAACCCCTAACTTCAGCTCACTACTCAAATTTACATACTCCAGCATTGAATTTTTTAGGATTACTAGATGAAATTATTTTTGGGCAATATGCCATTCTTGGCATACTTACGTGTTATTATCTTGCTGACCTTGCACGCATTTCATATGCATTTGTACTCGGAGGTGTTCAATAAATAATTCCCCATAAAGTAAATCGCAGACACTTTGATGCTTTGGAATTTCGTTGCCGTGTTGCTAGAAATACACTTAGTTCTTTTTCCACGCACTATTATTGAAACCTGAGTGGTATTGATATTAAATAACACCATGGTCTACAAATAATACTTCTCAGTATTACCCCTTGAAAATGACGAAACAAGCTCGAAACCGATCAGGTATTAATTGTAAAATTAGGGAAAATACTAAGTTTTTTTGTTCTTGATTTACACCATCTTCAATAGTAATAACTCTTGGTGTAAACTCTTGAAGATGAAGCAAATAACATCGAAATCGATCAGGTGCCAAATTCAATCAAAAGGTGTCAAACAGAGCCAAGTGATTTTCTCGCAGTATAAACCTTCTCACTCCTAAACTAGACTGAAATTTTCGCCCGTACATTGGATTATTACGAGCACCCACGAAACAAGGTCTACAATCATCAGTCAACCGATGGCACCGCTCTCGACAAAGCTCATGCACTCTGAAAACTCCCTTCGCGACGCGTCGAACGCAGTTCAGCGACGTCGAGCGGGTGGTCGAGTTGGTAGAGGATGGGGACGGGTTAGGGGGTCGGTGGAGACGAATAAATCAATCGGAAACTGGGGACGGCGACAATAAATTTTCTCAGTCTCCCCTTCCCTCTCTCTTCCATCCAGTGTCGCAACGCGGACGCTCAGTCCCGTAGCCGCCCACGCCACCCGCTAACGGGGGAGATCCGCGATTTGTGTCGGTAGCTATGGGTTTCAACTCGCGTCCATCCTCTGGGCTTAATGCACATGACATCCACTAATTCGAAACATCACAGATCGGAGGGAGAGTCAGTTCTACGAGGAGGGAAATTCAAGGGAGAGAAAATAATGGAGATTCCTCATTATATGCAATAATTGGGAGGCACTAACCAAAGCAAAAAGCAATCGAAAATGAGGGGCTGTTGCCCACATAAAGGAGAGCTGTTTTATTTTTCTTATTCGTTAATAGAGGGAAACTCGGGAAAATTTCAAGTCCAAACCGAAAGTTGGGCAGAAGAGAAAATGTTTAAAGAGGTTTAACTCGCAGCATTGGAACAAGAAAGAGTTGTATGGGAAAACCGTTACGGATAATGGATGAGAGAGAGAAGCTAAAAGTGCATAGTATTTCAATTATGTTCATTAGGAATTTGAGGTAGGTTTTGTTGAATTACGAATTATCTAGTTGCATCACTATTACATTACTTCCCAGATCCTCTTGAATGCTCTTCTTGCTAAACTGTTTCTCTTACCAGAATAGCCTACTAGCTATCATTTTCCAATCCATTCACAATGCCTATTCTATTTGGTTTCTTTTCCTTCCAGCTAAGGGAAATTTAGATTTCAAACCTTCCCTATAACTTGCTCAATTCACATACACTTTCTCTCCTTAATATCCTTTCTTTCTCCACTATCCCGAGTAATTCCTCGTTTGTCCTTCTTTCAGTCCACCTCATTTTCCACTAACTCTTCCAAAGCGACATTATAAGTCCATCCGTCAGTTTTCATACCCATCTTGGGTCTTAGTTCTAAGAATCATATACTGCCACTTCATTTCAATCTCATAATTTACCATTTCTTGAGAGAGAAACTATCAGTATCACTGGCCCTACTAATCGTATGACCGGCGTGACGCAGTAGTCTCCATTTGAGTCTTATATCAGCTAATGACGGCATATAATCGAAAATTTTCTTTTACATCCTAAATTACATTCTACTAACTCCTCCCCCCAATATCTTTCCTCTTCAGTACCTCCTATTACTTATTCCTGTCGTAATCGTGTCGTAATATATGTCTGATAAGGTTCCTTCACAAAATTTCCGATCGTTTTCCTTGCACTCCTATGGCCTGATTTACTTTTTTACGATGCCATGGAATCTAAATATACTAACAGTGACCGTCGATTCCCCTTAATGAGCTTGACCGTCAACTACCGATTGACAGATACCGGCCATGCAATAATTTTGCAAGGAAGTAATATCTAAAAGGATGGCGTACTTCGTGAATCAAGGCTTGCATATAACTCAAGATAAACTCAAAAAAAGATAAATTTATTCCTAACCAAATCGCGATTATTTTTCTTAAACCCTTTCAATTATCTAAATTTTTATTCTTTCTCGACTTCATATCATTCACCCAGCTCAATTGAATACTAACTTGGGTTCGAGCGTTCGGAATATTGAAGTGGATCTTTTTTAAGTAAAAATATTTTACCGTAAATAACTTTAAATCAAAATTTTTCTCCAATAAAACAAGATTTCGAAAATGCGATGCTTGAGTTTGGAGCAAAAATGCTAGCCCAAAACTGCTGCAACAAAAAAAAACGATGCTTCGCACCGCCATGTACGGGACAACTCGTTCGTATGGAAGCATAACCTCCGACACGTCGGAGAGTTCGGTCTTGTAAAAAAGAAGTCCGTCTTGCCCCACGAAAAATGAAACATATCCACGCCCCGTTCCCACACCTCCTTGTCCTCCGCACCCACGCCACTTTCCCCGAAGGACGAGAGAGGGATCGTGGTGAAGGACCACGGAGACTCTTCTCCCGTCTCCATCCCCGCCCTATCCGGTCACCGCTAAGGCTTCTCCCTTCCCACCTTTCGATGGAGAGCGGGAGCGAAGACGCGCATGGGTTATGGGAAGGATGGGACCGAGGGAGACGGGTAGGAGTGGTCGTGCGTCGATGGTTCTCTCCAGGGGGAGGGTGAACCTGGGAGGAGGAGTAGATGAGGTGGAACCACGGCGGCGTGAAACGAAGGAACACGAGGTGACCGTGCAGGCGCCCAACCCTTTCCCCTCCGCCGCCTCTCCCTCGGGTTGCCGTAACCCTATCTCCTCGGCGGCGGCGGTGACAGGGCTCCGTGTGGGGGTGGCGTGAGGCAAAGGGTGCCTCCCTTATCCTTCTTCCCACCCTCCCTCCCCCCCTCTCCACCGCTCGACCTTCCCACGCCCTTCCGATCCCCTTCGACCATTCCTCTTCTCCATCACGAACATCAGGGATGGGACCCATAATTCCTTGGTAAAACTTGATCACGCGCATTGAGAGCAAAATACATACATCATTTTGGGAGGGAGTGGTCTACGCGAGGCAAGATTGCAAGGTTAAATCTTGGGCGACAGTCACACAGCCTGCGAGTGCTAAATCACCGCGACGGCAAAAACTGGAGAATGAAGTCCAGCGAAATTTCCCTCGCATCGAGTGTTTTTCCGCTGTTTACCGGAGTGGTGAAACGGAAGGTGGCAGGAGTAAAGCAGTTTACCTAGCCGTGTGCATAGTTGAATTTCCCGAATAATATATAGTAAAAATAATCAAAGCATTTAATAATTCTGAGCTTTTTATGTATAGAAAAAATATCATTATTGCAAAGCATGGAGTACCTACTATTTATAAGGAAAAAGGGATATTTTGCTTTAAGAGTAATGGTTTTAAAAATGTGAGTTCGTATTTTTAACAAACAAACGTTAACAAATCGACGACTCTTTACCCTACAACGTGATTCTTAGATAATTACCATTAAAACTATTACGTGTACTGAAAATGGTGATTACTTGCAAGGAATGGATGAAAATAGTGATTAAAAACATGGTAGAGGAAAGTGGTCTGCTCACGCAACTAACAATAACTTTGTAGCTGCTGATGGAGATGGTAGGAAAGGGGAAAATTTCATATTCAGCATAAAAGTTATTATCTCGGTAAAACTGAGCAGAAGTATTGGAGGTGAGAGGGGAAAATGCGACTTGCCTTTCTCTTAAGTTCAGTTAAAGTAAGTTCAAACATTTTCTCATCTTGCGAATTAAAAAGCGTTGTTTATAAGAAGATTTTACGCAGTAGAATAAGCCACCCCTGTGGGCTTCAGCCCGAGTGCAATCACACATATCATCGCGGTACCTACCTAGGAGCACATTTTACTTTTTTCAACCCATTTAAGTCGGTATCTATTATTTTGTATTGCCTATGAATTTTTGACCATTTATGCGGTGCAGAATATCTTAAAACCACCGAAATGAATCTTCCCCTTTAATTTTGAAACCATTCGGGTTTCCATCTGCGTCATAATCAATTTTATGTTCAGTTGAACTATTATCCAAGATTATCAAAACTCCATATAGGTTCACTGTTTTGATATCCTCTCACCACTTTATTAGTGGGAAATATTCCACATTAAGAATTTCTATGCAATGGAATGTACTTTACTATAAAGACACGACAGAAGAAATATAAAATGCCTTTCCTCACAACTTCATTTTCTCTCCTGATTCACCCAATCATTTCCATTTCATGCTAATTAATAATAATATCCATAATCACGCATCATATTTTTCCTTCACTCACACTGCATATTATACCCCTGAATGTATATCCTGCAATAATTTGAACAATACTGGATGATAGCTCGTTTGGCGCGCTAATCATACACTAACAGCAGAGCTATAATGAAGTTACTCTAAGCTGTTTCTTCATAAATATCACCTGACATTTGATGGTAACATCCTAAAATCATAATGGAAAATAAAGGTAAAATGAAGGATTGCATTTAAAATATCTAACATAGAAAAAAAACCTCATGTGAAAATTGCAATAGGCAAACGTAAAATTATTGCTTCTGTGAAAAGGGGCAACAAAGAATAAAATTACAAAAGGAATGCCGGATTCAATGTCCTATCTTTTGAGTTACAGATTAGTATTATGTTAAATAGAGAGTCATATTAAGGGCAGATGAAGCATGCAAGTCCAGGGGTCAATGTACTCCATGCCTTGGAGCAGAGGCGTGCGGTGAGGCATTTCCTAATCCACTTTGATTTCCTCATTTGGCTTTCCGCCATCGCAGATCATTTCATAAAAAGCTTATTCTCCACTTCATTTCTACGCAGTATGTCCAATTCAAATGTGGAAAAAGTCAAACGAAGCAGCTAGAACCGTGGGTCCCAACGAAAACAAAAACAGATTTGTCATTCATCACCTCAAAAATTATGCTACAAATTCCCAAGTTATAATGACTTAACCTATGCTCATGCATTCCCATCACGATTCCCATCACGATGCTCTAAAAACTATGATGAAAAAAATAATTCTCGATGCGACGGAAATGAATAATTTTAAAAATACTCAATTTGACAACAAAATGCACTGCTAGGAAGTAAAATTACAAACTAGCTTCCATCCGAGCAGTATTTCATTGGCAGAGGTTATTGGCAATAATGCCATTTACCATCAGGTTAAATTGATATGTGGCGATGAATTGTCGGAATAAACATTTTAATGAATGCGCATTAATATTGGGAGTACTCTTGAAATGTGGTTATCACCTAATTTTCCACTCAATCATTATGATACCGTGAATCTGGGACGCGCAGAATTTTCAGTCTCCGATATTTTCATGACATGAATGCGTACTTTATTACGCCATAAAAATCATTAATGGTTCAACCTCCTTCCGTATATTCACTTTCGCCAAATCGGTATGAGTCATCCAAATTATTTTGACCATGTTAAACAGACGTATCGATGGCTAAAAATTACCCCAGGTACGAAAAACACGGTATGTCTGTACACGAAACTTTGATATTATACTTCGTACTTATAAAATATTGGCACAGATAAAAAATCCAACATACTTCAACAAGTTAATAAGTCGTTCTTAGTCGTTTTGGTTACAGTCAGCCATATGCATCCGCACAGTTATCAGTCATTTCATGAATGTGCTCGCATTGGAACACCTTGAGTCACAGCCTGCATAGGCTTCTTAACCTGAATCATACCACACCTAATGTTATATGTTCAATGGCGTTCATGGTAATTAGCTAACCTGATCATAACTCAAAATGACTATTACTCAAAATGACCTAACACAAATTAACTATTTTACTTTTCGTAGAATAGTGTTCAAACTCATATTCAACAACACCCACACTGATGGGGAAACGAAAGGACGTTAATAAGAAAATTCTCCATTCAATTAACGCGTGATGGAAGATCAACATGTACTCACAAAGTCAAAAATCGTTTTTCCGCTTCGTTAACTCTCTCTACAGGCCTCAATGGCCAGATAATTCGGTTATTATTTTTTTCACCAGATCCTTTGTAATAAAAGGAAAGGCAGTGTCGATCAACTCTCAGAATCTAGAGAAAGAGGGTCTAAATCAATTATTTCTGTGGCTGAGTTTGAATTAAAAATGTACGTCCTTCATCGAGGGAAAATGGGATGTTTCCTTTTTCAGGGGCCGCCTTCAATCTCCACGCGTGAGGGCGGACTCGGAGGCCATGGAAGGGAAAAGGGGGAGGAGGGGGGGCACCGGAAAAGGTAACTCTCAGCCTGTACCGAACTCCCTCGGTTTGGAGCCGACAGTTGGCGTACTCAAATATCTCCGTCGTTTCCTTTGAATCGGCGGGCCCGAACCTGAGTAAACGGACCGGATCAAGCCGCTCGTTTCCTCAGAGTCACAACCTACGCAGGGGGAGCACCCGAGACCCTCCCACCCCCTTCAGTTTACACCAATCAGTCGTCGAGCGATAACATTTGCCCCCGAAAATTTTTCAACGCCCCGTGCATAAAGGATAATGACTAGTCTCCCCTCTCCCTCACCCACACCTCGTGGTCTCTTCCTCCTTAGTTCCGTCAAGATAAACCCCACGATCTCCAAGTTCCGCGGCGGATCATCTGAAATTCATGCGCCCCTTCCTCCCATCCGAAATACTCAGAAAATGTGTTTACACAGTTAGCGTGGAATTCTCGGAACACATGAAGGGCGGCGGGCATTAAAGCAATCAAATTGATTAGCCCGGGTGAAAGACGCATTAGCATCCGGAGAAGGATGAAGAAGAAGCAGTGACGGGCGTCGGACACGGAGGAAATCACTAACGAGGGATTTGGATAGGGAAAGAGGGGATGAATTAGAGAAGAGGCCACTAATAAGTGAGGACGAGCGTGGAAAAAGACGAGAGGAAACGAAAGGAAAGGTAATCTAGGGAAAGAAATGAAGGGTTTGTTTAATTCTGAAAACGCGACAACAAAGTAATGGGCAAATGGTAGATGAATTACGCAATTATTGTAACTTTCGTTGTCACTGACGAATTCTTCCTGTAACCCCTTTCAAAATATTTGATCTCCTAAATAAAATGCATTTGAGGATTGAGCTGATAAGAGTAGATGGTAATTTTACATCAAGACGGAAGATACAAAGTACACACATAAGTAGGGGGAAAAGAAAAGCCATTTAGATGAAATTGAGAGAAAGACTTAATGTCCGTGTATTATCTAAAAAAAATATATAGATACTTAAGGGGTTTTTAAGAGGGATGTGACCTAGAAATTATTCGTTGAAACCTAACTACACTGTTGTAATTCCAAAAAAAAATGTTTTTAGATGAAAAAACTAGCGATTCGGAAACGATTATAAATCACAGACGCGATTTTGTCACTAAAAATCAGAGTCAAACCACCGTGACTCCGCTTCCAGGAGAGAATGATGATGGAATAAAAACTGAATGAAAGTTACACACAACAGAATGATACGGATCATAGAATGTTAATTAACTCTATCCTTTGGTTATTAGCTCGAAACTATGTTTTTTGAGGACTGTTTCCATTTTCCTTCTCCGTTTCTCAGAATTTCTTAGAAGGATTTCTGGCACCATATATCAACGCTTCGCCAAAAGAAAGTAGATGGCAATGAGTGGACTGAAGTCTCGTAAATATGCGAGGCTACTTCGGGATTTCGAGGTCGCATCCAACTGAAGCCATTTTTCGGTAGAAACAAATACATTAACAGCTACACTCGAGGCGCAATTTTGAGTCACGACTTAGCGGACAGTTCGTTGCCCTCTGAAACGACACAACTGCGGTCCATTTCAAACACAAGATGACGTTGAATTCATCTCTTACCAAAGGATAGTTTTCAAAGTTCAGTATATATTCCGTTCGTCGGATGGGACGAAAACTATGGTGCTTTTCGTTTAGGGCAGATTAAAAAATGCTACATTCGTAATATTGTGTATTGCCTCGTAATAGTATGCTTTCACATGACTTGGATAGTTTGGTCATCTGATGGTACCAGTACTCTGTCCATCGGATCGAACCACGGACTCCTTGGAGTCTTCGTTTATAGCAATATAATGCTAGCGCCTATTTTCTCTCCATGCTTCATCCTCCGCTCTCCAAACACCTCTTTCCGGATATCCACCTATCCTCTACGGTGCTAATGACTTCAGCTGTCGGTGCCCTCTCCGGAATAACAACCATAACAACCAGTCTGAGACGACTTTAAGCACGGGATAGGCTTGAAATCACTGATGCTGTCAATCTGGAGGACCTTTTACCTGCGATTCGGAAATATGTCAAAATTTATGACGCGTTACCAGTGAACTCCATCTGGAAATTCCTAGAACAGGTTCTCGCTCTATGATGAACCCATATGATGGGTAATGGCAGATCTCATCTTGCTCTCGGCTCAAAGATAAATTAAATTCTCACATTCAGGTTTAGAACGCTTTTTACTCTGCTTTCGTTCATTTATTATAAAGTTCTGGTAACCATTATACCATATTTACTCGAGAAAAAACGCCATGATCGGAATATCCACTGACTGAGTTTTAAGCGTTGCAAATGTTAAGATAGATTCACTATTTTTTTCTAAAAGTGTTAATCGCTTCCACATTATACATTTTAACAGAATCCTTGAAAAAATCGGAGAGGCTGAAATTAAAATAGCAAATTCATTTAACGCGATCCTTAAGTGCTTTAAACATTGAAAATAAAGCATAAAAAGCTGATGTTCCCAGTTTATTAATTAAAATGAATAAACTTTAAAGCCAGCCTTGAAGTTTTCACGGTATCTCCAAAAATTATAGTTGCAATTGCTTTATTTTGTGATTTTTCTTCCAACAAATTCAGTGAGTCTTGGTGTCTATTCGCAACAATGAACATCAACATCTATTGTCATCGGGTAAGAGACTTCTAGTAATTATGGATGGGGAAAAGTGATAGATCCCACGCCGAGAAAAAGAGAGAAAACATTAATTGAAAAATACTTATGAATAAGCACATATTATCCGTAACGGAGTGTATTCTTCTGACTGTGGACATGAATGGCACAAGGGAATTAACGAACAATTAAATCCGCACAACTATCTCTCTCATTTTGTCTCTCCAGTAGTCTGCTGATATACACAATGTAGTACATGTTGTGTCAGCCTTGAACCCATATGTTTCAAATTTATCTAGTGTCTTTAGTCCCATGGGCAATCTTCGAAAATCCAGTGCCTCCTAACCCGGTTCTTTCGATGCCAGAGTAGCATTTCGTGAACGTCCGTATGCCAAGCCTAATTTCCTGGATGCCGTCAACTTTCTAGTCGTATATTATTTGGCCATCTGATAATACTGCCTTTAATATCTTAAAACAATGAAATCTGTCCTTCACTGGCGCCATTTTTTTTAATGAAGAGGAACTGAATCAAAAGATAGAAGATTTAGCGAAGGATTAGGTAGCGGAACAAGATATATTTAAAGATATAGTCAAGACATAGGCAAGAAGTCGGATTGCGTAATTGCTACAGATATAGACGGGCTCTTACTTAGAGAATATACGAGAATAACAAAGGAAATAACATCTATCGGGAGAGATATAGGGAACAATAAGTTTTCCCGATTTCTTGCGGTGAGGAAAGGTGGATCCCTGCTTTAAAAGGGGTTTTTCAGGGGAAAGCCAAGGAGAGAGAGGCGAAAGGCGTTTACGAAGGGGTTGTGGGCTACAGGGGGGAGGGGCAATGATACTGCGATGAGAACAGATCGAAAAGGAACGCCAGAGATGCGGAAAATGTGTGGAATGTTGCAATGCCAAGGCCCTCTGGAGGTAGATGTATTTTGTTGCCGGGGCTGATATCTACCGATGGCGGGGAAGAATTTAATGCTTGGTGGATACAGGCATTATGCGGGGGAATGTTAATCGTAATGAACTAACTCCTAATATATGTAGCATCATAGGGTATTATTGATTGAGTACAGTAATGCTCGTTTGAGTCAAAACGAATGATCTGCTATTTTAGCAAGTCGATTGATTTTTACCTATTTTAATGTTAGTGGGTTGCAAGTGAGTACATTTGCTTCGATGCGGATCCATATGCTTGAAAAACTCCTATCAAAAAGATTTGTTACGAAGTGTTAGATAAATAAATGAATTAAAATCATTTTTGTGACTGCGTCATTTAGATAATTATTGAATAAACCTAGATTGAATATAGACTAATGATATTATGCAAAGCACAAAATAAACTATGTGATGTTAACAAATACGATTTTTATGAGCACTTCAATGAAATTCCTGCGAAGCTTGGTGTCCCCGGAAGGGGTCCAATCCAACTATTCTCTACGATATCATTTCCCCCGAATGATGAGAAAATATCGGGTGAATATCGCTTACTACTTTCGTGTCGCTTACCGATGAATTCCAGGGCATTGCTACAGGAGGAGCCGAACCGCTGAGAGGGATGACGATCTTTTAAAAATCTTGCTAATTTTGTAAGGGTTATAGTCCAAAATAAGTACCTATCATGAATATAGAGAAGTGAAACTTAGGGATTACTTTCAAAATAGAGATCGCAAAATACACCTATCCAGCCATTTGATAAATTGAGATACACTTACTAGGACGATATCGTTGATTCGTCACTACAATCACATAGATAATCCACAATTTCTGAGAAGAGCTGGTAAAAAGAGAAGCCTGTTGAAAACTGAAAAGAGGACGGAACAACTTAATCAGCTATATCTTAAACCCGATGCATTGATGGCGACTATCGAGGAGGGTCAAACGAACGGAAAGAATGGCTAACATCTACAACTACATAATACCCTGCAAGCCATCATAAAGTTGTGTGGCAGGGGGTGAATCTACACCAAACATGCTGATGCTATGAAGCTTAAAGAGGATTAGTAGCTACATCTACATAATACCCTGCAATCCACCACAAAGGTGTGTGGCAGGGGGTGATTTCTCACCAAACATGCACTACATATCATGCATAAAAAAGGAATAGTATTGATATATAGTAGTCAGAACTACACTATTTAAAAAAGATAGAAATTGCAAAGAAAACATGCAAAAACATTGTGTTAGTAGGGTCAGCTTTAAGTACTCATACCAACATGCAGCTACCAATGCTATCCATTGCTACTCTCCGTTTGGACATATTTACCGTTATTCGTATCTCTAATTGTACGAGGGAAAAAGGACATCTTGAATCTATCAGTTCGGCAATCAATTTCTCTAATTTTATGATTATGGTCCAGTCTGCCATAGTAAGTTGGGGTTCGCAAAATATTTTTAACAGCTATTTTTTTAGCCATATTCTAGTCAAACCATAACAGTTTTAAAAAGATTTGAAGAGCAAATCAAGCATGCACAAACGTTCTGTTAATTGTATTAGCTTAATTTTCTTATAAAAACATGCAACTACCAGGCTATCCATCAATTTACTTGCATATCATACTGCTGAATATATTCACAAATATTCAAATCCCAAATAGTGCGAGGAAAAATGAAAGGCCACGCATGATATATGTAGAGACGAAGTGAGAGTGAAGGATGCAAAAGAGAAGAATTGCGTGAATATGAAGAAATTTGCCGATAGGAGAATCAAGTGGAGAGCTGCGTCACACCAATCTTATGATTTTTAACCGATGATGATACATATTGCTGTCTTCTTCTCCTAAGTTTGATGATGCACTTCGTGAAGGGAGTAGTTCTGCTCCCTGACCTTAGAAGAAAAAATTTTATACGCATTTATTCTTTTATATTTTTTAGCTGGAATGGTAGTCTGGTGGATTTTTTTTAGGCTTCAACCCAAGGATAACGAATCAAAATCGGGATGAAACCTCTATATGTATCGCCAAATTAAACACTCACGTTACGTTAAATATGAGTCAAGATGTCGCAATGTATTGTAGGAGGGCCCAGAAAAAGAACTAACCGCCATGTATTGCAAGCGCGAAATTCACATGCCTTTTGGGCTTAGATAGCACGAAGTAAGCTATACTCTTACTTACCAAACCAACCCTCACGTTGATCACTGGGTCAGTGTACATTTGTAGACAAAACGCTAAACATAAAAACTAGACAGGTTGGACATTCCATGAGTACAGGCCCTCATATTTTAAACGATAATTTTGTTATACATGAGTAATCCTCGTAATCGTAACGGTAGAAAATAGAGTAATCATCATAGGTCAACAATCCTAGGATTGGTTTAACGCAGTCCTCCACTCGATTCTTCTATCAGCCAACCTCTTCATATTGACCTAACTCCTCCTAAAAAATAGAGTATAGTGAACCAAATCCAAACTCAGCGTCAGTTTATGTATGACTTCGCCTATGCCTATTATCCCTCAGATTTCCTCAAAACATACAAATGACGGAAATAATAACTATACGTTGCATAAATCAGGCCACTGTATATCAACGCGCTATATCAATGTAAGCACATTCATTGCATTTCATTCATCATATTACCCCAGGAATAAATGCAACCTATTGAATTCACACTTAAGCACGTGGGACGAACACCAAAGGACGATCGCAGTGACGAAAGATTACTACGGCATTATCACCAATGCCGAAAGCACTGCTGTAGTGCTCTAATGGAAACTCGAACAATAATCGTAATAAGGGAGGCAATCGTTTACTAAATCTTCCCAACATTTACCTGTGTAAATACTCCCTTTTGTCTCATTTATCTCTAAAATATTGATTTACTGAAGACACCCTATAAAGTGTCCCTTCCATTTTCTCCGTCAAAACAGAACCAGAACTACCACAAAGGGGACTAGATATACGAATCATAGCAATAGTAGGCAAGTTGGCATTGTGGAATGTCGACTCAAACTTCTGATAATGACCTGAAAGGGTTGAAACCGGTTGAGTGAATAATAATACTCGTGTGGAATTCAAAAAAGCTAATTTTATTTATGAGTAAATATTGTAAATCTATCAATACTTCTCAAAAGTGATTTAAAGAAATATTAATCAAAGAAGTAACGAAGTAAAAAAGGCAATTATGAAGGCCGAGAGAAATATGATCGTCATATAACGAAATCAAGCAAGTTACTCAGTGTAAATTGACAGTTCGTCTTAGTAAATATAAAAAATAATTGCATTTTGATAACAAGTAAAATTAATGCTATAATTAAAATCATATATAATAATTATTACAAAATCGCATTCAGGAATTTCTCTCTGTATTAACTCGCTGCTTGATTAAAACGGATCAGAAACCCCTGGACTTAGCTGAAGTCTGAAACCAACATGGAGGAACGATAGGCAAAACGCAGAGAAGGATTTGAAAACCTTTGTCGTAAAAAAATGAGGCACAAATCGATGAGCTTTCACGGCACGGATTATAGGAAACATCGACCCCTTTGTGAATTCACAAGGCTAAATTTCGCCGAAAATCTCTTCAAACCCATTAGCTGAGGACCACATACGTGATCAGAATGTTGTGGTCCCAGTGAGAAGCAAAGGTCCATTTTGGAGAGGAGACAGGGAACATGAATAAATGATGGACCCCATTTTTTCCTCTCAGCATTCCGAAAATCCCATTCTTTCCTTTCTCCCGTATCCATTCCCGCTTCCCACACGTCCATTGTGAGTACTCGTGGAGGTGGCTACACGCACATTCACTAAATAATCCGTTTCTACGCGAATTCATTCACTGTTTGCCGTTGGTCGAGCGTGTTCCCGATTTTCGAGAAAAGAAACACTCGTCCATAACATTCATCCTCGGCAACCGCCTCCAAATGGAAATTATCACCATATCGCATGACTAAAAACAGACCATAAACATTTCAATCCATTCAAAATGTCCTTCTAAAATTTCATTCAATGAAAACTGAGATTGATATTTCATCATTCTGTAAGTTTGATCGAATCCACACGGTTACAATCGAAAAGAATTCTGCAAAATCAATGAATCTACAATCGTACATTTTGAAGTAGATAATTCAAAAAAGAAAATTTATCGGAATCAACGAGCTACTTATAGTTAAAGAGAATAATCTTTTTTCGCACATCACTCAAAATCGGGATGTCCAAAATATATTCTTTCCAGGAAATTCTCTCGATTGCAAAGAGAAACGCAATATTTTAGCATGGCAACACGCCTGAATGTGAATAAGTGAACCAATATGAGTATCGAGTAGGTACCTATTTCATACCTATTTATCAAACGTATTGCCTCAGTGATGATGAAAATGATATCTTTGGAGGTGATTCGTGAACAGCTAATATTTTGTCCTCTGGACATTATGATGGATTGAGCTTTAAAATGTATACTTACAATATAGCTTCTACTTCGGCGAGAACAGACACCCAAATACACCCCATTCAACCACATAACAAGATTTAGAATTATTATACTTAAATGTAATAAGACTAAAATAAAAATAGCATGTGAGAGCTTGTCTAGAGTGATAAAAGTTTTGGATCAAATGTCAACCCAACAGAACTCACGAGAAATACAAAGGGGTAGAGAAGTTTTAAACTCCGTAATATGCTAGTAGTTGCGAATGTATTTTGGGCTCATTGTGAAGGAAAAGGTTTTTATGCAGGAATATGAAATACCAGCATAGCCCAAATTTCACTTTATAACGTAATTGAACTAACGTTTTTAACGTAATAAATGACCTATTTTAAAATATCAATCCTAGTTTAGGAACAATTGTCAGAGGAATTAGAAAAGCAACAACCACTGTCAGTCAGCTGTGCCAGCAGCTACAGACCACTGCTGAACATGATAAATATTTGTTTCCGGCCATATATGCAACTAGATAGTAACAAAATGAATGTTTTAGGCTTAATACGAATAACATGGCCACATTTTCCAACCATTTACCAAGATGAACACCTGAGAGCATAAATACTGTATTTGACATGACGTGACAAGGTAAAATGCCAGCCTCTTCCAGGAAATGAACGAACTACAGAATTCAATTATGAAATAACAAGCCTGTGACCTCACAAATGAAGCTCTTCAATAGGTAGTGCAATCGATTTCGGCATTAGTTATCCACGATAACGCAGTCAGCTGAATGAAAAGCGAAAAGATTCCACGATCTACAAATTTTGGAAGCGAGAAAAAAATGCTGCAATCACACACACGGTAGTGATCCTCCGTGCCATAGCGTTCCGCTCAGTGACTCGGAGAATGAGGACATGATAGCGTGGAGTCGAAATCGAGTGACTTTGAGTGATCTCATTCCGTGTTTATCTGATAACCGCTCCAAAACTCCGACCCCAGGGCCTAGTCTCATGCGGCTGTCCGAGTCACTGGATTTTAGTGAAGGGAGAGAGTTCACAAGCGCCCCTCGCTTCGGTCAACCGCTGTCCCCCCCGCCTCCACCCAGGTTACATGTTCCTACCTCACCCCCCAGCGAATACCTACCTCACGCACATCACAAGGAAAAAATGGAAAATATATCTCCGCCCAGATCAATTTCATTCAGTGGCACATGGCGAGTTGTATGAGGATGCTCCAAAGAGCCAGGCTCAAACCGGCCGTGATAGCCGGGTTTGACACGGAATTATACCCAAAGGTCATGGCTATTAACCCCACATCGGCAATAGTTGTAATAATCGTATGACAACTTAAGTTATACAGTGTATTATAAACTCAGTCTGAAGACTGAATGACGTTCGTTAAGGAGGGATTAAGAAGCTAAGTAAAAGAAGTAGAGGGATGAAAAAACATTTTGGATCTCATCAGTGCTCTCAAGTTGTACCGGCACATATAGGCGCTTCAGACCGGAAGGAAATGTAGAAGGATGGGAATGGAAGGGTAAGAAGGAAGAGAGGAGAGAAACGCCTTGTCGGCATTAGCCCACTCTCAATGATAGGAATCTAGGGGACCACGACTTAACGTCCATTCCAACGGACGGAGTACTGGACTTGAAGGAGTATGGGTATGTTTACCAATGAAAATTTTCGTTCACTGCTGGGATTCAAACCAGGGTCCTCGGGGTGAGATGTTAGTACTTTAACCACCATACTAACCCGACCCTCACACTTTACATTTTGGATGGGTTGAAGAAGTGAAGTACCGTATTTCCCCGCCCATCTGACGCACCGCGATTTTTCAGGTTAGATTTTAGAGAAGAAATAATAAACAATATATGCTAACGGTTACAATTTTAAGGTAAAAAAACTGGAGTATTAATTTAAAAAATAATTTAATATACCCTCTACCCATAAGACGTAGGCCGATTTTAGAACGCAGAGAGAAAAAATGTGTCTTCTGTGCCGGGAAATCGTTGATGCTTAACAGAACAGAGAATTGCGCAAGGAAATATGATTCCAAACATGTACAAGCGGAGCATATATGATCTTTCAAAAATTGCCTTATGTATTCATCACCATCATCATCGGTCAACAATCCCAATTGGCTTAACGCAGCCCTCCATTCAATTCTCCTATCTACCGACCTCTTCACATCGACGTAATTCTTTTACCTTATATACTACTTCATAATAAGCAACTTTCGAATCCTCGGGGGGGGACGAGAACCAATTCAAGGTAACCCGGGGAGCTTCAGGAAGTTGAGGAAGGTGATCCGTCCGAGATAGTGTTTCAAAGAAAATATGTCCTGATGTGAGGACAAGTCGACACGGAAAAATGTGTATAACCCGAGGGTATCCGGACGACCGGCTCTGGGTGAGAAAAGATGCCTCACATGGCCGCACAGTTGCTGCAAAAGTTTTCACCCCGAAGGCGTCCAGGCCAACTCGTCTTTCGTCATTCAGCATGTGCCTCAGTTGTGGACAAAAACCACTTGCTGAGAGAGAAGGCACAACAATCGACTCCACGGACACATACATGCTGCGATTTTCCCAGGCACCGCAGGTCAAGGATACGTAAATTTTACAGTAAACACACTACCACTCTCGCTCGTGGGAGGAATATTTTTTCATCGGCTCCGAGTTCGAAGGTATCCTCAACCTACGTTCCTGCTGAAATCCCGAAATCATTTCACAAACTTGGACCCACGCGCGTTACTAATTCACACGGTTACTTATTCCATGCAGAGTATAAGTAATAAAAATAAAATGAGCTGAGAATAAATAATAAAAAAGTCAAGTGTCGTAACTTCGTGGAAGGATGTCGTGATGATAGAAACACTTCGTGACTTTCACCATCTGCGAATAAAGTGCAACCGGTTTCGGCTGTGTGTGGCAGAATTTGTACCTGATGATGGCTTAACAGCAGAAATCGGTGATGCATTTTCAATTGACGGAGCAAGTCACAATGCTCTGCTTCATCACTGATAAAATAGAATCCTTGAATGTAAATATGCACACCTGGTCCAATGCATGGACTTGAATGGCTATTCTGACGCGGCTTTCATGCGGTCAAAGAATATCATATAAGAATAACCATCCCAGCTACTCTTCGCGAGTAGATTTCTTAGTCCGGGCATTGGAGACAAAACTATTGGACGCTATATGGGGTTATGAAGACAAGAATGTCGGCCAGTTGCCAAAGAGGGATAAAATTATAAATTCTGAGGGCGCCATAAATGAAAGAAGGCGATACAAGGAAGTTAAATCATATCAAAGGCTGTTTATGAAGGTATGGTCACATATGGCCATGCGATGGAGGGGCAATCAAAAGAGCTACCAAGGAAGGGCATGAACAAGGAAGGCATTGGCTCAAAGCGCAACCAATACAGGTAGATTAAGGTGATTATATCAGTTCCAATCAGTTTCATTTCAAGAAGGCAGTAACATATTTTTAGCAATCTTCAAGGGAGTGAATCTGTAATCATCATTCATTGCGATTGGAACAATTGGGCATCTCCACGTATCTGTTACGGAGCCAATTATTTGAACCTGAATACTATGTATGAACTTGAAATAGCTCAAATAAATTAATTCCATGCCTCTCACATCATGATAAATATTGTCTTACGAATACAATCGTCAAAAGAAAGGTGAATGGGAAGATCGGAAAATGCATTTCATTGAAATTCATTGTATGAGCAATGAGGTTTATGGAGAAAATATATGTATAAGAGAAGGAATATGTCAAAAGAAAGAGGTTACTGATAGAAAAATCGAGTGGTGAGCTAAGTCACACCAATTTACGGTTGATAACTAATGATAATGATCTTAAGCACGTCTCCAAAAAAAAACTGCATGAAGGTGGAAGGGCACAAATCACCTCAAGAAAAATAGCGACTTTTAATGAGTATAGACTAAATTCTTTAAGTGAATCTCGGTGAAAAACATGACCCGTAAAAGAGGCTTTGAGAACACTTGACAAAGAGACTGAATTACCCAGTAAGCGATCATAGCAATAAGCTGATTGGTAAATATAAGCCTGAGATTGAAACCAAGAGTCTCGGATGAATGCTGTAATTGTTTAGGAAAATTCCAAAGGAAGACGTTTGGACCAAACTAAATGTAAACGATTGCATGTCTTTTTACGCTAACCTGTTTAGTCCTCTCCTTTACTCTTCGTGATGCTTTCGTTGACCTATTCCAAATTCTGTATTCGTTCTACCTTTAAGTAAGGAAGGTCTTTGATGATCATGAGTATTCACCACATAGTGCAAGTTCCTGCGCTATGCAGATATACGATGATTGAACCGTTTTCAAATACAGCACTACATTCATTTCCGAACATAACAACTCAAGATCCAAAGGGTTTGACAAGAAGAACCGAGGAGACCGCGAGTTTAGCGGTCGACGGATGCTTGATTTCCAAAATTTTACTCACGAATGAATGTTTGCACATAACTACCAAGTGGCATTCTCTGACAATCGATTCCACTAGGACGATGGGAATATCCCTTGCGTATAAGGCACCGTATATTGCAACGCGGGAATGGTGTAATGTGAGAAGCATTTCCTT
This sequence comes from Platycnemis pennipes, assembly GCA_933228895.1. Taxonomy (NCBI): domain Eukaryota; kingdom Metazoa; phylum Arthropoda; class Insecta; order Odonata; family Platycnemididae; genus Platycnemis; species Platycnemis pennipes. The sequence continues at coordinate 88,784,228 of OW121851.1, forward strand.
CAGGGTTCTAGAAATTCATCATGCTCAAATTATCTCAGCAGAGTGCTTCCTGACCCCTTCGAGCGTCGGAGTTGAGTGCTCGCTGGCTCGTATCTAGGCCGTGGGACATGGTTTCACCAACTACGATTAATAGGCTTACACAACATTGATTAAGCTCTTCCCAGGAGGTCCCATTTACGATGCAGCGAGTAAGCTCAAGTTCCTCAAATCCTGGAAATTTGAGGGCAACAATCTAGCACATAATCTAATATACTACACTTAGTTCGAATATGCATGATCAGATTCATTCTTAAGATGACACGGAAATGAGTAACCATTCTTTCTCTTGTTCGAGGTATTTCAAGGTTTACTTCATCAGTCGTGTTTTTCCATGTCTTACTTAGTCCTTCTACACCTACATCTACATTATATCCTGCAATCGACGATAAGTGTGTGTGGCAGGGGGTGAATCTTCACCATAAATGCACTACCTATCATGCTAAAAGAGGTATCTACATTTTATTCGAAGTATAACTGTCTACAAACGATTTCAGGAGCACAGTAAGCATGCATAAACGTGCTGTTAGTTGGGATAGCTAAAAGTCTTCATACCAACATACAAATATCTAGGCTACCTATAGACAAACTTGTGTATATACTATTGAATATGATCTCGGCTATTCCGTACTACCTGATAGTACAAGGAAAGAAGATCATCTTAAATCTGCTAGTTCTGCAATCAATTTCCCTAATGTTATGCTTATGCTTCAGTCTACCATAGTAAGTAGAACTTCACAAAATGCGTTTAACATCATCCATAAAAGTTTCATCTTGGATTTACTGAATAGATATTTCAAACAACGGTCTGATAATGATTCCCACTTCAGTTCTTATACACTGGTTACGCTTGCATAATTAAGCCCTTCAACTCTGATTCCATTTTATGATTCTTTATCTTAGCCGTGGGTTTGAAAGGAAGTTATATCCAGCCTTTCATAAATTGTATACGTAAATTGTATTAAAAAATTGTATCAAATAAATTGTATTGTACTTCTCTTATTTGTACGTATGGAATTCCGTAGCGTACTGTTTTCTTTAGTATTGCCTTTAATATTTCAAATGTGTGAACGGTAAGCAAATTTGAGTACACGAAGCTTCTTCGACAATGGACGCGCACGCCTCGTCCACTCTGAACCCCGCTCGATATGAGTGTCATCGTGAGCGTGACTAACACCCACATCACGGAAAATATATTCCTCCCCTCATCACAAAAACAGTTCTGAGGTGGATAATAGTCATGAAAACTTGGTCGCCAGCAACCAGCTTCAGTGTTCTGATGATGGACGACCAGTGGCGTGCCGGACGCCCTTGCACTGCTGTACCGGCGACAAAGAGAAAGTGCACCCCGAACTCACTGGGGGGTTGAGGCCCAAATATCGATCGAGCACAATTGGCCTACGAGGCAGGAGGGGGAATGCGGGGTAGATTCCGGTACGGTCCACAGCGGCAGGGCCGCCAGTTTTTTTGTTTCCCTCGTCTCCTTACTTCCTTCGCTGGGCTCACGGGAGTATAAAACAAAGGCACCGCCGAGGGTGCAATGCATCATTATCTATTGGTGCAGGTGACCTCGGCAACGCCCCCCACCCGCTCTCGGCGAAAGAGGCATTGACTCGGACGGCGGCTGAAGGGCTTTCATGAAATTTCACACGGCCGCATCAGGGTGCAGGATAATCCTCCTTCGTACCAGCAGCGGCGCGGAGCCGAATGATTTGCTGTTGCTGGACCTAGTCCACCGTAGAGACACAAGCTTTGGGATTGCTGTGGTATGTGGGAAAACGTCCTCTCCGCGTCAACAAGTTAAGCACTACACCTTGTCGGGCGGCTAATAATTTCTACCTACGACCATGTCATCGATGTCATCCAAATATCTACGCTTTCATCTACCATACCCTATCCCACTTCTACAATATTCCTACGCCAACCACAGTTCTAGAAATTGTTATACCTCAAAGAAATATCTCAATTGTATCCTTACCCACTATTTTCTGCCATCTTCGGCTTTCCAAAAATTCCCACTATCAATGCCAAATTTAATACTCTATTATCATCCACTATTATTTTTTCATCCCCTCCATCGGTTCTCGTTCATCTAAAAAATACTGCGAATATGAGCTTCATCTCCCACCTGAAAATCAGACTTAAAAAACGCACTACGCTGGTCAGGTAAGGTTTCTATGCCTGCTTCAACGTTGCACGAGATTTTTGGACCGATCGAATGGACCGATAAAAAAAAGTGACTGACGGTGGTAGGTACTTCCGATTTGATAAGGGTGACCTACGACGTCCTCAAAAATGACGATAGCACCATGTTCATTCTAATTTGCATAAAATAATCTCAGTTGATTGGCTGTTGATGAGGTTCTCTAATCCACAACCGATTACAAAATGCGGGCTTAATGGCTCTTCTTCAATGAGCTTCATCAATACCACGTGTCACGATTAGGGGAATTTAAAATGGCGTGATAAGTAGCATCCAGCGTAAGAAAACACATAAATCTAGAATAATTGCATATGAAGTAAGGGAGTATAAGCGTAGCGAGAGAATTAAAAAGAATTTATGATCAGATTTTTCACGTGGAAAATAAATAGGTATGGAGATTACTAAAAGGAAAAGTATATTAGGAAAAATTGCAGCTTGTTGAACACGTCTAGAAATATTTTATTAGTGTGCTATACCGAACACTTTATTCACAATTCTCAAAACCGGAAATATTAAGAGAATACGCTTTTGTGAGATTTTTAATAGTTCAGTTCCCAATAGTAAATTTTTTCCTAATTTTTTTATTCCAGCGTTTTCATACACAATCAATCTCACATAATTATCGCATTTTTCGGTCCGGAGAGTTAAATTTTCCTTTAATTTAACATCTCTGGATCATTGAATAGAACTTTTCGGAACAATCCCTTCACCCCTCGCTACATTTCCACACTACATATGGTTTCTCATGAAATTTTTAAATAACAACTCTTGGAAATCTTTTTCAGCCTTGCCTCAAAGACCAGAAATTCTTTGTGCCTTGTACTATTAATTACGTTAAACACTATTTCTTTGAGTTTGCCATAAGCGACGTTCGCAGAAACTTGAAAGTCAGAAAACTCCTCCTTAAAGTTGTTCATTTTCTCGAGCTCCCTTTATGTGCTCCCTGCTTTATTACACCACATTGCCGCGGCCGGATGAGTCTCTGCAGAGGTTTTCTCTTCCCTCCATTCTTCCCTTTCACTTGGATTTTTCCAAGTTCCGCGCGAACAGTCGAACTTTGTGAGCAGCGACGAAGGCAAGTTGGTAGACATTCAAGGCTCGACGAAACACGAGGCCGTGTTGGGAGCTTATTTGTTACCATGCATACCTCACTCTGTTGACTTCAACACCCAAAGCGAGTGGTTGCGCAGAAGCAGGAGCAATGTACTTCAGAATTCCTTTTCAAGATATGGGTAAGGGGAAAACGTCGTACCTCTCGGAATTTATTAAATATTGAATGCGTGATTTCGTAGAAGACAGAAAACAAATTAAGACAAGATTGCCTAAGCAAAATGAATGAAAAATAAATTCATTATGGAAACTATTAGGAAACGAGCACGGAAATCAGAGGCTACAGTACAGGGAATGATATTGTGGGTATTAGGGCCAAAGCCACTTCCAAGCACCCTTACCCTACAGAGACTGAAACGCGTTTCTGAACTCGTCGCCAATAAAGCAAATTTTCCGGATGACTAATAGCCTCGAGAACATAGAATGCAAAATTAATCACGCCCTTTTTAACTCCAATTGCAGCTTTTAACTCCAGACTAAAAAAAACAACCAAAGACTGCAACGGTGGGAAATGAGCGTGTATATTCTCTATAAATTATGTTTCTGAACACAAGCAATACCAAAGAGAGAGGAGACTTCGTCTCCGGAAATATTTCGACAGAGATATTTTCCATTAAGTTTTACTCCCCGAATGTCATAAAATGATCGTTCCCACGGATCGGTCTTCCGCGCATGTCTGATGATGGAATAAAACTTGGTCACATCTGTTTTACTCATGGGGCCATCAAATTCGGTCTTCGATTTGAAGACTGAGGTTACGGTTATTGCCACAGCGTACGTTCGAGAGTGGGAAGATACGGTTAGGGAATTCCATGTTGAGAGGACGCTTCTATTTTCGCGTTACACGGCTTTAACTTTTGCGAATAAAATCAAGGATCCAATTGTTCCGCCTGGATGCACCAAAGACATATGTCCAAGAATTTGGATCGCCGGTCCGGTAATATGCTAAGATGTCCTAGAGGATATTTAGGCAAGAGTTGAGAAATTGCAATCACGGACTTCCAAAGTAATGCCTTTCTTCTCTTTTAACTTGCCCCAATTCAGTCAATTATGTACGACTGAGTTTGACCTCACTAGTGAAATTATTTTCTAAAAAAATTTCATCCACTTTCCAAACCCTCGACGTTATTAAATGCAATTATCCCAATTTATTTACCTTGGTTTGGCCGCACCGGGGCTCTGAGTGAAATCGACCAGCAAACCCCCTCTCGCACGGTATTTTTCGTCGTGGTCTCAATTTCGCCCTGGTAACCCGGGGTCTTTGAAGTCCAATCAAATTTCCCTCTCCCTCCGCTTCCTCCTGCTCGCATCTCCTCATTAACCTCCCATTTCTCCATGCATCCCGTCTTCCAACCCCTTCGCAGTCTTTTTTTTCATCCCTCCTTCCACTCCACATGCACTCCTTTCTCCCTTTCACTCATCTCCCACCTCCTCTCCCACCATCCCGTCACTCGCACCCCTTCAGAGGCCGAACGCCATATTCCCTCATTCCCTCCCTTGCCCTGCGAACGGCTCCTCTCTCCATCCACGTAGAGAGGGAGAGAGAGAGAGAGATGGAAGAGAGGAGTGGGATGAGTGGAAGGGCGAGAGGAGGGGAAGGTTTAGAGCTTCTAAGGGGAGGGAAGCATTCCCCACCCTTCTCTCTCCCTCCCTCTCTCGCCCGCTGGAGGGGCACGCTGTGTGTGTTGGGGTGGCGACGGAGGGAGGGTTTAAGAGAGAGACAGGGAGGGGAAAAAAGAGGGGGGATGAGGGTTCTGTTGGAGGGGAAAGGGTATGACTGGACTGTAGAGGTGGGGAAGGAGAAGGGGTGGAACGGAGGAGAGGGAGGGAGGGGAAGCGGAGAGCGACAGGGCCGGAGATGGAAGGAGGCAGTCTAGCTGGGTCTTTGCGAGCGGGAGGACGGTCTGACGGCGTCGGCGGCGGACGAAAGAAAAAAAGAGAAAAAGAGCGTCTTGAGTGTATCGTGTTGTGTTGGTTACCCGCGGAAGAAGGAGCGACTCGGTCGCCCGAAGAAAAGCCGACCAAGAAGGCGGAGGTGCTAGTGCTGTCGACGGACGGGAAGATTTCCGCGTTCCCGAAGACACTTTTGCGGACCGTCCTCCTCTCCCCGTCCCAGGATCCCTTTCTATAGGCAAAATCGACGGCACAGTCCGTCACTCGTGTTTCCCCCTTGTTTGTTGTTCACCAATCGGTTACCCTGTCTCGTACGGATCGCGCGCACACACACACCCCCGTTTTGAAATGCCCGTTTTATCCCCGCGAGTGTCAAGTTGATTACGTGTGAGTGAGAGGGAGAGAAAGAAGTCATTTAAACGCAAGGGACGCCCTCCAAAACCCACCCTTCTACCCCCGTATTGGACCAGCGCATTTAAAAAAGTGGATTTTAAGTGAGTGTTTCCGTTTCGCTCGAATCACCGGCTTCATCAGTGGCGTTGTTGTGCTGATGTCGGGCACCGTCGATCCGCTTGGAGTGGCCCTGTCTCGTCTCCTGTCATCGCTGCGTCGACGCCGAGAACAAAACACGCCGCAGTAATAATAATCATTATTGCGCGGCACGCTCACGGGTTCTGGCCACCCGCCCGACCCTGAAGTTCCTTGTGCGTGCGAAATAAAAGGTAAATAAATACTTTCCCCATTCGCTTTTGGTTGCATGTGTGGATTGCCGGAGCTTTCCTGATAACCTTCCCTAATGTCTCGTCCAACCTCAACTTCATCCATTTGTGGAGGCTTTAAAAAAATACGCACTCTTAATGAGCAAATGATCGTTTTCGCTACTACACTGGACGGACGGAAATTTCAAAAGAGATCCACTGCATTGCGCGGACAACCTTGAAAAATGGCTTTGTTTTCGCGGTTGCCATAGGAACGTGTTCTTTTGAAAAAGAGCCCGGCGGAAAGAATTGGAGGCCTTAAAGCTTATGCCAGATCGAATTTCGGAATCTCTCTAAAAAGATTTTTTGATGCCGTGGATTTTTAATACTCGATAGGGGTTTCGTTCTTTCTCGCAAGAAGTTACTACATTTCACACGGGAATCATCGCAGTCTCCATAATCAAAAGTCCTGATCTTTAAGTCTGTTCTCCATTATCCTCATCAAAGATTTTGCATTACACAGCGAACAATGCCCAGCTGAGATTTAAACGCATATGCTGGTGCAGCAGGAGATCGTCGAGTCCCGAGGGTACCATAATCGAGTTTGAGCGACGTACAGCTTGTTTCAGAACTTCCTGCCGGTCGTGTAATAGCCCATAGCCCCCTCCCCACCCAACCTTCCGACAAATCCCGCCACGTTTCGAAGCATCCCCGGCAAAAGTGCGCACATCCGGAGGCAAGCCATCTCCGAGGCTGCCTTCGAGGGAGGGAATGGTGCTCGCTCGAACGCTTGGAATAAAGAAAAGGGATCGCCCTGAATAGGTAGGTGGCGGCAGTGGGTTCGTGAGAGGTGGTATGGGAGGAAAGTGGGCTGTGCCATCGTGTAAGGAAGTGGGAGAGACCCAACAAGAGGGTTCAGGTGAGGCGGCAGGTGGCACGGGTCCCGACCCGATCTTCTCCTCGCCCAACGGACTCTTGGCTCGGGAGGCGGGGACGAGAATGCCGTGGGGATCGAGAGGGACCGGCTTTTTTAAATGGGCCCCATTTCCATCCCGCGACCCCGAGGTGGGGAATCTCTCGGTCACATCCCCCGGAACCCTCACACGCGGATGTGACTGAGCTCCCAGCATCTTCTTCGCCACCGGAGACGTCGACTTGTTGGTGACGCATTACTGTCGACCACTTCAGGGCCTTTGCTCCCTCCTTCACGCAGTCGACTCCCAACCTCACCTCACCCCTCCCACAAACCGCCTCGTCACCCCGCTTCGTGGAACCATTAACCCTTCTCGTTTGTGTGCTAGGGTTTGTGTTTGTGGCACCGACACGACTGTTGTGGAGGATGCCGCCGCATCAAGCTCAACGACACCGCAAGCAATAAAGCGATAAAAGTTTCGGCAACGATTCTTGAGATATTCGTTCCGGCGGCTAGCCGAGATACTTCAATTTTTGTAAGTGAATAACGATGAATAGGTCTTTGAGATCTTATTTTTCCTAGAGGAAACAGAATCGTCATCGCATCTTCGTGATAGTCGATAACGCCAAATCCGAAGTTAATAATAGAGAAAATTTAATTCACAGCGTATGAATACGTCACCATTCGCCACAAAAGGGATGACGCAATCCACCGTAACCCCTGACCGTAGATAATCATTACATAGATACTAATACATTTTCGAGGTCCTTCCCATTAGTTTTTTTTAACAAGCGATTCCACTTTTACGACGCAATGCTATGTTCATGATTTCGTTCCTTGCCCATGAAACTGCTCGACCAAAACGTGGAATCTCCATCGCAAGACCTGTAGGAGCTAAAGATCTTCAAATTCTCGACGGCAAGAGCATAATGATACAGCGTGATTGGCAGTTGGCTTGTCAGGGTAATGACTCTCAAGGAATTGTGTAGCTGATTTGCGATCATTTATGGCTTCGTTAAAATATAACTGTGCCATTATCCATTCGAGTGAGGTGTCACCCTCTAGGCGAGGGATTTCATCACCCTTGTCTCTTTCGTCATGCCTCGAAACGATAAATCCTAGACCTACCATTTCTCGATTGCATCCAGAACCCTTGGTTCTCACTACAGCTAGGGGCATTGTCCCCTCCGTTGTAGCAGCTCACTCTGGACTCCCACCCTCGACTCCCCACCGGACCATTTCAACCCCATCCCACTTCCCTCTGGCGGACAACGGCACACCCCACCCCCGCCGGCTAGACCTCTTTTTTTTTCCCCTCCCGATCGATATCCCGTGTTTGACTAGGCACTCCACCTCCATCTTGCCCGGCTTCCTCCATGTCCTCACCCTCTTTTGATCCCCCCCTTACCCGCCTGGATGACGCATCCAGTCATTCAACCCATCCGGAACATGGCATCGGTGCACCCCCGCCACCCTCCCCATCCACTCACGCAACCCCCTGCAACCATTTTCCCTTTAACCCTGAAACGGCCCACCCGCCTCGGCGCACCCTCAATGCCGTGTGCACGGCGGCGGTCCAGCGAGAGATGCTTGTGCCGCGCCGCTCGCTCCCAATGGGAGAGACGTCGTCGTCGTGTTCGGCCGCTCGCTCTTTGACGGCCTGCGTCACCTGCGCGCGCCCCTCTGCGGAGAGCCACGCCGACGAGCATTCAATCGCTGCCGGAAGGATGGAGGTATTCTCTCCTCGGCGAGGTCACAATGAGGTGGCGGCAGGTGATGCGAACGAGGGGGTCGCTCGGGTGCTTCGGGGAGGGAGAAGGGGAGGTGACTGGAATGGGGCGAAGCAGAAATGATGCCCTGCCTCGAACACCCACGCCCAACTGTTTTTACGGAGAATGGCCCCAAGTCAGGGCACCGGGAAATTCTTCCTTTCGGAATGGACCATCTTATGCATCTACATCTACGTGATACCCTGCGAGCCGGCGAGGGTGTGTGGCAGGGGGTGAAGATCGCCAAACACGCACTACTTAGATGCAACTTAGATCTAAAATGCTACTACTACATAAAAACATTTTAGATATAAAAGTCACGTAGAGCTGGATAGTTGGTATCTACATAGTAATGAAGTTATTACTGGTTAGGAAGGCATTTATCGAAATATATTTTTTTCCTAGGATGCATAAGTTAGTAATGCTAAATATGCTTCATGCACCACAGACTACCCAAACAATATTTCACCTACCTATCCCTTTGCTATGCTGCCTATTATCTTCTCTTATGACACGAGGGAAAAACGACATTCTAAGGCTATCGGCACGGTAATCCATCTCTCTAATCTTATTTGAAAATATGGAATTGAAGAGTTCGACTTTTAGTTAATTCGTCGTAGCCTGAGCGCCTACCTTACCTCTACTAAGGTTGGAAACTTATGAGAAGTGATATCCAATGTTACAAAATGTTTAAGTCTTCCAGAACAAAGTATTTCATTGGATACCTGAGGAAACAGATGATTTTTATTGTAAGGGTTCAAATCATCCAGGGTCGTGACCTTCAAAATTATAGTAAAGAACCGGGGGAAATATTTTTATCTCACATGTAAAATCTGTGATAGGAATAATCATAATGTTATGTTTTGACTTAAAGGTGGATATCATAAGTAATTAAAAGGATAAGGCCTTTGGAATATGTACACATATTTAATTTCTCTGAGTCTTCACAATATCTTTCGTGGTTGTGGCGAGGAAAGACTCATCCTGCTAGTTACCACTAATGCAATAGGATTTCTGATTCTCGCCCATTAGACATAATTTAATCTCGTTGTACACGTTAGTCCTTGTGGTGCAAGTTTACATGCCTACGTCGGACTACGAAGATGAAGAAGTGGAAGACGTCTACGAAGATATCACAGAAGTTATAAAACAGGTAAGAGGAGAAGAAAACCGAATTATTTTACGAGACTGTAACGGTGTCGTCGGCGAAGGTCAATTTGGAAGAATAGCTGGAAAATATAGATTGGGAAACCGAAACGAAAGAGGAGAAAGACTGCTGGAGTTCTGCACACAACATAAGTTGGTGGTTACTAACACGTTGTTTAAAAATCACCACCGAGAAAGATACACATGGAAGATGCCAGGAGACAGAGAAAGATTTCAAATAGACTACATTTTAGTGAAGCAGAGATTCAGGAATCAGGTGAAGGACTGCAAAAGCTACCCTGGGGCAGACAACGACAGCGACCATAATTTAACGATGATGCAATGCCATCTAAAATTCAAGAAATTGAAGAAAACAGTAAAGAACATTTGGCAGATAGAAAAACTGAAGGAGACTCAACATTAGCTGGCATTTCAGAAAGCAGTAGAAAACAACATAGGAGAGGACCTGACTGAGAAACCAGTAGAAGAGCGTTGGGAAAACATTAAATTTGGACTACAGGAAGTAGCAAAAGAAGTTCTTTTCAGAAGAAAAGTTGCTAAGAAGAAGCCATGGATCACGGAAGAAGTCTTAGTGCTGACTGAAGAAAGAACAAGAATGCGAAAACTGAAGAAGGGCAGCTTTGCTACAAAAAAAATAAGGAATGAAGTAAGTCGCAAAGCCAGGAATGCTAGAAAAATGTGAATGAACAATCTGTGCGAAGACGTACAATACAACCTTGCCCTTGGAAAGGTGGAAGGATAGCGAGGAACCACTTCAAGGAACGAAGAGCAAGGTGCAGTGCTATAAGAGACAAGAATGGAGAACTTTTGATTGAAAATGAAGACAAAGTGAAGAGATGGAAAGACTATCTGGCAGAGTTATACAACGGCAACAATCTCAGCACGAAAGTTGTTGAAGAGGAAAGCAAAGTCGAGAAGGATGATATGGGAGCATCAATATTGAGATCGGAATTCGACGAACCAGTGAGGGAACTTCGGATGAATAAGGCTTCTGGAATTGATGATATACCCGTAGAACTGATAAGGAATGTGGGAGATCTTTACAAGGCCTTCTGCGACATGTACTCAACAGGAGAAATACCCAGGGACTTCGAGAAAAACATTATCATTCCTATTCCCAAAAAGAAGAGAGCGGAGAAATGTGAAAATTTTAGGTCTATAAGCCTGACGACACATGCATCGAAGACATTGACAAGGATCATCTACAGAAGAATAGAACGAAAATTTGAGGAGTTCCTGGTTGAAGTTCAATTCGGATTCAGGAAAAGTAAGGGTACAAGAGAAGCAATATTGGCCCTTAGGCTGCTTATAGAGAAGAGAATGGAGGAGAACAAACCTACGTTCATTACATTTGTGGATTTAGAGAAGGCTTTTGACAATGTGGATTGGAATTTAATGCTTGGAATTCTGAAAGGAAATGGAGTTCCCTACAATGACCGAAGAATTATCCACAGTTTGCATATAAACCAAGTAGCTGTGATAAAATCTGGATCCAGCTGTGAAGAAGCAAGAATAAGGAAAGGAGTGAGACAGGGCTGTGCAATGTCTCCCGTAATTTTTAATGTTTACATCGAGAGAGCCATCAATGAAATCAAGGAGAAGTGTTCTGGAGTGACCATCCACGGAGAAACAATCAACATCCTACGATTCGCTGATGGCATAGCTCTCATAGCAGAGACAGAAGGAGCTGAATAAGATGCTAGCAACCATGGGAAAGGACAATGGTCATACATCAACTGAAGATCAATAAGAAGAAAACTAAGATATTGGTGTGCAGCAAGAGAGAGGAGGCCAAAACCAACGTTATACTAGGAAAACAGAAACTGGAAGAGTTGAACGAGTTATGTTACCTGGGAAGCAGGGTAACCAACGATGGACGAAGCAAGAAAGAAATAGTAGAATAGCCCAGGCAAAGGGGGCATTATATCAAAAGAAGAATCTACTTACAGCTGGAAATACATGCTTGCAAGTAAAGAAGCAATACATCAGAACGTATATCTGGAGCATGTTTCTTTACGGCAGTGAGGCATGGACGATGACAGTCGCGGAGAAGAAAAGGGTAGAAGCTTTCGAAATATGGTGCTATAGAAGAATGCTGAAGATTAAATGAATCGACCGAGTAAGTAATGAGGAAGTGCTAAGAAGAGTGGGAGAAAAGAGAAGTCTGCTGAAAACTATGAAAAGAAGACGGGACAACTTAATCGACCAAATCTTAAGACACGATGGCCTGATGTGAACGTGTAAATGGAAAAGGCAGGTCTCGTATGAGTTACATAGAACAGGTCGTAAAGGACGTGAGAGAGAGGAACTACGTTAATATGAAGAGGTTGGCCGATGGAAGAATCGAGTGGAGGGCTGCGTCAAACCAATCCTAGGATTGTTGACACTTGATGATGATACACGTTAGTAACTTTATCGCTAAACACTGTTAAATACAATTAGATAGTTTGAAGTAGGTTGCTGTAATGGATGTGAAACTTTTTTTGCCCCAGAGTAAAAATGTAACAGTAAATCCTTTAATGAGTAACTGAAAATGAGACCGTGTGCGCAGCGGTACGGCGTAACAGGTATGGAGTCATTCCTTGGCACACACCTTTGCGGATACTTGCTGAGTACTAAGTACATGTAGATAAAAGCGTTGGTCATCTACCTCATGTGTATACAATTGGCTCATCCGAGGGCGGTATTATTCGGCTACTGCATATAAACCAGTATTCTAAAGGTCTGTAAAATGTCTGCTACTCACGAATTACAGCGTACTACTTCGAACAGCATATCTTCCGTCATTGCTCCTCCATCTCATTAGGTTGCCCAAAACAGATATCGTCGAAAGCCAAGTGAGCAAAAATGCCGAGGCCATTTTTGTGTCGTATTACTTTGTAACTGGCAGATAAGATAATTAGATAGATAGATAAGTGTCTTTATTGGGGCGAGATTTATACTAAAAGTTCCCTCTTCCATCTAACCCCTCGTCAATCATGAAGTATAGCATATATATACACATAAACGTTGTTCTAAATACTCAAAAACTATATAAAATTACAATAGAAAAATAATTAAAATTACAATGAGGAAAAAATAATTAAGATAATATGACAATGAATGGGAGAAAATTTGTCTAAGAGATACATCATTAGTGAATTTAAGATGTGAACTTTATCATCTACTGTTTCTGTGAATTCAATGGAGGGTCATGGAAGTGAATAATCTACGTTGAGTAATTCTTCATTATTTATTTCATTGATATTTGGTCGAAGAATGTATTTTTGCTTGAATTTTGGAGCTCTGACTGAATACACAAGGTATATTAGATCATGAGATGAGATGCTGGGAGCTGAACATACGTAATAACTTTTTCTTGTTTAGCTGTTATGACTAAGTGAATCCATGTTGAAGCAGTTGCAGTCGTGTTTGTAGAGTACAGTGGGAGAATGTTAAGGTTATTTATTGAGAAGATTCGCCGAAGATAATTTGTATCGTAAGTATTGGTATTTAAGTTAGCATTGAAATCTCCTGCTAATATTACGTGTTCATATTTCGTTTTATATTCAGATATTACAGTATCCAGGTCGGACCGATTTGGGTGGCAGGTATCATCATCATCATCAAGTGTCAACAATCCTAGGATTGGTTTGACGTAGCCCTCCACTCGATTCTTCCATCGGCCAACCTCTTCATATTAACGTAGCTCCTCTCTTTCACGTCCTTTACGACCTGCTCTATACAACTCATACGAGGCCTGCCTTTTCCATCAGGCCATCGTGTCTTAAGATCAAATTGTCCCGTCTTCTTTTTATAGTAGGGTGGCCTGTATATGGTGCCGATGAGAATCTTTGTGGAGTTTATTTTGACTTCAATGAGTAGACATTCTGGTCTCTTGTTGTAATTAGAATCTTGGAGAAAACAAACTTTGCAAATTTCACTTAATAGATTTATTCACGACCCGGGTTTCAACACATTGTGTCATCATCAGGTGAAAAAACAGAGATGCATTCCAATATGTATATGCACAGGGTGTAGGCCAAGGAGTGGGGGGGGTGTGGCAAGGTAATTAGAATCACTCTTAGCTAGTGTCCTACAATTGAGTCATTCCTTAAGTACACGCCTACGCCACCACCACCTTTCCCAATAGGATCATTTCGGTGGAGAGTGTAGCCTGGTAACTCAACGGCGCTGGATGGTATGGAGGGCTTCGGCCAGGTTTCAGCTAAGGATATGATGTGAAATTTATCCCTTGAGATTATTGAGCGCAGTAAATTATAGTGGGCTGGTAAACTCTGAACATTCAAATGAATAAGTTTAAGTGAGCGCGAGTAGCTCTTTATTTTTTGCGTGAGAAGCTGTCCTGTGGTATAAGCTGAAGGGATGACAAGGACACATGCATAAGAGCGAAATGAGCCCAAACTGTTGAAATCAATTGAATTTTAGAATTATGATGGAAATATGATCTATAGCTATCATGAAGGACATTGTTCACGATTTAATTCTTAAATCTGATATAATAGTGAATGCCCAACCAAATTTGAACTGAGAAATTTTATCCATTAGTTCCATTAACTAGGACATTTCAGTTGATCTTTCTTGCAATCTCAGCGTTCTAACCAACCTCAGAGTACACGAGCCCGGGACAACGTGGATATTATTGGTTGTAAATCTTACAATCAAATACGATATAACGTTGCGAGCAAATGGTTTTGAAGTTTCCGGTCAAGGCTCCTTGCAACACCACACAAGGCGTTATCAGTCCGTTATTTGTGTGGACTCCCTATCATTTGTCCAAAGCAAATATCTAATCATTGCTGCGAGCATATTTATATCATATTCACTCAGGCAGAAACTTTCCTAATCAGGGTGCTGGAAAGATAGGATTTTGGCGAAAAATATCTCTAGTTTCTTTTACCCGGCAAAGTTTTCGAAGAATTATTAGGGATTTATGTTGATTGACATATTGTTCGAAATATTTGAATCCATGACCATGACATATGTATGGTAAAAATCGCGATCTTAGATTATCTGAGGAAAGCTTCCCAAGCAAATCACAGCACGACAACATTTTCCTTGGACTTCAATTCTTTCTATTGCAAACCCCTAAGGTGTCGTGAGCCGTAATTTTGCCATTATCCTCCGAAATGAAAGTTCTGGAAAAGGTAATCAAAACATATTTTCATGATGAATCCTCTTGGAGTCATTAAAAGTATATAGGAAAGGAAATATATTTACAGTGTGAAGCGAATCATGACGTTAAATTTCGTGGTTCGGTCAAAGCCTTTTTCTTTCCTGAGAAAAATAATTACCTCTGTTGAGATAACAGAAATGAGAACGTACGGAGAAAACGCAAAGCAGATGCCTAATCCCCTCGATAGTCCTTTATTCTCGACCCACGCCTCATTAAATCACTCTTTCATAGATGCAAATGATCTTGAGTAAGCGACTCAATACAATAAGACTCCGGTCCGGTAGACAAAGCCTAAACATTCCTGAGGCGTTTCCGTACTAACAAAGGAATTTGGATGCTTTTCTCCTACGGGCCAGATATCGACCTGGCCATCCAACGATGGCTAACATGTATTCCAATTGGTGTTTACCCGATGTGCTGGATTTTTAAGCGATCACTGTAGGCTCTATGAATCAACGCATTCCAGGATGAAAGTGCATTATTCTTCCCGAGTCTCAGATCATTTTCCCATACAGACCGGGGGAGTTATGAATGACGTAAGCCCTCAGAGATAATAAAGGTTATGGCTCATCCTTAGTAGCGTTTATAATCGATCACACTTATTTGAACTCGATACAAAAGAATGGTAGGTTTCATATGAAAAAATCGTTACAAAAATCATCATCGTTGTTTTTTCAGTCCTAAAAGTGTTTGGCTACAGCACTTCTCTATTCATTGCTACCTCATTTAAATCCTGGTACTTCTTCTTTCCTAAATTCCTCTTCATTAGGTACCCATACTTATCCCATGGTCACCTTCGCGGGGATTTTCCTTTTAATTCAAGGTGTAGCCTTGGATTCCCGGATCAAATCGATAATGTGAAACGTATACATATCCCGTAACACCCGAATAACATTGAATTTCATCAGTTAGCTCTACTGCTTACATAAGATTAAACTCCGTCTATGATGTGCCTATCTACAGCTATCCTCCTTGTATGCTTTAGTAACCACCATAAGATGACGGAATAAGAAGCGCTGCAACAAATTTGGAAAGGAATCTCGACAGGGAACGGCATTCGTCCCTCCTAGCCGTATCAGTTCGCCCGAGGCAAACACGGAAGAGGAAAAATACTTTGGGTCCGGATAGGAGTAGTGCGGTAACTTCTACGCTGTTTACCGTTCTTTTAGTCCGCCGGCTAGGAATTCAACGTGGGACTGAAGCCTTCTCTGTGACCCGTCGCTTTTATCGCTCCTCTGGAATGCAGAGTTTTTTTTTTCTTCTTGGAGAGTTGGGCTAGCGGGCGGGGACTGCCTGCGTAGGTCCAACATCGTCGAATTCTTGGAACGTTTTTGCATCGACAGCAGATGCATCGGGTCCCTCACAAACATCATTTTACACTCCCTAGATGAACTTCATGTATGCTGAAACCACTCGAAGCATTTTGAAATATGCATGAGACACAAATCAAATCGTCACGGTTTTATTTTATTCCCATAGAAGATTGGCCGAATTTTGCTGCTTTCGTATTCCATATACCCTCCGGAATTTTCGGTGACGCCACTGGCACTGGAGTTACATCATGTTGGCGCAGTTTATCCCTAATCGTGATCGCTAGTATTACTCAGCAGCTTGGCATTCCGAGAACGTGTGGAATTGCCCCATGCTGTCGGATTGATAGCCGACAAAACCGACAAGCTTGTCAAATTTCCGTCATGCTGTTCGGTCTGTAAGATTTAGTTTCAGTTAAGACACACCAATAATCGTGGTGTCATATTTCGAAGTTCGCCGACAATCATTGCGTGGCTTCCCTTCGAAACAATTAGTTGAGTGTTTTATGTTGGGCTAGGTCGTTCAGTGTTACATCAGTTGGATTAATGTCCTCACGAACTTTCCAGGAGCCCTGTCGATTTGGCCATTTGGGAAATCGACGAGTTTGAAGAAAGTAAGATTATCTCTCCGGTTAGCTAATGGTGCGATGTCATATCATAATTGGTTGATTCCAAACTTCCGTTATGGGACAATAAGGAACATTACAAGCTTATCATTTTCCCCATAAAGTGACAATATACGTCCTTGATCAAAAATCATATCACATATAATAGACATGTATCAATCCTCTTCCGGATCAATCAATTTTCAGGGGATTATTTTTGACGATAGCTGAACAAGGTATGTTGCTCATTGAAAATTTAAATTAATAAAGAAGAGAATTTAAAGTAAACGTAAAAGAAGGAGATAATATGAGATTTTTATATAGCTAACAGTGAGCGATAAATATATGAAGGTGAAGAAATGAAGGTTACAGGGAGTTATATTATTTATAGCAAGCCTATGGATACGTCATTGTTTTCAATGCTATTATCCACCTTACGGCGTCTGATAGACAAACGGTAAAAATATTAATCCCAATAACATAATACGCGTATTACATCCTGTAGCTGATGATATTGATCATCTTTCATGGTATCCTTAACCCCTGGCAGTAGCTTGAAAGCACGGGAGGTCTTAAGTTTCGAGATTGAGGTCCTCAAGTTTAATTGCGATATGATTTCACAGTCTAGCTAAATCGAATAACAATAGAATTGATACAATAGTCTGCACTTTTCTACTTCGTACAAAACTGCGAGTAGTACCGATAAAGAAGTTCACTTTACTTCCGTAGATAACTATTTTCATCTACATATTAGCAATTTACTTTTTACAAGGGAGGTACGAGGTGAGTTCTCCCTTCAGCTACAAAACACCCTCTTCGGATACTGATCAGTATATGCTTTTTTATTGGCAGATTGACATCTTTAACAAAAGATGAGCGCGTCGAAAAAATATCACAACCTTTTTTACCTGTTTTCCTTCCGTTCCAAAATTTCATCACTTTATTTACTGCTCAACCTTACTTACAAATATTTTAATATTACTGATGTTTTATTTCTCACAATATAGTCAAAAGTGCTTAATCAATGGGTAAACTACAGCTCAAATAATTTATGAGCATTTATTAAACCTATTTTACGTGCATAATTTAAGATGATTTTGTAACGAAGTGTTTTTTTCTCCCTTTTTCATACTACTCATTCAGTGCATGCTGCTTTTTTCTATTTAATCACTAAGATTGAGAGTGAAGTGCCTGAATAAGGAAAGTTGTTTAGGCACTGAGAAATTCTTTTTCACATTTAAAACATACTCGGGGGAAAATGTTTGCACCTCTAACTAGCTGTCGGAACTGCGTTTTAATATACTCCCACGGTACAGGCAGTCCATTACACCGTAACTCTATGCCTGATACCCTGCGCAGAACACGAGAAGGCACTTGACGCGGCGAGTAATACGTAGGATCTCCGGGTTAAACTGAGATCACGCCACCCACGATTTCGACTCGGGCGTCATGTTAATTTTCGAGAATCGGCGCGCCGCGGTCGCGTGTTGTTTTCGGGTTTAGGAGGAAAAAGAAATCTCCCTCTCGGGTTCCCGCCCCATCGCTTCGTCCCCCACGCGTTATCGCCTTAATTATCACACAGAGTCGGAAAGGCGTGACGTCGCTCCCTCGCGTGCTTCCGCGCGCTTTCTCCCACTGAGCGGCAGCTCTCTTTTCGAGGAAATCCTCCACCCCACCCCTCCCTAGGGGCAGAAGACTGTCCCGACCAGCCGGCCGGTCACTCTACCGCTGTCGCTTCGCCTCTGGTTCCGCGTTGAATTCCGACCTCCAACTGCCTGCGGCGCCAACGACGACCGCCTCTCCCCAGGAAGTCAGGGGATCGATACGCGTTTGATTAATTCACGCTCTCGGCCGCCTACACAGTTGACGCCGATGAGGTCGGGGGATGGCTGGAAGTGTTCTAGGCGGTGCCCGATAAGTATTCCGGCAGCGGCGACACCCCGTTGCCGTTCGTTGGTCGCCGCCGAAAAGCGTAGAATCAACCCCGACGAGGTCGTCGGCCCACGTTAGGAAGCCACATATCCCGTACATTATTCCTCCGTCTGTAAACGGACCCGCGATTGATCTCGCATCACGGGCGTGGGTGTGGCTGCTTGCGGAGGTGAATGTCGCCTGTGGCAAAACGTTGGCTCATTAGTAGTCAGTTCCGCACGAACGTCATCAGGTTATGGATGGAGTAATGCGCTTCCGGCAATGGGTTCTTCGTCAAGGATAATCTTCGAGGGGCAGAATGGCGCCTTACAGCTCATTCACCCGGCAGCTCTAGGCAGATTCGTCATACCTCACCACATTCATTATTTGAAGTGTATATTAGAGCATTGTTCTGTTTTCAAGAAAACTATTATTCTGCATCTTAACTCGTCGTTTCCAACGCAAGATACACACCATGCAGAGAAGTAAATTTGAATTTTTAGGGAGATAAGATACACACCATGCAGAGAAGTAAATTTGAATTTTTAGGGAGATTCAACAATTACAGGTTTCTTCCTCTATATTTAAAACGTTTGGTCTGATGAACACAATCGACGAGGGAAATGTGAATGAGAAGAATGGTGAAGGAAAGTCTCGCATTTTATTTAAGGGTTAGGATAGGGAAATTGATGACAAAATAACTTTCACTTGTGAGCAATGAATGACGTTAATCTCCATAGATTAAAAAAATACGAAGCCAACTTGACGTTCTAAAGTGTAAAACATAAGCACTTTTTAGCAATTTTACACGAGGCATATATTGCAGGGGGAAATACTAACACTCCGTTATTATTAATAGAAAGCTCTTATGTTGATAATGTAATGGATGATTGGCCTTTGATATTTTTCCATGCACATGAGGGATGGGAAATGAAAATATCGCATGATGTTTATGGAAAAGTAGAGACGGATGGAATGGAGAAGTCATCATCATCATTGGTCAAAAATCCTAGGATTGGTTTGACGCAGCTTTCCACTCGATTCTTCTATCGGCCAATCTTTTCATTGCGACGTAATTCTTCTCTTTTGCGTCCTTCACAACCTGTTCCATGTATCTCATACGAGGCCTGCCTTATCCAATCTTCCCTTTCACTCTTCCCTCGGCGATAGTCTTCATTAGTCCATCGTGTCTTAAGTATGGCAGATTAAGTTGTCCCTTGTTCTTTTAAGAGTTGTCAGCAGACTTCTCTTTTCTCCCACTCTTCTTAGCACTTCCTCATTTGTCACTCGGTCGATTCATTTAATCTTCAGCATTCTTCTATAGCACCATATTTCGAAAGCTTCTACCCTTTTCTTCTCCGCGACTGTCATCGTCCATGCCTCACTGCCGTAAAGAAACATGCTCCAGATATACGTTCTGATGTATTGCTTCTTTACTTGCAAGCATGTATTTCCAGCTGTAAGTAGATTCTTCTTTTGATATAATGCCCCCTTTGCCTGGGCTATTCTACTATTTCTTTCTTGCTTCGTCCATCGTTGGTTACTCTGCTTCCCAGGTAACAGAACTCTTTCACCTCTTTCAGTTTCTGTTTTCCTAGTATAACGTTGGTTTTGGCCTCCTCTCTCTTGCTGCACACCAATATCTTAGTTTTCTTCTTATTGATCTCCAGCTGATGTATGGCCATTGTCCTTTCCATGGTTACTAGAGTCTTGTTCAGACTGTCTCTGTCTCCGCTATGACTGCTATGTCATCAGCGAATCGCAGCACGCTTATTTTTTCTCCGTGGATAGTCACTCCAGAAGACTTCTCCTTGATTTCATTGATGGCTCTCTCGATATAAACATTAAAAATTACGAGAGACAGTGCACAGCCTTGTCTCACTCCTTTCCTTATTTTTGCTTCTTCACAGCTGGGTCCAGATTTAATCACAGCTACTTGGTTTATATGCAAACTGTGGATAATTCTTCGGTCATTGTAGGACACTACAATTCCCTTCAGAATTCCAAGCTTTGAATCCCAATCCACGTTGTCAAAAGCTTTCTCTAAATCCACAAATGCAATGAATGTAGGCTTATTCTTCTCCATTCTCTTCTCTATGAGCAGCCTTGGGCCAATACTGCTTCCCTTGTACCTTTGCCTTTCCTGAATCCGAAGTGATCTTCATCGAGGAACTACTCTGCTTTTCGTTCTATTCTTCTGTAGATGATCCTGGTCAGTATCTTCGATGCATGTGTCGTCAGGCTTATAGTCCTAAAATTTTCGCATTTCTCCGCTCTCTTCTTCTTGGGAATTGGAATGATGATGTTTTACTCGAAGTCCCTTGTAATTTCTCCTGTTGAGTACATGTCGCAAATGGTTTTGTAAAGATGAGTTAATGTCTTCTCTCCTGCATTTTTAATTAGTTTTTCAGGAACATTATCAATACCAGAAGCCTTATTCATCCGAAGGTCCCTTACTGTGGCGTCGAATTCCGATCTTAATATAGATGCCCCCATATCATCCTTTTCCACTTCGCTTTCCTCTTCAATAGTTTTTGGGCTGAGATTTTTTCCATTGTATAATTCTTCTAAATACTCTTTCCATCACTTCACTTTGTCCTCGTTTTCAATCAAAATTTCTCCATTCTTGTCCCATACGGCATTGCATCTTACCTTGAAGTGGTTCCTCACGATCCCGTAGGCAGCTTCCATCTTTCCAAGTGCAAGGTTGCTTTGTACATCTTTGCATAGATTTTCCAACCACAGCTCTCTAGCTTTCCTTGCTTTGCGACTTATTTCGTTCCTTATTCTTTTGTAGCAGAGCTGCCCTTCTTCAGTTTTCGCATTCTTGTACTTTCTTCTTTCTTCAATCAAGTCTAAGACTTCCTCCGTGATTCATGGATTCCTCCTGGCAACTTTTCTTATTCCAAGAACTTCTTTTGCGGCTTCTTGTAGTCCACATTTTATCTTTTCCCAACGCTCTTCCACTGATTTCTCATTCAGGTTCTCTCCTATGTTTTTTCCCACTACTTTTTGAAATGCCAGCTGATGTTGAGCCTCATTTAGTTTTTCTACTTGCCATATATTTTTCTTTGTTTTCTTCAATTTCTTGAATTTTAGTTGGCGTTTCATCATCACTAAGAATGGAGAAGAATAATGTAAATACGAATAGGTTAGCCGATGGGAGACCAATAGAATGTTGCGCCGAACCTTAAGATTGATGTCTAGATGATGGTGACTTTGACTGTACCTACTGTCATTCTTTAACACATCTGATTCATGGATGCCTTGTTCTTTGGGAGCTTGTTCAGACAATGTTCATGCCCTCTTAGGCTTCCTCCACGAGAATTATTCACTTTTTGATTAAAAATAATAATAAGGCAAATGGAGGAGAATTAGAGATGCCTAGGTGGGGTATTGGAAAAAATAGGTTGAGAACCACTAATCTAAAAACTAACTTAGGCTGCGTGATAGAATGGTGGATCTATTATCATCGGGATCATATCTAGGAGATGCCTCAGGATTCCCGCAGATTATTCCACGCTGTGTTATTTAATACGCTAAACAGAAAATCTTGAAACCACTCCCAGGTCAAGGAAACTTCGCCCTCCCAGCTGGTGATGCGAAAATTTCATTCTCGTTTTTACTTACAAGTGGGGCATCAGCTATCAAACCAGCTTTCAAGTTGATGGCTGCGCTTTTATGACACCATCATTGCCTTGAAGGGGACCGGTTTATGCAGGTTAGTTTCATTCGCATTATATTGCGGACAAATATGACCTCGGCAATTAGTTCAGTTTTCTCCTAATGGATTGTTAAGGTTTAAGAGACAGCGGAGATTACTTAATGGCATAAATGGTAACAGCCGTACTGCCATATGTTTTGTATGGAGTTACTTCCCAGAGGAGCTATACCTGCGTAGTCTTTCTGCCGAAAGATAGTAATGACTCAGGAAATATAATTAACGTAACAACAGTTGCAGTCGTTTCCATATTAAATACAGACGAGATAGCCTCTCCTTCGTTTTCTTTCACTAAGTACCTGATTCATGCCTTGGAATGTCATTTCTCATTATTTACTCCTTTTTCGCCTCTTTTTTTTCGTTTCGCCTCTTTCAGTTATCCACCCAGTACCACCTGATATAAAACGTATTTCGTGAGAGAATTAAAGTGAGATATCTGTAACAGCTATTTTGACCGAAACTCATTTTTTTCTTCAGATGAGGTTCAAAATCCAAGGCAAAGAGGCTCCATATAATTCCTAATGTTAAACTGAGCCACACATCCGGCCCAAAATGGTATCAACGCTATGATAGATAAATTAACAACTTCATATAATTGTATAATTCTTTTTTCATCACATTTTCTAGCTAAATGATTCGCAAGTTTGTGCTTTTTCATTAACTCTTCTCTAGCTACATCTTATCACCTTCCGAATGTAAATTCAAAGATAATTACGATGGAAATTAAAGTTCATATAAAATGTACAGATTCAGATTTGTGTAAACAATTTTCAGTTCAGAATTCAGATTTCCGCTACTTTATGTACACGAATAAAAAGTAACTTTATCCTGAAAGGGGAATGAGCTGCTAACATGTGTAGCATTCGAACGATAAATCCTACATTCAAACTCAAGGACTGCGAATTGGCCACGAAAGGCCCTAATGGAATTAGCTTAACTCCTTTATTTGCTTAATACCCTTTGCTGTTAACGCAAGGCATTTAAATTACTTCCGCATTTCATCAACTTAAAAATTATGTTTCTATCTCCATCATAGCGTGATTCTTTCATTGAAATGCTAACAATCAGACAAGCATACGAAATCTAAGGATTTATTATTTCATGGCCAAGTTTTCTCGACAACCAAAATTTGTGGAGCTTTCATAAGCTTGATTTCTTGTCGTTTTGAAATTAGTAGTTAGGGAAATTTATTTGTCTTCATTCCGGATGGATCGCGCAATATGGCTGCAGTACCTTCTTTGGGTCTTTTTTGACATTCAACTTCATTGATATTCAACTGTGAGGAAAATCTGTTACTATTATTATGGCGTTAAGATGAGACGTACAAGGTGTTTTACCATACTGTGAAACTTTTTACTAATGTTGAAAGATTTCTGTGGAGAAACCTTTCTTTTATAAATCTCATATTGCTGTTTCCCAAAATACATTTGTCTTTATTGTGCTTCTTATCCGCGTATCCACTTGTGTGACGAAGGGTGGGAAAAATTGAATGGCACTTCGAAGACTGTCAAGTCTTCTGAGTTCGGATCATTAATTAGCGCGTTTGAGGAGAGGTCTGAGAAGTGTGGGATCACGATAAACCGCTGGAAATCGAAAGTTATTAAACTAGAGACTGGAAAGCAACGCCAAATATTAAAGTTGGAGGCCATTGTGTGGGAGAGAAGGAGCTCTTTACCTCCGTATTTGAGATGCGTTTTGAATGAAATTGTATTTTGTGGCATTGGCAGAAGTAAAAAGGATTCTATTTCCATTCATTAATGACAGGGACACCCAAGTAAATACGTTAAGAAAGGATTAGTGAAGACTTTATAGTGGTATTGTTTGTTCACGGTACTTGGCCTCTAAAGAGGGAGAATCAGCGTAGAGGAGAATCTATTGATACGTGTGTTTGTAGAAGGATGGAAAAGTGCTGGAGATGGCGGAGAAGAAAGGTTTGTGGAGAATTTTGAAGTAGAGGGAGTTTTACCAAAGATATGGGTTTGGAGAACAGAGAAGGCAGCTGAAGAGAGGGAAATGAGCGTATGAGGACACGATGATGCTCCGGGGATTCCGAAAGTATGAGAAAAAAGGAAAGATCCCGGAAGAGTAGAATATTTAGAAGGGAGGAAAGAGAGAAAAAAAAACTTGGATTTAGGGCAGCACGAGGGGGGTAAAAGATTCGTAAAATCTGAATGAGACCGTGAAGGGGCACCGTATCCTCTGCTATGGGTCAGGAGCATAGTTGGAAAAGTTACCAAAAAAAGTTAACTGATAAAAGTTAAAGTTAATATCTCTCAAAAATAACTAGTTAAAGTTAAAAGTTACTTTCCTGAAAAAGTATCTGGTTAAAGTTAAAAAAGTAACTTTTACGTTAAATGTTACTTTTTCAGTTACTTTGGTAAATTGGATGCTGCAGTAATAGACGCCTTGGTGATTTTTTTACAAAGCAAGCACTGAAAACTGTCATTGTGGTTTCTTCCATCGGTATCCTTTGGTTTGAACATTTTTGAATTGGGAATTTTCGTTGTAATCCATTTACTGCCCAAGGTGTTGTTTGCCAGGTTTCCTAGTGTCTGCTGACAGGAATCGACGATTTTTCTGAGGTGGGGCTCCGATTCCGGGATTTTTAAGTTGTCGTGAATGTAAGACTTTCTGACGAATGATGGTGCGTCTGTAATTTGCCGCAAAAGATTGTTCTGAGTGGTAGAAAGTGCTTTAAAGTTAGTTTTTGATATCGATCCCCACATTGCGATGTGAAGTATCCCATAATTGTAAAATTGCCTGGGAAACGGCTTGGAGTTACAGTAGATGCTCTTTTGTTTGAATGTATTCGTCAGGGCCTATCCATTGCATTATTGCACAACTACACTTGATTTCTTAGATACCGTTTTATTTTCCGATTTGTCTGTTGTGCAACCTTTGCGCCCACATTCGGAATGGTCGACATTTGCCAAAAATTAACGAAAAAATTTAACTGAAGTTAGTTTTGTATCAGTTAATGCATAATTTTAACGATTAAAAGTTAACTCTCCTAAAAAGTACCGATTAAATTAAATAGTTAACCCCATTTTTAACGATTAATTTTAATCGTTCATTTTTTTATCGTTAATCCGAACTATGGTCAGGAGGGGCTAAGGATACCTCGACGGAAGGAGAAAAATCAGGCAAGTGATCGAGAAGAGATCAAACGAGAACTGGCCCAAAACCCCATGATTATAGGTAGAATAATGTATCAATGTTTCCCTTCAAATATTCAACGGCTACTTTCCATGTACTTGAATTGCATGTACTAAATTTCACGAGTTTTGCTTCGTTCTAGATGATAATAGTCCATTTTTATGGCATCCCTCCGTCTCCAGGATAAATGTCTTATTTAAATGGCATTTTACTGGGGAGATACATCGTTGATGATCTGTCATGTCAGTCTTTATTCCTGCCCTTCCTATAACGCCCTTCGTCTTCCTTGTCAAACGAAAAAATGTCGAATATCGGACATGCGGTGCTCAATCATGTTAGCGCCACCTTCATTCAGTTTCCAAAATTCGCGCAGAAAGCCGATATCGCAGGGATTAAAATTATTTCCGATGACTTTTCAATAAAAACCCCATTACACCTCGAATATAACATGATTAATCAATCATTTCAAAGATCTGTATCAGATCCATTGGCTGAAGGGTGATTTTATCGACACTACTATTCCCTCAGCTGTTGCCCATCGACGCTTGGACACTCGAGGAAGTTGCATAAAGATACGTATTTCCCTTCAAGATCACAAACGGTCACGACTTAGTCGATCGCTGACGTAAAAATACAGAGCGCTCCGCACAATTCGAAAAGCTGCACGGCTATAGGAAAACACCAGAACGTCACTTTCAGATAGATACATGGAGATTAATTAATCGATAATAATAAAATTTTATCTAAGATTAAGCACCTCAGATGATCTCTAGAACGTTAATTGCTTTCCAGATGGAAAATAGTACATCAGAATGAGGAAATATTATCTAAAAACCACTAAAATTGGTATATTTTAAATTTGTAAGACTAATGTGTTGAAAACTTATCAAAAATCATTCTCCATTTTTAAACAATTTTATCACAGTAATCGATTAGTTATTGGACAACATGAAAATAAAAAGTAATTTACATACTTATCATTCATCTTTATTAGTTTGGAATCACAAACGTCATAATGTCTGCAAATCTGTTAATAGGGCTTTGCCTCAGATTGAGATATATTTAACAAAGGAAGAAAAAATTATTATAAAAGATTATTATTATAAAATAATTATTATAAAAGGGATATATTTGTTTTCAGGATATCTGATGGAACGTTTATAGGAACGTACCTGGACCCTGATTCTTCGAAATTTAGTTTTTAAACTGACTTGTAACGAAACTTTGATTGTAGTGGCTAATTTGAGTATTTACACCGAACCAGTTTGACGCTAGAGAGGGCAAGTCCCTTGCGACGATTGCGTTTCGCTTTTTCAGTGGCCTATTTTATCTCCAACTAGCCGTGATCAGTTAAATGCCTTTTTTTCAAGGTGTCCCTTTTTCAAGGTGCCCTCTGCAATTTTAGTTACATTTTGCTATTAACACCTATCTTCGTAGATACGGTCTCTGGTCACGGGTCATTTAAATCACTCGAGCTCACCGGTATCGTTCACGCTTGGATCACGAGGAAAACCAAATTCGACACGCACTCGATTAAGGTAAGCCACGAACATTTTAAATCCCCGATTTCTTCCCTCCTATCCACTGTGTGCGGAAAAATACATCTCCGATGTATAACTAGTTCATTATTCGATCCATTTCTTGCTTATGAGGGTCAAAACGTTCAATCACACGAAAAATTCATTCCTTTGGCACCAAAATATTGATGCATCCAGCCTTTGATTTTTTCCAGCACCAGGAAATCATTATGAAGCCTTCGCATCCCAAATCGCGACCTAAACCGTTAACCGTTCATCTCATTTCCCCGGTTAGGGGTCGGGAAATGGCCTAAGTACTTCCGGCCTACTCTCTCCTCCACTCCAAAAGGGCCGATGCTTATCAGGGATTAAGGAAGGTCACACTCCCTCAAATTGCATCCCTCTGACTTCGCGTCAAAAATTTTCGATTTTAAATAATGGCAGCCACTCCGGTCTCTTCCTTTAAATTCGGGTGAAATGAGAAAGCCCATCGATTTTCACTTTGATGACAAGGCGGCTATCCGGAATACCGTTAGGGAAACCACTGGTAAACAGCCTCCCACGCGAAGTTCGACTTCGATCCTATTTCCAACGGCGATAGATAAGGCATGGGATTTCCGTGATCGTACCTTTTCCGTGAGAGAACTTTAGAAGCTATGGACTTATTTCGATAGAACATAAGCGCCAATTGCTCATCATGGTTGAAATTCATTGATCACAATTCTACGAACATTATTCTATTTCTTTGTACCTCAGGGATGGCTGAGAGGGTATCTCCCGACATTCCGTTCTCTATCGCAAACACTTGCTGTCTATTTCTAAATTGTAATGCTTGCTCCTCTCTCTTTCCCACAAAAGGAAATAAACATGCATTTAGAGTATCATGTAAATAGAACATAAAGGACTGAAATCGGCGTAACCTATCCAGCAATGACGAAACATCGTCCTTACTGAGACTGGAAAAAATTACGTTTTTAACATCTATCTTACTAATTATCTCTCTGATTTTACCTTTACGATCTAACCTTCTGTAGAATGACGACTTTAAATATATATAGTTACACATCTTAAAAAGAGAAATCAGCCGAGAATTTCTCCAGGAGACTAAGCCTGCACTTCAAACTACAATCAGATTCTTCTTTCAATTTGAACAATCTTGGCGATTCCAAAATCAAACTTACTATATCATAAAAATTCCTACGGATGATAATGGTTCCGATAAAAGTACATCGAAGCTCGGCCGCAGGTGGCTATGCGAAATAAGATGTAAATAATAAATTTCTTGTACTTTTCTGGCGTGTCATTCGAGTGAATTGTTCACGGGTCTTCATCGGGGTTAGGCTTTCCATCTCGGCAGAAGTTTCGATAAACGACTCAGTCATCAACTTCAGATTAACTTTATCCATAGCAAAAAGCAAACAATCCGATGTAAACGGTCACCTGAGACCTGAGTAGCATATCTAGCTAAGGAATTGGAATTTTTACAATAAATAGTTTTGTACCCTCCGATCAAATGACAAGTCCAATAGATAAAGGAATACACTAGTATCCTATTCCTATCTACTTTCTCTCTTTCCCTCCTAAGGCCCCGCCAAACAATTGCATGCCAGTGCCCAAGGTTTATTGCATTACCTCCGCACGAGATGCTTTTTACCGCTTCCGCTGTCCGTAAATGGCCAGCGTCCACTTCCTCATTGTAATCCGATGTAAGCATTCACCAGAAGTTGTTTCCTTCCGTTTATTGCCTATCCGTTCTTTGACAAGCCTCCTCATTATGCAGCAGGAAGCTTTTCCTGCCAACTCTGTCGCCCATCATAAAAATTATTCTTTCTCGTGCGTTTCGATTTCCGCAACAAGCTTATTTCAATGTTTTTTATGTTTCTTTCTAAGGGATATTTTATTTCACCAATCAACATGATACATAAATTCATGTGGTAGTGGCAGTTATTCGCGGGAAGCAACCGACATCAGAGGTCAATCACGCCATCAAGGATAGGTGGGTAGTTGATTAGAGGCAGGAATTTTTCGAGGAACGGAGGAAGAGTGAAGCAATACAGTGGGCACCGGCAGGCATACAAGAGTGGGCATCGGCATTAGCCTGCTCTTAACGAAAGGCACCAAGGGGTTTAACGTCCCATTCGATAGAAAAAGTATTGCACTTCAAAATCTCCCCACACAGCACTCAAAAAGCAATTGGTATGCCATTTCTGCCACAGTTGGGTTTCGGGCCCGGGACCTCAGGATATTAAGTCAATACTGTATTCACTGAAACAATCCTTTCTAATTTCAATTTGCTCAACCAGAATTCCCAGTCGTCCACAAATTTAAATAGATATGGGATTCCAAGTCCCAGCTCATTAGTAGTGGATGCACACTTTCGAGTGATTCCCGATCAAAAATTTTTCGATGCTTTCTCTTATTGAGCCTGCAAAACTACGCACAGAATTTCATGAATGAATCCTTGTGGTTATCAAATTGATATTTGCCACGCTTATTAGACACTGATGGTTTTTTCCTAAGTTACCGCGCTCCCCACCTTTTCTCATTAGGAGGATAAGCAGCCTATTAGATACCCGCCTATTAGACACCTGATATTGGGATTACGCAATATTTTAGGGTATATAACCCAGCTAACCCTTGATTACAACTGTTTGTTGTTCGCGAATGCCTAACCATTGAGTACCTTCGCTTATTTCGTAATTAACGTAAGCTATACCCTTCGAAGGTTGTCCCGTATTCATTAGGCAAAAATTTGTTTGCATCTAGTTTCCGTAGCAGTGGGGTGTGCGCTGGAGCTAAGATTATTACTCATTGTCAGAGCAACAATTATTATGAGCTCATGCATATAATTTTTGTAGATCAGTGCCGAGTACTTCAACAATTTGACGAACACCCTGCGTAAACACCCGTGGTTGTGAAGGCTGTCAAGTTTGTAAAGCTCTAAATGTCATAGTAATTTCTACGTACTGCATTTAAATGAGATAGAGGTAAAAATTTAACACAAAGCTAAAGTTTCAAGCCTTGTTTCTGTAATGTCGACAAATGGTGCATAGAAAAAGAGATCAGCTAATAGGTTCAATCAGCTCAAGAGCTAGGCTCAGGAATAATAAATTTCGTTTCCTCATTTTTAAATGCATGGACGAGTATCGGATATATTTCCAAAATAATCACACATTCTTATTCTTTTCGAGTTAATTCTTTTTGACACTATAAGGGCTCCCATTGTAAATGCCTTAATACGCCAACAAAGTTTCGCCATGCCAAGATAAATAACCAAATTTTAAAATCTAGCGGCTCTCCTTTGCCCGTCTGTTTCTTCAACTCATTCACTACATCTCAAACGCCTGAATCTTCCATTAAATGTCACTTGGCATGACCACTCACTTCATTTTTTTAATCGTGTCATCTGACCACCTCTTCATCGAACGTATATATTTCTTTAAAGTTGCCAAGTCAGGGTTGCCCTAGAAAACCTCAAAACCCCACGTCCACCAAAATTAAATCCGCATTGGAACAAATTCTAATTGAATTCCCCTTTCCAGGCAGTTAAGTAAGCCCTATTGTACTTCTGAAAGTCCCTTAGGCCATTTAAAAGTATGTATACCTCCAAGAGCAGGAATTTTTGGTTGATAAGGCTTACTAGAGACAATAAGCTTCAAACGCGTATCCATCCCTCTCTTGGATACCCACACCGAGATCACCGGGTATCTGAATTTACTCCTGATAAAAAAGGGAGAGAATTCTTTTGCTTTTTACATCAGATAAGATGAAAGTGCACGCATGAGCCGACCACACACAGTTAATCAAGGAATTCAAATGAAAAAAATGGTATGGAAAAACTGAAAAGAAAATGAGCTTGGCACAAATGAATGGCTTTGAGGGGCAAAGCAGCCTCAAACCTGGCCGTTTTCCGAGTTACCCTTTCATGTCGACCTTGTCTATTATGCACACATTTTTGCATTCCGTATTTCCTTTTATTCTATCGTCATGTCACTGTTTTCTGGCTCATGGTAACATTTGCATCAGCCCGAACGTTCATGTCGGTCGTCCTGATCTCAACGGATGTTAATTTCTAGGACTAGCAAATCCCTTACGATCGTGAGAAGCGGAGAAAATATTCCAAGCCATTTCCTTTCCCCGGGTCAAATCAAGGCGAAGAACCGCTACTTCACGACCGATTCCCCCTCCCTCCTCCAACTATCCTCCCCCCCTGCCCATCCGCCGCTGGGTATAAGGGGTGTTCTCTTCCCTCCCGCCCGACGCTGCCACTCCTCTCCCAGCATCCGCTGTCTCCCACCCCCGCGACCTCCTCCACCCCTTCCTACGCCGCGCTCCTCCCAACGGGTCCTCGGGAATGCCCTCAGTCCCATTGTGGGCCCTCTCCCACCTTCCTTCCCGCCGCCCCTTATTATGCGACCGCGTCCCAAACGTCCCGTCCGAAACGGCAGCAGTAGCGGCCGACTCATTCATTCATTCATACCCTCAATCCCGCGATACCTCCACTGGCTGGGAACGAGCTCCGAAAGCCACTCGTCAATGCGCATCAAGAAGCGTGTGAGCACCAAGCGAAAGGGACTGTGAACATTGCATGGCAGAAGGGTTCAAGGTTTATTGTGTCGCAAGGACGCGACTAAACGACAGGACAGAAATTCTATTCTCTGATTTCATTATTTGGATCCGCCCAGAAAATAGAAATCGTTTTTGAGGTTTCATGCAAGTTGTAGCCGGGAATCGAAAATGTGAATTTTAGAATGAACGTCGTATAGGTGAAAATTCCCCTCATAATTTTAATACTCTCAATGTTGAGGGAATCGAGTTATCGTGGTGGCTGGTGTTGGCTATCCATATTCGATTTCTGGCTAGACATTTTTTTCCCTGGAATACGGGACGCTAGCTGAGTGCCATGCTGGGAAAGTTTCAAGGTCAGTACTTTGTTCGTTGCATGAGACATACTGTGGACCCCTTAGCGCCTTTTCTTAAAAGAAGACAAATATTAGGACTTCGTTCCAACCATCTTCCTGCGATACTACCTACACAGCACCCAACCTATCCTGATTGCATAAAAGATTTCAGCTGTCGGCTGTATTCCACGAATAGCTTATTACTGTACTAATCTCAAATGATTTGCATTTTATATGTTCTTTTTGATGTCAACCTAAATCAGGAATAATTACTATAAATCTTTCCCGACGCATCGCTCCAAGAATTCTGTCCGCTTAGTTTACACAAAAATCTATACCACGCGTTGAATTTCTCTTGTGGTGATTCTAGAGTAATTGACCACCGCTCTTGAGAATCATCTGCCTTTTCCTTTCCTCTCTCTCCGCGCTCCCCACTCGGCGAAAGCAGTGGAGAGGAAGCTGAGCCGTTAGGCTGAAAAAACGCGCCAGAAAACATTGAAGAGATGTACCAGATTTTTTGAGACAAAATTGTACCGAAAGGAATCGATCCCTTCAGAAGGAAAGTCAGTAAAACGTGGGTTTGCTCCTTACCCTCACTCACAGACTTTTATTTCGCGACTTATAAATAATTACTTTCAATGATTTAATTGTAGTAATAGTTTAAGTCAATAATTACTGTAAACAAACTCATAATATGTATTTACACACCTCACCTCGCAAGCACAAACTGATCAATTGCATCCGTTAAGTACCTGGATCTGAGGACTCATTTATTGCTTGAAAATGACCATGCATGAAGGCCAGGAGATAACAGGACAGGGCTAAACATCACCCTTATGTAACAGTTAATTTAGCTGAAATGTATGAGCTCTAATAGGAAGAAAATTAGATTGGTATTTCACAAGACAAATATAGGTTATTCATGGTGCAAAAAAACTTTGATCGACGTATAAAACTAATACTCGACTATTCACCCGGTAACCCCGCCGGTTGAAGTTGCCTATTGAAATACCCTGTGCACTATCAGTTCAATCTAAAGAGGGAGCCATTGGTTAGTGTCATTTGAACTCAGTATATCGAAGAGCTGGGAAGGTGTGGTGGCTCCTGTATTGGTATCAAATTCCAAGGGTCCGGGTTCAATTCGAGAGTGGCTGGGGTGTCTTAATGGAATTCCGGTCCTCACTTCAGTGAAGAATTGAGAACAATTGAAGCCAGAACTCCGTCCGATAGTAGGGGCGTTGAATATTCGGATTGTTGGCACATTCCGTTGAGAGCAGGCTAGTACCGACAGAGGGTTTTTCTCATAGTTTTCCAAGAAATCCTTTCTCTATCCAAATACCCATTTACCTTCAATCTCTCCACCTCAGCTAACCGGGCGTCTTCCCTAATAAAAGTGTAATGTTACGCATGCAACATATAGCTCGTAAGGTAGGCAATAAATATGCTAGATATATCGCCCAATCTAAGAAGAGCTCCGCCAACCTATTAAATAATTTTGTAAAATCTGAGAGGGAGCGTGGGATTACAAATAAATCCCACTCATGCAATTTTATTAATAACTTGACAGGTAGGTAATAAATAAGGCCCGTCTACGAAGAGTTTCCGTACCCTCATTTATTAATTTCAAAATAATATGTGAGAAAAAGCTGAAGACTAGAAATAAATCCTGTTCCAGCGATTTTATCTCTTCCAGTCAAAGATAGTTCATTGGCCACTTTTTTAAATCTCTTTCCTCTTTACGTCGAAATTTCAATTCAAACGCACACTGCGTATTTATTAAAAGTTGGAAGTAATCGAATAAGCGCGGTGGGAATAAATTTGTCATAATAGTAACTCAAGCATAATTTATATACATACATTAGGTTTGAAAGTGCGAATTGCGTAATTATGACAGGACTCTTAGATATTTGAGAAAGGACTTTAAACTTCTCAAAGAGGTAGAGATGCGCTGCGAGTTTTAAGCACTGATAGTAAGTAGATGGTACAGATAATAAGGATGGCTGGAATCCTGGCGAAGCTTGAGTGCGAATCTTAGGTAAAAGGGAAAAAGGAGGAGGAGACAAGACTTATAGGATTGAATGATGCGGATCCAGAGAAGAACACAGTGTGAGAGATGAGGGTGTGTCCTGCTACGTGGGAAGGAAATCAAGTCCATCTAGACTTACTAAAACCGTCAGGACATAAAGAGTAATAATCGCTTTCCGCGCCGTTATAGTCACTCCTTACGCGATTTCTCTCGGTTCTTTCGAATTCCCGAGGATGAGCGAATTGGAAACCACACTTATATTTCTCTTTTGAAGGCCACCGAAAGTGTTGCAGAGGCGGGATGCGACATCTGACAATGAAGGACCTGTATATATGGCGTAATGTGCCCCACATACGACGCCTTCCTCACCCCACGCATTCTGAAGCCCTCTCCGCGCAGTGGTTTTGGTGGCAATTCACGTCGCAGGAAACGCTGTGCCCATGGTCAACCGTCGAGACTTGTGTGAAAAAACTTTATGAGCGTCATTGCTCAATGGAGTTCTTAGATATTTAAAGAAGAGTTACGGAAAGCGGTATAATCAAGAGAATGATGCATATGTAACGACAATATTAAATGAAGAATAAAGTAGGATCCTATGCCAATGACCTCCACAATTTTGGACTGTAGCTTCGATCGTCTTTTGCGTTCGTATGTTTTCAGTTTGCCAGAAACACTATTCGACCTCCGTTCAGTCGATCGTGGAGCGTGTAGTTGGGATGACCGCCAATTTTAATCCCTTGGTGGCTATGATATCACGCAAACCATTAGCCTCTATTGAGGAGCCAAAATGTATGATATGGGTCATCGGCCTCACGAACCCCATAAAAATAATTATAAGTACTTTAAATGTATTTACCAGTCCAACGACTTCATGGAGCCGATCAACTCGAATGACTTTATTACCACTTGTTTAAAGTTTCCACAATGCAGTCTTTGACCAGAAGGCTGGACTTAATGCTTTTAGCGACCTTCGTTTTTGGATTCTTCATCCGCTGACCGGAATACCAGCGAGCTTATATTCTGAGAAGCAAGCATGCAAAGCTATAACCTAGAGAGTTTACAAAGATGAATGGCCGGGAATCATTCAACATGAATCAGTCTAACCGTCAATGACAAATCACTCGGTCCTCTGGGAATATTTTCGGAATTCCAGCCGGGGTCTCGGCCATCGAACTGGCTTCTGAGTGCCCGAGTACAAAAAACTTACATCAATCGGACAACACTGTCCCGACATGCTTCACTTGGCTTCTACTCCGTCCAATCGAGGGGGGAATAAATCTCGCGAAGGGCGACTGCCCGTAGGTGTACCGGCTTCCGACGCATTTGGCTCCAGTCCAAATCCCAGCAAGGGCGGATTTTTCTTTGTTACTCGGATTCCCATCTGAGTGCTGCGAGTAGGCCACTTGGGGAGCCCATACTTTGTCCGTTGAATAGGACGTTAATCTGTGGAACTCTGGGCGTCTTTAAGGTCAATTCTCTCAGACCCCGGGTAAATAACAACCGCTTGGCTTCTACTCTCTAAATGCCAACTCAGCCCACGTATTTGTGGATAGGCCTATTCTCACTGGTGCGGACTATTACTTAAAAAGTTAATGAGATACGAAAAAGCAGACATTTTATTCATTTCGTCCAAAACTATAATATAAAGGGAATGGAATACTTATAAATATTAATAAATCCATTATTAATTGCTACCTCGAGGAATACGAAATCGATGGTGCGTAATAGGACCTACATTACGTACACAGCAAAAGTGGCATCATGAATACACATCAAAAAACCTAGGAAACACGATGAATTATCGATCAACGGATATATGAGGAAATATAAGTTTGAGTTCTGGAAAAGGAAGGGTACACGTAACGAGGGGACTGTGATGTTTACTTGGATATAAAAATATTACAGATTATTATCAGCTTAAATAAGGTTCTGAAGCTTTCCCTGCGAATGAAGGTTGTGAATTCTAATCTCCGCCGAATCAAATTCTCCATTGCGACCGACGCACGTTGAGTCGAGTTGTTGTCGAATAAGTTCGAGATGGTCGAGTTGCCCAACGAAACGTCGACAGCAATTGAGAATTTGACCTGGTGGAGATCCCGAAAAGATTTCTCGATCGGATCTTTTTTGTTTTCTCTGGATTCCAAGAATGATTTTGATAGATTAGTTATGTCCATGGTAATGATAGCGTAGGGGAAAATTGGAAGCTATTAGGAAGGATAGACGTCTCATTAGATGCCTTAACCCAGTCTACACTGCGAATGATAAAGGAATAGGATGAAGAATATGGGTGGTCACTAGTCAGTAATATAGAATGGAAAAAATGCTGGGCTGATCATTATCACAATTGTTATCTATCTCGTGCGCTGAAGAATATGAGTAAGGAGCCTTGTAAGTACAATTGAAAATACATAGGAAGCTGAAGAAGTCAGGATTTCCAGATATTCAAGTGGTGGTCAACCAATCAACCAAGGGATTACGGTAATTTTCCCAGCGCCTTCCAGGAGATGAGATTCCTTGATTGTAAAAGGGCTTGACTAAAAATTTAAGTTGGAGGGAAGATATTACAGCAAGTGAAGCAAATGAAGTATAATATTTAAGAAGGAAAACATTTAACATTTTAGAATAACATTTAAGAAGGAAAAATATGAATAAGAACCACCCGAACGATAGAAACCTTTGCCCAGGGAAGAGACAGGGGCTCAATGCGAAAACATAATGAAAAGTTTACTTTGGTGGGAAGACTTTGGTATGTTTACGAAACTTGATATTTCGGGAAATAGTGTTGGAGGCCCTTAATGTGAGGGTTTGGAGAGCAGAAAAGGTTGACTAGAAAGAATGGAAGACGAATGGAGTGTTTGACGTGGATAGGAGTAATGGTAAGGAAGTTGCTGGGGAAATTTGAAGTATGCAGGAGTGGATGAGAGTAGTCTGGAAAGGTATAGGGCTATTGAAGCACGTGATTGAGAAGAGAATGCTGAGTAAAAGTAGGGAGGAAGAAAAACAATACGGTATTTGCAAAGAATTAAGGAATGTGGAGGATGACGGGAGCTGAAAAAATAAATGAAGTGGAACAGAATTTGTGCATTGCGAGAGTGTATGCTACGAACGTTTTCTCGGCAGATACATTCCAAAGGCCTACCCACATACATTCAGCAGATTACTCATGGTGATAATTAGCCATCGGACAAATCCTAAGATATTGTGTTCAGTCTCACCATGGCCTTAATCACAACGCATAATCCATTCCCTGAATTTGAGAGACTTGGCCCTAAATTTCTTCGGAGATGTTAATTTCCTTTCCTCTCTTCTCTTCTCACCAGCGTTCGACTCGTGGTTACGCTTGGGCACGAGGTTTTTCTCACATTTTATCTCATGGGAGAGAAACATCATAAAAATTCGACATTTAAACTTATGGGACAGAGAATAGATACAGGTTTTTCCTCCGTTCGCGTCTGCGGTGAAAAATGTTCTCAGCCTTTGGAGGGCGTAAAATCCAATTCCTCGAACAACCAACCTTACGATTGGTGGTCATCAGGCACGAGAGGAAGGGGCCGGCCGAATCCACTCGAGTCTAAGGAGTCCGGTACTTATGAAAGCAACTCAAGTCGACTTTTTTGACGGCTTCTTTCAATTTTTTAGACGTATTTATCCTCCACGAACCTCACAAAATGAATTAGGCCCGGGCCCTTAAGACTGAGATAGCCAATTCATGGACTCATACTTTTTGCTCGCACTAATTTCTCCCTAAATCAAATGAGCCTATATATCACTCAGTTTATCAAGTAGGCCTCAAATTATTGTAGAACCTTTTCTGAAGTCGAAGCGGTAATAATACTGAGCACCTTGGGAAACTTGTCACCGATTAAAATAGCATATACGGCGCAAATGTTCACAACAAATTCGGAGATAACAGTTACTAAATCCAGTGAGTTGCTTAATAAGAGCTTAAAATTCTCCAAACACCTTAAGGGAGTATATCAAAACTTTTAAATATTTTTGAACGCATGCTTTTGAGCCATAAATCAGAAGGCAACAAAAGTGGACGAAGAAAGTTTGAGAGGCAACGGAATGTTGAAGAGGGTTATAAAGATTGGGTAAGCGCGGAAAAGGGGGAAAAGTAAAGCTGTTCTAGAAAGCATGAT
Organism: Platycnemis pennipes; assembly: GCA_933228895.1. Taxonomy (NCBI): domain Eukaryota; kingdom Metazoa; phylum Arthropoda; class Insecta; order Odonata; family Platycnemididae; genus Platycnemis; species Platycnemis pennipes. The sequence goes on from OW121851.1 coordinate 88,822,482, forward strand.
GGCAGCAGAAGATGTGAAGATTTAATAAGAGATTTAATGTTGGAAATCTTGATTGATTAAGAGGTATACATGGTGAGGAATATAAATTAGAGCTATGCACAAACCTAACAATATTGGTAGAATACTTATGATAAAGAAATTTAAAAGGAAACTTATTAATTTGCAGCGATACAATTACCATCAAATAGGCCATATGCACCTGCAATTTTGAGGGTCGTTTTAGAGACTCTAATTGATCATGTAAAATATTTTAAACGTAATATAATTTTCACATGGTTTTTTCGTTAAATATGCCGTTAAGATTAAGATAAAATTGCCATTATTTCCATCGTTACGAAAAATATCTCTCTCTCTCATGTTTCACCTTCTCCATTGACTGTTAGCAATCGGTATCGCATGCACGAAGTGAGTTTTGCAGCGGTGTTTTTGAGCAATTGCCCTCGTATAACATTTTGTTTAGACTGACATTCTCATACCATAATGGAATCGACTTGACAATGAGTACACAAACTCTGGAGAGCTCTGATCATGCCAAGCACGCTAAGGAATGTGACGTCCGTCACGATCAGTGAAAAACCTCCATCGCTGAGGTCCACTTCTCCCATTCTCTCCCTCTCTTTTATTTGCCCATTCAAGTCCAATCTCACGAATAATAGAGCGAGACAAAAGGGAGAATTCGGAAGGAATGGGAGCAAGGAAGAGGACAGCGCTCCCTCCTAACCTCTCCACTCTCCCTCCACTCTTTCACCATCCTCATCTAAGCCCCTTTCACTTCTTTTACAACCAAATGGCCTTCATGGGGTCCCGAAATAGTTTTCCCGGACAACGGATGAGCATGATTTCAATTGTAAACGTCGGAAGGCAATATGTATACGGTTATGTTAAACAATAGTCTTCAAACTTAACGTCGGATTGATTAGATGAGGGTATATTTTAGCACATACTGAAAGCAGGGAGAGAGAAGTTCACACATTAGTTCCAGCTCCTTCCTCATTGACGCTTATTTCTAACGGAAATGTGATTCCTAGAACGTCTCTCAGTTTTGTATTAGTTCAATGCGCCCGAAGAGGCTTCTCATGGCTCTTGAGTCCGAGATCTTGAGCAGTGACTGAAAGATCCCCCACTTTGCTTAAGTGCCAGTAAATTGATGCCATATAATGGTCAAAGGCACATCAATATTCACACACTTCCAAAGAACCATACGAATTGACACCTTACAGCATTCTTACAGTATCTCCCGCTCTTCCTTCCGCAGATTAAAGTGGGGGTAAATTGATGGTAATCAAATTCGTTTTCTAAGACGCTCCAACTGCTATGATTACATCGCACTGTCTCACGTCACTTAATCCTAAGCTCAATCCTTAAAATAGCAAAACACCTTACCCGAGATGGGATTCGAACCCGCGGCCTTACTGTTATCAGACCGGTTCGTCACCGACCCTACCGCTGCCAGCGAGTGAATTGATGAATATACGCTCGATCCGCATTCTCATATCTCCATATATTTCGTATCCATCACCGATACTGACCATATTAAATTCCAAATCTTAAGTTATCATCGCAATTCCACGTATAGTGGCAACTTAGAAATACGATAGCTTTATCGTGGACAGCTCAGGTGGATGGTACAAAATACAGGGCTTACCGCGTAGTGCTTCCGGTAGGTACCTACATGGCAGTATCGCTGAGTACCTAGGAAGCTCTATGTAGTTAGGAGTCAGCCAGTGGGTGAAATGCCTTTCAAATAGAAAATTCCCGCTGTTTCGTCTTATTAGGTTCCGCTAAACGGCGACGTAAAACAGAGCGATGGAAAGCGAATCACCATGTTACGCATGCAATTAATAATTACGCTTAAATACACAATTTTCATAGGTGTAGTACTTTATTTCACTGCAAACCCCTCTGTGCAAGATGCCATTTCAAATAATTAAAATACGTATATATTCATACCATTCTAATTTGTTACATATTTTTATGTTAAATGCCATAGTTTCAAAGCATCATTTGGTCGAAAAAGCTGATCGAGAGAGAGAGAGAGCGGGGGAGAGAAGGAAAGAGGTGGAAACAGCGAGGAAAGGAAATAAAAATCGAGAAGGTAGAAGTTGAGCGAGAAAGAATTGGAGAGAGCGTGTATAGTTACAAAACGTGGACTTATGGGGAAAAGGATAATAATAGATGAAGGTGTTAGGGGTGTTAGTGGGGAGAAGGTATTATGGACAGAAAGTAAGACAAATGAGAATATTCCAGACATCGTAGGGGAAGAGATTAAGTTCCGGAGAAGTTAAAGGGAAGCTTAGTATGTGGATGGGACAAGTAATTAAAAGCAACGGAAGTCAATAAAGGGTAGGAGAGTCAGGTTGAGATGAAGAGGATAGGGTTTTTAGATGACATGAAGGAAGATAGGGAGGAAGAAAAAGGAACATACACTGAACTACAAAGGGACATAGTGTAGGAAAAGAAACGTGCGTTGGTGTAGAGGGAGAGTCAAATTGGCCGATGAGCAGTATGATAGAGGACTATTGATATAAACTAATAAGTATTAATAGTAAAGATCAATCATGATAAAATACAAAGATAGTCCGAGAAAATGTCTTTATCATTCATGCATTATAGCAAGCAGGTACAAACCGGAGTTGGTGGTAGAATGTAGTTGTTCGGGTGATAGATCAATGGGAAGAGGGTATAGAACCCATTAGGATTGGTAAGTAGAGAGCAAATAAGGCATAAACTAAAAAGATAGAACTTGTTAATGGAATCTGAATAAAGATATAAGATGAGGTATGTAAATAATTGGATGAGGAGAGAGGCGTTGTGTGGTTCCGAGACCCAGACCCTGGAAAGAGAGGATTAGAATATTTGGAAGCGACTTGAAATTGGAAGAGCGGGAAAAAGGCATTTTAGATGGCTTTCAGATAGGAAGTAATGTGAGGCCAAGATCAAAATCAATGAAGGAACGAGATTTTCGAAGATGTATAAGTAGAGTAGATACGTCCCATCAAAACCTGCACTTAACCGAGAGAAATCCACATTCTAATAAAACTATTTCTGTCGAGAATTCGGTTTGGGCATTTTCATGTGGTGAGAAAAATAATGAAAATTGCAAAATATGAGCATAGCCCACGAATAACCTTGAAATTAAGATATAACTCAATTGAAATTGAACGATGGGATAATCAGGCTTCTTCGGAATCACATCTCCTTGAATATCCCAGTAAATTGAGTCCGTGCTTTATAACTTATGCCAATACACAAGCCTCTTCTCTTTACATTGGTGTAAATGTAATTGATTATTTCACCCAGTACTTATGAAGTGATTCGTCATTCAAGATACGAACAATGTTAAAATAATCGTGTTTACCTGAGGGCTTCCGCGCCGTAATTATCGGAAACTCATGTAACTCAATCCGATTGATAGCCGCCATCCTGATGCACTGATTCCTCATATCGTTGGTAATATTTGTAAGTAATGAAATATTAGTAAAGGAAGAAGGTAATGAGTTAAGGAATCGATGATTAGGTGGCATTTGCGGAATATCCTAAAACGCTAAACAGGATAATGGAAATGTAAGCAAGGATGTTGTAGGAGATAGGGATGGACAAAGGTCATAACAAAACCTTGAGAATCGAAAGTTATGTCAGTGTTGGCATTGAAAGTGCTGTAGTAAATTTGAGCGGGAGGAGGTGAGGTTCAGATATTTGGAATGTGCATGATTACCGGTAAAGATAACAAAAAAGAAAAAGGTTAAAGAACAGACATAGCAGAGGTATAAGTTCAACAGAATGACAAGGCTGTTAACGAGCAAGAGGGCTATTGGTCTGAGGAATACATAAATGAAATGCCAAGTCTGGAGGGTGAGTTATGTGAAAACCCAGACAACGTTCTCTGGGTACTCGTAGAGAATTGAGGTATTCGAAATACTGACATAAATAATAATTGGAAAGATGGAATGAATGAATTCAAAACATAATGAAGAATAAATCCAGCCTGTGAGATCTGGTTATATGGAGATAATACAAATGAGATAAAGGAGATTTCAAAGAGATGTAGGTAGATAATTAGTCCGCAGTGCAGGAAGAGAAAAAAAGAGCGACCGGAAGAGGAGGGACAGAAGAGGGAGGAATTTGGATAAGTTCAAAGAACGGGCATGGAAGAAGAGTTTGAAAAAGATATCTTATTAAATAAGATTGTAGATACCAAAGACAGGTCAGAGGGCAGAGCATCTGCGCGGTATTCGTTGGCAATTCAAAGGTATAACAATGATGACGATGAAGACATTGTTACCGAAAGCGGATATTAATCGAGCATTCACATTTACCTATTTTTGTTCGATTACTTATCGTTCGAATCTAGGATTGAGTCATTATTTGATAAATTAAGTGAATTTGGGTAAGCGGGGCGTAAAATTCACAGCTAGATCATCTATCACTCCTGGAAAAAGGATATTTACGGCGCACAAAAACAGCTTGGATTCACTGGTTGCAAAGAAGCTTCTATTTTCCGAATCAATGGTTTCCTTTCGAATAAAACATATATTTGCTTTAACCGACGGTGTAGCAGGAATTTAGAGATTAGGTACCTCTGTCATTTTTCACGGTGGCTGACTTGATTTGTATGTGAGTTATGAATGGGAGCCAACAGCATGAACGTGATCTTCGGTAAACGAGTAGATCTAAGTAAAAAAGAAATCGTGAAACATCAGAGGCTCGAATAGTTTCATTATCAAAACAACGAATTTATTACGTCAATACCCTCCAATACTCACCGCCAAAATACAAATTCGACTCATTTAAGAATTACTGTGCGGTATATTATGACCATTCCAAAGCTTCGGTGCACAAGAAACGTCGAGGTTAATACCGTGGCAGTTTATCACGAATTTTATTAAAACTTTCACGGAAAATGAGTGACAAACACTACGTAGTTCAGCTGACGGAGAGTAGAGTCGTGATAGGAAGATGAAGCATAGCATTTAAGAATTTGAAACTCCCAAAATGTTGCAATATATCAAATTTCAACGTAACAATATTTTCATGATCCCAATCAGAATATTTAATGGAAACAGAATTTAATATTATTTACTTGATTTATTGTGGTTGGTAATTACCACAAAATAATTGGAATTAATCTGAAGTCCTATGTTTCTCGCTAAAACAAAACTCAATAACTAATAAGTACTGTCAGTTTTACGAAATCCATTTAGTGACTGTATGGAAGTAACTACACAATATTAGGCACGAAGGATAAAGTTGAGTACAACATTGGACTTCATTCAATTTCATGTTTCTTCTACATTCAACTTAATTCAACTTTGCGTTGAAAAGAAGGCTCTCTTTGAGCAGTTAACTGCGAATGTTTCTGTGTGCACACGAGCTATTACAGTTTCCTCCTCTGTTTTCCTCAGTCCCTTCCTTCCCACCAAATGCCTGGTATCAAACCTATCACAAACCATACACCTATCTTCTTTGCTGGAGGATCCTCCGCACCCTCATTCTTTGAGATTGAAAAACATGTCTGTGCTGATTTAGAATATGTACCGCGAAAACCTACACGGGTGGCATTTAGCTCGGAAGATGTAACTAGCATGACCCTAACGTTACTTATAAGAGTGCACTACTACCAGGGCAGAGAGAATCAATATATAAACTGAGAATTATTGGCAAGTTACGCAGGAAGAGTTTGCGAAGAGGGGGCTGGAATGAACAAGCGTGTTGATTATACGAGCAAAACCAACGGTTAGAGGTGGTCACAGCTAGCGTTGTTCATTTGAGCAGTTAGAGAGAGTTAGATAAGTTAATTATTGGGCGATATGATTTCGGGTAGAGCCGGATAACGGCGTCGATTATACACTATTTCTCTATGCTGATAACGATAGGCCTGAGTCTGTATGTTCTCATTCCACCTCAAGGATGCAATTCTGAACTTAGTACTTGGTCCCAACATCACTCTTAATTTTAACGCCGCTTTACACGATACAATTTTTGTACAATTTCTTGTACAAACGCTTGTATGAGAAAATTGTACCGTGTAAGGCGGCAAATTGTACGAACACTTGCGCGATTGTCTGAATGACTGAACGGGAAATAGAGCCTGTTCTAATTCCATTCAGACAAACATAAAATTTCGTTCAGTTTATACAAGCGTTTGTACAAGAAATTGTACAAAAAATTGTATCGTGTAAAGCGGCCTTTAGCCATAGCTGGCGTAAAAATGAATATTCATTGCAAATTCATGGGATAAAACGTAATTGATTGACGTTCTCACAGGCTTTGTATCATGTTGACCCAGCATAACCCACAGAAGACTCAATCCATTAGGGTTCTGAAAATGATAATGGAATAGCGTTACGCATTAAGTTGGCTCTCGATTGCCCGAGTGAAACTGGAAATTACACTTTCCCCATTGATGACGAAATGTAGAACCCCTGCAGGATGTGTGTCGCACTTTGTGTCGCCTACATTATTTACTCCCTACTACAGTGCGCGCATATCTTCAATCCCCCGCTGGGGTGAGACGGCACGTTAGCAGAATGGAATGCATCCCGCCCATAACCAGGACTGAAGCATAGGATGCTCTACGTCGAGGCCCAGGAGACCTTACGAGAGAGGAAACTAACCCAGACGCTGGATTGCCCCACGCCCTTCTTCCTCGCCTCCACTTTGACTTGGTTTAACTACCTGCTCATTCCGAGATGATGAGAATAACCTTGCCTGCCGACCATCGCTGATCAGTAGGCTGAGAGCGTGATGAGGATGACATCAGTTTCCCGCTTAATCAGCGACGGCCATGGGAGTGCTCTCTCGCTGAAACAGCAAGAGTAGATAGAGTAGGAGTGGAGTGAAAGTGACGACAAAAGAAAGAGGGGAAGAAAAACTATGGAGAGTGAAGAGTATGATAGATGAGGCGAATGATAAAATGTGGCATGTGTAAGGGTTTTCTGGCTGCGTCTTTTTCACTGTGATTATGGTAAATAGTGCTCTGAGACTTCAAGCTTCCTATCACCCACTAATGTGATAAGTCACGCATAATATTTGCGAAGATGGTCTTGTTGCGAGTAATTTCAGTAATGTCGGTCTTTCTAAATCTACCTCTCTCCTTGCTGGCTTCGATTTGTCTTACGGGGATGTATCGGCCGAAATAAGCTGCAGGGGATTACTAATGAAACACAGACGGAAAGATCGAAGGTATTATATGACGCAATTCGTCGCGTGCTCCACTGATACTACATGCAGATACAGCACACTGCATCACCGGCGACATTATTAACGCTTGCAACTGTGTCTCTTTAATAATTTCCGGCAACTAATTACTCAGCCCTCGCAAACTAGTTATTGTACGATTACATTCCAGAGCACGAAATAGAAAATGCGAATGATGAGAGAACCAAAGCGGCTTCTTGAAATGTTGAAGCGAATAGGTCAAGCGTGAAGCGCTAAAAAAACTTGATGCTTTTGAATTCGTAGCTTGTCTAAGCGACATCTTGACCAGCGTACACCTCCGCTCTCATTTCCGCCCTCCTCTGAACTTCTGTTCGTACCCACCGTAGATCTTGTACACTCTGGTCATAAATATTTCGACCGGAATATTTATGCCCACAATGCGAGAGGGAAAATGTGCCTCATCGTGGCGTCTGGGAGGCGGACCGGGTGAAAAATCAAATGTTCGCAAAATCTAAGCGAGGAAAGACCAGCTAATGAGATTCATGCCAGCCGTAAAGGCTTCCATTTCCCCTTTCTACCGCCTCTATAATTTCATTCCACGCCCATTCTCTTTTCGCTTTCGCCATAAAACCGTGGAGATGGGTTCATGCATTCTTTATTGCTCGGAATGGATGAATTCTTTGCCTTTACCCCACCATTGCCTCGCCCTTCCAGCGAGAAAATCATATTATCATCAAGGGTCAACAATCCTAGGATTGGTTTGACGCAGCCCTCCACTCGATTCTTCTATCGGCCAACCTCTTCATACCAACGTAGTTCCTCTCTTTCACGTCCTTTACGACCTGCTCCATGTAACTCATACGAGGCCTGCCTCTTCCATTTTCCCGTTCACTTTTCCCTCGGCTTCTTCTCTTTCACTTTTTCATTTTTTCGCTATTTAACTTTTCCCTCCCTGAAAATCATAATCGGAGCGAATATGCAACAAAAAATAAGTGGTCAGAAGGTGATTACCCTCACTCAGGCGGAATTTGCTGGCAGTGCCAAAGCACTGAGGACTTCACACACACCACCTAAAACAGGCCATCCAGCGTAAATGGATTTTACTTAACCATTCACTTTCTATTTTTCTACATATTAACACAGTTGCTCTACCCATCATAAAAGCACGAAATAACGCAGACCAATGACATTAATGCGGGATCAGGAAGAATCTTTTCCAACTAATGATTATTAATTTGACCACTTCAAATATAGAAGGTATCCAAATACATATTTGAAGCGAAAGGTCATCTGAACCTTTACTCAATGACCAACTCATGGATGTATTATATTTGCCAAGGAGGGAAAATATAATGTACTGGATGTGAATCATTACAGTGGAAAAAAAATTGTTGCCACATTATCATCCTAAGAGGAGCTGTATGCACAATGAATGACAAGCTTAACATCACTAACAGCCAAACTACATAATAATGCTTGATAATTACGGCAGGCATATTAATCACCATGATGATAAAGTATAAAAACCCCATTTTGCATGATGCACAGAATTTCATAGAGGAAAAAAACTGAGAGAAAGAGGAATTTTCACAAATTACTATGGGTTTTAAATGTGGTTAGGAATAAATGGCTACTTTACATTAACTGTATTATGTATTATCTTTGGTAAGCCATGTAGAATTACTTTTTAGCTCAGAATTGGAGTATGCTATTTCTACTAGAAAATATTAGTGTCAGGGTTGATAATTTTGTAACATCTCTCAAGAAAAGGTTTAACCACAATGTTTGGCTCTGCCCACCATTTGTCTCTGCATGAGAGACAGTCCATTACTGTTTACTTATTTGGTATAGTTATTAGCCTCAAGTTAACTTTCAACATCTGCTAAATTCGAGCTCACTGTAGTATATCTTCTGGTACATCACTTACAAGTGATTGCTCTCCACCTCAATAACCAATCATAACAACAATTCTACTTAAGAGTAATGCCATGCAAAATCTGTTCAATCCACGAACATATGTTGTACTCATACTTGATCATGTTTGGCTTAAGTTAATTTTTCAATTAAGATATCATCATGGTCTTATAGTGAATGAAACAAACTAAGTGCTAGTGATAATCTGCTATGCCTATTCACATCTCAGTCAACTTTTTTGTGTTAATACCAATGAGGGCTTACCCTCTTAAGAGGGCTTCTTGTCTTCATTTACATGGTTATCAAAATGAAATGAAGCCTTTTTTAAAGTGAAAACTTATATCACTTTGAAAATTTAATAATTTTAAAATTGTAGTTGTTCACTATGTACCAATTTACTCTTTATGCGTGTATTGCAATCACCTTAATAAGCTTATGCTTTGCAAATCCCTTGCTTTTGAAAGCTTGAGGCAAATTATGTATACTTTTGTGTTAAGGTTCTTATAGATTTCAAAGATAAATCTGTGATAAAACTTGATCATATAAGATTCTGATCAGCATTCATTCAATCAGTCTCTTTGCTAATATTTTTTTTTTCTTTTTTCTCCAGGTGCTGCAAACCCTTTTGGTAGGGCTATCACAAACCTCACACAGTTTGTGATTTGTTAGGAATAAAGAAAGTGGGAGTTTCATATTAATACCAGACGAGAACCATAAATAATCATTTGAAGGACAATTTTATTGTGACATTTTTGGAATTGGGAGTGAGTCCTTGACTAAATTTGAATTTTAAATATTGCTGGTCATAAATTTTTGTGGAAAAAATTTGGGAAAATTTTTATCAGGTAAAACAACAAAAAAAAAACTAAGTTTCTTTCAAGAGTCAACGAAGAAGGTGAGGAGGGAGGCGGATAGGGGGTGATAGAAGGCTGTTTACAAGGAAATGGGGGATCAGCCAGTAATATGGTGGAGGAAGCACTCCGTACACGCACCCCCCTCTTCCCGCCCCCATCCCCGATGAGACGCCTCCTGGTGGATGCGCAGGTGACTGAAGCACGTTTATGCATTAAATAAGAAAAATGCTGATCCACACGCATTAACACCATCCTGTACAACTGCTTTATTCTGTGCTTCATGGAAGCTCAAAAATAGTTCACTGCTTTTAAGGTAAACTTTTCTTTCAGATGGATTTTATCACTTTTAACCACTTAAAAAAATGTAAAACTGATGCAATGTGGGAGGAATGTGACAATACGGAAGCAAAAAAATGGACAAATTTGGAAATTGATGAGCCTTTTTCACATATGTTTGCCAAAGTTCAAACATCTGTTGAAGAGAGGCACATGGGGTTCTTTGGAACACATGAATTGGCTTAAAATGTCTAACCAACACTAGTTATGGAAAGAAATGATCTCAGTTGCTATGCATCATTTTTATAATTATAGCTGAATTAATAATGTTTTAAGTAAACTGAGTGAAAATAAAGTAAAAATTGAAATGCTTAAGAAATTTTAGAGAAAATACAATTCCCTGAAGTATCTTCCATTTTCTTGAAAACTGATATATTATCTATGTAACCTATTCACAAATAAAAAAAAACTTCAAATCAAGGTACCTAATACAATATTTTGGCAACTTAAAATTTCGTCTTGAAGCTGGATTGCATAGTTGTCAAAAATAATTCTTCTGGTTTAGTCAGCCACCAGATAAATGAAAAATTACTTTGTTAAATGTAAAAAATACCAGAATGCATCTTGAATTTGAAAATATAAATAAATTTTAATATTCATTTCTCCATAATTAGATCAATATATTCTTAGAACCATAGACAACCAATTTATAAATAAAAAGTTTTTCGCATCCTTTGATCTTGTTATTATGTACCCCTAAGCTTTAATTAGGTACCTTCATATATTGATAAAAATGTAATGGTATGTAACAACTTTTTATCCCATTAATTGTATATCAAATGGAAATTGGAGGTATGGTGTACATTACTTATGGCAGCATATTCATTTTATGATGACCTTTTGCTCTCGTTGAAAATCAGTTCATATGTAATGAAATAGGACATTGATGCTTTCATTACATGACATTTATCACAAGTGAGTTTTGTGTTTCCTTAAAACAAAATCTCACTTTCAATCTAAACATCCTAGGATTCAGCTAAATAGTGGGTTATTACGGAAAAAAAAGGATATGATCAAACTCATTTAAGTATGACACATGGGCAGGTATTCCTTAAGTTACCAAAATGAGTTATGCTTATGGGTCTACACTGGCAAGTGTAGACTAGCAGATGAATTAGTCCTGCGTTAGCCAAAAAATTACAGATAAGTCATACTTTGTGCTAGCTGGGATGGTGAATACTTTCAAAGGGAGAAAAATTACGAATAGAAGGATGGAGTCGAAGAAATACTTATTTACTCATATAAGATCGTAGGAAGTGTAGGTATGTAATTAGTAGAGGGATATCTCTTAAATTGAGTATCATGTGTTTACATGCATGGTCTGTACTAGATCAATATAATATGACCCACCCTTATGCATCAGAAACATAATCTTTAATAAAAGATATTCATAAGCACAATGTTCATTGTCAAACAATAGACAGATAATTTACCTCAAGATGACAATGAATGACAATTTACAAGCTACATTAGCATGTGATAGATCTTCTAGTCACGTTCATGCACAAATATGAACCACAAGGTGCCAATTATGCGCCTTGCAGAAATAAGTTACCTAACTGCAATTACAGCCATTAGCAATTTCACGGTCAAATTAGTCAACAAAAAGATATAAAAATTGATGGATGAACCAATATTTACTCACCTAATCACCAGTGCACTTTAGCTTTTAAGTAGTATGATGAAAGGGCAGTATCACAAGACTGATTAAATTGAGGTTCAGAATTCTGAAAAGAGTAAAAAATAATTTCAGACACTGATAAATTTAAGAATAACTACAGTTCAGGAATAATGAGAGAATATAAGACTTGCATCATAATTTTACCAGAGTTATAATTAATGTAATTAAATATGAATCACCTGACATCAAAGCAAGATAGCCCTCATTGGAAAACCAAGAGACGTCAAACTACCATTTTACATGTCATCAATTAGTTACCTCACTTTCCAGAATGATAATAATTACTGAATAGGGATTGAACATGTCTATGACTGAAAAAATCTGGTAAAAAAAAGATGCAGGAGTAATACAAAAACTGAAAAAAAATATTTCTCATAATTAAACATTCAAGAACAAAAGTCATTCAAATGTAAAGGAACTTCCATATAGATGACAGAATACCCATTGAGTAGTCTGTAAGACAATCAAGAGTTATGAAATAAATAATGATTAATTTGAAGGTTTGAAGTTTTATATTTCGATAGCGGATAATTTGCACTTAATTAACACACTCTCCACAGTAACTGTGTTAATTGTATATGCAAGGATTACTAACTATTTGATGAAAATGGGGATTCAGTGCTGCTGCACGTAGAAAATGAAAGATCATTTAGTAACCATAATATTCATTCATTGCTTTCTTTTAGATAAGTTTACCTTGCATCATTTTTTATGCACTCAGACTACACTGATTTCATCAACTGGAACATAGTCACCTAAATATTCATTTAGCCACTAAGTTAATGGCAGCTTAGAGGCATTAAAGCTTCTTTTAAATATCATCTATAATTCACTTGTAATTCAGATTTGGATTTGGTACATAAATAGCAACAAAAATTAGTTCCATGGAAAAATCACCAACTTAAAAATTATTTTTTTACTTTATCTACATGCATTTAATCTCAAATGCGTGCAGATAATCACAACCAAGAATAAATATCCATGGCAATAATTTTTTCACCCTCATAGAATAGGCAGCATTGGCATTTTTCAACTAAGGGGTTAAGGACTCCATCCTCACTACCAATTTTGAAAAGCTACTATTAAGAACATTCTGTCCACTGCTTTTCCAAAAAATAACAAACCCTGAAAGTGAAACAAGGATTTAGGCTGCAGGCTATGTTTTTTTTAGAAAATCCTCATTAAAAGAAAACACTTTTTTATAGAATTTTGATCAAGGCCCAGAAGGATATCTATGAAAGGTACTATCTCGAGAAATTATCAGCATCCTTATTCCAAGAAAATACAAGATAAGGTCAGATGGAAATTGGCATTCAGCCAGCAAAAGGATTATTTTTAAACTGTTATCTTCTTGATCGAAACCCCACTAAAGAAACTGGCTCAATTGCCATTCTTGTGTCTATATTTTGGTGGATTATTTGGCTCTAGAAACAGGCAAAAAAAACCTGTTACATCAAGTTCATACTAATAATTATTAACGGAATCATTCTTGATAATTGATGCTGTAATAATTAATGATGATATTCTAACAGAATCGTATACCTAGTGACTAAGCTGGTTAAAGTGAAGAGATGATTGTATATTCTAAGGGGAAAGACAGAATTTTAGGAGCATTTTAATGAGATACAAACAATGAGTCAGGGAGTTGATCAAGGAAGGATAAATTGGGGCAGACAGATATTTGACATGAAAGCCATAGGTAGTTACATAATTACACACATATGTAGTTATAGAATTAACACTGCAATTCCACATCGTATAAGATTTATTGAACGTTTGTTCACATGACTGGTTTCACCGCAGACCTGAAGATGCTACTCTGCAGCAAAACCGGTCGTGTGAACAAACGTTAAATAGGTATATCTTATTTCATGTGGAATTGCAGTGTTAATTCATCTTTCCCAGATATTAAGGAATTCCACTAAGTATGGCCTGAAACCATCATCTACGTCACTATAAGACGTTGTTTGACATAAGTATCCTTTGTAACTGATCACTGATAGGGAAATTCTGATGAATACACTTTGACCTTCAAATTAGCACCACTTTTCATTTATAGTGTAGGTGTAATCAGTTTGAAGCCTAGTCATTTATAGGGTGGATCCCATTTGTAATATGGGATTAATGGGTTAATATTTTAATATAGCATACTTTCTTTGACTGAAACAATTATGCAATTTAAGATATGATGCATTTTCAAGCTTCTGCAGTAAAAAACATTTGTTTTGCCTTATATGTGCTTGCTTTCCTTAGAATCTGAGCTCATTCTTTGGCTGAAGTATACTATACTTGCTTAAAACTTAGCTGAAGACATACAACACTTGCAGCTTAGTAGATTTAGCAGTAGTTGACTCTTGTGATTAATGTTTGTGATCAGTAAGTCTGAGTGATTAATAATTTCATCATCAGTGTTTCATTCCACCACTGTTTCAGAAGGTGAAGTACCAATGTCTGTTAACCAAAATAGCATATTTTTTTATTGTTCACTGAAATTAGTAAATCTGGAAAATTAATTTAATCTCTGCAATTTTTCATTCTATGAACTTAAGCACAGAAACATGTTCAACTTGAATTATTTAAAGTCACTGAATATGATAAACAACATCCTCTCTGCTGCTAAATTACTTGCAGAGATAAAACATGCCAAAAATCAAGTTCAATTGAATGTCAACACCACTGCCAATTTCCTTTGTAATCTATTTGCAACAAACAATTACCTTTGCCCTACCTTTGAAAATATTGTATCTGGTTAAAATTTTGGACCAGGAGTATACAGTCATGTCTATTATCACCATGCATGTTAATCGCTGAATGATTTTCTCCTTTAAATTTATTCAGGCCAAATTCCGAAGGATGGTAGAGGAGAACAAAGGGATCCCAAGCAGAATAGACAGTGAAATGCAGGGCATCATTGGAAACTCCCAAACCGCTGGCGCCTCCTCAAATACTGCCTCTCCATCCTTACCAGCCCTTCCCAAGAGACCAACCACAGCGCCACCGCCAATTCCTAACTTAGCGGTACCTGGTTCACCCTCATCAGGGCCAGGTCCCCCTCCACCAATCAACAATGCCACATCTATACCAACAGCAAATGCCAGTGCCATCAGTTCCATCCAGAATGACTCCCACTCACTCCCCCCCACTCCCGCTAGTGTCTCCTCGCCGATGCACAAGGGTGCCATGGACAAAGTGGCAAAGGACACTGAGGAACCCTCTTTACCACCAAGTACAGATGGAAATTCTCAGGGCATCCCAACATCTTCCACAGTGGGTAGTCTTTCACCAGCCGCCTCCTCAACGGCAACCAATGAAACCAAAGATATGAACGCAGCTGAGGATGAGTCAAAGACGAGTGAAAGTGATCCAAAAAACTTGCCTGAGTCAGAGCAGGGGGCAGCAGTGTCAGAGAAGGACGCTTTGGGGCCAAAATCCCCTAATTTAACCAAGTTGGGGGAAAGTTCATTCAGCCGAAGTTGGAGAAGGGGTGACCCCAGGGGGAAAGATGGGATTGACTATTATGGGGAGGCAAGGAGGATGGACAGGAGAAGGGATGAGGGAGAGAACAGGTGCTGCCGGAGGGCCCGTGAGGAAAATGAGAGACTGAGGAGGGAAATTGTGACCCTAAGGAAGTTACTTGGAACAGAGGATGAGGAGGAGGAAGGTGCTGTGGGTGGAGATGTGAGAGCTATAGGTGATGTGGGAGCTGACGGAGAGGATGGAACTATGGCACCACGCCACCGACGAAGGCTCCAGGTGATGGAGCTGGAACTACGCCATGCCAAAGAAGCTGTTGCAGGTTTGTTGTAGTTCTAAAAATTACCTCTCATGCTATAATTTGCCTACTGACTCCTTCAAAAATGTTACTTTTGTTGTGATGTAATGTAGGATAGGATTAAGCAGAATTCAAGAGAAGAAGATAACCAGATTGTAGTCTTCAGCTCTCAAAAGTTTAAAGCTTCACTTAAATCATAAAATATACCTATTTGGGTGTTTTTACTACCCAAGCCTGTGTTAATTTGATTTGGTAGCTAAAATGTTGCAATACTATTTGGTGTTGTCTGGACTCTTAGGTGATTTAGTATCATTTGCCTCAATTGCATTTTTAGAATGACATTATCACTTCAGTGACTTCCCCACATTATCATTTTAGAGGCTGCTCCACTGGAGTGTTAAACTTTTCATATTTTCCACACAGAGGAACAGCACTGTGTGGCAAGCTAATATTGTAGTATCTACAAAACACCAGCAACAAGATATAGGTACTATTTTTTGTCAAGTATTGAGTATGTCACATTACTCATAGTCATTTTTCTTAAGCCAATTACATGTGGCTCAATTAATTTTCCTTCATTCAGTAAGTTCCTCATACATAAATGTTGCATAATTTTCTTTGAAACTTGACTAAGCTTTCATTATTCTGGACAAAATCCATTGCTCAAGCTTCAGGAAGTTCATACCTTTCATTGAGCAGACAACCTTTCATCTATTCTTCCTAAGTAGAGAGTTCCTCACATGTCATTTTATCCTTCATTAATGATTTTATTGCCAAAGTGAATATCTATGCATGTAATTGCTCTATGTTATGATATAGGCTATTATATGATATGTTTTATACTTGTTGTATGGACCTGACTGTTTGTAGATTATGGAAAGAAGGATTTTTAATTTTAGTCTTGAGCATCATATTTTCAGTTATTTTTAATTTGTGTCAATTATGAAAGAAATTCCCACTCATGTCACCCATGTTTTTGCAGAAGATATACTATTTATCCATATTTATTAAGAGTAAGTATAGAGTACACCCATATTATATAGACGTGTAGTCTAGGACATGTTCAACACAAGTTCATACAACTGATTGTTTAAGCTGGGGATACCAAGAGATAATTTAGGCAATAAAGGGACAATAATGCTAAACATCAAATGTCTGGAATATAAGTTATTATTCTTTTTTATTTTTTTGTTATTTATATATTTTAATTACGATTTGGACTGACCTGATGTTTTTAATATGGTTAATTTGATAATGTCTTTACATTCCAACAGAGCATTTGACATTCAAAACCAATTATGGTTAATTTAATTTCATTAATCTGCTTTATCAATTGCAAATGGTTGTTCATCTCATTGATTCTCCTGATAATTCTCCTGTAACATCTATGATCTACAACACAAGCAAAGGTTCATATTGTTCTTTGAACCATGTAAATTTTACCTGGCTATGTATTTTTCTTCTAAGTTTTAGTTACATTTCATAGTTTTAAGGATGTATTTATATGCACTTTAATTTAAAAAGGGCTTGACCCATGAACTGATAGAACCTAATACATGTTTTTTTTCCAGCTTTGAAAGCAGATAGAAAGAGACTGAAAGCTGAAAAATTCGACTTATTGAATCAAATGAAACAACTCTATGGAACTCTTGAAGATAAGGAGAAAGAGCTCAGAGATTTTATTAGAAATTATGAGCAGGTAAATAGTTTAAAATACTACAAAGACAGATTAACTCATGAAACTCACCGAATTTGATACCATGTACTCCAAGCATAGAGGCCACTCATGTAAACATTGTTTCCACACAAAGTGCTTCTCTAAAATTGTAAAACAAGACCTCTGTGTGCTTATTTTCAATGGAGAGGTGATTTTTTCTATATTATTTTTATAGATGATCCATTTATATCGCAAATATGTGTCCATGTAGATTGCTTTTGCAGCAACCTGATAAGATACATATTACATTTCTGTAAGGTTGCATTTCATCAAAATGACAATGTTAAACAAGCAACAAGTCATTTTTTGTAAAGTGGACAAAAACTTTATAAAGCATGTAAATGACCAATTTCAAAACCGTAATACCGACAAGGATTGCATCACTCATTTTCCTACAAGAACTGACATACGTACTTATATTATAACTAATGATTACATCTTCAGTGATCCTAAATCTTATCATGACTATGATACTTTCTTCATCGTCATATAATTCACAACTGCCATGATTACACTAATGTAAGACAACCAAAATACATTTCTCCCAAAGGAAGACAAGCATGGGATCACACAAAACACATCTCTTCCATAATTTTAAATGGGCAAAATTTAGTATTCTTCGCAGTGAACCAGTAACTTTTAACAAATTAATGTCCTTTAAAGCATCTTCACATTATATCCTTACCTAGTGCAGTTGAGATTGGTCCGCTTCAAATTAAGCTGTGTGTGATGGAGGGATGAAATTCATCATGCTTTGTTAAGTTATTCTTGAGAATTATGGCAAAAATTTATTAAAGGTAATAAACTGACAGTGACAACAGAATCAGGATACTATAACCTTACGAGAATATACCTTGTATTGTCCATATTCACAGCATGGATTATGATATAATAATGCAATAAATGTATGACAGACTACATAAATCCCTTACCAATTAAAAATAGTCACAGGATGATACCATGTTTAGAGAAAATCTTCAAGTAGTTGCTTAAAACTATATGACCACTTAAAGACATCATTGGAGTAACTCACTCAGGTACCCCACATATACTCCACCAACACAAAAACGTTAGAATTATGGAAATTAAAGGAAATCTAACGAAAGTGGCGTGCACTAACCATAAAACATTATACTGACGTTTTTCTAACGTTAGTGTGTTGGTGGGGTACTGAAATAAATATCTCCCTTTCAGTTGACTCTGCATGCAAGTGATATCTTTGAAGGTTACATATATGAGTATACTCCTGTTCAAAAACTTTAGAGAGGAGAAAAATTGTTTTTTACAGAGATCAATTCATTTGGTGATACCTTACTATATTTTAGAAAGCACACAAACTTCTCTGATGTTTTCAAAACTACTGATATTTCATTTTATTAACACTGATGGAAAATGTCGATGGAATCTCTCAAGAGTACATATTGGCACAGTGATAAGGAAAGATTGAAAAGGTGACCTATTTTGGCTGAAGAAAGGACAAACGACCTCTAGATGAACCACTATGTGAACTAGATATTTGTATTGCCTGGCAAAATTTACGGAATTTATGCAATAAAGTAGGTGCACCAGGCTTCCTTCCATTCTGAAAAACTTATCACCCTTACATTGGTCATTGTATTTGACTTGAGATCACTGAGACTTAGATCACACACTGATATAACCTTATATGCTATTAGCTCCATTATTTTTAGTAACACAAACCCATTAGTTAACAAGAAATATTTTTTCATTCGTTCAGTTCAAGATTTTACAAGATAGGCTGTTTTCTAGTTTCCCGTATTGAGGAAAGTTCAAATGCCAGCAGTAAAGGATTTACTAGAGATCTTCTTATATAATAAGGGTCCCATATGGGAAGTCCTTCAAATGAATCATCTTTATCGTGGAACCAAAACTTAAGTACCCCTTATGTCTTCCAAACAGATTTGGCTAATGCCGACACCTGGTTCACCTCTTCCCTCCTCCCAATTCCTGAAACTCTTCAAGGGGTCTACATTACCCATCAATTACCACTATTTTCCATCATTCCCCAAATAATTACTTCTATGATTGACAAATTATTGATTACCCTTGAAAAAAATGCTGTTGGGAAGTATATTCTGCCACGCAATAAGTACTCCACTTTCACTCATCTAATTTGATTCTAAATTAGTTCTGTCAACTGAAACATATTCCGAGGTAAAGAATGGGCTTATTAATCCAATTTAATGAAATATTATTTTATGAAGTCGATACAATTTGCTCAAGCTACAAACAAAAGCTTCCAAGGGGGAAAATTTTAGGGAATAAATTTGTCTTCCTTTTGGGTAGAAATGACAATTACCTTTGGATAATATAATGTGTATAGTAATGTTTTGTCTAAGATTTTATGACATACTAAGCAATATACTATATAAGGTAAAAAACACCACTTGTGACACTGTTGTAATATCAAAGGTTTTAAGAAAGCACCAAAACTGTATCCATTATGAGAAAAATTGCATGCACTTGGTAGCAAAAAGCTTGTGTACAGGAAATAGCAGATGAGCAAAAATTTAACGAATGTCATTCACTACATAGGTAAATTGTTTCTCAGCATTGAAATGATTCCTATGGCAAAACTGAAATTTCAAATTACTGTCAATGAAATTAGCCAAGATACATGCATTCTTAGTACACATCTTTGTGAAATCTAGAATAGAAGAATGAATAATTTCATCAAGCTACAAAATAGGTATGATGGCTCACTTTCAAAAGAGCCTCTCTATTATACCTTGCACAAATTCCCTCCGCCACAGACTAATCCCTCCTTTATTAATGGTATCTATAAGGGTGTGACCTAGTCAAACAGCTAAATATTTATTAAAGTATCTATTCAATTTCTTATTTCCTTTATATTTTTCCGAAATGCACTATATATTTTTATAAACAATATTATGGCTATTTGCCTGTTTTAAATTCTGCTGTTTGATAACAAGCAGTTTACTGCAAAAAAAACATTAAAAATAAAAACATTCAGTATTAAAATGGCTCAATGGTTTTTGAGATAGGTAGGCAATCAATAATACATTCCAATAAAACTTAATTAGTAGGTACCTGCCAAAGACACATTAATATTGTTTTATAAGGTGTAAATTCATTGTGGTATGTTCCACGTGGAGCGGGTACCACGGGTACCCGTACACATAGTACCTATATTTTTGTGTATGCTGATTATTTTGCCAATCTTATGTCTGCTGCTTTTGCAGCAAATATAGTTGATGGTTTTAAGTTTAAGAACTAGATAATGCATAATCAAAAGTATTACATTATAATTGTTGTTAGCTCTATCCCCAAACTGTGTGGGTGATAGTAGTGACTTACCTCTCTGATTTACTCAGACTTGAACAATAATTGCCATAAATCATTTAAGCATTAACTATGTTATGTTTTAAAGTCAGAATATGGTGGGCGCATTTACATGCATTCATCATTTCTTGGTGAATTCAATGAGAACTAGTTAAGAAAAATCAAGGGATAACATTTTGTTATAAAAACTAGTTTGATATCTGCCAAACTTTTCATCCAGCAAAGTGCATAATATTGTTTATGAACAAAGCTTTTTCCATAAGTACTTAACAATCACCCAACTGTCCTCTGTATTTTGAGGGCATGTTTTCACTTTCTTTCTGAGAATTGTTTTAACCAATACTCACCTCACAGTATACAGGTTGAAACAAGACTAATGCACCCTACCAGTCGTACTTTAAAACAAATTGAAAGTATGGAATACTGTATATTATTCAAATTGTGCATTCTCTATGTGATACTCCACATATATTAATAAACAGTTTCATCTGGGAGTCTATAACTTGTCCCAGACTCCTAAATGCTTTTTGGGTTAGCACAATGGTCTTCCTCATAAATTTAGATAAACTAAAACAAATTAGCTGAGAACTGTTGTTTCATTTCAGCTGTGAGTAGAATATTTCATTATTTCCAATCAATTCTAACAGTATTATATTTGTGAACCAAACTTTCATACTACTAAAATGTATGATGCAGTTTCATGGTTCGTACATTAATTTATTGTAAATGATACAACTTGACTGTGTACATGTTATGCCTGAAAATTAATGTTTTAATGATAACATTATTAGCAATAATTGCACCCAATTATAATGTAAAAGTTTCCATATTTGGTGACATAAATGTGAAACCATATGTAGGGTTCCCAACTTTTCATTGTTTTGAAAAACTGAGTCATCTCAATTTAATGTCATTACCTCCTGACTTCATTGTATGCCCTAATGTACTAGCATACTTCAAGAATAAAATGTTTTAAGCAAATGTACCAGGACTACTTTTTTCTTTCAACTTTTAATCTGGTACTCAAGGATGCATAAAACTCTTGACAGTTATCTTAAAAAATATTCCAAAACAAAACCTCAACGATATCCTTCACGGCTTAAACCAAAGTATGGAGTAAAAAAATCTGTACTGAATCTGACATAGTGAAAGCATGAAGATATCATTGTGGCCAATAACCTCATCCTATTAAAGCATTACTTATTTCTTCCATCACCTTTTTTTAATGGGAAAAATGATACTGATTATTAGAACTCATCACAAGGGGTTTTATTCGTAATTATCTGTTGGGAACCTTTACAATGGTAATTTCAATTTGTCCCAAGCAATATTAAGTCTGGCTTTTTGCTTCCAATAATTTGGAAGTATTTTAACAAAAAATTATGCTTAAAATTTATACTGTTATAGAAAAACAATTTTTATGCATCTTCGAACAAATGCTTTCATTCTATCTGCTTTAGAGGATGAGAGAAAATGAAGCTTCACTGCAACAGCTGTGGTCCGAGAGAGAAGAAAGAGAAAAAGAAAGGTGGAGGTTATTGCGCCATGCCAAAGACCAAACTGAGAGAGGAATCACACTAGCAGCACAATTGAGTGCAAGGGAGGCTCAGGCAAGAGAACTTCACCAACAGTTACAGGAAGTTAGTAATGCACAGCACACACGCACAACTGAACTTTCAATTTGAATTCAAGTGATGAGATAACACATTAATTAACATTTTAAATTATATTAATGAAATAAGTTGCCTTTAGGCACTATGGAGATGCAGGTGCTATTTTTGCACAATTTTGTGTCTAGATTAAATGTTTGATTTCTCTAAAAAACTAGCTTCTCTAATAAATTGGGGTTTTGGTCATATCCACCTAAGCAGTAACAATCCAGGGAGTGAAAACATAATCTGAAATCTAGAAACATTTTTTTATGAGTCAAAATGAAAATACTGAAGTTGACATAAATGATGAGTTGCCTGGGCTGCTGGTAAGCATTTCCAACTTTAAATATGAACTTAAAGCTTTGCTTTCTTCTTCAAATCTTAAAACTCTCCCACAATTTTGTTTTACTCATTGTTTGACAACCTTTGAATGTTCATGCAGAGTGATGCTATGTATTACAAAACATCTGAGGAGCAATCCCATTCATTTGAAAACTTCCTAAATATGTTTATCTTGTTGGACTTCACAGGTATCCCTTTTCATGCTTTGTCTTGGCTATCTTTTATGTTCATGTGTGTCATTTTTTCAATACTCTACTTGTTTAAGGAAACTAACAGTGATGTGCCATTATCTAATTAAGAGCCAATCTTTCAGAATTATTTTCATTGTATGGATGTCTTTATCACTGTGGTTAATGGATTTTTGTACACAAGATAGTCACACAATGCACTAGAGTAGAATTGCTTTGTGATATTACATGGATAAATGTGCATGACCAACTAACATAAGTAAATGCATGACAGAAATTAATAGCACTAAAAATAAAAGCTTGCAAAGGATTTGTGCACCTGAATATTTCTGAGTCCCAAATGTACTCATGAGTACAAAAATATTCATTTGTAAAGAGAGAAAGAGAGTTTTGGAATACTGCTGACATTTCTGCTCATATGTTCAAATTCCCATTTCCGCAAAATTTTAATGTGACTAGAAGTACATAAAAAATCAATTTTGTTGACATTTTAAATTAGAAATCAGGTGATATGATATCATCCTGTAGTAATATTACAAAATAGTGAATGTCATGCAACTAGTTTTTTGTCACTAGAGATTCCAAATTATGTGTCTCATGTATTCAGAACACTCCCAGCATCTGTAATGATTCCGCTATGATTTCACTTGCACTAATGAACGAAAAGAAATTACATTACTAAATTTTAAGAGTGATGAGTGAAACTTTTTAATAGAAAAGTAACATTATACTTTCTCAAGGAATTTTTTTCCTTTAATATAACATTTTAACAATCTCACAGTGTAAAAGACAACTGGTAACAGCACAAGGAACATGTGGCTGTGGTGCATCATCTGACCAGGAGTGTGGGAATGGATCTATGCACAATTGCCGTTTGAATGGCTCTGGAATGGTAGGAGGGTTGGGAGGAGGAGTCACACCTACAAGTGGACAGCCCCAAACTCCTACAGGGTCTGCCTCAGTTCTTGGTGTGACAATTAGTGGAGAAAGAGGAAGCAGTGCTGACTCAGGAGTTAGGGGAAGTTCAGATCGTGAGTCAGTGGCAACTTCTGCTGGAGGAGGGAATCTTTCTGATTCCACAACAGAAGGTAAGCTAAGAAGATGATTGCTAAAAATTTCAGAACCTGGTATCAGATTTGTTGAGGAGCTATTATTCTAATGAACATCCATTAATATAATCTTCACATACATTTGGTACAGTTTTCCAACCCCTGCCCAAGTTACTGTCCATCATACCTCAAGGTACATCCAACAAGGTCATACCCTATTTCAGAATTTTCTGAATGCTTTTCTGCCAGACTATTCTTAGAACATCTTCATACTTTTTCATGCTACTATTTTTAAACTTGAAGATACCATTTTTCTCTTAAGTTGGATTTTCGCTCGCATCATGAGAAAAAATATCTTCATGGAAGTATACAAGCATAATGCTTTGAGACAGATTTACAGGTACAACAAATCAACAAGAGTGAATATAGAGGCAAATTAAGAGTGATCAACTGTTGGACTAAAATATTTCAAATTCATTTTTTCCATGCATAATCAATCTAAACCTTTATGTTTCACAAGTACAAACAAGGGTTATTACTTCCAGAAATTTCCATTTTCCTTCCATCCGTATTTCCCAGTCTTTTTCATCAAAACCTCATTTCCATGGCTTTGGTTTACCATTCTCTACCACACTCAACAGCACATAATTAACATGGCCTCTTCAGTAGGATAACCATCATGAATAACTTACGAATGTAGATGGAAAAAATAGTTGAATGAGGAAAAATGAGAATAAATTTATTAAATCATGAAAAATTTCAAAATTACCTTTAGGTGAGAGACAAGCATGAGACCTATGTGTGTAGATAGCTGGGATATTGACAAAATGGTTCTGGTTTCCAATCTCTGTGACTGTCTTTCTACACATTTCCTCCTTTAATCCAATAAGTTCTCTCACTCATGCCTAAAGCTATGAGAACAAGAAAATAAATGATTATTCAGTTGATGTCACTTCATTGTTAATCACTAGTGGAGCTATAAATGAACTGACTTCGTAATCCTCAGCATATGAATGTTCGTGCCTGTAGGCTTGAGTTAGGATGAGCTATACCTTCAACAATCAAAGCTTCTCATGAGTTAATCATGATGCTGGGGATAATTCTGAGACTTCCATCAACTATTTAAGAGTATGCCAACTGTTCTATCAGCACTTGGGGTATGGTAGAAAAATTTCCAGCAGGCCCATGTATCAGCCCAATGCATTTTTTATTTTTATATACCTAGTAAGATATTTATGCTGCATACTAATGGACAGGAAACAACCAATTGAACTTTTTTGGTATACCCTATTGAACTTTTTTGGTATACCTACACCAGTGATGGGCAAACTACGGCCCACGGGCCAGATGTGGCCCCCTGAAATGTTCTATCCGGCCTGCGCGGCATTATTCCTAATCCTAGTTCGATCCAAATTATGAGAAACTTTTAGAAATGCAGTCACAGTTTCATTCATCACATTCTCTTTCATAATCTTTCAGCCATTAATAGGACTTGGTATCACAAAAAACACAAGAATTTTGTAAAATATCATTTTTATTTTTTAATAAATTTTATTGGCCCGCCTTAAGTTTTTTTTTCCTTTCCTTTGGCCCCCTCTTTAGGAAGTTTGCCCATCCCTGCCCTACACCATTATAGAGTATGACTATAGGATTCTGATTTATAATTATTTATAGTAGATTTTATAGAAATCAACTAAGAACATGCATTATATCAAAAAGCCCCGAGATTTCTCACACACGCCAGGTGATTAGGGCTAGCATTAAATTGGCTAAATTACAACTAAAACCCTAATTTCATTTTTTCCATTATTTTTGCCCTTATGTCTGGGAAAATCAACAGTTAAGTTAAAATAAGTATTAAACCTAATCATCACTTTGTTCAATTACAAGCACCGAAAATTAGCTGTTTGCATCACGTATAGCAAAACATGTACATAAAGCAGCACATAATGCACAAATCTGCTAAAACTAGTCAGCTGCAATAGCTTCAAATGCACTTTGTAAATGTACCAATGTACATGTCACTAATATCTTGTTGGATAAGAACAACTTTTGCTTGAATGTCTGAGTATATAGATTTCTCAAGGACAAAAAATTCCAATAAAGCATTGGATACTTTGTGTATTCTGTCCTTAACAATGGAGAATGCATCCACTTATTATTATCCAAAATGCAGAGCATGTTATTACTTCCCTAGGCATAATCCTAATGTAGTCCCCAAGATATTTCTGCCTTGATTATGATATGAATTGACCCAAATGTCCAATCCTCCACACGCAATAATACTCTTACATAAGGGTCGTTACAAGTCAATTCAACCACACCACGACACACAGGTTCGGATTTTGACAAAACTTGGTACATGTCATACATTCATCATTGTAAGTGACAAATCCGAATTTTATTTATCTAGCTCCAGTAGTTTTTCAGTTATGGCCTCTCAAACTTCAAGCAATTTCTTCCATACCAAGGCTCACTTCTCAAGGTGTACTATTTTACTCAAAAAATATTATCTCACTCATTTGAGAATTATTTTTAAAGAAATTTTTCAGCAATGAAGACTGTAAATGTAACTCATTTGGACATCAACATTTTAGGCAAGTTCAAGCACTTCATAGAGCTAAAAGTTTCCACAACTTTTATCCTCTGGACCAGTGGCGTAGCGACGGGGGGGGGGGTCCGGACCCCCCCCGAAATATTAAGACATATAAAAAAATTAATTTGGCATGGAGCAGGGGAAAGTCTAGAAATAATAAATTATCATACTGTTGTAAAAAAAGGTTTGTCCTTTTGTTTAAATAATAAATTATCAAACGATACGTTATGGCTCGGCCGTTCGGGTAGTGTAATGGCGGTGTTTGTATAGCTGGCCGAGTTTCAACTGTGGACTGTCTACTGCCTAGTTCGCACTCCAGCCACATTGAAAAATGAAGTTTTTTCGATTATGAAAAGATTTAAAATTAGTTAAAAACCCTCTACTTGCAATTAGTACCCTGTTTTTCAAAAATTTTCCCATGGACCCCCCTGGTTTTGGACCCCCCCCCCCGAACGAAATACCTGGCTACGCCACTGCTCTGGACAGTTCAGGAACTGTGGAGGAGAGGAAAGCTGGTATTTAATTAGGCCCTCGATCATTTAGAACTTTCAAACAAGCAAACAAACATGATGGTGGCTAAAACTGGCAGACTTCAGCATAGTATGCAGCTTGCAAATTTGATTACCCGTGGTACTTTGGGATAGTGGCTGAAGTACATCAGGATGAAGTATAGGTGATGGTCAAAATTCTACACCCTTGTGGACCTCACCTTCATTTTTCTGAGCAGTGTCAGAATATTCCTGTCCAGAACAGATTCCTCATTTACTTGGATTTGTTAATCCCTCACAAACTAAAACTGAAAGTACTACTTCACTACAGAGTGCATGTCTACCAATGAGAAAAAAAGGGTGAAATGGTAGGTTAAGGGTATGCTAGGATATTAACTGAATTTTTGACCCATGCAAAAGAAATATTTAACAAATATATCCAACTCAGATAGAAACAATCTGATATACATTTTGGTAAATCCATAACACTAGGTTGTAATGCATGCATGACTTTACATGAATTGTTTACACAAATTTTTACCAAAAATTTAACAATTAATTAGCTAAATTTATTTTACATAAAATAAATTTAGAATGAAAAAAATAAAATAATATAACTTTGCTTAGGTGAGTAACTTTTAGCATTGCTAATAACACATTAAAAAAAACAGTTATGCTAAAGCCTACCCAAGCAGCATCATGATATTGGCCCAATATCATTTTTACACCGTCACATATCACTTACTGGTCAATCCGATATTGGCTACCGATATCGGATTATATCGGATAAATGTTAAAAGTGATAACATTTGCCATTATAAAAATGACATTTGCTGACGATATTGGGCCAGTATAAATTTGATGATGATTACACATCTTTCACCACTGTATACATATATAGTATGTATAACACTATATGTAGTACTGTATACAGTAGCATAAAAAGGATATTGGGCCGGCGTATGTTTCATATTACCATGGACTGATTTTTCATTAACATGATATCATGTACTTATTAACTATCTTACTTATTAAATAGTTAAATGTATCCAGGATGAACATGTTAAAATATTTATAATAAGGGACAGTCGTACAATAAAACTGCTGTGGAAAAAGAAATGGTGAGAGGTAGTTTTGATCTAAGAATGATCACAATGAGAACCCTGCACTTTACCACTGACCCAACTCTCTTTGTTAAGAAACAGGTAATTTTAAGCATTTATATTAGCAAAGAGATACCTATTTTACTCCTGACCCAACTTCCCTTAATGAAAGATGCATAACTGTAAGCATTATCACTATAATAAAATATTTCAAACTCAGTACCCAGGATCCATAATTCGCATGGCAATTTACTAAGGTTCATGGTACTAGGTGTTGAGCCCTCGCGGTCCATCAAGGATGGAAACGCAAGGGAGAAAGGGCTTCAAAGAACGCACGGCCAAAGGTGAACCTCATACAGCGCTTGGTGGTAAATGTAGGATATTCCAAGCCTGCCACGTGAATGGCAATTTGTAAGCAAACATCAAATCCTTACTAATTCTGAAGATTCAGGCGACATGGAGTGGAAGCGAAACATGATAACACAGGCTCATGTTTTTTCTTTCAGTGTTATCGAATCCTAAAATAATCATATTTCTTATTTTATATGAAGGCCTCCAAATAGTTTCTGATGTTCTGACCAATCGCAAATTTTTTACTTTCTTCTCACTGACATCGGGGGAAAAAATGTGAATACTACTCAAAATTATAAAATCCAGCGACCAGAAAAATAGGATCATTTTTATGCCCTTTATTAGTCGGCTCAGCTGACATCATTTTTGCATCAGAAAATGATATCTATAAAATATTACTTTTAGATACGATTGACGATATCAATTTTATTTCGGAGAAAGATATCATTTATATGTCATTTTTATATCGGCATTATCAGCTGATGTTAAAACGACATTGGTGATGTCAAAATGACATTAGGCTGGTGTATAACTGTCATAATATGCTGCTTGGGTATGATCGATTTTGAATTTTTGAGGACAAAATCTATACATAGTCAAAATAATCAACAATCAAAATATGTAGTACCTACTTCCTCTTCAGTTGTCTCCTTTTTTTGTGTACACTATATTTTTACGCTAAATAAGGCATGAATAATTTGAATTAATAAATTAAATAATAAATTAAAATTATCAATACAAATTGACATCTATGGCCTTTGAAATTATTCTGAGAATAGTTTGCCTCTACATGTGTAGGTTGAAGTGTTTGTGTTACACCTACAAAAAGTTATCACAGCTGTGATCTTATGCACCCAAACACTCATTTAAGCATTTTATATTATGAATTTTTAATAATAAACACTTGGTTTCATCATAACTAGGTATTCCATTATGGTCCTTCATCTTAATGGAGAACATCACAAAAACTGTGCCCAGGCAGTCAAGTACCAAAAATGGCATTAATTTTTATTGAAGGAATGAAAAAGCCATCATTTTTATTCAAGGAGAATGAAAGCACATATCTTTATGATGAATATGATTAAAAAGAGTAGTTAACCATGTTTTAGACTGAAAATTTTTGTTAAGGCACTGTATAAGAATTATCTATAGACTAAATATGACAATTTAAGGTTTCATGCCTTTTTTCTGAAAACCTCATAACCTTTTATAAGAATTATCTATAGTCTAATTTATGTATAAGAATTATCTATAGACTAAATATGACAATTTAAGGTTTCATGCCTTTTTTCTGAAAACCTCATAACCTTTTGGTCATAGATGAAGAATTTATTAAAAAATGATTCTCAAATGAGGGAGATAACATTTTTTACATAAGATAGTACATCTTGAGAAGTGAGCCTTGGGAATGGAAGAAATTGAAAACTTGCTTGAAGTTTGAGAGGCTATGACTGAAAAACTACTGGAGCTATATGTAGGTATAAAATATGGATTTGTCACTTACAATGGTAAAAGGATATGTACCTACCAAGTTTTGTTAAAATCCGAGTCGGTGGGTGATAAAACCTCATTTTTGTGGTTGAATTGACATGGAATAACCCAAAAGCAACAGGTTCAATACCTATTTCCTTCATGTAACTGTAAGTTAAAGTCAGTCATATGATTTCTTGCATAGGAAAAAATCAAATGTGGTGGCAGGATTTCCACAGAGAAAAAATCATTCACTTTGACCAGGACCCAAAACCTATGATTTTCCGCAACATGTTTTCAACACTTCATCTACCTTTGTCCTGTGATTTCTAGAGGCTTTAAGAGAACAAGATGTTGTCAGAATGCTGCACATAATTTCTCACAAAGCAGTCATAATTATGTGCAGAGTGCCACATTCCACAGGGTAAAAACTACGTTAAACGTTATGGTGCTTACTTATTTACAACATCAGGAATGAGGGGAGTAGTGTCCTGGTTAAGGTGAATGATATTTTTCTCTGCGGAAATTCTGCTATTACGCAATTCAGTGGGTAACTACATTAACATTTTTGCAGCAAGTTTGCATTCCTTGAATTTGCAAATTGATGTTAATTCCCACATAACACTGGAATATAATTAGAGACTGTTGTGCAATGATGTAAACCATGGGCACCTGAGTGGACTCTTTGGCCAGATTAATGAGTGCCTTATTCTCTAGGCATGCTGTTTGAATAATTTATACTGAAATTGTTAGAGGTATCAGAAATTTTAGCAACCTTAAGATAGTCTTCACATTTTGCCAGCATGTCAAATATGTGTAGTTAGACTATTGGCTTGGGGCTCCTTTTCCTAGAGGCTGATTTCAATGCATTTAACTACTGGATGCTCTAGCAGAATCAGCACCCTGTTATATTTTTGAATTTTTTCATAGGACAATTTTTTTAATAAATATCTAATTTAAAAAAATATATTTCAACATATGCAAGTTACAGCTCTTATCAATTCATTTATATTAAGTTACCTTAGCTTACAGCATATAAGATGCACCCCAATTCTTGTAGGTTTAGGGCAAGTTTTCTGAGGTCTAGCCTTCATTATAAGACCTGGAGGTGATTGAGTTTTGAACCAATATGTTGGAAAAAAAAGTGCATCTTATAAGCCGTCAAGTTTGGTACCTCTTGATTTTTTCACTTAAATGAAGAGAAAATAAAAAGAAACTCCCATTTCATTCTCTCATCAACAGCCCAATTATTAAGGTTATGATTACCTATGTTAATAATTCATTATATCAATTAGCCATGGTGATTACATATTTAGTTGAATTAGCTCTTTAATTGGCAACACTATAAGTCCTTGTGGCATTAACAAAAAATTCCTCAACTAATTTATCTGCTTTTTTGTATAATTTTGTAGCTATAGTACAGAGTTAAATAGAAGTTCTTGTGTTCACTTTATTTCATGCGTAGTGCTAAGCCAGACTGAGAAATAGAAGTCAAAAGGACAATGGTTTTCCTTCAATTAAATTAAATTAATTTTTTCCAAAAAATGTGTTAGAATTCTACATGCATACAATATGGAAATGGCTGGTACTAGAGAAATGAACATAATCTTTACTAAATAGTGATAAAAATACAATGGATTTATTAGTACTTCAAAGAAAAGGTTAGAAATAGTTACATAGAAATAGTGGTCACTCCAGCTGATACAAAATTATAATTAGTACTTTTTTATGGTTAGAAATTTATTTGCATTTAGGAACACCAACAATCACAGTAGAGGGTAGCAACATGGACATGGACTCAATATCTGTGATGTCTTCTATTGCACCTGCTTCACATATATATCAGAGTAAGTATGATTGCATGTCAGTAGTATTGTTTTTGCTTGGTCTTTGCTATTGTACAAATTTAGTACCCATTGCTCATATCATAATGCACTCCCCATTTTCCAGAAAAATTTGGCAATATATTTAGCTCTTAATGCAGTTGAGCATGTATTCCCATTGCATAAAACATGGTAGGTATAATTACGCTCTCATTGAAAACGTAATTGTATTCCTCCAAATGTTAGAGAAACATTGGGATGAAGCTCTTGGATTTATTTATGAAAAACACATTTCAATAAGTAAACTGTAAATACAGTGAAATCTGTCTTAAGTGCCCATGTGGCCAAAAGAAAGGTGGCTGTTCACGGAGATGACCGATGAATGGAGGTAAATCCCTTTTAATCCAATGGTATGCAACCCCCACACCCCTATACTCCTCATTTATTTTGGGCAGGAAAGGGGTCAATGGATTTCTATTACTATAGTACTGTTTAACCCTCCAAGGCCAGAATTATTTTTTTAGAAATTATTTTATATTTCTTACATATTTTGCTTTGTGAGCATCTGAAAACTACGCTCATGAAATTATATGTCCAACATATTATTAATTACTGAGATACAGGGTGACGCCAAATGGCATCGCTCAGCCTATTTAAGGTCAAAATTTTCTAGATGCTCATCCTTTGGTATATCATCAAGGTCTTTCTTCCCACTCATTTCTTTCAACATAAAATTATAATTTCAAGCATATTTATTGAGCGCTAATGAAAATAGTCTAATTTTATCGAAAATATACATTCGAGAGTGTGAAATCCTACAAAGCAAGGAATACAAAGTCCAACATTGCATTTGCTACATTCAGTCCTTACTTAAGAACTGCAGCATTCTGCTGCACATTGGTGCCTGCTGCTATTCAGTGTAGGTCTTACAGAATGGTCAATCTATCAAAGCGTATGCTTTTTATAACTCAGCTAGAATCACTCCAACCCCATAAAGAATTTGGCTACCCTGTGACTTCCGGTTGGGGATGAGAAACTATTTCACGGCAGAAATCTAATTGTGTAAAATCACGTCCTGATTTCCTATGCAGTATACCCAAATTGTGAACGAACACATCTATTAGACACACAAAAATGGCCACCACTCCCTCTTTTCCTCCTGTGCATGGCTACATTTTCATCCTTACAATCGGTCCCGCCACATGTATGCAGATGTTGTATGCAGAAAATAAGGCTGGCCGAGGTAATTGGATTTTCTTTACCAAGGTTAAGGAGGTTTTCTTACATTTTAATATTCTTCTTCCACTCTGATTTTGGGCAACAACCGACTCAGCCATTTCTGGTATGCAGGTTGCATTAATGTGAATAGTAAAGGGAGAGAGAGAGATGCATTTACGGCTCTCTAGGGCAAGAACTTAGTTTCACACAACATATCTGTCGATTTTCTACACTGATTACCATATCAGTTGACCAAATGGTTCCTCTCAAACCAAGTGAACGTCTTTCGTCCATTGGATCGAATGTTAAGCCGTGGTCCCCTTGGGGACTTTTGTTTAGAGCAGGCTGATGTTGATGCCAGGTTTCTCTCAACCCTTCCTCCTTACCCTTTGATTCCCAAACTTATGCCTTTCCTCCCAGTCTGAAGCACCTATAAGTGAGGGCTTGGACCGAAAAACCCAAATGATGATCATGCTTAGGATTGGATCTCTACGGTCAGCAGTATGAATAAACAAAACTGGTCGCTGGCCACAGAGTAGTGTCCGCTTCTGGAAAATCGAGTGGTAAAATATCTGTCAAGCAAGGTTAGGCTGTCTGCTAACAAGTTTCTAGTAATAACCATGCACTTCACAGAATGTATAGTTTTCAGAAGAGAAGAGAATAATTCCCCAAGTATATTCTAAAATATGTCTGCTAAAGAAATTGTTCATGACTGGGGGTAGAAGGATTGGCTGCTGAAGGAAACAGTGTGACCATTGGCCGTTGAAGGAGGTGGCTGCTTAAAAGAGGGGAAATTTACATTGGTTATATGGGGAACATTTTCAGTTCCAGGACAAAGTGGCCACTTAAGGAGGTGGCCGCTGAATGTAGGTGGCCCTTTAGGCAGGTTTCACTGCATATGAAATTTAGTTACATATTAAGGTTGCCTAGTAGAGCATTTGGGCCTTAAACATTTATTTATAAAATATTGGTGAAGCTTATTCAGGTATATCACTTAAACCCATTGCATGATGTCACAGGTGCATTTTTTAAGACATCCTCTATGAATTAAATTCTATGCCATCCTATAGTTTGACCTCTATACTCTCTTGGGCTCAGCATTTCGTATGCCCCTTGTCTGTTACACAGATCTTCAAGATGAAGGTTGTGCAATAGCAAGATGTTCCACATAGAAAAAATCATTCACCTTGACGAAACACACCTGGTTCACGAAATGCAAAAATTTTAGGACTATAAGCAGGTCCAGACATGCATTGGAGATATTGATAAGGATAATCTACAGAAGAATAGAACGCATAGAAAGCAGAGGACTTCCTGGATGAAGATAAGTTTGGAATCAGGAAAAGTAAGGGTACAAGAGAAGCAAAATTGTCCCTTGTGCTGCTCATAGAGAAGAGAATGGAGACGAACAAACCAATGTTCACTGTATTTGTGGATTTAGAAAAGGCTTTTGACAGCATGGATTGGAAAATAATGCTTGGAATTCTGAAAGGAATTGAAGTGTTCTACAAAGACCGAAGAATTATCCACAGTTTGGGTAAAAACCAAGTAGCTCTGATTAAATCTGTAACCAGCTATGAAGAAGCAAGAATAAGGAAAGAAGTGAGGCAAGGCTGTGCACTGTCTCCCATAATTTTAATGCTTTCAGAGCCATCAATGAAATCAAAGAGAAGTCTTCTGGAGAACACACCCACAGAGAAAAAAATTAACATGCTGCGATTCGCTGATGACATAGCACTTGTAGCAGAGACAGAGAAGGACCTGAATAAGACTCTAATTACCATGGAAAGGACTGTGGCCAGATATCAGCTGAAGATCAATAAGAAGGAAGAGAGAAGAGGCCAAAACCAACATTAAACTAGGAAAACAAAAACTGGAAGAGGTGAAAAGAGTTTTGTGACCTGGGAAGCCGAGTAACCAACGATGGACGAAGCAAGAAAGAAAGTCAGTAGAATAGTCCACGCAAAGAGGCCATTCTATCAAAAGAAGAACCTACTTACAGCTGGAAATACAAGCGTAGATATAAGGAAACAATTCATAAGAACATACATCTAGAGTATGTTTCTTTATGGCAGTGAGGCATGGGCGATGACAGCAGCAGAGAAGAAAAGGGTGGAAGCATTCGAAATTTGCTGCTACAGAAGAAATATGAAGATTACATGGTTCGACCAATTGACAAATGAAGATGTCCTAGGAAGAGTGGGAGAAAAGAGAAGTCTGCTGAAAACTGTAAACAGAAGATGGGATAACTTAATTGGACATATCTTGAGACACGATGGCTTGATGAAGACAATCATCGAGGTAAAAGTGAACGGTAAGATTGGAAAAGGCAGGCATTATATGAGATATATAGAACAGGTTATAAGGATATAAAAGAGAGGAGTTACATCAATATGAAGAGGTTGGCCGATAGAAGAATCGAGTGGAGGACTGCATCAAATCAATCCTAAGATTGTTGACCCATGATGATGATGAAAATTCTATAGAAACAATTTTCTCATGAACCATGGCCTATGGAGGATAAAGCTGTGACATTTTTTCTACGTCCTATCTCCAGTTTCAAAAAAATAATGTGCCAATTCTCAGCATCTTTTTCACAATGTCTCCATCTGCCAGCTGAATTCCAGCCTGGATTAATCCAGCTGAACAAATCGCCTGGAATCCAGCTAGATTCTGGCTGTAATATGTAGCTTAAATCCAGCTGGACTAGTCAAGCCAGTATCCAGCTGGAGTAGGCAGCTGAAATCCAGCTGAATTCCAGTTGGGATTCAACCTGTTATCCAGCTGGATTTCAGCTTTCACACTGGATTAATTCGGCTGGACTTACCCTTGCACACTGGTGAATTTCAGTTGGAATCCAACTGATTTTTCCATCAGGGATCTTGAATATCATATGTAATATCTCAAAGACATCATCTATCCTTCAGAGATATCTGAGACACCGCTGAGATGACACTATGTCCAAAAGCAATTGTCTCTGAAATATCTCAGTGACATTTGCCAGAAGAGGCATCTCATAGACGTCTCTGAACATCTCTGAGATGTTTCAGAGATATTTCAGATGATTCTGCGACATAACCTCTGAATTAATTTTTAGAATATCTCATTACTACCTCGCTGAGACATCGATATATTCAAGACTATAGAGATTTCCAGGACTATCTCTGAGACATTTATTGCCATTTAGGACACACTATTAGTGATCATTGAATAGAAAATACTCTTTTCAGCTAAAAAATGAATATACTCACCATCACTCGGCGAAGCTCTAAGTTCCTGTCTTAATTGCTATTCCCACATTTCAATTTGTTATTATAACGCATTTGGACAAGTTTAACCGTTAGGTAGCTTTTAGATAATTATTAAGCCATGTCCATTTCTTCGTTGCGGCATAAATAAATATTATATCGGCTTCTATTACAAGCCAAGTCAAATAATCGGCGTAAGACGCGGAGACTATTTAAGTTATAAGCATTGAACACTGACTAACACCATGATGCGCAGTTAAAAATACGAAAGGTCGAAAATAATCAGCGACTTAATTAATTTCGGATTAATTACAAGGTCCTTGCTAAATATAATGCCCGTATTCAAGATCTTTCAAAGTCCAAGTTAGAGAATGAAATGTGGAACGTAGTCCGCGACTAGGCTTCGTATTCAAATCCGTAAAACCGCCAAACAGCGGTTGTTGACCCGAACATGCACGGAGCAGGCCGAAGCACAGTCGAAGTTTAGCGTGCAAAATATCCCTAAATTGAGAAAATAGGTCAAAAAGTAGAAATTTTCCATCTTAAAAACTATCTTTAATCTAATAAAAACCATAGGCGAAAATAATCCACTTTAGTATATTACGTCGCGATTTCATCGTAAAATCGACTTTGAAATGGTCAGTGTGGGTCAGTGGGTATATATATTTGGCGGGAGTTTTAAACTCCATTAAAACCGTCACTCTGCCACGATTGCCCCCTCCAATCGCAATCCTAGAATCTCATCGACAATATTGCATTATAGAACATGTTCTATTTTCTGCTGGCCAATCAGAGGTTAGCATTTCCGTGTCCTAGTGGCCAAAACAACAACATGTATCAATGCTGCTTCTTCAGCTATCATTTCTAGGCAGCTTTATAAGCTTAAAATTTCTATTATAGACACTTCTAATGCTTATAATAGTAAATAATACTTTTATTTCCATCTTCTATCCCGTATTCAATAAACCAGCGTCTCACAATGTTCTGTTTTAATATGATGTGTGGTCTCATGTGGGATATATGAGCAAATTGTAATGGCAAATATTGGTCCTCATTTTGGTGGAGTTATGCGGAACATATCAATAATTTTCAACTCAATGTTCTGCCCAATAATTTCGACCGTGACAAACGAGATTTAGGGAATCAAAAATGTCCAAAATGAGAAATTTAACTAACCCTAATGTTTTCACACAATACACTTCATTAAAACTGAACCATCTATAGTTTCAACGAAATTACTCAGTGACTTTCTTGTCGTCATACATGGAATTTCAGTTGCGTTTTTCAGTTGTGCTTTTGAATGCTAATGGATCTAGCTACTACCCATGGTCAAAGAGACTTGAGGCCAAACTGATCGACAAAAATTGCTGGAATGCTATCGACCTGGGGTTTGGTGATGCCATTCACGACAACGACAATGAAGATGAGGCGATAGGCAGACTCAATGCTGAGCAGCTGAGAACCAACCAAAAGGCACGTGGTATCATATTTGATGCTCTGAACAGCTCCACGATTTATGATGTCGTGAATTTAAGCTCACGAAGAAAGCATGGGACACTACGCCAAATGTAAGAGGAGTTTGGCATCATTCACACAATGCTATTCTTCAAGCAAATGGCGAGGTTAGATAAGACGGCCGGTATGTCCATGTCCAAGTACATATCTACAATGCACGAGCTCATCCAAAAGGTGAGAATGGGATGAATCCCTATCGACGACCGGTGCTTTGTGGCATTTCTCCTCATGGGGCTACCATTGTCCGAGTACGACTCGTTCATGAGATCATTCGAAGGAAACCTTGGCGAACTTACTTTCAGGAACATGAAAGGAAGGTTGCTAATGGAAGAAAGGAGGTCAAAGCTGATGGCACCATCCTCAAGCACGGAGGACACAATAGCCCTGAAGGTGACATCCTGTCAGAAAAATAGCAGGCAAGGTGGTGGTAAATACAAGCACGACTATCAAGGTGGCGGCAGTTTTCAAAGCAAAGGGAAAGGAGAACACAGCCAAAGTCAGATGAAGTGCTACTCATACTCATGCAAGGGACCTGGTCATGTGGCAAGGCAGCAAGCCCTGTGTGGCTTGCTTTCAAGGAGCAACAGGCGAAGAAAGACACCAATGGCAAAGCATCAGTGCCCCCTCCCCCCCCCACTTCCGATGCCGCTGAGGGGAAGACCATATTTCGGGCATTGAAGGATAAGAAAATGTATGTTATGGAAGTAAACATACCAACAAGAAAATGTATGTTATGGAAGTAAAAATACCAACAAGGCAAGAAAACGCACCCTCTTCTGTTGCACTGCAAGCAAAGTCCATAGAAATGTGGCACAAGAGGCTCGGTCATGCAAGTAAGGACACGATAAGCAAGATTCATGTGCAGAGTGGAATAAAGAAAGAAGACAGTGACAGATGCAAAATATGTGTCCAGGGGAAGTTGACAAGGAAGCCGTTCCCTGCCAGCAACTCAAGAGCAAGCAGGCCTCTCGAGTTATAAAAGTCCCCAACATTGGCAATGAACACCAATATTTCAAAACCTCCATGGGAAAAGAGAAGCTCAGATGATGAGAATGAAGAGCCCATGCAAAGTACCAATGGCGAGCCTGAGCCTGTGGTACCAAAGAATCTTAAAGCTTCTCATAAAAAGGAAGGCTTGAAAGATGTAGAGATGACACTGTTGAAATAAAGTATGTTAGTTGATGATAGGATTAAGTTCAAAAAGCTAGTAAAAGTTTTAGTGGAAGATGAGAAGGTTCAGAAATATGGAGTTGTGGGTAACAAAAAAGACAAAGACATACATGATAGGGTGCGAGGGACTCTGGCGTCGCTGGAGAAGAAGACTGAGAGTTCAAGTGAGAGTGAGGAGAGTGAAGATGGGACTAGTGAAGATGAAAATGGTTCTAGTGGAGAGGAAAAAAGTGAAGGGGAAGAAAGCATCTTGGAGGATGAACGTGGTGAAGGATTGATGGAGGAATCAGCTGCTCATTGGAAAAATGATCGGGCAAAGATGATCTAATGCTTTTTATGACCAACAGAATAGTACTTCCAAGTTGATGTCCTTAGTTTACGGCAATGGAGAACTAGCAAGACTCAAGGAGCTAAACGCATGGGAGGTTGTACCCAGATCTCAGGGGTAGATTGCCATTGGATCCACTTGGAAATTTAAATCAAGACTGTGTCAAGAGAGGCCTGATGTAGGTGCAGTATGTCATGTCCTGCGACAACGTAGCTGACCTACTTACCAAGTCCCTGACCGGCAGGAAGACTCAAGAATTATCATTACGGATTGGGTTAACTGTTCCCTAAATAAGATGATTTTTTGTGTTAAAGATTGTCATGGTACGATATCATTTTGCTTGTGTTAGTTTAATTTTTGCTAAATGGGGATCATGAACGTTAGTGTCAAGGGGAAGTGTTGGAGTGTGTGATTTTTCTTGTCATTGAATTCATATTGATATCATTTAAGTTGGCTATTTGGATTATCGCCTTCTTTTGTTTGAAAAGTACTGCCATGTATCGGTCTCGCTTTATATTTTACTTGGTTGTTTATGTTCTGTCTGTATCCAAGTGTAACTATGTGTTAGCATCTTAATATACATTGGTTACAAAGAGAGATGTAATGTATTCATTTTCTAATGCTCTGCTCACAAGTATTTAGTTGAGAAGCAAGAATCAATTAAGAATTGCAACAATTTCTTTTTAAACGGTAAACTTGCTTTAGAGGACAACCATTCCTTTAAATTTGAAGATGCAAAATCCATTGATTTTGAATCTAACCTTCAAAAGAGACTTTTTAAAGAGATGGTTCATATAGTAAAAAATCTTACTGAATGTACATATAAATAATAGAACAAACAATATCACAGGTGTGAAAATAAAACATAGAGACACAGAAAAAGAACACTCACACGTATAGTTGAATATTTCGGTGGTCACAGACACCTTTCTCAACAAGAAGAGGAATACAAGTGAGGAGACGGACGGTTGGAAGGAGAGAGGGAAAAGGATGGCTTGGGGGAGAGGGTGCTCGTGAGGGTAGGGGAGAGGATGGGGGAGAGGGTGGGGGGAAGGGTGGGGGAGGGTTAATGCATCGCATTGATTCCAGGATATTTACATGCATCTAAAAGATAGATGCATGTTAGCTCAATAGTGTGCAATTTAACGGGTGGATCTGTAGGAGGGAGAGAGGAAAGAATTGAAACTTTGAAACACGAGTTGAACGAAGAATCATGTTCAGAGACATGTTTGGGGACAGGGAGAGAGAAGTGCGGAGAGGAGGGATTGCAAGAAGCGCGGTGATTATTCATGCGAATATTAAGGGGTGTGGTGCATTGGCCAACATAGAAAGCGGGGCAGAGACTACATTGAAGGTGGTAAATAACATTACTGGAAATAAAGGAGGAAGAGGGAAAGTGAGGGAGAGAGTTAAGAAGATGAGAGAGAGATGTGGGTGGTGCGGTAAAAATAGGGCATGTCTTGCATCTCGCGCGATTGCATGGAGTCGGGGTGGCTTTAATGTTGTGGGAGTCTTTGAGGAGAGGATTAGTACTTTTGAAAATACTACTAAGGTTGGCTGGGCGTCTGTAGGTAACAGAAGGGCAGACAGGGAATATTTTGGAGGTGGAGCTGCTGTTGGAAAGGATGGGGAAGAGTTCCTTAAGTATAAGTTTGAGGGAATGTGAGCCAGGGAAGTAGGTAGTGCAGATGGAGGGGATGTTGTGGCGATTCGGAAGAGGAGGTTTAGGTTGATACGGAGTTTTAAGGATTTTTTTGTTTAGAAGGGATTCTGGGTAGCCACGGCAGAGAAGAGACTTATGAAGGGTCGAAAGGAATTCATGTAGGGAGTCCGGGTTTGTAAATAAATATTCATTGAATATTCACTTTTGTCAAAAAAAATTATTTCAGTAATTTATGTAATAATAATTTTAAATTTTGGTTGTTTCGGTTTTTATATAAAAAGTGTTTGTTGATGAATTTATGTATCTAAGAAGTTTAACATTGTTTTTGTTGTTAAAAATAATTGTCACCAAATGTATGTACTTAACAAGTTATTAATATTGTTCTGTAAACTTTTTTCTCTTTCCGTTCTATTCTAAGTCTGTTCAAAAGTAATTGAAATTTAAAAAATTACATTGTGTACTAAATAGCCCTGAAGAAGCCGAAATAAAGAGGTGAAACGTTGGTACATTTGGTGTTCATCAAAAACGACCAAACAACTCTGTACAAACACATTTCTATTACTTCATAAATAAAGTGGTCAATAAGAATGCTTTAATATAATACATATTTATGGGTATTTTCCCAATGAAAATAATATAGAGGTAAGGAAACCTAACCATTCCACGAAGCTATGGGTTGATAATTCAAACCCTTTCAATAAAAATTATCATTTGTTTGTATTTTTCTTGATTCTGCATAAAATTTAACCATGTTATCCTTGCATTTTAGCTGCAACCACACCAAAGGACAGCCCATCTGCACTTTCTCCATTGAATGCAAATTCAGTTTTTACAAGGTAAGGCAGTGATAACTTTAACGGTTTCCTACAGGCGCCACCATAGCCTTAAGCTATGTTTTCAGTAATATGATAGCCATCTTTTTGCATATGTATAGTTTTTCTGAAAATAGATCAGCAAAATAACATTGGCCATTGTCTATGAAAAATAGAGGCATCAAGGATAAATTTTGATTAAAATTAGTTGGTCATTTGGTAGTTGCTCTTCATCATCTTCATCATCTCTTGGGTCATGGTTCACATATTTTGAGTTGCACCACTCTGAATTGTAATAAGGCCACAATTCTCCCTTTCAGTTAAAAAGAAGTCCTTTTCATCAGCTTAAAACTTAATGGCACGGGTCTCTTGATTTTTTTGTATGAAGTTATTTTATATGTATTTTATTTAAGTGTATAATTTCAATATTTTCATGCATGTTTTTAGGTCTGTGGAACAACTCATTGGTACACCTTCTGAATATGAAACCAGGCGTAATAAGATTAGTGTAGCACCATCAACTGGAATAGGAACTATTCGTCTAGGAAGCAGTGGAACAAGAAGCAGAGGTGGTGGGGGAACCTGGGGTAGTATATCAAGGGTTTTTGCTAGGAACAGGCATAGGAAACTTGCCAGTCCCAGCCAAGAAGGTAAGATTATTTTCCTTCACTAAATGAGTTAAATGGAAATGAGAGTTGATTGTATGAAGTCATGCAATAAATATAGCATACAATAAATCTGTGAAATTCTGACCGCTGAACGTAAATTTTCAAAGTAACACAGCATCTGTATCATTATGTGAATGGTAAACAATTCACATTTCTGAGGAAACAGCTATTATGGCCTGAATTGTCTCCCAAAATTTCAATTGATCTGGGTCATTCCCATAAAATATTTTTATATTTATCCATCTTTTACCCTCAAAACTTTCTTCTGAAGCTTGCAATTTTTGTAAAATGCAGATGAAATGACCATTGCAGTGGTTGCAATAAAAAACACTGAGTGAGGTAGTCCTTTGAGGTTGAATGCAATGGAATACAGTATAGTATGAAGTTGTGTAGGCTCTTGATGAGCCAAACAGACATAGCTGGTGCTCCACACTTCACAAAAACTTATTAATATTGGAGATTTTCCAAATTCCAGATTGTGAATTAAGGATTGAGGGCCCATATTTGATTTGCATTAAATTGATATTTCCCTTCTCAGATGTGAATGATCCCAGCTCCTGCTGCCGTAGTTGGTCACCTCTCACAGAAGAGGGGTATGCGGAGAAGTTGCGTTTGCTCAGGGAGGCATCCTCAATACCAATGGAGCGGTGGAGAGCACCTACTGTTTTAGCTTGGCTTGAAATCGCTCTTGGTATGCCTCAATATGGACCAAGGTGTTCAGAAAATGTTAAAAGTGGGAAGGTAAGTGTAGTAGCATAATGTTTACTGTTGAATGTGAAAAATCTCTCAGGATATTCTTCTCACAAAAGATAGTTTTCAATGGATCTAAAGAAAATTCTAA
Source organism: Platycnemis pennipes (assembly GCA_933228895.1). Classification (NCBI taxonomy): domain Eukaryota; kingdom Metazoa; phylum Arthropoda; class Insecta; order Odonata; family Platycnemididae; genus Platycnemis; species Platycnemis pennipes. The sequence goes on from OW121851.1 coordinate 88,865,763, forward strand.
AAATTCATTGTACCTGCATTATACTCTTACTCATTTGACTATTTCTTCTTTTTTCTCCCCTTTCTCTTTCTGAACTGCATTTCATGCCCCTATCGTCATCCTATCAAAAATGCCAATTCCTTAGCTCCCTCTTCCTCTCATACCCACAGCTTCCTCCACAACTGCAAACGAACAGTTTAAGTTCTGAACTGAACTCTGGAATGTTGAATTGAACCAACGTTCTCCATCTTCCATCATTTGAGAATTTCAATGCTCAGACAACTGTAGAACTTGCCTAGTACTGAGTCCAAATCTTAACTATTTTTGGCAAATTTATCTTAATTTTTACTTTCACTACAATCCAGCCAATTCTTTCCCTATGTATTTCAAACACAAAAGTTCCACAAGTAGCAACATGGAGAACGATTACTCCAAGTCCTCAGTGACAAACTCACCAAGCAGAAAAGTTAAATACTAACTGCCAATAGTCTAAACCTACCCTTTTACTACAAGTAGGCATATATATCAGCCTCTTGAATGTTGCAATGACAACGGACAATCACCACAATGGGTGGCTGGCAGTCAAACATTTAAAATGTTCTTATATACCACACACATGCCAGTGGGTGGTACCATGATGTCCTAATCTGTCCTCTATAAGAAAGTATAAAAACCATTCATCAGCATGATATTTTTAAAATATGTACCTATGAAGTCCTTTATCTAATTAATTCTCATTTTCTTTTGTCCTTGTCCATTTTTGTTAGTAAAAAGTTATATATATATATATATGTATATATATAGAATGGGGGGAGTACGTGGGGGGAGATGGTGGGGAGAGAGGGTGGGGGGAGGCTAGTGCATCACATTCAAACCAGGAAATTTATATGCTTCTAAGATCCAAATGCAAGTTAATTCAATTGTATGTAGTTTAATGGGTGTAGCTGTAGGAGGGAGAGAAGAAAGAATAGAAACTTTGAAACAAGAGTTAAAAGAAGAATCATGTTCAGAGACATGTTTGGGGACAGGGAGAGAGAAGTGCGGAGAAGAAGGATTGCAGGATGATTATTCATCCGAATATTGAGGGGTATGGTGCAGTGGCCAATATAGAAAGCAGGGCAGAGATTGTATTGAAAGTGGTAAATGACATTGCTGGAAATACAAGTGTGAGACGGAAAGTGAGGGAGAGAGTTAAGAAGATGAGAGAGAGCTGTGGGTGGTGTAGTGAAAATAGGGCATGTTTTGCATCTTGCACGATTACAGGAAGTGGGGGGGGGGGGGCTTCAATGGTGTGTGAATCTTTGAGGAGAGGATTAGTGCTTTTGAAAATACTGCCTAGGTTGGCTGGGCATCAAGGACAGACTGGGTATATTTTGGAGGTGGTGGTGCTGTTGGAAAGGATGGGGAAGAGTTCCTTAAGTACGAATTTGAGGGAATGTGTGCCAGGGAAGTAGGTTCGACCCCTTTTTGACACTTCATAAGTCTCTTCTCCACCGTGGCTACCCAGAATTTCTTTTAAACAAAAAAATCCTGAAAACTCCCTATCAGCCTAAATCTCCTATTCCTAATCACAACAACACCCCCTCCATCTGCACTGCCTACTTCCTGCCCACTTGCCTATGTATATATATATATATAAACTTAATGATTTAATCATTGTCCAAGACAAGATGCAATAGCTCATACTATCAATAATCAATAAGCATATTTTTTTCATCCTAGGTTTTGTTGGAACTTAGTGATGTTGAATTAGAAGCAGGTCTTGGGATCACACATCCTTTACATCGAAAAAAGCTCCGTCTTGCCATAGAAGAACATAGAAGGCCTGCCTTAGTGAGATTCCCAGCAATTGCTACATTAACCCACACATGGGTGTCCAGTGAATGGCTCCCTGACATAGGCCTAGCTCAGGTAAGAGTCTAAATAAATATTTTTTGTTACAGCAGAAGCCTTTTTACAATTTAATTGCAGTAATTGATTATTTTTATTGAAGTTTTCATTCAAAATTTTATGTTGATGGGGTGGCTGTGCAAATTTATAATCAAAATGTTGGTTGTGGTTAATTGTTGATGGAATATTTACGTCTGTGTAATCACCTGTATCATTCTCAGTTTTCAGAAAGTTTTGCTACAAACATGGTAGATGCAAGAATGTTGGATCACCTTAGTAAAAAGGAATTAGAAAAATATTTAGGAGTCACAAGAAAATTCCACCAAGCCTCAATTGTTCATGGAATACATCTTTTGAGAATGATGAAGTATGATAGGCAGGTATGTACCTTTTTGTAGTGTTTGCCTTTTGAAGGAATACAATACCAGAAGGAGAGTGATAAGGTAATCAGTAGGGTTTGCCAAAACGTAATGCAACTATGTAGTGAACTTATACTGACATGTGCCATGAAATTAAGTTCATATTAATGGCATATGTTTATTAGGGGTAATTGCAACTAGAAATTCACCATAATGGGCTCAGAAATTACAGATATACATATTATTTTGCAACATAATATCCTTCAATTGTATCATCAAACATTTAATTACATTATTTGGGAAGTGCAAATGTGCCTTGCACCCTTCTAATGAAGTCTGGAGAGCACAGCAAATGTTGATTTTTTACTTAGCACCCAGCAGTAAGAATACTACATAATACATATTATGAAAGTGTGAAATTATTTTCAAATGTTTTTGTCAGCAAAATCTGGTAGCAATTTTATTTAACTATTACATGGCTGACTCTATGAACGAATATTATGGTGTCACTGTTCATTCAAGTAGAATACTTCCCGTTACAACCTCAGCATCACATTGCCAGAGGAAAAAACACTTTCTAATGAACAGCTTCAAATACCGTAAATTTGCCAATAGGTAAATTAGTAGACAAATTTGAATGCTATTCAGTAATTTGACTGGGAGGCTAACCCCCCTCCTCCCCTTTTCTTATGAACACTTACATCCATGGGAATTGCAATGCTCAAATTTGCATATCCAATACATGAAATGCAGACATGCAATAAAGTTCATCAAACTGAGTTCAGATAAGAAGTCAGGGTGTGATTTTCCTCTATCCATGCTTATTTCCAATAAAATTAGTAGATTTAAAGTGAAGAATGCTAAAATTATCACCATGAAAATTTCTGATCATCCTACTATCAAATCTCACCCAACTTGCAACTTCCTATTAGATGCTGTAGGTGTGACTTGAGGGTGAAAAATGTTTATCAAGCAGTGATTGAATATTAAATATTACATTTTTCTCTGGCTGGGGATATGTCACTTTTGACCAAAAACCAATGGTTCCTCTTAAATTTTGTAAAAATCATGGGATACTGCCCTGCGGGACAATACTGCTGTTACTCACTGGTGGATTGTGCCTCCCCATAGACTGATACTTCTGTGACCCAACAGAGGGTCATGCTAGGTTGTATCTTTTGATAATGTTATATCATCACATAAATTAGTGCAGAAGCTAATATAGTTTTTCTTTTATTTGCCTCTACAAACAAATGGCCTTTGAAATATACCTAATTTTCACTTTGATGAAGGTCGCATAGACTGTTGAAGTGCATACATATTCCGTTTGGTATTTCTTTATACAATGACTTTTTTTAGTGCAGTAAATAAGGGTCAATGTCATATAAAAGAATTATAATGCCCAAAAAGAATTTTCATTGTTTACACTAATACATGTTGTGTGTATTTGTGATGGAATATTTTCATTCATCACAGGCTTTAGCAGTTAGGAGGAGGCAGTGTGAAAACATTGATGCAGATCCTCTTGTGTGGACCAACCAAAGAATTATCCGCTGGGCAAGAAACATAGACCTCACAGAATATGCTGATAATCTCAAAGGTAACCATCTTATTGAAATAAAAGGAATTTCAGACAGGGAATTCCAGCAAATGCTACTTAATGATCTATTAGAATGATCTCTATAATAGAGCTCTTGGGTGCTTTTAGTGGAAGCAAGGTTACCTACTCATATTCTATTTTGCAAATCAAAGGTTGTTTCAAAAATCCTTTATCTTTCCTGAGTTCATATTCTATTCATAATGATTCTTACTCCTTTCCTTTGCTGCTGACTTGAAAAAAAAATCTAAATATTTCTCATATTTGTCTTTAGTTGTGAATAAATCATTATCTTTTGCATTATTTAACATATCTTTCACCCATGATCTCATCCTTTCATAATGAATGAAATGAATGAACAGGTGAATGAATCATAAAAATTCTATCCACAACAAGCAGCAACCTCACCCCAAAGACCTACCCTTTGGATTGAGATCAGCCAGTCACAATAGTCTATTCGGTAGAGTGCTGGCCTGGCAACCCAAATTTTGTGGGTTTGAATCGCATCTTAGGCTTAGTCTTAGGATTTAGCTTAACAAAATATTGGATTACATGGTGCTATATGATTTAAGAGCACCTTAACCATATGGCTGGAGGAGATGACATCACATCACACATTTTAACCATTTGATTTGGCTGTAATGAGATATCTTGTCATTCACATTTTCATACTGTTACATTTGGGTGTGAGGAGATATTCTGCTTAAAGTTTCCCATGCTTCTCCCTTCAAGTATGCTTTTTAGCCAGCGATTGGTTGATGTTGAGAAGTCTTTGAGTAAAGCACCATATCTGTACGTAATGGTTGCCTAACCTCCCCAAATAAAATACATACATTTTTTAAAAATTTGTATTCACCAGTGTTAAGTGTTTAAATCATGATTCTATTAATGCTAGCTAAAGCTCAGTATACCACCCTTATGCTATTACCATTTAATGCATGCACAATTAAATAAGCATTAACTTCAAGTTTATTACATATATACATTTTCTATCAAACAAACACACAGGGTTGCTGTGGGAAATTGCTGGTGTTGTTTCATTGAATGTGTGTTCTTTCCACTACACTAACCCTAAATCTGTTCAAATAATTCAATTTATCTAACACATTTATATATTTTGGTTGTGACATAACTTATGAAGTAACTCTAAGCTTTCTTCTTTCCCTTCTGAATGTGATGTAAACAATTCTTGCCCTGAAGACAGCGGAGTTCATGGTGCCCTAGTTGTTCTTGAGCCTTCCTTCAATGGTGATACCATGGCTAATGCATTAGGAATCCCTCAGTCCAAAAACATCATTCGCCGTCACCTAACAGCTGAACTTGAAGCTCTGGTGCTCCCTGCAAGGTACGTCCTCTTCTGTCAGATTGAAGAATGCCAACGTCGTCAGCAGCAGCAGGAGGAGGAGGAGGAGGATGAGGGAAGGGGTGACGAGAGACTGGGGTTGGAAGTAGAAGGAGATGAGGTTGGAAGAGGAAGTGGGGAGTATGCCCTAAGGGGTCGACGAATAGATGGTTCCATCATTCGCTAGCACATTTGACCTGCAACCTCAAAATTGTAGAAAAAAATGAGAAAGATGGATTGGAGACCAAAAAATTTAAATGAACAAGTGATAATCTGTGAATGGAGGGAATTTGAAATATTTTGATGGTTTTTATCTGTTTATGTTCCTTGTGCTGTAGCTATTGTTTTAGATGTGAGGTATTTAGCTGAAAATGACAAGGGTGAACAGCATTAATTGCATATTTTATACCAAAAGGCCCCTATTGGTTCAAATGTAATGTAACATATGTGAGTGGCCAAAATTTACTAAACATGTGTATAATAATGTACAGTATTGAGAGTAATAAGAGGAGCCTTGCTGATTCTGTTAACAGGAAGTGGAGATGTTTGTCATATTTTTAATTCTGAGAGTCTTCCAATAAATGTTGGGTTGTGAAGTGCAGTGTTATAAATTGATCAATACAAGGTGAAACGAATCATGTTCCAAACATTATAATATATACATCAATCTCGCTGATAATCAGATCAGAACCTATTTCATATTAGTGATGGAAAATTTCCCTACTGCACAATTGATGCTTAATTTTTTAATTCTTTTGTACTTTTTTCAAGAAGATGGATTATCCTCATGGATAAATTACAGCTTATCTTTAAATGGGCTTTATTTATGTTTTATTATTTGTTTTGCCATTTAGAATGCACATGAAGCTTTTTTTGCTCTCTGTTATAAAGAAATGTAGAAGATCGAAGTATCAAGTCACACACGTGTCTCGTGGAGAGGAAAAAGCAAAACAATTCCTTCAAACTTTCCTCATTGCCTTAGAGGACATAGATATTTGCACAGTTTTTTTATGATATAATTGCATTATTAGTTACTTCATTCAGCTTCATTTATTTTTTCTTTTTCTTTCCTTTTTTCTTTTATTGGAAACTGCCACCTCTCCCCCCCGCATCCCCGAATCTGGCTCCTTGGCAACCTTTCTTGTTTCTCCCCCAAATCCCTTCTGTAGGGCTGCATTTGAGCACTTTGTGAGGTCAAGCAAGGTGGAGCTTGGAGCCAAGCTGTCATCAGGGGGCAGCCTTGGAAGGAGCTTTTCCAGGTCAAATGAAAATCAGTGCCCACCTCCCCTACCGCAAAGGGAGTCCTTTGGGTTAAGGTTGGGTCTTGGGGGTGGCAAAGGGGAGGTGATGGCAATGGAGGGGGAAGGAGGGGGCTTTAGAGGCAGGGATCACAAAGACTACGAGGTGATAAGGGAGAAAGAAAAGGACCGACGTCGAGCAAGCCTAAGAGTAAGAAAGTCAAACATTTTTAACCCGGACAGTTGGTTGAGTAATGCTTGGGTGTCTTTTATTTGCTCCTAGATAAACTTTTATTTTTTGTACCATTTTTAAGTGGGAATTATTATATTTATATATTTTTTCCATATTGTGCGTCTCAGAGCCTTGTTTGGTAGAACCATTTTCCATTGCCCAAATTACTATATTACTTTGGTAAACTATTTCCTTGAATTTAAAGTAGATATATGTTTATGCCCTGCCAATTGCTGCATTTGAAGAATGTCAGTGCTTCTCCTTTCATTTTTATCATTTAATTTATGTAACCCTATTTGGTAGATGCACTCCAATCAGCTTGAAATACTGCCAAGTTTTTCACCCTGCATTTATGATCAATGAAGTTTACCCGTCACTTTAGATGTACTTCTACTAACCCACTCCACTGAAATCATCATGCAGTTATTGATTCTGCCATCATATCTCTGATCATTACTGAAGAATGTGATTAATAAATTAAAATTCAATGTCAGCTACTGCTAATATTTGTAAATTTCAATGTGGTAAGATTGTATCTGAAGTCTTGATTTTGAATCAATTTTTCTGAAATTAATATTTTTCCTTAAACTATCTGTATATAAACTATTTGTTAATGAATAATATTACTGTTAATACTGTGGTGAGGTTATCCTTATGTGAACTAACTTGTTTTCATTTTTCACCAATGCCATTCCAATTGGGGATATTCAAACACACAAGGCCTACAGTCTGCTCAATCTTAAAAAGGTTGGAACCTATAGTGTAATTTTTGATGATAATGTTCTAGATACAATTTGTTTTATGAATGCACATTTAGTTCACACATTCTTCACCAAAATGATTTTCAACACAAATTATTATTTTCTTACTCTTGGTATAACTTTAATATTAACATAGATGCATGACCACTGAACTACAGTAGGTAGTTGGTTTGTCCACATTTATGAAGAAATTGTAGCATTGTCATTAAAAATAAAGTTAAGTATATTTTTAACCATATCTGTAATTTTAATTGTTAATTATTTTCATCTGTAAATCTTTCAAATACCTCTCTTTATGCACCCCATTTTCCAGTTCTCAACATGGAGAAGCTCACAGGTAGGAAAATGTATGATAATTTTCCTGTAAAAAAAGAAAAAAAATGCTGAAATGCATGCATGATTCACAACCAAGTGAGGTCAGGCACATGACTCACTCATATGCTCACCCATTCACCCTGCTTTACCTGGTAGATAAAAAAAAATAAACCTTGAGAATTATGATTGATTATCGCAAGAGTTCTCATAACGTTTTCCTTTGAAAATGTAACTTTCAGGGTTCCCTGAGCAAAGCATTGGGATTAAAGGCGAAACAAGATCTTCATGTAAACAGCCGAAATTATGATATTGGAGAATCAACTACATCTAGTGTGTACACTGGCAAACGAGGCAGTTTGGTCCTTGCATCACCCTCTCCAGAGACTGCCCCATCATCATCCTCATCCCTGTCTCTAGTCTCCCCCCTGCCACCTCCACTGCTCCCTCACAACCACCCCTCTTCATCTTCATCATCATTCACTTCTACTGCGACTTCATCCTCACAGAGGCTCCAGCACCTCCACCATCACCACCACCGGCGGGTTAAATCCATCGGGGATATCGAGACTGTTACCACTGTAACACCAGTTTGACCATAGGGTGCACACATTCTTTGTAAATCTGGAATGCATACAAAGGGACCAGAAGTATAGAGCATCCAGGAGAGACTGTTTTTTGGCCTAAGTGTAATGAGAAGTCAATTGGGGAATTATAGTATTAGAATGAAATGAGACTATGCTGGAAAAAAAAATTCAGGTGAGAATATTGAGACAATTGACAGCATTAATGAGACTGAATTGACATGCCATCTGTAAAGTCCTGCACATGGATTATTTTTTTTACAGCTTCCTGATGTTATGAACTAAATTGAAACATTAAATTAAAACTGTACTTCTGACTGGGCAATAAGGTTGGAATGTGAGGTTCAAAAATACAGTACAAGTTTCACGAATCAGTCTTAAGATATGAAATGCAAAATCACAATTTTTATAGCATCATTATCGCCTATTATTGGATGGCATTCTACCATGTGCATAAGTTAAGGATTTCCTGTATGACAATGAACTGTACATATGTGTACATCTGGTTATCTGTGATTTTTCATATGGTTGTATGATTTTCAAATTAGAATGTAAATATTTTAATGGACTCAAAGTATCGAGGATGCATTATGTTGAGTGAAAGCATGACTTTATAAACAATATTAAGATATAAAAATTGAAGTGGTCTTATCTATTTTACCCTAACAATTAAATAATTATTTTAAAAGCAAACAATTTGTAATATTTGTGAAATGACACCAAATTGTGATTTATGACTATTTAATACAAATCATGTATATTATTCTGGAAGTGTTCAATGTTGAAAAGTGGGAGTGGTGGCAAGTTGCATTCATACTGAATGCATGACATGTTCAGTACCTAACTTAAATAAATACAACTTTACTCTAAATGGAAATATATTCTCCTATCCCATCAAAATCATTTCTAGATAACAGAAAATAAAACAACCATATATCTATGCATATTTGTGAAATAAATCCATTAAGCATAATACTTTACATCAACCAGAGCCTGGGGTAAACTTGGGGGATAGTGTCAACGAGAGCTTGATGTACACATTTTCAATATTCTGCTGCATCTAGTCATGGTATTGGGTAAAATTTTTATTAACAGAGCACACTGAGGTGACTATGATAGTAGTTAAGAAAATGATAAAATAATTCTTGCAAATGACCTGAGTTAGTTATTTAGCCAGCTAAGAGTATGTAGAAAGCCAAGTGTTATTGTAATTAGGTCCAATGAAGGTTTGAGATGAAGCAAAGTCATAATAAGATGAAAGTTTTGATATTTTCAAAAAATGTAAAATTGGGACTAAATATTAAATCCTATAGACAAAAATTAGATCAGGTAGTACTCTGCATGTTCCAGGGAAACTGTTTAAATTTTGGTTAAGAGACCAAAGAATACAAACTAAGATTATGTTGTTTACGAAGTATTTTTTGGAGGGTAGGGATAAATGACCCCAAGAAAATATTTTATGCTCCATATGGATTGCTAACATTGAATATTTCAGAAAATTATTTTCTATGAAAAGAGTGTAAATGGATTTTTAAGGTTTTGTTATGGGGAAGAAGACAACAGATAAACGAGTGCCAAGGAAAAGGGACACAGGTGCATCAAATACAGGAGAAAAAATGAAATTGGTAGGAAAACATGAAATGAGGAAGCAAAAATGAAAGGGTATACATAGCCAAATATTAGATATATTGTCAGAGAGATTGACGGAAGTAAGAGTTCCTGGAAAACATTTCAAATGGCATGAGGGTAGTTAAAAGATTCAAAGAGCTCAAGTTGGGCCAAATATAAGGCTAACAGATTGTTGACAGAGGGGAAAATGGTATGGTAAGATATATTATATTTTATTTATGACCAAAAATGAAATGTTAATAGCTAAATAACTTGTATGGTTTTGACTACATTTAAGATAAAGAACTTGTACTGCCAACAAATACTCATTTGTTTGTAAATTAATGGGAATTTAAATGTACAATGTTAAATTTTCCAGATTAGTTTGTGTTCTGGTGTTTTTGTTGTTAAATTTCCAATGAAACTTCTCACCAGTATAGCTAAAAGCTGGTAGCACTAAAAGGGTCAAATCACCAAATTCTTGTAAAATTGATGGAGTTTGGTCCCTGAAACTGAATATTGATTCTAAAAATATATTTTGTCTTCTACTTTAGAAGAAACAATGCTTTACATGGAAACATTGCCTCTTAATGCTATTCCACTCCTGAGTTGATAATGCACGAGATTAGTAATAACTGACCACTTGTATGCATTAGTTCAACAAGACATAGGTAATTGTTTAATTCATAGAAATAGGCTACTCAGTAAAACATACATGTAAAACAAGTTGCCTGCATCTCAGGATTAGTGTTTCCTTTAAAGTGTGGCAACTTAATCTTTTTTTTGTGGGAACTTTATTCTTGAGATGCTCAACATCACCATTCAATATTTTACCAATAAACGGATCTTTTCCATGGGTGAACCGAAAATTTAGTGACATGTCTGCAACACTTTTATCCTTCGTGCAAAGAGTAATGCAGGTCCATGGAAAAATTATATAATACATACCTCAATGAACATAGGTGATTTAACCCTTTGAGCAGTACGAAAGATCATGTACGTCCTTGCGCCACCCGGCCATCCGGAGTACGACCGTACATTTACGTTTTCAATCTTTGCGCTAGAGCAGTGAAGGCGTGAATGCACGCCTTTCTTTCAGAATCATTGTAGATTGTGTTGCCATCTATCCTCGAGACTGGTGAGCCCAGTGATCACTATGATGTATCTCTGAAGAGTGCTACCACCTATTCTATATCACTAGTAACTACGTTCACTCCGAGTACCTGTTACCATGTATGTAGCTGCCCTAGTTCTGTTGACAGAACTGTTTGCATTTACTGTTTTTTATTGTTATTATTGTTTTCTTCTGGCGAAATATTCAGGATCTTAGATTGATAATTTAGGTACAATTGTTGTTTTTATATTTGTTTGTAATTTCTACATAATATACATCATTCATTCGTCAAACATTTTCAGCTCGTCATCAGGAAAGATGTCTAAACGTAAACAGTCAGGAGGGTTATCTCCGGATGATATTCATAATATCTTGATAAATGAAGAGTCTGATGATGAATATTCATCTGGCAGTGATTATGATATCAGTGGTGAAATAACAGATAGTTCTTTCAATGACATGACATCTGATCCTGGGCCAGCAACAAAAGTAAAGAGGTCTCGTTTGGAACCGGATAAACCACCTGTGCTGAGGAAGTGGATGCCTGTAGGAAAGTTTCTTCCGACAATTTCTCCTTTCTTTGATGATTCAAAGTCAGGTATTTCAGAATGTTTTTCTCAAAAACTGGAGGTCACTGATGATGACAACGGTGGCAATAGATTGGAAATGTCAATTTTCAAAAAGATTGTCGATGAAGGTTTTCTGAGCAAAATTGTGATTGAAATGAATAAATATCATACATTTATTCTTGAAAATACAGACGTAAAAGAAAATTCTAAATTACACAAGTGGAAAGGAATCACTGTAGATAATTTGCATGTTTTCCTAGCTCTTGTTATGTTGATGGGGCACATAAAAAAGAACAGACTGAAAGACTACCGGTCAAAAAATTCTTTGATTGAAACACCAATCTTTGGAAAAATTATGACATTGGATAGCTTTCAGCTGACGCTAAGACTATTGCACTTTTGTGACAACAATACTCAACCCCAAGGTGATCGGCTGTATAAAATTAGGGCAGTTGTAGACCACTTCAGACGAAAATATCAATATATTCTTTATCCATTTAGAAATTTGTGCATCGATGAAAGCATGGTGGCTTGGAAAGGGCGCCTTCAATGGAAACAGTATATTCCATCCAAACGGCAGAGATTTGGAATAAAGATGTTCCTCCTTTGTGAGTGGGAAACAGGATTTGTCCTTGACCACATTGTTTATACAGGGAAGGAAACTGAGATTGAGTATGATGAAAGTGTTGGAATATCAGGTTCTGTGGTGAAGACATTACTTACACCCTACATAGGAAAAAACCATAATGTCTACCTTGACAATTGGTATACAAGTCCTAGTTTGTTTGAATATTTACATAGAAACAAAACAGGTGCTTGTGGTACTGTTAGAAAAAACCGTAAGGGAATGCCAGAATTTCCTAAGAACATAAAAAAGGGTGAATGTGTCTCAAGACATACCACAGTCATGCTAGCTCAACAATGGCGGGACAAAAGAGAGGTCAACATGCTAACTACAATTCATGAGGACTTGATGGTTCAAACTGGAAAAAGTGATTATACTACTGGACAAAGTATTACCAAGCCACTAAGTGTGGTTAGGTATAATGAAAATATGGGTTTGATTGACAAAGCTGACATGCAAATAAGTTTCACAGGAAATGTAAGAAAAACTATGAAATGGTATGTAAAACTTTTTTTTCATGAAATTGACATTGCGGTTTTGAACACGTACATCGTGTATCAGATGAAAACTGGAAGAAAACCACAGTTGCATGACTTCAGACTGAAGCTCATTGATCAGCTTTTAGAAGAGTTTGCGAAAGAGAGGAAATCACCCAGAGGAGGCAGACCATCGCCAGTGGGAGATTGCCTTTGTCTTTCAGGTCGTCACTTCCCAAAACCAGTCCCTGCAACAGCCTCAAAGGAGAAGCCACAACGAAAATACTTCGTTTGTCAGCACACAACCAGAAGGGAGAATAAACGGAAGGATACGAGGGTTATGTGCATTGAATGCAACAAACCACTTTGTCTCCATCCATGTTTTGAGGAATACCACAGTTTGAAAAATTTTTAAACGTAATGATAAAAATACTTATAAATTGTTTTAGTACAATCATAATATGCAAGTACATATTTGAGTTTCTATATTTTTCTTTATTTCCAGATGGATGGTACGAGTAAACAGAGTGAGATACCAAAATTTTTTTCAAAAAATGTGTAAGATAACAATGCTAATTGTTAATGACCTTGGCTAATTGCTAATTTGTTAAAGATATTCATTAAAAAAACTATATTCTACTCATTTCTACAGATAAGTAAAAAAAACATTATTTAAGGGCAATAAAACTTTAATAAGAAAAAAATTATTTTTTGAAAAAAATAATTCACTCCCGGGGGTCCGTTTGCATGAAAAAAACTCACTACTCAAAGGGTTAACATCAGAATGACATTTAGGGGTCCACATATGTCTGTGAAAATCATTTAACTTACTTCATTTCAGTAAATGACAATATTTTCTCTTCCCCTATGTAAAAGTAACAGCACATCATTGGAAACCCCTTAAAGATGGGAGAAATGATTCACTTTGTACTTATTCCATGAATTTATTTTAACCCAACTGGTTTCGACATTAGCACGTCATCATCAGGGGTACAATCTCTGAAGTTTCTGGGAGAGCAAGTCACATATATACAAAATTCCTGGGGGTGGGGGTTAGGTGAGAAGTGGTTGAGGGAGGGAAGAGCCACTGAATTGGCAATGTTGGGTCAAAAGGAGTTGACGTAGGATAGTGGGGGAGAACAGGGACCGGGAGGGGTGGGATAATAGGTGGGGGTATTGCTAATCACCGATGGTCAAGGTGAAGAGGAAGGGGCTGCGGACGGTCATGGTGCAACACGGAGGTAAAAGGAGAACATTTAAATTCGGAAGAGTCATTTAAAACCAATACATTAGGAACACCTCATCTCTTAACAATTTCTAAATTCTCTAAAAAATCCACTTTAAACCCCTTGTCATTTATATATCAAATCAAGGGTGAAAAATTACCATGGTGTCCAGTCTCAATAAGATGTTTTACAAACCCGGAATTTGGGTCATTATTTAATAAATATTTCTTGTGTTCTTTTGCTCTGATGGTGAATTTACCACCTGTTTGTCCAACATAAACACCATTTCAATCATCACACTCTAGTAGATACCACATTTTTCGGAACTATCAATCTTGTCCTTGGAGTTGAAAAGAAGTTTTTCTACGGTTACCGGATTGTAGTAGCCAATTCTGAGTCGGTCACCATAAATGTGTCTAGCTATTTTGTGGGTAATAGTACCTAAAACTGGGAGTTTACACCATTTGTTAGGCTTGTCTGAGGATAATCTGTTTAGTGATGACACGAGTGAAATGGTTTTATATCTTAGTTTCTTATCTAGTAGTTTCTGAACCTTATCATTGCCATACCCCTTTTCTTGGGCGATCGTTTTTATTGTTTTAAGTTCTTCCTGAAAGAAGAATTCCGAGAGGGGGATGGATATAAATCGATTTAGCATGGAGTTGATGGCTGCAAATTTATGAGTGTGATGGTGGCAAGAATTATTTGGGATAATTACATCGGAATATATGTCCTTATGGTAAATTGCAAATGTGTGTTGATTTTGATCTATATAAATTGTTAGGTCTAAATAGTTGATTTTGCGTTGGCCTAATTCCATGGTAAATTTAATTGCTTTGTTCTGGGAGTTTAAATAGGCTAAGAACTGTTCCAGTTGTCTGCTGCTACCTGTCCACAAGCAAGCAACGTCATCAACATATCTATAATAGTATTCAACATTCTTCAAAAGTGGGTGGATTGAATTAAATATATTGTTTTCCACACAGTCCATGAACATATCTGTGTGTATAGAAGAGAGCAGTGAACCCATACTGAGTCTGTGTTCTTCTTTATAATAGCTCCCATTGAACAGGAAATAGTTCTGTTCACTACACAAGGTTAAAAGTTGGTGGAAATCGCTGGTAATATCTTCTCCACACTTCACTCTTTTTAACCATGAGATGGCCATACTGATGGCTTCCTTGGCCGGAACTGACATTAAACAGATTACACACATCAAAGGACATAAGTTTCCCATTTAAGGGGGGTTTAACAGTTACTAGTTTGTTGGCCAGGTCCATAGAGCTCTCAATTCCATACGTTGACTTGAATGAGGAGAAATTCCTCAGGAGAATATTCAGCTTCATCGACAATTGATGAGAAGGGGTGGAAACATGGGAAACAACGGGTCTAATAGGGATTCCCGGTTTATGTGTTTTTGGAAGTCCAAACATTCTTGGAGGCAGGGGGTTCATTCTCACTAAGCGCCATTTTTCCCTCGAGGGGATAAGTGTAGTGCAGTTGTTTAACTTGGACTTGAGGGCATGTTGAAAACTGTTTTTCAGGTCTTTATTCAGTGTGGTGAAGCCATTTTCGGAAATAAACTTTTCGCACTTGGGCACATAATCGGCTTTCGTGAAAATTAAATTGAAATTTTTGCCAGAGGCTTTGATATTAGTGATCAGTTTATTATCCGAATACGCGGGGGGGATAGGGTTTTACAGAGGTTATTTGTGATTATGTCTGCTATTTCCTGTTCCTTGCCAAAAGACTTCTTGTGTAAAGCCACATTGCAGTCAGCCAGGTTAGTTATACCCCTGTTGTTAACTGGGAGTTTGGGTGCGTATTTGTAACCATTATTTAGAAATTTTTCTTCATCACTGGAAAAGTTGTGTGAGGACAAATTGAGCACTTACGGGTAGAATATTGTTCGTTTAAATCAGGGAGAAAACATTTAGGGTTATAGTTGCTCTGTGCACAGATGTCTGAGTTTTTTACGAATCACTAACTTCTTTTCGAAAGCCACTCTACTCACAATGGTTTTCACTGAGTATTGAAAAATTACCCATTCACACCGTCACATTGTTGGACATCCGCAGGTGGGTCAGGTACAAGTAGTGGGAAAGGGCATCCCTCCTCCTGAACCAATATTTCAGCTCTTTCTGTATCCACAGTCTCTTCGCTGCATTGATGGCTGTCGTTGCTGAGGTGGAGGTGGATCTCATTGTGAGGTGTACATATCTGGGTACTACTCCCAATTTTAAGCACTCGTAGTTGAAAAAGATTTTCAAGCAAGCCACATGAAACAATATCTGTAGTTTCTTGTAGAAATGAGCCAAATCCGCCAAACTAGCTTTCTGTTAAACTTCAACTGTTGCAGGCTCTACTTTGTTTAATGATGGCATGATGGGAGAAATGATTCACTTCGTACTTATTCCACGAATTTATTTTAACCCAACCAGTTTTGGCATTAGCACGTCATCATCAGGGGTACAATCTCCGAATTTTCTGAGGAGTGCAAGTCACATATATACATAATTCCTGGGGGTGGGGGTTAGGTGAGAAGTGGTTGGAGGGAAGAGCCACTGAATCGGCTGTTGCCGATTCAGTGGCACCAATTACCTCCGTGTTGCACCATGACCGTCCGCAGCCCCTTCCTCTTCACCTTGACCATCGGTGATTAGTAATACCCCCACCTATTCTCCCACCCCCCCGGTCCCCGTTCTCCCCCACTACCCTACATCAACTCCTTTTGACCCAACATTGCTGATTGCCACAGGTAGCCAAAATCAAATGGGAAGTATAAATAAGGAGAGGTCTGTGTTTCAAAAAGCAATCATACAACAATTAGCAAGCTATTGCCGCTAAGGCAGAGACGAGTTCATACAGAAAAGAACAAGATTTAGAGTATGAAATGGTGATGAATGGAGCAGAGATCTTATGAATATGATACATAAAATGTATACATATAAGGGGAATAATGATTTTGCAATTAACTGAGGTAGGTAGCCACAAGACTCAGGTTAATTAAAGGGTGAAACGCTATGGCTTTAGACTAGGTTTTAACGAAGAAAAACTTCACTGGCCAAACAATTTTTGTGCACCAATTAATTAATGCATTCCCGCTCTGAATCTGAGAACATTAGAATTTCTCTTCAGGGACAACCGTTGACTAAATTACAAACCCAAAATTAGGCCCTTCTCTTGGAGTTAAGAGGCCAAGGTATGGTTGATATTAAATAATGAGTATTCTTATTCAATCTATCTGAGACTGTATCAGGGAAATTATTTCTACATCAGAGATGCCAATAAGCTTACTAGCCAGAGGTGCCTTATTGTAACTGTAAGAGGATGAAACCACATGCCACATATGTATTATGCAAGTGCCCTGCTGTGATGAGGACTCAGAATAGGCACCTGGGTACACCCTTTTTGGAACCCAAGGAGGTAATGGAGATCCCCATAGGGGACCTGTTGGCCTTCAGCAAGGCGATCAGCCTTTATGGATGATTTCTCCAGAAGGGGTGCCTCAGGGCCTTCATTGTGAGGAACTCCACCACTATTAAAATCTATGTATCTATTGTAACTGTGGAACTGAAGAGGGCCATTAGCTTCACCAATGTTGGCTGTCACTACAGCAAAAGCTTTGCTGTCTTCTGCGAGATTACATGTTTGACTGATTTTTTAGATCTCGGTCCATTATCTGATGTTTTCTAAGAAGAATCTTCCAGTTTCCATTCAATTCATCGTTGACTTTAAATTTCACCTTTTAATATCAGTTGTAGAGAACAATATTTTTTTCTTGTGACACATGCTCTAAATAGGAAACCTTCCAGCATTTATTGATTCAAGTAGTTCATGTTCCCCTCTGGTTCTTTTTAGGACTTAGATTGCCAAGAAAACCAAGGGATTTTCAACCTTCAGAGATGGATCCAACTCTACAACATCTGTACAGTTACGAAATTTTTATGCCCATGCCTCCACACCACACAGCAGAACCCACCAAATATAAAACTTGACCATGCACTTAGCATTGATGCAGCTCTCCACTCATTTTTCCCATCAGCTTACTTTTCATGTTCACATAATTCTTCTCTTTCATATCCTTAATAACTTCTGCAATATATTTCATGCAATGCTTTCCTTGTGAGTGAATAAGGCCTCTAGAGTTTCACAGGGGAGAAAGGAGCCCCGGTAGCTTAACTGTTAGTGTCTGGCTGGAAATCAGGGGGTATGGGTTCTGATCCCGTTCGAGGTGGATTTTTTCCTTGTGGGAATCCCAACTACAGTGACTTCTCTTTTCTCACACTCTTCTTAGGACTTCTTCGTTTGTCACTCGGTCGATCCGATTGATCTTCACCATTCTTCTGTAGTGCCATATTTCAAATGCTTCCAGTCAATCCAATTGATCCTCATTATACTTCTGTAGCACTGAATTCACATCCACATCATCAAATGTGATTTCTACAAATCCACAAAAGCAATGAAGGTCAGTTTCTTCTTCTCCATTCTTTCCTTTTCGAGTAACCTAAGCCATTGCCTCCCTTGGTTCTCCTCTAAGAACTTTTTGTTACATTCTTCTTTATAGGATTCTTGTCAATATCTTCAATGCATGAGTTGTCAGGCTTCTACATAGTTAAAAAATGTATACAGATACAGTTCATTGTATTTTTATTTGGATGATTCTTGTCAATATCTTGTTACTCCGAACATATCTTTGTTTTAGATTTTACCAGAAGAGGGTTGAAAGTAGAGTGCAAATATTCTGTAGGTATCTCTCCACCACTAAACACTAGGTTGAGTGATGGATTAAATGGTGGACATTATTTTCATCCACAATTTTCAACAGCTAATCTCAATCTAACACATGAAAGCCCTTAACCAATAATCTGACACACTAATATAGCTAAGGTCCTGCGATGTTCCAAGAAAATGAAATGCAACATCAGAATAGGTTGCCATTTTACAAGCAGGAAGTCAGTTATTAACCTCAAGTCCACTATTTGAATCTCCAGCATTTTTTCAACTAATTCCATACATAGAATTGCAACATTTATGAATAGAGTAGAATCTTCTTTTAGCATAAAAATTCTATTACATCATTACCTTAATAAAGAACAAAAGAGCCCAAGTAGAACACCACATTGGGCCACTATTGGTCCAGTGTGGTAATGATGGCCCAATATTGGCCCAATGTCGTATGCTACTTGGGAGGCTATTAAGTCTTCCTCCCAGAACCTTCACCACCTTTACACCCTTCAAACAAAACAAATCAGGTAAGTATGTACATGTAACCAGCATGATTCAAAAACAGATATAGGAAAGGTAGGACGTGCATTATTGTAGGCCAGTATTGATCACACAACTTTTCCCTTATAAATTCAAAGACACTAGAAGGAAAAAGGTGATGACATTAAACAGATTTGGCCAAAAGTATTGGACATAGAGACAAAAAGTAGAGGAATGCATTAATAAACAAAATGGAGAGATATAATGGAAGAGTTGAATAGGATTATTGCTGAATGGGAGAAGGAGAAAAAGAGTCATTGACATTTTAATGTGCTCTCGGCTGCTCTAGGTTTAGGGTTTGTCTCATTTTTATTCCAATATAAAAATAGCACAGAAATGTTCAATCAAATTTAAGGGCTTAACAGAATTGTAACTAACAGAAATAAGCTACTTTCACAAGAAAGGGGCTTCATGCAGAATGTACCGCATGTGTTCTATACATTGTGTTTTACATTTCCCTACTAACATTTCCAAAGAGAACTTTGGATTAATATGAATTTGAGAACCCCAGGTAAAAAAATATATAGGGTCTACCCAGATACACTCTTCACTGAAAGGAAGAGGGGATATCAACTGTCAAACAGGGAGTTGAGGAAGAGAGCAATATGTTGTAGTACCATGCGAAGCATATATAACTACCATTTGAACTATGTATATCCTTACAGGTTTACTTATTCCAGAGCTCATTGTCAATATCAAAACAGAAAACCACTATCACTGCGAAAGCAGAGGTATTGTTGATTTTAATGATGGATTACGTACTTCCTCTACTATCACTACAAAAAGCTATGTTAAATGTTTGCCTCCTAAAATACACGTCCACTATTTTACAGCATAAATAGCAGTAGTTATAACAAACAGAATACCTATGAATACTGGCATCAGCTGCTTCATTTCCCTCAAGCTAGATTACTTCAGGTCAAGACTGCATGATATTACACACAAAATACTAAGTATTTTACAGTACCTTGTAGAAAAAATAAGGTTAAGAACTATGAAAAAATGCTGATCCCCCAAGTCCATAAAACTACTTGGCATACCTACACAATATTCTTATGGTTTTAATCAGCTGGTACTTTAATGTAAAATGAACACTGTTAATGCAACCTATTTAAATATGTGGTTTGATACGGCAATGAGTTATGCCCAGGGGATATTATTTTGCAGAAATAATTGGAGAAAATTTCCCTATAACAAATCCTATTCAATCCTAAAGTTCAATAATATAAGTCACCTCAACATCATCACCGTAAACAGCAGATTAGGTACTTCCTTAGGTGCTTCAATGAGAAAAATTTCCAATTCTGTGCACAAAACTACACCACTGATTCACTCTTTTTAAGCCAGATACCTACCTCTGGTTATGCAAATATTGCCAGCAGGCTGATCTATCGGCCACAGTACATTTCACTATTGCACATTTGAAATTTCTCATTTTCTTAAAATGGAGACTGCCTGAACAATTTCATCATCCTCACAAACATCAAATTAATTAACATTGATTATTTGAGATGAGCTTAATTCATGAACTAGGAATGATGTAAATTCAATAACCATACAAACTTAATATAAATGTGCTCGACAGTTTTCAGTCTAGCAAGAGGCTGGAGGTAAAAGGGTTAATAACATATCACTTGTATTATTATTCTGCAGGTTAAGGTAGATTTTAGACAAATTCTTCCCACAACTTCTCTCTCAAATCATGTCCTCCTTCAGTTCTGCATACTTGCTTCCCTACCATTTCTTTCTTATTACTCTGCTTACATTCTTACCAGCATCATGTATTTCAAAATACCTTCACCCCTTAAAACGTGCCATTCCCCATGTGGAATGGACAGTTGGGCCAACGTTGGGAAATGGTGCCACAGTTCGGTTACTTTACGACCGTTGGCAAAACGGACATGAACGGTTGGCCAACTGTTCCACGTAACCGTTCCCCAACTGTGTGCTACACGGGTCCACTCCCTCTGCCTTCTCCTAATTTTCTCAATCAACTTCCTTTCGTTCTCTACCATCTTAATGTTCGTCTGCCTTCCTACCCACCTTACTTTCTCCATCATCCTCTTACAACCCTATCTCCAAGTCCAAAACCTTTCATCTTCTTCTCTCTCTGTCAATGCTTCCGTGCCATACTCCACGTCAGATTGTGCCTTAGTGTTAAGCATTTTTTCCATGCAATCTACGTTAGAGAATACTAGTCAATTATCTTACGGCAGGGACCTAGCCACGTTGAAACACTGGTTCCCATCAGATCATCGAATTAAAGCAATGTTGGACCCAGATGGGTTAGGTGGATTACCCTCCATACCCCAACTATGTGCTCTTGTCCCATCTGTAAGTTGCAGCAGGTAAAAAATATGAGTTGGCACAATGGACTATGTGTCATGGGGGCTTGACAAGACCCACCTCTTTAATTTGCATTTTTAATGAAATAATTTCAACAATTACCAATTTTTGGAATTTGTATGGTACGGAACAGAATCAGAACTTACAGTTCACTTAATTACATTCATCCATCCTCCAGGGGCTTAAATTGCACACTAGCTTTTGTCATGCAATTCAACACCCCTTAAGTTAATAAAACTTACCTAAGCAGGAAGTACATACTCAAAAAACCCAGTTTCTTTTATGCATAATTATCATGACAATTTCAATTCATTTTCAAATGCAATAAGTGTACTAATGATCACAAATCTCTTCTGAACTGATCTGAATGAATATCTCATACACTCATGTCATGAATGACCATATTTGACTCCACACACATTAAAATTCACAGGCATCTTTCTCACGCTTTGAGAAATTAAATATTTGATTTAGTTTTATTCAAATTTAAAGCTCTAGACCAAAAATATCATTAAAGCACAAATAAAATTACTTTGAAAAGGTAGCAGTAGCTTTAAAAAGGTGTAGCTGTAATTTACCTCCCAAATAAATACGACACTGCTGCAGCAATAATGTTCACTGTTTTTATAAAAATCTTAACATACCACTAATCAAAATTTTAGACACCAAAAAACAGAAAAATTAAATACCTATATTTATATAAAACATTAAAAAATCATTTTATTCACTGAGACCATTCCAGAGTTCATTCATTCACTGTACAACATTAATGTGAACCAGTAGACAGCAAAGCTAGAAGACCACCTGCTGAGCCAACAGAGAAAATGTAATTTCTGCAACAATGTTAAGAAAAACACAAAAATGGGAGAAAGTATATTTAACACTGTTTTAATTTTCATTGAATTGAGTGTCTGACAAAAATTACCTAAGATTTACAGCAGAAAGTTAAAGAATATAATTTTTTTGATAGGATTTGGATCTCTCTTCTTTTTCGCTACACTGCTCCCATTGTCCAACATCGCATCCATATAACCTCTTCCTATTTTGCACCAGACTTCTGGCTATCCTAAATACCAACTTTTTCTAACTGTCTGCCCCCTCTTCCAGGATAAGTGGAATCACAACCATCAACATGCCATCACCCATCCCACCCACGAGAAACTTTATGCTGATCTTTTCAACAAACCTCTCTTTAAGCATATCACTCATCAGATCGGATTGGCATGATTACTTCGGCTATGGCTTATACAAGAAGAGAGAGTGCATAAAGCCCAAAGCAAGAACCTAGCCATATTGAAATACTTGTTCTGGTCAGATCACAAAAGTTAAGCAACATTGGGCCCAGACAAGGGTAGGGTGGAGGGGGGACCCTCTACACACCTCTACAGAGGTTCTCATGTCCTGTCTTTGAGTGGTGGGCTGACATAATGTGGGTTGGCGCAATGGACCCTAAGATGTACCTGTGCCAGGGGTGCTACAGAAGGCCCCTTCCCAACCCTCCAATTTAAAAGTCCCAAGCCCAAATAGGAAAATCAAGAGGTGATTGGGAAGTTGGGTGAGTCACAAGAGTTAACACTTATTATGCTATAAAATCCATCTTAACCTCACCAGACTTTGGTTTGGCTCCAGAGTGGTGTTAGAAAATTAGTAATCAGTTATATGAGATGAGTTACAAAGCTTTGCTCACAAATAATTCATGCTGGTGAAGGTTCTAATCATGACAAGCTGAACACTTTGTCTATACAGAAAGCTCCTCTTTGAAAAAATAGACTAAATTCAGTCTCCTCATCACCACATTCCCACATCTTGAGTTCAAATGGAATCAACAATGAAATTTGTGATGCCATGGCTATGACTTGAATTTCATTACTTATCGTAACATGATAAAAGTGTAACAGCCCAGTAGGTAGAGCATTGGTCTAACCAGAGATCCTGGGTTGCCCAGGACGTGCCTTTGATCAGTTTCAGCTAAACCCAAGTATATAGCTCAATTTCTAAGAAGCAGATTTTTCCACGAAACTACATGGGGTTAAGGGATCAGAACTGCCTGACCTTCTATGATGTGTGAACTTTACACTTTATTTGGCTTACAACCTGCTGCTCTAGCCAACCAACACAACCTATACGATAAACGCTGTGGTGGTGAATCCTCTAGATTCTCTAGATCTAGACAGAAGAAATCCTACAACTAAATGGCAAAATGAAGTTTACCATTCACTTCCCTTCCACATCCAATTTTAGGAAATCTTCATCAACCCCTGAATACAAGAGAATCTGCCCTAGCAAGACCAATCTCACAATTCACGGAGGAATTTCTTTTGTTCGATTGCTGTGTATTTCGTTGTCAAAATTCATTTTTACTTATCAGAAAATTCAATCCTAAAACCTCGATTCTCACCACTAGGAGAAATGATTACGCTGAAACATGCACCAAATTAATTCAACCCAATTTGAAATCCCTACACTAACAAAAATCAGATGTTTTCAGAACCTCACAAAGATTTAAATGAAGCCTGAAATGTCACCTAATATAGCATTGCTCTACCTAAATTATTCCTTACTTTTGTCTCTTAACCACGATACCGGATATGGGGAAACTTTCCACCCCTTACTACATGAAATCAAATATCACAGCATTACTTCAGAAAAGGACAAGATTCTCGAAGATGATGAGTTGCTTACGACTTCGACTTCATTATTTCAGTTATTTATAGTCATTAATAACGACTTAATTGAATTGCCTTCTTTACTAAAGGCCACTTTACACGATACAATTTTTGTACAATTTCTTGTACAAACTCTTGCATGAGGAAATTGTACCGTGTTAAGCGGCAAATTGTACGAAAACTTGTGCGATTGTCTGAATGACTGAACGGAAAATAGAACGTGTTCTAATTCCATTCAGACAAAGATTCAATTTCGTTCGGTCTATACAAGAGTTTGTACAAGAAATTGTGCAAAAAATTGTATCGTGTAAAGCGGCCTGAAGAGGAATAGAAATTAACTCGATGAATTAACCGCTGGGCTGGGCTAAAATTAGCATTTATGTAATTAAAGGATACACAGCAGGGCTGAATGTCTTCAAAATGTAGAAGCTGGTGAAAATCACCAGAGCCAAGAAGAGGGCATTGTTGTAAAAAATCGAGAATGTGGTAGCTTCGTAATCAGCTACTTCATTCTTCTTCCAAAGAATTCTGAAACCGAGAGCACAAATATAATTGATTTGAAATTACAACTCATAGAAGATATCTTCCGTCCGATACGAAACCATTCTCACCTCTCATCTTTCTCCTTCTTGCTCATCTTCTTATCCTCAGCCAATTTTTTAGTCATCTCTCTAGTGACTGCCTCTTCTCTCTTAACAGCAACCTGCAAATGGAAGTATGGGATAGTATATTCTCACAAGATTAGCAATAGGAAAACTGATAATTCTTAACGTATCATACCTTGTGTTTCAATACGAATTTCGTGTTTTTATACGCGAACGCTACCAAGTAGGTGCTCGCCAAAGTGACCACAATGAACAATATTGTGGATGAATACAAGTCAATCATGTGAATTCTCCAGAAAAGCCCTGAAGTGTAAATCCCAAAGTTAGACATGGATGCAAGTAAGTTTCACAGCCGAGACGTAATGTAAGTTACTTACATATGGGTATGGCAGATACAATTATCGCATTTCCATAAAATAATGCAGAGGACTTAGTTGACACATTTCTGCTGAAATCTTGAAGCAGTAACTCCTCCTCCTTGGTAAAAGCTTTCTGTTTTCCAGACATGCTACCAGCTCGATTGGTTCCAGTCACCATCAACAAAAATTCTCCAACTCACACGACCCCACAAGCCAAGAGCGAAACGAATGAAAGGAAACCGGGCTGACGTGTCGTCTGCGTTGTATGATTCGATTCGCATTTGTTCGAAACATTCCATCGATTCCATTCAAGTGTAAAACTTCCAGATTTTAGAAACTAATATAAAATGATGTATTAACTTCCGAGTAATTTAGATGGTATATCATGTTTTCTTCCATTCCATTCTTTATTTGGAACAAATTTGAAATGACTTTTCTTTCTCAACGAAGTATTTTATTATATTATAAGAAGATATAACTCACAAAACACATGATTTTTGTTATTTTTATTGGTGCATACTTGGTGATAAGAAAATAATTTTCTGCGATCACGGAAATGTCTAAATCGACGAATAACTGTAATCAGAAATGAAATAATATTTTCTTGGCATTTTCAGCCATTTTCAACTACTACCGCGTTTACCACCGTTTATGACTAGAGATTATTAATGTGAATAGAAGCATTAAATATTTATATCAAACGCCAAGGCATTCTAGCTTAACCCTTAAGGAATGAAAAATTTAGTTTTTTTTCATATTTTATGCTAAAAACCTGACAGAAAACGATTTAAGGCAGCCGTCTAATTGGTCTAATAGTATGCCCAGAAGATGAAAGCGCTGTACTAGTGTCAATATTGGAAACCATAAACGAATAACTGCAACTCCAGTATCATTACGTACAGAATCGTAACTTTGTAATTGAGTAACAAAAAGTAATCGTAATATACCGAAATAGATTTCTTTTCGTGATAATAAATACTTATTTCGCTTATTTGCTTTAATTTTTTCATCGCTCTACACTTTATTGGCCGAATTCGCACATTTTATATCGATAGAACTCGACGTTTATTGTACTGCAAGAACTTTAGCACCGCAAGCTGGTGCCGTCTTCTAACTTATCTGTTTCAATGGGACGCCTTGGTTGATATTATTGGAAATGAGTCAGAAATATATTCCAAATGTAACGGAAGGTATTGAAAATCACGCTGAAACTAATTAGTGAACCCGTAGTAATGTTTGTAGACTGTTTTTCTTCTTAAATTTGGATCGTATTCACACAATGTAAAGAAGAACAAATTTGAGTGAGTACGTACATGCCCTACTGTTCTGTAAACATTGATGATCTGCCCTTCGATCACAACTACCCAATTACTTGTGGCTGTCGTATTTCTTTGTTGATGGAACAACAAAGGTGTGAGTTGAAAGAGGTCGTTTTCATTAATGAAACTACGTTTTACTCAGGTCGTAATGCTCTCTGGGAAGATACCTACCAATTTATAAACGTATTAAGATGAGTGTAAGTTTTACTTTGAATGAACATGTAACTATTTAACCTTATCACGTTTATGCAATGTTATCGCTTTTATCCAACAGGATAGAGAGTGGCAATTGGTTGACCTAAACATAGGTGGAAATCGAGCCAGTTATACATCACAAATATACTTCAGATAAATGGATTCGTGTGAGTATTGTTTTGGGTTTCTTTTTCAATCCATTGCTACCGTACAGTACAATCATTGGTGTTTCTCAATCATATGCATGTTAATTTTATAATCATTGTTAATTACTATATTACCTCTTTACCACATTTTGATCCTTCATGTATCTTTTGCAGCCGAATCAGGGAAGAGAAGACCTTTACATTTTTTCATCGAATATGGTGTTAGTTAATGGAATACATGTATCATGTTTCATTTTGATACTGAAAGGTCTTTACATAATTTTATAATTAGGGCAACTGTTGTTAATGGTGAATATTTCACCGCGATAAGTAGTGGTAGGTCAGACGAGTGGCCAGTTAAGCATGATGATCGAGAGTGTGTCGCGACGAGCATTCACTGGTTCGAGCGGCACGTACAACGTAAGGGCCTCGGAAGTGGCCCGAGACAAGCGTATAAAATCAACAATTGGCGCAACCGTAATTTTTCTAGATGACTCGCAGCAGTGTTTTGAGTTGGAGGTAAGGGGAATCCTTTATAGTGAACCTCAACTGTATTAATTATTTTAATTGATATGAATCGTAGAATTATATACGAGGTTTTGAAGAAAAGCCCTTTGTATTTGATTTATATATATGTTTATTAATGGATAGTATACTACATATACTTTTATAAAATTCATTAAGTAACAAAAGATAAGTTGATAGTGTAATTTCGTAAATGAGTAAGCACGAGCGGCATATAATTACATTAATATGTATATGGAGTATCAACTTCTTTCTTCTGATGTCCATGGGAACTTAATTTTTTTCAGAAACGTGCTAAGGGTCAAGCCTTGTTGGAACTTGTATTCCAGCATTTGGAGCTAGTTGAGAAAGACTATTTTGGATTACAGTTTACTGAGAATGGATCTGCCTCATCTTCAACAGATGTTATGGTATTGAGCATGAATATTATTTTAATAACTAATGAACGCCGTGCATCGGAGAATGATTCATTACATCTCTCCTACTAAATTCTATTTGAATTTTATTACATTAACAGTTTGTTGCGAGTATTCTGTCAGTCCTCACTGAACTCAACTCTGGTGGCCTTTGCCTGCCACTTATTTTGTGTCTGCTGCACCCAACATGAAACTCACTGTTGATTTATGGCTCTGATTGTATTTCCTTGTTAACAATAGAAGTATGAGATGGATCATTTGACCCATTTTAGGCATTCAACTTAATTTTTCTCTGCGTAAAATAGTTTTGATTATTTGAAACTTTTTTCAATTCCATCTGAAATTTGATGAAACAACATTATTAATATTACTCTAATATTTTTCTCTATTTTTTACTAGAGGTCATACCTCAAAGGACAGCTGAGGGTCATTTGACCCACAATATTATATCTTCATAGTCTTCTTACTTTAAAGCCCGTTTCACACAGTACTTTATACAGCAAAAGGTCCAGTATACTAGCAAGTATACTACCTTTCCAGTATCGTGTGAATAGAACTGGCTGGCAAGCATGCTAGGTAGTATACTCGCTGAGCTACTGGATTTCATACTTTATGCCGTACTAGATTTCTAGTAGGACCCAGTAGCCATCGACCAATCAAGTCACGTTACAGATGCTGTGCGAACTTCTCTTTTTTTAAATTAGTATGGAATCATATGGAATAACTGTTTCATAGCAAGCACAAAGTCAATGATTGTGTAAAAAACCTCCTAGGACGGTTCCAATCATGTTAGATTCCATCCAAAATATCAAGTAGCACACTAGGTCTTGTGGTGGATCAAGTATTATGTGAAACGGGCTTCTCATAATTTCTCATAATTCTCATAATTTTAAATGAAGGTGTTTTTACTCTACGGTATTGTAGCAGAGTGGGTGTAGAGTTTACTTATGGATGAAAGGGTACCATTCCTTGTATAGGGTCAAATTCCTGGTGATGCGTCTAGTCACCCACAGTAAAATCCAAGCTGAGTGATTTTCTCTACACCAGATCTTTCTGGGTAATCACAAGTGGCACAGGGAAAGTAGATATTTCTCATTCCGATTGTATTTTTCTATCGTTAATTTCCATATAATGCATATCTCAAAGTTTTTATCTTACCTAAGAAATCTCATGTGCTCTGATGGATGTGTGTACCTTTATCCAGGCATATGTCATCTGCAAATGGTTTACAGACCTTAGAGAACTGGAATGAAATATTATTAACTGTTGTCCCCTCATACTCTTTTTTGAATGACTGTTTTGATTCCTCGGTTTGGTTGCTCAAATTGAATAGACACTCGCCGTTGCCTTTGGCCCGGTGTCCGGTCCCCCTCTGTGTCCCAGTCACACATTGGGGGACCGAAGCACTGAGGGTATCAGTAGTTTGTATCATTTAGTAACAGTTCCTACACGATATGCCAAACGCCAAATTGAATAGGTGTTGATATTAAGCATGTTCCACTTATAGGTGAATGAGACCCTGTTAGACACTATTGTAAAATATACTGTGGAGCTTCATAATCCTAATTGTTGTTTGTCAAGAGAAGAACTACTTATAATTATCACACAGATATATGCAAGAGGCATCTTGAGACTGCCACATTTGACTATAAAAGGCTGTTAGGATAAAACCCGGGGCCAAAAGTATTCTGCAGAGACTAGTTGTCAAACGCTAAAGGCAGATGAATTTTGTTTGGCTTGTGTGCCTTGGAATGATTTTGTTACAAATCCCAAGCTTGCTGAAGTCCAAGTGTAAGTTTAACTGCTGATGAACAGCCTTATCCATTGAAATGCAGGTGTCCTTTGTAACAGTAGATGAGGAATAAATCGGACAAATTTGGAATCAAGTAAAAGGTTTTTGTTGATGTCAAAGCTAAATATCGCCTAAATACATTTCTGTATTGTGGAGAAGATGACGAGAGGCCATAAAACCAGGAATTGCAATGTCAATGACGGAGTCAGGCTGGAACTTGGATTAAAACCTATGTGCATCAATTATTTTGCATTGATCCACCTGTATGAGAAATTAAAAAAAAATTCTTGTAGAAAATGTAAGGAAAAAGTAGGGGAGTTACCTCCAGTCTCCACGACTAATAAAATTCATTCAAATGGAGTGTATAAAATACTCATGGCCCTGCTATCACAAATTACCCAGAAAAAAAGGAGATGAATGTGCTCTTAGTAATTACAATGCACTTATATGTTACAATTTCCGATTTAATAAAATAAAGTCGGACACCATCAGGTTTACAACCATGTGGAAGTATGTGTCATGGATGGTGTGTGCCGGAAATATTCTACCCAATCAGCTTCAAGGTGACCTGTTCATGTATTTGTCAGAGTACTGGATCTGATCTCAATTAAAATAGAGATTCATGGCTTGGGAAATGATGTTGAAATTGTATTCACATTTATAGGTGATGAATCATTCAATTATTATTTTTCTGAGCTTTTCAGAATGAATTTAATTTATGCTTACACTTCAGTTATTATTGCCCTTGTTGTTGCATTGTTTACAATTAAAACTTTATCTTTAATTTTACAGCGATGGTTAGACCCTGGTAAACTCATCAAAAAGCAGAACAGAAGTGAGTATAAAATCCATCAGGTACACCTGTTTAGCATATTTAGAAAAAATAGTGTACTGACCCCTTTTGCCTTAACCCTTTGGGTGCCAAAAAATATTCTAGGAATTATGCTAAAAATGCTGGAGAATTTTTTTCAGTTTTGCAGATGTTCCGGAAAAAATATATGTAAATAATACATGTAAGAAATACATGTAAATACATTAGCTCATGTAAGGGATCGCTAGCCTCCAGTAAAGGCCCATTGTGTACTAGTAAAGCTCATAGCCTAAATGCGAGTCTAAATTTTGGAAGTGCCAGATCTTGGCGAATCCCATGATTGAGACAATATCTGTCATCCATGAGTGTGTTTATTTACGGTGGACATACATTCATGTGTAATTTTCAGTGAATATCGATCGTGATTTGTTCTGCGGGGGTTTCGACTGCCTGGACAACATAGTTTAGTGTGTGCAATCGTTTAAAGTCACTGAGGCTGATTCGCTTTTATGCAGATCTACTTTTCTACTGAAATACCATACCAAGGGGAAGCAATGCGCCATTGTGCATCAATTCGCACCTAGGGAAGAATGCGCCTAGGGAACAACACACACGCAGAAGGTGAACGGAGATAATTGAAGACCTGAGTGCAAGAACAAGATAATAACCAAAAGTGAAGTTTCGAGAAAACTCCGGGTATTATCTCGTTCTTGCACTCAGAGAGCAGAACGTAAAATTCCAACAATGTCTGCTGAACTTATTTAGAACTTACCATCGAAAATGACTATGTCTACTGGTAAAGGGCAGGAAGGGCTTTCATGTGTATGTGGAAATCTTATTTTCGCAAAAATTGGTCATTATCTGGTTCTTGCACTAATGTCTTCAATTGTATTGTTGTCAAACTTGTTAAATATAATTTTAATTCACTTTCTTATCAAGAAATACGAAGTATTTCTGAGATAGATAGGTCGAAAACGGAAATAATACATTTGGATACGATGACAAAAGGGCGTAAAAATATATTCATAAAAAAACTTTGATTCCTCGCCTTGGCCATGTAGGTGTAATAGGTTGAAAAAATATCCTGTTGGCTTTGCCTTTCATTTTCCAAGGAGGAAAATGTCTGGAGTAAAACTGGATTGTAGAATTTGATCAATTTTCATAAGGCACGAAGAAGGTAAATTATCACAAATCCACTTGATTTACGTGAAACAGCGAAAGAAAAATGGAAAAATACACAATGAATGTAGCAAAACATGAGTAGGTGAAAAAACCGAAGTTCTGTTAGTCATCCGATCAGAGTTGCATATTTTTAGGGAAAGCAAGATATTACTTTTCAAGACAATAATGAGGCAAAGAGGTTTCCAGTTAGAGTAAATGAAATTGTGTTACTTCAAGAACTTATTTTTTTATTAAGAAGAGATTTTGATAGTTAACTGAAAAATCACCTGAACAATACAACTTTTTTTCGGAAATGTCAAGTGATATTGAAAATGATCTATTATCGTCCAGTTCATATCTAAAGATTGATAAAATAAAAAAGGAAGTTTTTCTTAACCATTTTGTAATAATCATTCAACAAAAAACGGCAGGTATTTTCCCTGAATCTCAATTAACCACAATATTGCACTGTGTTCTGAATATTGGGAATATTGAATAAATATTTTTGACTTTTAAAGTTGTGAGTAACAACCAATCAGCTAGTTCCTTGGCTCGGAACATTTTTGATGTTTTACAGGAATTTAAATGGGAAAATATATTTTGCAGTGCATAATATATAGTGTGGCGAACACAGCGGCCTTCAGACGAGAGTATGAGAAAAATGCCCTCAAGCAATTTTTGGACACTGTCATGCTCATAAGCTAAATTTTTTATTTTCTCTATTTCTCAAAGTTGTAAAGCCAATTAAAATATTTTCATTGCCCAGTCCAGATGTGGAAGTTTCCTTTCTAAAACAGCATAAATAACAGGAGCCCTGGAAGCAGAGCTACATGAAACATTACTGAAATTAGCTCCACCAATATGAAAATACAATAGTAGGCTAATTGAGACAGTGTATGAATACAGAAATAAAAAACAGAATTTACAATATTCAATTGCATACACATCCGACACATCATGGAATTCAGAGGCAGTGTGTATCCCTTTAGGCCTATCATCAATTTTAAAAGATTTTAATTTTCAATTTTTTTATTTATTGCTTCAAAACTTCAAAAAAGGAAAATAGAAGATAGGAAGGTTTTAAAGGTAGAAAAATATTCAGTTTATCTGACAAACCTCAGGAAATATTTTGATAATGTTTGCAGAAAGGTAAATTTAATTGGTTTTGAACAGAATGACTATTCATTGGGACAAAAAACGAACCAGGATACTATTTTGGAGGAAAACCAGGATACTATTTTGGAGGAAAACCAGGATACTATTTTGGAGGAAAACAATCACCATCCCAGCATCTAGCTCATCTGCTCAGAGGTCATTCTCAGCACTGAAGGGAATACCTGCGAAACATCCAAGGCTAGGGGAGGATATCATGCTTAGCTCTTTTATTTATTTAAAAGGCGGAGCTTGCTGAGCTATGTTGGCTGTTATTATTCTTTGAATTCGTAATTGAAACGCTTGCAAAATAATTCAAGAATACAACTTCAATACAATAAATAAGTGGATGGCATTTTATGCCTAAAGTATGTTTTTTTAATTTAATTCATATTTCATACACAATGTCATGGTTTCTGTTAAAACTAACATA
The DNA here is from genome assembly GCA_933228895.1 of Platycnemis pennipes. Classification (NCBI taxonomy): domain Eukaryota; kingdom Metazoa; phylum Arthropoda; class Insecta; order Odonata; family Platycnemididae; genus Platycnemis; species Platycnemis pennipes. Next base: position 88,898,869 of record OW121851.1, read on the forward strand.
GCATAGCAACATAGCAGTATGGCTGTTTCTATTTACAGTTTAAATGCCTAATGATGGGAGGAAAAAACTCCAGAAGGTTGCATATTTTACAGGGTGATGCTTCCCCTAGTTCAAACAGGCATGCCTCGTCACTAGTATGGACATTAATTATATTTGACCATTAACAATTTAAGGAGACTGGAACGCTATCATTGGCGAAGGTGAAGATGAAAGAATAACTGGAAAATACGGATTGGGAAACTGAAACGAAAGAGGAGAAAGGCTGCTGGAGTTCTGCTCACAACATAAGTTAGTATTCGCCAACTCATTGTTTAAAAATCACAACCGAAGAAGAAACACATGGAAAATGCTAGGAGACAGAAGAAGATGCCAAATAGGCTACATTTTAGTGAAGCAGAGATTTAGAAACCAAGTGAAAGGCTGCAAAAGCTACCCTGGGGCAGACATCGACAGTGACCATAATTTAGTGATGATGAAATCGCATCTAAAATTCAAGAAATTGAAGAAAACAAAGAAAAATATATGGCAAGTAGAAAAACTAAAGGAGGCTCAAAATCAGCTGGAATTTCAAAAAGTATGGGAAACAACATAGGAGAGAACCTAAATGAGAAATCAGTGGAAGAGTATTGGGAAAACATTAAATGTGGACTACAGGAAGCCGCAAAAGACGTTCTTGGGAGAAGAAAAGTTGCCAAGAAGAAGCTGTGGCTCACAAAGGAAGTCTTACACTTGATTGAAGAAAGAAGAAAGTACAAGAATGTGAAACTGAAGAAGGGCAGCTTTGCTACAAAACAGGCTTGCCACTGGGTCACTAAAAGTCACTTTTTTTAGCTGGATCACTATTTCCGAAAAAAGGTAACTTTTTTGAAAACCCTCAAAATGTGATATGTTTGTCGCTATACTGGCTTTTCGTTGATGTACGACGAAATGACAAACAACACGCACCGGAAGGAACTGCAGACTGCTGTGAGGTATTGGTCAAACAGCTTGGACTGTGTCACCGTTGAGCACCTACAAACATTTTATTGGCTTTGCTACGGGTAACGACATTTACGAAAAGCTAAACTCTGCAATGGAGAATTCATCTCTTCCTATGAGTAATTTGCTCATGTTAGGAAGCGATGGTCCAAATGTCACCAAGAGTAAACTAAAATGAATGCTGCCATGCTTCTTGGTAGGAAAACTCCCCTTATCAACATCCGCTCCTGCAACATTCATATAGTCCACAACACCTTTCAGAAGGGCCTGGAGGTTTTGGGGGAAGATGCCTCTGACTTGTTAGTTTATATTAATAAATTTTTTGGTGATTATCCAAGTCGATGGGAAGAGTTTTGCAGGATTCTCTCCTCCCCTCAATTTTGTCTTCCTCAGAAGCATTTTATCATGCACGTCCCTAGTAGGTGGCTTACCCTTGGACCCACTACAGAGAGGATGCTGGAGCTGTTAGATCCCACCCGGGAGTATTTTCTCAAGGTCCTGCCAGCCAAAAAGAACTCCAAGCTACACCAGACCAGATCCTACAGCAATGTCACCAATCTCTTGAAAAAGAGCACCATGAAGGCTGAACTCATGTTGATAGTTTCTAGTTCCAGCATATTTACAGAGTTGATGGAAACATTTCAAAAGCAAGAGCCTCGAGCCTCTCATGCATTTACTTTACCCTGTTCTCAAGAAACTTGTCACAACATTGATTGGAAGATCGTGCAAGGACATGAATCTTTCATACAGCGATGTTTTTGAAACTTCCTACCTTCTTCCTCTTGAGTGATGCCATCAAAGAAGAGCTTGGCAGCATAAAAGATGAAGCAGCTGGCAGCTTGGCAGCTGAAGAGAACGTTGTTCCTAAAGGATGCACAGACGCATTACATTGCAGTATGCAAGCACGTGCTTGAAAAGTCTTCCCTTGAGAATAGCCTCTTGTGTAATTTGCAATGTTTTCATCCTGAGGAAAGGCTGAAGCCTCGTAGTGAGGATTGGATAGTGCGTGCTGCGAAGTCTCTGCCATGGGCCATTGAGACTCGGCTTATCTGTGATGAGTGGAAGCTTATCCAGCTAGAGAAAGATGGAGATGAAGAATACATAATTATTGACGCTTACTGGGCAAGATTCTTTTCCATGCGCAATCCTGTTGGTGGGTCAATGGTGCTAATCCTATCAGCAAGGTAACGAAGAATATCAGCAGTGTTGTCATTGTTCCACAGAAGAATGATTGCTATCTGCTATGCCCCAAAATGATGATTATACCGTTTTAGAGTAGGTACTTATTGGGGAAAACATCACAATAAACTACGTTGCTAATTCTATTTTTAGCAGTCACGTGCGAGATATTTCATTCCTCTGCGGCCAGTGAAATATTCAGAATACTTCTTTTTTAGGTGGATGAATTTAATAATTTTATCATATGTCCCTAGAACGTTAAAAATAAAGTCTATAAACATCATGGTATTCTTCATTGCTTGGGTTATAAGGCACACACTACTATACCTAACAAGGAATCATGCCTCAACACGCCGCCATCGTTTGATTAAACAGACTCATGGAATACTTAAGCAAAGGCAGATTATCTCACAAAATTCTCATGGCTTAAAATAATTATTGAAAAAAGAAATGTTTAATTAGCTCCACTTGTATAGGAGTGATTCATTTAACAGGTCCCACATGGCATCTAGCTTCAAAATTAAGTGGTGTGTAAAATATGTAAAATTTATGAATAAACTTTCATTTCTGTGTAATAATAAAATTTAAAAAGTATTCATTTATATGTGCATGTCCATGCATTATCACCATTATTCTCCATTCTGCCAAATTTCCATTCGATATAACACCAGTGATGGTTAAAGTGCACATGAGGGTGCTTAGTGGAACTCTTTCGTACTCTACGGCCAATGCCTCCTTTAGTTTACCGTAAGCTAAAGAAGGCAGCTACGGCCCATGTGCACTTTCACTCTACACCCTAGCTAGCAGATTGGAATCGCACTTCCCTATGTCACTTCCGATAAATGGTGATCGAAAAGTGTGGATGAGGGTTCGAAGGGCGCATCCTGTTGGATTGGAACACGATCTTTCTGTGGTAGCTATTACAGGGTTGTTACATATGTCAGGAAAATCAGGGAATTCGAAACCGGCCAGTGAAATCAGATATATATCAGGGAAATCGGACGCAGAGCCCAGTAAATTTCGAAAAATTGGCGGCTGCTAAACCTTAAATACTCAAATATGGCATGAAAAAATATTCAGTGACAGCTGGTCGTGGTAGTAGCGTCATATTTTTTGTTTCTTTTCTTTTCAATAATTTTTTTGTCCCTTTTCATGTAGAATTGCACAGCCTGGCACCTTGTTACACTTTTAAAAGTAACTAAAAATCTAAATTTCAGTTGGGGTAAAGTCAGGAAATTTCGAAACCTATCTAGTGTAACAACCCTGATTTAATTTGGTTATAAAGTGTGATAAATTTAGTCAAATGTTCATGTGTTCATCTTAACTATATAATTGTTTTTTTTTACTGATGTGCTAGAGGAAAAATCTCTATTTCGGTTCCCTAGTGAACCTAGTCTGTAGGCCTATTGCATTTGTACTATTGTTACGAATCTTATTAATGTGAATTGTAACATTATGTTAAGCGTTTTGCAGTAATAAGATTGTTTGTATTTTTTCAGTTTATTTATGTGAAATACTCATAAAAGTCCCTGTTTGCATCATTTGAAATTTTTCTGTACCCAAATATATACCCGACTCTTTCCGCCAGGACTGCCATAAAAAAGCGTATAATTCACGACAAACTATGTGCCCTCAAATTACCCATTTCTCGGCATTTTGAACCTTGATTGATCTGTTTTGTCGCTTTTTAAGGTGTTAGTAGGTCACTTTTTGGTCACTTATTTCACGCACAAAAGTCACTAAAGTCACTTTTTTATGACCTGGTACCCAGTGACAAGCCTGTACAAAAGAATAAGGAACGAAATAAGTCGCAAAGCAAGGAAAGCTAGAGAGATGTGGTTGAAAAATCTATACGAAGATGTACAAAGCAACCTTGCAGTTGGAAAGGTGGAAGCTGCCTACAGAATAGTGAGGAACCACTTGAAGGAACGGAGCACGAGATGCAATGCCATAAGGGACAAGAATGTAGAAATTTTGATTGAAAACAAGGACAAAGTGAAGAGATGGAAAGAATATCGAACCAGGATACTATTTTGGAGGAAAACCAGGATACTATTTTGGAGGAAAACAATCACCATCCCAGCATCTAGCTCATCTGCTGAGGTCATTCTCAGCACTGAAGGGAATACCTGCGAAACATCCAAGGCTAGGGGAGGATATCATGCCTAGCTCTTTTATTTATTTAAAAGGCGGAGCTTGCTGAGCTATGTCGGCTGTTATTATTCTTTGAATTCGTAATTGAAATGCTTGCAAAATAATTCAAGAATACAACTTCAATACAATAAATAAGTGGATGGCATTTTATGCCTAAAGTATGTTTTTTTAATTTAATTCATATTTCATACACAATGTCATGGTTTCTGTTAAAACTAACATAGCATAGCAACATAGCAGTATGGCTGTTTCTATTTACAGTTTAAATGCCTAATGATGGGAGGAAAAAACTCCAGAAGATTGAAGATCCATCTGGAAGATTTATACAACGGAAAAATCTCAGCACAAAAGCTATTGAAGAGGAAAGCGAAGTGGAAAAGGATGATATAGGGGCATCTATATTAAGATTGGAATTTGACGCTGCAGCAGTAAGGGACCTTCGGATGAATAAAGCTTCTGGTATTGATGATGTTCCTGCAGAACTAATTAAAAATGCAGGAGAGAAGACATTAACTCATCTTTAAAAAACCATCTGCGACATGTACTCAACAGGAGAAATTCCAAGGGACTTCGAGAAAAACATCATCATTCCTATTTCCAATAAGAAGAGAGTGGAGAAACGCAAAAATTTTAGGACTATAAGCCTGACAACACATGAAGATTGAAGACGGACCAGGATCATCTACAAAAGAATAGAAGCAGAGGAGTTCCTGGATGAAGATCAATTGGGATTCAGGAAAAGTAAGGGTACAAGGGAAGGAATATTAGCCCTTAGGCTGCTCATAGAGAAGAGAATGGAGAAGAACAAGCCTACATTCATTGCATTTGTGGATTTAGAGAAGGCTTTTGACAACGTGGATTGGGATATAAAGCTTGGAATTCTAAAGGGAATTGTAGTGTCCTACAATGACCGAAGAATTATACACAATCTGTACAAAAACCAAGTAGCTGTGATTAAATCTGGACCCAGCTGTGAAGAGGCAAGAATAAGGAAAGGAGTGAGACAAGGCTGTGCACTGTCTCCCATAATTTTTAATGTTTACATCAAGAGAGTCATCAATGAAGTCAAGGAGAAGTGTTCTGGAGTGAACATCCACGGAGAAACAATCAGTATGCTACGATTCACTGATGACGTAGCTCTCATAGCAGAGACAGAGAAGGAACTGAATAAGATGCTAACAGCCAACAAAAACTTGATTAGGTGAAAGAGTTCTGTTACCTGGGAAGCCACATAACCAACGATGGACGAAGCAAGAAAGAAATAATGAGTAGAATAGCCCAGGCAAAGAGGGCATTCTATCAAAAGAAGAATCTACTTACAGGAGGAAATACAAGCATAGAAGTAAGGAAACAGTTCATCAGAACATACATCTGGAGCATTTTTCTTTACGGCAGTGAAGTATTGACGATGACAGCAGCGGAGAAGAAAAGGGTAGAAGCATTCGAAATATGGTGCTACAGAAGAATGCTGAAGATTAAATGGATCAACCGAGTAAGTAACGAGGAAGTGCTAAGAAGAGTAGGAGAAAAGAGAAGTCTGCTTACAACTCTAAAAAGAAGAAGGGAAAACTTAATCGGCCATATCTTGAGACACGATGGCCTGATGAAGACTATCACTGAGGTAAAAGTGAACGGGAAGATTGGAAAAGGCAGGCCTCATATGAGATACATGGAACAGTTTGTGAAGGACGTAAAAGAGAAAAATTACGTCACAATGAAAAGGTTGGCTGATAGAAGAATCGAGTGGAAAGCTGCATCAAACCAATCCTAGGATTGTTGACCAATGATGATGATGATGAACAATTTAAGCCTCATATCATTAGAAAAACCTCTCAATTTTATGTAGAAGGAATCTTTAACTTATACCCATGCAAGTATTCCACTCTCCATGAATTTCCCACAATGAATGAGAATTAGGTCAGTACTATTTGCCAGACACCATGATTGTGGTTGATGGGTATGGTGTAAAGATTTTAGTTTTTCCCATCCAGTTGTTTTCTGCATTTGGTTTCAATATGGAAATTTTACACCTCCAGGATGCAAAAAGCTTTCCTAAAGCTAGTTTTCTGGGACATTTAGGTTTATTTTGTTGGCTCATGTTAGATAAAAATGCCATCCTGATTTAAGACTAGGTGTTAATGCATTTGTGTGATTCATTCTTTGTTTCCACATTAGCTTCATTAGTTATCTATTAGAGACAAAAATTCTAGTCCATCTCAGTAATCCAAAGACATTTCTTATTATTTTCTAGGCTGAGTTTAATATGTATTGGCCTTTTGTATAGTTTGCCCTTAAGTGTTGTGTATAATAATATACCTTAGATCTCTGTTTCTGGATTTTGATAGATAATACTAATTTTATTTTCAGGTGGCCATTTTTTCTTCCGTGTGAAGTTTTATGTCACAGACCCCAGCAAATTGCAGGAAGAGTATACCAGGTATCACTTCTTCCTCCAGATTCGGAAAGACATTTTGGATGGACGTTTGCAAGTTCCACCAAGTACTGCCTGTCTACTGGCAAGCTATGCTGTTCAGTGTAAGTTTTTTTTTAAAAGGCACGAGTTGGTATTAGCTTGACATTTTTTCATGGTTAGATCAAAGTGTTTTCCATTGCTTTCTGATAGCAATTTCCATCACTTTCTTATAGCATATAGTAGAATTTCAAATTTAGCATTCATGTTTTAGTCACTGTAAATATTTTAAGTAAATAACTGTAAACCGACAGTCGCACACCACAGTTCAACACCACGGGTTGGCATTACACCCGGCCAAACAGTAAGCTGTGCGCCCGGTCATAATAATGGGCAATAATGCAGGAGCTGGGCGAGTTAGTTAGGAGGACGCGTCAGGCAGAGTAAGACTGACACTCAAAGAGTAAGGACGCGTCAAGGAGAGTAAGATTGGGACTCCAAGGGAAGTTAGTTACGAGGACACATTGGAGAGAGTACGACCGAAACTAGGAATAAGGATGCGTCGGGCAGAGTAAGAAGCGAAGGCGAGGAAAGGAGATTGGCGATAAATGGCAGAAGGGTGCAGGCGCTGGCTTCACAGAGGGAGGTCCAGATACCACCGATCACGATAGGTGAAAAGGAATCAGGACATTTAAATTAAATTCAGAGAACTTACGCCCACTTCATAAGACTATCTAAGAATGTTTAATCAATTAATATAAATGTATTTTGTATAAATTATGTAAATTGGGCCCAGTTCTTTATTTTAAAATAATTAAAAGTACAGTAGAAGCCCGTTATAGTGAGTGTGACATATGGCGAGAATCTCACAATAACGAGTGATTGGCAATGTACCATTTAAAGGCCCATGATTTACATGGAAAAGAAAACATATAGCAAGTCCAAGAAGCTCCTGCCACGGTATACGCATGGTATTACGATCGATATTTCTTGAGGGTGATGCACTGCAAAGTACAAATTAACCCATGGTACTTATCTTTAGTAGCATTATTTGTCAACTACAACTTAGAATACAATATTTGTTGAATCTCTACATTATTTAGAGTCGAATCAAGTCCATGCACTGATGATTTATGGCCGGCCATGGTGTACTGTGTAGCGCACGTGCTCGCACATTTTAGTTGTTCTTTTGTTAATCCAAGTTCACATAGGAGGCATAGGAGTGGAATGGGCGGAAGATGGACAAGCGGGAAAACATCTAGTCAGTCACACGACAGCGGAGAGTGGTGGTGTGGGTAAGGGGTGGAGTTAAGCCCACCTGTCTTTGTCCGCCAGTGCGAAAGTAGTTGACAGACGAGGAGTGGATAACTTGGTGATAAACGAAGGTGACGACGAAATTAGTTATCTTTCAGAAGAAGAAACGGTGGCTATGCTGACTAGAGCTAAAGCACAGCAGGCTCTTAGAAAAATTAGTGCTGTTTACCAGGCCAGTGATACTTCCGCTGACGACTTCAGCAAATTTAATGAAGTGGGTCTGTCAGTTTTGCAACTGCCAGTTGACTGAAGCAGACGATGCTTGAATGATTTTTCTGCCGGGAATAGAAATTGAAAGTACTGTGCTGTTACTGTGAAGCGTGCGTATGTGTGATACTAAAGGTCCAATGCTTGTTTTGTTATGCTTTTTATCATCGCAATGAAGTCGCCAAAGTTTTCCGTTGCCAAAGAATTATTTATATCATTAAAATTTTACAATTCATCCTGGTTTTGATTAATTTTCCTGTTAGCAGAAGTAATGGGAATACCTACTTATGTTTTCTGGTACATTTACTAATTTGTGCATATTTTTCAATGTTTTCAAAAATTGCCAGGGCCGATGTTATGCGAATAATTCAAATTATCCTGTTCAACAAGTTTTTACTTTATGACTCCTGACTTCAGAGATATATTCAATTTTGAGTGAATGCATCAATAATTCTCGGCAATAGTGTTTCACGGTAGTTACCTCCGTTCACTCTAGATCCTCCAGATGGCAACACCAGTGCGACACACGATGTGCATCGCAACCGATGGAGGCATTTGCTTGTTTAAATAAATACTTGTTGCTACTAATTTTCAAGAGATAACTGAATGTGAATTTTAGGAACGGCTAGGAAGAGGTAATTATGCAAGAAATATATTCTACTGTCAAAAAATGCTGTATTTCTGCGAATCATTACGGCAACTTTTCTACCCAATGGACGTATTGGTTAGCACTTGAATACTTCAGCAAGGCATAGATCATTGATTTGGAAGATTTAATTCACAAAATAAACAATAAATATGCAATTTTGCACGAAAATGACCCTTCTACCTGTTTCTTTTAGCATGGTAATGAAAGAAAAACGAAAGTAAGACAACATAAGTAGTGTTCTTTTATCAACTGAAATATCTTATTGCCGGTGATTTATGTGTATGTGTTGTAAGAGTTTGTTTGGAAGGTAAGGATAATTGAGCTAGCCACAATGAAGGCTACATGAAGGTAACCGGGGAGAGGGTTACATAACCTTATTTGCTGGTGTGTAGGATGTATTTTTTTCCCTGAAAATACCCATACAATTTGGGGTGTGCCTTATGTGCCAAATTCAGTTGTGAGTTCACATTGAACTTTCAGTCGTTCTAAATCTTGTAGTGTAAATTAACTCTCTTAGTGCAAACCTTCTGAATCACAGCATGGTTTTTCATAATTGCATCTATTGTAGAGATTGGTAATCGTAGATGTTTTGCTATATCAGTGCCAGTTGCATCATGAAATTCCACAATATTTGTTTACACCTAAATTCAGAATATAGCTATTTGCTGCAATGGCTTCCGCGGTGATTAGAAGATGAATCGAGGGTTTCTGGTTTTTTCTCATGTTGGTTCATCCTACTGCACGACAGTTTTACAGGATAAAATAAGTTTTATTTTGTAGTAACCTGTAGTAAAACTGTTGAATCAATGCAGCGCGATGGTTTAGCGAATTTATCCTTGTTATCGTCCACCAGCTCAGTTCATGTATTTTTGACATTTCATAATGCCTGCGCAAAACTTGCTATTCATTCTTCACAATATGAACTTCGGTACAGTTTAAATATACTCCTCCAGGTGTTCCTAAATTATAAATTGCATCCTATACGCATTCATTTCATAGCAGGAATCTTTTTCTGGCAAAAGGATAGCGAGTGTCTGTCAGGATCACTGAAACTATCGAGTCTTTTCCCGGAGAAAAGATCGCGAGTATAAATATTTCATGTTTCTGTCACTATTGGCACTGTGTACTGTCCTGCTACACCGCTAAGTTCAAATTCTTCCATAAAACGGAGCACATTACTGCTCTCCCATCTCTCTTTATCTCTCTCATGTTTTTGAAGTGCATATGCACAAAACAAGGTAAAAAAAAGTGATTTGTATATACTGGTACGTATGGCTAAATATCATAGAAGGGAATTCTGTTTTTTAATCTATCGCATTCTAACGTGCATCTAACGCAAACGGCAGGAAAACAGAAAAGTCATTGTGTAAATGCAGGGTACTACATATGTCGGAGATATAGGAAATTGGTTGGGACCCGATAAAAACGTTGTAAATATATGGGAAAATGTAAATTCTGATAATGCAAATACAAGGTTTTACTGTAAATAGATTCCAAGGAAATGAAGAAATTCTGTACTTGCTCTCTCTCTTTCTCTTTAAATTGCCGTAATTTACATTCAACTTTTTTTCAAGAAAGAATTTAACCATTTAAGTTTTATCTGCCTTTATAGTCGGATGATTTTCCTCACGTCAATCACATTAATTGGTGGCAACTAGTCTTTAGACTTTTGAGTTAAGGGAATATATGAAGGGTAGGGTGATATAGCATGTATATTATCAGTATATCCAAGCATATTGATGCCTTCACTTCCATTTAGATCAAGTAGGAAGTCATGTATATATATGTAAGTTAGAAAAAGTGGTTCTGAGGGTGGAGCCCTGGGGGGACAGCAAGAGCTAGTCGAAGAAATACCCTCAGGCGTTACTTTGTGGAATTGAAGCATCATGGAAATAAAAATGACATGGTATATTACACACCTTTTATTGCAAGAAACGACCATGGTTTTGACAGTTAGAGCTTCATTATCAAGGCAACATATATGCGATATATATGTTTCTTTCAAAGCAACATATGTATGCAATATATACGTTGCTTTGAAATGATGCTCTAGCCGTCGAAATCGTGGTCGGTTCTTGCAATAAAAGGTGTGGAATATACCAAGTCATTTTTATTTCCAGTAAGAGCTAGACCTGAGAAAGATTTCTGTCCCTTAGCAATTAGAGTTACTATCTGGGAATGATTTGAGATTTAGGTTTGGAGCCATTCTTTAGCTGTGCACTCTTATTAGCAAATTTTCACATGTTAATGTGATTGAGGGATTGGGAGCTCTTTTTGTCTTATATTATTGTAAGAGTTGCTTTGCACTTTTATCGTAATATCATGAAGTAAAACTCTTGCAATAAACCGGATCTATCACAAAATTCCCGTAGTCCATAGGTTGAAAAGGTTATTGAGATAAGTGGCTGGACATTTCTCTGATCTACCTCTCAGAGGTATCTTGGTGTACTGGCTAGCAGATGCTTTATTGCTGCTTCCGTCTGTGGATTTTTTCAGCTGAGGTTGGTGACTACCATCCCGATGAGCATGGTTCCGGATACCTCTCTGATTTCCGTCTTATCCCTGGTCAGACAGAGGAAATGGAGAAAAAGATAGCTGAACTTCACAAACTTCACAAGTGAGTCTTTAATGAAAAGTTTAAATAAAGTCTTTTAGTGACTTTAATGAAAATAAGTGCAGTAAAATTTTTATCGTTTTTCTATATTCAGTCAAAAGCTATTTAGCTATTTAGATTGCACATGCTAGGTATCTGCAAATTGAAATTTGTTTTTTTTCTTTATTAATTTAGACTTCACATGTCTAATGTCTACTGCGTTATTCTCTTCATTCCATATGTTTTTGTTACTTTTTGGTTAGGTTTTCATTTCATTGACTACAACCACAGTTATTGCCACTACAGAAGTAATTATTTTGAAGCTTTGTTTGCTAAAGAGATTTTTTTCTTTAGAGCTGCCAGAATATTGAAATATTGTATTTACCTCCACTTTCAGGAGCCAAACACCAGCAGATGCTGAATTCAATTTTCTTGACCATGCGAAGCGTTTAGACATGTATGGTGTGGATCTTCACAGGGCGAGGGTAAGGGTAAGGACATAAGCAATCTCATCAGCATGCTAGCATGGGCTTTTTGTGATAGTGGCTGTTATTAGTGATGGCCGGATCGGATCCGTCGGATCCAAAGATCCGCGGATCTTTCATTTTTTCGGTTCCGGATCCGGATCCAAAGACACGGAGCAAAATCGGATCCGGATCCTAGATTTTAAATTTTCGCGGCTTAGCGATCGAGGCGCCCCGTGAATGGAATGTAGGTGCGATAGATATTGAAAAGAAGAGGATGAGTAACTCAGGTCACGAAATTAGATGAAAATGTTCCCGTGCAACTAGAAGCAAAATAAAGAAATATGACTTTTTTCCCCATTAGCCCGGTATCGCGAGAAAAAAATACGTAGGATGTCACGCAGGTAGCCTACATTCGCCGGGATCAGGCGGACAACGAGAGCCAGTGTACTGTGCGAAGTTCGATCCCTTTCGCAGTTAAATTTTTTCTTTCAGTCATTGCATCGAAAATTTTATCATATTCACTTTCAAACCATTGAATCTGAATACTCACTTTATTATACTTTTGTTGTTTAAAGTAGATTTACAAATGTACCATTGATAAATTAAGGATGGTCGGGTCGGATCCACGGGTTTTTCATTTCATTCGCAACTGAAATCATATCCGAATACAGTAAAAATTCAGATTCGGATCGGAGATTTTAAAATTTCACGGCATGGTGATCGATGAGCCCCGCGAATGGAATGTAAGTATGGTAGAAACTGACAAGGAGAGGGTGTGTAACTCGGTCGCGAAATGAGAAGAAGATTTTTTTCGTACCAAAAAAACAAAATAAAAAAATACTCGTCGTGACTTTTTTCCCCATACGCCCGGATGCGCGAGAAAAAAAATAAAGCCGAAAGTCACGCGGGTTGCCTACATTCGCCAGATTCCCGTGAACCTATGATAGCGTAGTTGTTAAAAATGAAGGCTAGTGTACTGCCGGTCACGAGTTCGATCCTTAACACTGCCTAGGAATATAGGCTATGCTGTATTCCTAGGGTATTGCAAGTAGGCAGTTAAAAAGAGTGGATTAACAGAAATTTCATGTCAATTTATAAGTTTTAAAAAAAATATTGGAGTTAGTGAAATGATTGGAAACATTTTTTATTGCAGAATTAAATCGTGGAATCATTACGTTAACTTTCCCATGTATTTTTAGCAACGCATTTATAAATCTAGTTTAAACGATAGAAGTACAAAAAAGTCGGTATCCACACAGAAATGTTGGAAATGAAGGATGATAAATTTTTTGATTCAATGGCTGAAAGAAAAATTTTAAACAGCGATAAGAATCGAACTGCTATTGTCGGCTTACCTGATTTTGGAAAATACATGCTCCCCACATGTCATTCTACTTTTTTCTTGCAAACTCGAGCCAATGGAGAAAAAAATCCGAGACTTTTTTAATTGTTGCTTCTAGTAGCATGAAAAACGGCTAATCTCATTTCAAGATCAGAGTTACACAACCTCCCCTTAGGAGTATAAAATTCTCAAATTTCATTTTAAAGGTTATTATTAATGAGAATTGCAAAATTACTAGTTTAGCAGCTTGAAATATTCTATAATAATATTTTCGTCTTGAAAATGGAATCCCCGGATATTCCATAAATGGAATCTCTTGGCCGCATTAAAATATTTTGTTTCTAAAAAAGAATTTGAAAGTATTCAAGGATTTGATTAATAATTGGAAAATAATTCCTTTATTAATGAAAATAAACTTACAATGTTTCTTTCAACTGCACTCTAAAGAATAGTTGTACAGGTTTCAAAAATGTATTGCATGATGAGTATGTGATAAGGAAGTTGATCTTTATATTAGAAGTAATAAGATATAGTTATTGCATCCGTAAATCTTGATGTAGGAAAATATTATCCACAAGGATGATTGGAAGTTGATTTTTTCGACAATAAATTCACTTTTTTGGCAATTCTATTGTTGCTGTATTTATATATTTTTAAAAAAATCTAGTTTTGAAAATCTGAATCGAGTATGTGAAACTAAGGATCCGAAACCGAGATAAAGATCCGAAACCCAGGCAAGGATCCGGTTCCGGATCCGGATCCGACAAAAAACCTGGATCCGTCCATCACTAGCTGTTATCCTTCCTTAAAGTTTTGATCATAACTTGTGGCTTATTTATTGAAGGATTTAGCATGATGTAGAGGTATTCAAAATTTATTGCAGACCTCATTGGTCTTACTGTCCCTTTTCTCACTAAACCCAAATTGACCATCACTAGGTAGCGGTTTGACCTGGTGTGATCTTCTCTTATTGACTCCAGCCTCTACCTTTGGTGCATATAGTATAAAACTAATAATGGAATTAGGTTTAGGGTGCTCCAACTGCCTAGGTAATGTCACAACATTTAGCCTAACTTAATCCTAAAATGAACGTCTTTGCCTATTGTAAATCCACAACCTTTGCACTTTACTGACCTGACTACCATAGCAGGATAGTATAAAGCTATTAGTCTTGTAATCTTGCCATGCTTTGCTTCGATCTTCTTTTTATTGGGAATCATAACTAACTCTATGAAATGCAGTAGAAGTCCGCTTTAATAAATACTGAGAAAAGTTGCAAATTCACTCATTATAACCAACCTGAATGTTTATGTTTCCCTATCATAATGTGACATATAAGGGCAAAGATGAACTACAATGCAGTAAAGAAATAATAGTATTCCATCACCAATGTATTATCAGCTGGTTTGCAAATTATGCAACCAGGATGACAATCACAGCAAAATCAATTAAATAAAATCTCTCAAGGTATTACAGTGCAGAAGATTGAGAGGGGTGGTTAACTGCTAGCACATCTGAGCAAATTTTCTCTTTCATAGTGATAACTTGCTGCATAAGTTGTAAGTTTGTGTAACTATCTTTCATGGGGCATTGAGTCCCAGGAGTTATGCAACTGGGACAATGTTCACTGCAAAATAGACTTGTTAGGGCCAAATGGCTGAAATGAAAATTCATAATAATCAGCAAGGCTCTATATACTTTTCACCATGTACCAACAATGGTGAAAAAATCATTTACTGTAGCAATATTCTCACTATACGCACCGTAGCGGACTTCTGCTGTACTTATAATTTTCTGCCATTAATGTGAGGGCTTGCAAAGCCTGCAGAAAGCTGCACCCATAATGCCTTTTTTTAATTCTAGAGATAGACATCAGTGATAGATTATGTACATAGGTATAGATACAGGCTAGTTATGCTATATCTGTGGAGGTTTCCTTTGTATAAATATGGCTTCTGTGAATACATGTATGTCATATGATGTTGTTGTGCCTATGTCTACAGAGAGAAGATTATTTGGTATTCTGTGTGCGAAGAATAAATGCATGAATAAGAAGAAAGAGTAATGCATGAAAATGCTTTTTAGATGTTTCATATTTCTTTGCTTTACATGGAAAATAATTTTCATTCATCATGAACATTGTCATCAAATCTTTTATTCCAACTTGTAGGTAGGTATCTGATGCTCTCTTTTTAAAAATAATATTCCTCATTTTGTATGATCATAAATAGGACTCATATCTCATCATTCTCATTTTAATTTTCTTAGTCCCTTGTATGATTAGTTACATTATTTTTTTAGATTTCACTGAAAGTGCTTTTTTCTTTTACATGAGTGTGATTTCATTATAAAGTTGGTATGAATTGCATTCCCACTAAATCCATTGTGATATTACAGAAATTATAATCTGTTAACTATTATATTCCAAATCATTGGAAAGACCAATATTTCATTTTCAGGATTCTACAAACAAGGAGATCCAAATTGGAGTGACATCAGTTGGTGTGGTTGTCTTCCAAAATAACATACGGATTAATACATTTTCATGGTCCAAGATAGTTAAAATTTCTTTTAAGCGAAAACACTTCTTTCTTCAGCTGAGGCGGGAATTGGTACGTTGAAGCATTTTATTTATATTTATACAAGTAGAGGGTGGATAGAAATTTGTAAATATTATAGGTATTTTCTTGCATAACCTACTTTTGTATTTTCTCTGATGGTTGCATCTAATTTTTTTTCAGTCTGAGAGCTATGATACTTTATTGGGTTTCAACATGGCAAGCTACCGTTCATCCAAAGGCCTTTGGAAGTCATGTGTGGAGCATCATGCCTTCTTTAGGTTACAGAGCCCATATACAGCTCGCCGTCCCACTACCCGCCGTTTCCTTTTCTCCCTTGGGTCTAAGTTCCGATATTCAGGTCGTACACAGTATCAGACTATGGAGGAGGGGCGCAAAAGGGGTGGTCGTCTGGAGAGAACATTTGTCAGGTACAATCTTGGGTGAATAACTACATGCTAAATGAGTGATTTAGCATTTTCCATTTGTTCAAAAATGTATGACAAGGAGTGATACCATAAACTACTTCAGTAATGATCTGGTTCTTGGGTTTCTTAGGTGTTATTATTAGCTTTCAACTTGGTTGCATGGTTTTTTTCTCGAGCCTACTAGTTTTCTAGTATTGAATGATAGAAAGATTGTTTTAGAGAATTCAAGTACCAGTTTACTAGTTTATTTTACGTCAGCATTATTCTCAGAAAGTGCATTAATTCTCTCTTGGCAGCTTAGCTTTCGGCTGATCAAGTCACAAGTTTTGAGGCCTCTTGCAGTACCTTTACTTGTAAAGTTGATAGAATCATTGCACGGGAAATAATTGCTTATATTTTGAAAAGTACCTGAAATTATTCATGAATTTTTACCCTTGAACTTGGTATAAATATTATATTTATATTTCATCAAAATTTATAGCATATTGTCAGCCAACTGATATAGGCCTTTTCATTTATAGTTTTAAACAAAAGAATGAGTTAATTTATCATCAACTTTAATTCTGGTTTATCTTGTAAAGCATTGATGTTAGCCCTGAGAAGTTTTCAGCATTCTTTAATAAGTCCCTGTTTCTGATTCTATGCTCGCTGTTTTAACATTTATCGCTCTTTCCTGCCCCTTTATATGTTTCCATATGTGATAACACTTCTTATGATATCCTTTTCAATGAAATTGTATTGATCTTTGAGCTGTAATTTGTGTAGTGTGTGTTACTTAATTGCTTGTAAACTTTAGGTAGTGTGATTATTCAAAATAAGTGAACTTTCAATTTATCTTTTAAATTGCTTTTTTCCATCCTTAGGTCTCCTAGTAAGAGACTCATTCGACAATCAATGCCTCCCTTATCCTCTGGTCAAACCTCATCCTTAGAGGAAAAAGTTAAGCTTTTAGTACCTCCTGGAAGGTCTTCACGGTCATATGACAATAAGGTGACATCACTAGGAGCTCGAGAACCTCGCAAAGCATGGGGTGAAGGTCTTCCTTCTGATGAGTAAGTGAAATGTTTTATTTGGTCAAATAATAGCAACCATTATTTTTGTTATCCCATTTCAGATTTTTATGAGTCAACCTGTATTATGTGTACTATCACCAGAAATGTATTGTATTAACCCCTTTAATTGGGAATTAATATTCCATGTTACTCCTCTGGTGTGGAATTTATTTTAATAATGAAAAATAGTAAAATAATGAAATCCTACGTACCATTCCAATATTTATGTATCCTCTCAACTAGAAATGGGTAAACTACAGTAATTTTCAATTGAGGTAAATCATGGTAATTTTCAAAAATTACCTTAATTTTCAGTTAATTTTAAGTTTTTAGCAGCAAATCCTTATCAGAGGACTCAAAACGAAATCAAATAGCATTGAGATATAAATGCCGACGCTTATATCAAACATATCACGACGTTTATCTATTATATCTTGTTAAATTATAACAAAGTTGGCTGCAACACGCAATTTGCCTCTTTTATTTTTTATTCCAAAGATATTCCTCTGCGTAATGTGCATTTTGTTATTTTACTTTGAATTAATCACGGACAATGTGTAAACAAAATCGTTTTAGCTACTTAATTTTTATTTCACCCATTCCAATGGTTTCTTCATGAGGAAGAAATTTTCTGGAAAAAAAACTTTTCTGAAAATTACTGTAATGAACGTTAATTTTACAGTTTACCGTTACCGTTAATTTTACCGTTTATTACAGTAATTTTCAGAGGTTTTGGTAATTTATGAAAAATACCACGGTAATTTATGAAAATTACTGCGGTAATTTACCGAGTTGCCCATCTCTACTCTCAACACAAAGACATTCCTTTTATTTAGTCACAAATTTTCACTACATGCACACAGAAAACTATTTACATGGTACAAAATGGTCCAATTTCACTTCTGAAAAGCACCTATGTGTGATAAACCTGAAAGCAAGGGGCTGCTTAAAGGGACAGATTGCAGTCTCTGCAATAAAAAATTGTCCTTCTTCATTGTTTATATGCTACACAGACAAAACATCATTTGCTGGCAGGTTTCCTTTTCTTAGAGGTTGGATTTATTTTGAGAAAATGCATACAGCTCAATCTTCCTGGGCCTTCAATATTATTCCTCCCTCTTGTTCTAGAATGTTTTATTGTTTCTGAGTACTTACTGAATAATTTCTGAATGGTTCCAACCTAACTGTAACTGCTTGTGAGTACCACCATGTTTTTTATAAATCGCAAATGAGTTAAAAGTTGCCAAATCCGAGAAATGTCTGAATATTTTTTCATACATTTTCTTGCTGTGTGCAATGTAATCATGTACTGATCTGATGTGTCGACCCCTCCCTTCACATCATTGTACTCAACAAATACTTACGCTTCAACTTCATTTCACCGGGCTTGGTTTTTACCACTTTCGTTCATACATCATGAACAGAACTAATCAGGCACACATCCTGTTTGCCCTTCTATTTCATCTACATCAACTTTCTCCTAAAAGCTGTCACAACTTCCCCTGCCTTCAGTTTTTTTTTCTATTACGCTATTAGGAAGTTCTTTCATATTTTTCTCTACTCTACCTATTGCATCAGTATCATATATATTAAGAAAATTAAATAAATCTGGGCTACTAAAATAATTGTCCATCCCAATGATGTAACACAACATCAGTAATTTCTCTGATAACATTAGTATAGCTGTAAGTGTACTTATGACTATAATTGGATTGATATATTCATCAGTTTTCTAGAGTCATTGTTTCAATATACCTGCTGTGTATCTTGATGGGTGAATTGAGAAACATCATTGTCAATCTTGTATAAGTTCCGTATCCTTACCCGTGTACACTACCAAGTTCCAAATGCATCCCTTGTTTTTGCTTCAAACAATTTGAAGGATTTCATCCTAGACCTGGATTTCTTCTTCATGATGTAAAATTTCCATCCTAAATGATCTTTCCTTCGGGGCTATTCGTTAATGCACGGAGAGTTATGTGGCCGGCCCGTGAAATGACGTCAGAATCCCAAAATTGGTATTCGCTAAGCTGTTCATGGAACTTCCGCCACGAAAGATTCACGGCCAAATTCTCCCGGTGGGGTAGGCCGCAAGAATGGGGTTTCCGCTGCGTAAAATGAACAGATGACGATCGGACAACTTCACATGTTGATATATATATTTTTTATTAATGTTGTTGGTTAAATATTCAATCCTATTTCTGTGATAGAAGCAATGTTATTATGTGCTGGTAATTATGAGGAAACTTTTAAATGCTAGTTTAGTAGTTTTGCATTATATTACCTATTGTTTGTATGTTTACATTGCCTTTGCCCATGCAAACATCGTCTCTTTCTAAGTCAATACTGTGTAGTGACAGTTATTTTGAAGTCAAGTCAGGGTACTTATGGTTAAAATTATGTTGATTTATTCATATAGTTTCAATAATCGTGTTTTCATGAAACACGTAAAAGCTCGTTTAGTGGTTTCACATTATATTGTTTGTTTACATCTCCTTTGCTTGTTCAATTGTCCCTTTCATAATTGCTGAAGTTAATTGAATGAAGTAAGTGTACTTATGGTTATAATTGGATTGATATATTCATCAGTTTTCTAGAGTCATTGTTTCAATATACCTACTGTGTATCTCATATGCTGCGATTAATACGTACCCTTTCTAATAATTGCATGGTACGTAATGTTATCACAGAAAATAACTAGGTAATTTTATTTAAATACAAATCTTGCAGTTACCAATTGGTCCCTAATGATATTGCCAATACTTCAATTCTTCGTTGTGTTTGTAGAGGAAACTATTGCATTTTCAAAACAAGTATTAATGCATTTTGTTTGATTTTGATGAGTGTAACATAAGTTGGTGATCACAGTAAAATAATAAACACGGGTGTGTAATGTAAGTCTATCACACTTCAGTGCTTCTAAAGGCAGTGTCTGAGTGTAAGCAGTAGTCAATGTACTGAATTCCATTTGTATGTTGTAGTATTTGAAGATTAATGTATAGTTCAATGGCTGCATATGATGTATTTCTGCCAGCAAACACTAGTTTTATAGAGTATATTTGGCGTCTCGCAAACTCTTTCATAGTGTTTATGTCAATAATCTTTTGGGGAATGACAGTAAGGCTATAAAAGCCTTTTCACAGCAGAAACAGGCCGTGAAGGTCATATGCCAAATTCCCTGTCAGGCTCATGGAAAGCCCCTATTTATAAAACTGGGCATTCCTACTTTCCCTTCAATATTTAATCTACAGTGCTTAATGTTTGTAAAAATTTTCCCTCACCTGTTTCCCGTGAATGCTACCTCACACCTGTATGACATTCGCAGGAAACTGGATGTTCACTTAATCTCACATAAACTGAAAATGGGCTTAAAGGTACCGCACCATACTGCTTCCATTTTATATAACAAACTACCCAACTCAATGAAGTCTGCTAGCTTCTTGTATATTTTCAAGAAAAGAGTTAAGTTGTCACTCCAGGGAAAAGCCTATTATTCCGTGTTAGATTATTTAGATCACAAGATGACTGTTTGTTTTTGTTCTCTTGTGAACTCTACAATATGTGAGTGTTTTCTTTTCTATTCTTGTGGATTGGACCATGGTATATGGCATGTATTTTGACAGACAGGTCAATCAAGCTATAATAATAATAATTTTATCCAAGTTATCTTTAGTCTGTGATAGGCATTTGAAAAATCTTCAGACACTTTAACTAGCTTTTGCTTTATCACTGAATTGAAAGATACTATTTTTCAATTACCGTATTTACTCGTGCATGCCGCGCCCTCGTGTATCCTGCGCACCCCAATTTTCGGGCAGGCTCGTGAGGAAAAAAATTATTTCGAATAAAAAATTTTTTTTGCCCTTGAGTCTGCATCATATTTTAATAACACGAATACTCGTTCTTTAATAGAAATGCTGTTCCTAAATTACGCGACGTTTTTCTCATTAATTAATTTAATTACGTGTTAATATCGTCACGATCGTCATCGCATTGTGCATCGACGCACGGCCTCTTTTTTCTCGTAGCATCTCACAGTAATCACAGTCACATCATCCAGTTATAAAAATGGCATCTGTTCTAAATAACATCCAACTGAAATAATTGCAGAAATATATACACATGACGTGATTACTCTTTTAATACCGATATCCGTTGGCATATCAACAAATAAAAGCAGAATGCCATCCGTACATGATAGCGGTGGTCTCGTCTGCTCTCTGCGTAGTAGCTGGGGACTGGGACGATTTAACAACACTGGAAAGTCTTGGGAACACACGGGAAAAACTAAACTCAGTGTAATAACAATTATAATTCTTATAAAACTAAAGAAAAACATTCGCGGAAAAGAAATCATTAATCACTACTGAATATTCATATCATAATTCAGTTCTCATTTTTAGTTTTCATCACTGCTACTATGCTCCTCTGAGAAACTCACTTCCTCACTTTCACTGTCCCACACCTCACTGTCTTCGTTGCCGTCCATGTCATTTGAAATGCAACATTTCTTAAAGCTTTTTGCGACCAAATTCTCAGGAATCATCTTCCATGATGCCAAAATCCATTGGCAAATCTGCGTCAACTCCGGTTTTTTTATCTTTCCCGTGGGAGTTTCTTCATGTATAGTGCTTGCCATCCACTCCGTGTATAGTCTCTTCATGTTCGCTTTGAATGGTCTATTTAAGCAAACGTCCAATGGCTGCAACATAGACGTCATGCCCCCTGGGATTGTCACCTGGTCAGTATTTCCCTCTTGCAGCCTTTGTTTTACCGGTTCTTTAAGATGCCCACGAAAACTGTCAAGCACTAACATGCTCTGCAGTCGTAGTAAGGCACCAGGACGGGATTCCCATACACATTTAATCCAGTCTAAAACCATATTACTGTCCATCCAACCTTTTTCTTGCACCCTTACTATTATACCGGCAGGAAATATCACTTTCTTGGGTAGAGTTTTTCGTTTGAAAATAACGTAAGGTGGGAGCTTTTTCCCATCTGCCATTACTGTCAACATAACCGTACAACGCTGTTTTTCATAACCACCACTTCGTACTCGCACAGACTTCTGGCCAATTTCATTCACAGTTGTTTCTGATGGCATCTCGAAGTACACTGGGGTTTGGTCTGCATTTCCAATTTGTCCCAATAAGTAGCAATATTTTTTCCTCAGCTGAATGATATATCTCTGAAAGCTCTCCAGCTTATCTTCATATGCATCAGGTAAGCGCTGGGAAATCGTAGTTCTTCTCCTAATTGATAGTCCGTTTCTGATGAAAAATCGTTGCAACCATCCTCTGCTTGCCTTAAAGTCTGCCGGAGCAACACCTATTTCTCTCACTATTTCTCTTGCTTTCACCTGGCACATTTCTGATGAGACTGCATACGCAAACTGTCGTCGATCACGGATGTACGAAGCCAGTCGCTTTTCTAGTTCTGGGCATTTTGCACTTTTACCCCTAAATGCTCTTCTACTTTTTTTTGCCAACTGCAGTTTCTCTTTCATCTTTCACCAGTCTCTGATGCATGATTCAGATATACCATATTTCCTTCCTACAGCTCGATTTCCAATTTTTTCGGCCTCGCTTATAAGATGTAGTTTTGTACTCACAGGAAATGAACGCACTTTCACATCAGAATTCATTTTTAGGGTGATGGTTGCAAATTATTTTATAATGCTAAACGATCGATTCGTATTCGTATAGGTACTACTCTCACGCACAGAGCGGATAGCATGGATTGTAAAAAGGTACAATCTCTGAGCAAATGACTCTTGCCACTATGTAACAAATTCTCCGTCGCGTCTTTGCAATGTAGCTTTAATGTGTACGCAAAATGAGCTATCTATTGCGTTAAAATGTTGCTACCGATACGTGATACCGAAACAAACTCCGATTACGATTTTTAAAAGACATAAAGATGCCGCCCGCCCCCCTTGCGGCAGCTTACAGGATACAATGTAGATTTAAATACATATCAGTGCTAAAATGCGTTGTCCTACGTACGATCCATATACACGATAAATCTATTACTTTGTCAAGTGGTGTTTCTGATCTAGCCTTTCTTCAAGTAACGTTGTACGACCTTGTTAAACGTGGATTTTTATTACTAATCACTTAGCAATTTCAGGATATTCTACAATGTACGATTTACTGCAAGATCATAGTTACCAATTGACGTCGATATGTTCACAAAATGCGAAACTGAGGAGAAAAAAAGAACAGTAATTTGAGGAAAAATGGTGCGCGGCTTACACGAAAATCTGGAGGATTCGTGTAAGCCGTGCACCCCCATTTTTTCACCGGCGTTTCGAGAAAAAAGGTGCACGGCTTACACGAGTAAATACGGTGGTATTAAAGCCATGTTGCATTTGAAGTTTAAGAGTGAAATTTGAGCTGTTGAACACAGTATAGTAATAGTGTATCGAAAATGTCATTGCTGTTGTATCACTCAGTGTGTGCTGATTGTCTATATACACCGATTATCTATATACGTACACAAATCTGTAAGTAACCTGCCTTCCAGCCAGGGAAATTCCTAATTTGAACTGTAATAATAACATTAACTCAGTGATATAATGGTGGACTAAATTTTTCATCTTCAGGGGGTACAACTTTTGTATGACATTCAGGGATGCTTTGTAATTGCATGAGACATGTAATTTTCTGTGATAGTCATGGTAATTTACATGTTGATGATCCAGAAAAATAGGCATACCTTGATTGATACACTTTTACTGACAAAACAGACTTCATACTCATTAAAGATGAATGGGTCTCAGGCACTGAATATTTCGAGGAGAAGGGAATTGTTAATGAGGCATTTAGGTTAAAGGAGCTGAGAGAAATCTGACCCATTCATAGTCACAAAAGAGGTTCCAGGGTATGTCCTGTCTGCCAAAGCTGATTGTTAGGGACCTTATAAATATTCTAAGACCTTGAGTAACTCCACACCAAAAAGGTACTGCTGTATCAGTGGAGTTAAAGGTACATGAAAGCCACTAAATCATGTTCAGTTATTATCTTTGTTAGGATTAAGACATAAAAAACTATATCTATATGCTTTGCACTTGGTGAAGGGGCTTACCCAGAAGTCAGCTGAAAGTGGCAGTGACAATGGGGTCGTTTACCATATTTTTTTTATTGACGAATCTGATAGAGTTTGTAAAATAAAAGGACCCGTATTTTTCCGTTTTCTGATCCGACAATTATTTCCCGAGTTATAAGCGGCGAAAGACTGATGTTTTTAACCCTTTCGGAAAAGTGGGTGTGGTGCAACCTCTGACGTATATCGACTTCGTCCAATCACAACTGAGCCCGCGAAGCTACTTCGCCTTATCACAAAGGGGGGGACACAGCTGACTCGGCCAATGGGAGCGATTTCGACAGCATCTGTGAGAGCAGACCTTCCGAGAACCCCCTTCCACTCCCTTCCCCCTCCCCTGAAAGCAGTCAAGGACGGAAGGAAAATGACGTCATTGTTATCACAGCAGCTTTTTAGGTGGGCGTCACCTTTTGCTTATTTTAATTCTTGATTTATGAGCGAATGGTTGTGGTTAGAAGATTAATTTTTTCACTAAAATTCTTTTTTCGTTTCCATCTAACGATTTCGTGTACAAAATTGCGATTTCGGTTCCGAGTAAACGCCCCCATTAGGGCTAAGTAAAACCTGTGTCAGTTGTGCTATCCAAGAGATGACAGAAGCACTGAAACTACTAGCTGAGTGGATACATTCTCTCAACTTGCATTGAAAGGAGATAACTAACATTTAAGTTTATTTTCTAGTATTGTGGTCACATATAATGTGGATACAAAGCACACACAAGTCATCTTCGTCAATGAGTATTCATCTTAGAAACACCCCATCAATCCAATTATATTACATACAATTTTGAACACTACCGTATAAGCAGTTATGATGCATCACACCATTCAACATACAAATCCTTACCCATTTTCAGCCTTAATATAGGTGAACTCAAGGAATTTTCAAAAAGAATAAAATAGAAATAATAAAAATCTTTATTATTTACCAGGGATAATAGATGACAGTTTTGGCCAGTGGCCGACACTAATCAATCTAAAGTTATCATTGATCTCAGTGAAGAGACATATGTATCAGGAACGGAGATATTTTTCAGACATGAGTAGTTTTTGACTCTAGGTTATGAGAAGTAAAATAAATAATAAATTGGAGGGGTGGGTGGGGTCTTCTGGAGCCCCCTGGAACTTAGACCTCTTTAGATCCATTATGCCAATCCACATTTAACCTGCCTGCCAGGACAGGGCATAATGATCCCAATCCGATCCAAAATCGGATCCGGATCATAGATTTTAAAATTTCGCGGATTAGCGATCGAAGTGCCTCGTGAATGGAATGTAGGTGCGGTAGATATTGACAAGAAGAGGATGTGTAACTAAGGTCACGTAATTAGATGAAAACTTTCCCGTGCAACTAGATGCAAAATATAGAAATATGACTTTTTTCCCCATTAACCCGGTATCGTGGGAAAAAAAAATACGTATGAGGTCATGCGGGTAGTCTACATTTGCCGGGATCAGGCGTACAATGAGAGCTAGTGTACTGTGCGAAGTTCGATCCCAATCGCAGTTTAATTTTTTCTTTCAGTCACTGCATCGAAAATGTTATCATATTCAATTACAAAACATTACATCTGAATACTCACTTTATTATACTTTGTTGTTTAAATTAGATTTACAAATGTACCACTCATAAATTAAGGATGGTCGGGTCGGATACAAAGATCCACAGGTCTTTCATTTCATTCGCTACTGAAATCATATCCAGGGACAGTAAAAATTCAGATCCGGATCGGAGATTTTAACATCTCGCGGCCTCGTGATCGATGCGCCCCGCGAATGGAATGTACGTATGGTAGATACCAACAAGGAGAGGTTAAGTACCTCGGGTCACGAAATGAGAAGAAGATTTTTTCCGTGCCACAAACGAGGAAAGCAAAATAAAAAATACTTGTCTTGACCTTTATCTCCATCGGCCCGGATGTGCGAGAAAAAAATTAAGCCGAATGTCATGGGCGTCGCCTACATTCGCCATATTCCCGTGAACCTATGAGAGCTTAGTTGTTAAAAATGAGGGCTAGTGTACTGCCAGTCGTGCGTTCGATCCTTAACACTACCTAAGAATACAGCCGTGCTGTATTCCTAGTATTACCCTAGGAATACAGCCGTGCTGTATTCCTAGTAGGCAGTAATGCTAGTAGGCAGTTAAAAAAAGTAGATTATCAGAAATTTCATGCCAAATTATAATTTTAAAAAATAATTAAATTTGGCGAAAGGAAATGATTGGAAAAAATTTATATTACAGAATTAAATCGTGGAATCATTACGTTAACTTTACAGTGTATTTTTGAGTGATGCATTTGTAAATCTAGTTGAAGCGATAGAAGTACAAAAAAGTCAGTATCCACACACAAAGGTTGAAAATGAAGGATGATAATTTTTTTTATTCAATGGTTAAAAGAAAAATTTTAAACAGCGTAAGAATGGAACTTCATTACCTGCAGTCCACTGCTCCACTCTGTTATTGTTATTACCATTATCTCATTAATTTACCTTTAACTTAATTTTGCCTGCTGTGTTTTTTATGTTGCTTAGGGTAGCCATAACTTCTGTATTGGATCTCAAATGTATGTACTATTAACTGTTTGTTCACATTGGTATGAAGTCTTTATTAACCCTTTGAGTGCCACCGATTTTTAGGTGGGTATTCCCAGAAGTGCCACGGGTATTTTACTAATTTTGTAGGCCTTTATTCAAAAAATCATTATTTGTTTATTTGTTGCTATTTTTACATGATTTCTTCTGCATTTGAAAGTAAATACTTTCTTTCAAATTAATATGAAAAAAAATCAGCTGATGTTTTTCAATGACACGCAATTGTTATAGTTTAATTTGGAATTTACAGATTTGATTTATTTTATTTCTCAATTTTGACCAATAAATCGAGATATAATATCAATTTTAAAGAAATAAACCATCGATAAATATAAAACATTATTATTTTTCTAGGAATTGATCATATAATATCCAAGGAATTTGCACGAATTTTCAATATATATTCGATTGAGTAACACAATGCAAATTGCATAAAATTCAGGGGAAAGTATCAAAATGGTTGGGGGTATATAATGTGAATATTTTCGCAGACAAGAGAATATTTGGATGTGTAAACTTTACGAAACATGGTATTATAATAATAATACCAAGAATTTAAGTCTGTTATTGCTTACAAAATGATAACAATTGCATTACAAATTATTGAAAATATATACTTAGAAAACGATGACAACATTACAAACCCTATTCCAAATCAAATAACTAATTTTCATATTATTCATAAATGTGATGAGAGACACAAATTCCATGTAGACCTTATTTACATTTCATGCAGTTCTAGATCTGTGGAAAGGACCACGGCCCTTCCTACTGCATACAGCACACACTTTTCCCTCCGCCCTGAAAGTTTCCTTATCCCATATATTTCTGGCGATACTGTCCTAGGAGTTGACTGACTGGGATTATTCCATCTAAGTAACCATCCACTCTCAATGCTATCTATTATTTCTGAAAAAACTGCACTCTTGATATTTTTTCAGGATTGTTTGATTTGTAAGTTTTATAAGCATGTTTAGCACCATTTTAGAAAATACATTGCAGAACATTTCCATCCACTATGTCAAATAATCTTCTCTAATCTAAATACACGTACAACATAATATCCAAAGAATAAATGCCTCCCATGTATCATTGTACTCATTGTACTGCTACTGATTTGTGGACTTTCCTTAGGAAATTCTTGACCCTTGCGAATGATTGAATTGCTATGGGCTATCGAGTTGGTGGAAAGTAATAAAACTGGATTTTTTTGTGATTTCTTTTCTCGATACCCAAGAATAAGAAGCTCTTCACTTCTAAAACACTTTTTCTTACCAACACTAAAGTTTTATTTGAGAGGTTGAGGTACCATGGTCCAGAATGCGTTGGTAAAAAGAGGTTGAAGTACAGGATTGGAGAAGATTTTGGTGGCGGAAGATGTTTGGGACCAGGAGTTTCCAGGAATTCAAAATGTGGAGGAGGGAGTGAATCACAATTGTCCTGAACCTCAATGAATTCTGCAGAATGATCACGGCTTCCACTTTCACGTTCATCAGAACTGACGCTATCATTGCTATACCCAATAATTGCCGGTCTCTTCTTAGGAAGGATTATCACGCTTTCATCTGAGTCTGATAACACTTCCCCTTCACTAGTGTCTCGACGAAAATGGGCGCTGTCTTCACTTTCCACAGATTCGTCGTCATTACTTAGTGAATTTATGTATTCAGCTAATCTGTCATCGTCAACACCAGGTGAAAATTCATTTCTAGAAGTTGACGCCATTTATTAGGTAAAAGATTTCACTTTCAAAAAGCCACTAGTGAAATTTCAATGTGTAAACAACAACAAGAGATGCACACATTGAATGTTTTATGCATAGCATCATCTTTCTATTACTACTGCCGCATCTACTATGATAACGAGGTTGACAATCGGAGCCACATTGCTGACACAACGCGAGAGATAGCATGATAGGAGTTACGTAGTATCTTTTCGTCTGCCTTTCATAGCTAAAAATCAACGACTTGATCGCAGTGAAACAGCAACAAATTATCTCATCAGAAGCGACATAGCAGAGATGTTTGAAGCCTAAAGTCTTTTTGCTATGTCATGAATCGTTCGCAAAACGAACGAGAATGCGATGTACTTCACAGAGAATAAAATGTTTCTAAGCATATAAAAAAATAAGAGCACGCCAAACATAATATCTCCGACATAAATACAAAGTTCAAAATATTAGAAGAAAGTCAATTGGTTTTAGGCTAACAAACAATGTAGTTTCCAAAGTGTCGCACCAGAAGCAGTTTCGTAAGAACCAAATGTGGCGCTCGGAAAATTCAATCCGACATACAGTTATTTAAATTACCAAAGCTGTTGATCATTTCCATTAACAATCAAAATTATTGTTCCACGTAGTTATTAAAAGATCATTCTTGTATTATATACAATTTACAAGAGTTAAAGATTGAGAAAAACATTGTTGTAACAGGTCTCCTCATAGACGACGATATATCGTCGTTGGCACTTCTGGCACATTCTGCAAACGACGATATATCGTCGTGTGGCACTCAAAGGGTTAATAATATTTTTAAAAAACCCTTCCTTTAAGACTCCTTTTTCCAAACATTTAACACAGCTTTCACCTTTTTAAAACGATTTTATTTACCGTATTTGTCATTTTTAAACACCGCTTTTGATGATTTTTATTTACCATTTTTCGGTGTCCCTACAAATGAGTTATTATAAATTTTCTTGGAAATATATATAACTGGTGAAATTTAAGATTCCATAATGCCGTAAGAGATAAGTTTATCATATTATATGTTTTTAAATCCATAGAAATAACTATCTCTTCTCCCATTGTGACTGTTTTGGATTTCTACACTTGATTTTATAATGTTTGAATTAAAGTTGTAAGGCTTGTTCTTATTATTTTACTGCCTTCTGGCTGTAATTAAGTTTATTGCATAAAGAACATCAATATCAGTTGACTTACCATTTTATTTGTCCACTGATATTGTTTACAATGTTGAACTGCTGTGATTGTTCCTCTTTTTAACTGTTCATAATTTTGTAATCTTGATCTAGTCCCGAGTATAATATGCAGCTTTTGTTACAGTGAGGGAGGTTTTCTGGAAAGAAGCATAGTTGATGAACGCCCACCATTCACTCCAGTAATATCAACCACAAGAGCCATGGCTTATGCTGATGATGATGAAGCCGAACCTGAAGAGGAGGAAGAAGAGGAAGAATCGGGAGTTGGCCGAAGTGCAATTTATGAAATCCCTCCATTTTTATCAACTCAGGTGAGTTACAGTCTTTAGTTTTGATGTGAATTGCTTCATATATTCACTGTGACATGAACTAGGAGTTTTGCATTCTGGTTAAAATGAATCTGGCTTAGCAAATATGTTGAAACATATTGAAATCTGATATTGAAACATATTGATCTGATTTGATATTTAAGATCTTGAATAATTATGTGAAAAATTAAAGTACGAATACCTTGAATATCTCACTATGCACCATTGTGCACTCGTACTGCACTATATTTGGCGTGTTGATGAGCTACATCTTATGTGCAGATAGGGGACAGAGGAAGTACAAATCTGTAGATTGGTTTTGCTGCCTAATTTATGGTAGAAAGACAACAGTTGCAGTGAATGGAATTTGGGTAAAACTATTGTCTTTCCACGATAATTAATGTGCCAAAACTAATCACCGCTTGTCAAGATTCAAAATTGAAGAAAGTTCATAAACATCGTTGATGGTTGCTGCTCGATATGAGCTTCGTTTTTACTCTCTTACATATTTATCATGAATTTATAAGAGGTCACACAAGGTGTCTCTTATTCCAAATCATACTTTTGCAAATAGCTATTGAATTTTACGAAATAAATACTGAGAACTCCTGCCTACTTCTACTGTGCTATCACTAAGGGCTGTTATCACTATTTTCTGTTGAGATATCATGGATAGTACCTTGAGACCCCTGATTTTGATGAAATATCTTCGAAAAGATGGAACTTATTTTTAATCCATAAAATGTACCTAATAGGATGTTCATTGACACGTAGGGATGGTCGGATCGGATCCGTAGGGTCCAAGGATCCATGGATCTATCATTTTACTCGGATCCGGATTCAGATCCAAAGACACAGTAAAATCGGATCATAGAATTTAAATTTTTGCGGCTTAGCGATCCAAGCATCCCCCTGCAGTACTAGGTGCGGTAGATATTGAAAAGGAGAGTTTCTGTAATTCAGATAATGAAATTAGATGAAAATTTTCCCGTGCAACCAGGAGCAAAATAAATAAATATGACTTTTTTCCCCATTATCCTGGCATAGCAAAAAAAATACGTAGAATGTCACGCGGGTAGCCTACATTTGCCGGGATCAATCAGACATCGAGAGCTAGTGTACTAAAGGAAGTTTGATCCCTATCTCAGTTTAATATTTTCTTTCAGTTATTGCATCAAAAATTGTATCATTCAATTTAAAACCCTTACATCTGAATACTCTCTTTTTTATACTTTTATTGCTTAAATTAGATTTACAAATGTATCACTAAAAAATTAGGGATGGTTGGGTTGGATCCAAAGACCCATTGATCTTTCATTTCATTTGATTCTGAGATCATATCCGAATACTATAATATCGTAACCGGATCGGAAATTTTTAAATTTTGCGGCTTAGTGATCAATGCACCCTGCGAATGGAATGTAGGTGTGGTAGACACTGACAAGGAGAGGATTTGTTACTCGGGTCACAAAATGAGATGAAAATTTTTCTGTGCTACTAGAGAAAAATAAAGAAATACATGTTATGGCTTTTTTTCTCCTCCACATGACCGAATGTATGGGAAAAAATTAAGTAGAATGTCACGCAGGTCGCCTACATTCATCAGACTCACATGAATCGATGATAATGAAGTTTTTAAATATGTGAGCTAGTGTTCTACCGTTCGCATGTTCGATCCTTACACTGCCTAGTAATACCATCATGCTGTATTCCTAGAGTAAGGCATGCAGGCAGTTAAAAGAAGTAGATTATCAGAAATTTCATGTCAATATATAAGTCAACAAGGTAAATAAAAATAATTGGCGTTAGTGAAAGTGATGGGAAAAATATTTTATTACAGAATTAAAACCATGAAAACAGTACGTTAACTTTACAATGTATTTTTGATTAATGCATTTGTAAATCTAGTTTATGCAATAAAAGTACAAAAAGTCAGTATTCGCATACAAGGGTTGGAAATTAAGGATGATAAAAGTTTTGATTCAATGGCTGAAAGAAAACTTTTAAACATTGTGTTTCTAAAAGTTGTTGTCGTTGTTGATAAGAATCGAACTTCATTACCAGCAGTACACCACCCCACTCTACTATTGTCGGCTTACCCAAGTTCAGAGAATACAGGCTCCCAATATGTCATTCTACCTTTTTTCTTCCAAATAATGGAGAAAAAAGCCGAGACACGGATTTCTTTATTTCCTTCTAGTACCATGAAAAAAGGCTCATCTCATTTATTGATTCGAGTTACCTCTCCTTATGAGTATAAAACTGACAAATTCCATTTTAAGGGTTATTATTAGTGATGGATGGATCCAGGTTTTTTGTCGGATCCGGAACCAGATCCTTGCCTGGGTTTCGGATCTTTATCTCGGTTTCGGATCCTTTGTTTCACATACTCGATTCCGATTTTCAAAACCTAGATTTTTTAAAATATATAAATACAGCAACAATAGAATTACCAAAAAAAGTGAATTTATTGTCGAAAAAATCAACTTCCTATCATCCTTGTGGATAATATTTTCCTGGATCAAGATTTACGGATGCAATAACTAACTATATCTTATTACCTCTAATATAAAGATCAACTTCCTTATCTCATACTCATCATGCAATAAATTTTTGAAACCTGTACAACTATTCTTTTGAGTGCAGTCAAAAGAAACATTCTAAGTTTATTTTCATTAATAAAGGAATTATTTTCCAATTATTAATCAAATTCTTGAATGCTTTCAAATTCTTTTTTAGAAACACAAAATATTTTAATGCAGCCAAGAGATTCCATTTATGGAATACCCGGGGATTCCATTTTTAAGACGAAAAAATTATTATAGAATATTTCAAGCTGCTAAACTAGGAATTTTGCAATGTCTCATTTATAATAACCTTTGAAATGAAATTTGAGAATTTTATACTCCTAAGGAGAGGTTGTGTAACTCTGATCTTGAAATGAGATTAGCCGTTTTTCATGCTACTAGAAGAGAAAATTAAAAAAGTCTCGGATTTTTTCTCCATTGACTCGGGTTTGCAAGAAAAAAGTAGAATGACATGTGGGGAGCATGTATTCTCCTAAATCAGGTAAGCCGACAATAGCAGAGTGGGGTAGTGGACTGCAGGTAATGAAGTTCGATTCTTATCGCTGTTTAAAATTTTTCTTTCAGCCATTGAATCAAAAAATTTATCATCCTTCATTTCCAACCTTTGTGTGTGCATACCGACTTTTTTGTACTTCTATCGTTTAAACTAGATTTATAAATGCGTTGCTAAAAATATATGGGAAAGTTAACGTAATGATTCCACGATTTAATTCTGCAATAAAAAATTTTTCCAATCATTTCACTAACGCCAAATTTTTTTATTTTTTTGACTTATAAATTGACATGAAATTTCTGATAATCCACTTTTTTTTACTGCCTACTTGCATCACCCTAGGAATACAGCATTCCTAGGCAGTGTTAAGGATCGAACTTGCGACCGGCAGAACACTAGCCCTCATTTTTAACAACTACGCTATCATAGGTTCACGGGAATCTGGCGAATGTAGGCGACCCGTGTGACATTCGGCTTTTATTTTTTTTCTCACGTATTCGGGCGTATGGAGAAAAAAGTCACGACGAGTATTTTTATATTTTGTTTTTGTGGCACGAAAAAAATCTTCTTCTCATTTCGTGACCGAGTTACACACCCTCACCTTGTCAGTTTCTACCATACGTACATACATTCCATTCGCGGGGATCATCGATCACTAAGCCACAAAATTTTAAAATCCCCGATCTAGATCTGAATTTTTACTGTCTTCGGATATGATTTCAGTTGTGAATGAAATGAAAGACCCGTGGATCCGACCCAACCATCCTTAATTTATTAATGGTACATTTGTAAATCTAATTTAAACAACAAAAGTATAATAAAGTGAGTATTGAGATTTAATGGTTTGAAATTGAAGATGATAACATTTTCGATGCAATGACTGAAAGAAAAAATTAAACTGCGATAGGGATCGAACTTCGCACAGTACACTAGCTCTCGTTGTCCGCCTGATCCCCGCGAATGTAGGCTACCCGCGTGACATCCTACGTATTTTTTTTCTCCCGATACCGGGGTAATGGGGAAAAGAGTCATATTTCTTTATTTTGCTACTAGTTGCACGGGAACATTTTCATCTAACTTCGTGACCTGAGTTACACATCCTCTTCTTTTCAATATCTATCGCACCTACATTCCATTCACGGGGCGCCTCGATCGCTAAGCCGCGAAATATTAAAATC
The DNA here is from genome assembly GCA_933228895.1 of Platycnemis pennipes. Classification (NCBI taxonomy): domain Eukaryota; kingdom Metazoa; phylum Arthropoda; class Insecta; order Odonata; family Platycnemididae; genus Platycnemis; species Platycnemis pennipes. The sequence goes on from OW121851.1 coordinate 88,933,399, forward strand.
TAGGATCCGGATCCGATTTTGCTCCGTGTCTTTGGATCCGAATCCGGAACCGAAAAAGTGAAAGATCCGCGGATCTTTGGATCCGACGGATCCGATCCGGCCATCACTAGTTATTATTAATAAGACACTGCAAAGTTACTAGTTTAGCAGCTTGGAATATTCTATAATAATTTTTTCATCTTAAAAATGGAATCCTCAGATATTCTATAAATAGAATATCCTGACCACATTAACCTTTTTTTTTTTGTTTAAAAAAAATATTTTGAATGCATTCAAGGATTTGATTTACAGCAGCAACTCAAGTTAATGTAAACCGATTGTGCTCTGAATTAATTTTAGGTTTTTGATTTTGTTTATTATTTAATATTCTATGTTATATTATTCTTGGCATGTGACATGCTTGGAAGTCTTTTTTGTATAATTACATTTATACCTTTCTGGATAGAGGTTGATACAAAATGGCATCACTAGGATCTTATATTTTGGAAAATAATTCAAATATTAATGAAAATTTACTTATAATGTTTCTTTTAACTACACTTTAAAGAATAGTTGTACAGGTTTAAAAAATGTATTGTTTGTTGAGTATGTTTTAGGGAAAGTGAACTTGATATTAGAATATAATAATATATAACGTATAGCTATTTCATCCGTAAATCATGATCCAGGAAAAAATATTTTCCACACAGATGATGGGAAGTTGATTTTTTTGCTATAAATTTACTTGTTTTTTGGAAATACAATTGTTGCTGTTTTTTCCATGTGGATTAAAAATCCTAAAAGAAAATGAAACATGAGAGTTACTCATCAAAAACGAGAAACATATGTAGCACAGTAGGAAACATATGTAGCGAGAAACAAAATTGCCTTGATCCAGAGAGGCTAAAAATGTTGGTTTTTTTAACAAAAACCTAAAGTAGGCACAAGGGTTTGTGTTATGACCTTATATTCTTATTTCTTAATGTTGAAAGTTTGAATTATAATTTAGGTTAGTGTTTTTATTACTCCTATAACTAATTATTAATCATATTAAAATTCAACTTATGACATGGCAATCATATTATTTTGAATCTGTTATGAAATTTGTTACCTGATACCAAGCATTTTTGTTATTAAACATGTTCATGTAAAAAATATAAAACTCTTGTGTTATAAAACAGTGTCTCGTAGTGGAATATCAAAAGTTTTTTCCCAAAGTAAATAGTATATTCCAATTTTTGTTTCATAAAATTGTATTTTTAGATTTCATGGAACATATGATAATAATATTTAGGAAAACTAGGTAAAAAAACTTATGTATGTATAGGTTGATGGTATCGGAATCGAGAATCGATTTTCCAGGAACTGATATCGAGAATCGATAAATTTTGGTATTGACTCCTCTCTAGTTATTATATATTTAAAATTTTAAAATCAGAATTATTTTTAAAAATTTAAACGGGTTGTAGATTTTACTTCAGCAGGCAATGTTTCCTAATTAATTGTTGATTGTTCAATTAAATTAGCAGAATAACATTTAATATAGGTATCAGTTTCAGTTCTAGTTTTCAAGATACTTATATGAAATTCAACGTATTCCCATATTTTGGATTTGATAAATATTTAATTCAGTATTTGAATATTAATTGTACATAAGGTATAAAAATATTTTTTCCTATTCACATATTAAAAATAAACATAATATTACTTTTAAAACGATTATCATTGCTTTGTAAACTTAAATGTAGGTTTTCCAATGGAATTTCATGACAACCTTTCAGTAGATTTAACATCGCAACATCTCTTTGGTGATGCAATGCTCAAATAAGCCCTGTTCAACAATCTAATGATTAATGATCTGGTAGCTGTATCGATGGTCTCTTGAATATTGTTTATTGTGGGGTTCACTGTGTATTTTAGTTTGGTTTAATTTTAAACTTTTTTAGTTGTGTCTACATTTGCCATTTTATTCCAATTTTGAGTATCTACTTACCATGGTCATTGCATATTCCTTATTTGTGGATAACTTTCATTGAATTTTAAATGTGTGTCCTCTCTTTTCAACAGCCAAGACTATCAGTTGGAGGAGGAGAGGAATCCTTGGTGACCATCAGAGTGAGACCTGATGAGCAGGGTCGCTTTGGTTTCAATGTCAAGGGTGGCTCTGATCTAGATATGCCCATAATTGTCTCAAGGGTAGCACCCAACACTCCAGCGGATAAGTGTTATCCAAGGCTAAATGAAGGAGACCAGGTAGGTAATTCTACTTTGCTTAGGTTTTGTTTAACTGGTATTTTTGTACATCAATAAAAATCTAACTAACCGAGTACCCAAATGACTTGTCACTGATTTGGCTAATACTTGCCGAGTGAGTGGAACAAGATACTTAATGAAAATCAGCCTAGTGAGAATGCACCACTCTCAATAGTTATTCAGAAATATTTTTTTATAATCAATTTCCTCAAAAAGTAGGCAACCCAATAGACCAATGGGTGAAGTGTGTAATCACTTCATTATGTTTAAGAAAATCTGTGCACTCAAATGATAGGGGACAGTGGCATATGTCTTAGTATTTTGAAGATGTACCCTAGTTCTCTTGTACTGTTCTTCTTGTGTCTTCTCTTTATTTTACCTGTCACATCCTGGAGAGACATCTAATCTTGGTGTTTGTGATAAATACTTTCACTTATCTTGGATATCAATGTAAAAATTGCTCATGATACAAGCTTGTTATTATGGATAAAATGGTCTCTCGTGTCTTGTGTCATTCATGGATGCAAAATGGATGACTTATTTTTATAATGGAAAGAAAAGTGTAATCTTTGGACAAATTCAACAACATTGGAATCCTGTTTATTTATTTATAATAATTTTTTAAGTTCAATAACATGAAAACACAATAATAGGGTAAATTATTTTCACAATTAATCATAATTACAATCATAATACAAAAAGAACCTAATACACTAATAGTATAATTAATTAACAAAGCATTCAAGGCTAGCCGAATGCCACATACATAATTCTGTACAAATTTATTGTGTTGCTAACATCAACAATATCTGTCTGTGGACATTTCCTTAGGTAAGTATATATTTAATTCACTTGAAAGTGTATTGAATGATATGCATATTCTATTAATAGGTGCATTCATACAATAATTTGTATTCACACTTCTTATATAGAATGTGCCTTTTAGCATTACTTAATTAATTGGTTAATTGGTTTTTCCAGGGTCAGAGGGTTTGGAACTTCTTATGTGGGAAAAATTATTTAGAGGGAAATGTATGCCTCAAGGGTATTATGTTGGGACTTTAAAATTAAAAACTCTTTGAGGGTAAAACTTCTTGTGCAAGAACTTCTTAATAGGGTTTTACTGTAATCCCTATCTGTGTAATTTTACTGTGTACGTGAACATTCAGGAAACCAAATATTACCTATTGAAAGGAACTACTACTCCCTCCTCTTCCATGATATGTGAATTTGCAGTCCATTGGGTCCAATACATAGTAGGCTTCACCCTAACCTATCTAAGCTGACTTCTAGATTAAACACTAAGGTTGACCCGAATATTCTATGTGGTTGACTTGATTTTGTCTTCCAAAGAATTTCATCCTGAAATCTCAGTTATTCAATCCAAAGTTTTTCAGTTTGTCATTTAACTGCCAATCATTATTTTTTCCTTATTTTAGGTACTGTTTATCAGTGGGCATGATGTCACTGGAATGACACATGAGCAAGTAGTCAACCTCATTAGATCATCAAGAGACACACCTCCTGGAGAGTTAGCTTTGACTGTAAGACCAACTGGTGAGTTATCATTGACAATGAATCAGATTGTAGATATAAGCTTAATGCATGATATCAACTTTTTTTTTACCTCTATTGATTCTTTTTCAAAAGAAAAAGAGAAAGCTATTGTGGCTGTATGATCAAGTGCTGATAAGTACTTTTTCATTGTTTACATTATTCTACATGCTTCTAAGGACCAAATTTGCTTGCTTTTATATCCTCCCTTTGCTGAAAGGCAAATTGCCTATCCACCACACTGGCATCTTACATAGCCTTGATTTTCCCCTTTATTCGCCTCCCCCATCCCGTAACAGTGCAAAAAATTCTCTATGGTCCCCCATTATGTAATAATTCTGACAAACCTTATTTATGGATAAAGTACAGAGATGTTTTATTAATACCTTATTTATTTATCAGTATTGTTATTTATTCACTAATTATTACATTAGTTAGCATTATTATTTGAACGAAGTCTGATTTTTTAATGTATCCTCCCAAATTGGTGAAAAGCTGCACCCCTCTTCCTCCACCTCACTGTCAATAGTGCATTGTAACAGTTGGCTTAACCCCTCTCCCTCCCCATTCAGCATTGCACAATGGCCTTCTTATATTGGCCCCCACCTGAGATGTTGTCTTACTTATTGTCCTTGGGCAACTTTACTGACCATCATCAGTTCTGAGAATCATTCTTTATCTTTTGATTCTGCTTGCAGTGTTATTTTATAACTTAAGCTCCTATTTTGAGTTGCATACTCAGTGAAGTAACATTATCATACAGGCAAAGGAGGTAACATTTTGTGTCACAATTATCCTTTGAACAACTGATGGAAATCCTCATGGGGAATACAGAGGTCTTATTATTTACTTCTTGCTCTTAGATCCCATTCATGATCACCCAAGCCTTGAAAAATAAAAGCTTTCCAGTGTAGTATAAAATTTAAAGGGTTCAATGGATATTTAAGTTCTCATCTTTGGATTATAAAGTTTCATGTAAGGCATGAAATTATTGGAAATAAACTACCTAATACCTTTGCAACCTCCTCTTTTTCTCAATGCTTCTAATTATGAGTCAATGACAGAAGTCAATACTGTCTCTTTTTGTAATTTCTTGGATGCTACACACAATTATGATTCCTATGAGTTGTTCCATTTTTTTCTTAGTTTTTGATGCTTATCAATAGGAAAGATCACACTACTTCTGTTTATATTTGTCTTATAATCTTTGGTAGATAAATAGATCACTTGCTTAGTTTGACCCTCGAGAATCAAATAATTTTGTTCTTACAGCCGTTTCAAATTTCAATTTGAGTTTCATACCATAAGCACATTTCTCAGCCAACCCATTATTGGTCACTTGCTGAGTTTGACCCTCGAGAATCAAATAATTTTGTTCTTACAGCCATTTCATATTTGAATTTGAGTTTCATGCCGTAAACACATTTCTCAGCCAACCCATTATTGGTTATGTGAAAAGTATATGATATCGCTGTTGCTTGCCTTGGGAATGCATTTATGGTGTTGGTTATATGATGTTGAAGTAGTCAAAGTTGGTAGCATGCCCATGTTTGTTAAAATGAGTGCAAGGAAAACATATGTGTACTGTTGTGTGCTAAGTTGTACATCTACATTTCATAAAGCACATGATAAATATTATTTTCGAGACTACTGGTGAATTCCTTGTATCGGCCCGAAAATCACCCATTTTTCAGCCATAATTTGTTTACTCTCATTGAGCAGCAATCTCAAAACTGTTCATTCTGCCTCCTCCTGTGATCTTCATGCACTTTCCTACATCACAGTGGAGCATGCCAATAGAAATATGTTTTGTGGAGTGGGCATGGTAACAGCTCCATGCTGAATTCAAAGGCCTTGTATCTCCCATAAAATAAAAAACTCTTAAATTTTGAGGTTGTGTGTTTTATGCATTCCCTATTGTTTCAAAGGGTCCAAATTTGGTTTATAATTTTGAATAATCCCTTTTATTGTGATTAGCTCTACTCGTGAACTTAAGTTCAAATTCAGGTACCCTCTATAGATCTTCTTTAATTATAATGTAATGCTTGATACACACCTTGGGAAGGTATTGTCATAGAACGTAGTTCCAACTGTATCAAAAGGTTATTCAAGTCCAATTGCCTGTTGACTGTTACACCTCAGATGAAAAACATCTTAAATGAAAGAGGCACAAAGACTGCACTCCATACTGCAAAAAACATCGTCAGTGGTTTCCCTTTTAAATCTAGTAGGGTGACTATTGAAATTCCATTCCAATTTAATTGTCTTGTGATGATTCTGAAGTTGTTTCTTGAGTATTTGAGAAGTTATCATAGCTAGGTATAAATTTAATGATTTTGCATAATAGATAAGTTTCAGTGTAGTTTGTTATAGTCCTATTGTTCCAGAGTAATACAAGATTACTTCCATGGTAGTCTTGAAGTCTTTTTTTTCAGTTTAAACTATGCGTTATCTTCAGAGAAATGTGATTCTTTTTCAATTGCAGATTAATGAAAATGTCATCACTTTCGTATATATTGGTGTTCAGTTTCATTTTTTACAGTCATTCCTTGAAGTCATCTGGCATGCTCAACGTACCCATTTTTACATATAATAATTAATGAATAATTGAAATCTTTCTCACCTGTCATTATTGGATTGCATCCTTTTTATGTATTCATTGTGTGTATACGAGTATCTGCACTTCTCAAGTATGATCAAAAACACCTCATGTGTGGCGAAGTCACTTTTATAAGTCTAGATTAAAATAGGTAGATCCTTTTTTTCCCCATCCTCTTAGTATAATATCCTTTTTCATTTTATTTTTGTAGAGGTTATAAATCACATGAATCTCATTTAGCTTGATTTTTGTCCGATATTGCCAACTTCTCTTTCACACCATCTAGTATATTCCACACGTGATGATGAGGATGATGATGAAGATACAAGTGATGCAAGGTCCAGAAGAAGTGGTGCAAAAAGGGATGAAGAGCAAGAGGAGCCCGCATTTCAGTACGTGCCCGATGCTCCCCTTCTCGGTGATGGAGAAGGGGCTGCAGGAGCAGCAGTTGAAGCCTTGCCAGAATCCATGCTTTTGCTGGCCGAGGGTTTGGAATCCGGAGCTTTGGCTTCAGCATTTGAGCAACTTCATAGGAAGAAACCAGGCCTAAGTACAGTGGAAGCAAGACGTCCAGAGAATGCTGTCAAAAATAGATACCGTGATATTGCTCCATGTAAATTATTTTTTAATTGGTTTTCCGATATGTATCAAAGATTACTCATTTATATGCTGTTGTTAACATTGATGGTAATTTAATTGGAGTTTGTGAATGACATTGGTTGCATGGAAATCCATTAATGTGGACTCGGTTTAATTGTGGCTGTGACATAATAATTACCATTGTTGTCATTAGGGGCATGCTTTAGTGCTAACAACTGGTCTATCACTGTGTTGGATGCTCAGTGTATGAAATTGGAATTTCTCAATTTACTAAACCTTGTTTTTTAAAGATGTTTGTGCAAGTGTTAAATTACTTGACTGCCAAAATTAATTGGGATGCGACTGACATATCGGGACTACTTAACATTATTAAACATCATTCTGATGTTTTTGTGGAATTTCAAGGGAGAATTGAAAGTATAGCAGCTCCCTGGCAGGCTGTAAAAGTAAATAATTGACATATTGTTGTAGTAATCAAGATATCTTGCATGTCTTTGGGCTGATTTAACAGAAGTGTGGTAATTATCTCATTAATCTTAGTTCTAGACTTTGGATATTATGTATTATTATTTTTCCATATCAGCTCATGAAGTAAGTCATCTCATATCAAGTTCATTTTCATTTTGTGTTTGGCATTGTCATTAATATTTTCTCTGGTTAGTACTGTAAAGGGTAAAGGCTGAGGCTATAAACATGCTCTTTGATTTTGCATGCCCTTCGTAAGTTTAATATTGTCATGTTATTTTGCAGTTTTCCAGTGGTACCTGATTGGTATCTGATGGTGTTACATTTTTCGATATGATACATACTCAATAAAAGAAAGTAATATGGAGGTATCAATTTTATCACTTCACATGGAAATCCAATGTTAATTTAATTTTCAGATCAATTATATATTAAGAGTTTCTCTTGAGAGGTCTTAAGTAATAATTGTAAATTTTAGGGATGTGCGAGTAGCACTTTTTGACCTCGAGTCGAGTATCGAGTCGAGTTGTAAAGTACTCGCGAGTATCGAGTCGAGTCGAGTTTGTACATTATTGTACATGAGTGAAGAGACCCAGTTATTACTTAAGTCATCGCAATTAAAGTTAGTCAGCAATCCGACTATCAAATGGCAGGTCTACCTACCTAATTCATAGTTATAAACAGTCAAATTAATATGGCACGTAGCGCAGGCCAAAAGCTATAATGGAAATTTTCCGGTAGCTTTCGAAATAAGAAAATTACCTTCATTCCTAGGATTACCCAAAAACGTGAAAATTAGCTTGCAGTATGGTACTTAGAGTGTACTTAGGCATAATATGAGGCCTATATGAGTGACATGCCCTACTAACTTGTAATGAAAGTAAGCCAGGAAGCAAAATATTTTTTCTTAAGGAATACATAAGCCTAATTAGAAGAGCATTCCTTGTATTTCGCATTCCTATGTATTTCTTTTCAGAGCTAAACGCTTTCTCGGTGATGTCGTGTATGCCGAGGTTAGTCCAACAGTAGAGTCAATTTCATACAAAATGCCTTATTTGTGCAGTAAATATTTGATAAGCTCGCGCCTCAAATTTATGATTGGCCGTTAATTACATAGTTAGTTTTTTAACATATACTTTTCTTCCTCTTCCAATTATTGGCACCATCTCTTCAAAATCGATGATTTCTGCCTAAACATGATAGAACTTAGAATCATAAAAATGAGCTGTGTTAATCACCCCCATTTGCACGATGCATGACCGCACCCAATATCAGCACGGGTTATTTCCAATATCCATTAATGCAAGTTAATAATGTTTGAACAATGAATTTTCATTCATGGATGAATGTGAGCAGGTATATGAATTTTGTATAGAGTCCTGTGGATTAAAGTTTTTGATTTCTAAGGAAATATATTTGAACAAAAATTATCTATAATATTTATATAATATATATATATATATATATATATATTATTAATATATAATAATTAGCTATAGATATTTATAATTATCTATCTTAAGATATGACTATAGTCATATCTTAAGTCTTATATCTTAGTCCTATAGGAACTTGAAATTAATGATGTGATTAATAATCCTAAATAGGAAATAAAAAATGGAATAGTAAAACTTATAAGTTTTATACGATACCTATATCATCCGTAATGCCCATATAATAGGATGCCTACCATCCGTTACAAAATTTCCTTCACCCGTGAGTTTGAAGACCAATATCTCCAAGATGGCTAAAGCGATTTTAAATTAAAGTATATCAAATTAAAGCTTGTTTATTTCTACGTTTACTGGTAGTATTAAAATATTTTTACAATTTTTTTCTGAAGTACGTGTTTAAGAATGGATTTTTAGCGATTTTTTTTTATACCGGATGGATCCTACGAATTCGGGCATCGTAAGAACAACACAGATCGAGATATCAAACTTCCTTTTCACTTATTGTAGCTAAGGGCTTTGTTAATAGTTATACGAAGTTTCATACTATTACGTTCATCAATATTTTTGTTATTGATTGATTTGTCCGACTGCGTTATTTTCCGTCCCGCACGCTTTCCGTTCCGGAAATCACCGTTTGGACCTTTCTCTTGCTCTCGAGTCATTAATATGAATCCACTTATGAAATCTCAGTAGAATTCGTTGATTATTTGATATCGATATATATTTATTTTCGGCTATAAAAGCACGCTCAAATGTCCAGAGCATGCCTGAAAGAGAAAGGTAGCGCGCGCGTGGAATCTTCTGCTGCAAGCAGATCGCCTATCGCTGTGAATGAGTCATGAGGACTCGACAATAGCGGAAAAAAGTATCGCCTTTAAGAATGCAAGTCAGTGTCAGTTTAAGAACTGACGGTATCTTTGGAAGCATACCGTTATTATGCCTCCTCGCGCAAAGATTTTGGAGACGGAGTTGAAGATAATTTAAAATGCAATTTGTTTCTTTCGTCGAGAAGCCGAGAAATGTGGGGACAAAAGCAAAAATCTCTCTTATCGCTGATTTTATTTTGGTGATTACTGCAACTTATAAACTTTTATTCAAGCATAGGCAAGGATATTTTTCCTGTGCATACTAGAGAAATTTTCTGGTGCGCGCGGTACCTACGGTAGCGTATAACTTTGCAACCTCGAGCAGCTTATCTCTCCAGGCCAAAAGTCCTGTCACGTGGAGCTCGCTTTCCAAAATAAATATATACACGTTAGAAGCATATCTAATTCTCCCAATTTGTTAAGTCATTTTACACGTGGTTACTTTTCAAACACGAAGAATACCATCAAAACGAACTAAATTCCCGACTTCCGCTAGCTGAGATAACGCATTTTTAAATATTATTCGTAACGTAATTGGTAACTGAGTAATCTATTTTAAACTTTTTTCTAAGATAAATATATGTTCCATATCTTATGCGAAGAAAAGAGAAGTGGCTTTTCATGTGTATCTTGAAGTGGGCATCAAACTTGCTTCCCGGAACTTGAATAATATCCGGCGTTTTTATCTGTCACGGTCGAAAAATTAATTAATATAACCAACTAAAAATATATTTTTGACATTATTAAACGTATAAATGAACAAGATTTAGTTCGATATACTTTATTTTAAAATTTAACTACTCATTTTTGTGATATAAACCTTCAAACTCAGGGGATGGAATTTCACAACGGACATCAGGTGCTTTGAGCTCGAATAGTCCCCCCCCAGACTTTAACCACGAAGATTTCGGCCAAAAAGGGGCTATATTCGGAGGAATACGGTACATATGCGGTTTCATGGACCGTGTAACCACCGATTCATCTATTCATTCACGCAAACGTTCATGAATCCATTCACGTAAACGTACATGAAACCATTCACGCAAATGTAAATGAACGTACGTAAGTACATGTTCATACGTGTTATCTATCGTGTAAGTAGAGATTTACTCGATTTTGATGATAGCGCTTCCTGTCAGCAGATTTCTGAACCTATTGGCCTTGGCGGCTCCGTTGACAAAAACTACTCGACTCGACTCGACTTTCGTAAAAATACTCGAGTGCTCGAGTCGAGTACCAACTACTCGACTCGACTCGAATTTTCGAGTACTCGCACATCCCTAGTAAATTTGTCTTATTGTAGTTTTTAATCGTTTTGCCTTTTTCATCATGATTGAATTTTTTCACAGATGATTCAACGAGGGTGATATTGGACAGCAATGCCTCCGGTGATTATATCAATGCTAATTTTGTGAATATGGAAATTCCAAGTTCTGGAATTATAAACAGATACATTGCAACTCAAGGTCAGTTAATGATGAAGGTTGTTGTGTTGTTTAAATTTTGGAGTTGCAGCAGAAGGTCACCTATTTGTTATTCTAATTAAAGTTAGTATCTGAATAGCAGAGCATATTTCAAGAATTTTATCTTTCACATCATGCTGTTGCAGTGACAGCTACTTAGCCATTTAAAAAGTAGCCAGAAAAAGTTTTTTCATTGTCGGGCTGACCTGACTACTGCGACCAGCACTTCTATTCTCATATCTTATTTTAGTATTTTTCTCAAGACTGACATTTCATAAGTCTGTTTTATAATTTTTCCTCCCTACAAGATGAAGTATGATATTCCTCTATTGCCAAGATATTATCTTTCATGTAATGCATTGTCATCCCACAGAGCATTTCCTCTTTGTTTCCTAGAAGCAAATCTCTTCCATAATCCACGTCAAACCCCTGTTCCTTGGCTGTCCCTTGAGAATGACACATGTTTTGAAACCTGTTGGTTGGTATTAAAAGTTGTGTGAAATATTTCTTAAGTTAAGTTATTTTCAAAACCCCTGCTTCATTTATTTTTCTATCTTACTTAGTTCACACAAGTTTACCTATTGAGAAGAAAACCCCTCACATTACCACAAGAACAATATTCTGTGCCATCCTGAATAACAAAGAAAGGAAACAAAGCAATGTTCCTTTCTTTGTATGGGAGAAAGGTGAGAAAAACACCTTGTTTTGCTATCATTAATATTTCCATTTGTTGGCACACAGAGTGAAATCAACTCTCACTAGGGTCATTCATTGTGATGCAGGGAGATAGCAGCTCCCACTCATCCAAAGCTGGAAACATATTGAAGGATCTAAAATTCACCATAGTCATCATAGTTGCTTTCAGTGTTTGAGGTACCTTAGGCATGAAAATATGAGTAAATGATGAAAAATATTTTTTGATAAATTTCACTTATCAAAATCAAATTGTTTTATTGTGCAGATTACAACAATTCTCCTTAAATTGAAGCATTTATTTTGGAAGTCTTAGTTAAACTTGAAGGTAAAAGTGACCCATCCTAACAAATATTTGAACCCTCAGGATCGTATTTCCCATATGGTCAGCCCAGCCCGTGGCCTATGGGACAATAGTCTGGGTATCACATATACAGAAGAAATAACATCACAATATTTAAACTTTTTCAGTATCATTGTGAAAGGTCATATAATATGGTATATTTTAAATTATAATATGTATTAAAAAATTATAAATCCACTTTTTGAGTGTGTATAGGGTATGCAGAATTACAGTAGACTCGATAATATGAAGTCTCTGGGATCTGAAAATTGGCACATCATAATTTCGAACATTTTTAAAAAATTGTGAAAAAATTTATCTTTTTTTCCCCAAACTTTTGTGGTCTTTGGCAATATTGTTTAACTTCTTTATCATTGTTTGTTAAAGCATTCTTAAAAGATGCCTTTTTGTTATACACTCTTTTGTCATAGAACCAACCATGCTTTAATTGCCCTCTATCACTCAATCATAGCTCAAAAAAGGCATTTAACTAAGCCTGTTACCAGAAGAAAGTCATTCACAGCTTATTATCTGTGGCATCTTCTGTACCGACAGCTGAATAAATGATCTTGGGAGGTAATATTATTTCTTTTCTACTGAATACTAAGACCTTGATGATAAATGGGGTGTTATTCAGCATATTTTCCACATCATCTCCTCAAGGAAAATATGACGGTTGGGGAGTTTGGGTTTATGGGGCATGGGGGAAAAGGGTCCGGTTGTGGACAGGGAAGGTCTCAGCTACAGGCTTATCTTTATCTGTCTTGCTGAGATTGAGTGGGGGGTGGGGAGAAGTAGGGAGCGGGAGGGGGAATGGCATCGTGGAACATCTGTGATGTTTCTTCCTCTTCTTCTGGGCAACCCTGGGGGTGCGTGGAAGTGGTTGATTAGAACTGCTTTGGGTGCTGAGTGGAATGGGGGGGGGGGGGGATTGTCTAGAGATGTCAGTGTGCGAGGTGGGGTCGAAGACCCACCTGTAAACAAAGAATGCCGCATCCCTGACCCTCCCTATTCCACTCAGCACCCTAAGCGATTCCAATTCCAATCTGCCACTGGCACGTGTCCCCTAAGGTTGCTCAGAAGAAGAGGAAGGAACGTCACCTACGTTCCACAATGCCATCCACCCCCTCCTCCCCCTCTTCAAGCTCAGCAAGACAGATAAAGATATGACCACAACTGGGACCCTACCTCTCCACATCCCCTGACCCTTTTCCCCCCACCTACCATAAACCCAAACTCCCTGGCTGCAGAGTTACATGTGGAAAAGATGAGGAGAGACTGGCTGGATGACTGGGGAGATGAATGCTCTACTATTCACACATTTCACTTTTGATGAACCACTATCAGCAACACTGATTTGTTAGGTGTCTACGTCGGTAAAAGTAGTAGTGCTGTAGCAATTTTTTGCTGAGGTTCGTAAAAACAAATCCCATTTGTTCCTGGGGACCGGGTCCAAAGATTATAATTTTGAAAAATCCATTTTTTCGAAACTTCGTATTTTCGAATACTGCCATGTATTCACTTTAGGCTTTTCGTCAGGACTGGCAGTTTTGCTTGGTATAATAGAAACTTCATATTTTCGTGCTTGGTATTATCGAGAGTCTACTGTATATGCTTTGGCCTAGAATATAGAAATGTGTAAATCTGGCCCTGTGCATCCTCATATACTTTATATGTATTTCTAATAGCAATGATTTTTATGATAAAGCCCCAAAATTTTCCATTGTTGCAAGTCATCAATGTTCACAAATCAACCTAACCTATTGTGTGCAGACAGTTACTATAGACTAATAATAGTGCAGCATGATATCATAAATTTTATCATTATTCTTGACAAAAGGTAAATTCATTGAAGTGCATGAATTTAGCCTTTTGGAACCCTAAATCTTAAAAATGCAAGTGCAATAAAGTTGCCAGCAGAGGCATTTAGTTTGATGAAGTTTAATATTTAGGTCCTAAATTGCATTTTATGTACAAAGATTTCTCTTAGTGCTGTTGTTGTTTCATGAGCAGTATTTTTAAATGCATTTATGAAATTAGATGTGGCATTTCCTTATATTATTTGGGCAGCTGGTTCTATGAGAGGTTTTTGTGTGGCTAAGGTTAATTTGGATCAATGTTGTCTTAACTTGTCTCGGGCAGTTTTTCCTAATCTATGTTGGGGGCAGTCTAATGTCTGTGAACGATCTGAAACATAAAGAAGTATGATAACATTTGGCCCTCTGTTATGATCCTCTGTATGAGTCTATAACCCCTTCTGTAATAATGTTTTTGTGTCCCATTTTCAGGTCCATTGCCCAACACAGTAGCCGATTTTTGGCAGATGGTGTACGAGTCTCAGAGTACTTTAGTCATCATGCTGACTGCTCTTTCTGAAAGAGGCCGAGCAAAGTGTCATAAATATTGGCCTGATCCTCAGGAGGGGGAAATTGAAGTTCCTGGAAGTGAAGGACAACTGCGTATTTCGTGTTTATCAGAGGAGGAGGATAATGACCATGGTTTTGCTAGTAGGGAGTTTGAGCTGAAAAACATTCAGGTGATTCATCTTTATTTCCATGGCTAATGAATGTGTAGAACTGTAGAGAAGTGTAATATGTGTAGAGGGCTCTCCACATAGGGCAAAACTGTTACACATTTTGGATGTAGTACTAGGTGTCCATAGATGGCCTGGTAAGAATATTTAGTGTTACATCTAAAATGATATATATCGCTTCCATTGCTTTCATTTTCTAATTGACTTTAGTGGCACATGAAATGTGCTATTGTTGTAGTTTTGTAATTTTATCATAATGGTGCAATATGTCTTTACCCAATGTCAACAGTCACATGGAATAGTTAACATTCCTCTCACTGTTAAAGCCATATATCTTGTCACAGGAGGAATTCCTTGTTTTACCATGAAAAACACTTAAAACACCAATATCTGAGGAGGGATGAATCCACAGCGTGAATACCCCACTTCTTGCTCATTCTCGCTTCATGCTTTTGCAAATCATGAAAAAAATAAAAGTTTTATATTATAATAAATGCAATGGAAATAGTATATTTATATACAGTAAAACCCCTTATTTGCCCTGTTCTGTAAATTGTGGGAAAATGCAAATAGCGGGAAATGACAATTTTCAGTTTCACATGCATAAGTAAATATATAAATATCAAACCCTTATAAACTGAATAACAGCAATATCATTAATTATTTCTTAAAGTATAGAGCTGTCCTGATTTATTTTTGTATGATATATTTCTACCAATGTTTCAACCAACCCAACCAACCATTGGAGGTTGTCAAATCCGTAATTCCCAAACTTATACATCATGCAATGCCTTTACTCTTATGACGAAGCCATTCACAGCGATATTAGGCAATCTAGAACTTAAAAACCACTTTTTAAGTTGGTAGTCCTTCATACCATGAATTCTTGACGTTTTCTCTTTTTCAACAGGTCATTGCACTAGCTAGCATGTTTCTGAATCACTTTACGATTTTTCATAATTGCATCCATTGTAGAGACTGATATTCAGAAGCCCTGAAGACGATGACCGAGTCGGGAATCGAAACGTCGGCAAACATGGACACAATAACCTGGTGGAGGACCCAAGAAACCTTCACGCTGAAAATATTCTAGTTGCTGCGAAGGCTTCCACGGTGAAGATTACTCGATGGTTCCAATCTTTTCCGCGTTGGTTCATCTCACTGCACGACAGTTTCTCTGGTATTCTAGACGGCATCTTCAGGTCCGAAGTATATGAAATATATAGTACGAAGTATAAGAAATATATAGGAAATTTAGTGGGATGTGATCCTCGGACCTGAAGATGGCATCTAGAATGCAGATGAAAAAGTCGTCCAGAGGGAGAACCAATGCGGTAGAAACCTGAAAACCTTCCAAGTAATCTGAAAATATTGTAATTCGCTGCCATTTCCCATTTCCAAGTCAAATGAAATTTACATTCCGGAGTAATTAAGGATAACATAAACAACAGAGAATATTGAGCTACCTCGCTGGTCAGTCTCAAAATTATCAGTTATCAAAATTTTTCTACAAAATAATTTTATCTATTTAATACTTGCTGTTTTCACGCGATAAAAATAGTTTCAATAATTTTTGTTTTGTAGTAACATGTAGTAAAACTGTTGAATTAATGCAGTGCGATGGTCTGACTAATGATCCTCTGTTATCATCCACCAGTTCAGTTCATGTAGGTATTTTTAGCGTTTCATAGTGTCTGGGTAAAAATTCATTTCATTCTTCACAATATGAACATCGGTACAGCTTAAATATACTCCTGCAGGTGTTCCTAAATTATAAATTGCATCCTATACGCAATCATTTCATAGTAGGAATCTTTTTCCGGCAAAAGAATAGCGAGTGTCTGTCAGGATCACTGAAATGATCGCGAATGATATTATGTCTTTCCATCGCTAATGGTGCTGTGTACTGCCCCTCTACCTCACTAAGTTCAATTTCTTCCGTAAAACAGAGCACATTACTGCTCTCTCTCTTGTTTTTGAAGTGTATATGCATGAAACTAAGGAAAAACAAGTGTTTTATACAGACTGGTATGTATGGCTAAATGTCATAGAAGGGAATTTTGTTTATTTAATCTATCGCATTCTTACCCCCATCTAATGCAAACAGCGGAAAAATGGAAAAGTCATGGTGAAAATACAGGGTTCTACATATGTTGGAGATATAGGAAATTGGATGGGACCCGATAAAAACGTTGTAAAAATCAGGAAAACATAAATTCCGATAACGTAAATACGAGGTTTTACTGTATTAACCGTGATGAACATTTTTATAACAAAATATTAATTTATTGTATGTGTTGTCAGAATTCCTCAAAACCATTAACATAATGAGCAACTTGCCCAATTAACTTTTCACTTTCCAGTATGAATATGGCTTTCACTAGAATGCTTGTAACAAAACAAAAATGGAACTCCCCATTCATTCTCTACAAATATTTAACACATAAAACATATGTTTACAAAAATACATATAAACTTATAAGGGCTGGAAGAACCTGTCTAAGTGCTTCGTTTCTTTATTTTGAGCCCTAATTCTTTGATAAATGAGTCCGTTTTTACTAGAGCATTCATAACTCTGTCATGACTAGTGACAAACTGTCGCACTGTCTCCATCACCTCAACTGCTTTTGCGAATGATGGAGGTGATTGGGCTCTGCTTCATTTTTCCCATGTCTTCTTCTTCATTTCTGAGTTCCTGCTCACATATTTTATCTATTGACTTCAATCTACTGATAAAATACATTGTAATGAGATTCACCAAGTTCATTCAATCACATTTTGGAAGACTTCAGTGGATGAAAGAGTTTTGGAGTAGCTATTGTAAACTCATTACATTATTCTCTCTCTAATTAAACCTTCAGTTTTTGCAGTCACACAAATTCAATCAACTAACCTGCAAACTTCGATGCCATCACCATAAGCACATTGAAAGACATCCCCTCCCCTTCTCTGACAGCTAATCCCAGCCTTCAATGGGCAGCACATCCTCATCATTCAACAATGTGTACCAACCTCTTTTGTGGTCTGATGAAATCCGGATGCTTGGAAACAATTTCTAATGTTCTTGGCTTTGACTGATTCCCTGGCATACTTCACAAAATTTATCACTGAATTTATCACATTTGAAGGTTGGCCAATCTCTTGTTGACAATAGTTTCCTGTACTATTTCATACGTCCTATGATGCCTTGATCAAGCTGAAGGACACTCATGCAATTAGGAGGGAATAGATCACTTTAACATTTCTTAAAAGTGCAGTATCTATTGGGTGTGCTATGCAGTTATCAATGAGCAATAAAATGTTACAATTTTGTACACCCATCTTGGCTTCAAGTGCTTGCAGGAACTTTTCAAAATTGTTTTGGTTATATAGGCATTAGAGTTGCATTCATGCGTGAAAGATGCGTGTCTGAAGCATCTGGGGCATTTATGTTTCCCGATTATTAAATGAGTCAATTTTCCAATATGCTTTCATTGCTGCATAGGAGAATAATTTACCATTTATCATTGAGCAAGTCTACCTAATGTGGCATCAGCTTGTTTAGAACTACACTTGTTTTTGTCCTTTGGAGATGTGCAGAATTGAAGCAAATTGCCAATGGCAAGTTGAAAAGTTGTAGCTGAAATTAAGAAAATTTCATTTATTTTCTTGCCACTGAAAGGCTGTTTTTGTACATGTATATTCAGTTCAGTATAACTGCATTGTTAATTTTGTGTTTGCCAAATAGAGATTGCTCATTCTGTGTACCTTATTTCTATCTCTCTTGTATTTAATCAATTATTAATGTAAAATAGAGTGGTCCTATACCTTGCAGGTATTAATTTTGAAAATTGTGAGTGAGATATTAACCACACAAAGGGAAATCCACTCTTCTCCTTTAAGATTTTTCACTCTGTTACCCTGATTTTTTTTCTCTTTAGCTTCTCTGCTATCGATGAAAGATGGGTCTCAAATTACCTCTTTTAAGATATGAATTTGAATCATATTTGATATTAAGTACTTTGTAAAATTTACATTTATATGTGGAAGAAGGTCAAACTTTAACCATACATCAGCATGAACAATGAAGTACAAAACTGAGTTATGCATGTATTGCAGTAATGGAGAACATATCTAGTTTGCTATGAACATCTGAAAATGGCAGGAACACTCATTCTGAATCAGTAGGAATTGGACAAGTAATTATTGTTATCATTCTTTGTAATATCTAATTTGCAGACTGGTGATGATAAGCGTGTGACGCACATGCAATACTCAGCATGGCCAGATCATGGAGTTCCAGAGGAAGGATCTCAGTTTTTGGGATTTGTGTCACGAGTACGCAATACCAGGAAAGGCATGACAGAACCAGTAATAGTACACTGCTCTGCTGGTATCGGCAGAACAGGTGTTCTTATATTGGCCGAGACTGCTCTTTGCCTCATGGAAGCCGGAGAACCTGTATATCCCCTTGACATAGTGAGAACAATGAGAGCACAACGTGCTATGATGATCCAGACTGCTGTAAGTATAGTTTACCATATTAATATTCAAAACGGTTTCCCTTTGGTTTTGATCAGAATTCTTTGTGTAGCCTATAATCTGCATGTAAGACTCATGATATAACTGTCACTAGTCAGCTTATTCCTCTCTTGCACTTCTCGACTCTTCTTTGCTACTACCACACTACCATTCGTTAGACACTGATTATTTCTTGTAGGTAGTGCTTTTTTTATCCTCTGTATTCTCCTGCTTGATGCCTCTCAGATATGCTGTTTTTTTATTTTTGATTGATTGATGCAAACTCAGACTCATGAATAAATAGGAATATGAAAACATTTTAGAAGGTATTGTACTACTAATACAGCTCTCTTGAAAGCTTATGGCATACAGATTTGCAGAATACTATGTCACGTTGGAATTAGGTCACATCAGGGGTAGAGTGATGGAATGGGTAGAGGGGAGGGTGACAGAGAGAGAAGCAAAGGAGGGGAACCTAGCATTAAGGGTGTGACCTATAGAGTACCCTTTTGGGAAATACTGAAATCGTACCTACCAACCATGTGTGTATGTCTATCATTCTGTTCATTATTTTAAAGGTGTGTGTTCCTTTTGAGATGTTCTGGAGGTAATTTTATCTTTAATCCTTCACATAATTTTACCTACTTACTGGCCTACCTCCTATGCTAAGCTTTTGCATTTGTTCTTTGGTATCCTCCATGCAACCTTGATGTCCACCATAGGTGCAATTCCTCATCGACATATTGACCACCTGAGTGATTGAGGGGCACCCTACATGAATCTAAATCTATATTCTCTGATTCACATGGGTATCAAGCACATTCATAGAGGATTTTGGGTGCAATTGCTGGTTTGTCTTCCTCAGACTCTAGAAAGTTTTCCCGGGAGGTTGTTTTGGCACATGACCCTCTTTTTGTATCTGCGTAGCGGTCCGGATTGACAATCCTGTCTTTTCCACCACTCTCTCAAATACATCATCAATGGGGAGAGTGATACATTCCTTAGCCTCCTTCCTCATAAATGTTTTGCAATTGTAAATTAATCTAATTTTTGACAGAGTAGCATCTTCATATTTCCAATATTGGTACAGTCAAGAATCCATTATTGATGGAGAAGGGTTGGGAATGAAAAATTAGAATGCTGGAAAGAAATGAACTCATGAAGTTGATGGAGAAATGATAAAATTGATGAAAATGGGTGCTAAAAGTTACTGTAAGAGTTAGGGATGTGCGAGTAGCACTTTTTGACCTCGAGTCGAGTATCGAGTCGAGTTGTAAAGTACTCGCGAGTATCGAGTCGAGTCGAGTTTGTACATTATTGTACATGAGTGAAGAGACCCAGTTCTTACTTAATTCATCGCAATTGAAGTTATCCAGCAATCTGACTATCAAATGGCAGGTCTACCTACCTAATGCATAGTTATAAACAGTCAAATTAATATGGCACGTAGCGCAGGCCAAAAGACATAATGGAAATTTTCCGGTAGCTCTCGAAATAAGAAAATTACCTTCATTCCTCGGATTACTCAAAAATGTGTAAATTAGCTTGCAGTACGGTACCTAGAGTGTACTTAGGCATAATATGAGGCCTATATGAGTGACATGCCGTATTAACTTTAAAGTAAGCCAGGAGGCAAAATATTTTTTCTTAAGGAATACATAAGCCTAATTAGAAGAGCAAATTTCTTGTATTTCACATTCCTAAGTATTACTTTTCAGAGCTAAACGCTTTCTCAGTGATGTCGTGTATGCCGGGGTTAGTCCAACAGTACAGTGAATTTCATACAATATGCCTTATTTGTGCAGTAAATATTTGATAAGCTCGCGCCCCAAATTTATGATTGGCCGTTAATTACATAGTTAGTTTTTTAACATATACTTTTCTTCCTCTTCCAGTTAATGGCACCATCTCTTCAAAATCGGTGATTTCTGCCTAAACAAGATAGAACTTAGATTCATAAAAATGACCTGTGTCAATCACCCCCATTTGCACGATGCATGAACACCCAATATCAGCACGGGTTATTTCCAATATCCATTAATGCAAGTTAATAATGTTTGAACAATAAATTTTCATTCACGGATGAATGTGAGCATGTATATGAATTTTGTATAGAGTCCTGTGGATTAAAGTTTTCGATTTCTAAGGAAATATATTTTAACAAAAAATTATTATAGATAATTATCTATAGAAATTTATAATTATCTATCTTAAGATATGACTAGGAACTTGAAATTAATGATGTAATTAATAATCCTAAATAGGAAATAAAAAAATGGAATAGTAAAACTTATAAGTTTTATACGATACCTATATCATTCGTAATGCCCTTATAATGGGATGCCTACCATCTGTTACAAAATTTCCTTCACCCGTGAGTTTGAAGACCAATATCTCCAAGATGGCTAAAGCGATTCTAAAATAAAGTATATCAAATTAAAGCTTGTTTATTTCTACTTCTGGCGAAGATTTTCGCGGCGTTCCGATGATTGTAAAAAGCTTTCGGGATTCTTCCGCGTTGTCATTGTGTAAAATTTGTTTATTTCTACGTTTACTGGTAGTATTAAAATATTTTTACAATTTTTTTTCTGAAGTACGTGTTTAAGAACGGATTTTTAGCGAATTTTTTTTTATACCGGATGGATCCATCGAATTCGCGCATCATAAGAACAACACAGATCGAGATATAAAACTTCCTTTTCACATATTGTAGCTAAGGGCTTTGTTAATAGTTATACGAAGTTTCATACTATTACGTTCATCAATATTTTTGTTATTGATGAATTTGTCAGACTGCGTTATTTTCCGTCCCGCACGCTTTCCGTTCCGGAAATCACCGTTTTGGACCTTTCTCCTGCTCTCGAGTCATTAATATGAATCCACTTATGAAATCTCAGTAGAATTCGTTGATTATTTGATATCGATATGTATTTATTTTTGGCTATAAAAGCACGCTCAAATGTCCAGAACATGCCTGGAAAGGTAACGCGCGCGTGGAATCATTTGCTGCAAGCAGATCGCCTATCGCTGTGAATGAGTCATGAGGACTCGACAATAGCGGAAAAAAGTATAGCCTTTAAGAATGCAAGTCAGTCTCATTTTAAGAACTGACGGTATCTTTGGAAGCATACCGTCACTATGCCTCCTCGCGCAAAGATTTTGGAGACGGAGTTGAAGATAATTTAAAATGCAATTTGTTTCTTTCGTCGAGAAGCCGAGAAATGTGGGGACAAAAGCTCTTATCGCTGATTTTATTTTGGTGAATACTGCAACGTATAATCTTTTATTCAAGCATAGGCAAGGATATTTTTCCTGTGCATACTAGAGAAATTTTCTCGCGTGGTGTTTGGTGCGCGCGGTACCTACGGTAGCTTACAACTTGACAACCTCGAGCAGCTTATCTCTCCAGGCCATAAGTCCTGTCGCGTGGAGCTCGCTTTCCGAAATAAATATGTACACGTTGAAAGCATTGTTGTTAAGTCATTTTACACGTTCTTAGTTTTCAAACACTAAGAATACCATCAAATCGAATGAAATTTCCGACAACCTCGAGCAGCTTATCTCTCCAGGCCATAAGTCCTGTCGCGTGGAGCTCGCTTTCCGAAATAAATATGTACACGTTGAAAGCATTGTTGTTAAGTCATTTTACACATTCTTAGTTTTCAAACACGAAGAATACCATCAAATCGAATGAAATTTCCGACTTCCGCATGCTGAGATAGCGCATTTTTAAATATTATTCGTTACGTAATTAGTAACTGAGTAATCTATTTTAAACTTTATTTAGTCTAAGATAAATATATGTTCCATATCTTATGCGAAGAAAAGAGAAGTGGCTTTTCATGTGTATCTTCAAGTGGGCGTCAAACTTGCTTCCCGCGACTTGAATAATATCCGGCGTTTTTATCTGTCTCAGTCGAAAAATTAATTAATATAACAAGCTAAAAATATATTTTTGACATTATTAAACGTATAAATAAACAAGATTTAGTTCGATATACTTCATTTTATAATTGAAGTACTCATTTTTGTAATCTAAACCTTCAAACTCAGGGGATGGAATTTTACAACGGACATTAGGTGCTTTGAGCTCGAATATGGTCCCCCACCCCAGACTTTTTCCGCGAATATTTCGGCCAAAAAGGGGGGGGCTAGTTATATTCCGAGGAATACGGTACATATGCGGCTTCATGGACCGTGTAACCACCGATTCATCCATTCGTTCACGCAAACGTACATGAATCCGTTCACGTAAACGTACATGAAACCATTCACGCAAATATAAATGAACGTACGTAAGTACATGTTCGTACGTGTTATCTACCGTGTAACCAGAGATTTACTCGATTTTGATGATAGCACTTCCTGTCGGCAGATTTCTGAACCTATTGGCCTTGGCGGCTCCGTCGACAAAAACTACTCGACTCGACTCGACTTTCGTAAAAATACTCGAGTGCTCGAGTCGAGTACCAACGACTCGACTCGAATTTTCGAGTACTCGCACATCCCTAGTAAGAGTTGGTCAGTAATTATGAGGACTAAAATGGTCACAGCTAGGTGGACACATGGGGTAGACACACACAAGGCTAGGGAGCAAATGATTTAATAAATATTTCAAAGTTATGAGGGTGTTCTTCCTAGAAGCAACTGAGTCCTAGCTAGTCTGTGAGAGGCCTCATTGCCTTAGCTTTTATACCAGCTGTGACAATATAGCTGTATGTTAAAGTGGTGAAATTTCTAAGTAGATAGTGAAGCGACAGTTGGTGAAGGTGGCCTTCAGTTACCTATTACCCTTCCACTCTCTATAGCTAGTGTTTACAAAATAGACTCTTCCAGGTTCAAAATCATCCCCTGGATGCATCTGCCACAAGCTTTTGCAAGAGCTGTACTATTTGCATGCATTTTATATTACATGTGTACCTTGAGGTGTTGCTTAGAAGTTATGGCTGGGTCTTTTGTAATATAGGTACATATATGACTGTCAGAGAGAACCCTCCAGCTGGGTATTGCGTCATTTCCACAGGTTAGGGTTAGGCAGTCCATTCTCTGCAGATCCTGCTATTTCTTCAGGCTCGTGGTTTTCCTTGCCCTGCCCTGCATATCCAGTGATTTCCCTGTCTGATTTGTCTATCCTATGCCTTCCTTTAATGGTGACTTAGTTTTATATTTTTGGCTGTTGGTGGCATCCACGTTCACTTTTTGGAGGATGACTACATGCCTACATGTTTTTCCCTCTTTCTTATTTCTAGGATAAAAATACATTTTTTTACCAGATCATCATAAATAATTACCTGGCTGGAGGGTTAAATATCATTCAGTTGAAATAGATTTTGACTGTCTGAGAGTTAACTTAAAAAAAAATTCTGTATTAATCATTTCACTGCAGGTTTTTGTCTTTCATTCTGTAGTCCTACAATACCCTAATCACATGCATTATTTATTATTATCAGTTTTATTCTAATAATTGAGTAGTTTATTTGAAATTTCATTCTCTCTCGTTGGAATTTTTGCTGTGATTCTTATATTTGTTATCTATTTATTTTGCAGAGTCAGTACAGATTTGTTTGTGAGAGCGTTCTGAAAGCATATAATGAAGGAATAGCCAAGCCACTCACAGGGTTTTGATGTTGTTATGGTGTGGTATGTGAAAGAAAAATGTGACAAGGCTGATTAAGTGGATTTGAAAATTTCAGTGATATGGTAAAATAATCTTGTAATGACTGACGACTCACTTAAATTCATTTCTGTGCCTGAAGTTTAACTTGAAATTATGAATTTTCTCAGGATAACTAATCCGTCTCTTTTCCATCCGATTGAGAGTGATTTAATAATTGCATCACAGTCATTGCCATATTTGGAGGCCTTATAAAGGTAATTTGTAATTGTTATTATCATTTTTTTACATATATCCATAAGCTGAAGGTGGATTGAGACTGCCAACTATGTGATATGTCCAATTCTATTTAGAAATAAAATGCAAAATTGAAGGAAGCAAGCTCCATAGGTTACATATCCCAGCATCAGTGCCTTGTTAATAATATACCCATACAGTCACTTTTCTCTGATAGTGCAGTTCATGATCTGGCCATCTTTTTTTACTTTTGTTCCTAGCCTTTCAGAGAAAGTGCTCTGTGAACGTTGATGTGTTCACTTCTTAAATAGCAGGGCTAAATTTCAAGAAAGCATCATTAAATGCTTCACTGCCATCTAAACTTCCATCCTTTTGCTGGGTTGTAAAATCTATATTATGGAATATATATATATATATAAATATATTATTTATACATAATAATTGTGAACCAGTATAGTCATTGGATTGAATGCTTTTATATATTATGTACCTTATTGACTCTTTCTGAATTAAAACTATAAATCAAGTGTTGAAAGAAATGTACAGCATGAATAAAAGGGTCTGAAGATGGATATTATGAGAACATTACAGTGCAGCATATGACTAAGTCCTAAAATCATTCCACAGCTGTCATAAGTTTGAGTGGAATGTAAAAATATTTTTTTTTTGCCGTAATAATTCCTGGGTATAGAAACCAGGGGTATAATTCATTTTCCATTGATTTAAAATATTGGAAATTTTTATAATAATTATGATTGTAAATACTATGATTTCTTTTTAGTTATGGTTGTTTTTCAAGGAAATATTTTGTATCTATTGTTATGAATTACAAATGTATATATTCTAATTATCAAAGTTAAAATGTTTTCTGATGTTTTGAGATTTAAGTAATTTATTTTTCTGTCTTTAGGTATTTTGTGGATTTTTATGTTGCTAAAACTCTAAAATAATTGTAAGTCATACACAAAGTATGTGTGTATAGTGAAATGGAAATGGCAAATGATTTTCAGATGGAATTGATAGTTCAAGTACTGCCATTTTCTAAAATAAAACATTTGAATCTAGATTTTCATGTATACTTTTGTAAAATATACCACCTTATTTATAAATCCTTATAACTTATGAAATTTTTCATAAGATTGTCGTCCCAAGTTGAGAAGAGTAATTGAAGTTGTTGTGTGGTAGGACATGATGAAACTACCTTACACTCATGTCCATTTTATAGTATTGATTTGTATACATTTTTATAGAAAATGGTGCATTATATGTCATTCGTGCATCTAAATTTGTGATTTCTTTTTAGAGAAAATGTAGTCGATCATTTTCAAGGTACTCTCCTAAAATTGTAAAATTTTACTGAATGTGTGTTTAGTAGGAGATGGAAAACGTTGAATTGCGTGAACTTTGACAAAAATAAATCAGTTTTCAAGGCTAATTTTTTGGTATTAATTTCATCCACATATTAACCTTTATTATTAGAATCAATTTTGTTTCACATAGGAAGTACTGGCATTCACAAAATAATTTTACACAGTAAATACATCAGCTAATCGTTAGCCAAAAATATCATTGTCATTTCCTTGTTGGACTTCATTATAAAACCTGAGAACTAGTGTATTTACATTAATTCAAATTTTTTATGCATACAAATAATTAAATGGGCAGCATGATATATCATGGAAAAGGATGAACCTTTATAATTACATATTAGATATGGCAGCTATAGTATCATTAATTCATATCATTATGACCCAAAACCAGTAAGAGTAACTATAGAAATGATTTAGGATGTGTCTTCTGGTATATTAATGTATGTGTTTGCAGAAAATTGACGTACAGTCAGATTCAAAT
Source organism: Platycnemis pennipes (assembly GCA_933228895.1). Taxonomy (NCBI): domain Eukaryota; kingdom Metazoa; phylum Arthropoda; class Insecta; order Odonata; family Platycnemididae; genus Platycnemis; species Platycnemis pennipes. Next base: position 88,960,403 of record OW121851.1, read on the forward strand.
GTAGTGCAACAAATCGAGCGGTGCCACTTTTGCAGCATTTTGGAATTGAGTGTCTATCTGTTATACAGTTCCCATGACCATTCCCTATTCATATATTAATGATGAAAATGAATAGGCTATATGTGTTTTCCCAGACGAAGGATAATTTTAAATACATTCTATTGATCAGCACAATGAATTGGAAAGAATATTTCTTCATGCATGTTTATGGAACCACTTTTCCACAGGAAATATTACCTGACTTATATTAACGTATTTCGGAATGATCATGGCTGTCTTTTGCTCTTCCGGTCTTTGATTGTGATAATAGTAATTGCAATGACCTTGTTCTAATTGCTGTGGATACTCCTCTGAACTGCTTATAAGGGAGACATAAATCCACAACATGAAGTGCCATTGCAAATTAGGGATGTTAGAAATGTATGGATATGATGCAATCATATTTTATTGTATAACCATGGTCGTGATGGTTACGGCAAGCTATTCACTTTAATTATTAATATATGAATAGGTAACGGTCATGGGAACTGTAGAACAGATAGACACTCAATTCCGAAACGCGGCGAAAGTGGTGCCGCTCGATTTGTTGCATTAATTTTGAAACCGACTGTACATATGAAGAATGCATTGTCTGCTCTGCCCGTAGTCATCAACTTTTACTAGCCTGTGATTTTTATATAGAATCCCAACAAATGCACGTTCTCCAGTTTACTCAAACACATTTTTTTCCTGTTTCTTTTGATTTCCTTGGTTGATAATCACACTCAAATGAGCCCTATTACCTTCTGTTATTAATTTAATAGTTTCATAATACTCTACAGGTGCAAGTTTCTCATGATTCATAAGGAAAATGTTCACAAAACAATTTATCCATACAAGGTATTCTTTTCCTTTGTTGTGAACATTAATTATATAATCACATTTCTCTATAAATGTGTGTATTTAATTCAGTGCCTGTATTGCTTTAAAATACAACGCATATAAGTATTTTTTATCCCTTTCTATGTAGACCTAACTACTCAGCAATCAAGGTCTTACTCTTGCCAGGTTTGCTTTGGGAATTTGGTATCCATTATTTACAATAATGTGCATATGAAGTTTGTTATCTATTTAATCTACTTGTGTCACAACTAGCTGCAGCTTGGGTGGGTACTTTCAAGTTTCCTGTCAAAGTTACATTTGTTTTTGTTGCAGATTGTCTGTTTTCTTGGATCAGATACACATGTGCTACAAGTTCTTGCAAATAGTTTTTACTACCCCAACAGCACACCATTTACCAAAAACAACCAATACATATATAATGTATGCCATATTTATACACAATGCTTAGCAACTTCTGGATGTACAGGGTCTGGCCCCAAAATAAGTTGATTAAATCAGTGGTAAAAATTTATTACAAATAAAAGTACAAACTAATAAAATTCTTCAATGTAGCACCCTTGTGCGTTGCAACACCTTTACCATTTCCACCACCTGCGGTATGCTTCCTGGAAGGCGTTGACGAAGAGCTCCTTGAGACACCTCATCACAGCTGCACATTTGCAAAACGGTGGCCTTTTAGGGGTTAGATGGCAGAAGGGACAGTTCTGTCTCAATCTCACCCCAGTAAAGACGTTTTATTATTATTGTGCCATGTTTTGTATCATTTTTTTATGTATAAATATCTTTTACTTTGTGTATTTACAATAAAGAAAAGCCTGTTGCATTGGATATCTGGATTTATTTCATTGTTTTGAAAATCATGGCACTTACTTTGAAATACCAATTTTCTTCTAACGGTACAGGTAGAGTATCATTAATTAAAGTTATGCTGACATGTAAAACTGAGGAAAATTGGTATTGATGGGTGGTCAAGGAGTTAGTGCATATAATATATTTTAATCATGTGATGTGGTATTCTGAGGCGTGTTTGCAGGTTAAAAAATATCCTTTCATGTATATATTAAATAAAGATGAATAGGTATTGATGGCTTATGTAGATTCACGGCTCCTGCGTTTACTGATCAATCTGACCTCTGAGGTATCTGAAAGTTTCAGATTACACCTCATACTTCCCCTGTGACTAGAGCAATTCCAGATTAGTGACTATATTTACAGACCATAATTCCCTATATTTCCATACCAAATGGAACCCTGTACACAGATTAGTTCACTCTTCTATTTCCAGACCTTTTTCCGACTATATTAACACTCTGTGTACAGACCACCTTGGTGAAAATAAAGTGCGAAAAATGTTCGCATGATTCTTTCCACACTTTCTGCACACACTTTCACATTTTTTGCCAAATCACAGTTTTGGCCCACTTATTTCACACTCTTTCTCATTTTATTCAAACTATAGGTGTTCCAAATTACACTTGTCACACTCTTTCACACTTCCTGTACATCTTGTGCACTTTTTTTTCACACTTAATATATTCATCAGGGCAGTAGGTACCATATGTCTGAATAACTGTTGTGTCCAGACCAGTTGCAGACCAGATTTCCACACTCCTGTATCCTGACCAGACAGGTCTGGAGAACTTTTATTTTCTTCCTACAGTTACAGATCTCTTAAGATCCACCCAAGTTCCAGACAATTTATATGTATATGGATACAGTGTGGTTAACCACACTGATATCTGGAGCACAGTGTCAATTCCTTTCCAGTCACAGATATCTAGATCCACACTAGTTCCCTGAGCAGTTACCTACTGAACTAATATTTTACCTGAGTTATTATCAGGCTCTATTAGATTGGTGTTGGTTTACCGCTTGCCATATACTCTTACGGTATAGTGTAGGTATATGTAAACTCCTGGCCACACTGTTCGCCTCGTGGGTGGCCAGAGGTTTTATGGTCATAGCAAAAAAGAATGAAAATGAGTTTGGTTTGAATGACTCACTTATTTAAAATGTGTAAGAGTTCACAAGCATGTAAAATAAATACAATAATTTGGCTCGCGTTCCTCTGCTTTTCAATCAAACCGCGTTAACCGCGGCGCGCGCTTCAATTATCTTTTAAATTCAATGTGAGGTTGGTGGTTAATAATTTTGTGAGGTTTGTCAGCATAATTTTGAAAGATTCGTCTGAGAGAATTGATCACCGAATCAATGGCAGAGTTTCCTGAACTTGGCCAACATTGTTCCAAGGATGGATGCAATCAGTTGGACTTTTTGCCTCTGCAGTGCTCGCACTGCGATCAAGTATTTTGTAAAGACCATCTTTCAGTTGATGGCCACAACTGTTCAGAATGTCCAAACAAGCTGCATGATGTGGTAAATATGTTTTCTCCCCTCATAACTTATATATTTCTTCATCCAAACGTCGGAATTCGGTTTTATATATTGTGTTGCGTTTTATCCCTGACAGCTAATCTTTCGCGTCTCAAGTTCTTGGTGATTACAACTTATAATTGATTTCAGCAGACTTTCTTTTTGGAACAAAAGGGATTTGACGTAGGGGACCACGAACGGAGTGGCTTGGTAGGGTTGAACGTTGGGCTGCTATCTAAGGGAATCCATGTTAAAATCCAGGTCTTGAATCCATATGTTTCGTACACCACCGATCCTCGAGATGGTAATTTCTGAGAATTAGGAAGTTGTTTGTGTCCGCAACTAGCCTAGAGGAAGGAAGTCTTCCTCACATCGAATGTGGGCGTAATGCAAGCCTTTGGGTTCAGAACAAGGTGAGTTCCATCCTCACAAATGTAGTAAAAAATCGAGTGGGCTAGTGTATGCGAAATGTCGATATTGTTATTATGATTCTAGCCTATCTATCTGTTAAAGAAAGAATTCACCTCTTATGTTTCACTCCTAGTCAGACAATGCCCTGGTGAAAATAAACCGTGACAGACAGTGTGACAGAAGCGTGAACACAGTGTGCTTAGAATGTGACAAGAGTGTGATTACAGTGTGCATACACCGTGACAAAAGCGTAAATTGGGACTCAAAAGCGTGCAGAAAGCGTGATAGACACTGTGACGGTACACTGTGTTCACAGTGTGAGGACACCGTGCACACAGTGTGAGGACACCGTGCACACATTGTGACTAATACCCATGTACAGTGTGCTGCACATTGTGGTCACACTGTCCATCACGCTTTGAAGGGAGCACAGTGTGCGTACACTGTGACTAATAGCCTTGTACAGTGTGCAGCACATTGTGGTCACACTGTCCATCACGCTTTGAAGGGAGCACACTGTGCGCACAGTGTATACACATGTATACATGTGTATACACTGTGTATATATATGTATACATACACTGTGGCTAATATACTTGCACAGTGTGATACACATTGTTGTCACACTGTCTGTCACGGTTTATTTTCACCAGGGTGGAAATAATACTATTTACTTTACCTTTATCGTACTCACTGTTTCAGTTTTCCAAGTCTTGGGCTTGTATTGAGGGTTAGGATTTTCAAATCTCCATTAATTTTAAATTAGGTAAACTATCCTTTGTTAAATAACAGTTACAATGGCAAAAGTTGGGCCATTGTCAGTTTGAAATTCAAGTTGTCAGTTTCCATTCAAGATATAGAGATACGTATGATCAGTAGTAAAAATATCGTTCCCTCTGGCCGTTGGTTAGAAATTCTTCTGTTGTGTTATAACTAATTAGAGAAAGATGAAAACCTTAACAAATTGTGAGAGAATACCTTGGTGCTCAAGGGAGGCACCAGAATAAATTAGAATTAGTTGAAAGGGCTGAAATTAATAGAAACTATACATGGGAACAGATTTCATTTCTGAGGCTCACAAGTAGTACCTATATAAGAAGGGAGAGAAGGTTAACAAAAATTTATTTTCAGTTTTTATGCCAGGTTGTCCTTTTAGACTATTAATGTCATGCTAGACTTTATAAGTATATTTATTTTTTTTTTCCTCTTAGAGACAATGGCAAAGGTATACCTCCGTTTTAAGCTAATGATTACAGGAATAGGAAACCTGCTTTGCCAACATTTTTGTATATTCTTCCTGGAGTGTTGTATGTTTGATTTTTATTGATCCTCTTTTATTATACTGTTTGCAGGGCAAGCTTACAGAGGAGAAATGGTGGAAATGCAGTATAATAGGGTGCAAAAGTAATAAAGATCCAGTTCATCAACCATGTCATTCATGTGGTGCTCACATTTGCCTTCTGCACAGACATGACCCTCCTGAGCATCATCTCTGTCCCTTTGCATCCAAGGAAGGCACAGAGAAGGGAGACAAATATGATGAGCAAGAGAAAGGGAGGCGAAAACTCCAGAATGCACATAGTATTGTTGAGAAAGAGGTATGCTGACAGCAAGTGGTGTGGCAGTGCCTTACAATGTTAAAATTTTAAACTATTGGAAAATATTTTGAAAAATATTCCTTGTGAATCCATTTCTGATGAAATTTTTTAGGTATTGTTTAAATGCATGATCTTATTAGCATTGTAGATGCAAATATCTCAGAAAGCACATATTTGGTAATACATATTACTATATTATATACATATAAGGGTATTATATATAAGGGTGGAAGCATTCGAAATATGGTGCTACTGAAGAATGATTGAGTGGCAAATGAAGAAGTCTTAAGAAGAATGGGAGAAAAGTCTACTGAAAACTATAAAAAAGAAGATGGCACAACCTAATCGGCCCTATGTTAAGGCATGGCCCGATGGCCTGATGAAGACAATCGTTGAAGGAAAAGTGAATGGGAAGAATGGAAAAGGTAGGCCTCATTTGAGTTATATAGAACAGGTCGTGAAGGACATGAAAGAGAGGAATTAGTTAATATGAAGAGGTTGGCCAATAGAAGAATTGAGTGGAGGGCTGTGTCAAACCAATCCTAGGATTGTTGACCCATGATGATGATGATACTATATTACGGTCATTTTATAATTGTATTACAAAACAGAGACAATTGTATTCCAATCATAATACAGTGTCATAAGTCCTCTAATACCATTGAATTACAGAGTAAAAATACAATGCCTTTTACAAATTGTACCTATTACGGTTGTAAAACAGAGGCAACATACAATTACAGTCAAGCCTGTTTGTATTGAAGTTGAGGGGGCCGAATATTTACTTCGTAATAACTTAACTTTGTGAAATGTGGGCCAGTTTTTCTGAGCCCTATTTTTGAGTTCACTGCTGTAATTTTGTGGCTTGCATACTTGATGGTACGGATATTTCGAAAAACACTTAATATGTAACTCGGAGTCGAATTTCGTCCCATGATGCCCCAATGTATCGTTTATTTCAAAATGGTTCACCAGGACAGCAAACTTTGATGGTTAGCTAGTGCCTATTATAAAGTCATTGTTATTTTGATATCTTGATTTCTTGAGGTTAAGTTACTTTGAAGCGTTGCCAAGCTGTTTTAAACATTTGCTAATGCTTATGATGGGCTGCACACCAGCAGCTGTTTACCCCCTATCAAACCCCAAAAACCCAACCAATACCCCAATCCCAACCCTCCAATCAATGCACCAAAATCTTAAGTACATTCGCTCTGTCCCTAGCTTTTTTTTCCCTGGGCCATTTGCATCATAAATAATGCCTTCCCCTCTCTTCCTTCCAAGCTACCATCCAGGCTCTGGTTGGATGACTGTAGTGCTAAGGGATTCTGGGTTCGTTGCCAACCTTGACATGATGCACTACCCCTACCATTCTCTACCCTCTCCCAAGCCCCACTTGGAAGCCACTTGAGAAGTTAGGGCATGAGAAAGCGATGAGTGAAATGTGATACTTTTTTTCACAGTTGTAACTGATAAGGGACTTCCAGTGGAGAAGGATGATGATGCAGCAGTTCATCATCATAGCAAAGTCTTGGGGGAAATGGGCTGAGAGCAGGCTGGTAAATTTAAAGATATGCGGCAAAATTATGGTGACCTGGAAAATACACCTTATGTGTTATCACTGGAAACATGCCCAAAAATATTCATTTTGTTTTTATTTTCCCTGTGATCACGTCTGATAGTGCATACGTCTTCAACTTTAACTTGAATCTGTCAACTAATGAAATTACCTCAGATGAGCAAATTAGGAAATGGTCAATATGTTGTTTGTACAAAGGATTGGAAGGAATGGTTAATTACCATCACATTTGGTGTCTGAAGAGGAGAAACCTTTCCAATACTGAGTGTGTGGATTCTGATATGGTAAATGGACCTTTAATCACCTCGTTCAAGTGGACTGCTATATCCAAGAGGCCAATCCTTAGTCGTCAGCATGATGTTATCATTTGTTTTGACATAGAAAAGGCATACTACGAGCACAAGATGTTAATGGCCTTTTACAAGTAATATTTAAGTGGCAATTTACCCATTTCTATTTTTAAATGTTTCTATTTTTTAAATCTCACTTTAAAAAGAAAGTGAGAATTTGTAGATATACATCTGAATTTTTCACTCAGGAGTATGAATACCATCCATGGACTACACCTTGTCGTGGAGGGATTGGGGCTTGCGTGTTCCCGTGACCCATAGAGCTGCACTGGTGGGAGCAACTAATATTGCTCCAGGTAGGGTCACCCATGCCAGATAGGTCGAAGGGTAGGAGCCTGACGAAAGGTAGTCCATGTACCGTACTCGCAGCATATGTTCCTCAGTGAGGCGGCCTATCAAGTGATGGTGTCACGTTAAGGCTAAATACGACTGGGTGTTGGTGTGAATCTCCCTCACTAGATGGGGCTACGAGCGCCAACCTTGAGCGCGACCTCCTAAGGGTATCTCAGGGACTACGTCTAAGCATAGAGCATGAATTTCCCCTCCCCTACCAAGTCTATCGTCCCCCTTCCACTGCTTAAATCCCCGCCTTCACTCCCCTCCTCTGGCGACATGGTTTGAAGGTGGTGGATATTGCGTGGTCGCACTGGGCAGAGGGGAAAAGATAGCTGAGGTTCAGCTTACGGCTCACGCGCGTTTTCAGAAACTATATTTTTCGATATAAAATAAGGTGCTGATTTCAGCCAAATTGATGACGATTGATTCGTTGTTGCAATTTAAAGAGAAAAAATCCAGTTTCAGTCTCGTAGCGCCTTGATGAATGGTTGCCGAAAAAACATTAAAATTTTTACATGTTTTTTCAGTTTTTAAATTGAACAGCATACCGATAAGTACTATGTTGAAAACCTGAAACTCCGCCGAAGTAATAATAAAGCTATATTCTACAAATTTTTAAAAAGTCAATGTCTTTAGCTCTACTTGTCCGTCATTAGACATTAACGTTACTCATGGCGCCGTAGTGCTGACTTAATGGGACATTTTTTCACTGATAATGTGCATGACATGAAAATTCAATAAGCCGCGTCGGATTTATTAATGTTTAAAATGGAGTGCACAAGAATTTGGCGCGGACAGTGGGTGTCGGCTTATAATCATGAAACTGTTGAGAAAATCGAGCTTCAATGAATTTTCCAAAATACTTATCTGTGACAGCTTCAACCAGTTTAGCTTCAACCACTTTAATGTTTTTTCTTTTCTGAAAATACGCCTCATTTATGTGTCAATAAAATATTCCTGCAGTTTATTCAACTCGTTCACATGTCTCATCTTTTCTCTATCGACAGACTGAATGGAATGCGGTGGAAAGTGAAATAATTGGGTATCCAAAAAGTAATGATAAGCAAGTATCATGTACATGTTTCATAGAAGAGTTTTAAGATGGTTAAATCTGATAAGTTTGCATTTACTACTTTAAGTAGCGAATAAATGGATTCGATTATTTACTTACACATCACGCCATTCCTTCTCGGGGAGGGCAAATTTAAATTATTCTTTCTAATATTAAACATTCTCAGGATTATACTAACAGCTACCTAGTGCGTCCATTATATTAAATGAAAACAATTGGTAGAAGAAGAGATAAACTTATTGAACAGAAACTGTGGCGAAACAACCTTTTGAAAAAATATTTATTTACTAGATATTTAGTTGAGTTGAAAGCAGTTCGTTTTTCTTTCCATTTTCACACCGTAACATGGGTTAAAATAAACTATTTTGAAGGAAACTCCGGCTCTCGTAAATCCATTGATCTACACAGTCTAGGATCAATTATTTCAGGCAGAAGAACTTCGTTGTAGAGGAATACTAATTTCGGTTCCATTTTCTCTGACCAAAATTCGTCATCCCTTAAAATTTTGGTAATTCTGCAATCTTTCTTAGTCCATACCACAAAGTCGCAGAATGGAGCGCCTGTGACATGCAGTTGGCCTTGAACCTGGTAATAGTAATTATGGCATTTTTTTAATTGGAGATTTTGGTCAAGGCAAAAGTAGTTTTCTTTTCTTAAAATCTTTTTTGCTGCCTCTTCCAAAGTAAAATTTTCAGCAGACTTGGGACACTTCACCTCAATAATGCCCCCATCATCGGTTATGCCATCCGGAGAAGCAGCGAAGAAGCACTGCTTCAGGTCAACGAATAGCCCTGATGGAGATACCTGACGTCCGGTGATTTCCTCGTACTGCCTTATAGCTTCCTTTTCGTGCATCTGCCCATATTGTGTCGCTTCGTTACTAAATTTACTCTCGTACAGTAGTCGTTTTACAATCGGGGCCCACTTACTTGTTCCACGCCTTTTGCAGATAACTCCAAAGTTTGATGACGTTAGGCGATTCCTTCTCTCTTCCCACCATCTTTCTTTCTCCGATTGTCCCTGCGTGTCTTTCTCCAGTTTGTCCCTAGAAGCTGAAGTAACTTCTAATTTTTTCATCAGAGCGTCCACTTCTTTCTCGAACTCTTCAAGGTCCATGTCCAATTTTTGGCACATTTCGCCGTAGTCATTACCCTCATTCTTCTTTGCCACATTTTTCTGTTTCCTTTTGCCTTGATTGACTAGACATCTCCTTACTGCTTGTAAGCGCTGAAGCCTTCTCTGGCAAGTGAATTTGACAGCCCTGTGGGGACTTCTGCCAGTAAGAGCTTTCCAAGCAGAATACCTCCACATAGGCCCTAGCTGGAAATCGAGACCAGCGCCGTAAGCCCTGTGCTGATAAGATCCCCTTTTGCCCCTATGCACTTGTTTTCCGCCAGAAAATTTGGCCACAACAGACATAAAATTTTCCGCATGATTACTGGTGTCATTGGTAATCAACTGTCCAGATTTACGGATAAGCGGCCTCAGAGCCACTTCAATGTTTTCAAGGCACACATTTTCTTCCTCATTGAAAGTCTTCGCCTGCCTGTCAGCAGCTTGACAAAAGTAATCTCGGCATGATGCGTGACACCCAAACACATGTTTCGGTCCATTTTTCAGATCATACACTAATGACTCAACACTATTTCTTTCTGTTACATTGTGCGTAATAGCTCCGCGAGCTGCTTTTTTTAATCGCAGTATTTTTACTTTCGTTAGAACACCCTTTAAATTGGGCCTCACCTCCGGAATTTTAAACAACGCTTTGGTGTAGCACTTCACTGCATGATTAGCGCATTCAATTTTTTTAACATGCCTACCATATGGCACTAGTTCCCTTACTTTTTTCATTACGCTGGAGTCGCCGTCTCCAACAAGGTAATGGTACTCTAAATCATGAAGTTGCTTGCTAGATCGAAATGCTTGGACCACCATATCAGCTTCCATAGCACCTGAGGAGGAATCCCAGTTTTTGTAGCAGTTTTCATGTTTGGTCGATTTCCCTAATTTCTCTAAATACATGCACATGGAGCAATATTTATTTCTGACGTCTAAGTGGAGTAATTTTTTCGTACGATGCCCAATCACGCATACAACTCCTGAAAGAGCCGTGTACCGATGTCCGTGACTTCTTTGAGACCATCCACCATCGACAATCACAGTTATGAACGGTGTTCCGGAAGATGTGACATCCCCAGCCTCTATTGCCAAAGACTTTTCCTCTCGGCCTGACTGCAGCATCAGCTCCAGAAGAACGTCTTTCCATGCCTAAAAATTGATCAGACAATATACTAGAAAGTATTCGAGAAAACTAATGACATAAGGAATGATTAAGGAATAGTGTATAACTACATACCAGTCCCAACTTTTCTTCGTATTTCCTGAACGTTTCTTTGTCAATACTTTTTATTCCCAAGGTTGAAAATACTTCCTCCATGTTGGAATACCCTCCTCCAATGGACATAAATCCCCACACTGCACCATCTACAATTTTAAGTGCTGAAAATTCATTGCTTTTGGGGCATTCGGATTCCTCTGGCATTTCTGGATTAGGTTCGCTGAATATGGATTTACTAATGCTGCAATACGGGCACTGAAAATCCAAACGCCAAATTAAGGCCTTAGTTGATGTACTGATAAGGCGAAAATACCCCTGTCGGCTTTTCAGGCAAGTATTTCGATGATTTTCGAGAGATCGAATTTCTTTTACAAAATGTTGCCCATCTACAATAAATCTCCCATTGATGAGACTGATCGCTGAATCAAGGGCCGGGTCATGAACGACTTCCGTTGCCATGTCCTCAATGGCACTGAAATAAAGAGAATATCAAAATTATTGCTCCATAATTTCAGTGATGTTCATAACAGCAGAAGTTACATACAAATTATTAGTGAAAACAAACCAGTATCCATTGTATTATTGTACAATACCGAAAAGAGAAGACGAATAAATACTTTTGGAGCCCATGAAGAGGCTACTGTGCAATAAATGAGGAGAAACGAGGCTAACTTCCTTATTCTTTCTTTGGTCTTGCCCGGGTGACGGTTTCTTAATCGTGAAACTTGACACCGTCACAGCTGTGCCACTGGGTAGTTGAGCGGACGCATTTGTTTCACGAAAACAGATGATCAAGTTACATCTATCTTCTTATCTCTCCCTTTCCAAAAGCGAACAGGACATCGTCATCCTACACCGCAGTTCGAATTAGTCAGCTTTTCTACTGCCACCTGGGAGCAAATATCGTGGGAATTCGGACGGAATTGACTTTAGAAGCTGGGATCTCACTCTACTCAAACGAAAATTACGTTGAGAGTACTTCAGACTTTCAATAGCCAGAGTATTCAGAGAAACTTCTCAACTGCCTCCTACCTATGGTCTGAAAGATATGTCAACGATTTATTGTCACACACAAGACAAAAGTTAATGACTGCCATCCATATCAACATCAATTTCCTAAAATCATTCTCTCTGTTACCTATTTGTTGAAGAAAATTCAACCAGTTCAGCAGTATACGAAAAAATGGATTTAATATTTTGAAGATTTTTCCTTGGTGAAAAAAAGAAAATGCCGACTAACTCCAAAAAAACTATAATAGAGAAAAGGGACTCATTCAGAGGCCTGCGCAACACCGAGAGTGTGCTTCGGATTCATCGAAGCGGATTCAACTCGTTTTATTAATCCATGCATTAATTTTGGCACTCGATAGAACTTTTCCTTATACGGCCTTTCGCAAATCTTCTCTAAAAGGACTCGCTGGATGCTCGGCAGCTAATGCTTGACAACAAGCAACTACTGTGTGACAGCAGTAACATTCAATAATCCTAAATAGTCACAATTTTGTCAACACCAACGTCAACACCAGGTGAAAAGTCATTTCTCGTAGTTCGCGCCATTTATTAGGCAAAAGGGTTATTTCAATTTCAAAAAGCCACTTGTGAAATTTCATTGTGTCAACAACAACAATAATTGGCACACATTGTATTTTTTATGCCCAGCATCATCTTTCAATTACTACTGCCGTATCTACTGTGATAACGAGGTTGACAATCGGAGCCACATTGCTGACTACACCCTAGCTGACTCGACGCATCAGCTGCGAGAGATAGCATGATAGCAATTACATCGTATCTTTTCGTCTGCCTTTCGTAGCTGAAAATCAACGACTTGACCGCAGTGGAACAGTCAGCAACAAATTATCTCATCAGAAGCGACATAGGAGAGATGTTTTGAAGCCTAACGTCTTTTTGTTATGTCAACAATCGTTCGCAAAACGAAAGAGAATGCGATGTACTTCGCAGAGAATAAAATGTTTCTAAGCATTTGAAAGAAATATGAACATGCCAAACATAATATCTCCGACATAAATACAAATTTCAAAATTGTAGAAGAAAGTCAATTAGTTTTAGGCTAACAAACAATGTAGTTTCCAAAGTGTCGCACCAGAAGCAGTTTCGTAAGAACCAAATGTGGCGCTCGGAAAAATCAATCCGACATATAGTTATTTTAATTACCAAAGCGGCTGATCATTTCAACTAAAAATCAAAATTATTGGTCCACGTAGTTATTAAAAGATCATTCTTGTATTATGTACAATTTACAAGAGTTAATGATTGAGAAAAACAGTTTTAACAGGTCTCCTCATAGGCGACGATATATCATCGTGTGGCACTCAAAGGGTTAACTTTAATCGGTTAATTTTTTGGCAACCTTCCCAACTATGTCAAAACAAAAGGTAACAATCATGGTTATCTAAATTCCTGCACTGCCCAAAGCTGAAGGATGAAGTCGCTCAATAAAGATACCACCGTAGCAAGCCACGGCCACGAATACCACGGAAAGCAATTCATCCTAAAGTTCAGGAATATTTTGGAAACACCCATTTTGGCTATCAAAAGGGTCTGGAAACAAGGGAAACTTTTCAACAAACGTACTAATTTTAAATGTACCTACTCACTTTTCGCTATCGGAATCCGGAGGTTGGATCTGCATCGTAGACACAATGTTGTCTTCAGCAATCACTCTTTTTCTGAAACCAAATGGAAGGAAAACGTTTCAAGCACTGCAAATTTTGAAATTTCATGCGCAATATACTTCAGTAAATCTATATACTTACTTTAACGGCCACTTCCTTAGATTATCAACTGATTTCTTTTTTCGTTTGACTGATAAAAACAGCCTCCCCTTCTTACTTCTACGCTGATCTTTCACCGTCGGAGTTTCCATTGGTATCTACGTAGTTCGTAGATGTAATAAATACCACAAGCATTAACCGCACGATACTGTCAGAAATCCTAAGAGGTCGAGATTTGCAAGGCAATTCCGATGCGCGTTGTCTTCCCAGGGAAAAATGTTTTTTTTCTCTTCTTTCACAGCCTTCTGTCGTTCACTGGAGTTGATCACTCTCTCTCTCTCACAATGTTGTCTCTCCCATTCTGTCCTCTGCACGAGGGAGGGGAGAGTAGCCCTTCCCCTCCTTCCCCTTAAACGGCTACTCGTCACCACCCCTCGAAATACCCCGGCTGCTCCCTGAGCGTCTTCAAATACTTCCCCGATTTCGCCACCAGTGTCTCTGTCAGACAGAGCAGTTTTATTCAATTCTAATTATTCAAATAACTTTTTAAGTAGTCGGCGTAACATAATTTTTTTAAGTGGAATTTTATATTGAAACAATGCAAAATGTCCGCCTGGTTTTATTTTTTGTAAAAAACTACAAATTTCGCCAAAATTAACCCATTCTAAGTCCTATTAAAAATAATTTTAAAATGTAAAGCCAAGCGGACAATTTAAGCAGTAATCCCAGCCATATACTGAACATTTTATATCAATATCTCAATTCCTCTCGCTCCAGGAAGTAAAACCGTTTTTAGGGCAATCGTATTTCGCCTTAAAAACACTATTGAGGCAGGCAACGGGAAACCACCTCAATTAAAATCTCCTAAGAACACAATGGACTTGAACAATAGAGAATTGAATCCTGGCAACTATGGGGCCCGGGACCAAATTAGTGGGATGGGGTGTCATGCCCAGCAGCAGGGTAAGTAAGGACTCTGAGGTTGTCATCTCATGAAATCCTTGCACGAAAAGAAAGGCAGCAGCAACGGCAGAACCAGCAGTGAAGAAGAAACCAGAGAAGAGAGAAACAATGCCAAGGATCGGGACATGGAACGTTAGGACAATGTTAAGGGCAGGAAAACTAGAAAACATTAAGCGTGAAATGGAGAGGGGAGAGATCGAATTGTTGGGATTAAGCGAAGTAAGATGGAGACCAGAGGGACTTCTGGAGTGAAAAGTACAGGGTTACAGTGGAGGGGAAGAGAGCCAGCAGGGAGTAGCAGTTGTATTGCATGCTACATTAAGAAAAAGGGTAATGAATGTGGAACAGGTAAGCTATAGAATACTAGCCATCGAAATAAAAGCGAAGCCAGCAAATGTAGTCGTAGTATATATGCCGACAGGGGGACATAGGGAAGAAGAAGTAGATGAAGTATATGACCAGTTGGAAGAATTAATCAGGAAAGTAAAGGGCAGGAAGAACCTAATAGTTAATGGAGATTGGAATGCTGTAGTAGGGGAAGGGAGGGATGGAAGTGAAGTAGGGGAGTATGGTCTGGCTGTAAGGAATGACTGGGGCGAGAAAGCAGTAGAGTTCTGTAGGAGGAATAATGTAGTGATTACAAACACGTGGTTTAAAAACCACCATAGGCGTAGGTACTCATGGAAAATGCTGGGGGATACTGGAAGGTACCAACTAGACTACATCATGATTAGGCAAAGATTCAGGAACAGTGTAAAGAACTCGCATAGTTTCCCAGGTGCAGATGCCGACTCTGACCATAACTTGGTGGTGATGAAATGTGAGATGAGACTAAAAGGTTGAAAGTAGGAAGGAAAATAAAAAAGTGGGATGTAGGAGCACTGATTGGAGGGAAGAGGAGGGAATATCAGGAGATTGTGGACTGATGCATGTGGGAAGAGGAACAATAGATGAAGGGTGGGAAATGATAAAGACGGGCATAAAAGAAGCAGCTGAGAAAACAATAGGAACAGTAGACACTAGGAGGATCAAGAAACCATGGGTAACAGCAGAAATGATGGAAAGGATTGAGGAAAGAAAGAAATGGAAAAATGTAAATACAGAGCTGGGCAAAAGGCGTTATAAGGAGATTAACAACAGGCTTAGGACAGAAACAAAGAGAGCAAGAGAAAAGTGGTGGAGTCGGCAATGCGAGGAGATGGAGAGACTCCAGAGAGAAGGAGAAATACGCAGTCTGTACTCAAAGGTTAGAAAGTTATCGGGAATCAAGAAATGGAAAACGGTCCCGTGCTTCAAAGACAGAGGGGGAAATTTAGCAATGGAACCAGAGAAGATCCAGCATCGTTGGAGGGAATATGTTGAGGAACTGTATGATAGCGAAAATAGGCCTAGGAACTTGGACATAGAAGAGGAAAAGGACGTAGATCAGGATGACGTGGGCCCCAGAATACTGGATAGTGAGATAGAGAAGGCTTTGCGAGAAATGAAGGCAGGTAAAGCGGTGGGGGTAGATAACATCCCAGCTGAGCTTCTGAAAAACCTAAGAAGAGGGGGAAGGGACAGATTTTATGAACTTGTTTGTAAAATATACGAGGAGGGGGCTAGGCCGGAGGATTTTGTAAAAACCGTGCTGATACCTATACCGAAAAAGAGGGTGACAAAAGAATGGGAAGACTATAGAATGATAAGTTTGATTTCTCATGCGGCAAAGGTAGTGCTTAGAATCGTCATTAGGAGAATGGAAAAGAGAGGAAATGAATTCCTAGGCGAGGATCAGTTTGGATTTCGGAAGGGGAGGGCCACTCGGGATGCGATTGCAGTGATGAGAATGCTAGTGGAATGGAATCTAGAATACAATCAGGATCTATTTGTGTGCTTTGTTGATTTCGAAAAGGCATTCGACAGAGTGAGGTGGGACAAGTTAATGGAAATACTGCGGAAGATAGGAGTAGACTGGAGACTGATTCGGAATGTATGCATGGTGCAGAAGCTGCAAGTGAGAGTAGCGATGGAGAATTGGGTTGGGCCACTATAGGGAGGGGAGTTAAGCAGGGATGTCCATTATCACCAGTACTTTTCAACATATTCTCGTAGGAAATAGTGAGAGACGCTTGGGATGAGCTGGAGGCTGGAGTAAAGGTCGGGGGGAAATTGACAAAATCAGTGAGGTTTGCGGATGACCAAGTACTAGTCAGCCAGTCAGCCCGTGGCTTACAAAAATGCTGAATGCGTTGCAGGGACAGTGCGAAAGATGAAGATAAACTGGAATAAAATGAAAGTAATGCGATTTTCAAGAATAAAAAGGGCCAGTATAACAATAAAAGTAGGAGGTCAGAAGCTAGAGTAGGTAGAGCAATTCAGCTTTCTAGGTAGTGTGTTGGAAAAAAAAGGGTGTAGCAGTATTGAAGTGAGAAGAAAAATTGCATTGGCAAAAGAAGCTGTTACTCGTAGACGTAAACTAATGACAGGGGCATTTAATAGGAAAGTGAAGAAAAGACTAGTGAAAAGTTTAATATGGGGCGGAAACGTGGGCTTTGCGAAAAGAAAATGAAAGTAGACTTAGGGCTTTTGTGATGTGAGTTTGGAGAAGGATGGAGAAAGTAAAGTGGGTCGAAAGAAAGACGAACGATGAAGTGCTAGAATTGGTAGGAGAGGAAAGAAATTTGATAGATGAAATTAGGAGAAGCAGAAGATATGGATGGAAAAGGTAATAAAAGGGGATGGTGTTTTGGAGGAGGTGATTGAGGGAAGAGCGTTGGGTAAGCGGGGAAGAGGGTGGAGAAGAATGGGTAGCTTGGATGGAATGATGGGTGGCAGGAGGTATGAGGGGCTGAAGAGGGACATCGTGTGAAATTTAGGGGGTGGGAAGAATTAAATGTCCATTTAAACCTACCTTCACCGGTAGAATACTAATAATAATAATTAATACCATATGACTGCATGTTAAGCATGATATTGTTGGTGTTCTATTATATAATGGACTGGTATTTGGATACCACTTTGTTGATGACTTAATGATTTTCTGACAATCATCGAAGCTCATCTGTGCAGCCAGATAACTTCAATCAACAACTCACTGCCTTTGATCAGTTTCTTGATCCACAGGGGATCAAATCCTTATGATTAAAATCAGAATTCTACCCCATAAAGGCTTTCTGTCATATTGTTAAACCTTTTGTGGTCCATCATTGAAGGACATGCCTTCGTTTTGGGCATCCACCATGTTGTGCCTCTTTAAAAATAAAAAAATAGTTTTTCTTTTATGCCAGAGACATCCTCAGGGTTAATGCTTATTTGCCTCAGCTTTGCGAAAAGAAGATGAAAATAGACTTAAGGCTTTTGAGATGTGGGGAAACTTTGTTTTTTTTTTAGAAACCCATATCTGTCGCCTTGGGTAAACCCAAACAGCTGCCCAATCAACAATATTTTTCACCCTCATGCCACCCAAAGGGATGTTACTGGCTCATATTCCAGGTTGAACATATTGATGGAGGCATTCTTCCTTTTTGATTCCATATATTTTTCAGGGATCATGTTTATCCGCCACTTTATCTGGTGGGAGTATGTTTTGAATTCTCACATATTCACTCCCTCATGACCCACTGGAGGATTATTCATGCCGTTGTAGATTTTACGTAAAATTTAAGAGTAGCCTTTGGTTTGCTGTGAAATGTGACTTTTCCTGTCACTAGAAAAATCACCACCCCTAAAAAATAAATGAGGGAAATTACAGCAAGGAATTCTCTTGGATTTTTCACTGGGTTAAGTTCTTCCGGGCTGATGTTTCGAGGGAAAACTTATCCATCATATTCAGGACATTGGCAACGTCTTTATAACATGAAACATCAGCCCTGAAGGGCTTTACCTGGTTGGAGAACGTGAGGAACCTTCACCCCGTAAGTATTATCTTTTTGTCGATCCCTGGACTCTTTGGAATAAGTGGTAAAGAACAAGCTTACTCAGCAGCCAGTGATACCTTGGAAATCATGATCTTTTCTTCTTGATGGTATCTGTGGATGATGCCAGGACTAAGTTACGGAATGGAACCCTATAGAAGTAAAAAGAATAAAAGACAAAATTAAATGGAAATAAAGCTCCTTAGAATAAAGGTTAGGATATAAGTGTGGTCCACCTCCACTAGGAGGATTCGTAGGGGATAGGTCATCATTAAATGAATCAAACAAAAATTAACCAATATTGTCTTTAAATATTTATTCTTCAGTTACTTTTTGTTCAGTTGTGTAAAATTCCCATGAGCATGGTGTAATGAAAGTTTGTTCTTTAATCCTAGTCTTTAATGTTTGTCTAACCTCCACTGTTACTTCAGTGGGCATCACAATTTCTCTTTTAGGTAGTTCCAGTTTGATATATTTAGATATAATGTTGCATTTTAAAAGATAGTGAAAAAAATGATTGAGTTACATGAACAAACTAGAATCATATCATGGTGCAATGAAATGTTAATATTTTTGAATGTATCATATAGCTTAATGAATCCCTGTGGAGGATGAATAAAAGTTTACAGATCATTGAGTGTTGGCATGACTGTTTGTGTGTTGTGACTCAAATAGTGATACAGTGAGAAAACAATAATTTTCTTAGAGTAACTTACATTTGAAAATTGGTCTGCATACACTCATGCCCACCCTTTTAGTGCATTTAAATGTGTCTGTCTAAATTCATTGTTAGCTCAGTTTTTGATCAGAGTTAAAAAAAAGTTATTTTTCGTATATATCAATCCTGTGTCATCATTTTTTACTATGTTTACTGCATATAGCATTTGTAAACCTTTTTTTCTTTCTCAGATCGATGGGAGGCTGCAGAATGCTTTATCAAGCAAGAAGGCTAAGGATAAGGACATGGCAAATCGATTAAGGTTGATGAGGATGAAATCTCGGGCCATAGGTGATCCCACTACCTCAGTGCCAATGTCCAGCCGTGCTCACTTTGATGTGTTATCACCATCATCTCAAACTACCAACACATCATCTGTTCCAATATATGTGTCAAAAACTTGGAGCTTGGGCAGGGCAACTGATGCAATAGAAAGAATCCTTAAACCTCCAATGAAAAGTGGTCAGAAACTAAGACTTTATGTCTTTCACAGTAAAAGTCTTGTCAGCAGTGACATGTCACAAACAGTGGGTTCCCTTATTGAAAATGGAAGTTTGATAGATGGTGAGACATTGTTGTTAGACTTCACAGAATTAGAATGAAATTATTATTGTTATTGTTTGCATGAATTTATTAAAATGTTTCTTTTTTAAAACTTTTATTAATGAATGAGAAATCTCTGACCAGCTACAATGATACTTTGTCTTGTATTAATTATTACCTGTATTCGAGTTAAATTGTGCAACCTCAGAAACTGCACAATTTATGTCAGAATCTACATCCCTACTCAAGTCGTTCTGTCCTGAAACGTTGAGAGAATTAGGCTTATATCAATATCAACTCTGGTGGTAGTGCTGGTGCAAGTTAAAGTACATTGTATGTGACTGGTATGATGAATTTTTACAGAAAACATGGTAAATTGGCATTTTTATAGTAAGTGCACTCTTCATATTGTGTCCAAATTCAAATATCTTGCACTAAGGAGATTTGGAATTCCGGTATCCTGTAACAATAGCAATGCAAATGGAGATAGAGATGGATGTTGAGTGAATTTTTCTATTTAATATATAATTTTTGTAATGTAGACTGCAGCAAAAATTAGCAAATTTTGACAATGTCACTATCTCAATCCAAGAATAATATAGTCTTTATAAAATGAATGGTCAGTGAATGTACTTTGTGGAATTTGGACATGATTTCACAAAAAACCATTTGGTTGTATACCACACCTTTTTATACACATGTTACTCTACTGATTTAGACCTTTTCAGGTCATTATCAAGAGTGAAACTATGCTAAATACATTTAGTGGAAGCTCGGTATAACGAGTGCTTACAATGACTGGGAAATCACTTGCTATAGCGAGTGCTCATTATATCCGAAGGTGCTGGATTGAGCCTCTCATTTCCCACAGTTGTTCTTACTTTCCATTTTTCTTTCATTACCATGCTATTAGAAACAGGTAGAAGAGCCGTTTTCGTTCACAATTGCATATTCATCAATCATTTTGAGAAATAAATCTTCGAAAACAATAATTAATGCTTTGATGAAGTCTTCAAGTGTTAACCGGTACGTCCATTGGTTAGGACAGTTGTAATGATTCGCCGAAATATGGCATTTTTTGACGGTCGAAATATTTCTTGCGTAATTACCTATTCCTAACCATTCCTAATATTCACATTCAGTTATCTCTTAAAAATCAGTCACAGCGAGTATTTATTTACAGAAGCAAATGCCTCTGTCAGTTGCACTGAACATCGTGTGTCGTACTTGTGCTGCCATCTGGAGAATCTAGAGCGAACGGAGGTAACTCCCATGAAATACTATTGCCGAGAATTATCGATGCATTCAGCCTAAACTGTATATATCCATGAATTCAAGAATCATAAAATAAAAACTTGTTGAACAGGATAAATTTTAATTATTTGTATAAAGGCCGTTGTACACAGTACAATTTCTTGTACAAGAACTTGTACAATGCGCAAATTGTATCGTGTACGAGGTGTTTGTACAATTTCTTGTACAAGAAATTAGATCATGCTCTATATTATTGGATGAAACCGTCCAAGATCCACTCTGGATCTTCTGCGCATGACATGTGACGGTAGTGATGCGTTCGTTTAGTATTCGTAAGGTTGGTGTTTTGTTTGAGATCACTTTTATTCCTATAAGCATGGCAAAACTTCCATTTTTGTTTTACATATTGTGATATTCTTTGTTACGTCCATATTATGATTATCTTTGTTTATTCCATATTGTCATATTCATCGGTTGCGTCGGGAGTGTTCTATTTCTCAAAAGATGAGTTGGACACACTGGCAAACATTAAACCTCAATGAAGTTAAGATGACGTTATTGAACCAAAAATAAATATATGCAACAACCAAAAAAATGATGTTTGGAGGATAAATGATGGGTTTCATGAGCCGATGAAAGAGTGCAAGTAACCAATCGCATAATTTCATTTTATTAATGCTAGGATGAATGGTAGCAAATCATTGTAACCCAGTTAATATGGCAGTATTTTCAAAATACTATTGTCATCAGATATTGCGATTCAGCTGTTCGACAGAAAACGATATCTGCGCATGTTATTGGTGCACAAAGTGCATGAAAATCTTTGATCGTGTACGACCGTGAACCAACTTTTTGTACAATTTCTTGGTCAAACCTCGCCATTCAATTCATGGTACAAGAAATTGTACCGTGTACAACGGCCTTAACATCGGCCTATGTGAACTTGGCTTAAGAAAAGAACTGAAAAGTGCGAGCGTTTGCAAGGTACCCCAGGGTGGGCTGTAAATCATCACTGCCTGGACTTGATTGGACTTTATGTAGCGTAGAGATGGCACAAATCTTGTTTTCTAAGTTGTAGTTGACTAATAATGCCACTAAAGATAAATGCCATGGGTTAATTTGTACTTTGCAGTGCATCGCCTTCAAGAAATATCACTTGTAATACCGAGCTTATACTGTGGCAGGAGCCTCTTGGCCTTGCTATATCCGTTTTCTTTTACATGTTAATCATGGGCCTTTCGATGGTACATGGCCAATCACTTGTTATTGCAAGTTTCCTACTATATGCCGTACTCATTATAATGGGCTTCTACTGTAGTTTCACACTTGATAATGATCTGAAGAAGTCTAAATTGGTTGAGTAAAACTTGTAATCAAAAGGTGTGGAATATAACTTAGTGTATTTTTGTGATATAATGGACGAGTAGGCCTAAAACATCATGAAATCACGTGATGTAAACAAACCAGGCAGGTTTTGGGATAAAGCTGGTTGGCTATTATTGTAAACACAGCAATTGATTTTTTTTACATGTTATTTATTTGTAAGAACGCATAAAATATTGCATATTATTATATAAAATATGATATGGTTCAGTGCAGTATCTTGCCATACTGCAAAATCTGAAGCAAAAATCCAGGAGTATTGTTCCACTAGATACCCTAGGAAAAGGAACATTTTTTTCATTGGGCATTTAACCCTTTCAGCCAGGAGAAGGTTTAAATGGTTTTTAACCCAGTCGCTGGAGGATATTTAAATGTTTTGATGAACAGCTTTATGAAGACCTGTGATCAGAACATCAATGTAAACATCTCCGCAGCAGATGTTGGTTTGAATCATTTCCAAGGCTACCTTATATCTGTCGTCGTCAAACATAAAATACTACATATAAGATACTGTTTTTATGATAATGTTCATCCCAAAAGAAATTCAGAATGAAAAATTAGTGTTGAAAATCTTTTGAGTGATAAAAAATATAGTAAAATTACTTCACCTTAAAAATTCTGCTTTGTGTGGTAATCGTCAAAGCAATCAATTCATAGTCCATTGTCACAAGGTTCGCACGTGCAAACAGTCTCTTTCCTCTTCCTGAGTTTGATACAGATTGCACAGCATCTTTGAAGTCTGGATTTAATACCTTTAGGAGTTATTCTTTTAGAAAATGTTCTATTGTTTGTTTTACTTATTTGCTCCACATAACAATTAGCTTCCTCTGCAGTATTCCCTCTAAATCGTTATCAAAGAAAATTCCAAATACATCTTCAATACTTGTTGTTCAATACAAATTGTTTTCACTACTTCACTTGTAGACTGGAATTACTAATGAAATTTTCTCGTTTTACTTTATTATTGGAAATGTGTTTCAAGAAAAATCTGAAGCTTCATCCTCTACCTCATCCAAATCGCCATACATCATACACCAACGTGTCTTCTTCGGAGTGATCATTTATGTCATTCTCACTGTCGCTATCAGGACTCAAAACACTTTCATCACTTCCCTTTCAAGCAAGACGTCCTCAACCTGTTCATCACTCAAGTCCTCTAATCTTTTCTTCCAGCACACATCATAATTGACGGTAGATGAGTAACAACCCTGATAAACACAAACACTCACAAATATTCCGCGATTTGAAGCTCACAGCTTGCAGAACGAAGCACTTATGGAGGAAGTGATATAAAGTAAAATACAAATGTTTGTGAGAACAAAATAACTCTCCTAATAAATTCCTTCCAGAAAAGCGACTTAGGTTAAACTGACTCTCACTTTGGTAGGTTTACTGGGCTCCACTTCTTAAAAGAAATCTTGAGTCTCTTCTCTACAATTTGCTCTCCCATGCACCCTTTCCACACTGACCTTTCCTCGCCCTAATTTTTCGTTATGAGCGGTCTGAATGAGTCCCCCTGTCCCATGGTCATCCCTAAGCTATGAAAATGGTGCACATGGATAATATGCTGGGCTAAACGAAGGGAAGTGAAAACATCATAACTCTCACTGCCCTTATCCATATATCTTGTCATCTTTCCAAGCGAAATGAAGCTCATCCCAAAGGGGCCTTGGAGGAACCAAGTGTCAGCAACGGGACATGTTTACGTTGACAGCAAGGTCATCACATTTCCATCTATGCGCTGAATATACTCTCCCTAATCCCCCCAAGTGGATGGAAATCGCTCTCCTTATAATTTCAAGAGGTAGAGATGAAAGTCAATTGCTTATTTCATGAAAAAGTGTAGAATAGATGCTACAAATGAAGATGCAATATCTTCCCAAAAGAAATATCTAAAGTATTAATAGATTTGCTCAAAGTAAACAGTAAGGTTTATTATATCACTATGAAAAAAATTAATGAACTAGAAAAATATTCAATTCCTCAAAAAGCATATCAAAACATAGCATTGAACAATCGTGCATAGCACGTAGGATGGCACCCTGGATGGTTTAAAGGGGTCGGTGCCCAGCACGTAGAACGGCGTTGAAGGGTTAAACTCATCCCAAAGGAAAGAAGTTAAAAATATTTCCAAGCATGTGTGTGCTCCAGACACTTTTCAGCCACTGACTTCCAGACCATAATGTCTGTTAGGTGTTTCTTAAAAGTTAGCAGTTCCAACCGGCAGTTTGATCTATTAGAATTTAAAAATGTTTGTTATGGAGTTTGCTTGACGTATTTCTCAGCTGTAAACTATTAGCATCCTTGCAAGGTTTCTGTGCCCTAGAATTCTGAAGCTACCCTTAACTACTCACTCACATTTCCAAATAGAACACTTCTAATTTCATGCTGTTCACACTCAATAACAATTTTAACAGACT
Source organism: Platycnemis pennipes (assembly GCA_933228895.1). Classification (NCBI taxonomy): domain Eukaryota; kingdom Metazoa; phylum Arthropoda; class Insecta; order Odonata; family Platycnemididae; genus Platycnemis; species Platycnemis pennipes. The sequence goes on from OW121851.1 coordinate 88,985,251, forward strand.
TCAAAGAATGTGTACACAAAATGGATGAAATTACCTATTACCTACCAAGCTTTACATTGATATATAGTACATATAAGCTATTAAAAGTATTTTCCTTGTTTTCTCCTACAAAGTTCAGTAGTCTTCCCTCTTCTATTGGTGAGGAATGCAGCATGCTTCCACATTAATTCTTCCATCTGTTTCTGCTGTCCATAAGTCAGTATACTACAAAGACTATATCCTTCCCTTTGCAGTTCATTTGATGTCAAAGTTTACTAAACTTCGCCAATTCTGTGGCCACTGCAACCCTTTTAATCTAATTTCTTCCATTAAGTAAAATTAGGTCAAAAGTTAACAGTTGCTAATGAAATAGCATAGCTATAGGATGTAATTATTTTATATCTATTTTTCCTGCCGTTAAATCCCTTACAGATTATTTCAATACTTAGCAAAGCATTTCTTGAATCTGAAAAATAGTTAACTTACACATTAGTGTTGACTGTAAACATTGTTTATCCCACATGAACCCTGGAGACACCTGCCTTGTTCATTGTCTATTTATATCATAATGTCTCTAGATGGACTCTCTACATTCGTTTCTTTATGAAAGGCTGCACAAAATTTATAATTCAGTACAACAGAAACTTCCTTCATCAGAAAAATCCTTCCTTATTCTCCAAGCACAAACGTAACAATGTGCTGATAAATGAGATAAGCACAAGACTTAATATCATAATCTGAGACCAGTGATTGTTTCTCAAGATCCTGTCGTCGGCTGCCTTCAGAGCCCCCTTAATCCCAACAGTCTTTTGCTCACTTGTTAGTTCTATCCATTTACATTAGAAGCTAAGCCTTCCAACACCACTAATCTCCTAGTAAATCTATACATAAAGACAGACCAGAAAGAGCATGTTTTTTTAACCTGTTTTTTTTCAGGCCCACTGTGTGAGGAACATTTTGGATTCAGGAGGAGTGGGAGATCCAGGGAAGCTATTTTGCACACATGACACTCATCGAATATTAAATGCTTCTCACAATGTATACATGGAGAAGAGCAAGCTAGCATGTATTGCATTAGTAGAGTTGGAAGAGGCTTTTGAAAATGTGACCTGCAGTATAATTCTTTTGATTTCAGAATTTTTGGCTCCTGTACGAATACAAGAGTAATTCATATCCAATATCCTAACAAGGTGGTTGAGTTTGAATTCTGATCGTACATGAAGCTGTAAGAATATTAAGGTATTAGACATGGGAAGCATATTTTCACCTTTGATTTCTATGACAAGGAAACAAAAAGTTAGAGAGAGGACTTGCTAGAAAATTATCTATGGAATAAATAAACATTTTGTCAATAACACAGCCGCACTAACAGGGACATGGAAATCTAAAAGAGCCATTGGATAATGTAGAGGTGAAATTGATTACACCCAGAGGTCATTAAACACACAACCAAGATAATGGAATAATAATAATAGTTTTATTTCTGTTGATTACCAAGTAACAAAGAAATTGTCATAAGATAGAGTAAAATAACAGTGGACAATAATAATACAAAAATAAGCAAGCAATGGAGAAGAAACTTAATATTCCACAACATATAGCAAATACATAATAAAAAGTTCAGGTTTTACAGCAATTACAATTAGATCCCATTTACTCTGAGATGTAGTAATAAGCTTAATCGAGTAATAAGTTTATTACGTGTGTCTTAAAATGATGAAGATGTTCTCTTAAGATGATCAGATGTAACTGATTTAATGTCAGATGGTAGATTATTGAGACTGTGTGATGAAGATCATGTCGTGAAAGGGAGGTGGAGTTCTGGAATTAGTTGATGTTAGTACTATTGCGTGTGTATTAAGGGTGCACATCATGGTGAGAGGAGAAGATTTGTGGGTTTTGTTTGACAAATAAGGCACAATTGAGTTTGTAAAATGAAGAAAGTGTGAGGATGGTGCGACTCTTGAATAAAGGGGTACAGAGAGGGAGGTGAAGCATTTCATGGTGTAATTTATGTGGCAAGACCAGTCCATGTTTTCATTGATTACTAGACCAAACAGTTTGACATAATGTGATCTTATGTGGGTAGTATCGTTTGAACGAAATACATAGAAAACTGGAGTTAGGGGGAAATATTTTGTGGTGGAACTGCAATTAAAGAGATTTGTGGGAATTAATGGTGAGCCTATTAGTATGGTACCAATTGTTCATATCAGAGATGGTGATTCTGCAGAGATCCCCAAGTTCTGCTGAATTTTTAGACTAGCAGACAGGAAGTATCATCAGCATAGAGAATGATCTTTCCAATGGGGTCCTTTACCATATTTTTTTTATTGCCGAATCTGATAGAGTTTGTAAAATAAAAGGACCCGTATTTTTCCGTTTTCTGATCCGACAATTATTTCCCGAGTTATAAGCGGCGAAAAACGGATGTTTTTAACCCTTTCGGAAAAGTGGGTGTGGTGCAACCTCTGACGTATATTGACTTCGTCCAATCACAACTGAGCCCACGAAGCTACTTCGCCTTATCGCAAAGGGGGGAACACAGCTGACTCGGCTAATGGGAGCGATTTCGACAGCATCTGTGCGAGCAGACCTTCCGAGAACCCCCCTCCACTCCCTTCCCCCTCCCCTGAAAGCAGTCAAGGACGCGAGGAAAATGACGTCAATGTTATCACAGCAGCATTTTCGGTGGGCGTCACCTTTTGCTTATTTTAATTTTTGATTTATGAGTGAATGGTTGTGGTTAGAAGATTAATTTTTTCCCTAAAATTCGTTTTTCGTTTCCATCTAACGATTTCGTGTACAAAATTGTGATTTCGGTTCCGAGTAAACGCCCCCATTGAATGGGGAAGGTCGTTTATAAAAATTGAAAATAGCAAAGGTCCAAGTATTGAATCTTGGGGGACACTTTGGTATACCTGCAGTGGCTTGGACAGGATTGTGCTCTATCCAGTGTCTGTTCAACAGGAATATTTTACTTGCTGCTGCCGGTTGGTGAGGAAAGATTTTATGCAAAGCAGGGCATTGCCATTTATTCCAAGCCTTGAGAGCTTCCAAAATAGTATCTTATGATGGATACTATCAAAAGCTTTACTGAGATCATAGAAGATCCCTAGTGTGGCTATTCTACTATCAGATGCCATGTGGATATAGTCAAGTAGCTGAAATGTGGCAATGGTGGTAGATCTTGATGAACATTTGTTTGGGAGGGTATTCAAGTCTTGGAAAGGGGAAGAAGGTCTTAGATGGTGAGTAACTGCATGGTAAGGTAGGATATGAAAGGTGATCACGATTTGCTTTGCAATACATTGGGTTGAAAAGAGGACTTCTGGAGCTCCCCCTGGCACTTTGGATCCATTGTGCCAACCCATATCAATTACCTGTCTGCCACTTGTAGACAGGGGACAAGAAGGAGAAGGGTCACCTCTTCATCCCCTGCCCTGATGCATTGTTGATTGCTTTGCGTGATCTAATGGAAACCAGCTTTTCAATGTGGCTAGGTCCTTGCCCTGACCACCAAATAGCCAGAGATTTTATGACATGGTGGTTGAAACTCATGTTGTATGTTCACATAAACCAGTGGATAATACCTATCCTGTCTTTTCTTGAAGAAATGGAATTGTATTTTTACTTAAGAATCAATAAGCATTGATGGAAGGAGCAAAAGGAAGTACTGGCATGATTGCTGTGATTTTCAGGAGAAAAATTAGTGAGGCACTTTTAATAGAAACTTGAGGAAAAGGAAACACTATCAAAAAATAGTTTTGTTCAAGGTTGGTGGGCCAGTTCCCTTCCTTGCTGCCTGAGTCTCCCCAGAAAGATCTGGAACCCAGAAAAAAGCACGGCTTGGGTTTGGTCAGATACACCCAGATGGTCTCTCCCAGGATTAAAACATCTAGACCATAATCCTTTCTGATAGTGAGGTGTAGTAGAAAAGCTAAGACTGAAAGCATTGGAAACAGTGTCACAGAATGATAGGGACAATTGAATAGAAAGATAAGGCAGGTAGGTAGTGTGGCATAGGAAAAAAAATACTGAAAATCTTGGCACAAAGACGGTACAATTTTATTTGACATCTTGAAACTTTATGGTATCATGCATAAAGCCATTTGGGAAGTGGGAAATGGTATGAGCGTCTAATGAAGCCTTCTACAAATGGGCAAATCCTCTAAATCTACCACCATGTTCTCAATATAATTCAATAAGTGTCCCTACCCCCGTGTTTCCAAGAATTTTTCCATGCCTCAAAGAGCTATGAAATCAAGTGTCCAATACCTTTGAAAGAACTTGAGAATGGGCAATTTACTTTCGATAGCTAACTGGAAACGATGTCTGGGGGGATATGCTTCAGATTATAGTTGGGATGGTAGGATACCAACCTAGATTGGCATTCTATTATTCCAAAGAGCTCTTTATCTTTAACCAGGGAAAGAGCGTGGAGTACATCCTTTAGGGTGGATGGATCAGAACTATTAGGATATACTCCAGCAGAATTTCAGCCTATCATCATCCACCGAAATCATTCGTTCCCATATCATGTGTGTGGGCGTTATGAATAATTTTTGGTGTGGGCCAACAGGGTACCTTCTAGAGGAATTTGTACAATAAGACGAATCGAAATAGTAAAAAACAAAGGTACGCGAACTCTATCGGAGAATTATAAACGATATATAGTGTACATGTTTCTTCCCTCTGGATGCAACATGTCACCATCTCCATATGGACAGATGGATACAGCAAGTAAGGTAGGTCACAATATATATATATTGTGACCTACCTTACTTGCTACGAAAAATTATACTTGGATGTTGAGGCATCACTTAAGGTGACTACTCGAATAAGAGTAATTTCCTGAATAATTTTGAAGACCAACGAAGACACTGACGACGTGTGAAGAGAAAATACTACGTTGTTCACACAGTGTGAACAGAGGCTATTTCATCATGCGCACGCGAAATGCGGTAAACAAACGCGTGAAGTATAGGGAACGTACACAACCACCGTCTGCGTAAGGAGATGGGCAGCAATTGCTGCTCATCTCCGATATTTAAATATCGTACGTCTCACGTATACGGTACATGTTGATTGGGTCCCAGAGTCAGTTAATGCGGTTGTCATTGGCGTTTCTCTTTTGGGCTTCCTAATGGACCATCTCCATGGCTGCGGAGGTCGCGACGCAACTTCCAGTGGATATGCTGGTTCATCTGCGGTTAATTATGCTCGTTTCTCCTGTTACCAAGGTTACTGCTTGTTGATCTACTATCGGTCGTATACTTCAAGTAAAAATTTAGTTCCTTATTTTTTGTAGGAATGAACTAGAAATAGGCCAATTAGGTAAGCATTCTTTGCGGAAACTTCTGCTGATTTAGTAAATAGGACAATTCTGTACTCTTATTGAGGCTCGGGTGGTTTACGTCAGTATAGGCGTACGGCCGATTCGTATTGCCAATTTCATTCATTCGAACTATTAAGAACAGAAGAAGTGTTACACCACGTTTCGTTTAGATCTCGCTGTTTGGAGATTAAATGTTTTGTGAAATATCAATGAAGTGCAGTGTAACCTAAAGCAGTTATACAATGGCTGCTGAAGGGGAAGAAACAGAGGAAGTTGACCCCCGCTTGGAGTTTTTGTTTGATTACATTCAAAAGAACATGAGAATCAAGTCTGATAAATGGTTTAAAATGGTAAGGTTAACATCAAATTGGTACTTATGTACATTAATTAAACGGGGGAAAGTTTTTCGAACGAGCTTAGCCTGGCCATTTACCGCTTTCGGTTCATGATTTGATTATGCTTCTTCTTTACAGATTGGAAACGACGAGTATCTCGGTATCATTAATAGTTTCTTAGACTCTGATTCAGTTATGATGATGTCTATTATTCAGAATGTTGGCGGATTGCTAATTCCATCTCTAAGCTTCCCAACGAGTGCACTTAGATACAAAGGCGTGTATTTTGTGAAGAAAGTTGAAGGTCCCATCTCTAAAGACAATATTAGAGGAGCTCTGATATTTGGGGACATGGCTCCTAATCCTATTGATGAATTGGCCACATTAGTTGATGAGGTAAGAATTAACATTTACAGGTAAAGTTTTTACACAGTGTTTTGTTGGATGATTTAATAATTATTTAGATGCCATAACAGGAAATCAAACCAAAACTCTCAAAACTGACATTGACCTGGCTGATTTGGTGGCCATTCTGTTTGTACCGATGAATCTACCCATTATGGCTACACTTTAATTAATGTTTATTTAATTTCAATTTAATTAATTTATTATCTTAATTAATTATTATAATATGCACGGGAAACAGTTTTATCTAATTATTTTGTTTTTTTTTAATTATTGGAAATTATGCATTTCTTCTTCAGGTTTTTGTTCCAGTTCTGTCAAATATAAATAACCACAGTGGTTGGCCAGTAGTTGTGTCAGAAGATGTGAGAAAACATGTCCAGAATCTTTCTGCTCTTATGTATCAGGTAATTAACTCATATCCCTATATTATTCCATCATTTTTCTTGAATCTTATGTTGTACAATTTGTGCTCTTAATTTTATGATATCGCAGTCTTAACTAATGTTTATCTTGAAAAGTTTTATGAACACATGGAGTTGAATAGATGAGAAGGCTGATGCAAGTGCAAAAGTATTACTTAACAGTATTTTAATACTTAAGCTGTCAGCACCCATGTTTTAGGGATAATATGGTTGATACGTCAACAGGACTGCTGGAAGATAATCTATTAAAAGGATTACCATATGGCAATCTTAAAGGGGTTAAAACTAGGGGCTCCTTGCATATTGATTCATTAAATCCCTCCAGCTGACATCAGGGTGACAAGTCATGGCCAGCAGTGGAGACAAAACATAAGTGCTACTAAATGAAATGTAGGAGAACTTGAAAAAGCACTTTTTAGGAGTTAAATTTTGAAAAAAGAAGGATTAACAGCAAGAGATTAGAGCAAGTGTTCATCACTCATATCATTTGTCAAAATTGGCTTAATTTAATCCATAATATTTCTAGTATTAACCCTTGATATCTATCAAAATTGACTGCTATATAAACCCACATAGCAAAGCAATCTTGCTGCAGTGAGATTGTTATTTCAAGATAGCAAGCTTGCTGCAAATCGACTCCTGCACCTGCTACAAGCCTGCTTCAAAATTGCACTTCAAGTTCCAGGAGAGTCGCATGCAAGTCCTGTGCAAGCTTCAACCCTGGCAAAAGTAAAGGGTAGGCCAAGGGTAGGGAAGTGTTCATGAGCCGTATATAAAAATGTTCACTAGAGCATGCAATTGTACTGTGGAGCTGTACCCATGTAGCCAGACAAATTATCACAAGAAAATCACTCTACTTGCATGGGTACACCTAGCACCAAAATTAAAAAAGAAAATGATCATAGCAGGTACCCAGGCAGCACAGCTCGTCGGAAAATGGTGTGAAAGTCTTGTACTACTCGTAATTCATGCGTGTCAAACTCATCGCAAACCCAGCGCGACATGTGTCGAACTAGTGTATTTTCACAAACTTGTTGCAACCTTAAATATAGTATATTGGAAACTAACCTAAAATCAAGAGAAATAAGATTCATCAGCCTGCAGAATTTGGAATTAGAAGAGCCAGAAGTACATTGGACGGGGCAAATGCCAATTATACTGGTATTTTTCTCATGACCTTTTGCAGTTTTTTCTCCATTACCTAAAAACCCTATTGACTCAAGGATTTTGTTGGTGTGGTGGCTGGAGAGGTGCTAGCCCCATGTTCTGAGGGTCCTGCTTTGGGCCTTAGTGGTATACGTGTCCTTACTAAAGTATTGTGAATAAAGTTTTAAGATCCCTACTCCATCTTTTGGATGGAACATGAAACAGTTTCATTAAGAACAAGCTAATGCAAATATATACAGTAGATTCTTGATAATACAAAGTCATCGGGACCGGAAAATTGGCACTTTGTAATTTCAAACATTTTAAAAAGGTCGTGAATAAATTTTATCTTTGTTTTTTCTAACTTTTGTTGTATTCGGCAACATTGTATAACTTTTTTGGTTGTTCATTCGAAAGCGTTCTTAAAAGATGCATGTCTTAAAAGAGCGTAAAATAAGTAGGTACTTTCTTGTATTTCCTATGTCAATGCTTTTAAGTTGGCGATCATAGTGTTGGCAAAATTTCGCCCCAGTATCAAAAACATGTATAAAATAAAACTTGAACATTTTGTAATAAGAATTTTATTTTCGGAATCCAATCAGTTGAGATGAAACAAGTATGGATGCTAAAAGTAGACATTTGCTTCAAATATCTACGCTGTTATGATGGCAGCTGGCCCAACCGTGCTTTAGTTGTCCTCTTTCACCCAATCTTAGCTAAAAAAAAGCACGGACCTATTTCCAGAAAAAAATTATTCACAGGTTAATATTTGTCGTGTCTTCTATATCGTCCGTAGAATTAATGATCTTGGGAGGTAATATTGTTTCTTTTCTACTACGAAGACCTTGATGACAAACGGGGTGTGATCGGCATATTTTCTGCACAAGGATTATATGATGGCCAGAATGTCTGGGTTTATGGTGTGTGGAGGGAAAAGGGTCCGGTTGTGGAGAGGGAAGATCCCAGCTGCGGGTGTATCTTTATCTGTCTTGCCGAGCTTGAAGAGGGGGAAGTAGGAAGGGGGTAGGGGAATGGCATTGCGGAACGTCTGTGACATTCATTCCTCTTCTTCTGAGCTACCCTAGGGGCGCATGCAGGTGGTTGTTTGGAACTGTTTTGGGTGCTGAGTGGAATGGGGAGGGTCAGGGATATGGTGCCCTTTGCTTACGGGTGGACCTTCGAGGGATATGGGGAGGGAAGGGAAGGGAATGGTCTAGAGGTGTCAGAGTGTGAGTGGAGGGTTCAAAAACCTGAAAACAAAGGACGCCGCATCCCTGATCCTCGCCATTCCACTCAGCACCCGAAGCGGTTCTAATCAGCCACCGGCAGGTGCCCCCCAAGGTTGCTCAGAAGAAAAGGAAGGAACGTCACAGACGTCCATGACGTTCCATGACCACCCACCCCCTCACCACTTTTCCCCTCCCCCCTTACCCCTTGGCAAGACAGATAAAGATATGCCTGCAACTGCAACAATTTTGCTTTGTATAATTGAAGCTATGTATTTTTGTGCTTCTTATCGAGAGTCTACTGTACCAGGATTTTCTCCACCCTTCATCTGCTCCCAAAATGCCGACCACTGCCTTAATTATTTATCACCCATCCTTATCAGAGAAAATGACCATAGTCATTGGTCATCTCCCTCAATAATAACAACAACCAAATTGATTACCTTAAAACTGTTAGTCTTTATAAATTTATATTATAAAATATTCTGTAGAATTTCTTCAAGTGATGAAGCTATACAAATAAACAGCTATCTGTTCTCCTATAGGCATGTAGGATGCATCTCACAATTACCATATTTGACAGCATACAAGATGCACTTTTTTCCCAAAGTGTTGTTAAAAAATCAACCCAGAGTGTTATGTGTGATCGTTTAGCCTCAGTAACTTACCCTACAGAAATAAGGTGTTGCATTATATACCAGCACATATATCTTTTGTACCATGGGCATATTCTCTTCTCCACTGCTTATCATGACTTGTCAACCTGATGTCAGCTGGTGGGATCACATTGAATCAATGTATGTGGAACCCAGAGTAGTTACCTCTTTGATACCAATGGATAATGAAAATTATAACTGATTCATATGCACATTATCGGTATACTTATTCTGTGAAAGACATTGGTAGTACTAAATATACAACTTTATTGCCTCTTCTTACTTAATGCTGTTTACTTTCAGGTCAGGGGTCAAATGCAAGGCCAGACACTTTTGCCAATGCCAGTAGGCATTAATCGGGTTTATGAAGCAGAGAAAGCATTGATGCAAAGGTAAAACTCCTCATCCTAATTGGTTATGAATATTAGTACAGTTGAACATCTTTAATCCGGCACAGTCGGGACCGAAGTGATGCCGGGTCATGCATGGCAACTGGTCTATTTCTGACGTCCGGGATGTTTTCATTGAAAAGAGTCAATTATTAATAACAAAATATATTCGTTTGCCATCAACTGAACATTATTGGAAAAAGAGTTACTGAGAATAATCAGAAAGAAATGGTTTCTTAATACACAAAGTTATTATTTAAAATTATCGAAGTTGCGGAGTGAGTGAAAATAACGGAATCTAAGCATTGTGCATATAGCTGCACATGTAAAAGTTTCATATTGTTATTGGAAAAGGGTATAAAAATTGATATTTCTTATGCTGTGCTTTGCGTAACATAATTTCCTACCGTGCTCAATTTGTTATCAGCTGATTCAGCACGATGCCAACGCGTGGTTGTCATGTGTACGGCCGCCCATCACTATGTCGCCGCGGGTGACCGGACTGGATTATTCTTTAAAGACCATCATCAATAGTAGTCTTCCTTCAACAATTTCAGGCTGATCATCGTCATCCCCACTCGGATTTATTGTTATTATTACCATTTTAATGACTTCATCATCTATGATATGTTGTGTGGTGAGAATATCGTTGCCGCAATCCTTTCGTCTAAATTTACCAATTCCATTTCCTCTAATTCAGGGTTATGGATGATGTTTGCAAACTCCATCATCATATTTTTATCCTCAGAAACATGAAATTTTTTAAATCCCCACTTATTTCCACTATATCAAACCTTAAAGGGGTCCACAATTTAAACCACGCATTTTTAGAACGGACAGTGAAATGCTATTGCCTGCACGTGAAATTTCCCGAATGACGTCTTTTGGATTGATCACGTCTATTTCTGAAATAGTTTATCCTGCTCCATTAGCATTTGGCCAGAAATACTAACTAAGCCCTTTGCTTCGACGCGATCGAAACCAGGCTATCTAAATCAGCACTTAAATCTTCTTTCATAGTTGTTCTCTCTATCCCACGTAGTATGTTTCAGTCAAACGCTTTACTGATGCAACGGTGTCAAGCTTTTTCTCAACTTGCACTTATTCTGTGATGGTTAACGTTTTGTGCTGTTGCCACAACTGTATGGATGAAACATGTTTTGCGTGAAATATAAGAATATAACCTATAATTTTATCATATTACGTATAGTGGTCAATCAAAAATGCACGCGCCATTGAAAGTGGCCGATCTGTAAATTAGTTGTATTCTGTCTCGGCGATGTCGTCAAATTTATATGTTTACTTCATGTTCCAGAATAATTCCAGTGTAGGCGAAGTACCAGAAATTAATATGTTTAAATTATTCTGATTCTCGAAATGGGAAAATTAACGTTAAGAATGGTATCTCGGTATTAATATAAGAATAATATCTCGGCAGGTTATGAAGCAATGTTCCGGTTAAAAATGTTTCGGCATTTTCCACTAAGTACCAGATAGTTGGTCATGGCAAAATTGCCGGATTATAGGTGCTCCCGGCTTAGGGGTTTCCGGATTAAGGGTGCTCAACTGTAGTATTCTTAGTAGCTGGTGTTCCATTTGCCAAACTTCTTCCTTTTTGGTGAACTATTGGCTACCAATGTAAAGTGAGGACAGGTAAAAAATAATATTTTTATGGCAACATAGTCTTAAAGTAGCAGTCTTTTCTTCCTTCCCCAAATCTGCTTATTTTAGAAGTGAGACTGGCTTGATGAGTCCTTTAAAATTGCAGCAGTGTTGCAAAGATACTTGCACATAGAACACATTAGATTAAACACCACCAGTGTGTTGTGACCAATGACGCAAACATGTTTATGGGACAAAAAGCCATTTATTAGCAAGGGCTCATGCACCATATTACAACAGTAACATCGGATACAATACAGTGACATGTGCCATGCCTATCCAGTCCACAGGTCACACTCGTCCAACCCCCTCGACCACCGCTGCATTCGCCGAGTATCGATATATCGAGGTTTGATACTGGAACTCAATTTGCAGTGGCAATTTCAGACACACTCCCTGCACTCCTCCCCAGCACACAAGAATGATGTCAGCTCCCATCCATTCATCACAGGTGACATCACAAATCTGCAAAATAGCCATGGAATCCTGCTGATAACAGGGAAAATGAAAGGAAGGCAGTTAGTAAGAGGGGTTAAAACAGGAATTGGCCCAATTTAGACCCACACACAATTCTTGGAATCAGTCACAAGTTCATCTGCTCTGGAGGTCTTATAGTTCTTTGGCTTCTCCTCCTTTACACGACTGGCTGCTAACCATTTGCATGGTGTAGTTAGCGGGAGGTTCCACCATAGGGGATCGGAGGATGATAGATTTTGTGGGTGGTTAGCTTTAGATGCTGAACACTTTCTCAGCTGATCAATATGCACCATCCGCGCCCAATGGGAAGCAGGACCCGGTAAGTAGTCTCACTCAAACACCCTGTTATTTTACACCTCAAGAAACAGACCAGACCTGCTTTATGATTTCTAACCATCACTTCCTCAAAAGGGGAGAATTTTGCGAAAGTCCCAGTCTTTCCCGGTTTTACTGGCTCCACTTTGCCCATAATGGGACCCTTTCCCTTGGATTGGAGGTTTAGCATAGATAGGAACAACAATGGTTGGAGCTTGAGAATCAAGGAAGCTGGGGCAACCCCTGAGATGGCATTTGGGGTGTTCCTGTATACTCCGAGAAAGTTCATGATCATGCCTTTCAATTCCTCTCGGTTCAGAACTCGTGGAGTCTCCGAAAAGTGGTTTGCCAACATCTCTACCACCTGTTTACCAAGACTCTCCTTGACTGTGCAGATGCATCATTCTGCCAGGCCATTGGAAGGAGGATGGTATAGGGCATTCCACATTTAGTCGGCAGTATGGGATCTTATGGAATTTCATTTCCCATGTAAATCTCCATAAGGAGTATGGTGCGGGTTTGCCAAATGCAGCAGAAAAGTTAGCATGTCACTAAGCAGCATAAAAATAGGTTTCCTGCAGAAAACACAGGTTATGGATCGAACGGTGACATTTGTTTTCAATATTGTTTTGAAGAAAAGTTATAAAAAATGTTTTCATCGATTTCAGCGTATAAGGTAACTTTTCCAATTTTCACTTCTTAACGCTGTTTAAAACAAACCTTTCTTCAGAACAGCTCCAAAATTGGAGAGTTGATTTCCTAGAGGTTTGTCTTTCCAACAGTCAAGCTATACACGGATTTTAATCCTCTATAGTGATGTAATTAATTTTAAACTCTTTTGGGCCGGAACTTTTGGAAAATGTAAGGCAAAAAGTGGTCGCCTTATAACTTTCGTATCTAAAGAGATAGGTCCATATGTGCAGCTTATGAAATGTTGATGAAACTTTTAAGTTGTTTTTAGTGAAAAAATGAGGACTCTATGGTGATTATCAAGGGAGTTTTAAAATCTTTAATATTACGAGATTATCCTGCACCATAAATCTGCCGCGTATCACTTTCATGCCAATGTTGATTCTTCACATAGGGCTGCGTGTGAAGAAGACGCTGTTCAATACGAGCCTAAAGACACTTCTGTGGATATTGTTTAGTACATACATAGATAATGCAAAGTTAATAAATTAATTTTGAGAACTCTGCCAACAAAACTGGAAATTTAGTAAGCATTCGGAAATGTGTCTCACTGCTAATATGGAAGAGATGACCCTCAGCATGGGCCACTCTCTGAAAGTAAGAAGAAATGGGTGTTTTCATTTTACTGAAGCATAGAAATTCCCAGGGCGTGGCCTTACAACAGATTTCCAGAAATAGGGTACCGAGGGTATTTTTGTAAGTTCCATTAGGAAGGAACAATGAAACATCTGCAGGAAGGATGTGACCCTTCAACCTAAAGCATCAAGTGAGAGTGACGGGCAGCGTTCGATTTGTCATAAAAATCCTCTGAGTGAGCAAGTGCTTTTGCAAGTGGTGTGTTTAAAGAGTTAAACAGTGCTGTGGATTTTCTTCCCTAGCCGAGTGTTGCAAGTGTGGTGCGATAATGCCTGAAGAGAAGAGGAGGAGAAAAGGGGAGAAGTTGAGAAGCCATGCAGCTGGTGTTTATTATATTTACATATTTTCATAAAAAATTAAGTGTTGCTGAAACCTGCAACGAAACTTCAAAAGCTACTGGGTGCTCACAATTTACTGTTTATAGGGTGAGAAAGGAAGCGTCTCGTGGTGAATTAGTAACTCCATCGAAAACCAAGATTATTAGCAAGCCATACAAGAATGTGAAATCTTTGATTTACGATGGTTTTGTAAGATTGGGAGCTAGATGGAAAGGTCTCAAATGTTCATAAGAAATGTTCTGCCAACTTTGAAAACTAGGTATCCTAAATTCCGCAAATGTAGACGATGACCTTCCTAATTTCAAAAGAACTATGCTTTACCGTCTTATGAGTGACATAGTTTTCATGTATGAATGAAGAAGTAGGCAGAGTCAATAGTTTATATAGACTCTGCCTAGTGATAGTATATAGTTTAGTTTATTGAAAGAGACAACATAATTTGTTGGCATACCCTTTATTTAAGAGAACTTAGAAAATATTGAACTGAACAAAGGAAAATTGTATATACTGACGAAATGTGGATCAATGTTGGCCAAACAGTGATAAAGGCTTGGCATGATATTGAGATTAAAACTCCTCCTCAGGCTTTTCTTGCTGGCCTGAGCACTGGACTGAGAAAACCCACCTTCCGAGGAGAACGTTTTGCTATAATTCGCGTGCACACGGAAAATGGGTTTGTTGAAGGTGTGTTGCGCTTCTTTCTTTGCAAGAAAAACACAGTGGAAGAGGACGACGAAGTTGACGGGGAGTATTACGAGAGCTGGTTCAAAAATTGTCTCCTGTCCAACATATCCATAGGATCTGTAATTGTTTTGGATAATGCATCCTACCATTCAAGAAAGTTAGAACCCTTGCCTACAACTAGCTGGAGGAAAAACGAAATTTAAGAGTGGCTAATGAGTAAAAATATAAACATTGACGAAGACTGCTTAAAAAGAGACGTGATGTATTTAGTTAGTCAAGTATAGGAAAAGTTCGAGAAGCTGAGGGTTGATGAACTTGCTAAGGTGTATGCATGCATAGTACTTCGACTCCCATCGTACCATTGTGAACTGAATCCAATTGAAATGGTTTGGGCCCAAGCAAAGCATTATGTTGGGATGAATAATTCAACTTTTAAGAAGAAAGGAGTTGAACGTCTCATATTGGAAAGCTTCAGCACTGTCTCCAAAGAAAATTAGAAAAACATCAACGACAATTAGAAAAATATCAAGTAAAGAATGAGGAAAAGGAAATGTGGCAGGCAGACAATTTGCAGGATGATATCAACAAGTTAATTGTTCGCCTGACATCTTCCTCATCATCTTCTGCGACATCTGCTTCATCAGATAACCCACCCCAACCACACCCAAGCACATCTCGTTACATGGAGGGAGTTGAAAGCCATTCGGATTCTTGAGATACAAGGTATGAAGCTACTTAATTATTTTAAAATTTAGTTCCTGGGAAAGGCAACCTGTTTTTTCTTCATTATGAGGTTGATGTAATGGTTTTGCCTAAACAAAGAATTGAAATTGAACCTGTTGCTTTGCACATTCTTTTTTTCTTCTTTTTAAACTAATTTCTGCAACCCATTAGGCAACCAATGTGGTAAAATCAAGCCAATTCTTGAAGCCAAAGTTCCTGTATATCGAGTCAAATTATATCCTCTCATGAAACACAAAGTATGCACTGGTGACATCCGTCTCACGATTTTCCACTGTCCATTTAGAAAAGCAATGAAGACTATTTCCTACCATTGTATGGGGATTGATACTTCTCTAAGATTACTCAAGGAAAAAATATGTTGCTTTTGCTGACTTAATGGCGAACATTAGGTTGATAAATTATTTCATGCAGCTCTGCTGTCTTTGTAATACTTTTTGATTATATACCAGAAAAACTGTTTGTTATTATTATTTACTCAGGGTTTATAGGAACCTGGAAATCCTGGAAATCCTAGAAAAGTCAGGGAATTTAACGTGTGGTCAGGGAAAAGTCACAAAATGTTTAAATTTATCACCTGAAAATGCCAAAAGATCAAAAACTGCACATAGGAACGGAGGAGGAGGGTGAAGGAGGGAACGACTGGCCTCAGGCTGGCTTCACTGTGGAGGCAGCCCTATTATGGTTCTTTCTGGCTGTAGCCTGCACTATTTGGTGAAAAGATTGGCGAAAGGTGTACACATCTCATTTTCATTCGCTAGCGATTTTGCCAGGAATGCTTCGATTTGTCCCTCTGTTGACGAAAAAGTTATTCTCAGTCAAAATTGGTCACTTAGCCAAATTTGTAGAAGGATGTGAGGAAGAAAAAAATCAAGATTGATTCAAAGAGCTACTTTAATATGACATCAGGTTTGAAGGAAAAGCCAGGTTAGCCTTCTTTGCATAAATTTCTCTGCAATTAAAACCCTTTCTGAAGGCATATCAATGTAAGTGATCATAATTTTTATTTTGTAGACTTAAAAGTTGTTGATCTCTTATTATTGGAAGTTCATATGATTAATATGAAAATAAACCTACAATTTTTCATAAGTTTAGACTTCTCTGCTTCCTCACTACCACTTTTATCTCTTTAAATGACCAATATCTTGGAGTTTTCAGGTGCTCAAAAGTCAGGGAAAATCACTAATAATGGTCTGGAAATCCTGGAAAAGTCAGGGAAAATGAAAATGAAAACCCCTATAAACCCTGTTACTGCCCACTTACTGATTGCGCACTTCACTTTACATGAGACTTCTGATATGTTTATACTCCCGAAATTTATAAGGATTAGAAATGTTGATCCCAGTCACTCCCAAATATTTGTTAGCCAACTATTTCTTTGAGATGGCTTTTTTGGGGATATTTTCATAATTATATAGAAATATATGGTTAACTTGATCCTAAATTCGGCTACATTTTAATTATATCTCATGAACCCAGTCATTGACATCTATCGTTAACCTCCTGATGCTACCCAAATTTAATTTGGTGCATTGTTGGTTGTGGTTGCCTACGTTACCAGGATACAGTCTAGCCTTGCGTTGGTTTGGCAACAGCGTTCTCCATAAGGCCCGTACTGTCAACTAAATGTGGAATGCTCTATAGGGGGTCTTTTTGTGACTTTGATACCGTTCGCCATACAGAACCCAATTAACTCGCTAGACTGAAAAGGAGGGCCATTATCCGTGACCAATTCTTGAGGGATACCAAACATAGCCATGAACCCTCTTAACTTCTTTATGGTGCTTTGGGTATTAGTACTGCTCATTGGCCATGCTTCTATCCAGCGAGAAAAACTATCCACTAAAATAAGGATTTCGTTCCCTTGAACAAAAATCCAAATGGATTCATTCCCAAGGTGCATCTGTTTTCGGCCAGTGCATAAATACCTTCCCTTACTCAGATTGACCTGAGTCACCTGGCACGTTTCGCAATTTCTGGCCAACTCTTCTATGTCCTTATTAATCCCTGGCCACCATACCTACGATCTTGCCAACGTTTCATCCTAGCGATGCCAACATGCTGTTCGTGTAGAAGCTGTAGGACATAATCCCTTAAGGCTACAGGGATGATAACTCTATTCCCCCAACACAAGCACCCTTGAGATAGGCTCAGTTCAGATCTGAGGATGAAGTATGACTTTAGGCTTTCCTCTTTCTGTTGAGGCCATCCGGACAAGGTATATGTCTTCACCTTTCGCAAAGCTATATCCTGCTCTTTAGACTCCTGAATCCCTAAGGTATTCAAGGGGAAGTCAATTTTGAATATGCATTCAGCATCTTCCGACATTTCTGTGGGGAGAGGTAATCTAGACAACATGTCGGCATTTTCTTCAGTGTTTCTATAGATGACATCACAGTCATAAGCAGCTAGGATAATGGCCCATCTCTGCAGCCGTGAGGCTGCCAAGGTTGGGATGCCTACTTTCGGACCAAGGATTCTCCTCAGTGCCTGTGCATCTGTAATGATTGAAAATATTTGTGGAACATACAAATATTTATGGAACTTTCGTATCCCAAAAATTATGGCTAAGGCTTCTCTCTCGACTTGGGCATAATTCCTCTCAGCAGCACTCAAGGTAGCAGATGCACATATGATTGAACTTTCCGACCCTTCACTTTCGTGGCACAATAATGCCCCGACACCATAAGGAGATGCATCTGTGACCAAGTACAAAGGAAGAACAGGGTCAAAATGGACAAGAATGTCATTTTATTTAAACAGCTTCTTGCTTTTCTCAAAGGCTCTTCTACCGCTGACCAAGTAAATGCTACCCCTTTCTCTGTTAACCTGTGCAAGGGCCTTAGGACAGTAGATGCCATTTGGATAAATTTACCATAAAAATAAATATACCCAAGTATGATTTTAATGGATGAACATTTGTGGGTCTGGGGCAATTTAGGATTGCATTTATGAGGGGGGACCCAAAAGTAACGGGAATAGCGCGGTGGGGGGGCGGCGGATTGATGAATCGGCTTCTCCAGTAGAGGGTTCTAAGCAATGAATTTTCCTGAGTCAGTGTGCGAAGCCTGGTCGCTCTGAGTGTATCCCTTCGTCTGTGGGATTTTTTTCAGTAAACCAACTTTTTCTGTTTTAGCAAAAACGTGTAATGGCTGACTGCCGGGAGCAACGTGCGGCTGTGAAGTTTTGTTTTCTGTTGGGGAAAACTCCCGCTGAAACTCTTGTGATGCTTAAAACAGCTTATGGGGATAGTGCCCTAAGTAAAACACGTGTGTACGACTGGTTTTCACGTTTCAAGAATGGAGAGATGTCGATTGAAGACCAACCTCGTTCTGGGCGCCCGTCAACTTCAAGAACGGATGACAATGTTGCAAAAATCAACACCCTTGTTCATGAAGACCGTCGCCGAACCATCGATGAACTTTGTGAGATGTCTGAAGTGTCATGGAGTTCAATTCAGAGGATTTTATCCGAAGATTTACAAATGAGAAGGGTTGCAGCCAAACTTGTCCCTCGCCTTCTCACTGCCGACCAAAGGGAGCGTCGACTTCAGGCCTCTCTGGAGCTGCAAGAGCAGTTGAAAGAGGACCCAGATTTTTTTGATTAGGTCATAGCTGGTGATGAGTCATGGTGCTATGGATACGACCCAGAAACAAAGCAGCAATCAAGCCAATGGAAGACAGCTGACTCCCCGTCCAAAAAAAGCACGCCAAGTGAAGTCGAACATCAAGACAATGCTCATTTGTTTCTTCGATTGCAGAGATGTTGTGCACGCGGAATTTGTTCCTCCGCGCCAGACAGTCAACCAGCAATTGTACCTAGAGATTTTGAGGAGGTTAAGGGAGAACATCCGGAATAAAAGGGCAGATCTTTGGCGCACAGGTGATTGGTACTTCCACCACGACAACGCACCTGCCCACACCGCACTGTCTGTGGAGCAGTTTTTGACCAAAAATGGCATGACGCCAATTGTTCACCCCCCCTATTCACCGGACCTTGCCCCCTGTGACTTTTTTTTTATTTCCTAGACTCAAAAGGGACATGAAAGGGAAACGTTTTGGGACCGTAGAAGAGGTGAAACAAAAATCGCTGGAAGGCCTAAAGAACATTGAAGTAAAAGAATTTAAAAGCTGTTTTGAACAATGGAAGAAACGATTAGATAAATGTGTTATAGTCAATGGGGATTACTTTGAAGGTGATCAAAATTTGGTGTGAAAATATTCATTAATAAAAAAGTTATTACGAAATTCCCATTATTTTTTGGTCCTCCCTCATAACTTCCCTTCCATTGTCCTAATGCCTGATTCATCAATCTTACGTTTTAGGTAGTGAATACTAGGTTTGAAGAATTCACATTTTCTTATTCACCCAGATCCCATATCTATTGAGACACGCCAATACTGCCTCTTTTATCCTGGCAGTCCTCCATGCTTTTTCCCACTATCACTACATCATCGATGTAGCATTGTATGCCTTCAAGACCCATGAGCACAGAATCCATGACGGACTGGAAAATCTCCGAAGCGCTAGATATTACGTAGGGCAAACAGTGGACTTTATAGAAGCCAAATATTGAGTTGACCACCAAGGCATCCTTTGACTCCTCTGATAGTGGAAGTGCATGAATGCCCCGACTCAAATCTAGGTTAACAAATACTCTTCTGCCAGATAAGCTGCTCAAAATGTCATCTAGCCTAGGGAGTGGGTACTGATCCTGTTCAATTATGGTGTTTACAGTGCTTTTGTAATCTATACATAACCTCAGTTCTCCATTTTTCTTAGGGACTACAACCAAGGGACTAGTCCAATGAGAGTGCCTCACGGGCTCAAAGATGCGTTGCTCCACTAACTTATCTATTTATTCCTTTACCCTCTCTGATTTTGAAAGGCACATCGTATGCCTTCCGGAAAATGGGGGCTACACCCGGCTTCAACACTATGTGTACCTTGAAAAAAATTAATTTTTGCCTGCCTTTTGCCATCAAATAGCGCAGGGAATTTTTCTGAAGAGTTACATGGAGAGTCTACATCTCTTCATGTCTCTTCAATACGAGTCTTCACTGTCAGGCAATCTCTCCAATTGGGTTTAATTTCATCTAACCATGCCCTCCCTAATAGGAGGAGTCTAAGCTCCGAGTTGATTAATATTAGTCTTAAGCGAAAAACCTTTTCGTCTCCCCAATTAACTTCCCCAACTGTGATGTTAATCATGGCTTACCCTTTTACTCCCAAATCTGCCCCTGAGGCTGACTTTAGTCTCAAATGGCACTTGCTCAATACAATCTCAGGAAACAGCATTTGGAACTGAGAGAGGCCCATAACAGTGACCGACACCCTGCTGGCTATTTCGAAAACAATTTTGATTCCTTCAATAATCAAGGTGCATTGACATACCACCGGTAACTTGGGTAACTTTATCCACTTCACCTGTGGAATGTATGCCATTGATACCATTATCCACCGGAGAGACACCAATGACTGCTGCTCCCTAGTCGCAGGAGCCGGTGCCATCTACTTCGTGGATACGGGCGGAGTCCATTCTGCACACCTTGGCGATGTGCCCTTTCCTCCAGCAATGACGGTATTCCCATGTTCGCACTACGCATGAATCCGGGCTGTGACATCTGCCGCATTGCCAGCAGCGGGGCTGATTTTGTTGTCGTCCACCTCGTTGTCCTTGTGGTGCACCACCTCGTTGTCCTCTGCTCCTTCCCGGTTTTGGCCCTTGGTCCACCTTCAGTATCCCCTCCGGTGTCACGGTGATAGCAGGAACCGCGGGAAAAAGTAGCTGAGCTTGGGACTCAGCCTGCCCCAACTCTTGGGTGAGAATACAGGCTTCCTCGAATGTCAGCTCCGACTCCATGATGAGTCTTCTTTGAACCAACTCGGAGGATAGGCCGCAAACAAGCCGATCTTGCAAGGCCTTGTCCAAGAAGCCTTTGAATTGGCAAGTAGATGCCAATTTACGAAGCTCAACAATGTACGTTGAGAGCGTTTTGCCAGGTAACTGGTTTCGCTTGTAGAAGCGATCTCTCTCAGCAATTATTAACTTTTTGGTTTGAAAATGGTGAGAGAGGACTCCGACCAGCTCGGTGAAAGACTTGCTTCCTGGTTTCACTGGGTCTAGGAGATTCTTCAGAATGCCATAGGACGTGGAAAAAATTAGCGTGATGAAGAGCGGCACTTTCTTCATTTCATCAATATCGTTCACCACAAAAAATTGTTCCAACTGCTCGACGTAGGAGCCAAACTCCTCCTTCGCTGGGTTAAACTCCTTCACATATCCTATCATGGTTCTCATGGTAAATATCAAAACTTATGGAAAGTTCTCTTTGTTTCCTCGTCGCAAGATTGTTGTGACCAATGACGCAAACATGTTTAAGGTACTAAAAGCCATTTATTAGCAAGAGTACACAAACCGGATTACAACAGTAAATTTGGATACAGTACAGTAACATGTGACATGCCTATCTAGTCCACAGGCCACGCTCGTCCAACCCACCTTGACCACCGCTGCAGTCGCCGAGTATCGATATATTCAGGTTCGATACTCGAGCTCAATTTGCGGTGGCAATTTCAGACATACTCCCTGCTCATTGGAATGGTAAACTTCATCACTTATGAAATAAATTATTTTTATTCTCTTTTTTGACTTGTCTTTGTATCATTGCCTTTTATATAAAATTCGCAAATGCATTAATCATTAGAACATAGTAAGTTAGTCATGCAGTATTTTAAACTTAACAACTGAACACTCAATTTTTGCCTTCAGTTGTGATTAGAGAGGGTGAAGTATTAAGGTTAGCTGAACAAAAATGAAGTAAAATGAAGAGAGGTGTTGAATTTGATGATAGAAAAAGAAAGTTACAATAGGAATTTTAATGATAGCAGAGTAGCTGTAGAAGTTACTGAGAATACTGAAGGTTTAGAAAGAGCTCAACAAAGTTTAGAAAGAGTTGGTGGTGATAATAAAGTGATCTCAAAAGTGGAAGATAGTCATAGATATGATTATAGTAACATTATTTGCAACTTCCTTTAATTAATTGATTTAAATTGATAAATGTAGATAGTGTGCAAAGTGAGTGAAAGAATCGATTATAGGAAGCATAACGGCCGGTCCCGACGAATATCCTATAGATCCTAAATGGACAATATTCGAAAATACGAAGTTTCGAAATTACGAACTTCGGACCCGTCCCCAGGAACAAATGGAATTCGGTTTTACGAACCTCGGCAAAAAACTGCTTCAGCAAAACTATTTTGGCTGTGTAGACAACCTACAAATCAGTGTTGCTGATTGTGGTGCATCATAAATGAAATGCGTGAATAGTAGTGCATTCACCTCGCAATAAGCCAGTATCTCCCCATCAATATCTGCATGTAACTCCACATATCATTTAGATCTTTAGTAATGTGGAAAACGTAGTTAATGCCATTATTTATCCTGGATATTTTGTTTTACCTGTTACCAGCATTTTCATAATGTCCACGGTTCCTTTTTAATTAAAGCTTACATGTGATGGCACATACCATGCTCGCTGCCGTGCACCTGGCAGTTCAAATTCTCCGTGAGCCCTATCTCGTCCTTTAATGCAAGCAATCCTAGCTCAGCTCTCTGTGAAGGGGATGTCCACACCAAAATCTTGTAGCATGGACGGGTTGAGTGAGGGTTGGTGATGCCGTTAGGAAATTTGGGTGGGTCGTGTTGGTGGGGGTAAGGATTATGATGGCTGGGGAGTTTGGGTTTGGGTTGGAGGGAAAAGGGTCCAGTTGTGGAGAGGGAAGGTCCCAGTTGCGAGCGTATCTTTTAAGAGGCCTGCAAATAGGTGCCGAATCCTGGAGACCCTAACCTCCCCCGGCCTAGGCGCCCTCACCCGTGTTTGCCTGCGTCCGTGTGACATAGATGGCCGACCATGCCCGTTCGCCCCGAGTGCCTGCATCCTAGGCAGGTGCCCGGATTGCTCACCCAAACTGAGGGAAGGGGTGGTAAAAGAGTGAGGGAAACATACTGGAAAAGGCAAAGACCCTTGAGAGAAATGAGTGACCCCCCCCCCCTTTTTTCTGCCCCACGACCCCAGGCACTGCCCCTGCCCCACGAGATCGGTCCCCCCCCTCCCCCAGGTATAAAGAGGCCCGAAGCGGAGAACGCGGATGCTTCTTTAAGCTGGAGTAAGGCGGAGACGGACAGAAAAGGGACAACTCTCTCTGTGATTTCGAGAGAAGCGAAGACTTGGCGAGTCGTTGGTGCACGAGCGGAGACGGTGCGAGTCCTTCCTCACCTGGATGAAGTCCCAAGAGAAGGACTCAAAGTGACCGAGCTGGGCGCACCACCGACAAGCGGTGGAGAGAATACAGGGAATCTGGGCGGATGCGTGGTCCGAGGCCAGGAAAGGCGATCGAGAACCGCGACGTAAGATTTAATTGACCCCATCTTGTTGATGGTGAACTCGAAAGCCGAAATGGCTGAAAGCAATTATGGTATAGATGACCTATGTGGCAGAAGGCTTGTGGCCCCCAGCTATGGTGAAGCCAGAGAGAAATTGAAATGGAATGTACAAAAGAAGCTGATTAGGTCAGGTGCAGATCACTAGGCTTTACTTATTCAAAAGACTGATCAAAAGTAAATAGTGTAGTAGGTAATTAAATTGTGTATTTTTTTAACAAATCAGTCAGGTGTTGTCATCCATATTCTTGCTATTAATTTTTTTTACATAATCCCTCTCAAGACTAATGTAAAAGATGCATGGTCATTTAATTAACTTAAGTTTATTAACTAACTTATATTGTGGTTAAATGAAAATCCATACTTTCTTTTCAGCAAAGAAAATTTGGATTTGTGTCTGAAGAGTTCATTTGAGGGAAGTGTGATTAAGTGGGCTTCTCAAATTAATGAGATAATCAAAGAAGATTCATCTAGTGCTTTTGATAATGGTGCAAACCCATTTCCTACCAAAGGTAAGTAAAATATCATCACAATCATCATTGGTTAAGAAAATAACACACTTTGGGATATCCAGATGATTAGTGATGCTTGGAACATAAAACGTCAAGGAATTACATTAAAGCTTGATATGATGAAATTTTGTTATTACAAAGAAAGGGTGCCTGTCATGATGAAGAGTATGCCAAATGTACGGCACATAACGCAATATGTAGTAAAATGTTTTAAATTGTGAAATAACGAAATGAAGCTGTGGTTCAGAGGTGAAAAATTCTCATTTTTATGAAAAGGCTGTGGGGGTGAAGAGATTCACGCTGAAACATAGTTAACCAAATGTTTAATATGCCATAACTTGAGGATAGGTCTCAGTTCTCCTCCATATGTAAAGATAATGTGACTTCAAGCATTTTACTAACCAAGCCAAATAAAATACCCCTTGAAGGCAAGAAAAATAAACTCACAGTTGGCTTAAATCATCTCCAAATCATTTTCTTAAATCATTCAAGTTCTTTTCCCGAATTATGTAGCCATGATATTTAATATCCTCTGGTGAAATTTTCAGCTGTGAATGTAAAAATTTTTGAAATAAATAATCTTACTATGCTCAGGCAGTATATTCCTATTAAGATGCATCGTCGATTTTGTTTTCAAGATATGTATTGCCACAAATTCAGATGGAACTAAACTAATTTTGAGTAAAAGCTTAAAAAAAAACATTTATCAGCATGAAAAACTCATACTTATGACGTTAGATATGTATTATAAACTGTTGATTTTTTGGTTCTGTGGATTTCATCGTATCAAGTTTATACTGTATATGTATCTATCCAGTGTTTTTTCCTGTCCTAGCTTCAGAGCTATATGTGGTTGCAAAAACAGGTGAACTTCCTTTGTAGGATTCTTGTAGTAAATGCTAGTAGAATATTGTCATTTGGCAACTCATTTGCCCCCAGTCTTTTCCATAGATTCATTTCATGGTAAGAGGAGGGTTCTCTCTGGAGGCCTTGCCATAGGGTAGTATCTAGAGATGTGCGAATACTACCTGCAAATACTCAAATACCTTAAATACTATTAATTATTATGCTATAGAACAAAATTTGAATACCTCGAATATTACATACAGCAAAATATTTGGCATGGAGGTGATCTACGCCATATGTTTCATGAGAAGATGGAGGAGATAAAATTCTATTGATGAGTTTTTCCATGTAATTTACCGTACAAAGACAACAGTTTCAACTGATGGAAATCTGGTGAAACTGTTGTCTTTTTACGATAAATAATCCATTTGCTAGTCATGATTCAAAATCAAAGAAAGTCCGTAAACCTCATCGACGGTTGCCATTTGTGTCTGCAACCATTGACAAGGGATACAAGTTTTAACCTTAATCATTTTTACTGCTACACATTCATTAATTTAAAATAGGTGGTACAATGTGTCTCTTCTTTCAAATCATACTTTTGTACAGTAGCTAGAAAGTTTTACATCAGAGTTACTGGGAAGTCATGCCTCTAATCTTAGAGTGAGCTATTTTCTGTTAGAAATTGTTTAGAATACGCTGAAACCCCTGAGTTTGATAAGCTATATTCCAAAAGAGGAAATCAATTTTGATGCAGTAAAATGTATCTTATAGAATGTTCATTTATGCATTTATTTATGTGAATAAGTTTTTTGTCTTCATAGATAAACTTTTGCTAAATTTTATTTAGAATAAAGGGTTTTTGTGACTTAAAATCCAATGACCAAGATTGTGTGCTTGTTAATCTGTTAGCTGCCATCATAATAAATTGAAATTTCTACAAAATAAAGTCAGTGATGTTTTTAACAGTTTGAAGAAAAAAAACGATTTTTATTAATTTCAAAATTTACAAAAGTTGTTATGAATTTTGTGAAATCCCACAGTGCAACTGGTGATTCTACTGAAATTTGAATGGGAACATTGCAGCCCTAAGGTTGTGAACATGAAGAGCATAGAGAAGTAGAGAAATAATTATTACCACTATTACCTTACTGTACCAAAATTGGTTTTCTCTTTTGGAAGAGATAGCTTCTCAAACTCAGGAGTCTTGGCATACTTTACTGATTGTAGATCCTTACCGAATTGTCCATCAATTACACTCAAAATGTTTACTTTGTTATGGTAATAAGATTCATTCTGTCAGATCTGAGGTTAATATTGCCAAGTTTAATTTTTTTCATAAAATTTCAATTTACTTGAACTTTGATGTTATTTTTTGGTTAATTGAAAACTGGACAGAAATTTAAGGTGAATTAACACTTTCTGCTCTCTTAAAGGACAACAGGTTTAAACCCAGGCAGTATCATGAGGCCATTGAGATAAATAGGGATAAAGAAAACTTCAATATACATGGTGGCCTCCAAAAGAGCCACATGAAAGATTCAATGAACAGAAATACATTTTTTATTTAATCAAGTTGTAGCTTTTTACTTCAAAATGCAACAAATAAATTAGCAGAATAACATTTAATATATTATTGCAATTGTAGCATTCAAGGTATTCGAATATTCAAGTTATGATTATGTATTTGAATTCGATAAATCTGCTATTTGTCCCATCTCTAGTAGTATCCCAACTGTGTATGTATCTAGCATATTCGTCATAGTTTGAAAATCATAGTTGTACGATCGTAAGTCTGGGAGTGGCTGTGTAGAGAACCACAATTAAGATTGTTGCATCAAAATCAACAATGCATGGAATGCAGCTTAAACTATTTTTATACATGAGTGTACTGGTATGTATGCAGCGTGGTACAACCAGCG
Source organism: Platycnemis pennipes (assembly GCA_933228895.1). NCBI lineage: Eukaryota > Metazoa > Arthropoda > Insecta > Odonata > Platycnemididae > Platycnemis > Platycnemis pennipes. Next base: position 89,012,416 of record OW121851.1, read on the forward strand.
TCACCTTGCTGTCTTTTCAAGTGCCACCATTAAGTTGTGGTTGGTACCATTTAGTAAATTACATATGCCTCAATGCTGCTGTCCTCATGTGCTAATCTAGAAAAATAATTTGATATAAATCTCAGTGGAAAATACCATAAAAAACCCTGTGGTGTTCGAGGTGGATTTAGATAGCCAGAAAAAGGATGCAAATTAAGTTAGTCAAATGTTAGATGTGGCAAATTGAGTTAAGCACATTCTCTGGCATGTACTTTTTGCCAATTTCTCCTTTTGCACCAATGTTTTGCAGTCCAACGTGACAGAACTTCTTGCATGTAATTCTTCCTTGAAGTCATCAAATTTATGAAAAAGAAAAAGTATGTACTGCATTTGACAACTCATGTTATTTGGTTGAGCATCATGCCCACTTTTATTGCATGAGGGGATGAGAGCTCACGATTATTGGCAGAAAGATACAGCCAGAGTTGGTTGCAATAGTTAATCAGGGTTGGGCACGAATCACCTAGTATTGATTCGAGTCACGAATCATGAATATCGAAGGAAATTAGATTCGAAGCACGAATCACGATTCACTGCTGTAAATTTGATTCAAATCTCGAATCATGAATCATGTGATTTTTCCTTTAAATATGATTCGTGCGGTTCACGAATCACGAATCATAGAATTATTGCAGAATGACAATACCACTAAGTAATGGTCACATTCTGAACATTGCTCTCATAATTGGGAACCTATACCAATCTTTTCGCCGGTTAATTAACACTTGTGTAGATACATTGTGGATTAACTGAATATCATAAATTACCAGTTCAGTGTACAAGCCTTCAAGCCACCATAAAGGTGTGTGGCAGGGGGTGAATTCTCACCAAACATGCACTGCATATCATGCATGAAAAAGTAGTAATAGTATACTAGTCTAAACCTCACTGTTAAAAAAATAAATATAGTAAAGCATACATGAAAAAACATGCTGTTAGTTGGGTTACCTTCAAGTCCTTATACCAACATGCAGCTACCAATGATATACATTGATTCACTCGTATTGGACATATTTACTGCTATTCATATCCCAAATTGTCCGAGGACAAAAGGACATTTTGAATCTGTCATTTCGGCAATCAATTTCTCTAACTTTGTGATTATGGTCCAGTCTACCATAGTAAGTTGGGGTTCGCAAAATATTTTTAACATCATCACTGAAAATATTATCTTGGAATTTATTTAGGGGAAGAACTCTACATTTCAACCTGCGATCAGACAATGATTCCCACTTTAATTCATTTAATAGACTGGTTACGCTAAAATAGTTATCGTACCGTCCCTTTACAAATCTTGCTGATGTTCGCTGCACACGTTCAAGTTCATTTTTTAGACCGATTTCGTCATCATCATCATCATCATCATTGGTCAACAATCCTAGGATTGGTTTGAAGCAGCTTTCCACTCGATTCTTCTATCGGCCAACCTTTTCATTGTGACGCAATTATTCTGTTTTACATCCTTCACAACCTGTTCCATGTATCCCATACAAGGCTTGCCTTTCACAATCTTCCCGTTCACTTTTCCCTCGACGACAGTCTTCATCAGGCCATCAAGCCTCATGATATGGCCGATTAAGTTGTCCCTTCTTCTTTTTTGAGTTTTCAGCAGACCTCTCTTTTCTCCTACTCTTCTTAGGACTTCCTCGTTAACTACTCGGTCGATCCATTTAATCTTCAGCATTCTTCTGTAGCACCACATTTCGAATGCATCCACCCTTTTCTTCTCCGCTGCTCTCATCGTCCATGCCTCACTGCCGTAAAGAAACATGCTCCAGATGTATGTTCTGATGAACTGTTTCCTTACTTCTACGCTTGTATTTCCAGCTGTAAGGAGATTCTTCTTTTGATAGAATGCCCTCTTTGCCTGGGCTATTCTACTAACTATTTCTTTCTTGCTTCGTCCATCGTAGGTTACTCGGCTCCCTAGGTAACAGAACCCTTTCACCTCTTCAAGTTTTCATAGTTTGACATTGGTTTTCGCCTCTTCTTTCTTGCTGCACGACAATATCTCAGTCTTCTTCTTATTTATCTTCAGCTGATATCTGGCCATTGTCCTTTCCATGATTACTAGAATCTTGTTCAGATCCCTCTCTGTCTCTGCTATTAGTGCTATGTCATCAGCGAATTGCAGCATGATTATTTTTTCTCCATGGATAGTCACTCCATAAGACTTCTCTTTGATTTCATTGATGGCTCTCTCGATGTAAACATTAAAAATGACGGGAGACAGTGCATATCCTTGTCTCACTCCTTTCCTTATTCTTGCCTCTTCACAGCTGGGTCCCGATTTAATCACAGGCACTTGGTTTTTATACAGACTATGGATATTTCTTCGGTCATTGTAGGACACTCCATTTCCCTTCAGATTTCCAAGCATTAAATCCCAATCCACGTTGTCAAAAGCCTTCTCTAAATATCTAAATCTAAAGCCGACGTTCATTGCAATCAAATGCAATGAACGTCGGCTTGTTCTTCTCCATTCTCTTCTCTATGAGTAGTCTAAGGGCCAATATTGCTTCCCTTGTACCCTAACTTTTTACCCTAGCTTTTGCAGTCCTTCACGTGGTTTCTAAATCTCTGCTTCACTAAAATGTAATCTATTTGACATCTTCTTCTGTCTCCTGGCATTTTCCATTTGTATCTACTTCGGTTGTGATTTTTAAACAATGTGTTGGCTACCACTAACTTATGCTGTGTGAAGAACTCAGTCTTTCTCCTCTTTCGTTTCGGATTCCCAATCCGTATTTTCCAGTTATTCTTCCATCTTGACCTTCGCCGACGATATCGTTCCAGTCTCCTAAAATAATTAGGTTTTCTTCTCCTCTTACCTGTTTTATAACTTCCGTGATATCTTCGTAGACGTCTTCCACTTCTTCATCTTCATAGTCCGTCGTATGCATGTAAACCTGCACCACTCTGGTATCTACAGGTTTGGTTTTGATCTTCACCATTATTATCTTTCTTTGTACTGCAGGAAGCCCTTCACACGCATTCCTCCTTCACTCATGTGAAGAAGAGCTGCTGCCCTCTTCTCTGGGTGATAAGAAGTGTAATTATTAGCGGCTTCTCGTCACCAAGTCATGGTATCTTCACAGGTTCAGTATTATTTAGAGACCTACCTTACCCAGGGATAGACCAATACCCCCTCGGAATGCTGTCGCTTTTTGTCCACCACTGCTTATTCGACGAGTAAACTCGCTTATCTTGCAGCTAACCTCTATATCTAGAGGCCGACCCACCATCCGCAACCCGGTGGATGCACTCGGTGGCTTTAAGCCAAGCCGCGAAACCGATTTCATAGGGATCCCATACACTGGCAGCATATTCCAAATGAGGTCTAACAAGGGAAAAGTAGCTGATTTCTCGTACATGATCGTCACATTTATCCAGTACTCTTTTGATGAATCCCTGTTTATGATTAGCTTGACCCATTATTTCACATATGTGTTTACCCCAGGAAAGATCATGTGACAGTCTTTTTCCAAGATATTTAATGGATTCCACGTTTGCTAATTCATTATTACTTAATTTGAAGTGCTAGAAGGAGAACAATTCTTTTTCCAAAAATTCATTACCACGCACTTTTTTTAAATGTAATTCTAACTGCCATGTATCACACCATTTTTAAATTTTTTGTAGGTCATCATCAAGGAGTCTACATGTAATAAATGTAATATTCGTGGTCATCATTTAAATGTAGGACATTTCATTGCTATTTTTTCAAAACAATTTAAAGTCACATTTGAACAAATCTGTAATATAGTGTTAAATACATTATTGAAGTTTGCATTAACCATATTGTTCCACTTCTGACGTATAATTACACAGTAACTGTCGGTGAAAGACTGATGTACGTTTCTAGCAGTGAAATCAGTGATATTAATTCATGATTCGTCAGTGAATCGTGAGCTGCATCACAAAAGTTCGGCTCACGAATCACCTCAACTAAAAAAAAAGAGTCGACTCACGGATCACGAATCATTAAAAAAAAATGATCCGAAGCACGAATCACAAATCACAGTTTGTGATTCGCGAATCATGATTCGTGATTCATGAAGACGAATCATGCCCATCCCTGTAGTTAATATAGTGTGAGTGAACATGTCACGTATCACTCATTATGACTGAAGTGGCAGGTAATATACATATGCAAATTTTAGAACGGCCACAGCCTCTTCCATATCTTAAATGTAAAATGTAAATTGGAGGGGTGGGCGGAGGCCTTCTGGAGCCCCCCTGGCACTTAGACCTCTTTAGATCCATTGTGCCAACCCACATTTAACCTGCCCGCCACACGCAGACAGGGGACAAGAACACCACGGTAGAGGTATGGAAGGGGGACACCCATCCAACCTCCGTCCGGGCCCAACGTTGCTTAACTTCGGTGATCTGACGGGAACCGGTGTATCAACTTGGCTAGGCCCTTGCCCCTTCCATATCTTACCCTGTAGTCTTACTTTCCCCAAAAAAAATGGTGATTCTAAATTTCAGTTCTATAATTGAAAGTATACCAGATGATACAAAAGATGTAAATAACTTTTTCCAGTTCATACTTTTCTTTCTTCTCCTTTTTTTTTTAATATTATTGATTTTGTGATACTTTGATTTATCTAAATATTATGCTTTTTAACTTGTTCAAGCTGTTGAACCAGGTTAGTGCGTATTAAATTCAGTCTCAAAATTACTGTGTTCTATTTTCAGAGAATTTTGTTTGTAAGTAATGATGTAATAGAAGTTTCATGATTATTTTGCCTGGATTCAGTTAATTTGATGAAAATAGTGGTATCAAAGGGAAAAAAAGAAGTTTTAGAGATATTTATACAATCTGTGGCTGGTGTTATGCAATGGCTTCTGAATTTTAGCAGTTTTGATTTAAAGCTTATTTTTGATTCATGACCTTGAATTACAATGTTTGTAATGAATGAATCTAGTAGCTTTAGGATTCAATGCATAGGTGAATATGTCTTCTTATTAAATATGGCTAGCAGGATTTTTAAATGACCAGTATTACTAAAAAAACATGATGTAAAATTTTAGAAAATCATTTAATCATGTGATGAAGTTCATGAATGAAGACCTTAATTGTCTTATTCCAGTGTAAAATTTATTAATCTTTACAGAGTTAAGCTTTTGGGATAGCAGAGCAAAGAATCTTGAATGCATTTACTACCAATTACAAGACCCTCGTGTGAAGAAGATGGCTTCTATACTTGAAATCTCAGATAGTGCTTATTATCATTGCTTCAGGATTCTATTCCAAAATGTTGTAGCTGGTAAGTCTAACATGTGTACCATTTGTGAATATGTAACTGTTAATTTTAGAATTGTGAAATCTCGTTATTTGCTAATAATAGTGTTAATGATTTTTTTACTTTGAACCCTCCCACGCAGCACACAAAGTGCACTGGATTTTATTTATATACATGGTATACTTATATATTATGTATATGGTAGAGTGTTCGAAGAAAGTGTAGACTTTTGGTATTCAAATAGGTAGCTTCTACACTGTCTCAGCAATGTGTCTAAAACATATGGAAAGTCACACATATGGAAGTTCCTCCACACACTGTATGCAGCAGATTTGAGAATAATGTGTACCTACCGTTTACATATATTGTGTAGAGAACATCCTGTATACCAAATACATCTCTTATACAAGGTGTAGATATTGTTTTTCCATTGAAATAATTGTGGAAACTATTAATGTAACAACGTACTGACTTCATTACCACTGTACTAATTGCTGTAACTTTCATCAATTGTAGGTCGGGTGAATGTGTTGAAAATTTCTTTTAAAAAATTAGAATTTCAAGGTAAACGAGTGTTAACTTTAATATTTTATCAACTATTAGTCATACATAAATTACACCAGTGAATGGAAAAATATAATGAAAATTTTCAATTAACACCTACTATATTTTGATTTATTCCACTTTTATGCCCATGTTTGAGATGGCATGACCAGTCCTTAACATAATTTTTCTAGTTAATGGGGACACACCCTGAGAGCTTCTGTAAGATAAGAAAAATGTCCTGTTACAATACAATGGAAAGCGTATTTTTAGTATTTCATTATTCGTCATTCTTGGAAAGTATTAGGAAAAGGGTACATTAGTGTACTGGAAAAATACACTACTATTCCTCAAAGGACTTAACACTTTTATTATGCAACCATGTCATTACAATGTAGAATTGTATTTGCAGAAGAGGGGAGCTGGAAAGGTTCAAAAGTTTACATAAAATGAAAGTCTATTTTGAAAATTTTGTAAATTCTCCTAGTCATCTAGTCTGGGGGCCTTATTTTCTGTGTAAGAAATTGAGGGCAAAAAATCACTTTTGTGCAGGCTTTGTATGATGTGTTTGGCAAATACAGAAGCCATTGTTGTTTCTGTAGCAAGTGAGTTTTTCTTTTGTCTTGATTTCTTTACCTGGACAAAGTTTTAAGAAATACATAATTTAAAATATTTTGTAACTATCCAAAATTCATTTCTGCAAGATATGTTACCTGGAAAGATGCAACTTGTTTTTCAATTTAAAACTAATATTTACTGCAAAATGTTATTCATTGATTACTTTTGTTTTCCTTTTCACAGCTTTGATAGAGGCCCGTGATATTAGCATCTACTTGAATGCTCTGCAAGATAAAATTTCCAGTCTTATAGATGTAGAGTTGCCTGATGCATTTCCTCTTTTGGTTCCATTGATGCACACAGTTTGTCTTGTTTGGGCAAATTCTGATTATTACCGGTCATCATCAAGAATCATTATTTTACTGCGACAGATCTGCAATCTGCTAATAGAGAAGGTATTTACTTATTGTTTCTCTGCTAGTCTAACATTACTGGTATGACTTTTATGTTGGAATTCAACCATTGGGCTCAGTGTGGATAGTACAGTTATTATTGAAAGCCAAAGAAAGAGTTTAAGAAAGAAAGTAAAAAGAGATTCATGATTGGTACAAAGGTGGGAGTTAAACTATTTGCTAGTCATGTGAAATTCCTTCATAATGTTATAAATTTTGAGATAACATTGAAAGTCAGTAACTGTTAATTAATTTTTCTATTCCTCAACTATAAACCACTTGCATTTCCTCCGTAAGTATATTGACAATATCATGGCATCAGTGATTAACTTTTTCTTTTTGCTTGTATCGATGGTTTTTTTTTGGGATGATCAGCCATAATATGTATTTTTTCTTTGTCATGGAAATAATTCTTACAAAAGTTCCACATTCATGCTTCATAATTCCATATGTATACATAATGACTATAGATATATCAATTTCTCTCAAGTTTTTCCGTTTTGCCAAAATAGCCTGACTTATTTTTATGGCCAAGTATGACACCTGAAAATCAAGTGTGTGTGGAAAGAGTTTCATTTGGCATTCCTTTCCTAGATAATTTTTACAATTAATATAGATTTTCACCATCTAATTAGAGAACTATACTAAAGAGAATTTTTTCATGTGTTCACAAAGGCTGCAACCCCTCTTCCCATATGATAGTTCTTATTTAAACACCTATTTAGAAGAGTGAGGTTCTTCAGCAAATATTTCATTGCTAAACAGTCTCAGTATAATTCCTAGGGGTCCTAAGGAACCTAATCTGCTATGAAAGGTAATGGTTGAGTATAGCAGTATTCTATTGGCCATGCTAGGTTGATGGTTTCTGGCATCACTTTATGGAACTTGCTAAAATTCATCATGAATGAGAGGTTAAACTTTGTAATTCAACAATAATTTTATTTTATACTATGACCATGTGTAATTCAACAATAATTTTATTTTATACTATGACCATGGTTTCAATGGCTAATGTCATCTTTATGTACAAAATATAGATCTGGGGTCACTTATATACAAGTTGAGGTAGGAGGGGAAAGTTTTCGGCTCATACAGGTGCAGGGGGAACAATAGAAGGGGGAATGGAGCTAGTTGGGTGGGAGAGGGAATATGAGCCATAGTTCGGGGAAGTTAGACAGTTGGGAAGTGGGGGGCAATGAAGGTTTGGTGAAAGTAGAGCCTTCGTAGCTAACTACCAGTGGCTGGTGGGCAAGGATGCAGCAGTTGAAGTTAGTAGAACTGGAAGAGGCTATGAAGGTGGGGGGCAAAGAGAGGTTGAGGAGGGTGGAGCGGGAGGCATAAAAAAGTGGAAATTTTAAAATTCAAACATTTTAAAATTTCCACTTGCTCTGGAGCATCTAGTTGGGGGCCTTTCTTTCAAAATGTAAAAAGTCCTGGGAAAAATCACTTTCATAACCGTTGTTCAAAAGATACATGGCAAAGTTTGAGTTTAAATTTTAATATTTAAAATATGCAATGTGTTTTTTCACTCTCTCCTGGCACATCCGTCCCATTTGGCTGAATGAACGGATGAGCACTCGCAGTTAAAAACCACTCCTTTCCAGCATTGAAACATGTCTTTGGATTTGGAAAACAGATTTTTCAGATTACAGTTATCGTAAAAGGTGGGTCTGATGCTATGTTTTGGGAAAACCTTGGTTTTCCTGAAACCAAGCAAGAAACCAAACACCAAAGTTTCGAAAAGTATTTATCAATTCTGAGGATAAAGTGTTGTCCAAGGTCTAAACAAACCTCCCTGGTGTATTTTATGTTTTAATGGAGCAGAACAAAACATGGACATTTTATTATTGTTTCAATCCCGGATTATAATGAAAAGTATACGCTTAATTTTTAATAGCTATTTATAATAGCTAATATTGTATATTAAATTAAATTAAATATAATATATTAAATTAATAATTTAATAGCTATTCCTAGCTTGCCCATTGTAAAGTACTGTAGCGATTTTCGGAATTGTGATGTTGGAAACCCTACCTTACTCTAGAAATACCGCCCTCAAATCCAGTAGGTACATTAAAAACAATGCGGACTTGAAAAGGCTGCTTTGTGAAAAGACAGTCCATTGTAAAGTACTGTTAGTGGTTTTTGGGGAAACCAGGCAATCCATAGTGGGCTAAAATCGTAAAAAGCTGGCCTATTGTCTGGAAGTTTTTTCTCAACATGGATTTTGAAACTTTGCAAGGTGATTGTCCACTGATTGGTGCATTTGGTTTCACATGCCTTTGCCTTGGTTTTATCACGTTAAAAATTTACGTGGGTCAAAGTTGATCAATTTTTATAAAATAAAGGCCTTCAATGTTCCCTGAAAATCCATACAATCAAGCTGCTGCAGAAGCTTGGTAAACAAGAGTTTGGGTTTTTAGTATACATGTATTTCAAAGCTAAATCTTTATTTTCTCCCTTATTTTATATTTTATTTTGAATTCTGTTATTAATTTTACACGTACAATTGAATTGGGTTAGAGACAGTACTATTTATTACAATTTGCAAGAGTGCTATATAATGGCATATCCATGATATATCCCGATAGGATTTAGTTCCATACAAGCACCGTGCAGGTAACCCTTTCCAGCTTAGAGGTAGAAATGAAAGAGGCCACTTTCAATTGCTATTAATTCGCCTAAGAAAGCAGCTGACTTAAAGTTATCGGAATCATGCTACTACTAACTAGTATTACCATGGTCAGAATCATGAGCCAAATAACATCTGCATAAATTATAGTAATCAATAGTTATTGACAGAAATAAATATATGTGGAATATTGTCTTGATTTTTCAAAATCATAATTGATGAAATCAAGTCCACGCACATGCAGTTGTAAGTTCCAAACTCAATTTCATTTAGATACGCATAATATCTTCTTCTGTAACGACATATGGATGCCAGCTACGCAATCTTTATGGTAGTAAACAAAAAGATAGTGGACCCGTGCCTGCCATAATAAGGTATCATTGTCACATCAACGGAGCATCTGTCTCCTGGAAGTATTGCTTTGAAGTTTTTGTTTCAAATTTCAAATTATGGGCAAAATTTGAACAAACAGTCAGACCCACCTATCATGGCATTGTCAGCTAATTGTAGGTACTTGAGAATCATTTCAAATCTATTCCTGGCCATGGCATTTTGAACGATTTCTACCCCACAATCACTCTCTTTACTCCAATGTAGTCTTTTATTGGGTAATGTATGATAACCCGACAAAAGCAAAATACCCACTACACAGTACATCTCCTCTCGACTGACATGATAATTGTACAAACCCTTTGACCCTGCCTAAATACAAAATTACTGTAGCAACAGATTGAAAATATCAGGGCTGAAGAACACGGAAAAGGTATCAAAAGCACTATTCATGGACTGACTGAAAAAGTCTTTTGCACTGAGAGAAGAGGAGGGAAATGAATACGTACCTTCTTTGGTTTATGCTTCCAAGGACTCTCTTCAAAGACTGCGCAATCAGTTTCCCTATGTCTCTTAGGACATTTGGGCTCATGGAATGAAGTAGATGGGCCGTCGTCTTTTTCTTCTAGACCGTTAGAATCCTCCATGACCAACTCATTAACCAAAATCACCCATGGAAGATACATCAGGTCACCTGTCACCTCACTATATGGCACATCGGAATCTTCAATGGTGATGACATCTGGCCCTTCCAAAGGTGGGGTAAATATAATTGTCTTGAACCCCATATCTTTGTCCGAGTTTTCCAGAAATTCAATGAGCTTGTTCACTGAATATGTCTGAGAAGACCTTTTGTGTTGCAAAATTAGAAAAAATTAAAACCGCCAAATAAAGTTATATTATCCCATTTAAAGTCATCATGAGATGTTGTGGAACTTACATCTCAATTTTTGGTGACAGAATAAATCTCACAGTGAAAATTATGCTTGCCACCAAGAGACACGGCAGATGCCCAGTGTCAACTTCAGTTGCCAGCAAAGTTCCGCGGTGTATAAATCACGAGTACAATACACGATAAGTGAAATTTTTTCTAAGTGGCATTACACATATGTTATTATGCATGTACCACTAGAACATAAATTTTCATAATGTATCACGAGAAGCATAATGTATCACGAGTGAACACTTCAATGTCAAGCTCGGAAATGACCACCTGTGTACCCTTCGCAGACTCTCTCCCATAGGTATCGTTAGGTTTTATGGTAGGGTAAAACCCTGACTGTGCTTGACAAAGGAGAAGGTAGAGAGCATAGAAAGGAAAGAATTAGGGGTGTATGACGCATATTGGTAGAGAATAGTTTTTTTAAATGTGGAAAATTTTTGGTAACTAAAGTTGGAATTAATGTCGAAAGGAATGCAAAGATATTCATTGCTGAGGATGTAAGTGACTTGTATTTTAAGGATTTCGAGGTGAAACTCAGAGGATTTGAAGATTTGTATGTCCCATCCCCAATTTCTTTACCGTGCTTCTAGTCACATGGAAATTTTGCATTTCATTTCATGTCATGAGTTACACTACCTCTAATTGTCATAACCTACTGTACTTGTATTCCATCCACAGGGCACTTTGATTGCTAAGTCATGAAAACTTAAAATCTGCTATCATGATCTGAATTTACACTGTGTCTTTGGGTTCCTCACATCAATTCTCACTTTTTAGTAGTCTTTCCTTTTACATGTGCCATTCTCATTGAAGTCTCCTTGGCACAATTTTAATAATAATAATAAATTTGTTGATCCCAAGACGTTATTCACACATATAGGACATGTCATAAAAATATAAACACAGAATCTGACATAAACAGCACATTACATTAACACTTTCAGGTCTGACCAAATGTGTCCTGAACTCCCGAGGACTGCCATTTTTCAATTGTTTTCTTAAGTCATTTTTTATGAATTATTTAACTTCAATGTTGTTTTTTTTAAAGCTGTATTATAGATTCTACTTTTTTCTTTCAGTTGAATAAGTTTTCAAGTCGTTGCATGCTGTAATTTAAAAAAAATTGATTTTTAAACATTTGATTGTTTTGCATCTCAGAAAAAATTCCTACCATCTCGTTACGTGTTTTGTAGTGTAATTTTGCCATGAAAAGGGTTATCTTCAATAACAATAAGGAGAAATTGTATTATAGATTTATTTTCATCACATTTACCATTATTTATGATGGTTTACAATTTACCAAACTTCAAATTTTTCATATAAATTTTTCAAGTATGACAATGCAAACCACACAGCACAATGGGATAATTTTCTTCGATAAGTGTACAAATACAAATTCCATTCTGTATCAATAAATCACTAAAAATACATCTCCTTCATACAACCATATCCATCATGATATTGATTGTTTTACATAATTGTTTTTTGTGTGATACTGTTGAAGACAGTCCGGCACTCACAGTCCTACATTGGACTTTTCACAAAACCAACGTATTTCTTTCTATGTCTTCTTGCCGGTCGAGCTTTCCATCTCTCTGAACAGAATTTGCATACTAGCGGCATTGGTTTTGTTCAATGTTGTGGAATTTTTTGAGGAAAATGTTGCCCTGATAAGTGATTCCCTGGAGAAGTGGATGAAGAGGTTGAAGATTCAATTTCCATCTCTCAGTTCTTGGCAAACTTCTTCGCTAAATTGCCAATGTACCTACCCAACTGCACTGAGGTGGTTTCAGTGCGACTCATTTGTAAATTATGAATGAATTTACGACCATCATCATAAATACACGAAAAAATATCTTTTTCCACCATTTACAAAAAATATCTTTTTCCACCATTTTCAAAAAATATCTTTTTCCACCATTTAGTTTATTTTCTATGAAATGGATAGTAACTCATGTACTGATGCATGATCAACTCCAGTCCCTTTCTGGTTTCAGCCAATAATTATGTCTGGTTTGAGTTTCTTTCTTCATCTCAGAGCATCAGTGAATGATAGTGCGTACCGGTCTCCATTTTAATTGCCTTGATGGTGTCCGTGGTGAAGAATAATAAGAAGCAGTCCCATTCATCCTTTGTGCTGTCAATTTCAGCCAAAACACCACTGCTTTCTTCAAACGTTGGTAGAAAAAGTTGCATGTCACTCTCTGACCAGGAAGAGTTGATTTCAACTGGTGGTGCATGTTGCGTATCTAAAAAAGTAATATGTATCTGTATTCAATAAATACATCAAGTCTAATTGTGCACAAGTTCAGATACTTAAAGGTAAAACTCAGAAAATATATTTCCATTTTAAGCGTAATTTTCTCTCATCTGAATCCCTGCTGCTTCCAACAACCGCCAGTGGCATCTGGTGTCAATTAGCCTCGGGTAAGTGGTCACACATCAGGGAAGGTATGCATCCTGCACATCACTTGTGTAACCTCAATTAAAAACTAGAAACCTATTACCGAGAATGGCATTCTATTTGAATTATTGAATTGTAAATTAAAACTGTATAATTTCTCGGATAATTTGGTTAATCACGTATTGTATCAGACCCGTCCTATCGGCCGTGCAAACGGGACACAGACACTCCACCCTCGCGTACCGTTTCAGAGACATGCAGGCAAAAACTCTGTCACCTGTTAGATAAAAAATGTGGGAGACCTCTCCACAAAGGTCTCTGTGGGCAGGTTCCTGACCTGACTCTTTTTAAATCTAGTTTTTCCCTAGCTTTACCGCCGGGGCTGGGTGAAGATGGGTTGTAGGCAGGGCCGGTGACAAGGGGGGACAAAGGGGCAAATGCCCAGGGGCCCGTGCCAAAAACAATTAATAGAAAATAAAAATTTTAAGTATGAATAAATTTAAATGCCCCTTTAAAAGAATACAAAATGTTGTTGTTTAAAAAGTGAAAAAACAAATCAAGGTAGAGCGTGTGTCAGTGTGCGAGAAGTATGACGTTAGAATTTTTGTTGTGGTCATTGAGGGTTTTGGGGTGATGGGGACGATAGAGCGAGAAACGCGGGTGCTGTGACTCACTTCCCCTCCCTTTGCCCCGAGCATTCGCCACTCAGCAACATGTTTTAACCTGAATGACAGGAAACCCCATCCCCCACCTAAAGTCTATAATTTACTTGTTAGTAGACTATAAATAATCGTTTATTCTTCAGTCAAAGTTACAGATTAGCATTAAATTGATGGATGAAGGCGATACTTCGTGGAAATTACGAACGTTAAACATGGCTTTCCACACAGATTTATATATTCTCCGATCGATTTCAACGACTAACAAGGAGAGGTCGTGTAATATGAGTCACGAAATGAGCTGAAATTTTTTTCAGTGAAACTAGAAGAAAAATAAAGAGATACGTGTCTCGGCTTTCTTCCCCATAGGCCCGGGTTCGTGAGAAAAAAAATAAAATAGAAACGCAAAAATGCACCGCGGGTTGCCTACATTCGCCGGCCTCGGGTAAGCCGACAATGGCTGAGTGGCTGACAACCAGAGATAGCGTTCTATCCTCGTCGTGGTTTGATTTTTTTCTTTCGGTCATTGTATCTAAAACTTTATCATCATCAATTTCATACCCTTACGTGTGAGCACTTTCTGTTTTCTAACATTATAGTGTAAACTAGATTTACACGTGTACCTATAATTCAAAAATGCATAGTAAAATTAACGCAATTTTCCGCGATTTCAATGAAGAAGAAAATACTTCCCCAATCACTTTCTCTAAGGCCGACTTTTATTATTTTCATGTTCATTTTATCGACATGTAAACTGACATAGACATTCTAATAATCCATCTTTTTTATGTGTCTACTGGTAGCGTGGGCTGTATTCCTACGGTAAGACATATTCCTATCGACGGCTGGCCTTCTCAAAAACTGCTCAATGTACTTTACAACGGCAAGAGTATTGCCAAATATTGTTCTTTAAGTATCTACTGGAATAGTTTGCTGTATTCCTAGGGTAGGTTAGGGTTTCTATCGCCTAGAGTAATTCCAAAAGTTGTTAATGGTAATTTAAAACGGGTAGGTTGAAGCAAAAGATTGCTGCCGGAAATAAAAGAATATATTTCGTTTCAAACGGGTATTGAAACGTTAACATGTGGTCTCATTTTGTTCCATTCCATTATAATATTAAATGCACTCGATAGTTTTGTTTAGACCAAAGAGACGCTTCATCTCGATAACGAAACGATAGTTTCCGTAATTCTTTTGCTCCTAATTAACTTTCAGCCCCAAAAACTGGGTGGAGGGGAGTAAGTTTCATTAGTTTTAACCCATGGATAAGGATGTATTTGTACTTTGGCTAGGGAAATGAGGTCAAAACAATGAGTTACTATATTACTTTGCCTTCGTCTAATGAAACATGATGAATGCATGAAATGTATGGTACTGTTTTGAAGGCCCATTTTCGACGTTCATCAACCACGAGTGCCCACAATTGATATTATTTAGCCTTTTAGTTAAGCTCCTTGGATTTTATCCATTTTAGTTTTGCTTCTACAATTCGCTCCTAAACAATGAAGCTATTAAAATGTTACTACTTTTTACTTCCGTTCCGTTTACTTTGCTTTTCGTGGTTGCAACTGTGACAGATTTATTTTGAAGCCTGCGTTATCAGTTAAACTTAAGTTACTGAGCAATCCAGAGCGGAAGAAAAGCGCAGAAGAGAGAATCGAAAATATTGAAAAGTACATTGGTAAAAGCTGAAGAGTTATTTAAAAGGAACGTAAATGTAGACTGAACCAATTGCTGGACCCTCCACATGTAGCGGCTCATCAGCTGTACATTTTGTAAGCAGCCTTACGTCGGTGTTATGTCCTTACGATAAGATAGTACATATTATCTGGTGCTGATCGTTATTTTGAAGGTAAGTAAGCAATATTACATGAACCATAGATGTTACACAATGTCTGATACTGATATTTCGGTAAACCAGGTAGCCGAAATATCGGTATTGGAGATGATTTCTCCTTCCTTCAATTCACTTTAGGAATTCAATTTCCTCCCGAATCATTCATCTCAATTTTAATATGTGAAAAAGTTTTTTTTATCAATTTAATCCTGAAAATTATACTTATATGCACTATTTATTAAACTATGGAGACGTTACTGGAAATGGGAACGATTGATGTCGTTTCTGTCGGCTCTGATGTTTCGCCACGTTCCAGACTCATCGGAAAAGAAGCTGTTGAAAGATTTCTGGAAATGCTTGGTGAATATCTGCTAGTTAGGACAGACGAGCTGTACATGGCAGGGGAGACTCACGAGAGTGACGGAAACCGTCTTTCTTTGGATAAGGAGTTGCAGGAAGCAGCTGGATTTAGCACAAGTCCCGATCCATCGCCGTAGGAGGGAAGTGAATATGAGCCCAGCCCGAAAGCCGCAAAGTATCAGCAAGTGCCCCTCAACGTGAAAGTTAAGGTGGTAAACCTTGCAAGAGAACATCCAAATTGGAGTCTTTCTACCCTGCAGCATCAAGGTTCAGTTTATTTGAAACGTGAAGCGATCCTTCCTATTTGGCAAAAAGACATAGAACTGGGTGGCACAAGGCGCAATAAACTGCAGATGATAAATGAATAGGTACATGACCGCTTCATTTAATCCAGAAAAAGGAATGAATCAGTGACGACCAGGACCTTGCAGGAGTGGGCCCTGTCGGCGGCGGTTCAACATGCACCGCCTGAATTTGAATTCTCGGCAAGTGCAACATGGACCAAATCTTTTAAAAAGAGGTACCACATAGTGCAGTGTAAAATTACGAAGTATGTCTCGTCAAACGAGTACGATTCATTGGAAGAGATAGTGAAATCAGCAGAATTTATCCAAAAACATGCAAAAAAAAGTTAATTTCACAGTATGACAGTGATTTTGTGATCAACACCGATCAGACGGGTTGTGCTCACCGGGTGGATATAAGAAGATCACTTGCACGAAACGGGGGGGAAAATAGTGCAAGTTACAGTCTTGGGAGGGAGCATGAGCATGTGACACATTCGTGCAAGGCACAATATGCAATAACTGCGTCTGGAAAGATTTTTCCGAACTTGTTTTTGTATATGCAGGACCTGGGGGTGACTTGGTCCACAAGTGAATGAAAAAGTAAAAAATCTGGAAATTGAATACGCCAATGTGGTTGTTACATGTTCAAAATCTGGAAAATTAAGCAATGAGTTTTATTTTCAGTTTCTTGAAAATGTGTTGCAACTCTATGGGAAAAAATGGTTTCTGCTGATTGTTGATTCGTAGGGGGGGGGGGGGGGGGGGGTCAAACAAATAGTGCCATTTATAACGAGATATTTCAAGATGATAATCGTGATCCAGCATGCACTTTGAAAGTCATACCACCAAGACGCACATCTTTATGCCAACCCTGCGAAATTTATTTTTACAGACTGGTAAAGCAGTTCATCTCACGACTACAGAATAGCACATTCTTGCTTCAAGAAAAGAGAGAGATTGCTTCTCGTGAGGATAATATTAAAATACATGCAATAGTGTGTAACCAATTGTCTTCACCAGCTTTTCACGACACGATTAAGTACGCATGGTATGCATTAAAATTAGTTTCTAATCGGAATGTGTTTAAGAATATGTTTTTATGATGCATATCATCCAAAATTGTGCCGTACATTCATATCAGTACATAGCAAATCAAATTAATGTACCACATATACACAAGCATAATCTTCAACAAAAAGATGTTCTAAAGAAATGAAATATTGACCTTTATTAAGTATAATTGTAAGAGTAAGATGTATTATAGGAGGGAGAGGATTCAGGGAGTTTGCGAAAAAAAGTATGGAAATGATTTTGAACAATAGTCAGGAAGTCGTTACCCGTTTTCGGCAATTTTCCTATCCGTCACGTAGCATTAACTTTGTTTTACCCTACTGTACAATGAAATGACCCTCTTTCCATTCTTTTCCTATCTTTGTACCTTTCCTCCCAGCCCGAAGCACCTTTATGTGCGAGTACAAACTTAAAAACCACTGTTAAGTACCAGTAGGCACAGTACACAGTACAGCACAGTAATTAGAATGTCTATGTCAGTTTACATGTCGATAAAATGAACATGAAAATAATAAAAGTCGGCCTTAGAGAAAGTGATTGGGGAAGTATTTTCTTCTTCATTGAAATCGATGAAAATTGCGTTAATTTTACTATGCATTTTTGAATTATAGGTACACGTGTAAATCTAGTTTACACTATAATGTTAGAAAACAGAAAGTGCTCACACGTAAGGGTATGAAATTGATGATGATAAAGTTTTAGATACAATGACCGAAAGAAAAAAATCAAACCACGACGAGGATAGAACGCTATCTCTGGTTGTCAGCCACTCAGCCATTGTCGGCTTACCCGAGGCCGGCGAATGTAGGCAACCCGCGGTGCATTTTTGCGTTTCTATTTTATTTTTTTTCTCACGAACCCGGGCCTATGGGGAAGAAAGCCGAGACACATATCTCTTTATTTTTCTTCTAGTTTCACTGAAAAAAATTTCAGCTCATTTCGTGACTCATATTACACGACCTCTCCTTGTAAGCATAATTTTCAAGGGGGGCCAACTGTTGGCAGTAGCAAGATTAGCAGTAGCAACCTACACATTCTAGTGTTGTGTCATTGGTTTTGTACACATGAGCACCCATGCACGGGGGCAGGGAGGGACCACGGCTCCCCACTCTAGCCTCCCGGGTAAAATAAAAAAGGGAAACGAAAAAATATTTTATATTAAAAATTTTGTGAATATATACATTTTTCAGAAAGTTATTCTTACACATGATGTATAATTTATCCTTTTAATATTTTTCTAAATTTGATTCCTTGTTTTACTTAAATAAGTTCAATTCCCATGCACCCACTGTCATGATTTTGCGTTGTTTTTGTTAATAGAAAGGAGAGGAAGGAAAATTTGAACTGATGCACGTGGGCTGAAATCGAAAATTCCTAGACAAAATTCCAAAATGTCTTTTTTGGCGATAGAACCATGAAACTTGGTACAAATACTTATAATTGATTGGCAACCAAGGAATGGCATGTCATTGGTCATGTTCTGTCGCCATTACGGAGATACAGGGGTTCAAATATAACTAATATTTCAAACAAAATTCCAAAATTACACCCGACTTCAGTTTCATACGAAAATCTTCCAAAAATTAAGTTGAGGGTGATGCTGTGGGAGGAATTTGAATAAAAAACTACTAGGTCTGTTAAAACCACTCTTTTACTTAGCTGTGCTTAACTTAGGGAGTTTTTTTCTAAATTTACATGATATTATGTAACAAAATGGCGGACGCTATTTTAATGCAAAATTTCATATTAAGTAGTAAATATCTAGCATGTTATGAAAGTGCCTATCCAGTGACTCATATTAAATCAATTGTTGAAGCTTTCTAAAGGTAGATATGAAATAAAATTGAAAATTTGTTTTCGACGCCGAAAGTTACATTTGATTTTTCGTACGTGCATCCAGAACTTGAATCTTTTTTTTAATGTGTGTGCATTGCTATCAACCTCCACAACCATAGGCAAATGATCAGAGATTTGCTCATCAATGACCCTAGTGCTAACATCCTTGAGGTTTACATTGGTAAGAATATTATCAATCAAAGTTTGAGTGGAGTGATTAACTCTGGTTGGCATAAAATTAGTTACTTCAATATTAAAAGCTGCAATGGTATTGAGGAAATCAATTTTGTCATTTGTCTCTGCAAGTAGGTTACAATTGAAATCACCTGTAATAGTTATTTTTGAAAACCTCTTAAAATTGTGTATCTCATCAATCAAATGGTAGAAATATCCAAAAACACCTGGAAATCTGTCTGAAGCGATCGATATATTGACAGAACAAAGACATGTGTCTCGTCTTTAATTATTTCAGTGATACAATATTTGAAAAGCCTGTCTTCAGCTTTCGGCAAACGCGAACACTTAAGGGGGATATAATTAAGAGATTCGTGAATAAATATCAGAACTCCTCCATTTTTACAGGTTGTACAGCAGAAAACATCGATGATACGGTAACCTGGCAGATTTATAGAAAATATTTCGGCACTTTTTTACCAATGTTCGTTCAAAATAACAACGTCAGGTTCATATTTACATACGAGCACTTCCAGTTCCCACATTTTTTTTTGCAAGAATTGCACATTAAGGTGTAACACTTGCAACTTCACACTAACTAACCCGATGGGGACTTGTGGATTGCCTTCCGAAAAAAATACCTGTTTACCAACACATTTTCAGGCCATACGTCTGGGTTAGTGAGAAGATCACCAAATTCAGAATTCACGGAAACCCGGAAGGAGGCATATTATTCAAGGCATTCAATGAAAGCTCCAATGAAAAGACCTATCGATATGTATTATTGAAAGGTCTATTGATATATATTACATATTGAAATTATTTTTGGGGGACTGACCACAGCACTCCCTTCCCCTTGGATATGCTCCTGTTCAGGCCGTTCAATTCCCCAGACATGACTGCTGCCCCATTGTATGTGGGAGCAACGAGTTTTTCTTTCAGTCTATAAGAATTAATTATATGCTTTGAATGAGCAAATAATGCATTGGCGGACCCATTGGCACTCACATTAGTTAACGGAATTAATCATTGCCGCACTTCCGAGGGGTTATCATGGAAGTATCTTAGTGTTGTGGATGGCTGGGATTTATTACTGATATCTGAGATCTCGTCTAGAAATAGCACCACAAAAATTGCCCTGCTTGTTTCGTCTCTTATCTTATTTTCCAAAATTGTGCTAATAGGTATTGTCAAATTGTTTTTAATGCGTTTTGTTCTTCCTTGGAAAGGGGTTGCATTCATGAGATGATGTCTTAAAGTTGGGTCATATTTACTGATACGATTTAAAATTGCAGTGTAAAAACCCTTCTACGGGTCTTCAACCTCACCTACTCGAAACGGAAGCTCTTGAATGGAAAAAGGTGCATTGTGTCGATTAATCTCTACATGATCACTCTGTTTTAGGCCACTGTTTCTTTCTGCAGCTCTACACTTGCAAGGAAATGGGAATAAAGATGTGCTTCAATGCGGGTAGTGCCGAAGTTGAGCAAACGAGCAAATGTGTCCCTATGACCTTTCATGTTTTATTATGGCGTTAGATATAATATTGAGTTTGTCACAAGTAGGAGGCATAGCCAACAGAATAATTTCACGAGAGTAGAACTCCCAATCAGCCAACGGATTTTTATATGCAGGGAATCGCAAAAATGTCATAAGTACTCACAATTACACTCTTTGTGTTTGTACTTTAAATTTGGTATTTCCTTTATTCCAAAATCGTAATTTAATCACTGTTTTGTATGTATAGCATTAAATGTGTGTTATTTTCTTTTAAAACTCTGCAAAACTTTCGGACATACTAGTTTTCCCTAAAAAAATGATCTCCTGTTGGGTTGTTGAAATGAAGTAGTTTAAGAAGTGTGTGTATAAAAAAGCAAAGACATTTTATAAATATGGAAATATTTACAGTTTACAATACTTCTTATTAGTTATTTATTTAGATGATAAAAAAACACATGTCTCCTGCCGACTATAATCTTGTTTTCCTCATTGTCTATTTACAACGTATCTCTATGGGGCCTTCCTTTTTCTTTGCGCTTTTACCGAAAAGAGTTTTTTGACTTAAATAATATACAATGTGTTCTAACGTAATCTTAGTATGCTATGCCGTAAGTCAGTAAAAAATCCTATCCATTGATGCCTTACTCAATGTTATAGGCCGTGTATTAGTCAAGAAAAATGGATTTTGACGACAAATAATTTGCATGTAAATTCGTAAGGGCTTAGTGTCATAGCCTACCGCTCCGTTTTTCCCATGTATGGCACATGGTGCTGGCGGTGCTCGTGTTGCTGTCCTCCTCTGCCTCCCAGCCGAACCGCAGGCATTATCATTGAGTGCTAGAGATAAAGGGAGAGTGCTTAGGAGATCTCCTTTCACTGAGCTTACCCGCGGCCTCAGCCAACTGTATACAACTGTGCCCATGGCAAAAACTTGCTGCAAAATGGATGCACTGCCATGTATTGAATATGGTGTATTATGTCAGAATAATCTCTCTTAATGAAAAATAACGAAGAAGACCATATGTATGTTTGAGTGAAGAAGATATGTTTATTTCTTCATCGCAGCCTGAGCAAACACAGCTTACCTAGCTTACCCCTAACGCATGCCACTGACAACCGCATTGGGAACTGGACCAGCTGAGTCATCTGAAGAAAAAGCACATGCATTTATGAACAATCAAAACATTTGCATTCCATTTCTATTTTTATTCCGGCAGAATAACCTAATATAATGAATATTCACAAATCTTCATATTCCATGTCATCACCAGAATCATCTAAATCACGTCCTCAATCTTCGGTTAAATTATCCTTGTTTTCTGATTTTTGAATCTGAGATCATGCCATATTACTTACTCACGAAATAGACAAAATATTATGTGATAGAAATAGAAACAATTAGAGAAACAATCTCTACATAAAGAAATAACAGCTGGAAAATCTCTGATCGTATGGTTGGTGGTGAGTTGAGTAAGTTGTATACATAGTATCCATACTAAAAATTGGACAAAATGTAGTAGGAAGGATTGAAATTCTGAAGTTGGTATATGACAAAAAGAAGCATATTACATCGATAGTTCGGTCCATGGAGAATGATAATATGTGACACAAAAAAGTAATGGAAGAAAGCAACACGAGTAATGAACGTGTGAAAAAGAGATGCACCACGTAAGGGATCCGGTAAAATATGGGAGGGAGCATTATAAAACAACTGCTGGTAAAAGTCAGACATAGTTGTCAAAGTGAGATTCCGAAACTCTGAAGCTACCATATGATTCAAAGAAATTATAAACGTATTAGTCGAGAATGAAAGATAATACCATACGAAAACACTAAACACAACAGAAAAAAAGATTGAACGTAACAAATACTGGCATATTCAGCATGGAGAAGTAACTGAATGAGTATAATGTATGGGCATAGACTCGAAAGTGTTAAGAGATTGAAAATTCATTGACAGAATAGAAGGCATTTGAAAGCAAATACTTCTTTAGTTTTGCCTTAAACCTGGGGAGGCTTAGATCACTTTTAATATCGGCAGGCAAATGGTTATAAAACTTGCATCCTGCATAGGATGGACCTTTAGCATACAAGGAAAGGTTATGTACCATTATTCTAAAGTCATTGTTTCTCCTGGTGTCATACGTATGCACATTGTTATTCATGGTCAAACCTAAGGATGAGTGCCGCTCTTTCACATACATAATTACATAGTAAATATAAATACAAGGAAGAGTCAAAATTCTGAGTTCTTTGAAAAACTGTCTATAACTGGTATATTTGTTGCTACCTGTTAAAATCCTGATTGCCTAATTATGGAGTCTAAATAGCCTTGAGGAACCACTGGCATGTCCTCAAGCCACAACACTGTAGTTAAGTTGGCTGAATATAAAGGCATAGTACACACATAATGTATATTATAAACTTTAAATATTCTATATAATATTATTCTTGTAATGTGATGCTCGGAAGTCATTTTTCTATAATTACATTTAAATCTTTCTGGGTAGAGGGTGATAAATAAGGCATCAATAGGATCTTATATTTTGGAAAAAAATTTCAAATTTTAATAAAAATTAACTTATAATGTTTCTTTTGACTGCACTCTAAAGAATATTTGTAAAGGTTTAAAAAAGTATTGCTTGATGAGTATGTGATATGGAAAGTGAACTTTATATTAGAAGTATTAACATGTATAATATATTCTCTGCAATATATGATATGTTGCATCCGTAAATCTTGATTCAGGAAAATATGTGCACAATGATGGTAGAAAATTAATTTTTTTCTAATAAATTTACTTGTTTTTTTTTTTGGAAATACTAATGTTGCTGTTTTTCTGTATATATTAAAAATCTAGAATTAGAAAAGGAATGACATTCAGAATCCAGTATCTAAAACAAAGGATCCAAAATGGAGACAAAGATCCAAAACCAAAGCAAGGATCCGGTTCCAGATCTGAAAAAAAAACCTGAATCCATCCATTACTAGTTTAAATGTCTAGGAAGAGATCATTCTGATCTATGGTGAGGTGATCAAAATAAACCAAACTATAAAACTATTTTTCTTTCAGGCAAGAGAATATCTGGTTCCAGAAAGTATATTTCTTGGAGAGGTAGATGAAACTCTTATCCGAGTAAATCAATCTTTGGATATGCTTAATGAATTCAGGTAATTATTTCTCTGAGTTTTCCAAGTTTGACTATGTTATTTTCCATCATATTTCTATTTTGTTCATTAATGTAGGGGAGTGAGTTGATTAAATTATTTTAAAATGTTTTTCTAATGAATTTAAAATTCACTGAACCTGGGAGCAAACAGTATCATGTGCATGAGAGGCTGATTATATTCTGTTAATTGTGTACTTATCATTCTTTTAACTTAAATTTAACTTTTATTATGTAGACTAATTAGTCAGGCTTAAATCAAATCAGTAATTCCTCATTCATATCTATTGAAATTGTAATTGAACCCTAATTAGGAGTATGGTAAAAGCTCGCTTTAACCTCCTTGCAATTTATGTTTTATTGCCATTTTCAACTTTTTCTTCAAGTCCCCATTATTATCATATCTCCGCAATATAATGTCTTCTGTTTATTTATGCTAACAAATTTTCGAATGGTCTGCCATTTTCATTTTACGGGATGATTTTGATTTGAATGTCATCCCGGTTGCATCATGCAACTTAATTGGCAAGTTACCACAAAGAAAGTGAAGTAAACTTTGCTCAGGTGCAAGACCTGTTATTGTGACCTTGCTCATCTGGGACATTGTAGTGCTTTGAGAGATTACACTACATTGATTTTGCTGTGATTGTCATCCTAATAGCATAATTAGCAGGCTACTTGATAATATCGCTTTGGTGATGAAATTTTATTATTTCTTTATGAAGTGTGTGATTTTCAGTATTTATAGCCTTGTCTTTCTTTTTTGGTATAGCTATTATTACAGTTTTTAAAAAATCCTCCAATCGAACTCTGTCCTCACACATCCTGCTAAAAAACTATAAAATCTCTCTTCTCCTTCTCTTCCTCAATTCTTGAGTAATGTTGATATTATCAACCCTCACCACTTTCCCCACCTTCATTTCTTGTAATGTGTACTCTTTCTAACTATCCAGTATTACTGTTCCCAGCTCATTCTTATCTACATCATTTTCCTCTTCTATGCCTTAGTCTCTGTGCCTATCGTTAGTACCATGCAGTTCCTCCACATAATCTTTCCCTCTACGCTGAATCTCTTGTAGTTCCATCAATAGCTCTTCTGATTTACCACTTATGCACTGTATCATTCTCCATTTCCTGATGCTGAATAACATCCCAACCTTTGAGTACAGGGCACCTATTTCTCTGAAGCCTGTCAATCTCCTCACATTTACCTTTCCACCACTTTTCTCTCCTTCTCTGCATATCCCTCCTGAGTCTATTGCTTATTTCCTTAGATTTTCTTTTGCCTAGCTATGTTTAAATATTTCTGTGTCCATCATTCTCAGATTCCTTCACCATTTCTGCCATTCCCCAATATTTCTCGATCCCTCTTAGTGTCTACTGCACCTGTTTTTGTCCTGTACTTCCTCCACTGTTTGACGGCATTTCTCATCTGTAGCTCAACTACATCTTTCATCATAAATTTCTTCACTAATTCCTGATATTCTGATTTACAACTGTGCAAGTTTTTATCACTTTGTCCCTAAATCATTATCCAATCAGAATGTTTATCTAGTTGGTATCTCCCTATGTTTCCCTACGTTTATAGTGAGAGATTTTGGCATTATTAAAGATGTAGTTTAGCAATTATATTTCAATTTTGTAAATTGTCATTGAATAAAGACAAGACTTTAGGTAGGCAAAATCAAGAAGCATGGAGGTCCTCTTTCAGGTGTAAATTTCAGAAAATGATGCTAACCCTCAATTTACACTTTCCCACGTATTACAGTTTTTTTATTGTTTCCCCTAAACTGGGGTTATACTGTGGTTACCTTTGGTTTAAGGGTATCCAAAGGCATATTTTGCATTGTTTAACCTAAGCTCTAGATATTCAGGCAAATATATCCTTCATGTCTGAGGTGGGATTTGAACCCATGACTTTGGTCAGCTCTCTCTCCCCGCTTCCTATGTATTGACGATTTATCAGGATCGGGAAATAAAATGTGGATTACAGCACACTTATTTTAACACGTTGCGGACCGATCACGGAAATCTCCGTGTTTTGCGTGCCGAATGCTGAGGACCGGTCACGGAGATTTCCGTGTTTTCGCATGTGAGGACAAAACTTATTCTGATTATTTTAATATCAGTTACTTATTTTCCTGTTTGCTTCTGGTGTATTTAGGAGTGTTCTTTCAATCATCTAGAATAGTTTTCTTTCATTAAAATTTTTATTTTTTAAGTATTTTTTAAATGAACTTCATTCATTTTCAGCAATTCATAACATGCATGAATAAAAGTTCACTAAGCGTCACCGCATGAAAAAACCCGAATAAATATTATTTTTCCAATACTCTAACTCTGTATACTTTCCAGTGTTCTGAAATCATAAATAATATACATTTACCAAATAAGGAAGATTTATAATCGGATTGTTTTTCTTCAGTCAGTGCTAATACCAAATCTATTCTGTATCTAATCGGTAATTCTCCAATCGCCTAATGTATAGTGGCCTAAAGGGGTTAATGAATATGCCATCTGGATCCGTCCGTATTCATGACTGACTTTGCTATGATCTGGTTCTCACAAGGCATCCTATCATCATTGTTCAACGTAAACAAATTAGCTGCAGAGGGCCAAGGATCTATGAGATGCCTTTCAGCGTTCACTCTATCTTTCGGTATTTGGTAGAAAAGGACCAGATGGCCACAACGCTTATCTTTGTTATCCTCATGCGTTTCTCTTGGAAGGCATATTAGTCTCCTCTGGAACGTTCTTGTGTTCTGTGCTCTCTTCTTTAGAGATCTCAAGTCACGTAGTCAACTGGAGAATAATTTCCTTAGTTGAAATGACCTGTGCTTTTATCCTATGAAAGTACATACATACATTAAAGTCCGGGCAGATTTCAATAATTTCAGCAATAATTGCTGTATATCTTGTCTCCCGAGAAGTTACTCCAGAAATAATAAGCCCTTATTAGTATTCTATAATAATGGCGTCAACTAGTGGTGGTGCATCTTGTGGAATGACGGAGAAGGATATATATGAAGAACTTTGTGTTGACGTATTATCGGACGTGCCAGATGATTGTGTGGACGAATGCGAGAGCGCAGATAGTGAAATTGGTTATGATATTAGTTGAACACAATCTAAAAGAAAGGTTGCACAGTTAGTTTATACTGATGATAGTGATTCTGAAGTAAGTGACAGCGATGATAGCTTAGTGAAGGATGCCTCTGTGACATGGAATAAAATAGACCCTCCAAGAAGATTGGAAGATTTTCAGGGAGTGACAGGAATCACCATTGCACCTGATAATTGTGAATGTGTTTTAGAAGTAGCAAAATTATTTTTTGGGGATTATCTTCTTGAAATGATGTGCAATGAGACCAACTTGTACCACATGCAGAATGAAGGCAGATACAAGTACTCGCAGAAAACTGGGAAATGGATAAATGTAATGGTGGGAGAGATGAAAGTTTTCTTAGCAATAATTATTTTGATGGGAAAAATTAAGAAAGATTCAACTAAGGAATATTGGAGCACAGATGAATTGAGCACAGTACTCCTATTTTTAGTAATTTGCTCAGCAGGAACAGATTTGAACAATGAATTCTTGGCATTTCAGTGATAATGAATCAAATTCTGAATCTTCCGATAGATTATATAAAATCAGACCATACCTCGTCTCAACTGAACGGATAGTGGAAGGAGAGATACACGGAACAAAAGGGGACTAAGGCTATCGCCTTGAAAAATGTCACAGTGGTATGTTACCAAATCTGTTTAGATGGTCTTTTGCCATATGATATGATGAAGCAAGTCTTCCAAAGTGGTAACAGGCCTTCGATGCAGGACACAACCTCTGGGTGGACTTTCATGTACATACCTCAGCATGGCTATAATCAGCTCATGAGAGGTGGTATCAAAAGCCTTCTTGTAGTGCATCCAGGCCATTGACAGGTTGCACTTGTATTGACAAGTGTCCTGGCTCACACAACTTCAGTGAGCAGGTTGTCCTTGCATCCCGCGATGCCTTTCTTCAAGCCCCTCTGCTCGTACCATTCCTCCCATGCCGGTTGGACGTGCCGAAGGATAAGGTCATTCAAGATGGAAGTGAATGCCTTGAATACAGTGTTGAGACAGGTTATAGGGCAGTAGTTCTTTGGACAAATCTGCCTTTTTCGGTATTAAAACCATTCCACCCGAGTCAGCCAGGACATAATTGGTTCTGTTCCTGACAGGAAGTATATGAAGATTCTGGCAAGATGTTTGGTGGAAGTGAACTTCTTCCACCAGAAGTTATTCACTGCATCCATTTCTGGATTAGTGAAGTTTTCTTGCCAGAGAAGGCCTTCTTCACATCACTTTCTGTGACTGAGATAGGACGACCCATATCTGCTAGGTGGTGGTCACAGAACTCTTTAAAGTGGAAAATGGCTGGAGTTCCTTCATTGAATGGCTTCATGGTCTCGTAGATGTCCTTCCAGAAACGTTCCATCTCTGGGACAGTTGGTTGTGTTTGGACAAAAGTTGGAGGGGTTCGAAAGAGACAGGATGGCTGAAAGGTGAAGTTCTCCTTCCTGGGGTTGGTCCTGTTCACCAACTTCTTCCTTGCCATTGTAAATGCCCACACTTTATCCATTTAATGCTGCTTAAGGATAAGCAGCTCTCTCTTGCTCAATGGGTGATTTTCTCTCCGGAACGCACGAGCTATGCGCATGACCTTTGGCATAAAGGCCCAACTGGAGGAAAGGTAATCCATCACATACTGAAATCTTGACACCTGTTGTCTCGTCAGCTTGATTTTGGCATTAAGCTGTTTAAGTCTATTTGCTGCTTTTGTCTCCTAAGTGGCAAACACTTGGGGAGAGGCCAATAGTTTGGCGGCAGCATATACCACGCAGTTAATTTCCAGGAGGCTGGATGTTTCCATCAAGATCATATCTATGATGCCTATCAATTGGGACAGCTGTTGGTTCTGCTGAGATATTTTATGATTTATCATTATTATTATATGTGTATAATTAGATTTTCAGTTTTAAAACTCATGTGTCAAAGAAGTAATATTGCTCAGCACATATGTAGTGATGTAATTATTGAGCAGTAATAATTCCTTTTTTTTTACATGATTATAGTGATGCATTCCATGAATGTCGGGAGAATTTGGCTCGCTATTTTAAAGAGGACAAGGAACCTTTGTTGTGGAATTTTAATCCCAAAATGGTGTTTGAAAGAATGCATAAGTTTCGAGTTCGGCTGGAACTATTTAAGGTAAATTTCTCAATTCAATATTTAAGGTGAAATTCAATATTTAGCCACATTTTTAATACCTAGGTTTTTGCTACCATTTGCAATTCTCAAACCTTTAGAATGATCAAGTTTTGACAATGGCATTTAGCTCCTAAAACCTAGGTAGGTTTGTAAAAACGTTTGGAATATTACTTTTAAAAGATGATTCTAACATTCCTGTAAGAAGTCTCAAATTTTCTGTTGATCATTTTTATCCATTTCTAGGCATTTTTTGAGACTGTCATTGAATTTCAAAAACTGGAAAAAGTAGAAATTGGAGGATTGAGAGGTAGAATCTTGGGAATAAAAGTCGTCGATGTATTTTCTGAGTTTAATGATGTATTGGCTGAATTTTCCAATAAAACCTATGATGCCTTGGATCCAGAGACTGAAGAATTTGATCGGGATTATGTATGGTTCCAGGTATGTAATATTGTATTATATAGGATTTGGTTCTTTCCTGATGAACTAATGCTGTAAATTCTTCGTGGGTTTTCCACCGGGTCAGGTATTCTGCTGCTGACGGTTCATAATTCATTAATATTGCATTGATGCACCCTCTGCTGACTTTATTCTTCTTTGATTAATACTAAGATTCCACCAATTTTAATAGTGGAATAAGGAGGTAAGTTACTGAAGTCATTAGCCTGTGAAACTGGTTGAGGACAATCAATTTAGTGTGAAGTGAATCCTAAACCATTCCTTGAAGTGATTACTCATCTTCCTGTAGCAACTTCCACCTTTTAACGGGAGACATTGTTTTATGCACCTTAATATAGATCCTTCATCCACATTTCTCTAGCTTTTCTTGCTTCCTTTTTTCATTCCTTTCTTTTTGTGACCGAGCTACTCTCCTTCAGGTTTTTTAAAATTTTGTTCTTTCTTCTCTCTTCAATCAGTTTTTATACTTCTTTTGAGATCCATGACTTCTTCTTGACAACTTTTTGACTCCCTAGAACTACTTTTTTTGCTTCCTGTAGTCTGCTTTTAATGTTTTGTCATCTTTCTTCTACTGATTTTACATTCTCATGCTCTCCCAACTTATTTTCCACTGCCTACTAAATGGCCAGCAGATGTGGTTTCCTTCAATTTTTCTACTTGCCATATATTCTTCATTGTTTTCATACTATATAGCTGTCCATGGTGAAAGGTACGATAGTTTATCCTTAAATAACTCTTTTTGTCTACCTTAGGAGTAACTGCGACCAGTCAGTCACAGCTTAGGTGGAGCGCTCTTTGAATGAAATTATTACGTCCATTTGACAACTTTGTCTTTTCACCCAACAGCTAAGACATTTAAGATACTCTTGTCCAACATAGTTATTGGTCCCATTAATGCTATGCGCAGACTTACTGAACTCATCTTTCACAAGCGCAGTTGCTTTAATGGCAACTTTTCTGGAGAATCTTTCGGGATAAATACTATGCAAGTCATTTCGGCGGCGCAACAAAAACTATGCGCCCCGACCCCACCACCATAAATGCAGGGAGACATATGCAGATATCATGGTCATGCGCATCATCAGACATGATAGCGACATGGTCACGTAAATAATAATTATGTATTTATTTCACACCATGAGTTTACAAATATTTTTTTACCAAATGGGACGTCTTTCATTACGTGTCTTTACATGCATGTCAAAATAAAACTTAAAGCATTTCATGTTTTTTCGCAAAATATCATCCGATAGATTTAAAAAATGTGAAATTTTGCCAAAAATATCACACTAACAGCCAAATACCACTATATTTTGCGATTAGGAAGCTATTCGTGAAATTCTGGTGAATTTTGATAGCATTAAAATGGCAAATTTTAACTTATTACAGCTTTAAACATCAAAATAACAACTTTTATACTCTTAAAAAAAATTCGCGAAAAAACCCATTCGTGAAATTTCAGGGTCCCTAATGATCACTGTACAATGAAGAGCCTTGCCAAAACAATGAAGTCACTGTAATTGATTGATTGCTCATATGTGTTAAAATTTCAACATCACTGTGACTTTATGGTATGAATGAATAAGTAATTACATGTGAAAATATATTTTATACTGTCATAAATAGTTTGGTTGTTGAAATCTGTATGATATCATTTAAAAGGCCTACAATCGTAGCTGTCCATGGTGAAAGTATTTGGAAACAGCGAAAAGTTACTTTTAATATCCTTTGTAATAACATGAAATTAATGGTTCATTTCAGTTTTTTGATGTACATATTTAAATATTGAAAATTATTTTATCTTCCCTTTTCATGACTTACTCAGTGTAGTTCTTAATATCAGTAAATGGCTTGGTGGAGCTATTTGGAAGGTGTTGTAGTTTATATTATTTATTTATTTTTAATAGATTTACATCACATCCACAGTGAGTTTTTGAATGGATTTTTTCATGTCATTATTTCACCTATTCATTTGTATTGTATAATTCATCAGCTTTTCTTGTGGTTTATCCTATTCTATTTGGTAGGAAAAAATTGAAGACTTTGATCGTCGCCTTGCCTCTATCTTCTCCCAGGCTTATGATGATTGCCACAATTTGGAAAGTATATTTAAGGTATGTGGTGTGTCTACATTTTGAAGTCTTCATGGAATGCCTTGATGTCATCATATTTTTCATCCATACTTGTGCACACCTGCTTTATTTGCATGAGAGTGCTTCTTAGCAAACTATATAAATTTATTGTCAAGGAGTTCTGGGAAATATCTATAGCCGTATGATTTTATTTTTCATTCACATAAGCCTCCAAATGATTTTTTATATGCTATAATTTTTAATGAAATATTTCTTTTTTCCCGCAAGGTGTTACAATGGTGCTCTTAAAAAATGTTTTATCATTTATGTATTTATGTAGATACTATTAATCAATCATGTTCTTGTCGAAATTGCAATTGTTGAATTATTTTTTGTTTTAATCATATTCTTGATAACATTTCAATGGATGGTGTAATATTTTAGTTTATTCAATTTCGTATTTTCAATTTAGCAATTCAATTATTTGTATTATTCTTCCTTTCAATCCAATTCTTATTTTCACTTTCAGCTGATATACATTATTGGGTCATTGGCTGACCGTCCAATTATTTACCAAGAAATCACTCCTAAGCATTCACGATTGATTGAAATGCTTAACACAGAAATAGATACTGTTAAGGTAAGACTAAGTATTTTTATCATGGAGAAAATTGGAAGAAAGGTGGAAATGGTATTCTTGTCTTAGAATTTTGATAAACATTTGAAATTCAGTGACATTGTTGTATTTCAATACTAAAGTATTCTTTGATATTATTGAAGACCTAAAAGTAAATCAAATATTTATTCCAGCTTTAATGATTATGAAAATGAAAGAAAGACACATTTCCTTGTTCTTTCCAATGGGTTAATTCTGTTTAAATTTTGTGTTTCAACGCCTCTACAATACGTTATGAGAGTGGCTTGATAAATAAATTGGGTTCGATATTAATTACACTTTTTTTAAAAATAAGTACTACATTTTCCTACACAATCCTAAGTTCCAAAATTTTATCCAAAATTTCTACAATTTATTTTTGTGGTGGTAGTGGATTTTTTTCAGGCCCTGAAAATATGCATTTACTCTCATTGGCGTCTTCATTGGACTCAGTAATTTCATTGGTCAGGAAGGTTTTCCACTTTGAGTATGGATGGTAGTCTGATGGAGACAAATCCAGGGTCTTCTAGTTTCTCAACACTACTCCCTCACCAAGTGGAGTTGTCACATTTCTTTTATGGGAATTGAGACTGCCACCATTTTCACTCACACAACCATGTACAATATTATGGGGATAGGAGGTGTAACCTTCATTTTTATAAGAATGCGCGATTCATGATGCTTTATGTGTGACAATAAGATAAAATCAGTTCAGTTTGGAGCAGGAATTATGCATCATTACGTAATCTAAAAGATGGAAATCATGAAAACTTTAGTAAATCACAATTTTTTAATGCATGGAATTTAAGTTGTAAAGGTGATAAAAGGATGTTTCTCGCAATGGAAAATGTTATAAATTTTAGTTTTGATGCAAAGAAGTAAATTAAAACCCGTAGATAATAGTGTTCATAAGAAAACTCTAGCATTTCAGAAAATTAAGTAACAGCTGATATAGTCAGCAGATGCTGACTGCATCTAAGATATTGCACGTGCTGCACCCAATGTTGATTGAAAATTTAGGGTAATCTTAGAAATCTGAAGATGGGTTGCTGTAGTTATAAATATTTACAAATCCACTATTTTCTCCTCCCTTTAAAAAATCATGTTTATTAAAAAATAAAGAAAATACAAGCCTTAAAAAATAATCTCCTTCCTATAAAAAATACAGCCCCTATTTTGGATTTTGTATTGTTACATGTAAAAGGGGATAGGAGGGTGCCAAAAATAACTTTAGATCCTCTTTGTCTGTTTCAACTTAGTCATTTATTCGATTTCTTCTTTTCATAGGTTGCCCCCTACTTTTTTCTTTTATTTCTTGATTGGCATACACATTTGTCTGGGTGGCAATCATCACAAATATTTTAACCAAAAAATGTTCAAGTGTATCAATAGGCTTCTTCTTGCACAAATGCTCTTCATGCAGGCCCGGTATATACTTTGCTTGAAACCATGGTCGAGGCCCACTGTTATCAATCAAGTCTGAAGCTGACATCTCCAACCGCATAGGTTCCTCAACACTGCTCTCTTCTTTGGAGCTGCTGATAGAATAGTCACTAGACTCCACTGCCTTCCTTCTGATAGCAAACTCAATGGTTCTCGGTCCATTGATCCTTCAACGGACCCTAAAATCTCCTCACTCTCTAAACTATCTTCGCCACTAAGAACTAACATATCTACTAAACTGATTACAGCTAATTGAGACTAAAGGATATTCCAAAATCTTGAATTACTCTACACAAAACTTTTTATGCCTAAATTATCATAAAAAATATAAAGATATACCGTGATAGTAATATCATGGTGATATAGATAGTCTGAATAATACGTTTGCCTACTAGGTAGTTTACAGAGTAAAATTTCATGGTGATTTTGTCCCAGTTCTCAAAATAATAACTGGCCATTCAAGAGTTCTCTTGATAATTTGAGGTAGGTAAAACTTCAATAACCAAGCTGTAAACTAGAGACTGGAGATGTCACAGCGGGCAAAATGATGGGCGAACGACGGAAAGGGGATTGAAAGTGCCGAGGGTTAGGAAGGTGATTCAGCATAGGTATCTTGGGGTCAGGGTGCCTGAAGTACGGGTGGGGGCAGTTTTAGGGAGGA
This sequence comes from Platycnemis pennipes, assembly GCA_933228895.1. NCBI lineage: Eukaryota > Metazoa > Arthropoda > Insecta > Odonata > Platycnemididae > Platycnemis > Platycnemis pennipes. Next base: position 89,047,003 of record OW121851.1, read on the forward strand.
AGATTCTGTGGAATTATAAGATCGCGGGTAAAATCTCCAAATCACAATTTTTATTATCTCCATGGCGGGTCTTGAACAAACAACTATTGACAAATTCACGTTGGTGAGAACAGCTCTCCAGCATAAAATAATGGGTTAGTGGGGTTAATGAAACAGATAATGTGGCTGAACAATACAAATGAGAGAATTGCAATCAAAAAAACAAACAATGCAGCTGTTAACATAAATAATTACCCTTTCAAATAATGTAACTAAACTATAAATCAATGACAGAATGATGTGACTTGAGAGGTGAGAGTTTTTTCTCGTAACTGACTTTTGGCTTGAATGACTTTGACTCGCTTACGGGGACTTCCCACCTTACGTTGTGATGGTTGAAGATGTAATGCATGGAATGGCTGGGGCTCTCATGACCGGATGATCCTGAATGTGGATGGTCGCCGATGGTCACATCGTGGTCGAGCCAGGTTGTAGGGCCGCTCTTCCCTTCCTGCCGGTAGGTCTGGAGTACTCAGGTCTCCTCCTTCCTCCGGTGGATCCGTCTTCTGGGTAGCTTGGGTGTGGATTTCCCTCGTAATGCCCATGTTGCTAGGCAGCTTCGCTCGCAATTTGCCACGATATCGCCGCTGCCTGGGTCCGAGCTCGAACCCCTGCCTCGAATGCACCTTGACTTCAGTGTAGCGGACATAACTCCTTGGCCTAGACCACCGTTTATGGACGCACCAGTCACCACGGTCTCTCTCAAGCATCTCCTCACTTTCTTTTCTCGTCTGCCTCTCCCCTGCACTTTCTTCAGCACCACCTCTCCAATCTTTTGACTGATGGTCGAAAACCGTCCACGGAGGTGCACAACGCACATGCGCTCACTTCAAACCACTCACATTTGAACACTTATGCACATACTCCACTTAACGACACAACTTAACTCCATTGCCCTGTTAATATTAGTCATTCCTCTTACAAAAAATATAGAATTCTACATTCAGCGAATGAGAGCTGAACTAACGTGTCAGGGAGGTCATGCACCGCTGTTACAATACCCACAGAGAAATTGCAGGAATATGCATGAAAATTTTACCAGATGACTGGTATCAGCAAACAAATCAGTTCATCTTTCACCATTTTCAAAGATTCTTTCAGACTTAAATTAGTTGTACTCTTGTGGCCTGGGAGCTTTCTCTTTCAACCATAGCCTTCGCTCCAATGTTTTGATTTTATTCAAAAGCTTTGCTTTCTTAAAAATGTTTGAATAGTAATGACATTAGAAACAATGTTTATCTAAGCTAAACATGTTCTGTGTTTGATACTCCACTATAAATGAATATTGCTGAAATCTCAGACTCAGATAATGGAAAAACATAAACAAAGCAATTGTAAGTTTCTGAATGGCGCTCTCCTTAGAAATAATAGGGGATATCACTTCTCTCAAGGTCCATTGCTTGTTGGTTGTACTCAAATCTTTTCTTCCAAAAACTATCAGTGAATACCTTCAGCAAATAATAATAATAATGGGTCAAAAACAGACCACCTCACGGCATCCCTGGTAACGGCTTCGGTCAGATAATGGTGGCCGTCTGTCATTGGGACTAACCACCTCACTTGTGGATTTACTGGGCTCCGATGAATTCAGGAAAATCCACCCGCAACTGGCTCTTCTTGGATGAGGGCCCAAGTAAAGTTGGGATTGGCAAATAAGTGAAAACCACAAAAAAGGGAGCTCGCATGGAGTGGATGTAGACCCTGAGGAGAGACTGTCTAGCCTGCCATGCTGCCAGTGAGCCAAGTTGCAGAGGATACATGGCGAGGATGCACTCTTTGTGGTGTGAGATGCATCCTGAGCATAATCTGTTGCAGCAGAATCTGTGCAGCTACGCCAACCACCTGGGCAAGAAAATGACACCCCAACCACAAGGACAGTGTAGTACACCATTGGCTAAGGCTTTATCTCCTACAAGGGCAGATGAACCTCTACTTCCGTCACTCTCGCTGAAGAGAGACGAGTTGAAGGCCATCTATTCAAGCAGTTGGAAAGCATGATAAATTACGATGAGGTGTCTGCCAGGTAGAGAAACATCCATCAAAAAATTTCTCTGTGGGACCAACAGCTGTCCCAGTTAAATGGCATGGTATATAACATCTTGACGGAAATGTCCAGCCACTGGGAAATCGACTGCGTGATATATGCTGCTATCAATTTGGAGAAGAAAGTAGCAAATAGGCTTAAACAGCTAAATGCCAAAATCATGCTGGCCAGACAACAGGTGTCGAGATTTCAATGTGTGATGGATTACCTTTCCTCCGGTCGGACCTTTACACTGAAGGTCAAGGGCATTGGTCATGTAATCTGGAGAGACTGTCCAAACACCTCCCATCTGTCCCGGAGTTGGAACATTCTTGAAGGACATCTACGAGACCACGAATCCATTCAACGAAGGTACTCGTTTTATTGATATTTTTAATGGAAGACACGGCAACAAAACTGGTAGGTGTTAGACTGCACTATTTAATTTTGGAGAGAGGCCATGTAATCCCACCTCTTTACAAGATCCGCAATCCTAAGCACCCTCCTTGGAGAACACCCTGGCCAGTCGTTATTGTTGATCTGGCTGCACATAGTAAAAATGCAGTTCTCCCTAGCGAGCACATGGTCAGTTTAATTTCTTGACAAGCACTCGAAATTCATGTCAATATTTATCAGAGGATCGAAACCGCCCTCGGCCTGCGCATGTGCATTCTTTACCTTGCACCAAATATCTCAGGTGAAGCTGCAGCCCATGTGTACGACCTTCAAAGTGGAGCTAAAAGCCATCAAATTAGCTCTAAAGAGTATATGTCATCGGAACTCATCATTCCTCATATGCTTGGACTCTATTAGTGTCTTACGATCTATTGCCTATTACCAGCCAGACAATTCATTGGCCCAAGATATACACACTGTCATTTATGGCCTTAATAATCGAGGTGTATGAATTAAGTTCACTTGGATCCCAAGTCACTGTAGCATTGCTGGCAATGACGCAGCACTCATGGCTGCTAAGCTTGCACTAATCAGACCAAATATCGACCTTGACTGGATCCTCCTGACTGATTTGAGAGTCTCACTGAGGAGGACTTGCTTTAAAGAAAGGGAGACCTCATGGCAAACGATGGCATACAATAAATGCGCTCGATTAAGGGTGGCACTAGATCATTGACGTCATCTATTTGGAGATCTAGGAGAGAGGAAGTAGCTGTCACCCGTCTATGTATAGGTATTAGTGCCCTCAATTACTCTTTCCTGTTTACCATTGACAAAGAACCGCCTATGTGCAACGAATGTGATTCTCTCATATCAATTCAACATCTCCTTACTGAATGTTGCTCATACCAGGATATGCAGAGAAAAAATGAGGTTGAGTGAGATCTCTGCAACATTTTATATGATGATCAGCACAAATTTGATAAATTGCTATTGTTTTTAAAAGAAAGTGGTCTCTTCCAACGGCTGCAAATGTACGACTACATGTGTTTATAATGAATATGTCTATTCAGATTTAATCATTAAGCCGACTTAAATTACCTCAGTGTAACTGCTTCATTTCTACATTCATAGTATACAACAGATAGTATACATTCTCAACCATCTCTATTCATGAAATTAGCTCAAAGCAAGGGGCAAATGACCACTGCTGTTGGCATACCTATAAACCCCAACTACTACTACTATGAACGTACTCTAGCCATAATCCACTAAAAGAGTTTTGTGACCTCCCCATAGTGGATAATGATCATCCTATCTCTGTCAAGGAAAGTGATGTGAAGAAGGCCTTCTCTGGCAAGAAGAACTTCCCTGCTCCAGGAATGGACGCAGTGAATAACTTCTGGTGGAAGAAGTTCACTTGCATGCACAAACACCTTGCCAGAATCTTCACATCCTTCCTGTCAGGATTGGATCCGATTCCATCCTGGCTGACTGAGGAGTTTTAATACTGAAAAAGGGAGACTTGTCTGATTGTCAAAAAAACTACCGCCCTATAACCAGCCTCAACACTGTATAGAAGGCGTTCACTTCCATTGTAAACGACCTTATCCTGCTCCATGTCGAACCAGTGTGGTAGGAAGTGTATGAGCAGAGGGGCTCGAAGAAAGGCATCGCAGGATACAAGGACGACCTGCTCATTGAAGGTGTGTGAGCCAGGACACTTGTCAATACAAGCACTACCTGTCAGTGGCCTGGATGGACTACAAGAAGACTTTTGATATCACCTCTCATGAGCTGATTATAGCCATGCTGAGGTATGTACATGAAAGTCCACCCAGAGGTTGTGTCCTGCATTGAATGCCTGTTACCACTGTGGAAGACTCGCTTTGTCATATCATATGGCCAGAAGACTGTCTACAAAGATTTGGTAACGTACCAACGTGGCGTTTTTCAAGGTGATAGCCTTAGTCCCCTCCTGTTTTGTTTATCTCTCCTCCTACTGGCTGTTCAGTTGGGACGAGGTTGGGTAATTATGTTCTGTGTCCCATCAAATAGGAAGCATAATGTCACTCATCTATTCTATGTGAATGACCTGAAGCTTTAAGCGCAAAAACTTGGGTTTGGTGTTGAACACAGTATGGAGATACAGTGAGGATGTAGGGATGGAATTTGGGTTGAACAAGTGTCAACCATCCTTCTGGTGAAAGGAAAGATTTTGAATGACGAGACATGCAGCTTGTTGATGGGAATGCCATTTGTCATCTTGATGATTATGAGGCGTATGAATGTCTTGGTGTCTCCCAGTGCCAGATTTAGGAGGTGAGAGCAGTGAAAGAAAGGCTCACTGCTAAATACAGACGGACTCTCGGACGAATCTGGAGTTCAGACCTGTCAGGCAAGAACAAGGTACTTGCGACCAGCACCTTTGCGGTTCTGACACTGCTCAACATCGTCGGTTGCATAAAGTGGAATGTTAATAAGCTTCTAAGCCTCAACAGGGGAATGAGGAAAATGATAACCATCTATCGTATTCTTCATCCGAACTCTTCAGTCACCAGGTTTTATCTCCTGAGGAAGGAAGCTAGGTGGTAGACGGCTAATAAGCCTGGAGTGCCTCCACGACAGAGTAGTCCTCAATACAGTCTTTCTGCACATGCTGTGAACTGCAAATGGCATGAACAGAGCTGTCTTCTGTGCTTGCTCCACTTCCATACCCCCACCCGTCCCCAAGCAATGACTCTCTGACATTGGGGAGGTCATTCTGCTGCACCCTGTATTATGAAGTGCTTTTTTATATTTTTAAGCAGTTAGGTAGCCTCATCTGGATTCTCCTATTATCTTCACGATTTGTCAATTAAGAATGAAAAACTTTATATTAATTTTTTTTATGAAATATAATTTGTATGTTAATATGAATGTTTATTTTCCACCTCACTTACCCCTTCATTGATCATCGCATTATACTCAATAAATTGCTCAGCTCTTTTAGTCCTATTGTCCCATAAATGGAAAATGATCTAAGTACCAGAAATATTGTAATTCTGGAACACATCACTTCCTGCACGTTTGGGTTATCGCTCTAGTATTGTATTACCATTACTATGTTTTTATGCCATAATACACAGTAGTTATAAGGAAAGTCAGTTGATTACATTCCTTAGTGGAGAGCTCAAAAAAATATCAGTTCTATGATATTTAGAGAATTTACTGTCCTAAGTACAGTTAGCTAATAAGTTTTCATTATTACATTAAGTGCAGTGTACCTTGACTTACAAGTGTAATTCGTCCCATGACTGTGCTTGTAACTCAAGTGCTCCTAAGTCAAATCTTTTTTTTCTGTGTAAATTAATTGAGATTCCAATGATCAATTCTAACCCCAAAAAATACACGATTTTATTTAGATTTTTTAAATGAGGAAACAGGTACATAAAAATAAATAACAAATATTCATTGAATAAAAACTTTATGAAAGATGTATCTGATTTTTGCTTTTTCTGCCAAACGTCATTAAAATACTCTTCGAGAAGATTTGTTTCATTCTCCCTTTCAGAATTTTTTCAAATGAGTCCATTAAAATAATAGAAATGAGTTCATAATTATAATTAAATAACTCCTACACAGTCCAATATTTCATCTTTTTTCCACCCAGGAAAATTTGCAATTAACCTCAACTTTTTCTGGGTATTTTCTATTAGGAATGGCACATTGCAATCCTTAAATCTCTCAAATAATGCATCTTTTGTGGAATCTTTGAATCCTCAAATCCATTGAATTTTACCTCGAATCCGAATCCTTAAAACTTCAGGTCACTTACATCCTCAGCAGATGAAAATCCTTGCGTTCCTGTCAATTAAACTTTACCTACACCACCAGTGATCAAAAGCGAGAGCATGGATGGAATAGATTCTTTGAAAGCTCCGTTTGCCCAATTGCACTCTGGGCCATGCAGGTTGAAAGAGCACCTGAGACCAATCATCCACAGGAGCATAAAGGAATCTGCTGTCGCAGAACATGCATCCTCTGGAAGTTTGGCTTAGAACATAATATTTTAATGGAAAATATTATGATAATAGCAAAAGAAAATTGCTACTACCCAAGATTGATATGGGAGGCGGTTGAAGTAGAGAAACATCCCTGGAACTTCAACTGTGATGATGACATTAAAATCATCTCAGGATGGAAAAGACTCGTTTGTCTGCCACCTAAGGGAAAGTCCTCCAAAATACCTGGGATCCAGGCTGAGTCATCGCCTTCAGACGTGAACGGGGAAGTTACCAATGATAAGCAATGCATAATAAGGCTAAGGATGGAAAGGGAGGGACCCAATAAATAGCCAAGATATCAACTTTTCTTTGTTATTTTAACCCTGATGATGCTACCTGTAATGGCTGCGAAAGGTCACTTGACCAAGCTCCAAAAGCAGTGGCTCCAAAAAGAGACTGGAACTGAGCTCTAGCTTCTGGACATTGCATGTGCAGAAGCTTGTGCTCATTATGTAGGCATTTGCATTAAAATGAATACATGTTTTTCCACCAATTGTTCCGCCCAATGGGTCAAGTATACATTTTCAACATTCTTGCCATACTCATAAGTGGGGTTGTGGATTTCTACTCAGTTCGTGCACTGTCTTGCTTTTTTTGTTTTTTTCCAGCTTCTGTTACTCTTAAGGTCAGTTCACTTAAAGAGTAAACTTCATGGCTAGGAAACGCAAGCCATTAGAGCAGAAAATAGACCTCATTTAATTAATAAATACAAAAGTATCAGGGTTAGAGATGGGCAACTTGGTAAATTACCACGGTAATTTTCGTAAATTACCGTGGTATTTTTCATAAATTGTATTTTTCGTAAATTACCAACACCCCTGAAAATTACCGTAATAAACGGTAATTTTCAGAAAAGTTCTTTTTCAGAAAATTTCTTCCTCATGAAGAAACCATTGGAATTGGTAATATTATAAATTAAATAGCTAAAACGATTTTTTTTACATTGTGTCCATGATTAATTCCAATTAATTCAGAGTAAAGTAACCAATGCACATTGCTCAGAGATATGTCTTTGGAACGAAAATTTCTCATAGTGTGACAAAAGAGAGGCAAATTGCGTGTTGCTGCCAACTTTGTTTTAATTTTTTAATGAGTTATTATTGATAAACGTCGTGATATGTTTGATATAAACGTCGGCATTTGTATCTCTGTGCTATTTAATTTCGTTTGTAGTCCTCTGATAAGGATTACAGCTCAAAACTTAAAATTACCAGAATTACGGTAATTTTCGAAAATTACCGTAATTTACCTCAATTGAAAATTATGGTAATTTACCCATCTCTAATCAGGGTGGAAGGGCATTATTATCAAAATTATTGCACAGCTGGTGCTAGAACTCAGTATGGCAGAAGATATTACATGTATCTCAATGAAATTGTAGTTTTAACTTACAACTGTTTGTGTGTGGGCTTGATGTCAACAATTATGATTCAAGGAAAAAGTAACGCTTAGATTTTAGATGAAATTTAGGGTTAAAGGTAAAGTTGAGATTCAGATTCGAAATGAGATTCAAGAGTGAATTTAAGATTAGGATTAGAGAAAAACTGGATTTGAACCTTCTCTATTCTCTATCACTAATCTTTTCCAGATTCCTAACATTTATTTTATCCCACTTGTAGAGATTACCTCCTTCACATCTGGCTCCATATGAAACCAATTTCGTGCATAATGTATGAGTACTGTTGTGACTGAGGCTCCTTGAACTCCCCCATTGTCAGTTCCTCTGAGTGCTCCTAGATGAGCTCATTCAGGTCTATTTCATTCATCTCCAAGCACAAACACTTTCTGAGGGGTACAATCACTTTCACAACTGCCACTTCAAGTTCCAATATTTTGAAGTTCTTTTCTGACACTACCTCAGGCCACAGATACTTTCACAGAGAGCAAAGCCCTCCATGTAACATCCTGTCAGACCATATTCAGAGGAATGCTGTGATGTTATTATGACTTACCTCAGGCAGCTCATTCCGAGCCAATGGAGAAAAAAGCCGAGACACAGATTTCTTTATTTTCCTTCTTGGGCATGAAAAAAGTCTCATCTCATTTCATGATCCAAGTTACACAACCTCTCCTTATGAGTATAAAACTGACAAATTCCATTTTAAGGGTTATTATTAATAAGACATTGCAAAATTACTAGTTTAGCAGCTTGGAATATTCTATAATAATTTTTTCATCCTAAAATGACTGTAAATGACTTTATCCCAAGTAAATAATATGGTAATATTTTAATATTGGGAAATATTTCAATGATTTTCATGTAACGTTACTATTTATTAAGAAGTGTAATTTCTGGGTGCCCATTTGAATTCAGAATGCACCCACAGTTTCACAGACTTTTCCCTTTCTCATATGCTAAGTATATTTATTTTCTTGTCTCTGGATAAACCATTACTTCAGTGAGATGTTGATTTTTCTCATTTGATATTCTTATATTGAATTAATTTTTTTACATCTTATCCCCTTAGGAAATATATGATGAACAATTAACAAAATATAGGAAAACTGGTGAGGTGCCTATTGATATTAACATGCCCCCTGTTGCAGGACGCATGCTTTGGGCATATAAATTGCTTCAGAGAATCGAGAAACCTTTTGAAGCATTTAAGGAGCTTGAGCATCCGTAAGTTTGCTTTGATTTCCTTATTATGTATTAGGCTATTTTGAATTTTGACTCCGGGAACTTTCTCTGATAATTCCTATATTCTTCATTTATTTACCTTTGATCCAACAGATTTTTGATGTTCACTGTGGATATACAGAAACAAAAAACACAGCTGTCACACAGCCACTGATCTCTTATCCTGAAATAAACCATTGATGAACTCACATTTCTATTTCTTACGTCTTTGCCTCACTATTCTACTGAAATTACATAAACTTGTGTGCCTTTCTTATCGACTATGCCTTGCTGTGGTTTGGGTTTGTATGTTAATGAAACCCCTAGAGATGCACTGGCAAGAGTAATGAAAATTGCTCCTGGTAGGGCCACCTGTGTCAGATAAAAGAGCTGGACAAAAAGTAACCCACATTCTATAGGTACCAGGGTATTTTCATATAAAAGCCCATGCGTCTTTATTTAGTTTTCTGTTTTTGAGGTGGCCATGGGCTACTATATAGAAACTGGGTGCCTATTATGGTTTTGTCGTTATGGGTTATTGTATGATAACACTGGTCCTGGATATTGTATGATATTTTGCTTGGTATAATTATGGTTCCAAAGTCGGTATCGTGCAATATGGTTCAGCACTTTGGGAAAATATCGTCCCAAGTGATGTCATGTATGGATTGGAACAAAAATGACCAAAGAAATGCCATGGATCTGCAGGAACAAATGAATGTCGAAAAGAATTAGCCATTGGAAACTAACCTTTTACAGTAAACTCGACAATGCGAAGCACGATAATACGAAGTTTCGATTATACGAAGCAAAACGGCCAGTCCCAATGAAAATCCTATAGTAATAACATGACAAAAATTGAAAATACGAAGCTTCGAAAATACGAATTTTTCAAAATTACGAAATCCGGGCCCGGTCCCCAGGAAAAAATGGAATTCATTTTTACCAACCTCGGCGAAAAAATGCATCAGCAAAACTATTTTTGACTACGTAGCTTTAATTGTTGCCAATTGTGGTGCATCAAAAATGAAATGGGTGATTAGTAGTGCATTCATCTCCCACATATGCCAGTCTCTCCCCGTCTTTTTCCGTGTGTAACTACGCATATTATTTAGACCTTTAGTAATGTGGAAATCGTAGCTAATGCCATTGTTTATCCTGGCTATTTTTTGTTTTGCCTCTTACCAGCATTCTCATATTGTCCACAGTTCTCTTTTAATTAAAGATTACTGCTGATTACTGATTACTAAAGATTAAGAAGATAAACGGCACATACCATGCTCGCTGTCGTGGGTCTGGAATTATGGCAGTTCAAATTCTTCATGAACCCTACCTCATCCTTTAAGGAGAGCAATCCTAGCTCAGCTCTCTGTGAAGGGGATGTCCACACCAAAATCTTGTAGTATGGATGGGTTGAGTGTGGGTGGGTGATGCCGTTAAGAAATTTGGGTGGGTTGTGTTGGTGGGGGTAAGGATTATGACGGCCGGGAAGTTTGGGTTTACAGAACTTGGGGGGGGAAAAAGGTCTGGTTGTAGAGAGGGAAGGCCCCATTGCGGGTATATCTTTTAAGAGGCCTGCAAATGGGCACCAAATACAGGAGACTCTCGCCTGCCTGTGTCGGGCGTCCTCACCTGTGTTCGCCTTCGGCCATGTGACGTAGACGCCTGACCGTGCCTGTTCGCCCTGGATGCTAGCATACTAGGTGGGTGCCTGGGTTGCTTGCCAAAACTGAGGGGAGGGGTGGTAAAAGAGTGAGCGAAACATACTGGAAAAGGCAAAGACCCTTGAGAAAGATATGTGGCGGTGACGATCTTAGGGCGGTCGCCCACCCAACCGACGAGTGACCGCCTATACTTGGCAAGTTCTCTGTTAGGTCACATTCATGATTATTCGGAAAAGTCCATCAAATGTCTTCGGGTTGAGCCTCTATCCTTATCTCTCTCACACAGGCATTGATCCTCGCCCTTATTTTGTTCCCGAGTGCAGGCCTCTAGTACCTTTATCTCTCTTGCCGAGCTTGAAGGAGGGGAGGGGGTGGGTGGATGGTGTCATGCATTGGCGGATTCAGGCGGATTTACATAATTAAATAAGATTGTGGAAAATTGCCAATCTTATTTAATTAGAAATATCACCAGGCGAACATGGTAACATCTCAACATTTTTTTATGTTAATGGAGGGAACATCAATGGACATTGTTGTCCAAATGAGATCCCAGGAAATGAAAACTATTGAAGAGGATCATAAAAAGCTTATATCCATTGTAAAAACAATTATATTATGTGGAATGCAAAATATACCATTAACAGGTCACAGGGATGATGGTGATTTAGAATCGGAAAGTTCCTACAGAGAAGGCCACTTCAAATCGTTGTTGAAGTTCTGAATTGATGCTGGAGATGAGATACTGCATGATCAAGTAAAAAAAAACGCTTCTTACATAAGCAAGTCGACACAAAATTACTTGATTGAGTGCTGTGGGGAATTAATCACAACCAAAATAGCAAACAACATTAAAAAAGCCAAATATATTACTATTATAGCTGATGAGACCACAGATGTTTCTGTTTGTGAGCAACTGACCATTTGTATTCACTATTTCAATGTAGATAAAAATGAAATACAAGAAGACTTTCTCATATTTGTCGAAGTTGATAAACTTACTGGAGAAAACATTGCTCAGCATTTTTTGAAGGCGATCGAAAACCTTAACCTGGACATGACAGTGCCGGGGTCAAGCATACAATGGAGGAGCCTACATGAGTGGTAAAATAAAAGGTGATCAGGCATGCATATCTACCATTCAGCCATTAGCCTCTTTTAAGGCAGTTTTACACGGTCATTGATACTGCACAGGCTGTTGCGAGAACACTTGAGCAAGAAAGCTTGAAAGTGAACAGAAATCTTTGGATAAAGTGAGGCGATCCTTTAAGGATAGGATCGGAAAGTTCTTAGGAAGGAATGGAAGGGTAATGAAAACGTACCTGGAGCCTTGGAAGCGTTTACAGAGATAGTGCTGAATACTAATAAAAATTCTTAACTAATAATAATGTGCCAGCCAATTAAAATATTATTAATAATGCAGAGTAGCGAAGTAAATATGATATAATAAATTTTCAAATATGCACTAGAAACTGAATCGAAAGTAATTAGGGAAACAATTATTATATCTTAGCAAACATTTAGAAATTCGCTATGGTAAAATTTCACAACTACCGTTACTTATTTTTAGCAAATTTAGCAAAGGAAACTGATTACTTTGTTCTGATTAATTTCGAAATACACTCGTTCAGGTATAATTCGGAATAACATTCATTACGAAAGTTACACAACAAGAAGAGGGTGAATCATTTAAACTCTTTTGCATCTATTTACCTCTACATTTATTATCAGTCATTATTTATACATTTCCAAGAGGAATCAACGTTTATCTTGCATCCACTGCTGACACTGTTACTCAGAAATAAATTCTTTGGCTTTTTATCTTCTCCTTGGCTCCTCCACAAAAAGGCACCTGAAAGCAGCATGATCAGAAGACTTAAATATCGCAATAACTACAAATCTTTCTATCATGTGGTGATACCAAATAAATAGCTTAGGTTTTCTTAAAGATTAAAAATATAAATTCTTCAAAAAAATTAACTTTTTGTATTCCTGCAATTATAGTACCAATAGAAATACAAAAAATGAACTAATAAAGTAGTCAAAATTAAATTAATATTTACAAAATAGAATAGGATGTTTAGAATGTTTATGTTAGAATGCATGAAAAAAGAAAAAGAAGCTTACCTTGAGTTCTGGAAAAAAACATTTTTTTTCGATGAAACCAAATATCAGTGCATGACTGCTAGATCTGTTCTGAGCAATGGGAAAGCACTCCAAGGTCGCTCAGCATACAAATGCTCGGTGCTCTCAGTGAAAGCAGAGAACTTAACAGTAACTTTGACGTGATGTATCGCAGTAATATGTGCAATATAATACACTAATATATATATATATATATATATATATATATATATATATATATATATATATATATAAATATATAATACACTAATATACACTAATATATAATAATATATACTATACTAATAAGGTATCAAGAGGTGTGTGATGATTTCGGGAAGGGATAATAAATTTATTTTTGCTAATTTAGTATAAGGAAAATACTAAATTAAGGTGATGATGGGAAACCTCTTGGTGATACATATAAGAACTCATATTCCAAATTGAAAGGCAGAAAACTTTATTTGTAATACTCGTGCACTTTTATTTCATTTCATGAGCCATGTATATTATATTGCCATTTTGCCTTGTATCATCATAAATGTGTATCAATATTTTCATCTATTACTGCATTCTGAATGTCCAAATATCCCAGATAGCATGCAAACTTACAACAAACTTGTCATAGAGTTGTCATTGGCTTGTCACAACAAAGCTTGTCTTGGCAAGTTTGCATCAAAATTGCGGCGGCAAACTAATTCTAGCTTGAAAACTATCTGCAAGCTTGAACGATACTTGCTAGTTATGTGAACACATACTTGCTGTAGACTTGTCACATCACACTTGCAGCAATATTGCTGTCGTGCTCAACAAACATCAACTGCATAGTTGAACTTTATGGCAGATCATTTTTCAGCTCATCCTGAGTGTATCTGACCATTTGACCCAAATGTATGGGAAGTAGGCCAACATAGGCCAATGTTCAATTAATAATAGATCACTGAAACATATCAAATTATGGTGGATGAATAAAAAAATAGTATTCATTTAGAGATAAAAGGTATTACAATGACTCTCCAAATGTCATACACGCTGATGAATTGACTCAGGGCAACAGAAAATTTCTCCTACACTGCAGGTTATGTGGCCTTAGAAATCAGCACTGCTTGAAAATTAACATGTTGCGTACTGGGGTATTTAACCGCCTTTTAACCCTCCGTTCCGGCAGATTTTTAAACCTCACTGTTTGGAAATGCATTGCATCAGTAAAAATGCTGTAACTTATTTAAAAATGAATATTTTTTAAAGGAATTTGGAAAATAATACTCACAGAAAGTCTCAGTGTTTCCTCTTTGTGTGATACTCCATAAAATATTTTCCCTTGTGGAGTGGAACACCACAAGTTGAGCAGACATACCTCGTCTCCTTCCTAATTTTTCTGTAAGCACACACTTTGCATCTTCAGGTGTGGTATTTCTTCTTCCCCTTTCCCATGATAGAGATGAGATGATGTTTACGAAGGTCTCTTGAGAGACGATGTGGGTGATCCCTCGAAGGAGCACGCTGCATCGGCTTATCTCTGTCCTCGTCCGAGAATGGTTCATCTGGCTCCTCTCTACTCGCTGCCCAATCTTTGGCTGTGTGGAGCAGAAAGCCTTTGAATCGAATGCTATTTGATTCATTTAGTGTTTTATAAACTCTAAAAGCGTTAAAAAGGGCACAGTTTATTAGCTACAGGACTACTTTCTTCGACCATTTTATTGTTTTTCTCATGATTGTATAATACGATAAATACATATCCGCCCTGTCTATGCCTTTCATACACTCATTGTATTTCAAAATACAGTAAGGTTTTTTGATCGGAAGTCCTGTGATCCTATCTTTCAGCTTTGTATTACCCAGCTTAGCGCTGTGAATAGTGCTAATCATCCTCACCTCTCTTTTGTCTTTCCACAGCACAAGTAACACTTCACCTTTACGAGAAAACGTGCATTGTCCTTTTTTCAATGTTTTCGCCTCACTCTTCAATGTGGCAGGGAGCCCTCTATTTGGTCTGATGGTTCCACAAACTCTAATTTTATTATCAAAGAGCAGTTCTGCTATCTTTACGCTGTTGTAATAATTTTCTTGATATACGTGATGCCAAAGATTGAGATGAGGCTTCAAAAGAGAAAGGATGGTTTGTTCTAATTTTTTCCCCTCGGCCAAATATATTTCTAAATTACTGATGTAGCCAGAATCACTTTCACAAACCATACGAACTAGCAAGCCATACTTTATGATTTTGGCTGGATTATAGGTCTTAATTTTCAATCTTCCTCTCCATGGAATCATTGCTTCATCAAGAGAAAGCTCCTGCTTTGGTTTGTATACATTTTGAAATTTTTCAATGAAGTATTCCAAGACCGGTCTTATTTTGTATAGTCTGTCTGTCGCGTCCAAAATTTTCTCGTTATTACTAAAGTGCCACGCTTTCCAAATCTGTTCAAATCTGTTTCTCGTCAGCAATTCTCTAAATATGTTCGTTGCTATAAAAGGATCAGTGCTCCAACACTCCTTCAGTGAATCTTTCCTCACCTGCCCCATGAGAATCAAAATAGCAAAGAATTTTTTCATTTCAGTAATGGTTATGTCAGACCACTTTCCTGTTTTTGGTGAATTTTTGTATCTATGTTGGTTTTGACGATAATACAGATTTGATTGAATGCACATCATTTCGAACAAGTCATCGGCAATAAACAATGAGACTACATCAAGGATACTGGTAGAATTTTCTGGTACACGTTTTACTCCAGGCTGGCCCAAAAATTGCTCTAAATTTCTCTCAGAATCTTTTTTTTCCCATGTAGTGGAGATTCCTGGTGAAGTATTGTCTTCATTTGCGCTCCTATCCGAGTCACTTTCACTTATCAAGAGAGGAGTGGATTTTCTATTTCTGACCTTCACTACAATATCGGAATCACTTCCACTCTTGTCACTATCTTCTTCACACTGTAATGGCACATCTGATAAATCATTGGTGCACGGATCTAACAAAATTTCTTCCTCGCGCGAAGCACTGTCTTTCCTATGCGATGCCATTGCACTAAATATTTCAATAAATACAGGTTGAGAAAAACCTCTCGCAAGACAAACCCGAAACAAAAATCACAATTCACTTGGACTCAAGAAAATGAACTGCTCAAGACACTTCGAGAGAAGGAACTAACCACAGCCGTAAAAGAACAATGAACGATTCATTATTGGCCCCCTCATTCTTTTCATAATGAATGTTTACGTTGATGGAGCAGAGCTGAGAGCGCATTTCATCTGCTGTGAGAGGAACTTGAAGGCGGGGCAGAGCTGAGAGGGCAATACAGATATGGTCCTCAAAGCGACAGAGATACGGTTTCTCGCCGCTGGCTAAGCTAGGGCCATGTGGAGATACATTCCGTAAACAATGAGGCAAGGAGTTGGGGTGACCGAGGAAGCTGTGAAAGAAATATACCCTCCGAAAAGAAGAGGGAAGACGAATAAGTTTCAAGTTGCTGGAATTGAAGTTACGCGCCATCACAGAACACCGGACTGAGATTTAAATAGAGTTAAATGTCTAAAATTAACGAAATTACTTTGGGTTATCGAACAACACGTTGCGATTATTCTTAATAAATAACAGAAAGCAAATGAGAAATATTCATGATGCACATAAATAACACAATTTAAAACTTTACCATGATGTGCCTAAATGGCGAGAATTCTCGTCATCCGTCCACAACGGATGGGCTTTAACTGGCGAGAATTCTCGCCATCCGTATGCAACGTGTTAATTTGAATACTGTACTGCTAGCTAGAGTAGAGATAATTGTATAGAGATGTCTAATTTGCATGATTTATATTTTTGTCTTTCTTGCTCAGTAAGTTGCAGTGGCAGTAGAAAATGATTTTGAAGTTTTGAGGCCCCTATCAAGGAATATGCAATCATTTTTCGAGAAGTTTACATAGAATAAAATTAATTCTGATTTTTGCTGAGTAGTTTTATTTTATTAATTTTCAAAATATCTTATAAGGACATTCCAAATTCCCATCGCCAACCTATACCTACAGGTCACCTGACACCCTTATATTATTTAAGCTTTCATCCTCCTGAACTAGCTGTTCTTGTACATCACGGTCATCTGGTTCCATATCTGCCAGGTAACTAATTATCTCATATTGTGAAGCACAACCCATGATAATAAAATTGCAGATGCACTTAATTTTAGCTAGGTACCTGTATTTCAAAAGCATGTAATATTGAATATAGACTTTTTTAATTATTACTTAATGCTTCCATTTCTTTACCTTTCAAATACCTTTAAAGCATGTTCATTTAATGTTACCATTAAAATTTTATCATCCCAATATACTCTATATCTACAGTTGAATTTTACATTGAGAGGAGCCTTAAGGGCAAATGACAGGAGGATACCAAGATATCTCCAGTTTTTCCACTTCTAATAAGAGGCTTAGCCTGGTGATAAAAGTATTTCTCACAAGGATGGCAATTGGGTTTATTATGAAGGTATCATCTTAATTGAGATGCCGGTAGATCATTGTTGCCACTAAATTTAATGCTGTGGAAAATATATCCAGAGAACTGTGAAATGTTCCTCAATGTTACCTTTTGAGTTATTTGGGAAAGATACACAAGCCTTTTTTTCTTGTTTATAATTTTATATATGCTGGATATTCTCTAAGGATTTTTCTAGAAGTTGTTTCTTTGGTAGAGCACATAACCTCTCTAAAGGAAAAAGAATGGAACGAAATTCACATTTCAAATAAGTTATTTTTGCCACCTCCACAGTAAACAAGCACCCATCAGTGATTGACTTAAACATATTTGTACAAGTACTATAGCCACCTCCAGTGTAAATAACTGTTCATTCATGTACATTTTACCCTGTGGGCATCACAAGGGCATGTGGCACTGGTGTAATTGGTGCCTAGGAAAGTAAAATAGAATTTTATATAATGTCATGCAGATTTAATATTAACAATTTTCACGATGGCAGTAATGCCATTGATGGATTGCTTGGTTCAAATTCAAATGCCAAAGAACTAGAATTTCATCATCCACATTTTTCTTCCTCTCAGAATTGTCAACAGTATGGATGCTGAATATGTTCTTTCCAAGTACCATGAGATGCTATCTTGCATTGAAACTTTTGGGAATGATGAGTTTGTGGAATGGTGCGTTAAAGCTCCTGGTCAATGCAAAAGAAACCTAATGAATCCTATATTCGAAGTAAAATTGAACTTGGATTTGGAATTAAATTTTCATGCTCAGGTAAGCACTACATGACACTGAGAACATTTTTTTACTCATCCATTATTTGGTTTCTATGTATGGTGCAAATTATTGTGAAAATTGGTTTAAATATCCATTCTTTACCTGTATTTATCAGGTATTTTTTAGTTTTAATGTCTATTGTTATTCCCAGTTACTACCTCATTACATGTTAATTATTAGATCTTTTGCTGGTTCACATCTGCCCCATCTTCCTATCCTTGAATTCTTTTCAAGGGATTACAGGAAATTGAGCTTCATATAATTTTTAGCAAGTGTGGTTTGTAAATTTATTCCTTTGGTTGTACAGTTGGAGGCAATTCTTCGAGAAGTTCATTACATGAATATGATGGAAAGAACTGGTATGCCACAGGAAGCTCTAGACCTGTACAGTCGCTTGGAGACATTAAGAGAATACATCTTTGATTTAAATGAGATTATTAAAAGGTGAGTTATATTCTTATTAGTGTCATTGTATTAATCCCTAATGCATATAATGGTTTTATTCTTTTAATTCCATATTGAATTATTTAACTGATCAGAGTTATGTATAGAATTTGCTACAACTCTTTTATGGGATTTCATTACAGTTTTAATATTAGATTTATAATGTGATAATAATGGCTAATTATGATAATTTTTCCTGTTTAATTCTGAGCACCATAGTTGCAAATGTGCAAAAATCAGATGTAACCAATACCATTCAAATGAATTGTGAACAGTGTGCTGATTGAGCATTATGTTTGGAAAACTTATCTAAGTCGAGGACCCCTTCCCTCCCTAGAGTACCATCTTGACATGGTAAATGGGCTCACTCATTCTGTTGATCAATGGAGCTGAATTGGTGTCATGAATTCATCACTCATGTAGGTGTGCCAGATGGGTTTAAGTGTAGCAACCAGATGAAAGTATTCTATGCTGAATCTGTTTGTAAAGGAGGTTGCTGTAACTATGGCACTTGTCCAGTATGGAGTGGCTGATGAGTAGGGATCCTGAAAATTCGTGAATGGGGTTTTTCATGAATTTTGTTTTTTCGAGAGCTTAAAATTTTTTATTTTGACATTTAAAGCCATAATAAGTTAAAAATTTCTATTTTAACATTAGCAAAATTCACCGAAATTTCGCAAATAACTTTTTATTCATGAAATTCAACGGTAGTCTGCACATAGCATTAATGGGACCAATAACTACACTAGATAAGAATATCTTAAATGTCTTAGGGGTTAGGCGAAGTGACAAATAAAGTTGTCAATTGAGCGTAAAAATTTTATTCAAAGAGCGCTCCACCTAAGCTGTGACTGACGGGTCGTAATTACTCCTCGAGTAGAAAAAATAGTTATTTAAGGATAAACTGTCAAATTCACTGACTGATGTTGAGTATATGTTGCCGACTTGATGATATGACTCTGGCGTGATGGCATTCACGCCACGCCACGCCACAGCAAACTGATTCGGTGTCCGTGGTGGAGGGTCAGTGGCTACAGAGTCGCCAGCGTGGCGGAGCGGTGAAAAGTACGAGGTAGGGACACACTAATATTTCCGATATGATGCGGCACATTATTTGTTTTCGAAATAAATTTTAGAAAAATGAAGTCTGGCAAGCCGGAATTGTCATTTTCAATAAGCTGCGGCATAAATAAACTACTTTCTTTTTACCCCTGTTTCATGAAATTCGAGATTTTTAATCAGTCACTATGATTTTTCTACAGCTTTCCCTTGACTTTTTTTTACCATTTTCAAGGTACCCTACACATTATGCTTTGAATAGGCAGAGAAGCAGTACCAAGGTAATTGGATATAGGCAACCCACACAACACCATCCTCACAGGGTGGGTGGTCATTGAGTCACCTTTGGGTCATTCCATGTCAAATCAACCAAAAAAATGGTAAAATTTACCTCACCCTTTGCAATTTTGATGAAAATTGGTAAAGTTGTTGGTCTTACAGAGAAACTAAATAATACAAAGTATTACACTCCTGGGCCAAATACTTTGTTAGAAAATTGGGTCTAAATATTGCCCAAAAATCAAATTTTAGGTCTGCGGTGCACTTTTTGAATTGTCGTAACTCCGATACCATTACACTTAGAGTGTTGTGTGTGGTGTCATTTTAAAGCTCTTAATAATGCCTTCCATTCGATAATTCACATGCCGAGATTAAACATAATTTTAGGTCAAAGGTCAAGGTCAACATAGTTTGACCTTGAATTATGAAAAATGGGATATTTTATTTTGCTTAATTTTTTTTCTTTAGCAACATACACATTTAAATAATATATGTACCAACTTTCAAAGTGGGACTCCGAGTACAATAGGAGATACAAATTTTTTTGTACACCTACGACACTGGAAAGTTATCACTTCATCATATACTGTTTGGCCTATATACATGCAGGGATCATTTTAGACTTCAGCAGATATATCCTACAAATTTTTAGTATTGGTATACAACAAATGTCAACAATAAAAAAATGTTACCTTTTCAATTATATCCGGAATCAATGTATTGCATTAATCCCATACAATATCTCTGCCCCCATTGTCACAATTATAATTTTCCTCTGCATTGCAACACTGTTGCATTTCTCACTCACGCATTTCATCTGAATGAATGTAAAAACTGCCCTAGCAAAATTTGGAATTCAGTAGAAGAACACTTTGAAAAAAAATTAATTGATTGCATTACTTACCACCAATGAGTGCAAGTTAACCGTTGCTCACTAGAAATTTTTACAAAATCTACCGATAACTTTCTTGAAACTTTTATTGTTAAGTTACAAAAACTTCAGTCTCATGACTACATTGCTAAAAATCAATCTGAATTTCTTAGAAATGCTAAGCATAATATCCAAGTGGGGCAGGTTCTCGTCATTGCAGATTTTTCAGAAAATTACGCTTTCATTTTACAGGACAGCGTGCAAGGTATGCACTAGAATAACGACCAAGCAACAGATCTCCCCTTCGCTTGCTATTACCACCTTAAAGTCCAGGATAATGAATTCCCATTGAACTACGTTATCATATCAGACAGACTGAAGCATATAGCATCAACTGTACATTTTTTTCAAAAACTTCTTAAAATCTTGAAATTGAAAGTTCCAAAACTTAAAAAAGTGATATATTATTCAGATGGAGCAGCTGCTCATTATAAAAACAAGCATAACATTCAGAAATTATCTCTTCACAGGAAAGATTGAAATCTCTCTGCAGAATGGCATTTCTTTGTTACATTGCATGGTAAAAGGCCAAGTGACGAAGTGGGAGGAACTTTGAAAAGACTAGCAGAAAGAGCAAGTCTTCAGCTTCCATACGAAAAACAAATACGTACACCTATAGAACTCTTAAACTGGGCAAAAGATCATATTTTAGGAGTGAATTTTGGCTATGCAAATAAAGAAGAAATTGGAAAACATTCCAATGTATTTGCAAAAAAGATTTCGTCAGGCAGTTAGTATGCCAGGCATTAGGGAGTTTCATTAAGCAATACCCGAACCAAATGAGGTGGTTTTAATGAAGAGACTCTTCATCCAAGCAAGGGACCAGGATTCAGCTGTAGTTGCAGGCAGTAGTAACAGTATCCTCAAATAAAATATTTCCGAGAGGACACCTTCCTACAAGGAAGGACACCATATGCTTACAGAAAGCATGCTAACTTAGCCATTTTACATTTGTTTTGAATACAAGGATTTTGCTTTCTCATTAGTTTTCAATAGATTGTGTCGGAGTAGTTAGCAAAATTTTTCACGCAGCGAAATTGGGGCTCAATGGTAAATTTCTCTGCAAATGTCCATTTAACAGAGCAAATAACAATTGTTGTTAACATTTATAGTTTATGATATATTTTTATCTCATGTAGTCACAGCCTTCATCAATTAGGAAATTTTTAGGCTTGCATCGCATCTGCTGCAAGTATTCCAAATGGGGGAGCCGAGCGCGAGAGAAAATTGTAAATGTTTAAATATTTATAAAAAACGCATTTATGAATTACCACTAAATTTTATTTCTGGAATAGTTAGCTGGGTATGTTTAGATTACGGAAGAAAAAGCTTCAGCCAATTCTGAGATAGAGTATTTGAGAAAAGTTTATTAACAATTTTTTAAACATTAGTATTTAACAACAAAAGGGTATAGAAGAAAATAATTTTTTCTTGATATATTTGCATTAAATAAGAATTTAGCTTTAATAAGAGCTATTAATCATTGCTTTATGACAATTACAAACGGAGATATAAGTGATAATATGATTTCAGGCTCGGATTTTTGCTAAAAATGCGGAAAAATTAAAATGTTTACAATTTGCTCAAAACATTTTTTTTCACAAAACGGTTTGAGGTTGTTCAGTTTGAGTAGATTTTGTACCCATACACCAATTTTAATCATAATCTGAGACCCTAAGGGACAAACGTTTCTTGAATTGAGGTGGAATGACCAATTGAACAAGCTTAAACATTTTTTCCAGTGTCCTAGGTATACAAAAAAATTCATATCTCCGGTTGTACTTGGAGTCCCACTTTGAAAGTTGATACATATATTATTGAAATGTGTATGTTGCTAAAGAAAAAAAATTAAGCAAAATAAAATATCCCATTTTTCATAATTCAAGGTCAAACTATGTTGACCTTGACCTTTGACCTAAAATTATTTTTAATCTCGGCATGTGAATTTTCGAATGGAAGGCATTATTAAGAGCTTTAAAATGACACCACACACAACACTCTAAGTGTAATGGCATCGGAGTTACGATAATTCAAAAAGTACACCGCAGACCTAAAATTTGATTTTTGGGCAATATTTAGACCCAATTTTCTAACAAAGTATTTGGCCCAGGAGTTTAATACTTTGTATTATTTAGTTTCTCTGTAAGACCAACAACTTTACCAATTTTCATCAAAATCGCAAAGGGTCAGGTAAATTCACTGGTTGATTTGACATGGAATGACCCCTTTGTAAAGGCCTGTATTTTGCATATATCTCTGTGTATTTTGTAAACAATCAATGAAGATTAGTTAGGTTCAGTTGGATATATCAATTTATGTCTCTAATAAAATTTATTTGTTAGCTTAAATTGAGAAATACGTAAATTTTTTTTTTACCGCGGAGCATAAAATTTGTGATTTTTGCAACGCTGGGGCTATGATTTTTACACCGCTTTCCCTCGACTTTAATTACCACTTTTCAGGGTCCCTACTGATGAATAATGGTGACAGTTAATATGAAAAATCAGTGTGCATTAATGAAAATTCATTTCAATGCTATTTTGACTTTTATATTACTGTACAAGCTCATATTATCCTGTGGTTAATTGTATAATTAGTTATTCTTCGAAGGGAACCAAATAGTGCACATGACCAGCTGAGACCATTTGTATCTTAAGGGCATTGTACACGGTAAAATTTCTTGTAAAAGAACTTGTTCAATGTGTAAATTGTATTGTGTAAGAAGTCTTTGTACAATTTCTTGTACAAGAAATTCGATCATGCTCTAAAGTATTGGATGAAATCATCAAAGATCCACTCTGTAGCTTCTGCACATGACATGTAATGGTAATGATGCATTTGTATAGTATTCGTAAGGTTGGTGCTATATGTTTGTGATCACTTTTATTCCTATAAGTGAGGCAAAACTTATATTTTTTGTTAAAAACATGGTGATATTCTTTCTTACTTCCATATTGTGATATACGTCTGTTGTGTTGGAAGTGTTCTATTTCTCAAAAGATGAGTTGGGTGTCCTGACAAACTTAAAACCTCCTTGATAAAATTAGGAAGTCATTATTGAACCAAAAAGGAAAAATTAGCAGCAAGCATAAACATGGTATTTGGAGTTCACATTAATTGCCATGCAAAAAAATTCACCTGGACCGGGAATCGAACCACGGACCTTTGGTAGCGTTGTGTTCCGCACAGTCTAAATTTCTTTTTGGAAGTTATTCCAAAAAAATTGGATTTTTATAAGTGTCAGCAATTTTTCTAATATTCACGCAGTGGCCCAGAAAGCCAAAGGTCCGTGGTCGATTCCCGGTCCAGGTGAATTTTTTCGCATGGCAATTAATGTGAATTTCACCGCTGTTCACGTGGCAGACTTGAAATATCTTACATTTACCGCCAAGTGTTGCTTTAGCGCTGGATGGGGTTCATCTTTGGTTGTGGCTTCTTGGAAGCCCTTTCTCCCTTGCGTTGCCATACTTGATGGACTGCGAGGGCTCAACATCTAGTATCTTGAACCTCGGTAAAATTGCCATGTGAATTATGGATCCTGGGTAGAGTAGTGGTCTGCGCAGTGGCCCGGAAAGCCAAAGATCTGTGGTTCGATTCCCGGTCCAGGTGAATTTTTTCGCATGGCAATTAATGTGAATTTCACCGCCGTTCATGAGGCAGACTTGAAATATCTTACATGGTCATATGAGATGATGAAAGTGCAAGTAAAAAATTATATTATATCATTATATTTTTTCTAGTATTATTGGTAGCAAATTATTGCAACCCAGTTACCCTGGCAGTATTCTTTAAAATACTATAGTTATCGGGTATCGTAATTCAACTGTTCAACAGAAAACGTTATCTGTGCATGTAATCGGTGCACAATTTGCACAAAAATCTGTGATCATGTACGACCATCAACCATCTTCTTGTACAATTTCTTGGTCAAATCTCGCAGTTCAATTTTTGTTTCAAGATCTTGTATAAGAAATTTCACAATGTACAATGGCCTTCATAGAATAGGGGGTGATTGGGTTGACGTAGGCATTTTTTTCGGAAATGGAAGAAGGGTGGAGTGAAACCCAGTATTGAAATGTACTATGGGAGAAAAAAGTTTCCCAACAAACGGAGCGCCGCCACTATCGCTCTGAGAGAAAATCGGATTCCTTTCTGACGGTACAATATTCTTTGGTCTCGGCCACCACGAAGGAAGTTCAAACACGGTAAGGTGATAGACTCATCGCCCGAGTATGTGACGGAATACCAGCAGCAGCTTGCTTGCCCCGAGCAGTAAACGCGCTGTGGTCCAGAACGGAGGCATATGATTACTTGCAAGCATTTTAAACACTCCATTTAACCATCTCGTTCTCGCCGAACTTCACTCCGCATTCTCCGTCTTTCCTACCTTTTTCTTTTAGGCCTCGCTCATAGTCTCGCACACAGGCAAGGTCCTGGGATTCACTCTGTGTCCACCTCCTCGCTCTCTTCCTCCCATATGAAAAGGTTAACAAAAGACGAGCTTGAATATTTTCCGTGTCCTTGTAAACCATTGAATCGTTCTGTTAATATCAGTCGGGAGTGGTCGAGCTGTAATGTTACTGACTGAAAATACGAACTTTTCAATTCGAGACCTGAAGATGGTGAATGTTTTTCGTTCACCACTTTGTTATTTTACGTAAGCACTAGATACACGTTTTTATCCAAGTCACGTTAAAGGAATGTTATGCTACTTTTTACCCTCGACCCTTCTATTTCGTCATGGAAACCTATGTTTTGCCGTTCAAGCGAATTTGGAACTGATCTCATGATAGGTGGATGGTTATATCTTCTACTGCTGCAATCACTTTCCATATTTCGCTGCTTCGGAACCTGTATTTCGCTGCTTTAAGGGAAATTCTCCGGGAGAGTAGGTAAAGAAACCGTTTTTATGTCCAACTCTTTGCCTGCTCGTCTAATGGCTTCTCGAAAAATTTCCGCCCTCCCTGAATTGGATTTGAGCAAGAATATTATTTCACTTATCTTGCCTGGGATTATTGCCATGTCTTTCTATTTTGCTTACCGAATACTTCCAGCTATCGAGGTATCTACGTGTTGGGGTCGTGAAATATTAAGTAGGAAGATCATCATTCGTTCATTCATCCTAGGTGGCCATGAAATGTGCAATATTCAGGCCGCATGATGACTCTTTGAGGCCTACAACATTATGGTAATGGGTTTACAACTTTCTTTTCGTTTTCCAGCGTCGTGCATTTTTGATAATTTGAAAATACATCGCTCGATAAAATGTTAACTCCACTTGAATTATTATATTCATTGTCTTATTAATGCAACTAATCAGCTCAAACATTTTCAAGGTAATACTTTTTCAATGATTTTCATCGTATGTGTTTAATTAATTAATCATTATGGAATATCTCGCTGGATCATTTTCTAAAGTAAAAAATTCTCTGGTCACTAAGTCGTCACCGAAACAGACTCAGATATCCAGAATCGGCGGAGTTTCTTATGGAGGTGACTTTTTCATCATAATGTTGATCACACAGTCGAAGCAAAGTCTTCTTCGGTGCAATTCTCTCCAAACGTGAAAAATCCCACTAGATCCCAAAGCTATATTATAGTATTGTGGACTAGTGTAAGAAAATGTTGATGTCTTTTTCACTATTTTTATTGAGTAAAACCCTACCGGTTTCGACACACTCGTGTGATTTTCAAGTGTACTGAGATTCAATGACACGAAAATGTCGAAACCGGTAGGGTTTTACTCAAGAAAAAGTGTGAAAAATACATCGTCAAGTCTTTATTACACCATGTCACTTTTTCACGTTAAGTATCTCCTAATTCCATTCAATTCTTATGGACAAATCATACATTTTTCGAGTTAAGGGCAAATGTGACCACAAGAATAAACAATAAAACTAAGAACATTCTTCCAAAAACAAAGCCAGAAATAGTTCTACAACTTTACCCTGAATTTGTGAGCTATCTGGGGTGATAGTATCCTTAAGGCAGAAATTTAGCGAACGATTTCTTACTGCGGAAAAAAACTAAGGAAGTGTGTATCGGCCAAATAAGTAAAATGACCAATTCCAATACATATGAGCTGTATTTTGACCTAGAGCTTATCCTGTGTGCAAACAACAATAATCTCCTTTTGGTCATTAAATCTTGAGCTGGAAAAAAACAATATTTCTCTTTTTAATGAAGGATTCATGGATGATTTCAGCCAACCAACATACAAATTACCACCAGAATACACTCCAGTAATACCACCGAAATTGCTCCGATTTCTCAGCCGTAGGACATTTACTTTTATAAGTCTGTCAAAATATTACTTTCCTCAATCCAAAATTCTTCATGCTTTATACATAAGAAAAGAGATTTTACCAATAGCAATGATATAATTTAAATCTATACCATACATTATGAACAGATTTTGGCCAGTGTTCAGACAATATATGCGTGGTTTACCTCAGGACTCCACAGTGAATACAAGTTTTGTAATGTAAAGCAAGTCCTGCCGGCTAAATGAAAACCAAATGTCAAAGTGGAGCAAGGGGCTTCGCCAAGCTGAAGTGAAGCTGTCGCCATGATTGGTGTATTGAACATAAGTTTGTATTTACATTTACTAAAGAAAAATCATGTGCTCTGTTGACTGTCTTAGATTATGTTACATACTTCGCTAAATCATTCCATGTTTCGAAGCAGTAATTAGCAGCAGCTCTCAACATAATTACTAAATGATATAAACTTCTTCACCTTTCAAAACTAGGGAAAGAAAGCGAAGAGGCGAACACCCAGTGAATCTCAGGACCTTGCCAGAGTGCGAGGAGGAAGCGAAGTTCGGCGGAAAGGCTCGGCGTTCGGAGGAAAGTTCGGCGAGTACGAGATAGTTAAATAGAGCGTTTAAAATGCATTTGAGGAATAATATGCGTCCATTCTGGACGCCATCGCGTTTACTGCTCGGGGCAGGCAAGTTTTCGGTCTTCCGTTACATACTCGGGCGATGAGTCTATCACCTTACCGTGTTTGAACTTCCCTCATGGTGGCCAAGACCAAAGAATATGGTACCGTCAGAAATGAATGCGATTTTCTCTCAGAGCGATAGTGGCGACGCTCCATTTGTTGGGAAACTTTTTTCTCCCATAGTACCTACTCTTGACAGAAGACATGAAGGACCCAAGGTTTAATGTCTCATTCAATGAGCAGAGTACTTAACGTGAAGCACTCTTCATATAGTAAGTAGGAACCAGCACGCCAATGAAAAATCTGTCAAAATTCAAAACCAGGTTCTCTGGGTGAGAAGCCAGCACTTCTCCTACCACACCATCCCAGTCCCCACCTGCTGATAGAAATGGGAACAAGCATTTCATTTTTGTATTGGTCATTTTTGAAAAGAGCTAATAGCATATTTTTGGATAAGGTTGCAATATATGTAAGTGTGGATGTCACTTTTGTCAATGCTTGCATAATTATGGGGCTGCCATTAATGCATTATGTTGGCTCTTGAAGCATTCAAAATGCATTTATAACAACTGAAAGTACTTGCGACACTCAGTTCAAGTCATGAAACACTATTAGAAGTTAGAATGCTCCTATGTAGAAATAAGGTAAAGACAATTATTTCAGCAGAATATACTAAATGGTGACAGCGGTATAAAGCATGTACAAAAACAGTTGAAAAGCATTAGGAATGTCTATTGGTAGGGATGTGCGAGTAGTACTTTTTGACCTCGAGTCAAGTTGTAAGTGCTCGCAAGTATCGAGTTGACTCGAGTTTGTTCATTATTGTACATGAGTTAAGAGACCCAGTTTTTACTTCAGTCATCGCAATTAAAGTTAGCCAGCAATCCGACTATCAAATCGGCAGGTCTACCTACCTAATGCATAATTAAAATAACAGTAAAGTTAATGTGGCACAGGGCGCAGGCCAAAAGACCTTATGTAAATTTTCTGATAAATCTCAAAATAAGAAAATTACCTTCATTCCTAGGATTACTCACAAATGTGTAAATTAGCTTGCAGTATGGTACATAGAGTGTACTTAGGCATATATGAGCCCTACATGAGTGGGATGCCCTATTAACTTGTAATGAAAGTAAGCTGGGAAGCAAAATATTTTTTCTTAAGGAATACATAAGCCTAATTAGAAGAGCATTCCCTGTATTTCCCATTCATATCTATTTCTTTTCAGAGTTAAACTCTTTCTCAGTGATGTTGTGTATGCCAGGAGGGTTAGTCCAGCAGTACAGTGAATTTCATACGAAATGTCTTGTTTGTGCAGTAAATATTTGATAAGCTCGTGCCTCAAATTTATGATTGGCCATTAATTACTTGCGGATCAGCTTTTTTATGTATGTCCAAGTCTACATGAGAAACTTAAGTAGGAACGGGAGGGATAATTAAAGATTTATACCATTGTGTACAAGAGGCAATGATATTCATTTAAGAGCAGGTTTTATACTTATTTTCAATACTCCACACTCTTTCTTTCCCAAACATGCCGAGAATACCTTAATCTATGTTTTTACAATTGTGTTACTGGCCATAATAGCTGAGTTTAATCATAAATTGCATTTAATATTTATTCACAGGCGTTCTTATCGATCCTCTATAAAAACGGTTTTTTATCGCACTTTTTCTCAATAGGTAATACCTCACATATCATACAGCTAAGATTTAAAAAAGCCTTTGATCCAATGCATTCGTTCTACTACACGTTATTATCCTCGAGTTAAAAAAATATGCAGCTAGTCCATTGAAGTATCTTTCATCTGAGGAACTATGAGGAACTACTTGAGGAACTCAAGAAAACAAATGCAGAATTTGAGATAATTACCGCTGAAAATCGGAAGCTGATTTTGAATGAAGTATATATGAGTAGGTATAGTCTGCATAATATTAGGTAGTCTTCAGTTGATTATATCAATGCTTGAATGGCTTGAATGTGGCACTTTTTAAAGAGTAAAACAACAATCGCAAATACGTACCCTGAAAATTGTGTGAATACCATATTCCTCCGAATATAGTCCCTGCCTGATTATAGTCCTCCCCCCCAATTTTGGAAGTTCAGTTTCGGAAAAAAATTTTTGAAATGCAGAGCAGGACTTAAGTCCTGCTTGAATTGCACATAATTTTCTCAGGTTAACACTAGAATGCCGGACATATTGGACCTCCCGAGAATGCCGGGAGGGTGTCATTTTGACACCCAACTGTTTATGTGTTCATAGCGGTGATTTTTTGCAGATTATTTTTATGTTTTATGGTTACTAGGGTTAATATGTCAATTATGGTTTTTTTTTCCGGTTTTTTTTTACAAATAAAAATATTTTTTTTAAAGGCTCGATTTTAGCAAATTATTATCTGCAAAAATTTTCTTTCGATCGCACTATTTTTCGAAGATTGTGCTGAAACCCTGGAGAGTGCACATAAGTGGTTAGTAAATAATCATTTTTTACAATCATTCATTGTTTACGTAAAATCATGTACAATTTATATGTCGGTTAACTACAAATTGTTGTAAAGGAACACACAAAGGTCTTTCAAAAATGGTTACAAAAGACTTCGTCTCAATTGCTTCATATTTATGGCACTATCGGTCTGTTTTAGCCGTACCCGTGCCTCATACTTATTTATTACACAGCTTACAAAATCCAATAGATCTGTTTTGTTGCATTTTATCTTTATTGACAGTTCCTAGTCAGTTTTGGCTCTCGCAATCCATCACACTCATCAGAAGTTTGACAAACATTTTTGATGCAGTGTTAGGACTTCCAAGCTCCTCTGCTAACTCTGCAAAAACCCTTTTGGGATATCTTCTGTAAAGTTATTTGCTTATACAATATCCATGCATTTATACCGGGTAGTCAAGGGTATTCTGGAAAGAATGGACTGGCCAACGTCTGGTTCCTGTTCCAACCGAATATTTCTGCCCCATCTGATCAATGATATCTACTCCATACTTGGGCTCATTGTCACACTTTACAGTTTCTGGTGTTTTCTTAGAGTTTTCACCAATGTCAACGTCAGGGTGAAGAGAGTTTAGAACAACAACACACTTTCTCGGTTTTCCCTGAATAAAGGTAAGTGTTGCATCACCGTTATGGTACAATTTAGTTGAGTATAACTCTTTACGAAAAGCTGATATTTCAGGAAAGATTTCTCTGCTTACCTTATTTACGGTTCTCATTAGACTTATACCCTTTTTTTAGGTCTTAGATGAGTACAAGTGATGTGAAATAGTTGTCAGGTGTGACATTTCGGTCCTTGCTCAAGCATGTCTGCATAAGTATCATTACAACATGATCTGCAACGCAAATGCCAGCTTGGTAAGAGTCATCCTTGCCAAGGTCGTGAAATCCATTTATCAAATATTTACCGTCTTTATCTACTGCAAGCCAAGCGCGGCTTTAGAGCTGGATGGGGTTCACCTTTGGTAGTGGCTTCCTTGAAGCCCTGTCTCCCTTGCGTTGCCATCCTTGATGGACCGCGAGGGCTCAACATCTAGTACCTGAACCTCAGTAGAATTGCCATGCGAATTAGGGATCCTGGGTAGCGTAGTGGTCTGCGCAGTGGCCCAGAAAGCCAAAGGTCTGTGGTTCGATTCCCGGTCCAGGTGAATATTTTCGCATGGCAATTTATGTGAATTTCACCGGCATTTCATTCGGCAGGATTGATATTTCCTACATCCCTTATTAGGATGCCTACCATCCGTTGCAAAATTTCCGTCACCCACGAGTTTGAAGACCAATATCTCCAAGATATCTAATGCGATTTTAAATTAAAGTATATCAAATTAAAGCTTGTTTATTTCTACTTATACTGATGGTATTAAAATATTTTTTCAATTTTTTACTGAAATACATGTTTAAGAATGGATTTTTAGCAAATTTTTTTGGGAACTGGATGAATCCATCGAATTGGGGCATCGTAAGAACAACACAGATCGAGATATCAAACTTTCCTTTTCACATGTAGTAGCTAAGAACTTTCTTAAGAGTAATACGAAGTTTCATACTATTATGTTTATCAATATTTTAGTTATCGATGAATTTGTCAGACTGTGTTATTTTCCGTCCCAAACGTTTTCCGTTCCGGAAATCACCATTTGGACCTTTCTCTTGCTCTTGAGTCATTAATATGAATCCTTATGAAACTTGTGACATCTCAATAGAATTCGTTGGTTATTTGATATTGATATACATATATTTTTGCTATAAAAGCACGCTCAACTGCCCAGAGCATGCCTGAAAGAGAAAGGTAGGGTGAGCGTGGAATCTTCTGCTGCAAGCAGCTGCCCTATTGCTGTGAATAAGTCATGAGGACTCGACAATAGCGGAAAAAAGTATCGTCTTTAAGAATGCAAGTCAGTGTCAGTTTAGGAACTGATGGTATCTTTGGAAACATACCGTCAATATGTCTCCTCGCGTAAAACAAAGTTTTTGGAGATGGAGTTGAGGATAATTTAAAATGCAATTTGTTTCTTTCGTCGAGAAGCTGAGAAATGCAGGGACAAAAGCTATCTTCCATACAGCACAAATGGCTGCAAATTGGTCTATAGGCCGTTTAATATCCAGGAATTATCTTGTCTAAAAACTGTTTATGCACCAGCACAAGTGGAATAAATTCAGTCTATAAACAGTTGTATGTCCACCCCAAACCGGATAATACTCATCTATGGTCAAATCCGGTATTGAATGAAAAGTAATTTTATGTACTAATTATGTAATTTACGCAATTAAGTAATACGTATGATAGGTAAAATGTATTTTGGATAAACATGTTAAAAATATTAATAACCAGGGATGGTAGTGCAACAAAACTGTGATGGAAAGAAAATGTCAAGAGATAGATTCTAACTATGAGCGTTCACATTGAGAATCGCACTGTGCACTATACCCCTGACCCAACTCTCCTTGCTGAAGGACAAGTAATTTTAAGCATTCAGTGCTAATATAATACCTACTTTATCCCTAGGGGGTCAGCTGATGCAACTTCTCATGATGGAAGATGCGTAATTTTAAGCGTTATGATTGTAGCAAAATATTTTAAACTTTTCTGTTGAAGTTATTGGATTTATAACCCAATATGGGGGGTGATTCGTAAATCATTACTCAGGGACTATACCTGCCTGCCAAGTTTCGTCGGCATACTAACATCAGACTAGCATCAGCATCGGACACTCCCTTCGTAAATTTTTAGACTTCTGAAAAAATATTTTTGTTGACATGAAATTCAAGGCACTATAATAATCGTAAGCTATAAGGTATAAGTTATAACTTGGCAACCTCGATCAGCTTATCTCTCCTGGCCGGAAGTCCTGTCATGTGGAGCTTTGTTTCCGAAATAAATATATACAGGTTGAAAGCATATCTAATTCTCCCAATTTCTTAAGTCATTTTACACGTGCTTAGTTTTCAAACACGAAGAATACCGTCAAAACAAACTAAATTTCTGACATCCGCAAGCTGAGATAGCACATGTTTTTAAAATTTGTCATAACGTAATTGTTAACTGAGTAATCTATTTTAAACTTTGTTTAGTCTAAGATAAATATATGTTTCATATCTTATGCGAAGGAAAGAGAAGTGGCTTTTCTTGTTTATCTTCAAGTGGGCGTCAAAGTTAAATATCCAGTTGTCTCTTTCAGAGCTGCCGCATGTGGAGCTTGGCTCCCGAAAGAGACAACTGAATATTCTCCACGCTGTGAAAGCCTACGCTCAATCGTCAAAGTTAAACTTGCTTCCCCGGAACTTGAAAAAAATCTGGCGTTTGTATCTGTCTCTGTCAAAAAATTAATCAATATAACCATCTAAAAAATATATTTTTGACACTAAAAAAACGTATAAATAAACAAGCTTTAGTTCGTTATACTCTATTTTAAAATTGAATTATCCATTTTTGAGATATTGGCCTTCAAACTCGGGGGTTGGAATTTTACAATGGACATTAGGTGCCTTGAGCTCCAATATAGGCCCCTCCCAGACTTTGTCCGCGAAGATTTCAGCCAAAAAGGTGGGGACTATGTTCTTAGGATTACGGTACATATGCTGTTTCATGCACCATGTAACCACCAATTCATCCATTCTTTCACGCAAATGTACATGAATCCGTTCACTCAAACGTACATGAAATCATTCACGCAAATATAAATGAATGAACATGCAAGTTTATATGTGTTAATCTATCGTGTAACCAGAGCTTTACACGATTTTGATGATAGCCTGCCTGACGGCAGATTTCTGAACATATTGGCCTTGGTGGCTCCGTCGACAAAACCTACTCAACTCGACTCGACTTTCATAGAAACACTCGAAGTACTCAAGTCGAGTACCTACTACTCGACTCGACTCGAATTTTTGAGTACTCGCATATCCCTATCTATTGGCAAAGAATGGTGAAGATTAAAGAAGTTCTGAGGAGATTATTAGGAAGAAACAAATGTAAGTTTTGAAAAGAAGAATGAAGGAAAAAGATGTGAAATCATTGATGTGTAAGGCATTTGATGAGATGAAATGTATGGTGTAAGTAATGATAATGGGAATATATTTACATTCACTTGAAATGGTTTGCATATGGAGAAATTGTAGCGGCAGCTGTGCGAAGCCAACCATAGGATTGATGAATAGTGATAATTAAACTATCATCTATTGTTTATGCTGTTATAATGAATTACCTTAGCAGCATTTGTGCTTGGAGCCAGATATTGAAATTCTAATCTACAGTTTTCATCCGCAACCAATTTTTTCACATTAAATCTGTTTTGCTTCTTGTAAACTTTTTCCTCGTTACCAATATCTTTCCTTTTTATCTTATTATGTTTATGGTATAATCAACCTTTGAATTTCATTCAATT
The DNA here is from genome assembly GCA_933228895.1 of Platycnemis pennipes. Lineage (NCBI taxonomy): Eukaryota > Metazoa > Arthropoda > Insecta > Odonata > Platycnemididae > Platycnemis > Platycnemis pennipes. The sequence continues at coordinate 89,081,707 of OW121851.1, forward strand.
TCTGCCCATGTTTTGTTCTTTAGTATTTGGCCATGTAGTTTGCTTATTTTTTTGTGCACCCTGCATTGGCAGATAAAATATGTGTTGACCCATTCAACTCTCTTCCTCTCTAGTTTTTTATCAAATGTCACTTAAAAGTAGGCTGTTAATAAAACAGAGTTATTTTCCTGTGAAAGCCTGCACAACATAGGATTCTTTGAGAATGTGTAGATGATTAAGTTACAGTATCTTCATCAATATATCAAATACTGACTATTATGACTGATTTCTCAGCTTGTGTTGTAATTCTCTTTTTTATTTTTTGGATGTTTTTAAGGTACAATGGAATTAGAAACAGTTGCAGTGCTCTGGAGTTTGCTTTGATAGCATATGAGATGTCTAGAATTGATGACTTGATTGCATATTCTCAAAAGCATTATGACTGGAATTCAATAGGTTTGTGGTTCTTGTTTTTATCTCATCTAATTTGATTTATATTGCTTGAATGAAGTGATGGTGTAGCTACTAGTTTCAGTGATTTGTGTAGTGTGTTTGAATTAAAAAAATCATACCCTTTTCCCTGTAGTAAAATATTTTTCCAATCACTTTCTATAACGCAGACTATATTATTATTTTTGTTTAATTTATTGACATACAAATTGACATGAAAATTCTGATAATATATCTTTTCAAGTGCCTACTTGCCTTACCCTAGGAATACAGCATGGTCTGTAATCCTACCCAAAATTCTCACAGACACACAGTGGACTGAAATCGAAAAAAGTTGTCCAAAATTCAAAGTATGATTCTTTTCAGCCCGAACATTGAAACTTCGCATGGTGATTCTCCATTGATATGGTGCTTTTGGTTTTACACACCATTTGTCCTGGGTCTCATGCATTAACAATTTACATGGGGTGAAAGTTGGTCAATTTTTGCAATAATCAGCCTACTTCAATTTTCCCTGTGAATCTAAATGTTCAAAGGATCAATGAGACCAATGGCAAAGGCTGAAGAAAATTATATGAAAAAACAAATTGAATATTAAAAAGCCATGACCGCGTGAGATTGCACCATCAGTTTGTGGATGTTGCTCGATATGGTTAACAGAAAGTTTAGAGGCTCAGTTTGATTTGGAAGTGGTGTATATCTTGAGTCGTGAACTAAAATAATTCATTAGGCTTAAAATGCTTTGACTGAAGCTTGAAAGACCTGTGGATATTTGTATCCAACTGATCCAATCCAACCATCCCTAATTTTTGAGTAATGCATTTGTAAATTTAATTTTAATGTTAAAAGAAAAAAAGGTGAGTATTTATATGTAAGGTTTGGAAATTGAAGAAGATAAAATTTTCAAAGCAATGACTGAAAGAAAAAAATTAATGGTGATAAGGATTGAACTTCGTGACCTGCTGTGAATTACCTCTCATTGTCTGCTTGAGCTTACAACTGAGATACCCGCTTGACATTCTATTTATTTTTTCTCACAATACCAGACTAAATGAGAAAAAAATGAAAACACGTATTTATTTTGCTTCTAGTTAAACAAAAATTTTCATTAAATTTTGTGACCCGAGTTACACAACCTCTCCTTGTCAGTACCTACCTTGCCTACATTCAAAAGGCTCTTTGATCACTAAGCTGCGAAACTTGAAAAATCTCAGATTTGTATCCAATTTTATGCTGTGTCTTCTGATCCAAGTGAAATGAAAGATCCGTGGATCTTTGGATCTGACGTATCTGATCCGACTATCCCTAATTTTTATATTAAATACCTTAATTGTAAAGCATCAATCTGTTTACATGTATACATTCGTTTTTTGTGTGTTTTTGGGTATATAATAAATGTTGTAATGAAAAGTAACAGTTATTACTCTTTAGATGTGCATGATTATTATTCACTTTTATTTGTGTAATGCTATGTTAAGCAGAATGGAAGAGGCAAGAGAAATCCTCCTCTACATGCGTTCTGTAACAGAAATGTCAGTAGGAAGAGGTAGACTGACCTTGCTTTTTTTTCTTATATCATTGTCATAGGGGGTCAATTTAGCGTAGTTAGTCTATAAGTCGCATATCAATAGCCAGTGTAAGTCTCTCTGCATACATTTTCATGTTTAAATAAATTCATTCAAAACAGAAAATTAAATATGCATTGTCATTTGATTGCATGTTTTGTATTCATGTGCAATTCATATGGATACCAGGAGTTTTCATTGGATTGTAAAATGGCTGAACTAGAAATTTTCATTTGCTTTCTTAGAACTTGAAGGTTTTATTGAAAAACTTAAAAATCTTGTGGTAGAGCTCAGTGATCGGGTTCAAACTGCTCAGTCAAATGTGTCAATGATGGAGGAACTAATGGAACCATGGGTGAAGAAACCACTCTTTATGAGAAAAGATGGAAAAAAAGATGCTTTATTGGCTATTGAGGATAGACAGGAGGTAGTTCGGAAAAGGTATGAAAAAATTTCCCTTTTATATTTTTAAGCATTGATATAAGGAGATCTGGACCAAATGTGATAGAAATGTTCATGTTAGAAGCTGTTTGGTTTGAGTCATAAACTATTGTCATTTGTATTTTTAATTGGTGAACTTTACTCACGACTTATGTTCAATGGAATGATACCTTCAATGGTTTAAATTGGGGATGAAATGAGTATTTAGTGGCGATTGTTTGAAATTAGGTTTTGGCTACTCTGATTAATTAGTGAGCGAAAGGTTGTTTTCATTTGTTTGTGTACTAAGTTTAAAGGAGTATGAAATTAATATATTAAGGGAGGATAGTGTAATTTCTTTTCCTGACACTTCAGTGATATTTCACATATTTATGCTTTACTGAAAAATAAAATGAGTTTCATTTACTCAGTTTTGGTTTCTGACTTTCTTTCTCTGTCCAATTCTCAATTTAGTTTAAGAATTAGTGCATCATATTGCCTCTAATGGAACTAAGATAATTGGTTTTCATTTGATATTCTTGCTCATGGACAGGTATGGGGAGGTAATCAGCGCTGGCGTTCAGATACATGAGCTTTTGGAAAACAACTATCATCTCCTTGTAATTGAAGGCTTGAAGAAAAGGAAGCAAGATGAAGAGGAAAGGATTGCTATGGAAGAGGCAATGCAATTAGCTGAAGAAGCAGCTGAGACTGAGGAAGAGCCGCAACCAGAGGGAAGCACTGAGCAGAAACATGAGACTGTAAGCGAAGAGCCTCCTAATGTGAAGAAAGGGAAAGGAAAAGACAAAGGAAAAGGTAAAGGTTCTCCAAAGAAGGAAACCTCTCCCAGTGAATCTCCAAAACCATTAAAGACTGGAACTACAGCTGAAAAGAAAACCCCTGGGCGTGGCAAAGAAAGGGCCAGTCCAGTTGCTGCTGATGCTAAAAGCTCTCTTGAGAAGGCAGCTGGAGGCTCACCTACAAGGAAATCTCCTGTAAAAGATGAGGAAACTGGAGAAGTAGCCACTGATGCCAAAGAAGTTATCCATGATGTGGCAGATGAAAGTAAGCCTCCTAAAGAAGGTGTATCCCAAGCTCCTCGCAAAACGGATACTAAAGCAGCGACAACTGGTGCAGCTAATACCTCTTCTAGTAAAGACACTCAAGGGAAAGGAATGGATAAAACGCAAAAGCCAACAGATGATAGTTCTCTGGACAAAGGTGGCCGAGGATCAAAGGCAATTGGAAATAAGGATTTGGAGATAATTGAGGAATCAGAAATGGGATCAGAGGATGAGCTTGAAGATGAAGTGGAACCTGAGCCTGAATTTATATTGGATGAGGAGATGACTGAGAATTGGGAAAGATATGTTGAATTTATTGACAAGATAGTAAGTGATGGCCTTCTTCAAGCAATATTGTACAGGTATTTAATTCCATGTTTTTATTTTTATCTCCCCTTTGTCCTTCTTTCTCCGACTTGGCATATATTGCATTCCTTCTTAGGTTTTTATCCTCTGTGAGTAATTTCAAGTCAGAATAGAGTGTGGAGGTGATATTTTCTATAATTTTTATTGTGTATTTCAATCTTGGAAAACCAGTGCAATTTTTGCCGGTTAATGTTTACCCCTTATGGTTGTAAGCCAGTCTTTGTGCATTAGGTCAATTCATCTCCTTTCTGTGTCAAGCTCTCCCAAAGTGTGGGCTATTCCTCAGTTTTTTAAGAACTTCATTGGTGAAGATCTCATCTGCCCAACGAATTTTAAGTAACCTCCTGCAGCACTATGATTGAAATGCTTACAGCTTTCTTTGCTCAGCTGTTCCAATATTCCAAGTTTCAGAGGAATACGTTGTAACACTCCATGTTTTGTTTTTGAGCTACTTTTTGTTGAGAATGAGACATTGGAGGCTTAGAGGCATATTGGTTGACATTAGGAACCTATTTTTCTTGTTAAATGTTACTTTTGTCCCATTTACCCTGTTAGTTTTCCCTCATTTGCATCTCCTTCAGAGCTCTGATTTTATTTCCTAAATAAATAATTTCATTATTTTCCAGTTGCTCACTATGAATGCATACTGTCGTATTTGTGTTAAAAATGTTTTCCCTATTTGAGAATCTTTGTATTTTTGTTGTTCAGTTTATTTCAGACCGCTCAGTGTAGTTCCATATGATTTAGCATGATTGTAATATAGTCTCCACTATTCAGAGTCAGGACATTATGATAACAAATCCACTGATATTGTCTGGATCTTCACTCATTTCTCATATCCTATCAGTTATTTCCAAAATTCTCTCACCTAATCTAGCCCTTTTTGAATGGACAATTTGAATGGCTGAGATGAAAAATAGCAAATCTCATGTAACCCCATCGTCCATTGAACCTTCTGACATATACTCTTCACATCTGATTGCAGCTTCCTCTTACATTTACATCCTTCAGTTTTTATTTTTGGTCTATCCTCACTCTATGTAATACTTAATTACTTTAAGACAGGGGTTCCCAACCGGTGGTACACGGGAACGTTTCAGGTGGTACGCATGGGTGATACGAGCGATTACGAGTGATAGACTAGTCAGGGTCACAGTGTGTGTGAGCATGCAAACTTTACTGCCCATTTGCCAGGCGCTGGCATCTCTATATATTTTTAAATAAAAAATAGCAAGAAAAAATTGAAAAAATCTATATATGGACCATTCCACATCAATTCAACCAGAAAATCTGCAAAAATGACCCAGATTTTGACGAAATTTGGCATAACGGCTCCATTCGATAAGAAAATGAAAACCCCTAAGTAGTTTTGCAAATAACGCAACTGTTTCTGAAACATTGCAACGGTACAAAATTCGAATTTTGCAAGAGTTAATACACATTTTACGGTATATCTCAGACACTATTTGAGCTGCAGACGTGCTTAAGGGCATATTTTAAAGGTCTTGAATTGAAAAAATATAATAAGGGATTATATTTAGAGATATAAACAATTTTATAAAGTTAATAACAATTTTAAAGTTTCAAATCGATTTTTGATGATGTACCTATGCCTTCGATTTTGCTAATTTTTTATATGTTGTAGACGCAATCCTCCTCTACAAATTAAAAAAGTTTGCCAGAGGTAATATTTCATTTAAGAAAGAAAAATATTTCAGAGACAACCTGAAATCTTGTGAAGTGCATGACACACGGCAGGTCACAGCGGCGCCCACCTACCGGCTGACGTTATGGGACTCTGGTGTCTTCAGATCTCAGTAACTTTCTCATTCATCTTCTTCTCACCAATTTTTAACTGTATACCAACTCTTTGCCCATGCACATCGCTATTTGCTTCGCCCAGGTGTGACTACAGCCTTAGAATCTATGAAGAGCGGCACCTGGCTTTATAGCGGTCGGCCTCAGAGAACAATAGGCAAACCTTGTCTTGTCTTCGGCTTCCAATGCTACTGATTGTTTTTACATTTTATTAAATTTATATGTACTTGATCTAAAGAATTTTTAGCAATAGCAGATGTTTGATCCAACAATTTCAAAGTCTTGTTCAAACTGCTTAATGATTTTTTCCCAGGATGTCCTGACTCCTAGTTTTCTTCTCAAGATTTCATTAGTCCTGATTTCTTTCACGGCACTAATAAATGCCTCTTTATACTGAGACCCTTAAGATTTATTTGGTAAAGTAGCACCAGCTGTGCCGTAAACGGTTCTCTGGTAGTTGTCCTTGGAGGCAAGCACTGACTATTATTAACTCATACACTATTACTGACCTATTACCTAAGCCATCTTTTTCGCCTTGCTGAATTTTCCCACACCCACTTTACATGATGAAAAACATTTCAAACAATTAACTCGGGAAAATTTCTGTACCTTAACATCTCAGATTAAGTTCCTAAAAATGTTCTGCAGGGTATTATGTGAGTACGACGGCATGACTATATTGCTCGTATGCAAATTGTATATTACTTGGAAGTCGGAGACACCTGAAATCTTGTGAAGTTTTCTTTGTTGGCGATTATTCCGAGAAATTTTCTTTTCTGTACCAAGATTCAGTGAAACGTGTGCACTGGAGTAGGTAACTGCAAGGCTATGGTTCATTCGATTACATGTTGCAATAGAAATATGAACTATCTGGTGTGTGCTCCTCAGTGTGGTTATTATTTCAGACTAGGAAGCATAATGACATATTTCAATGGATGCTGCTCTATAGTGTAACAAGTGTACTAAACCTACACAAGAATTTTACTTTTTCGATGTTGCGGGGACTCAATATAAGAACCGCTACAAAATGTTGAAATTGTTGCATCGCAAAGATTTTGGAGCCGATGCTGAATGGCTTTTCTAAAGGATACAAGTGATGGATTAAAAGGGACACTGAAGACAAGCCACACGTCCCAGTTTGAAGCTCAATTATATGAAACAAATTCAAATTCAGACTTTGGAGGAACTTTACAAATGGGCCACGTCGAACATGAAAGGAGTTTAGCACTTAGGAAAACGTGTTATAGCCAACAATCAAGTGAAGGAGAAAATAAAAGCCTGACAAGAAGATTCTGAGATACACCTGCTGTCGAGTGTATTCATGCCTACCGTATAGCTATCCACAATCAAAGAAAGACTTGCTGTTGAAGTACCTTTCTCAGTAATCCGAAAACAAAATTTTCTATTTTCTGGTACAAATAGGATTAGGAGAGTTTGGAGGAGAACATGGGTTTTTGAAGGTAAAGTAAAAAGGTTAGAGTATTTCCGATGTGAAATTGTATATTGAAACATTAATTTACACGATTGTATTTTACTTTCTTCTTTTAATTCTGTGGCAATCTGTACGGCATCAGGTTAAACGGAGACGACATTGATAAATATCCCTTCGATTTTTACTGCACACATTATTACTGCAATAATTTACAACTTTCATAATATAAGGGATGCGTTGGCTGTAACATAAATTGCTCATGAGGGTTTTGCAAAAGATTCCGTCAAAAATTTCTTATGCCAACTTTCTGATCCTGTTCAAGCTGTATGTAACGGTAAAATAAGGAATTTAAGGATTTAGAATGCGAATGCTGTTTAAAGATGTGAATATTTTTTTATTTTACGTAATAAGGAGAGATAAAAATAATATTTCCAACTCATCTAAACATTAAATGTGAAACTAATTCCATTCCTCATGTAGCATAATTTATTTTTTCACTGATTCCGGTGACTTACATCATTGGTATGTGCGAAGTCATGCTGGGAAATTGTTTAAAACATGGGTTAAGGGTGAAAAATTTAATAATTCAAAAAGGTATGGGAGCAAAACTATGGGATGTCAGGGTGTTGCCTTAGCCTGGGAGGCTATCGTATGCAAAGAGAAACAAAATACCCATTTAGATGATATGGATAGCGCTCTGCCTTCCCCGTTGTTTTCCCTTAGAGCAAAATTCAAATGGGAGATGGTGGACGATGGAATAGTGCACACGATTCTTTGAAAAAAAAACTAAGAAAGAGGTTTCGGTGAGGAGAGTAGTACTGGAAGCGGAGGATGGGACAAGGTTTGTCAATTGTTCTTTGAGGCCTGCCGCTGTTCATAGATTATAAGCCGATGGCCGATGGCTATTCATAGATTATAAGCCGATCACACCTGGGTAAAGCAAATAGCGATAAGCACGGGTAAAGAGTTGGTATGCCGTTAAAAAATTGTTGAGAAGAAGATGAATGAGAAAGTTACTGAGATCTGAGGACACCAGAGTACCACAATGTCGGCCGGTAGGTGGGTGACCGGCGGGCATCACGCCTTCACTCAAAATATTTTTCTTTCTTAATTGAAATATTACCTCTGGCAAACTTTTTTAATTTGTAGTGGAGGATTGTGTCTAAAACATGTTAAAAAATGTGCAAAATCGAAGGCATAGGTACATCATCAAAAATACATTTGAAACTTTAAAATTGTTTAAACTTTATAAAATAGTTTATATTTTTAAATATAATCCCTTATTTTATTTGTTCAATTCAAGGCCTTTAAAATAAGCCATTAAACATGTCTGTAGCTCAAATAGTCTCTGAGATATACTGTAAATTGTGTAGTAACTCTTGCAAAATACGAATTTTGCAACATTGCAATATTTCAAAACAGCAGCACGACTGTAACTGAACAGCAGCATAACTCAACTAACTGTGCAGAGTGCTCTACACCGACTTATTTACACCTCTTCACTGCCTGGAACATTCTAGACTCAAACTCTACCTGGTTCCAGAAAAGAAAGTAAAGTTCCGGAAGTTGGTATGACCCGAGAACCACAATAACACTTGAGAATCACAAAATTACACATATGAACAACGAAAAATAATGAAGAACATATAATAAATTGCTCCATAACAACGCTCCCCCCCATTCTGAAATTATTTTTCAACATATAGTATTTAGTTACATACAACACATAGTCTCAAGTACAACAAAAATTATTCAAAAATCAAAAACAATTGTTACACACTAATGCAACCCTAATTCTACACAAAATCTTTGGGTTTTTTTGTGAGAATAGTGATTCTGGTGGTATATTATTGTTATGTTGATTTTTCCTCTGCCATTTCCCATACTATTTTATCCCACAAGTTATTCATGTATACAAAGACCTAAAGTATCTCTGTGTTTAATAGGATATCTACTATTGTATCTACTAAGAATGTATAAATATTATCTATGTCACAGTTTGTACATGAAAGCATAAATATTATCTATGTCACAGTTTGTATCTTGAAAGTACAACAGCTGTTTCTCTGATGCTTCACTGAGTGTAAACATAAAATTGTTTATAATCAGCTGATTTATTCTTTAAATTTTATCCTTCAAATCAGTTTATTTTGCTATTTAGATTAAACACTAAATTCATACAGTACCACATTCTCAGTTGTATAAGAGACATGCGTACATGAGCAATCCTAATTTTGGTAACTTATGATGGAAGGATAACCCTATTAATTATAACTGACATTGTGAATGGTAAAACTGAGAAGTGATAGCAAAAAGAAATTGGTGAGAATTTCAAAGGTTATCGTGGCATGACCAAGCTGACAGCAAAATACAACTAAGCAGTTACCTTCAGTATACTGTACTGTAATGGTACGACCATTACACAATGCTCCCTGGCCCGACCATTTCCCCCCCCCCCCCCCCCCCCTCACACCCTCACCCCACCCCCTCTAGACTCGACCCGTGGAGGAGGGTGAGGCTGAGTGAAAGCGGGAGTGAATGAGTCACCAAAATCAAGTGAGGTGATATGGGCCTGTGGCCACGGTGGCCTATAACCCCAGTGCAACCCCCACCCACATCAAGAACCCCCCCCCCCACCCCATCGTCATCCCCGGGGATATAAAAAGCCGGCAGCAGCAACGCCCGAGAGGAGATTCCCAAAAGTGAGCCACGGGCGAAGTTGTGTCCGTCGCCAGGGCGGATGAGTTGAGGAGATTCCCAAAAAGTGAGCCACGGGCGAAGTTGTGCCCGTCGCCAGGGCGGACGAGTTGAGGAGATTCCCAAAAAGTGAGCCACGGGCGAAGTTGTGTCCGTCGCCAGGGCGGACGAGTTGAGGAGATTCCCAAAAAGTGAGCCACGGGCGAAGTTGTGTCCGTCGCCAGGGCGGACGAGTTGAGGAGATTCCCAAAAGTGAGCCACGGGCGAAGTTGTGTCCGTCGCCAGGGCGGACGAGTTGAGGAGATTCCCAAAAAGTGAGCCACGGGCGAAGTTGTGCCCGTCGCCAGGGCGGACGAGTTGAGGAGATTCCCAAGGAAGCCGAGCAACGGGCGAGGCTTGCGCCGTCACTGGGCCGGACAGGGTGAGGAGATTGTTCGCAGACGACCGGAGAGCTCCAGGACGTGGTCGTCGCCGTGAGGCCAATAATGGTGTGTGTTGATGAATGAAAAAGTGTGTGCGTCGTCTTCTTCCGCGGGTCGGGAGGCGAGGCTCCCTATCACCCCGATCCCCACCACATACCTTCCATACCCTTCATACATTTCGCCCCGGCGGTAAAGCCAGGGAGCGCGTAAAAGAACAAAAAAATTGCACAAGGTCGGGAACCCCCCACCCGCTTGCCCTCTCTCAAAGAGGCATATATCTTATCTTTCTCGTACCAGGTGACGCAGTTTGGCTTCGCGGATTTGGCGCGGTAAAGATTCGTGAAGATTTTTTTTTATTTTTTGTACATGTTTCTTTCGGCCCAAAAAAAATTTCATCCGTTGAACCATTACAGTACAGACTTCACTCGGTAATTTATCACATAAATACAGCAACTTATGAGGAATTATGGCAGTAGGACATAATCAGCAAATGTATAATTGATCTTTACTGGATCATTATCTTGTAAATTTTGTCTCAGTTTTGGCATTATGGTGCATAATATATTTCTGTTATCCTGCAGTTTCTCTTACATAACTGAAGAAATGGAACCTGGTAACTTTCCTCTTTTTGAAGCTCGGTTCATACTGATCGAGCCTGAAGTTATGTATGTACCATCAATGGATTTGGATGATCCCAATGGATTTTACTCATTAGTTGAGAACATCATCAATGATATTGTGAAAGCTTCAGAATTAATACCAAGGATTAGTCAAGCAGATCCTGAAAAACCACATTACTTAGTAAGTTTTTGTGGAAATTGTTCATAATTAGGCAGTGCTGTGCTGTAATTGATTTTTACTGATGATTTTGATTATTACTGTGTACACTAACAAACTCTCACATTTCAAAGCACTCTTAGTCCCTAAACTTTATTGACGATGCACATAAAATATTTTAAAGCCCTCTTCAAACAATCTTGTTTGATACAGTAAAATAATTTCTCCCCATGATGTTTAATTTCCCAAAAAAGTTAACATCACAAAATCTTTTCTTTCTTGTTTTTGTTACTGATGGGTTGAATCCAGTTTTTCTCAAATCCAAATCTTAAATTCACCCTTGAATCTCATTTTGAATCCGAATCTTATTTTTACTGTTAATCCGTAATTTTTATCTAAAATCTAAACGTTACCATTTCCTTGAATCCCTAGTATAATTTCGTCTCCAAATCTTTATTTTCTCCTTAATCATATATTTTTATTTTGAATTATAATATTAATTTTACACATACTATTCAATTAAATACTCGAACTACAAGCATAAAACATTTTATTGCTTTAAGTATTTAATTTAAAAAATGAGTAATTTAACACCCCCGATCTAGCTGATTTCTCATTTTATCACAAATAATGTCAGCCGTGCTGAACAGTTTCTCTGAGTCCGCTGTTGCCGGTGGTGCTGAAGGGTACTTCCTAGCCATTTTTGGTAGTACAGTAGAGCTTCTATATAACGAGACCTTTCAGAAACCAAAAAACCACAAGCTACCACTATCGTTAACAGAAGATGTTTAAGTAATCGTTCCACAGCCAGTCCCTAAAAATTTAACTATAGTTTAACCAATATTGTGGGTGTTTTGGGTGGATGGCGAAAAGATATTATCAAGATAGCTATTAAAAATGATATTTTTACTTACTTCATTGACCTGTGGTTGAATTTACTGACCATGGCATTAAAATTCATGTTATATAATTCATGTTATTTGGAATACAGAATGTTGATTTTGCACACTTACTCCCGGACATTACTGTACTTTCTTGTGCTCCAAATGCATCCCGGCAACAAGTATTGTAGCAATATGATGGATGTCATCAGGAAAAACTTTGGAAACCAGAAAATTGTTATACCTATTGTAGAATATTCTCTTTATTTTCAATCTAAATCATTATTGTTGCATGCAAGACCACAGACAAACATTTGTAGGTTCCAAATTTAATTTCATCAAGTTACATGTCATATCTTCTACTGTAATGACTTCTAGTGCTAGCTTTGCAATCTTTTTGATAATAATGCCTTTCTGCCCTGCTACTTTTGTATTCATTAATGAAACTAAAACTGGCTTCATATGTAATGAAATACTTTTCCCAGTCATGAAGTTGATTCTCGATGTTAACTGAACTTGGAGTAACAGAAGTGGGAGAAAAACAAAAAAGTAATGGAAAGTGAACTATGAACTATGGTGAAATTCACAGTCAGTATGCGTGGAATGTTGAAAATGTACACTTGACCCATTGGGTGGAAAATGTGAAGGAAACATTTATTTTTATTATAATGCAAATAACTCGCTGCTGAGCTTAAAGCCACCGAATGCATCCACCGGGTTGCGGATGGTGTGTTGACCTCTAGATATAGAGGTTAGCTGTGAGATAAGTGAGTTTACTCGTCGAATAAGCAGTCGTGGACAAAAGCGACGGCATTCCGAGGGTTATTGGTCTATCCCTGGGTAAGTTAGGCCTCTAAATAATACAGAACCTGTGAAGATGCTGTGACTTGGTGATGGGAGGCCACCAATAATTACGATTATCATCACTCGGAGGAGAGGGCAGCAGCTCTCCTTCATATGAGTGAAGGTGGAGACCACATTGGTCAGTACAGCAACACTCATTTCACTACAGGTGTGGTTACATTTACTTTAACGGCTGTAGTACTGTGATGTGGAAGGCAAGGGGAGAGCACCACATTAATATCCTGAGGAGTCGCAGCTGCTCCACTCTTTTCTTTGTTATCAAGACGTGATGGAACCCTCTCGAGTAAAATATTCCAGAGGTAAAATAATCCCCCATTCGGATCTCCAGGTGGGGACTACCCGAGAGAGTACATCAGTCAAATGTGATAAACTTTTTAGGGTAGGAACATGGAACGTGAGATCGCTTTGGACCTGTGGAAGACTGGAGAACCTGAAGGTGGAAATGAGAAGAATGGACCTCGATGTATTAGTAATCAGCAAAATGAAGTGGCCCGAAGAAGGAGACTTGTGGAGTGGAAGCTACAGGATTATACATACGGGATCATTAAATGGTAATGCTGGAGTAGGGGTCATACTCAAAAAGAGCGCCGGGAAGCACGTGAAGAGCTTCCTGCAGTACCATGAAAGGATAATAATGGTGAAGATCGAAACTAAACCTTTAGATACCGTAGTGGTGCAGGTTTACATGCCTACGACGGACTATGGAGATGAAGAAGTGGAAGACGTCTACGAAGATATCACTGAAGTTATAAAACAGGTAAGAGGAGAAGAAAACCTAATTATTTTAGGAGACTGGAACGCTATCGTCGGCGAAGGTCAAGATGGAAGAATAACTGGAAAATACGGATTGGGAAACCGAAACGAAAGAGGAGAAAGGCTGCTGGAGTTCTGCACTCAACATAAGTTAGTGGTTGCCAACACATTGTTTAAAAATCACAACCGCAGAAGATACACATGGAAAATGCCAGGAGACAGAAGAAGATGCCAAATAGACTACATTTTAGTGAAGCAGAGATTTAGAAACCAAGTGAAGGACTGAAAAAGCTACCCTGGGGCAGAAATCGACAGTGACCATAAATTAGAGATGATGAACGCCATCTAAAGTTCAAAAATTGAAGAAAACAAAGAAAAGTATATGGCAAGTAGAAAAACCAATGGAGGCTCAACATCAGCTGGTATTTCAGAAAACAGTGGGAAACAACATAGGAGAGCACCTGTATGAGAAATCAGTGGAGGAGCATTGGGAAAACATTAATTGTGGACTACAGGAAGCCGCAAAAGAAGTTCTTGGAAGAAAAAAAGTTGCCAAGAAGAAGCCATGGATCACGGAGGAAGTCTTAGACTTGATTGAAGAAAGAAGAAAGTACAAGAATGCAAAAACTGAAGAAGGGCAGCTTTGCTACAAAAGAATAAGGAACGAAAGAAGTTGCAAAGCAAGGAAAGCTAGAGAGATGTGGATAAAGAATCTATGCGAAGATGTACAGAGCAACCTTGCACTTGGGAAGGTGGAAGCTGCCTACAGGATAGTGAGGAATCACTTCAAGGAACGGTGTGCAAGATGAAAAGCCATAAGGGACAAGAATGGAGAAATTTTGATTGAAAACGAGGACAAAGTGAAGAGATGGAAAGAATATCTGAAAGAGTTATACAACAGAAAAAATCTCAGCACAAAAGCTATTGAGAGGAAAGCGAAGTGGAAAAGGATGATATGGGTGAATCAATATTAAGATCTAAAACCATGTTCGACATGTACTCAACAGGAGAAATTCCAAGGGACTTCTAGAAAAACATCATCATTCCTATTCCCAAGAAGAAGAGAGTGGAGAAATGCGAAAATTTTAGGACTATAAGCCTGACGACACGTGCATCGAAGATACTGACCAGGATCATCTACAGAAGAATAGAACGAAAAGCAGAGGAGTTCCTGGATGAAGATCAGTTTGGATTCAGGAAAAGTAAGGGTACAAGGGAAGCAATTTTGGCCCTTAGACTGCTCATAGAGAAGAGAATGGAGAAGAACAAGCCGATGTTCATTGTATTTGTGGATTTAGAGAAGACTTTTGACAATGTGTATTGGAATTCAGTGCTTGAAATTCTGAAGGGAATTGGAGTGTCGTACAATGACCAAAGAATTATAGACAGTCTGTACAAAAACCAAGTAGCTGTGATTAAATCTGTACCCAGCTGTGAAGAAGCAAGAATAAGGAAAGGAGTGAGACAAGGCTGTGCACCCTCCCATAGTTTTTAATGTTTACATCAAGAGAGACATCAATGATATCAAAGAGAAGTCTTCTGGAGTGTTTATCCACGGAGAAAAAATAAGCATGCTGGGATTCGCTGATGACATTAGCACTCATAGCAGAGACAGAGAGGGATCTGAACAAGATTCTAGTAACCATGGAAAGGACAATGGCCAGATATTGGTGTGCAGCAAGAAAGGAGAGACCAAAACCAATGTCAATTCTAGGAAAACAAAAACTTGAAGAGGTGAAGGAGTTCTGTTACCTAGGAAGCCGAGTAACCAACGATGGACGGAGCAAGAAAGAAATAGTAAGTAGAATAGCACAGGCAATGAAGGCATTCTATCAAAAGAAGAATCTACTTACAGCTGGAAATACAAGCATAGAAGTAAGAAGAAACAGTTTATCAGAATGTACATCTGGAGCATGATTCTTTACCTCACGAGGTAAAGAAACATGCTCCATGTGAGGCATGGACGATGAGAGCAGCGGAGAAGAAAAGGGTGGAAGCATTTGAAATGTGGTGCTACAGAAGAATGGTGAAGATTAAATCGATCAACCAAGTAAGTAACGAGAAAGTCCTAAGAAGAGTAGGAGAAAAGAGAAGTCTGCTGAAAACTCTAAAAAGAAGAAGGGACAACTTAATTTGCCATATCTTGAGACATGATGGCCTGATGAAGACCATTGGCGAGGGAAAAGTGAACGAGAAAATTGGGAAAGGCAGGCCTCGTATGAGATACATGGAACAGGTTGTAAAGGATGTAAAAGAGAAGAATTATGTTACAATGAAAAGGTTGGCCGATAGAAGAATCAAGTGGAAAGCTGCATCAAACCAATCCTAGGATTGTTGACCAATGATGATGATGATGAATGCAAATAACAGACTGCACAAGCTTGTCCACACGAAATATGCTGCATATGTTTCCAGTTGTCTCTTTTGGGATCAACTGTGTATGAAACTTTGTTGTCCATACTTTCACATCAAATAGAGGCCACATCATCAAGGTTAAAATAATGAACAGAAGTCTCAGCTATTTATGGGGGAGACATGCCCCCTCCCTTACCATTCTTAGCCTTATTTGGTTTTGTTTCTCATTGACAATATCCCCACTCACGTCAGAAGGTGATGACTTAGCCTGAACCCCAGGTGTTTTGGAGGACTTTCCCTCAGGTGGTGGACGAAAGATTCTATTTCATGTGGAGATGAGTTAAATCACATTGTCATGGTTGAAGTTCCATGGACTTTTCTCTATTTTAACCGCCTCCTGTATCAATCTTGGGTAATAGAGAGGTTCCTTTGCTATACCCGGTAAAATTTATGCACTCCACCTGGACCTCCGGAGGATGCATGTTCTGCAATAGTGAATTCCTTTATGCTCCCGTGGATGATTAATCTGCAGTGCTTTTTCAGCCTTCATGATACAGAGTGCCCTGTTATGCCACAGAGCACCATTGGGAAAACAAGGCTCTCAAATCCATGCTTTTGATTTTTATCACGTGGTGAAGTTGAATTGAATGAACTCTTTTAAGTGACTCTGATTTGTTAGGATTCAGATTCGAGGTGAAACTCAATGGATTTGAGTATTCCTAGATTCAAGGAAAAAGGCATTCGAGGGATTCAAAGATTCGAATGTCCTATCCGTAGTTTTTATAGTTTACCATTTTTGTTTTACGTAAATTCCCTTGGCGTGACTGGTTTCAGTCGAATAATGATACCTTCATTTTAAAAAATGGCTATTTTTAATAATATACTTTAATGTATAATATATTTCACATTCTTGACTTGCTATCTATATTAACAAAAAAAATGAATGATGACAAATTGTGATTATGATAAAAATGATTTTAGACTCAGTGTGAATCCCATTTGCAATGTAAGTTCATAATTTTGCAATTATTATGTTTTAATACCCAGAGTCATTCTTTTAAGTAAAATCTATAAATTATTTACAACATTTTTGGCTGTTATAAGAAGCTATTTATGGTTTTTGTGATCATATCTTTTGTGTAGTATTATTTTTTATGTGAATGTTGTGTGTTTAAAATAAACTATTAATAGGAATGTTAAATCTAGTTATTTTACTTTGTGTAGGTTGATGCAGAGAACAGCTTACTGGCGACAGAAATAAGGGCTGACATTCTCATAAGGACATCTGAGGTTGCCAAGGAGGTTTGTAATTTTTAGTTATCATATTTTTGGTAAAATATTGTCACTCTCGCAGACTAATGCATTTAGACTGTAATGTAGTGCTAATTTAAGGTTTCTGGTTATTGAAATTAGCTTTAATCATTCCTGGTATTCTGCAGTTCATAAATATTTTCTGGTGGATACATTTATTGCTAACAACTTAATAATGGATGAACTCTAGGATGTTTAAACTGGTTGTGGGGAGAACTGTTTTTGCAGTTTTCGATGAATTTGAATAATCTTGGAAAGATCTGAATGTATTCATTTACAATATTTTTGCTTATGATGTAATTCAGTGAAGGATGAAGGTGCTGCTAATTGATTTGATTATTTGTGTTTGCCTGCAATGTATTTTAAATATAAAGTACCTACACACTCTAATTCTTCTTCAACATGTATCAGATGATTATTACTTAAAAGATTGGGCATATATAGCAACAGGGTGGTAGGTGGAGGAAATCAAAAGTGTAACTGGGAATTTACCTAGATATAAATAACAATTTGAGGGTATTTTAGCAATTGTACCACACAATTATGTACCTACAGGAATAAGGTCTGTTTTATTGTTGTGGATGTTGGTTTTGTTACACAACTGACACAAAAATTTTATATTGATATGGTTCTTCTCTGGTATGTAAAAAATGATCATAAAATTTATGCACTTTGTTTACAGTAAGTTTCACCATGAAATTCATGGGAAAACCCTTGAAACTTGATGGTCAATGCTAGCTGCTAAATGATGTTGCTTTTCATTTTTTTTGGAAGGGTGTATCCTAAAACCATGATTTTTTTATGACCTTGCAAACTAGGTAGTCTCTCTCACTGACTTTTTTGCAATCATTGATAATGTGTTATTGATATAAAGTACCTACATTGCATATTTGATGTTAATTCATTAGGCACTCTTGAAATACATATATTTTTTAAAAGAGTGATATAAATTAACAAAATGATTAAATAACTGTGACAATTAATCACAAAATTAACACAAGTAACATTATGATATACCTAGGTAACACAAGATTCAGTTTTGTAATTAGAAATGCATTTTAAAAGTCAACAGCAACTTTTATAAAATTAGAGGAATTCAAAACCTCAGTGGAATCAGGATTTAAGCAACCTAAATACAAACATAAATGGAAGTCTTCTCAGGCAAATAATCTGTAATATAGTTTATTACTTTCATGTACGTACTTTTCTTCATGATTAGAAAATCAAGTAATCACTAGTTTTCAAGTACTTCCTTGGTGCTAGACTAAAATATCCAAATTGGAAGCCAAATGTTCAACTTTTAAGATTTCACCTGCTTCTTCAATGCACGGAATAAGCCCTGAACTCAGTTTTACATTTTCCATCTACCTATCACTGCATAGGTTAAAGTAACAACACCATTGTCAGTAAATACAATTATATCCTCACTTGTACCTATACTTGTGATTAGGTGCATAATTATTGCTCACTCATGAAATAATAATTTATCCAGAGATTTGTAGTACATACATGGACACTCAAATATGGGACACATCAAAGGGAAATTTAAATTTTAAAATTTCATATAGTATTCATTTACAGAGTAAGAAAATACAATAAACCACTATAAAAATGAACAAAGTGACTACACTAAAAAAAATGTAACAGTTAAACTCAAAAGTGGTAAATTTTTCTTATACTTTAGGAAATACTCAACTACTGGCCAATCCAAAAGAATGTAGACTCTAGTATTGGCTTTATTTCTCAAAAATGGATGGAGGGATTTTTGTACTAGGCATATCAGCATGTGGATAATTTAGTTCCCCATTTAATGCTATTGTTTTGCAGTGAGACTGAAAAATGATGAGTTGTACTTTTGTCATGATGCCCATGAAATTACAAATGCTTAACGTTACCTGTATTCATTATTTTGTTAAATTTATGAACAATTTTCTCTGTATATGTACATGACTAGGGCACATGCAACGAACACAATCATCCTCCTTTTGAAATTTCCCTTGTAATCAATTAATACCATAAAAATTAACATACTAGGATATTTTATATTGAATTTTATATTTTTTGAAAATGACTGTGGAGCAAACGCCACCTAACTTGAACTTAAATTGTGTGGCATTTCAGCCTTTGCTCTACATTCATTTGTGAAATAAATAAGAGTTAATGAAAAAGCAGGTGGTAGACAAATTGGATTGGAAAGGTTTAATCAATATATCTTCTTGGTCTTGCTAAAATTAGGAAACATTTTTCTTTTGTTTTAAGTGGGTTCAATATTTTTACTATTTTAAAAACTTTACTACTTTTATTACTTGTTATTATTCTGGACAGGCCATGGAATATTTATCAACATTTGATAATTATGCATACTTGTGGCTTGATGACCGCCAAATCTTTCTTCAACAATTCCTCATTTATGGTCGTCAATTGACTCCAGATGAGCTTGATCTTGTTACTTATGATCCAACAAACATAAAAGAAAGTCCTCCAACATTGGAACAGTTCAAAGACCAGGTAAGAACCAATTACCTTTAAGTGTATTCAAAAGCTGTTGAAATGTAATTTTTCTGTGCTTTTTTGTCATTAGTTTATGAATCATATACTTTTCAGAATATACAGATTGGGAATTGTTAAATAAATTCTTTCTTGTCATAATAGTTTTACCATAGTATTTGTAGAATTACTTATCACAGAGGTCCCATGTAGCACAGACGGTTGGGCCAACGTTGGGGAATGGTGAGCTGCAACGGTTGGACAACCGTTTTTCATGTCCGTTTTGCCAACCGTTATCCAACTGTAATGATCCAACTGTTCCCCATCCATTGGCCCAACTGTTCCAGGACGAAACAAAATTGAAAAAAAGGGAAATCATCGAAGTTCTCCCTTAATGAATGATCACTAGCTATAACTCACATGCTACAGTCATGCCTACCTAACAACCTAAACTTGACTCCTGTGTATCCTATCATCCCTTGATTTATGACAATCCTTCATCACTTGTTCCCTATATCTCATACAAGGCCTTCCTTTGCTGTGCTTCCTGTCCACTTGTCCTTCAACAATTGTCTTCATCATACCATCTTCTTCCCAAGGTATTCAGAAGACTTCTCTTTTCTCCCACTCCTCTTAGGACTTTTTCATTTGTCACTCGGTCGATCCATTTTATCTTCATCATTCTTCTGTAGCACCATATTTCAAATGCTTCATCCCTTTTCTCCTCCGCTGCTGTCATCGTCCATGCCTCACCGCCGTAAAGAAACATGCTCCATATGTACGTTTTGATGAATTGCTTCCTTACTTCTACGCTTTTATTTCCAGAAGTAACTAGATTCCTCTTTTGATGGAATGCCCTCTTTGCCTGGGCTATTCTATTGACTATTCTTTCTTGTTTCATCCACAGGGCTGCTACCAAGTCACTTTTTGTCACCTTTAGAAACTTTTTTCAAATAGGGTCACTTAAATTTACTATTTTACTGCGGAGGTTGCTAATAGTCACTTTTTCGTCGTAAATATCAGTTGGTCGTATTTTAATTCCACTGTGATTGCACAAAACAGCTCTGCGACCCTGTAGGGTATTCGTTGTAAGCACTCTTAAGTGCCACTGGTGCAGGGGAGGAGGAATAGGCCCGTTACAAACTAGGCGAATTTTACCGACATGGCTTTTTTGCCGACGCTGTCGATCCAGTAATGATGTGAAGAAAACAATGCGAGCCTACATTCTAGGCTGTAGAAAAATCAATCGGTAGATTTGCTGCCAAGGTGGGTCGTACTGCCACTACTTTGAGCGGTAGTTTTACTGCCACAAATCAGTCAATGGCTCACGTTACCAAACGGAGACTTGAACATTAGGGCGGATTTTCTATCGCGTGGAAGCATCCTAGACATCCTTGAGTTTTTTGTGGTGTGCCCAATTTTGGAAGTTCAGCTTCAACCTTTCATGAAAAATTTCAAAAATACTTAATACTGTGTGCAATTATAATTTTTTCCTTCCAGTTGATTTTTTATTGGGTATTACTACAGCAAGTTCTTTGCCCTGTGATTATTTTTATCTTGCTCTTTTTGTATCCCCCTGTCATTTTCTTTTTAAACTTTAAATGATGGATTTGCTTTGCAGATTGATGTATTTGAAAACCTTTATCTTGAAATAGAAAAGCTGAACCCCATCAAAGTATTTCATAATTGGTTTCAAGTGGATATTGGTCCCTTTAAACAGTCTCTCCTCAACACCGTAAGAAAATGGGGAAATTTGTTCAAACAGCATTTGGTTGATCATGTGACCAACAGGTTTGTAAATCTGCATCATTGGATTATTTATTTATATTTATATAATAATAACATCTTTATACAAGTTCTCGATGAGCAAGGATAAAACACAGGCACAAAAAATAGATAAAGGACACAATTGCTTGGAACTGTTTCGGTGTGTCAAGCGCCTTCTTCAGCCAAGAGACAACTGATGGTTTTGAGGCGTGCATGGAAGGGGTCGAGAGTGGGGAGGGGAGAGGGGTAAAGGAAAATGGAAAATGGTGGAGGGCTAGTGAGAAATGTTAATTCCAGGAGGTCTGAATGCTATTAAAGCCTAAATGTTTCAACCTTTTCTGTTGAAGTTATTGGATTTATAATTCGCTAAGGGGGGTGATTTGTAAGTCATTAAGCAGGGACTACCTGCCTGCCAATTTTCATCAACATCCTAACATCAAACTAGCATCGGACACTCCCTTCGTATATTTTTAGACTGCCTTGAAAAAAATGATATCGATCAAACCAACTCAATTGAATACTAAGCTGTAATATATTAAATTACCCTCTAGAATGTTATATAATCTGATTAAAGCTGATGTGTATTGTAAAAGTTGATATTTTCTTTTAAGATCGTAATATATGAGTACAATTATTTCAAACATTCGACTTCGTTATGGTGCCATTCACAACTGTGCATGGTTCAAATTAGCTGGGATTTTTCTGTTGAACTCACCTCTTCCATAATGGATATAAGTTTTTTGTATGTTTTGAGATCCAATTTTCCTTTAAACATGTCTCTTTAAGCTTTGCTATTATTAAAAAAATGGCAGCCTAAAATTTTATTGAAAGAGAAAAGTTCTTAACTTTGAAATCACAGAGTTTCATATCATTTAATGCTAAATAACTGAAGATTCACCATAATTACAATGTTTTATTTTTTAGTTTGACAGAGTTATCAGAATTTATTACTGCTGCTGATGAAAATCTGCTGCAACCAGTAGCTGAGGGAGACTATGATACGTTAGTTACAATCATGAATTATTTACGTCAAGTAAAGGTAAGATAATTTTGGTTTATTCATTCTCAATTTTCATATTTTCCCAAAGCTAATGCTAGTTATTGCTCAAATACAATTTTTAAATGTGTAAAATTACAAAGAAGAAGTTGATATCTTGGCTATTTATAGGGGAGACAATGCCCTTCCGTCCCATCATTAGCCTTATTTGGTTTTGTTTCTCATTGGCTATTTCCCCACTTACATTAGAAGGTGATGACTGAGCCTGGACCCTGGGTATTTTGAAACACTATCCCTTAGGTGGTGGATGAAAGTCTTCCATAGGTGATGAAAATAATGCCATTGTCATGGTTGAAGTTCCATGGACATTTCTTGATTTCCACTACCTCCCATTCCAATCTTGGGTAGTTGCAAGGTTCTTTTGCTTTACTCGTGTCTTTTCCATTAAAATATTATGTTCTCTGCCTGGACCTCTGGAGGCTGCATGTTCTGTGATGGCGGATTCCTTTATGCCCACTGTCCCTAGTTATTTGTAATAAAATCAGTAGCTTATAAACATATTTTCCATCTTGGCTGAAATAAGTGCCATTTTCCCATAATTCTTCACATTTACTTAACTCTCAAAGCATCCTTCTCCCACTATTGTTACCTTCTTTAAACTTCTCCATCTACCTGTATGATAGAATCCCTTTATCCATGGTCTGTGTCTGCTGGTTCAGTTTTCTACAGTTCAATCTGCTCTTCTTAAGTCATTTATCTCATATTGTTGTATTAAAGCATTATATAATTCTTATATGTATCAACTTATGTATTGTCCCACTTAAAAACTAGCTAGAGAAATTCTTCCTATTACTCAGTAGTAGCGGTTTGATTGGGTTTTAGGTACACAAATGGCTAGGGTTTGAACAGTGTGTGTGATCACACCATTTTCAGACAAGCGTATCATCCATGCCCTGGGTGAGATTCAAATCTATGACCTTAAGGTTAATCAGCCGGTGTGTTGCCACCCTGGCTATTGTGACCAGCCTTAAGAAGTCCAGTCCTTGAAATCAAGTTGATGATCATTTGAGAACCCTCCTTCATAATCCTGTGTGTGAAAGCTATATAAACTCGAACTAGTTAGAATCCCTTTGCCTCATGAAAGGGAAGATTTAGCCTGCAGAGCACTTCCAAAGATTTATGAAGGGAGAGTGGTACATGGTTTGAATGAGCTTCATGATGACTAAGAGCATTTTAGCAGATAAATGACCATTTTAGCACCAGCTACTGTTTATGGCAGAATGGGATTTGAGTCACCAGAGATCAGTCAGACTAATAAAAAAAGGGCATAAATTTGTTGAGCAACTGTTTCCTAGTTGACTTTTCAAAAATAGGTTGTTGGGTCTGTGTAATGTGATTGGCTACAGCTTTAGAATGCTGGAGGGGAATATTAGTTTGCATCCCCCTGTGACCTTTCTGCATTGTTAATATTTTTTTGAAGGATAGGAAAAAGAATTATGTAACAATAATTTATGGTAACTTCAATCAAAGTAATATGTATGTATCTGTTTTCCAGGAGCGAGTTGCAGCTGCTGATGACCCATTTGAGCCATTGAGAGAAACCATTAACTTGTTGAAGACTTATGATCAAGAGCTACCAGAAGAAGTTGACTTGCTATTGCAGGTGTGAAATTTTGCTTTTCTTAATGATAAGAAAACTTCTGGTTTGATAAACCCAGGCAATTTGGTGAATTAATGATTTTTTAAAACAAAATAATTAGCATATTATCTAATGGTCACAATGATTCATTACCTGTTGACTCTTGTTAGCACATTTATGAAGAGACCCAAAATCTGAATGTGGCAATGAGGAAAATGTGCAAAATAGGATAAGTTGACGATACATTTGTGAGTGATACATTTGTCCAAGGAAATGATATGCTTGAATTTCATTTAGTGAGCCCAGGCCTAAGTTCTCCTGTGTGTAATTTGGCCTGTCATTGACTCAGTATGGCTCTCCAATTCTCAGAATGCCGGTTTAAGCCCACAGTCTGATTTCTGTCATCCCTATTGAGGTAGAAATAGGTATGATAGGCTCCAGTCCAATTGGATTGTGCTTGGATCCTGCCTTTTCCCAGAAGGATTAGGAACTTCCTTGGTGTGCCACAGCTGTAGACCCCTGCTCCCACTCTTCCTTCTTTCCTGGAGCCATCTGCATACCATTGGCCCCCATATGAAGTTCTTTCCCCTCTTTTCCAACCCACTGTTCCCTATCAGGGAAGCGGGTCTTGAAATGAAGGAGTGCTTGGTTGAACCTTGCTATCAATCCGTCACTCCCCATCTCAAGGATGGGGCTGGGCCAAACTATGATTGCATATGTTTCGTGGTCTGTTAAATATCCCAGCCTCTTTTATAGCATACACGCAGGTCAGAAGTGCATATACGTCTGCCTGGAGCACGGTAGCATATTTCCCGAGAGGGATTGAGTGCTACAGCTGTAAACCCCTGGTCCCGCTCTACCTTCTTTCCTGGAGCCATCTGCATACCATTGGCCCCCATATGAAGTTCTTTCCCCTCTTTTCCAACTCACTGTTCCCTATCTGGGAAGCGGGTCTTGAAATAAAGGAGTGCTTGGTTGAACCTTGCTATCATTCTGTCACTCTGACATCATGAGCTCACTCCAAACTTGTCTACGACCAAAAGAGCTTCCTTTGTCATACCACTGTCCCACACATTTGAGATGATAAGCCACTCTCCTTGCCTGAACCTCTGCCTTCACATAAAGTGGGAAGAAATTCAGTAGAGTTTCTAGCATCAAGGTTGGGATTGTTCTTATTGCCCCTGAAATGTCCATGCAGGCCATTCTTTGAAGGTGGTTAAGACTATTCCTGGCAGTTTTCTGCCAGGCCCCTTTCTACCAACCTATAGTGCAGCGCATAAAACTAGGTTTAACGACTGCTGCATAAATCTAGCTAATGGCTTTTGGCTGAAGTCCCCGTGTTTTTCCAAGGGCCTTCCTATACATCCTTAAAGAGGCCCAGGATTTCCTTGCTACTGCCTCAAGATGCAGTCCCCAGTGAAGTTTAAATTCCAAGGTACTTAACACGTTCAACGTGGCACTATTTCTTTTTTGTTTTGCTGGTGGCTGAATTTTTTTTTATTTTCTCAATTTATAACTGCTAAGAACAATAATTCAATCAACTAAAATACTGTAAAATAAAAACTAAACATTGAAAATAAATTTTTATTTTAGACGATGATGGTCGTTAGCTGCCACCAGTTTGCACCACTCGGGTGTTGCATTTGGTAATATACTCTCCCCTACAGTCTGTTTCAAAGTGTCAAAGACTCTGCATTAACATTTTGTATAACAATATAATATTGTGAGTAAATAACTGACTTATGCCATATACTTAGTTTGTTAACTTAGAGATTTTTGAAGTATACACAATAGAATCCCGATAATAAGAGGTCAGCGGGACCAGAAAATCGGCACTTCCTAATTTCGAACATTTTCAATAGACAATAAAAAAATTTTCTTTGTTTTCTCAAACTATTGTTGTCTTCGGGAACATTGTATAACGTTTTTTGGTCATTGTTCGTGAAAGCATTCTTAAAAGATGCCTTTGTGTCATACACTGTAATGCATATCTAAAAAGATCGTAAAATAAATACCTACTTGTATTTCCCAAGTAAATGGTTTAAAGTTGGTGATTGTAGTTATGACAAAATTTTGTCTCAGTATCAAAAACATGTATAAAACAAAAGCTAAAGATTTTGTAATAAGAATTTTATATTCGGAATCCGCAGTCAGTAGAGATGGGCAACTGGTATGGATGCTAAAAATAGACATTTGCTTCTAACATCTACACAGTTATCATGGCAGCTGGCCGAACCACATTTTAGTTGCCCTCTATCGCCCAATCATGCCTAAAAAAAGCACGGAACTAAGCCCATTTCCGGAAAAAAAATCATTCACAGGTTATTATTTGTGGTCTCTTTTGTATTGTCAGCTGAATAAATGATCTTGAGAGGAAATATTGTTTCTTTTCAACTACTAAGACCTTGATGACAAATGGGGCATGATTCGGCATATTTTTCACAGCGTCTCCTCAAGGATTATATGACGGCCGGGGAGTTTGGGTTTACGGTGCGTGGAGGGAAAAGGGTCTGGTTGTGGACAGGGAAGGTCCCAGGTGCGGGCTTATCTTTATTTGTCTTGCTAAACTTGAATAGGGGGAAGGGAGAAGTAGGGAGGGGATGGGGGATGGTGCCGCGGAACGTCTGTGACGTTCCTTCCTCTTCTTCTGGGCAACCCTGGGTGTCACGTTCAAGTGGCTGATTGGAACTGCTTTGGGTGCTGAGTGGAATGGGGAGGGTCAGGTATGCGGCGTCCTTTGGGTGTGGGGAAGGGAAGGGGATGGTCTAGACCATTGAGGTATATGGAGAGGGCATGACGTCATGAAGTTGAAGCCAGGAGATCGGAACGTCCGCCATATTGGTCATCCCCATTCTCCCCTAGCTTTCTGTTGGATTACAATGGAGTTGTGGTTGCATTGGCGACTATCAAGCAAAAATAATTTCCTTCCCTCGGAAATTTAAGGTGAATAAGCCTTGAATTGTATTTAAGGTGTAATAAGTTATCGTTTCCACTCTACGTAACAAAAGGTTTTCCTTAGGAATATTAATTATTATTAATTTGTTCTCAGATGGTGTTCTGCACTGCATTTCGGTGCAGTAGTCACAGCGATCACCTAAAACGATAGGCGAGCTGCCAAAGTTTGTAATTTTATCTAAAATTGTAATTGAATACTTTTCCAATCTTGATAGAGCCTGTTATAGTTAATATTCAGCAACTTGGTCATGTTTGTGTATTCGCAAAGGCTTAAACGATGATATTTTTTAAATATACAGTGTGTCCCATTGAACGTGTGTCATTTTTGACCTGTAATTTTAGACACTTCCTTTCGAGCCACATGGATGAAATTTGGTACCTGGCTAGACAAAGGTTGTACGTTATGTTGAGTCGAAACAAAATATTAAAAATATGACCTTTTGACCACAGAAATAGGGTCCAACCTAAAATTCAAATTTTGGCTAATGGGCTTTCAATGTTGAAATGTTCAAAATACAATAAAGACAGAATTATTTTGCGAAACTTTCAAATAATAGGTTTTTTGGCACAAAAACACATACAATGGCACCTTTTTAAACCTATGATTCGACAGGTTTGTATCCTCATTTCACATTTTGTAACCACTGTGACCTTTGACCCCTGAGTAACCCTTGAAGGTCAAGGGATAAAAAGAGGGATCTGAAGACCTTAAATTCGACCTTGGCACCTTTTTAAACCTATGATTTGACAGGTTTGTAGGGGTAATTCATTTTTTGTAACCCTGTGACCTTGACTGTGCCCTTCTAGGGGTCACGGATGCAATTTTCGAACTCCAAAGTTCTTCCAACATGTTCTTCGGGCCCAAAAACATAGTAGTTGTAAGTTTTTCTGTATTTTTGTATTTAGAATATTTTAACATTGAAAGCCCATAAGGCAAAATTTGGATTTTAGGTTGGACCCTATTTCTGGGGTCAAAAGGTCATATTTTTAAAATTTTGCTTTGACTCGACATAACTTACAACCTTTTTCTAGCCCAGTACCAAATTTCATCCATGTGGCTTAAAAGAAAGTGTCTAAAATTAGAGGTCAAAAGTGATACACGATCAACGGGACACTCTGTGCATTGCGAATGCGGTCGTATAGTTTTTTGCCGAGCCATTTCTGGGTTTATGTCTGATACGCACCCCATCACCAAGATGCAAGGTGATTTTAATGATTGTAAGAGTTTTGAAACACCACTGAAATGATTTCATGAATTGACTCATAATAAGGTCGTATCTCCATTATTTAATACTTTAGTAAGAAATGAGCACATACGGAAAATAATTCTAGGTATATTTGTGAGTACCGTATTTCTTAAGTAATTTGAGTACAACTCTGGCAATGTCACTCAATGTGCTGTAAATATATATTAAGTTTGCATTTTGAAGAAGGAAACATATGATCCCTTTAAGAGGATTATCAATGGAAAACATCGTAAAAATGCAAAATTAGTGCGTCATCCCATAAGAGCAATGGTAAATCGGGGAAGACCAAGATGGCGGACAGGCCACGCCCACGTTACAGATTCAAGCATTGGCCAGCATGGGAAGTGCCCTCTCCATATGCCTCAATGGTCTAGACATGTCAGAGTGTGAGAGAAGGGGTTGAAGACCCACCCGTAAACAAAGGATGCTGCATCCCCGTCACTCCCCGTTTCACTCAGCACCCGATGTGGTTCGAATCAGCCACCGGCAGTCACCCCTCAGGGCATGACCACCGAGAAGAGGCCGACCACCCTCTTCTCCGTGGTCGTACCCAGGGTTGCCCAGAAGAAGAGGAAGGAATGACACAGGCATTCCATAATGCCATCCACCTACCCCTCACCCCCTCCAGCTTGGCAAGACATATGTCCATAACTGGGGTCTTATCTCTCACAACCAAACCCTTTTCCCCTAATGCACCATAAATCCAAACTCCCCAACCATCATAATCCTTACCCCCACCAACACAACCTTCCCAGATTTCCTAACTGCATCACCCATCACTCACCCCGTCCGTGCTACAAGATTTTGGTGTGGACAGCCCCTTCACAGGGAGCTGAGCTAGGAGTGCTAGACTTTTTAAAACTAAATTTAAACCAAATAAATAATCCCTTTTGCTGCATTTTTCGTTTTCAGCACATTGCTCTATGAAATGTCATTTAAACACTGAAAAATAACAGTATAAAATTTAAGCTTCACATGGCACTACTGCGAGTCATTTTGTAAAATTTCCTATTTCTGCATATAGGTGACAGCACAGGTCCTTCCAATGCTTATTCTCAGAAGAAGAGACTTCAGTGGATAAGAGCGTGCTAAAAACATGTTTTTTTGAGACCGTGATGAAAAGTTGATCAGTGCATTCCAGTAGAAAAAAAATTTAAGCGACTTTTTTCGATTTCCACAGCGAAAGGGTTTAAGGACGAGGTAGGGTTCACGGAGAAATTGAACTACCATAATTCCAGGTGCATGGCTGTGTGCATAGTATGTGCTGTCACACGTAAATTTGAATCAAAAGAGTACAGTGTACATTATGGAAATGCTGGTAACAGTTAAAACAAAAAATAACTCCATAGGATAAATATTGGCATTAACTACGATTTCCACATTACTCAATTGAGTATTGACGGGAGAGACTGGCATATGTGGGAGATGAATGCACTACTATTCACGCATTTCACTTTTGATACACCACAATCAGCATCACTGATTTGTTTAGTGCCTACGCTGGCAAAAATGGTTCTGCTGAAGTAGTTTTTCACTGAGATTCGTAAAAACGAATTCCATTTGTTCCTGGGGATGGGGCCCGAAATTCGTAATTTCGGAAAAATCACATTTTCGAAACTTAGTATTTCCGAATATTGCTAGAGGCTTTTTGTTGGGATCAGCAGTTTTGCTTCGTGTAATCGAAACTTTGTATTATCATGCTATTAGTGAGAGTCTACTGTATTTACAAAGCGTATTGTAGGTATTTGGAGTTGGAATTGGAAATGTCTTTTATGTATCCCGGTCATTCAGTCTTTCATCAGATTCTAGCTGTGAGAGTGTTTATGGACTGAGTGGTTCCCATATTATGTTAAAAGAGGGAGAGGCATTAAATTGGCTCAAAAATTTATGTTTTAATTTGGTTTTTTTACATCAATTTTGAGAGATATTTTCATGGAACATAATGCTTTTACTTTATTATAATTTAAAAGGGAATGAGTAATAACTCAAATAAATAGTGTAAAGCTTTTACATGATGGTATGCAAGTTTCTAAGTAACAAAAAGTGCCTAATTATTTAAAATAAATATACTTAGGAGAGGTGGAGAATTTTGCTCTGAGACTCAGGATTTGTTTTCCTCTTTATGTCTTGTTTATACTTTCGTAAGAACAATGACCAGATGTCATCTGAAGATCAATAAAAAGAAAACTAAGGTATTGGTATGCAGTAGGAGAAAGGAAGCCAGGACCAATGTTAAACTAGGAAAACAAAAAATTAAGAGGGGGAAGAGTGATGGACGATGGAGAACCAGCGATGGACGAAGTAAAAGAGAAATTGCCAGTAGAATTGCCCAAGCGAAAAGGGCATTTTTCCAGAAGAAGATCCTGCTTGCAACTGCAAATACAAGCGTGGAAGTGAGGAAACATTTCATTACAAACATACACCTGGAGCATTCTACTAAATGGCAGCAAAGCATGGACAATAACAGCAGCAGAGAAGTCCAGGCTGGAAGTATTTGAAATGTGATGCTACCGAAGAATGATGAAGATAAAATGGATCGATAGAGTGACAAACGAAGAAGTCTCAAGAAGAGTGGGAGAGAAGAGATGTCTTCTGAAAACCTTAAAAAGAAGACAGGACAACTTAATAGGCCACATCTTATGACACAATGGCCAAATGAAGACAATCGTGAAGAGGTTGGCAGATAGAAGAATTGAGTGGAGGGCTGCGTCAAACCAATCCTAGGATTGTTGACCGATGATGATGATATACTTTTGTGTATCATGATTATTTTAATTTTTCTATATAGGTCCTATTTTACTGGGTTTGATTGGTAGTGCATGTAGATTTATTGTTGCGCAATTCAATTTTGTATTTCTTTGTTTATCCTTAAACTGACTTTGTTATTTAAACTTTACGCTTTATAAGCCTTGAATGGGAATAATGGTAGCTAAGAAAACTGTGGTATCTAGAATTTTATGACATTGCTATCAAATTTTAATTTTAAGTAAATTGCTTCCAGTAATATGACATATCACTTTGAATGTATACAATAATATTGAATGTATAATGGGATTTAGAGTCCCTAGACAAAAGCCATGTTCTCCAGCTTGTACACCATTGTTTATTAACAAAATTCTGTATTTAGAATTCACAATAACTCACCAAATCAACCTTTCAGACTCTGCCAGAAAAATGGCTGAACACCAAGAAAATTGCTATTTCTGTCAAATCCCAAGTTGCACCTTTGCAAGCTATTGAAGTTGGTCATATCAGGAAGAAGATTATGTCTTTTGATCTGAGGCAGCAGAAGTTCCGTGAAGTATATAAAAAATCAGAAATATTTAAGTAAGTATATATGCTTATTAAGAATATTATTTGTTGAATTGCTAAATTTCTTTTTGGAAGTTATTCCAAAAAAATTGGATTTTTATAAGTGTCAGCAATTTATCTAATATCTAGCAGTGGATCGGAAAGCCAAAGGTCCGTGGTTCGATTCCCAGTCCAGGTGAATATTTTTGCATGGCAATTAATGTGAATTTCACCACTGTTCACGCGGCAGGCTTGGAATTTCCTACATTTACCGCCAAGCGTGGCTTTAGCGCTGATTGGGGTTCATCTTTGATTGTGGCTTCTTTGAAGCCCTTTCTCCCTTGCGTTGCCATCCTTGATGGACCGCAAGGGCTCAACATCTAGCACCTTGAACCTCGGTAAAATTGCCATGTGAATTAGAGATCCTAGGTAGTGTAGTGGTCTGCGCAGAGGCCTGGAAAGCCAAAGGTCCGTGGTTCGATTCCCGGTCCAGGTGATTTTTTCGCATGGCTATTAATGTGAATTTTACCGCCGTTCACACGGCAGGCTTGGAACTTCCTACATTTACCGCCAAGCGCGGCTTTAGCACTGATTGGGGTTCACCTTTGGTCGTGGCTTCCTTGAAGCCCTTTCTCCCTTGTGTTGCCATCCTTGATGGACCGCAAGGGCTCAACATCTAGCACCTTGAACCTCGGTAAAATTGCCATGTGAATTAGGGATCCTGGGTAGCGTAGTGGTCTGCGCAGTGGCCCGGAAAGCCAAAGGTCAGTGGTTCGATTCCTGGTCCAGGTGAATTTTTTTGCATGGAAATTAATGTGAACCTAGAATTTCAGTTAAGGTTCAAATGCATTTTTTTGTAATATGTTAATATAAAGAATGGAAGATGTTTATGAATCTATAATTGTGCAGCTAGAACTCACCATCTTGTAGATGGTCGGAATCGAAGGGGCTATTGAGACCATTGCAGCTCAAGTCCATGAGAGGTGCCAGCCTTTCAAGTATTGGATTCCTTAATATAGCCACTGGATCTCCACCACCAGTCTTTATAATTTCCCTCCTTTCTGCTGAAGCTGCCTTCCTGGCGTTCTTCTTGAGGCTTTCATATTTTGTCCTAAGTTGCGTGAAGGAATTGTGCATTGTAACTGAAGCGTTGAACATGACTTCAATTGGCTTCCAAGCACTTTCCTGATTTTTAAACGTCATTCGATGTAAGATGCATTATCAATTTGCACTGATGAATGTGAATTCATAGTTAAATTATTCTTAATTTGCATGCGATCTTACCTTTTCCTTCCATGTCACTGCTTTAGTCTTCTTGTTTTCAATAATGGCCTTGAAATGGAATACCAAGTCAGTGAGCTTCAACGTGTCCTCCTCACTAAAATTAGGCACTTTTCTTGACATTCTGATGCCTATATGCCAATTATAGCAAATAGTAACGATATTTTTCAATTTATTGACACATAACTATGTGACAATTCAATTATTAAAATAAAATGAACAAACTATTTATAATCCTACATCAAATGTATTGTACAAGTTAGTTATTAATAAATTAACAAGATTAAACCTGCCACTAAGAATCTATGGTACCTACTCTGGCATTTAAATGATTTTTAAAACAATATAATTTAAAAAATGCTATACAGACCTAGATTACTTGCGATTAAAATGCTATCACACACAATGTCCAGCTTCTTTCTTGGCCATTGCTAAGAAAAATAAACAAACTGCCTGAGCTTCTGGCTCCAAATTACGGTAAAGTCCCGAGTATAAAAAATTTGTCTGTCATGGTGAAGCCATGTGCTCACCATAGCCCCTAGTTATGTAGCTAGAGGTAATTTTTCGTTGGTGCAAGAGATGGAAGTGGTAACTACCAGCTTCGAGTAGCCGAAAGATTAAGCCGGACTTGGTGCAAATGGCCCCTTAGACCTCTTTAGATCCATTTTGCCAACCCACATTTAACCTGCCCGCCACTTGCAGACAGGGGACAAGATCACCACGGTAGAGGTATGGAGGGGGGCAACCCATCCAACCTCCGTTCGGACCCAACATTGCTTAACTTTGGTGATCTGACGGGAACCGGTGTATCAATGTGGCTAAGCCCTTGCCCTCTGCTTGTCTTACTTGTCTTGGTATTTCTTAACATTAACAGTGAATAAAAGTTAATTTACCTAAGTTTACCGTCATATGTAGAGGCTAAGTGCCTGAGTTACTTGAATGCAAGCATTGTTAAAGTCACAGCATTTCCTGGTTTTAATCGCTGTCAACGTTCACTGACTAAAATGGAATACTGAGAGAATGACCTCTCACTGTCCATTTTAGCCAGTTCATCTCGAACAGTTTTCCTTTGATATAGCATAACGTTCTCGGAGTGCCAAGATAGTTATTGATCAACAAACGGAATTGACTGAATTTTCTTCAAAGCATACTGGTTAAGAGGTGTATTAAATAGAGATGGGTTAAATAGCAGATTTTTCTAAATGAATGTTAAATCAAGACTCAAAGATTTGAATATCTGGAATTTCGAATACCTCATACCAGAATTGCAATTCATATGTTAAATGTTATTCTGCTGTTATTAATTTGTTGCGAGGTGAAGGAAAATGCTAAAACTTGATTAAAAATAGTTTAATTCTAGTTTTAAAATGTCAACTATATAAAAAAAATTTTACTACCTATGATGGACATTAACTTTTGTAAGTGTTAATAAGTGAGACAAAAAATTTAATACACCTTCAAGTTCTGACCCATTATGAATCAACCACAAACTAGTGTCAAAGGTCAAGTAAATTGAAAATTTACATAAAAGATTCAGGTTGGAAATATTAATCTCAGATCTGATAAAATGAACTATGGAATTACTCTGACCAGGTAAACATTTTACATGTAATTCACACACAATTCTGTAAAGATCTGTGAGTAAAGTATATCGAAGTCCCTGAGTTTGAGCAG
The DNA here is from genome assembly GCA_933228895.1 of Platycnemis pennipes. NCBI lineage: Eukaryota > Metazoa > Arthropoda > Insecta > Odonata > Platycnemididae > Platycnemis > Platycnemis pennipes. The sequence continues at coordinate 89,116,199 of OW121851.1, forward strand.
CTCTCTCTTCCAAAAGAGAAAACTAACTTAATGCAGTTAGGTAATACTGGTAATTATTATTTCTCTCCTTCTCTATGCTTTGCATGCTGAAAAACTTGCGACTGCAGTGGTCCCACCCAAGTTTCAGTCAAGTAACCAGTTTCATAGTAAGGTTTTACAAATTTCATAATAGCTGTTGACTATTTGAAATAAATGAAAATTTGTCATTTTTTTTATTTAGCTGAAATTTCAATTTAACATGAGGACAGCAAATAGAATAAAAAGCTTGCAATTTTTGGTCATTGAAATTTAAGTCACGAAAACAGTTCTAATGCAAATAAAATTTTGTAAAAGTTTATCCAAGGTGACAAAAAACTTTAATTCAATAAATGTATCTAGAAATGAACATTCTGTAAAATACATTTTACTGTGTTAAAATCGGTTTCCTCTTTCGGAAGGTGGAACATCTCAAACTCGGGCATCTTGGTGTATTCTCGACAATGACTCGATGGAAAATAGCGACAACGTCTCTTAGTGATAGCAGTGTAGAGAAATTAGTTCTCAGTTATTCTAACAGAAAATTCATTTGTTATTTGTGAAAGAACGGTTTGGAAGAAGAGGCAAGTTGTGTGACTTCTTATAAATTAATTATGAATACGTAACGGGAGTAAGTGTAACTCGTATCAGGCAGCAACCATCGACGATGTTTACAAGCTTTCTTCGATTTTGAATTGTGACTAGAGGTGACTAGTTATGTTGTGTTATTTATTGTGAAAAGACAAGAGTTTTGCTGTAATTCCACGTTAAAACTGTTATCTTACCACCATAAATCATGCGGCAAAATCCATCAACAGACTCATATATCTGCATTTTTTTTATTTTCGAAAAACATCACGTTATGTTTGGTTTAATAGACATACAATGATTTTAGTGCGTATATTTGATAAAGGTTGATGCTTCGTCCAAAACGTAATGGACTCGTGTTTTATCATTTTATGGCCGCATTTTCATGTAATGTCGTGTTATGTCAATAAAGCGATTTCCCTGGATGCTTCACGCAAACGGCGCATAACATCCAGGTAGTATTCCTTATTGACCGTACTAATCATATGGCAGGAACTCATGATGCACTACGCCATTGAAATCGAAGAAAACAGAGAAGAACCTTTACAAATGATCAAACTTGTCAAAATGTTTTTGGTCTTGGCTCTTCAGGCAGCTTCCATTGGGATGATTGGGCCTTGGCTTCAACGTCATACCCATATACCCATATTTCATCACCAGTTATGGCTGTTTTAAGAAGTTCTGGAATGTTGTTGACTTCATTCAGCAATTCCTGAGCGATGACCTTGCGATGTTGTTTTTGGTCAAAATTCAGAATTTTGGAACAACCTTTGCTTCCATATGTTTCATGCCCGAAAAATCAGAAAAAATTGCTTGACGTGAGCCAAATGATATTCAGACATCATTAGCAACCTCTCTGATAATGATTTTGCAATTTCTCAGAATAATTTATTCTTATTTTGTTCAACATCGTCGTTGGTTGTTGATGTCCTAGGGCATCCAGGGTGGTTGTCATCTTCAATGTCATCACAGCCCTCTTTGAAATGTTTGTACCTCACATAAACTCTTGTCTTACTCATAGTAGATTTTCCATAAGCCACAGTCAATATTAGACTTATTTTTAGGGGAAAAGGGGCCTGCAAATATAGTAAAAACATGCTAAGCAAATTCTTTGGGCACCCTATAAAAGACAATCTCTCTATGTATTACATGCATCCTTGAAGGCAAAATGATGATTATCTTGTTCCTGTGTTCTTTTTATATGATAGCAGTAAAACTACAAGAAGTCTAGTTGTATCAGGAACTAAATAAGAATGCCCAGGAATTGAATGCACTCAGTGTCTCTTCCATTTTAGTGTGTCATCCATCTGAATGTGCCTTTAGTCTATTTTAGTGTAAGGGTTTGTCTTAATGCATCTCTGGAATAATATGGAAACAGCTTCATGTTGTGAGATGAATTTGTATAGACATTGTCAACATTAATGAGCTGGTACTACTTTCACAGGCGTCAAGCTAGTGGCACACTATGCATAAGTTTGCAGTACATTAAGATTAGTAGAATAGATTAAATCATATTTGGTGAAAAACAGTCATCTTAGAAAGATAATGTAACTCATCCTTGGGAAACATTATTTTCTCTAATTTGTATTATGTTAACATTTACTATTTCTATCCATCAATTTATTTTCTTATTTAATGGCTCAGGAACTTTGTGTTTAGTTTCTATAGTAATCTTAACCTTAGGAACTGCCAACTTAACACTTTGAGTGGGGTTGACTCACAGGTGTGGGTCATGGCTGTTCATGCAGCTCTCAAAACTTTGACTAGCTATCATCTCAAAAGGAAAAAGAAAAGGTTAAAATATTATTCCATGAGATACATGTTTTCATCAATTTCTTCTATTTGAGAAAAACAGCCTTTGCAAGGCATTTCATCTCGATAAGAAAAATCATAGACTGCATTTCAGATTTTTGGTTTTATGTATCACGTTGAAAATAATGGTACAATTAGTTTTCTAAAAAATTGTACTTAAGTTTCCTTACCCGAATTGGGTTGATAACAATATTTAAATTCCTTTCAGATTTGGATGTCCAAATCCCTACCGTCAATTGGACAAAATTCAGATTTTGATAACCTCATATGAGGATGAAATGGACAAAATAATGGAAGCTGCTTCACTTTTTGAAGTCGTTGTTCCTGAGTTCAAGCAGTTAAATCTTTGCAGAAAAGAAATAGTGTTGTTAAAGGTAAAAACTTGTTGGTACTCATGCGATTGCATAGGCATTCCTTCTCTGATAAGTTTACCGTTTTTTATGTCCAATCATAAATAGCTGACTAATGTTATTCATGATGCATTCTTCTAAAGAAGGGCTGTTTGTTCAAATATTTAATGCATGTGTACTCTATCTTTTAAAAATAGCAACTGTGGGACTATGTAGCTATAGTTGAAGCTTGCATAAATGACTGGAAAACTACACCATGGAAAAAGATAGACGTTGAAAGTATGGATATCGAATGTAAAAAGTTTGGAAAAGAAATCCGAGGTATGTTTTTTTGGGATTTTGAAATGCAATCACAGTATGCCTCCCTGCTTTATAATAAGTGTAACTTTCAAATTATAAAGCAACCTGCTTTGTAATAGGTATAGCCTATAAACTGTGGTGGCTTAGAGGGTAGAGCCCTGGGGTATGGACTAGAGGGTCCTGGATTTAAACCCCAGACAGAAGGATTTATTGGACACCCCCACCTAAAATTCTCTCAATGCAATTTTCTGAGTGTCATAGTTTCGCTAGAAATTGCAGGTGGCCCATGGGAAGGAACTCTCCCTACCCTGAATGTGTGAATTTCACACACCAATATTTTAGTATGGGGTGAGCTCTACCCTCATCTATCAAACCAACTTTCATGCTGAACACAGAGTGAATCTATAAACTTATAAATACTCTTGATTTGAGTCTACCTAATATACCCTGATTATACCTAATTTACTATAGGAGTATAATATGTACCAAGAATATACTTTTTGGTTTTATGCCTCCTAACTATGAAATCATTTTGGTATTACAAAATGAGTTCCTTATTTATTTTTTAATGTCCACTGTCGATGTAAATCATATGCATGCCTGCTATTTGTGACTCAGTGAAGAAAATATAATTGTAAAGTAAGAAGCTGTAAATATTGTGGAGCACCTTCGGTCTGAATTATTTGTGTGGATGGAGATCTGTTCCTTGAAACTTATACGTAATTTGTTAGAGGAATCATTCTCATTTCTGCAGGGCTCAGTGAGTGGACACTTATATCCACTAATGATAACTCCAAAATGTTGTTTGATGAGGTGCCAGTCAATGTTAGTGGTTGTCAAAAATCAAAGCAATCAGGCTTGGTATGTGTTATTTACAATTCCAAGAAGATGTTTGCTAGTGTTTCAAAACCTTAAACTTTACTCTTAGTGTTCCAACTAAGAGTGTGCCATCAGTAAATAATGAGGATCATTTCGTGAAGTCTATTCAGGTCTTCCACCCGGGTCAGGTCCTGTCAGGTCACTCAGCCCTGAGGATGATGCCCAACACGGACATCAAAATGTCCGCAGAAGTCAAGGACCTGACCCGGTGGAAGACCTGAATAGACTTCACAAATTGCATACGCCGGGAAAGCATTAGAACTGTCTTCAAATGAGGTTCATCTTTGATCAATTATATCTTCAGCTGTTATAATTCATTTTTTTATTACTAAAATTATGTTGATGGATTCAAATAACTTCATGTCTGCTGCATTTGAGTGTTTGATAACTATACTGGAAGTACAAAAAAATAGTGGTTTAATACAGTAGTGTCACACATTTGGTGAAACAAAATCAAATAGCAAATGTAATGCCACTCTTTTGCCAACCAATCAAATAAGAACTGGCAGGAGTCCAAGTATGTGTAGTTCATAATGCTCTCCCTAAATATTTTGACTTTACACATACAATTGAATTAAACACTCCATATACAAGTAAAAAATATTTTATAACTTTAAATATTTAATTTAAAAAATAGAGAGCATTTAACTCATTCCAGATCAAGCCGATTTCTCATTTTATTACAAATAATGCCAGCCGTGCTGAACAGTTTGAGTCCGCTGTTGTTGGTGGTGCTGAAAGGTACTTCCTAGCCAGTTTTAGCAGTACTGTAGAGCCTCTATGTAATGTGAGCTCTCGGGAGTCAAAAACCTACTCGCTATATTGAACTCTCGTTTCTACCGAAGATATTTAAATAATCATTCCACAGCAAATTTATAAGAATTTAACACTAGTTTAACCAATATTGTGGGTGTTTTGGGTGAATGACCAAAATATATTATTAAGATAGCTACTATTAAAAATGATATTTTCGATCATTATCATTTCGATCCATTATGGGCTGCATCATCACGGTTAAAGTAACATAGAGGAAGCCTCGGGTATTTACATGGGTGACATGCCCTCTCCCTTACCCTTAGCCTTATTCGGTATTGTTTCTCATTGACAATTTCCCTGCCCATGTCAGAAGGCAATGACTCAGCCTGGGCACCGAGTGTTTTGGAAGGACTGTAACTCGGGAAGCAGATGAAAGAATCTCTTTTATGTGGAGATGAGTTTAATGCCATTGTCACTGTTGAAGTTCCGTGGTCATTTCTCTATTTCAACCACCTCCCGTATCAATATTGGGTAGTAGCGATGTCCTTTTGCTATTACCTGAGCCTTTTCCATTTACATGTTATTTTCTCCACCTAGAACTCTGGAGGATGCGTGTTCTGTGGTGACAGATTCCTTTATGCTCTAGTGGATGATGGCTGCGGTGCTCTTTCAGCCTGCATGACACAGGGTGCCCTCTCATGCCACAGACCATCATCGGGCAAATTGGGCTCTCAAAAAATTGATTCTATCCATGCTGTCTCTTTTGATCACTGGTGGTTGTGGTGGTAAAGTTTAATTGAAATGAACGCAATGATTTTGGAGGATGGAGGATATAAGTGACTTGAATTTTTAAGGATTCAGATTCAAGGTAAAATTTAATGGATTCAAATATTGGAATGTCCCAACCCTATTTTATACTATGATGGAACATTCAAATCCTCTAATCCCTAGAATAAAGCTTTTATCCTCGAATCTTTGAATACCTTTCAGCACCACCGGCAACTATGAACTCATTCAAAAATAAATGGATCATTCCATGTCAAATCGACCAGTTGATTGCCCTTAGGGTCACCGATTTTGACCAAATTTGGCATAATGGTTCCACTTGATAAGAAAATAAAAACCCCAAAACCATTTTGCAAAACACGCAATTGTTTCCGAAATATTGCAACGTCGCAAAATTCAAATTTTGCAAAAGTTACTACACATTTAACGATTTATCTCTGAGACTATTAAAGCTGCAGACAAGCTTAAGGATTTATTTTAAAGGCATTGGGTTGGCCAAATGTAATAATGGATTATATTGTGAAATATAAACAATTTTATATGTTTATAACAATTTTAAAGTTTAAAATCGATTTTTGACCATGTACCTGTGCCTTCGATTTTGCTCATTTTTTTATATGTTGTAGACACAACCCTCATCTACAAATTAAAATATTTGCCAGGGGTAATATTTCATTTAAGAAAGAAAAATATTTTTGAGTGAAGGCGTGACGCCTGCCGGTCGCCGTGGCGCCGGCCGACCGTATGGTACTCTGGTGTCTTCAGATCTCAGTACCTTACTTTCTAATTCATCTTCTTCTCACCAAATTTTAACCATACACCAACTCTTTGCCCGTGCATATCGCTATTTGCTTCTGATTTTCTGCTTCTAACTGATTCTTCTTTTCCATCATCTCTGAGATGTTCCTGGCACTCATTGGGGCTAGAGAAAGAGGCTTTCTCTCACTCTGAACCCTTGAGGATCCCTTGTGGCAGTCCAGCCTTAGGGATGAAGGAGTGGATGTTGGGTGTAGGAAGGAGTGTGGGATATAGGGAGAATTCCTGAGCATGTGAAGAAAACAGTTGATTTGGCTACTCATCTGGTCTGTTGGTGCCAGATGTGTAAGCGTATAAGAAACATATGAAAAGAAAGTTTTATTCTCTGCTTAAAGTGATGCTTTCTATATTTCTAGGCTTTGACAAGGAAATGAGGGGTTGGGATGTCTATCTTAATTTAGATGCTACTGTGAAAAACATGCTTACCTCATTGAGAGCTGTGGCTGAATTACAGAATCCTGCTATAAGAGACAGGCATTGGGATCAGTTAATGGCTGCTACAAAGGTATGTAATGGATATTAACTCACAAATGAGTTATTCTTGCTCTGGATGTATGATTTTCAATTCATCTTTAAAAAATTGGCTAAAATTATTTTTAATTTAGAAATTTTTGTCAAAAGTAATTAATTACTGTACAGTGTATTTTATTCTTGTCTGTGACATCATCATCATCATTATCGGTCAACAATCCTAGGATTGGTTTGCTCCTCCACTCAATTCTTCTATCGGCCAACCTCTTCATATTAACATAGTTCCTCTCTTTTACATCCTTCACAACTTGCTCCATATACCTCATACGAGGACTGCCTTTTCCATTCTTCCTGTTCACTTTTCCCTCGACGATTGTCTTCATCAGGCCATCGTGTCTCAAGATGTGGCCTATTAAGTTGTCCTGTCTTCTTTTTAAGGTTTTCAGAAGACATCTCTTCTCTCCCACTCTTCTTGAGACTTCTTCGTTTGTCACTCTATCGATCCATTTTATCTTCATCATTCTTCGGTAGCATCACATTTCAAATACTTCCAGCCTGGACTTCCCTGCTGCTGTTATTGTCCATGCTTCGCTGCCATATAGTACAATGCTCCAGATGTATGTTCTAATGAAAAGTTTCCTCACTTCCACGCTTGTATTTGCAGCTGCAAGCAGAATCTTCTTCTGGAAAAATGCCCTTTTCGCTTGGGCAATTGTACTGGCAATTTCTCTTTTACTTCGTCCATCGCTGGTTACTCGGCTTCCCAGGTAACAGAGCTCTTCTACCTCCTCGATTTTTTGTTTGTTTTCCTAGTTTAACATTGGTCCTGGCTTCCTTTCTCCTACTGCATACCAATACCTTAGTTTTCTTTTTATTGATCTTCAGATAATATCTGGTCGTTGTTCTTTCTATTTCCTAGTTTCTTCTTTAAATCTCCTTCTGTTTCTGCCATGACTGCTATGTCATCGGTGAATCGTAGCATGCTGAATTTCTCCCTGTGGATATTCACTCCCGGAGACTTTTCTTTGACTTCTTGGATGGCTTTCTAGATGTAGACATTGAATAATAAGGGAGACAGTGCTCATCCTGTATATTAACATGTAGTATCTCAATTTTTGTCAGAATTTAATATACCTATTTATACTCTTTAAAGTATGTTTTGGTTTTCAGTTCACTTGTGGATTCCTTCTAGTCTATGTTTCCTTCTTGCCTACTGGATATATACAGTTTGCGATGCTCTTGAACACAGAATAACACAAAATGCTTCTGCTCCTCGTCTATAGTAGGCTTTCATCTAAGAAGGCTTTCTCGATGTAGACATTGATTAATATGGGAGACAGAGTACAGCCTTGTCTCACTCCTTTCTCTATGCTTGCTTCTGTACTGCTGGGTCCTGATTTGATTGTGGCCACCTGGTTTTTATGCAAGCTGTGCATAACTCTTTGGTCATTGTATGGTACTTCAATTTCTTTCAGAACCTTTAGCATCATATTCCTATCCACGTTGTCAAATGCCTTCTCCAAATCTACAAATGCAACAAACGGTAGATTCTTCTCTATTCTCTTCTCTATAAGTAACCTGAAGGCCAAAATCACTTCTCTTGTGCCTTTGTTTCTTCTGAACCCGAATGGGTCCTCATCCAGGAACTCCTCTTTTCGCTCTATTCTTCTATAGTTGATTATGGTCGGTATCTTCAAGGAATGTGTCGTCAGGTCCTAAAATGTTCACAGTTCTCAGCTCTCTTCTTTTTTGACAATAGGGATGATGATGTTCTTCTCAAAATCAGTGGGTATCTCTCCTGTTGAGTACATATCACATATGGTTTTATACAGCTGAGTAAATGTCTTCTCTCTTGCATTTTTTATTTTTCTGCATGAATATCATCTATTCCCAAAGCCTTATTTATCTTCAGATCCCTTACAGCTGCATCAAATTCTGATCTTAAGATAGGGGCTCCCAATTCATCCTTATCGACTTCATTTTCCTCTTCGATTACTTCCGCTCTAAGATAGCTTCCCTTGTACAACTCTTCCAAGTATTCATTCCATCTCTTCACTTTATCCTCATGTTCAATTGAGAGTTCTCCATTATTGTCCCTGATGCTCTTATGTCTTGCAGCCCATTCCTTGAAGTGATTTCTCACCATCCTGTAGGCAACTTCCACATTTCCTTTTGCGAGGTTGATTTGTTCATCTTTGCATAGATCCTTCATCCACATTTCCCTTGCTTTTCTTGCTTTACGGTTTATTTCATTCCTGATTCTTTTGTAGCGAAGTTGCCCGTCTTCAGTTTCCACATTTTTTATATTTTCTTCTCTCTTCAATCAATTCTAAGACTTCCTCTGTAAATCCATGGCTTCTTTTTGACAACTTTTCTTCTCTCCAGAACTTCTTTTGCTGCTTCCTGTAGCCCAATTTTTATTTTCTCCCATCTCTTTTCTGCTGATTTCACAGTCAAATCCTCCTCTATTTTGTTTTCCACTGCCTTCTGGAAGGCCAGCCAGTTGAAGATCCTTTAGTTTCTCTACTTGCCGTACATTCTTCATTGATTTCTTCAATTTCTTGAGTTTTAAATGGCATTTCATCATCACTAAATTGTGGTCACTGTCGATATCTGCACCCGGGTAACTTTTGCAGTTCTTCACCTGGTTTCTGAACCTCTGCTTCACTAAAATGTAGTCAATTTTAAATCTTCTTCTGTCTCCGGACATTTTCCAGGTACATTCTCTCCATTGGTGGTTTTTAAACAATGTGTTTGCTACCACCAACTTGTGTTGTGTGCAGAATTCTGCAAGTCTTTCTCCTCTCTTATTTCGATTTCCCGTGACATCTTATTGCTGTAGAGTAACTTTTATCTATCATATCATATTGTCTCTCATGTTATAAATGAGACATAATAAGTAAACATTAATCTTATGCAATGAAGTGTTATAGTCATGAAAATGCAATTAGTGTTAACAGGCAAACTAACGAGCTCAGATAAAAGTTAATTGTCAGTCCATGGTGTAAAAAAAGTACTCTTTGAGAAGGTCTTTCAGTGACAAAATATGAAAGTATAGATTTTGGGTGATGAAATGAACACTTAGATATGGCACCAGGTTGTTGGATGTAGCCAGTGCAAGAGAGAGCCCATCTTGTTTTCTGAGGATATCAATTTCCTTACTTGTTGATATGGAACACACGGTTTTTTGTTGAAGGAATTTAGGTTGAATAGGTAAGGGAATATTATATTAAGATATGCCTTGCTATTCAATAAACTTAGCCATTAAGAACTTGCCCTCAAAATGGAATAGTGTATTTTGATGTTCTCATTGTGAAGAACCCTGTGCATCTAAGGTCGATGGATGCCCATTTCATGCAATAATTTTATTACAGCTTTTATTCAACGAGCTTCGTCTGCAACTGAAAGCATCAAGGCAAATGTCCATTTAGCATACGAACGCGTGCACCGATCCTAAAGTCGTGGTAAATGTCCTGACGAGCAGTGAATACAGGCAATACCGCACAGAAAGCATTAGCTTGTGTATGAGTCTCACAATGACATATCCACTCCATCGCTGGATATGAAGATTGCCACGAGAAAGAAGGGGCTGCGTACGTGTAGTGCGGGTTGCGTCGTGCTTAATTTTAGGCGTTTTTAAAGATTTTCAAATGCAAATATCTCGAAAAATAAGGCCTATTGGACGCATTTCCGAGGACACGTATCTAATGAATTTTCGTTTTATACCACCCTACGAAGTTTGATCGCGATCCGCCGGTTACAGTTGGGAACCTTCCCTTGTTAGATGCCAGTTTTTCCTAGTTTTGGACTTCATCATTTCTACTTCTAAGTAACAACTGTGCAAATGTAACATTCCTCACAAATTGTCTCCTAAAGGTCTAAAAGGTCTAAACATTTTTCTTCCCATGATGACTTGGTGATTCTGGTTGTACTATTGGTTCTGGTGGATCACATCTAGCCACTAACTGACATTCATGGCGATATCTAGGAAATTGAGTCTCCCTCACCAGTCTTTATGAGCAGATGCTTCTCAAATAGGTTACTTAGCATTTACCTTTCTTTCTTGAGTGATTATGGATAAGAAAAGTCCTAAAATATTGGTAATGCGGATATTGGACCTGTGGATTTCGTGATACCCACTGATTTGGCTTATCTTTTCGTAGTTGATAAAAAAATATGCAGTAGAACCTCTGTTATACGACCCTCGTCTATACAACGACCTCATTTGTACACCATTTTTTTTGGTCCGGTAAATAACCCCATAAGACCCCATGTATTTCCAACCTCTCTTATGAGACGTTTCATTACGACGAACTCCGTTATAAACAGTTCTTTTCAAGTCCCTAGGTGGGAAAGTCCTCACTTTTATGACTTTTCAGTGACTGACCAATGGAAAGATGTCGAATTTGAGTTGTTGTCAACGACTATTATAAGTCTTGTGTTTTCATTTATGCACCATTTCAATTATTTACAAGAAATATTACTTTTTTCACCATTACCCTGGTATCGCAAGAAAAAATACCTAGAATGTCACGCGGGTAACCTACATTCACCGGCATCAGGCGCACAACGAGAGATGTGCGAAGTTCAATCCCTCTCGCAGTTTAATTTTATCTTTCAGTCATTGCATTGAAAATTTTATCATCTTCAATTTCAAATCCTTACATCTGAATACTCACATTTTTATACTTATATTGTTTAAATTAGATTTACGAATGTATCACTCAAAAATTAAGGACGGTCGGGTCGGATCTAAAGATCCACGGATCTTTCATTTCATTCTCTACTGAAATTAAATCTGAAGACACTACAAATTCGGATCCTGATTGGAGATTTTTGAATTTCTCGGCTTAGCGATCGATCCCATGAATGAAATGTAGGCACGGTAGATACTGACAAGGAGAGGATTTGTAACTCCGGTCACGAAATGAGATGAGATTTTTTCTGTTCACTAGAACAAAATAAATAAATTTATGTATGGCTTTTTCTTCATAGGCCCGGAGGCACGGGAAAAAAATAGAACAATGTCACGGGGGTCCCTACATTCGCCAGATTCACATGAACCAATGATAACGTAGTTGTTGAAAATGAGAGCTAGTGTACTGCCCGTCACCAGTTCGATCCATAGCACTGCCTAGGAATACAGACCATACTGTATCCCTAGGGTAATGCAAGCAGGCATTTAAAAATAGTAGATTATCAGGAATTGCATGTCAGTTTATAAGTCAATATATTAAACATAAAATTAATAAAATTTGGCATTAGTGAAAGTGATTGGAAAAATATTTTATTACAGAATTGAAATCGTGGAATCAATATGTTAACTTTACAATGTATTTTTGAGTGATGCATTTGTAAATCTAGTTTAAGCAATAAAAGTACACAAAGGTAGTATCCATATACAAGGGTTGAAAATTAAGGATGATAAAATTTTTGATTCAATGGCTGAAAGAATAATTTTATACAGCGATAAGAATTGAACTTCATAACTGGAGTGCACTACCTCACTCTGATATTGTCAGCTTACCTGAGTTCGGAGAATTGGAATTCGGAGAGGCAAAGTTGCGTGTCTTTCTACCAGCATGTTATTCTAACTTTTTTCGTACGAATAATGGAGAAAAAAGCCAATACTCAAATTTCTTTATAATGCTTCTAGTAGCATGAAAAAAAGGCTCATCTCATTTCATGATCCGAGTTACACAACCCCTCCTTGTGAGTATAAAACTCACAAATATCATTTTAAAGGTTATTATTAATAAGACATTGCAAAATTAATAGTTTAGCAGCTTGAAATATTCTATAATAATTTTATTGTCTTAAAAATTGAATCCCCAGATATTCCATATATCGAATCTCCTGACTGCATTAAAAAGTTTTTGTTTCTAAAAAAGAATTTGAAAGCATTCATGGATTTGATTAACAGCAGCAACCCAAGTTATTATAAACTCATTAATGACAATTGTGTGCTGACACACAATTCATATGTGCTGAATTAATTTTAGGTTTTTGATTTTGTTTATTATTTAATTTTCTATATTATATTATTCTTGGTATGTGATATACAGGGTGCATTCCGAAAGTAATGCAATTGAATTTCCCGCGCAGCTCCTATTGGTCGGAGTGGAATCGGATTACTTGGAGTAGGTGGCGGGGACCCTAAGCTTTGCCGCAAAACCAATCTCAGTGCTCTCCAAGCTGTGGAAGCGGCAGGACATCAGTTATTGTAAACCTCTGCGCACCGACCGTGTCACGGAAAAAATGGAATCGACGATCGAGCAACGTTACGCGATTAAGTTTTGTGCTAAATTGCATAAATCTCTTGAGGAGACTAAAAAAATGATTTATCAGGCTTACGGGGACTCTATTCCTCTACTCTGTCCTATTCACAATTTTTGAGGTGGTTAAAGTGGCACACAAACTCTGAGTGGCACACCAACTAGTCCCCCAAGCACAAAAAGGCAAGAATGAGCAAATCAAAAGTGAAAACAATGTTCTTTGTCTTTTTCGACAGCAAAAGAGTGGTCCATAAGGAGTTTGTTCCTCAAGGACAGAGATTTTAACGCTTCCCACTACGTGGATGTGTTCGGAAGGCTCCGAAAAAGGGTCGTTAGGACAAGAAAAGACACTCCACTACCTGGCAACTCCCATCACGACAACGCTCCTTGCCACAACGCACTATAAGTCCGCTAGTTCCTGGCCAATAACCAGGTGCCAATGCTGCCCCACTCCCCCTATAGTCCTGACGTCACCCCAGCAGACTTCTTTTTGTTCCCTGGGATTAAACCAGCCCTGAAATGAACCCGTTTTTCGTTCATAGAAGAAATCCAATCAGCCGTGACGAAGACCTTGCGAGAGGTCACCAAAGACGCCTTCCAGGGTGCGTACGGGTCATGGTAGAGTCGCTGAAAAAATGTGTAGAGGGCCGAGGACAGTACTTTTCAATAAATTATTTTAAAAAATATTAATTGCATTACTTTTGGAATGCACCCTGTATATCACATGCCTCAGCATATGCTCGGAAGGTTTTTTTCTAGAATTGCATTTAAACCTTTCTGTATAGAGGGTGATACAATACGGCATCACTAGGATCTTGTATTTTAGAAGATAATTCAAATATTAATGAAATTGAACATATAAAGTTTCTTCCTACAGCAATCTAAAGAATAGTTGAACAGGTTTAAAAAAATATATTGTTTGATTAGTATGTGATTAGGAAAGTGAATTTTATATTAGAAGAAATGAGATATTGTTATTGCATCGGTAAATCTTGATCCAGGAAAATATTATCCACGTAGATGATAGGAAGTAGATTTTTTTCTACAATAAATTTACTTGTTATTTTGGAAATACTTTTGTTTTTGTTTTTCTATATAGGTATATTTAAAATGTAGCATTAGAAAAGGAATGAAATTCAGAATCAAGTATCCAAAAATAAGGATCCAAAACCAAGATAAAGATCCAAAACCCAGGCAAGGATTCGAATCCGGATCCGAAAAAGATCACGACAAGGTGAACACAAATGATGCTCGTTCAAAAAACATCTTTTCTTTCACCATCGAATCACTCGGACCTACAATCCTGACTTAGTAATTAAATAATAATTTCAAAATTGCTGAATGAATAACAATATCTAACTTCTAATACTAATTGCTTTCTGATATTTAATAGAAATTTAAAACTATTTTCAGTTAGATCTCTGTTCATACCTAGTGATATTCTGTTTTAGAAGAAAAATAGTTGGTAAAGGAAAAAAATTACCTATTATTCACAGCCGACTTTTCAGTAATCAATACTCCTGCATAAGCTGGTGCTTGTAATTAGAAAGGGACTGACAATAAACCTCGTTACGAAATGTGCCGAGCAATAATTGAAACCAGGCCCTGCAGGGCCTAGCATGCTGGTCAAGTGCCAGGAATGCTAACTATTAGACAAAGAAATTCAATTTTGGGAACAGATCTTACATTAGTTCAGGATTTCAAATGCACTTTGTTTCTGTCTAGGTGTCATGAACATACATTTATTTGTATAGTTGCTTGTAATACAGTAAATTATTAGGCTTCATTTGCCTGCATCTAAACATGCAACCGCAAACATGAAACAAAAAAGACTAAATTAGACATTTGAAAATGGTTTCATGTTCCCTTATTATGAAACCTCTGTTATGAAACTTCCCCACTTATGAAACACTTTTTGGTTGTCCGCTGAACGTTTCGTAAGTGAGGTTCTACTGTGTTTTTAAACAAAACAACTTTTCCTGGGAAGTAGGCAACCCAATAGCCAATTGGGTATAATTGGTTTCTACTTGAATCATGTTTAAGAAAATCAGAGCACTCAAAGAATAACCAACAATTGTACATTTCAAGAAGTTCAAGAAAATTTATTTATGGTAAACACCATTATATAAACATTTCAAAAAGTAATTACATCTCAAAAAGGTCACAACAGTCACAACAAACACATAAGAAACAAAGCAATGATTCAATAACCTTAAACTGTGAACATAATCTCAATTCAACACGTTTTAATGTTGTAATTCCTTCAAGTTTTAACTTGATTTTCTTCAGAAAACAGTATCTGTTTGCATTCATTAAACGATGCATTTTAATCAGTGGTGCTACCTATATATCCCTGTAAATTTACCTACATTTTATGATGTCCATGAAATTTAAGTGATTAGTGGTATGAATGAAATTGATAGAATCAATTCTGAAACCCTGTGTGGAGTTGATTCCCAAATACTAGGGGTAGGCAAAACTGCTATTTCCTAGTAGCAGTTTCTAAAAGCTACTGCTAACCTGAATTAGCAGTTGCAAATAACAGCTAATTTTAGCAATTCCTTATCCTGGTGGAGTCATGGAAACATCTATTAATTTTTAAGTGCTGATAGACCAGGCCTAATTAGCAGACAATATCAAACCTGCCTCGATGGTACTCTGGCAAACTCAAAGGGTTACTGCAGGAATTTTAAATCGTAATTTTTTTTTTGTTTAGTCAATTTTATACAATTTACATAATCAATTACAAATCAAATATTAAGGTATCAAGTGTAAAAAAAAAGTTGGTTGGAACTTTGGCCCGTACTCTCAAAAATGTTGCCCACCCCTGAAGTATACCAATTCCCCAAGTGGAACAGAGGCCTCTTTAAAAGTAAGAGAGTTACGATTGACACACTGTCGCCACCTGCAGGCTGGATTGCATGAATCTATGTCAAGTTTAGTAGTGAATATGCTATGCTACTAAGCCGATGGTACTCTTTGAATGAACTGCTACACTGTTCTTGCACTCTCCTCTCCTGCTAAAATCAACCTCTAAATCAACTGATTCTGCTAAAATTGACTGCCTCTCTTGCTAATTATTAGCAGAAATGGAACGAGTAGCTGTGTCTCATGGAATAACAGTTCCAGGTTCTGCAGGAGGACAAGGAGGGTAGACAAGCACAGTGTAGCAGGTAATAGAAGGTGCAGCAGCTATTTCTGCCTAATGCTAGTAGTTGCTATATTATAATGAATTATAGCAGCAAAAATAGCAGGCTGCGAATCAGCAATCCATCCCTACTAGATATCTACGGCCATCTAGGGCCTTGGTTCATTGTGATAATAAGGTTGCCTATTCCGTAGGATAGGTTTAAAAAATTTAAAGGGGATTTTTCAGAGAATTATAGCTCATTCTCAGTTGATTTCCAGTATGCACCTTACTCTACTCACCTAATCCAAATAGGTGTGGTGGGTGTTATGGAATCACCCTGTAAGATAGTCTAGCTATATAATATATAATACTAAGGATGGGTCGATTCCAGTTTTTTTCGATTCCAAACCCGATTCCGATTCCTGAGTTTTTTGATTCTCGATTGTCGATTGTGAAATGGTACTCTATTGCAAAGTTTGAATATTTAAATAATAATAATAATAATACTTTTTATTACACCGTTAGCAAGTACATGCATGGTTTCGTCAAGAAATTCGGACAGGACATATAAACACAAGAACTACAATGTCATCATATCAATATTAATGAACATATATGTACAAAGTTGTTCAAATTAAAATGTCATCATTACAAAAATAATGGACATATCTATACAAAGTTATTCACATGCAATCACTTTGAAATTCTCTTACATCATAATACCATTTCTTAATTAAAAATTCTTTTGACTCTCCTTTTAAAAATCATTGGAGAGGTAATGGTTTTAAAGTCATTTGGCAACTTATTGTATAGTATTGAGGATGAGTGATAGGTACCTTTAGCAAAAAGGGAGTATGAATGCTGACTGGCATGTATGTTATTGTTTGAGCAGGTGGAGTAGTCATGATACAGGGTGCGGCAGAATGACCTCCCCGATATGGGATGCAAATAAAAACCAAACCAAGAAAGATACAAGAAGAATGTATATCTTTCTAAATAGTGCATACAATGCAGTTTTCGATTAATTAATTTCAAAAATGACGTCATTTAATTGTTGACCATTATTGGCAATACACTGATTAAGTCTCTCCCAGTAGATTTCCATGGCCCTGTGGGTCATTTCGGGTGGAATAGCAGCAACTTCTTATGTTATTGCATCCCTAAGGGCTTCCAGAGTTTGAGAACGATGTTAGTATACCTTGGATTTCAAGTATTCCTAGAGAAACAAATCGTACGGGGACAAATCAGGAGAACGAGGTGGCCACCCTATGTTCTCAAGCGAGGAAATAAGGTGCCCAGGAAACATTTTTCTCAGAATTCCGAGGGATTGACGAGAGGTGTGGGATGTCGCACCATCTTGTTGGAACCACATATGTCCCTTTCCATGTTCATGAAAAAGATCACCCAATCTAGGCATCAGAAAGGTTTCGGTCAGTGCACAATATCGAGTGGGCGTAGCCGTTACAGTAACACCATTCTCTTAAAAAAATTACGGACCCCACACACACCAAACTCAAAAATGGCACACCATACTGTAACCTTAGGACTGTGGAGTGGCCAGTAGATGTCCGTTGTAACGCACTACCTGCTTGTCTAAAGTTGGATACTCAATTGCGGATTGTTTCTTATCAGGAACGGGATCATGTCGAGCGAGTGAAAAGCGAACACGAAAGGCACGCTGTGTCGAAATCAGCGATTCGTCATTTTGTATAAATTCCACTACCATGAAAGCACGCTGTATTCCCTACCACACCATGCTGTAAACTGTAAATGGCATGAGCAGAGCTGTCTTTATACGCAAGCGCCAACGCTATACACCAACCCTGCCCCTGGCGAAAATGTTCTCAAATCGGGGAGATCATTCTGCCGCACCCTGTATATGGAGTTCATTGGGAATTTATCAGGATTTTCTTTAACAAAGCAAACACAAGACAAAATGTAAATAGAGGGCAATGTTAGTATATTTGCATTAGTGAAAAGGTTCACTAGGGGTAGGTATAGGGACTTGGAACATGGCTTTAACTGCCTGTTTCTGGGCAGAGAAGGCTGTACTAGCTTTTCTTTCTTTAATCTTTCAATAATAATAGAAAAATTAAATGTAGCCTAGCTATGAGCTATAAGTTTTGGATATTTTTTGAAATCTTAAAATAAATAACAAAAATTTTAAAACAATATTTTTTTATTTCCAAACAAATTTGGTGAAGAATGCATATTAGATAACAAAGAATTTCCATATTAACTGAATTCTATAGAATTCAAAAGAAATAGGAGTCATAAAAATAGTAATTTAGCTTTCTCACTTCACAAATTATAACAGAAAAACATAGCAAGCAAAGCACAAAAGAATAAAGACTGCAATGAGAAATTACTTAACTAATACAGTAGAGCCCCACTAATTTGGGCCCCGCTAATTTGGGTTTCTGGATAAATCGGGGCGGGCCAAAAAAAAGTAAAAAAAATTTTACTCACTAAAATTTTACAAGTTAAACACTTCTAATAGTCAATTTAGTTGGTTTTACATATTTTGTGTTTTGTCATGATGTTTTAAAGTCTGTAATCTTTTATTTTCTTACGTTTTTAGTGCATCTTGTATATCCTTATATGCTTGAGAACCATGAATGACCTTCAAAAATGTTTTAGGGTCGTTCCTACGGCAATAAAACCACTTTAAATGTTTAATTCGGGTTTTTAGTTAATTCGGGCATTAGCCGGACACAATTAGCCCGAATTAGAGGGGTTCTACTGTATTTGGAATTTTTAATACCTATAGGTATTATTGCACTTTACATTTCAATTTAACAAAAGAAAAATCATGTGTGCATTATGCATTATGATGTAAATACAAATGAATTCAAATTCAGACATTTTTCCACATTCAAATCCACAGATCGTGCAGTCAATTGTTCAAGTTTTTAGTCAAAAATAAAATCATTTTGACCTTCTCTGAATCCAACCTATTTCTTTTGGCATCTACAATATTCCCTGCAGTGCTAATGGCAATTGTGCCAGTGCTCCCAACTTCTTCCATGCTTGCTTCTGGGTGCAATGTATTCACACTGATGTACTTATCTAGTTCTTCTTCACCTGATGTTTCCTGGGGAATATTCTCTGCTGAGGTAACAAGATTCTTATAATATGACCAAATTCCTAAAGTGGTGGACACAGTGAATGTTAGAGCCACAGAATCCAGTTCTACTTGCGAATCTTCTTCAGTAATTACTGACAATACCTGTATATGGTAATCTACACCACTTCCTAGCGTATCCAGAATCCGTATGACTGAGCACCGGAAATGTTGGGAGAAAGGGGACTCATCTTCCCTCCTGGCCAAACACTTTTTGGAAATAGCACACCACTGCCTGTTTGACCTGGAGATACTCCATGTGGAGAGGAAAGGCTGGAGAGTGGATGTTCTGGAACAATTTGAAATTTTTCAGCAAGGGGAGGAGTCCCTCATGAACGATCATCTGTTCAAGTGTCACTCCCTAATCCTAGCCATTCCATTCCCTAAACCATGCATCGACTCGCCACCAGTGTCCCCCCTCTCACCTCCTCCCCCCACTTAACACATCCCTCCCCTCACCCAACGCCTCCCTCCCCCGTCACCTCCTAGTTGTGTACATATACCGCTCTCTTGACTGATTATTCTTTGTACCTGATGATGGCTTAGCGGCTGAAATGCGTAGTACCACCATTAAAACTGTGGAATAAGTGTTTTTGTATTATTGTGTTGAGTACTCTTGTGTTTTTTATTATTCCTCTAAATTCTATATCCGGAGCAGCATCAGGCTGCAAACGATCTCGCAAATCTCACATTTCCTTGGTGTATACATGCATTAATACTAGCTTAAAAATATATATACACCGCTCAATTTGTGTTAAGAGTTTTAGAAGATTAGGGTAATAGAAGATTAGTAAGAGATTAAGGTAATATAGAAAAATGCGCCAATGAATGTTCATAGGCCTAGTCCAAACTGCACAAATATTTTGCAAAGACGCTTGATTGCCTAATTTCTGACTCATTGGAGATAAGAAACAAGTTAGTTGTGTTTAACTTTATGAACCCAGTTGGCACGAATACACATTTATAGATCACCCACTCAGTGATTCAACCCGAAGGTTGGTTTTGATAGGTGAGGGTAGAGCTCACCCCGGACTAAGCCACAGGTGTGTGAATTTCACACATTCAGGGTAGGGGGGCCAGTTCGTTTCCCTGAGCCACCTTGCAGTCCGAGGATTTTTCGTTCGGGGATGTCCAAAGGCTTTACCCGGATTTGAACCCATGACCCTTCGATCAGTGGCAAAGCGCTCTACCCACTGGGCTACCATGCCTCCTACCTTTATAGATACATTCTTGAATACCTCGTAAATCATGCATGTGCGTTGCGGGAATGCATATATTTCAGGATGGTAGCTTCATCGCCATGTTGATGAAGGATACTTGTTCATACGATCCCGTTTCTTCGTAATAACGAGTTTCTACTCTATCAATAAAATTAACAGGTTAATTGCCACCAGTATAACTAAATCCACTGAATGTATCCACAAAATTTGGTGAGGACGTATTTCACCATGCCTTCGCGCACTGTAGAAAAGGAACACAGGAAAATAAGAGACAAAAGAGAAGAAACAGGGAAAACCAATTTTCCATTGAATTTTGCTGGTCGATCCACTAGAGAGTGTGAGCGCGGGCTCTTACACCCAGGAAATTTAAAATCACATACTGTTCTGGTTGGTTTTTCTTTCTTCAGAATCGACTTTGAAGGCTTCGATTCTTCAATTCCACTAGGAATCGGTGGAATCGGAAATCGGAATTGACCCATCCTTATATAATACTGTATTGTTCTCCTTATATTTTAGTTATTCATGTAAGGTTTTGGGAAAAGTTCTTAAGGTACATATTTTTTTTACTTCTCTGTGATAGAATTTCCTGCTTGATTTCTTTTTGACCCTCAGAAAATTACTGTTACACCTAGAGAAATAGACATCCTTATTTTAGGTAGTTTCTTGTCGTTAAAAATTAATATGTGCATCATTGTTGCTTTAATTAAAATGTAGTTAGTATTCACATGAATGTAAATTAATCACTACCTTAAGGAAATTATCAAGGAAAAGTTATCAACTTCAAATGCAGGATTCTCAGTGGGAGGTTTTGCTATGAAGATAAAAATAGATGTTCTGGTTGATCCAATCGTAATGTGTACTTTAAGTGGGAATCATACTTTATTAAATGAAATAATCTTTAAAAAAAATCAGGTAAGAAAAGTAAAAATACCCATCCTCAAATAACATAATGGTAGGGTTTTCTATGTATGAAAAGGCTTTTCAGTTATACCTAAAGAGTTTGGATGATATGTTCATAAATACCTTGTGAGTCCTAAATTTGGTATTGTTGAAAAGCTGACTAAAGGTTCACCAATGCTTTGAATTCCAGTAGTTATGCTTTTATCCTGGAAGGGTAGCTAATCTTTACACAGGTACCATTTTTAACATGTGGAAGATAGAAATCGGAAATTTGTAAGCTACTTATGATTGCAGACTTTTATGCATATTTTGTGACTTACTACAATACGCTTTAAGTTCATGTTTTGTAACCGTCAGTAATTAATGCATTAAATCCATGCTGCAGGAGGTCTGTCGCTCACCCAAGTTTACAGTGAGTAGATACACCAGATGTTTAATATATAGCCTACATCTTTCTTTGTACTGCCATTCAGTTTTCATTGTTTACACATGTACCATTTGACACCTATTTATGCACAGAAATGTAGGTAGTTAGGTATTTTTTATTATTGTACTGAGTTGTTTTAATGTTTAATCATCATTATTGCTCATCTAATTATTTATGTACTATAGTTTTATTATTCAGTTTAGTTTTAATTATCCAGCATAGATATCAGTAAGATATTCTTCCTCATTCCACCTCAGCAGGGATGCAGCCAGGAATATCTTTTGAGAGGTTCACCTGGATTGGATAGTGGGCACAAGTGGTCTACCTCTACCCAGAGTTAATATGTGCCTTGCACATATATATTTTTTATTTAGCTGGCATTTTATCACATTAATATTATCAATCTTCTTTTACCCTAAATATCTATCTTTAGACATTTCAAAATAAAATATTATTTTTAAATGGTATATTATATTTTAAAAATTTAAGAGAACTCAAAGTATAGTTCTTTTTAAAAAGAGGGGTTTATTTTACATTTAAAGAAAATCATAGTGCAAGAATATTCATAATAATCGTGACAAATAAGTTTCAGATATACCTTGAAGCAATATGCAGTTGAGCGCCCTTAATCCGGGAATCCCTAATCCGGGAAACCCCATAATCTGGCAATTTTGCCACTACCACCTACCCAGTACTTCGTGGAAAATGCCGAAACTTTTTTTACAGAAACATTACTTCATAACCTGCCGAGATATTATCCCATTCTTAATGTTAATGTTCCCATTCCGAGAATCAGAATAATTTAAACATATTAATTTCTGGTACTTCATGTACACTGGAATTATCCTCAACTTGAACTAAACATAAAAAATTTGAAGACATCGCCGAGACGGACTAGTTTACAGATAGGCCACTTTCAATGGCGCGTGCATTTTTGATTGACCACTGGTCGTAATTTGATAAAATTGTTTGTTATCTGCTGATGCTTCTCCCTAACCTTGTCTAATCTCTACAGTTGTGGCAACAGCAAAGGAGTGAGCATCAGTACAAAAAGTTAACGATTGCAGAAGAAGTGCAAGTTGTGAAAAAGCTTGATGGTGTTGCATCAGTAAAGCCTTTTTCTGAAACATACTGCGTGCGATCTTCAACAATATAACACATTAAGAAGCTGAAAGAGAAAATCCTCAAAATTTTACTGCTACAGTGACAGGGAGAAATGGACGACAGAGAGAAACACAATGAAATACGATTTAAGTGTTGATTTTACATCGCGTGGTTTCGATTGTGTCGCAGTGAAGGGCTTAGTTAGTATTTCTGGCCAAATGCTAATGAAGCAGGCTTAACTATTTCAGAAACAGATATAATCCAAAAGACATAATGTGGGAAATTTTGCGTGGATGGAATAGTATTTCACAGTCAGTTCTAAAACATGGCGTGGTTTAAATTGTAGCCTGCTTTGAGGCTTGATGTAGACGAAATAAGTGAGGATTTCAAAGGCTTTCATGTTTCTGAGGATAAACATATGATGATGGGGATAGTTGACTGTGTAAACAGCATCCATAACCATGAATTAAATGAAATTAAATTGGTAAATTTAGTGGAATGGATAGCTGGCGACCACAATAACTCTCACCACACATTTCACTGATGAGGAAATCACTGAAATGGTAATTCACAACTAAAAATCTGAGTAGGGATGAAGATGATCAGCCTGAAATTGTTGAAGGAAGACTACATATTAATGATGGTCTTTAAAGAATAATCCAGTCCGGTCGCCTGCAGCGACGTAGTGATGGGCGGCCGTACACACGACACCCGCGCGTTCACATCGCGCTGAATCAGCTGATAACAAATCAAGCGCAGCGGAAAGAAGTTGCACGAAGCAAAGCATAAGAAATATCAAATTTTATATACCCTTTTCCAATAATAATATTACAATTTTAAATGTGCAGTAATATGATGAACACTATGCTTAGCTGCCGTTATTTTCACTCACCGCGCAACTTCGATACTTTTCAGTAGTAATAACTTTGTGAATTAAGAAAGCCATTTCTTTCTGATTATTCTCAGTGACTCTTTTGATAATTATGTTCAGTAAATGGCAAACGAATATGTTATGTCATAAATAATTGACTCCTTTCAATGAAAACATCCCGGAATTCACAAATAAACTAGTTGCTATGCATGACCCATAGTCCGGCAAAATCCCTAATCCGGCTTCACTTCGGTCCCGACTGTGCCGGATTAAAGATGCTCAACTGTACAATTCTATCACACTGAGAAAACTTATGTAATGCATGTGTAATTCACCATGCCCATAGACTAGATGCTATTTAAATACTCAGGTTGTTGGTAGACACAAAAAAATAAGTTATTCAAACAGATGGAATGTTTGTTTATTTAGAGTTACAAAGAAATTTTAAATTACGAGATTTTGTAGCAAGTTCATTACAAATTCTTTAGTTCCTCTTGGGGAGGTTAGAACCCCCAAACCCGTCCTCCATTGCTGTGCCCCTGCTCCTCAGGGCTTTTACATTTTCTCCAGGTAGATGACAAATGAGGAATTTAAAAAAAATCTAGAAGTACTAATGCTCAGCCAACCGATGCACAATTAAACTTTTGTCAAAAGAACGAAGTAAATCCCAGTATTATGACATTCACACTACAGTTGCGTAGTCAAGAGCATGTAATAGATTCATTGGAAAGCCTCAAGTTTGAGAGCAAAGTATGTGTTAAGTTATGGATGGATATCCTTGAGAGTAACATGCTTTTATTTCCCCTTAATGATCCATTGCTGCTAGTGGAACAAAAAATGGTACCATAATATATCTCAAAGTGAATGAGAAGTAAATAAAAAAAGGATATCACAGAGGGTTGTTCTAATTCAATGTTGTCACTATACCCTAGAAGGTTTGGTGGCTTGGATAAGATATACTTTCTCATTGAATTGTATAGTTTATTATATTCTCTGGTGAATCAGTTTCACAAGTTTTTGATTTTTCATACATTTTTGGTGTGGAGAAATTGAAGTACAGTGAAGAAACTTCAAAAAAATCCCTTTTTCTTGAGCTAAGAAAAAATTTTCTGTGTCAAAGCTTAAAGGTTCAATATCTTGGTTTTTGAGTTTAAAGAAAATTGATCACATGAACTTTCCCTGGAAAGGAATTTTCCTGAGTTATATTTTAAATCATGGGTACGACATATCACAATCTGTCTTAGTCTAGATAATACTTGTAGCTCTATATAATAAAAAAAATCATAATCTGCTGTGTGGTGAAAATTAATGTAACACAATGGACTTTCCATGGTTTTTGCTATCCCTTTTACCAGAAGTTCTATGGGTTAATTTAATTATCTTTTGTGTGTTAGAATGCTCAGAGGCTTAACAGTTGGACTTCTACTGTGAAATTTGGTAAGATTCTAATCTATTGGGAAAACATTGAAAACTTAAATTTGGAATTGAATTTGAGAGTTTGATCTTGTATGCGTGTTATTTTTATTGGAATTTATGCCTGAAATTCAGCCTTAGCCAATTCATATAGCCTTATATTATTTGCCCTCTGATTATAGTCAATAGGTTGGAAAATTAAATTGTTCCAGTAGAAAGGAACGATTCTCTTAAGTAGCAAGAAGGTGGCTACAACATATCTTACAGTATCATTAACCATTCCTGATGCAAGCCAAAATATTGAACTCATGCATAATTATTTGTAACTTCTCCTGTTGATTTTCAGTTACTTATTCCTTTTGTCATTTAATACCTTAATATTTTAAGTATTATCTTATTAATGTGATATTTTTAATGCAGTGCAATTCTCAGTAGTTGTAGGCACTGGCTTCCAAATTCCATTTTCATATCTGCCTGAAGAACCAACCTACCCATACAGCACAAATTGCCGCAAAAGGTCTATAGGCCGTTTAATATCCTGGAATTATCTCGTCTAAAAACCATTCTTAAACGTACACAAATGGAATAAATCCAGTCTATATACAGTTGTATGACTGCCCCAAACTGGATAATACTTGTCTATGGTCAAATCAGGTATTAAATGAAAAGTAATTTTAAGTATTAACCCTTTCGCTGCTGCACACACTCCGGAAACCTACTCGTCACATGCAGCAGAAAAGTGAAAGCGCTACAGTGAGAACGAAAAGTTACGTTCACAGCAGCCTACCGTGCGATCGTACTAGGTACGTTCACAGCAGCAAAAGGGTTAATTACGCAATTAATATGTAAGATAGGTAAAATGTATCCTGGATAAACATGTTAAAAATATTAATAACCAGGGATGGTAGTACAACAAAACTGTGATGGTCAAAGACATGTTGAGAGATAGGTTCGAATTATCAACGTTCACATTGAGATCTGTGCACTTTACCCCTGACCCAACCCTCATTGCCAGAAGCTGAGTAATTTTAAGCATCCAATACTAATAAAATACCTACTTTACCCCTGGCCCAACTTCGCATGATGAAAGATGTCTAATTTTTAGAGTTATGATTGTAAATAAATGTTTCAAACTTTCCTGTTGAAGTAATTGGATTTATTCCCTGATAAGGGGGGTGATATGAAAATCATTGATCTGGGACTCCCTGTCTGCCAATTTTTGCCTGCATCGGACACTCCCTTCGTAATTTTTAGATTCTTCTGAAAAAATATTTCCCTCGACATGAAATTCAAGGAACTATAATAATCTTATTAATCAGACTTCTACAGAAGCCAAACTTATAATACATACCTATGTAGAAAACTATATGTTTCTACGGAAAAATACAATACGAATGCATAACTTGTTCATCACCTTTCGTATTCAGATATTAAAATTTGCGTGTTGGCTAGGAAGTAAGTAATCAACATGGACAATTGTAACTCAAGTGTTCGATCAGAAAATCTTCATTAAAAGTATATTTTGAAATTGGTGTAATGTTGGGATAATTTGAGTTGAACCTGTTCAACTCAATTTACCCTGAACAACCACGAGTAATGTTTAGGTAAATATGGGGATACACCTTAGTCTAGATTTCGACCCAACCTACATGAATAATTACATAACGTGCTGTATGGGTAATAAGTAGTTTGGAAATGCTATACAGAAGATTATCATGGAAGATAAATACATGTATCATTTTTGTTTTTAATGTAGTATCTTGGTATCAGCTTTTTATGTAGCAGCTATAACTATTCGGATACTTTTGAAATATTCTATTTAAATGCCTTTTAGAATATTATGTTGCTTTCAGCTACATCCTACTAAATAAGTCGGGATTTTTAAATTTATTATTGTTATATAACATATATTTTGAATCCCTATTTTCATTGGTGTTGAATGTACAGTTCTTAGTGCAGATATTTGAAAATATTCTGGAAATTCTGCATGGCTTACTAGTACAGCAGAGTAAAATTAAGTTACACAATCAGAATGTTGTAAGCTATTTCATAACTAACACTTACCATATATACACATTTATTAATCATAGGCTTCACATAACAGTATACTCTGGACCCATAGAGAAGAGTAATGAATTATATATGTTTAAATCTGTAAAATATCTGCAAAACTTATAAATTAAGATGGAGTAATTTTAAGAATACTCTTTATGCATATCAAATGCCAAATTTTGAGCTATATACCTCTAATATGATAGTTCAGGCATTGATAATTTATCACCTGAGAATAAAAACTGTGTAATATATATTGGTATATTTATGAAGCAAACATATATGTATTTGGTCCAATAAATATCATCGCTCAGATTCCCTATATTTACTTGTGTGGATTTTCTCTTTTTAAATTTTTCCACAAAACAAGTTTTATTAGTGAATGGATGTCACACATGCATATCAATCTGTTTTGCCAACAACCTATGCTTGCTTATCAGGTGGCATTTGTGATGGATAAATCCACAACTCTGGCAGATCTATTGGCTCTCAATCTTCATAATTATGAGGAGGAAGTGAAGACCATTGTTGATAAGTCTGTGAAGGAGATGTCCATGGAAAAAGTTTTGAAAGACTTAGAAATTACCTGGGGAAATATGCAATTTGAGCATGAAAAGCATGAGCGAACTGGATGTACTCTTCTGAAAGCAAGTGAAGAGCTTATTGAGATATTAGAAGAAAACCAGGTAAATCAATGCCATCAGATTCTATAATGATTTGTCATATTTTAGTTTTTATTGTTAACCACATGATGTATTAACTCATTTACATCTGGTGACTGTTTCTCATGTCTGTAGGTTCAATTGCAAAATTTGATGAGCTCCAAGTTCATTGCTTACTTCCTTGAGGAAGTGTCTGCATGGCAAGAGAAACTATCTAATGCAGACCAAGTGATAAATATTTGGCTTGAGGTTCAACGAACATGGAGTCATTTGGAATCTATTTTTATTGGCTCCGAAGACATACGGAAACAGCTTCCTGAGGATTCTGTTAAATTCGATAAAATAGACAAAGAATTCAAGGTACAGTTTGGCTACGTAATACGTACATTAAGCCTAAGGTATGCTAGCCATTGAAGTAGTATTGTTCTTGTTGAGGCAATAAATTTTCCATTGTAATGTTTCAAAATCACTTCTTCTAATCTATCTCTAATAGGACTTGATATAAATGAGGTACTCAGTTTTTAAGTGATTAAAAACTGGATAATGGAATCATAAAATTACATTCATGTTGGCCATAAATTTGGTAATAATGTAGTATAACCACTATCAGTAGTGTTGGTAAATCCCTACAAATCGAAGCTGATAATGTTTTTGCTATTTCATAGAAAAATTACTTTTCTTGTTTTCTT
This sequence comes from Platycnemis pennipes, assembly GCA_933228895.1. NCBI lineage: Eukaryota > Metazoa > Arthropoda > Insecta > Odonata > Platycnemididae > Platycnemis > Platycnemis pennipes. Next base: position 89,144,839 of record OW121851.1, read on the forward strand.
ATAGAGATTGATCAATTTTTAGGTTTGGGCTATTGTAGGAAATTTTTAAATTATTATATCCTAAAATAATATCTTCAGTCTGTTCACCAACTATGAATTAGGATATTTTTCTACATCAAAATTCACGTAAAGCTCTTTATGTTGACATGCAAATGAATCAGGTTTATGTCTTACCAATGTACTCCATTCTGATTTTGATGAATTATAATACTTTATTGATGTTATCTTGGAATGAAGACCTTGATTCTTATAACATGCATTTGTTTAGCAAGGGGAAGATTTTTAGTGCCATGCCTTATCCATTTTCACCCTTCTGAAATGACACTAAATGTGCTAAATTGACATCTTTAATGTGACTTTTTGTATTTTAAAATAGAAATTCTGTTATCAGAATCATGAGGTCACGAAAGAAGATAAATGAAGTTCAGAATTCATGCAGTCGGTAGTTATTTAATGCATTCAAGGCTAAGTACTATTCTGAATCAGTTGTGGCTTGTTATTGGGTGACTGCCACCAATTTTTTATATTTTGTGATGCTGTAGGTAGCCTCAGTCAGTGGGAAGGCTTATAGTTTGCCCAAGGCATCATAATGATGCAAGTTGAGAATTTTTTCATCTCTGGGTCTTGTTGGATTTTATTTCAAATCCTCATTAAAATATGAGAAACTTTCAGAACAATACTGCTTATGCTAACAGGATAAGTGTCCAGGTTGCTTCTGATGCAGTTGGTCCAGATCTTGCATGGAGTTTAAAAATAGATCATACATGAACTGGTTGTAATTTAACATTTTCAACCCAGTGTGTGATATTTTAATTGAATGCTGTAGGGGCAGCATTAGCTTTTTTTAGATTCTAGCTTTTTTTGATTAGATTTTTCTTAGCAGGGAGTGAGTGGTGTAATATAAAAAATTCAATTCCTTTATTGGTCAGTTTTGATCACAAGCCAGCAGCTCATCTCAAAATTATAAGTACAAGCCGCAAGGCAATTTGACACAACGTTGAGTCACGCCAGGTTGAACGTGTTTAAGAAATGAGTCATTAAACATGGTTCATATGATCAAAATGAACTGTGTTAATTCAATTAATCGCCATCATCATCATCATGGGTCTACAATCCTAGAATTGCTTTCATGCAGCTTTCCGTTCAATTCTCCTTTTGGCTGACCTCTTCATATATATGTAATTCTTTTCCTTCACATCCTTATTACTTGCTCTATATGTCTGATGTGAAGTCTTCCTTTTCCACTTAATTTTCCATCCAATTCCAGTATTGGAAAAACGTTAGTTCTAAAAGATATGAGTTTATTAATCCCTAACACTTTCAAAAAGAGGAATGTGCTCAGATATTTATCTTGCCTGCAATTTGGACGCACTGTTTTTGACATGTATTCTCTAATATGTCTACATATATTATTTTCTCCAATCATTTATTGACTCATCAAAACTGATATTTTCACTTCCAGTTTTATTTTTCTGTAACTCATGAATATTTTACTGTGTTCTGTACTGTATAGTCTTTTAATATTTGCTTAAATGCTTGCTTGAACAGGTATTAATGGAAGAAATGGCCAAAACTCCTAATGTGGTGAAGGCGACAAATCGACCAAAGCTCTATGAACAATTGGAAGCAATTCAAAAAACTTTAACTATGTGTGAAAAAGCCTTAGCGCAGTACTTGGAAACCAAAAGACTTGCATTCCCAAGATTTTACTTTGTTGCTTCAGCTGATTTACTTGATATACTTTCTAATGGAAACAACCCAGAATTAGTTGCTAGGTAAGTAGAAATTTCTTCTTACTCATTACTCTACACTTTTTACTTCTCACTACTCCTACACTTCTTACTCATACTTACTCAAGTTTTTCTGATTAAATTTGAGCATCATGAATTGTTGCAGGAGAGTACTTTCTTGGAGAAGATTTGACTTGCCTATTCCATTTTTCTTGATTTCTTGGACTTAATCAACTATTGTGGTCATTCTTCAACTTAGTTTCATTTACTTTTCAAAGTAATAAACTGATGTAAACACGATTTCTTCATACAAGGGCTAAAACATTGAAGCCACTTACCTAGGATATGTTTTTTTGCCGTTGAATCCACAATCTTTATTACCTATGTGCTATAATTTGATGATGCATTAAGTTTCGTTTCATTTTGTCTCACAATCTGTAGATACTTCAGCCTGTTATTGAATTGATATTGTTTTTTTCAGGCACCTCACAAAACTCTTTGATTCATTAGCAAAATTGAAACTTCGGCCTGATGCTTCAGGTAAGTCATCTAAGAATGCCCGTGGAATGTTTGCCAAAGATGGAGAGTATGTTGAATTCAACACTGACTGTGAATGCACTGGACCTGTGAGTCTCTGCAGTACTACCATCAGTACTGTCTATCAATTGCTTTACTTATAATTTTAACTATTTTATGTGTTTATAATTCTCTGGTTTTAGTAATTTAATGAATTATTTTTTTAAGGTTGAAATTTGGCTTGCTCGACTAGAAAAGGTAATGAGAGAGAACATGCGATATTACTTTGGAGAAGCTGTTGTTTCCTATGAGGAAAAACCTCGTGAGCAGTGGGTATTTGATTATCCTGCTCAAGTGTCCCTCTGTGGAACACAGATATGGTGGACCACTGAGGTTAACATTGCATTTTCTCGTCTAGAGGAAGGTTATGAAAATGCCATAAAAGACTATCTGAGAAAGCAGGTGAGGAAAAAATGGAGTTCAATGAGCAGATATCAGATCTTCATTAGAAACAGTGATGTTCCATGAGATTACTTAAGAATCCTTTTGTTCATCGTATCTTTCTTTTAACCAGCCACACTTCTTTCCTGTTTTTTTCTTTTCGTGTAATTATTCCTTTTTTTTGAAGGTGACTGAACCAAAATTTAAGAGAGCTCTTAAGTATTTGGAATTTGAGAATATCTTATGAAATATTTCAAAATGCATGCCAAAAACATGTTTCCAGTGATAGGGACCTGCCACCCAATGAAACTACTAAAACTTGGGTTGAGTACCATGTTAAAACAAGCAGGAAGTAGTTCATTGATAATTTGACTCTCATGTTATGTTATTGAGGGGAGGCGACCGACAGCTGAGGTCATTTGCACCATTTAGTGTAGGTGGGTAATTGGGTAATGATAGGAGCTTTCAGGAGGTACGTTTTTGTTGTAAAACAGTATGGTAACACTAATGTAGAAGGAGCTCATACTCGTACGTTTTATTATTCTGACACAGAGCTATGCAACTTATTTTTTTTTAATTTCATAGTAAAATGAAGGGATCAGTTTTCTTGGTTTTTAACTTATTAAGAGTAAAGGTCAAGGAATGCTGGTGAAAAACATTAAACTGCAGCTAAACTCATTTTGAATTTTTTTTCATGAAGATTTGTTTAAATTTTGGGCAGTGATAGACCTAATTCTTTTCATTATTTCAGATAAACCAACTTAGTGTACTTATATCGTTGTTGCTGGGTGACCTCTCAAAACAGCACCGGCAGAACATAATGACTATCTGTACAATCGATGTGCATTCACGTGATGTAGTTTCAAAGCTCCTTACTGCCAAGGTGGAATCTTCGACAGCTTTTCAATGGCAGTCACAGTTGAGGCACAGGTATGGTTGTTTTTCATAGTTGAATTATGTGGTGAATATGTTGAACGTCTTTCAGTAGATTCCTAGAATTAATTCTTAGAGATAAGATTCTTAGAGAATTAATTCAAGAGATAAAATATTCTTGTTTGAAATAAATTCCTTGCCCAGAAAATTCTGTGTTATGATCTGTAAATTAATTCTTAGTGTTAAATGTTTTTCAGGTGGGATGAAAAAGTCAAGGATTGCTTTGCAAACATATGTGATGCTGAGTTTCGTTATGCATATGAATATTTAGGCAACACTCCTCGTCTTGTCATTACTCCTCTGACAGATCGATGCTACATAACTCTGACACAGGTATGAGCATAACTAATATTTGTAGTGATGATATAACCTTGACAGTTTGTAGTGTCTGTATATTCATATCATTGAGTTAGAAAGATGCCTGAGACTTAACCACAACCTTCAGCCGAGTGGTTAAAGGCTGTAGTTAAATGGTTGAGCTACTTAGTCTGTACTAAGCCCAATGTGCTGTCTGTCATTTGTCAGCTGTCAGCCCAGAAATATCTGGTTCCTGTAGAATCACTTTCCTTGGATTTCGCGTGATGGACCCACAATTTTTTCACAGTGACTCTCCATGTACAAAAGCCAAAGACTTCCTTCATTGAGCTTCCTTGTCAATTTAAAACAATGTACAAATTTTATATTAAAATGATCAATTCCTTTGTGCCAGTGTTGAAATGATACCATTGCTCATCCCTTATCTTTAGTCAGTAAAAATAAGGAATTTTATTGTGATCAGTGGAACATTTTGAATGTGTACTTGATTAATATATAATTCTCGGGTTTCAAGCCGATTTAGGATTTGGGTTGCTGACGTTTCGATGGAACACTCCTCCATCATCCTCAGAGCAATAAAGTTTGCAGGACATTCTGCATTTATATAGCCATCTAATGTGGGGGGGGCATTGTTGTCTCCTTTATTCCATTATTTTTTGAATTAACGGTTTCCATTCCCTGCTGAGGATGTACCCAGAGTCCTGATTTAAGGTGTTATCTTCCAGCCTGATTTCAATGGCCTCTTTAAGGAGAGAGAGAAAAAAAAGGAGACAACAATTCCCCTCAGATTAGACGGCTATATAAGCAAGCACAGGCAGAATGTCCTCCGAACTTTATTGCTCTGAGGATGATGGAGGAGTGTTGCACCGAAATGCCAGCAACTTAAATCCTTTCTCGGCTTGAAACCAGAGAATTATTTATTAATATAATTCGCCGAGAAAGAATGAAATCTATGTGTACTTGATTGTTTTTTAAAAATAATTTCTGTAATCGCAAGTGTTTAAACTAGTAATAATTTGTAAATAGTGCTTCATTATGGCTTTTGTCAGGTGACCTGATGATTTTCATCACTTTGGTTAAAAGAAATAAATCCCTCCCCCTGTGACTGAAACTTTTCTTAGAAGCAAGATCATTTTACTAAAAACTTGTACATGCCTCCTTTCTACATCATGGAATCCATTTGAATTTTACGTTTTCTTGTGTGTTTTTAAAGTAATTTATATGAAGTTGTATCCGATTTGATCTATCCATGTCAACTATGGTAGCAAGGTAAGAAATGCACTGGCTTAGCTACTCTTAAGGTTGTGGGTTGAATTACTGCTCAGGGAAATGACTATGCATTAGCTTGAGGATTGAGTTTAACCCTTCAACGTTGGGCCCGGGCTTCACATGCCATCGAGCGACAAAGTCACTATGTCGCAGCGACCATCTGCATATTTTAATTTTTTAATCCATTATATTATGTCAAGATCCTTACATATTTGTTATTATTCGAAAGCAGAATAATGTGGCTTCTTACTAACCATAGCTATTATAATATATTAATTTCTGGTATTTTATTGGGAGTGTTTTAATGATATGAAATTTTCTTTCACACTTTCTGAAGGGTTGTTGCTCGACACTTATTCCTAAAAAACAATTTTATGTGACTCTCTTCTCATGGAGTGTCAGTGCTAGGGCTTTTAGAGGACCACACTAGCTTGCGATGTCCTTCGATGGTTTGTTTCTCTCTTCCACATCTCCTTTTGACCCACCATATGCGTCGTAGAAAGAGCAGCCAGCCACCGAGCCGTCCCCTCTCAATACTAGCCCATCTTATCTTCAGTCTTCATCTGCTTTTCATCTCTATCAACACTTCATAAACAATGAAGAGGGTATTTAGGTCTGCATCTTTTTTGGTTTGTGTACAATATTTTTTTCTATGAAGAGTCTTTCGTGGCCGAGAAGGATGGCCGTGGCAGAGTCGGATTTCATGGCCTAGGGGAAGTATTCTTTTCAAAACGCCAAGTTCTTTAGTCTGAATGAAATATTTTTTTGAGTGTGGTATCTCCTGCAGAAGTTTTTCTTTTCTGTGACTGCATCAACTTATTGAACCTAGAAAATATCCCTTATTTTACATCATGGCATCGAGAAGCAGAAAAAGACATTCAGTACCTGAAGACAAAATCGAGGAGAAACTCCTACTGGAATATGATTCGGAAGAGACTGGGAGTTCAGAAAGTGATAGTGACTAGGTGATTGAAGATCATTCCGAATTGGATTTGATAAAAGGGTATAGCGACCATTTTGAGGAGGAACCAGAGGAAAGCTTTTTCTGGGAGGACATGAAAAATTACTAGGGAGAAAAAGAAAAGTTCATCGGTGGCTCTGGACCGCAAGGGAAAGAGTCATTGGTGACTGATATTTTAGATGCCTTTGAACTTTTCTTTGATGAAGAATTTGTAAGTACGAATGCAGGGAGATTTTCATTCTGTAAGGTTGTATTATTAATTCCAATTCTTCAACTTGTATCTTTACAAGTGATAATTAGTTCAATAAATCTTTGAGAATCTAATGTGGACTTGCTCCATGTCATGGTTTCCACTGTTTTGTACTCACAATGGAGTGCTATTTAGCATTAGTATTATTTCTTAAATAATCAACTCAAATGATTGAAAATTCAATTGGTTCAAAAGAGTGATGAACATTTGTTTAATTTCAGTGTTAAGTCAATGTTATGAGATTTTTAGTGTGGAGATATTTGTCATCTCTAGTTTTACTGTAAATAGTTTGTGTATGATGTTACTTTTTAAAAATTGCTCTACAATACCCCTGTTATTTTCAGATCAAGATTTAAACATTGACATGAGTATTTTTATTTGAATAATTTATTTTTTATAGTCACTTCATCTATTAATGGGAGGTGCACCTGCTGGTCCAGCTGGAACTGGCAAGACAGAGACCACTAAAGATTTGGGAAGAGCCCTAGGCATGATGGTTTATGTTTTCAACTGCTCAGAACAGATGGACTATAAATCATGTGGCAACATATACAAGGGGTTAGCTCAAACTGGTGCTTGGGGATGTTTTGATGAGTTTAATCGAATATCAGTTGAGGTGTTATCAGTTGTAGCAGTGCAAGTGAAATCTATTCAGGTAAGAATGTGATCAGTGTGAAATTTTTTCAGCTACAAGCTTAAGTTTCATTTAGATTTAGAACTTCAACTCTCTTGTAAAGTACTATTTCTAGGAGAAAAAGAAAATAGGGTGACTTCAGCCATTTTTAACAATTTCTTCCAGTAGTTTTGTTTGGTGTATCCAAAAAATTTATGTAAATAGAAGGTGACTGTAGCCATGCAAGTGATGCTTAAAACTTTTTCATAAAGCAACATAATTTGTTTAAAACATAAAGTATAATGGTGGAAGGCAATATGACCAATGGGGGAGACTTTGGCCTCAAAATATTATTCCTAACAATGGTCCATTATGCAATGGTAAAAATAATAAGTATTTTTGTTTTATGTGTTAAATGGTACATACATTAAAAGTAGACACATCTAATGTTATTGTCTCTTTATTTCCAAATTTTATGCAATGAAAATCAACATGATTTCACCTGGGCAAACTCTGGCTGCATTTCTTAATCAATTCAGAAATCCTGTTGTCCTTTTAAAATATCTATGTGATTTCAGCTTATGAGTAGCCCAAATCATAGATTATTCTTTCATATTCAATTTTCAAGAAGGCAAAATGATAGGTTATCATTATTTTGTGTTTTATTATTAAAGATACCTCAACCTTATCATTTTCTGACTTGGAGATTACTTTATCTATTAACATTGTCTCTTTTTTGTCACAAACAGTGCTGAAAGGAAGTCAATAACATTCATGGCCATATTTTCTCCAATTTGTTGCTTTTTTCTAGATGTTGATGACTACTCAAGATTTTCATCTATCTGTTTTATTTGATGCCACACCATGAAATTTCGTGCACTATGCACTCCAGCATCTTGTGCTTGATTATGCATTTTTCCAGCTGTTGCAGTTTTCAACAATCCTTTTTTTCCCAGGAAAATTCCTCAGCCAATCATCTTGAAGAATTCAGGAAAATGCATTCTTCCAAGATTCATTGGCTTCTTTCTGGGTATCTAGTTGTGGCCAAAGTCATCCCACATTGTTAATTTTTTCCTGGAAAGCTGTATTAGGTATTCTGGTTTTTTGTTAAACCTGTTAACTTTTTTTAAATTATCTGGTTATGAACATATAAACAAAATAATGAGACCATTCTTTCTTACCTGACTATGGCAAAGGTGATAGGCAGTTGAGGTTTTCTTAATTTGTCTTTAGAATTCTTTGCTGAGTTTATAAATACGATTGTACGGTAAGCATTGTAAGAGGAAGTGGTTTTCCTCTGTGATATGTCCTAACATCGTTATGAAGAGCAGGAATATGTTGCCACCTTATAAAGCTTGAGATATTGTCCTAAAAAGTTTCATTTATGGAACAGTGATGGAATGGCCAAAGTCACCCCACATTATGGTAATATGTAATAATATGTAATTGTTTTTTCTACAGGTTAAAAAATCCTTTTACATAAAATACTCTATGGCATACAAGGTTAAATACATGCAAGTAATCCTAGTTAACACATCAAAGTTTGTGAAAGGACATTATTTAAGTATAACATTTTTAAGTATATTCTTGAAAGAATAAAATATATCGACATTATTGCCATAATAATTAATGATGGACGGATCCTGGTTTTTTGTCGGATCCGGAACCGGATCCTTGCCTGGGTTTCAGATCTTTATCTCGGTTTCGGATCCTTAGTTTCAGATACTAGATTCTGAATTTCTTTCCTTTTCTAATCCTAGATTTTTAATATAGGTACACATAAAAACAGCAACAATAGAGTTACCAAAAAAACAAGTAAATTTACTGTAGAAAAAATCAACTTCCTGTCATTTATGTGGATTATATTTTCCTGGATCAAGATTTACGGATGCAATACCTATATCTTATTACTTCTAATATAAAGATCACTTTCCTTATCACATACTCATCAAGCAATACATTTTTGAAACCCATTCAACTATTCTTTAGAGTGCAGTTAAAAAAAAATTATACGTTCATTTTCATTAATAAAGGAATAATTTTCCAATTATTAATCAAATCCTTGAACGCTTTCAAAGTTTTTTTAGAAACACAAAAAACTTTTTAATGCAGCCTAGAGATCCCATTTATGGAATATCTGTGGATTCCATTTTTAAGGTGAAAAAATTATTAGAGAATATTGCTAAACTATTAATTTTGCAATGTCATATTAATAATAACTTTTAAAATGAAATTTGAGAATTTTATACTCCTAAGGAGAGGTTGTACAACTTATCTTGAAATGAGATAATCTACTTTTTTTAACTGCCTACTTGCATTAACCTAGGAATACAGCTTGTCTGTATTCCTAGGTTAATAATGGTTAGGAATAACTGATATGGACGATTGTCAACAAGTATATGAACCTGTTGTAATACAACGATACTACTCTCACTCGTGTCCTGTCTAAATTATGGAAGACTGCCAACCTAACGAACCTATAGTTTGCCTATGCACGTGTGCAACTCTGAGTTACTAGTCCGAGGGTGAGAGACTCTTTATATACCTCTCCTTGCCGGCACCAAATCATTCGCGAGATATAACTTCAATAGACTAATACTACGGAGATTTCCCTCATTATAATATTCGTGGGAAATCATTTCAGGGATAAAAATAAGCTTGACCGGTATTTATACACACAATTAACATTCTTTCAATGCTGAGAGAGATAAATAAGAGTTTTCTCTGAATAAGTAGCTGTTGCTGACAACATATGGACAGTGTTACAAAAAGGTGACTTTTAATGAAATTCCCCAAAGGTTTGTTTTTCTCTAGTAATTATTTCCCATCAACAAAGATCCCTTTAGATGGAATACCACTCAATTATGTCCAAAGAACTCATGTACGTGAGGAATATGAACAGCTAATTTTTTTAACGTGCAACTTCTCACCATCTTTGGCCCTGACGTGTATGCGCAAAAGGCAGCTTGCGGAAACAACCTTGCCATGACCTTAATTTAACATTTCCATTGTAACCTTATTCTTTCAATGTTCCCGTGACATTGTAGCAGCATTGGCAACATTGCCAAGGTTCCTGAAGCCTTAACGCAACATTGCAGCAAGCTTATGTGCTGTCTGGGTGATAACATTGCTTTATCTATACCTATTTGTATGTAGGTCTTAGGCCAATTGAAAGACATTATGCATACATTTCCGAGCATGACTACTTTTGCCTGGTACAGTCAGTGAGGGCCTCATTAGCATGTCTTTTTTATTGAATTTCATTTTTACTTGAAAGTGCTTTTATGAAGGCAGCAGGGTAAGGTAAAAATGCACGCATTGTTTGTAGAGGGTGCCTCTCATCAATCTCTGGACTTAAGCAGTTTACTTGGGATTCTGGGAAACATGGATGTGAATTATGGCTATCCTCAAACTATATGTCTTGTACATGTATTGTTGATATCTCACTTATTTTATGAATATAATTTAATGTCTTCTATGTTTTATCACTATTTCTAAATTATTGCAGGATGCAATTCGTGACAAAAAGAAAGTGTTCAATTTCCTGGGTGAGGTAATAACCTTAACTCCCTCAGTTGGATTATTTATAACAATGAATCCTGGATATGCTGGTCGCACAGAACTCCCTGAAAACTTGAAAGCCTTATTCAGGTAAATGATAATTAATATTCATATTTTTGCCTTAAAAACACTTTTTCCGTTGGTTTGGTTTCATGAAGAAATGGCGTAATCATTCTGAATAAGCATGAAGTTACCTACATATTAAAATATGATTATTAAATCCTCAATTTAAAAATAATTCTATTAATAGTTATTACATTTTTAAATTGAAATTTGCTCAAAACTGTGCTGATGGTGAACATGTATTTTAAATGTTTCAGACCTTGTGCCATGGTCGTTCCAGACTTTGAGCTTATTTGTGAGATTATGCTTGTTGCAGAAGGCTTTCAGGAAGCTCGATTATTAGCCCGCAAGTTTATCACATTGTACACACTATGCAGAGAACTTCTTTCTAAACAGGATCATTATGATTGGGGATTAAGGGCAATCAAGTCTGTACTAGTTGTGGCGGGCTCTCTGAAGGTTGGTTCAATATGCCTCCATATATCTGAGTATGGAGTACTTTTGCATGATTTTTTTATTCCATGCATATTTTAAATGAATTTCATGCCATGTTTTGGATGAAAAGCTGCTTAATGATGTTGTGTTTTCAATGATGAAAAATTACTCTAAGTCTCCTTATTGCCACTTAAATTTACTTCATAAAAAGTGTTGGTGTTTCTTACTCAGTCAAAGTTAATGTTATACCTATATTTTTCCCTCAGATAATACACTGCACCATCACTTTTATCAGATAGATAAATATTGTGAAGTGCATAACAATAATTCTAAAAGCTAAAGGTCTTTTTATCATTTTCTTCTTTTATATCATAATAGGGTACTTAATGGTTATACAATCAGTAACTTTCCAACATTGATCACCTTATGCAACCTTTTATTGTCTCCAGTGAGTAAAATTATATTATTATCACTCATACTTTGATTGTGATATGTGCCTTTCCTACTGCTTGAGCTACCTAGCTACAATTCTGATTGTGGGTGGATATATCTAGTGTGAATGAACCTTGGGATTCACCTTGAAAGAAAATAGGCAATTTATTTTCGTGTTAGCTAACTAGTGGTGAACCAAACCCTCTAGAAAAATTGGATGCACTCATATTAATATAAAATATCTATTTCAGATGCAATTTTTAAGGTTTACCATTTATAATATTTCATCACACAAACACCAACAAATCACCTGGCCCTGATCAAATTCCCTCCCACATATATAGAGAGTTAGCTTCCAAATCTCCCCCTCCCTTGAAATAGTTTTCAATAAATCCCTGACCCAACACGTCGTACCGATGGACTGGATAGCAGCCGATGTAACACCCATTTTTAAAAGTGGTGATAGGGAGCAGCCATCTAACTACCGACCTATATCCCTCACATCCATTTCATGCAAAGTTCTGGAACATATAATTGTCAGTTCAGTCATGGGGCACCTAGATAGCCAGAATTTATTTTCCTAATGTTCAATAAAGGTGGGTCTTTGTGTGATGCATCCACCAGTAAAATTGTAACTGATGAGCAAGGTGAGTCAGAGATCGGCAGTAACTCTTTATGACTAGCAAATCAGAATAAACCTGTGTTTGAACTTGATGTTCAAACTGGTAATGGGTCTTCTATAAAAATTATGCATATTAATATTCAAAGTTTATGCCTCAAAAACAACTATTTGGAGATTTTTCTAAGCTTGCACTCGCCTGACGTCGTCTGCTAATTAGAGCATTGGATGAACCTCAATGAGATTGTTAACTACAATGTGAAGGGTTATTCAATAGTTAGTAACTATTGTCGTAACTCTGCTGGGGGTGGTGGCATGTGTATTATGTTAAAAACAGTATTGCTGCGTGAAAGCCTAAACATGTTCCTGCCTGTTTTGATTTTGAATGCTGCAGTACGAGTCAACCTCAATCATTTTACTTTACCTGTTTTCTGTTTGTATAGATCGCCTAATGGTGACATTCCCACCTTTCAAGATAGTTTAATGAAAACTCTATGCTTGTCTGTGGGTTATGCAATTCAGCCCATTATATGTGGGGATTTTAATATCAATTTTCAAATCCCTAGTTCCATTAGATCCCAATCATTGGGTATATTTCAAGTCTTTAACATCAAGCCCTTAATCTCCCAATCGACTAGGAAAACTTCTCATTGTGTGAGCACGATTGATAATATTGTTTCATCTCTCCCACTCATTGACTCCCTTATTATTGATGTCCCTAGGTCCGATCATACTGCGCAGCTTGTTACTCTTCAATAGAATGGCAATTATTGTGACCCTGTTCCGAAATATAAGTATATGAGAGTGTATTCGAGTGGGCCAGGATGTCCTTGTCCATGGATCTGGAGAAGGAGAAATGGGACTCTGTGTTTTTTGCCCCTTCTTTTGAGGATAAATTTGATAATTTCTTTAATTTTTTAAGTTTTAATTTGACTGTAATTTCCTCTTAAACAGGTTAGGCATGTTGCGACTGAGCTAGTTAACAATAATTGGATCACCCATGAAATTAGAGTCCTGGCTGATCAACTTAAAGCTGACTATAGGGTAATGAAAGCCAGCAATTCAGAATCAAAAAGAATGATTTTGGCAAATAAAAAAATGCTTGATAAAATCATTACAGCTGCTAAAAAGGATTTTCATTCTAAGTTAATCATGGCTTCAAATAATCTTGTGAAAGCAGCCTGGAAGTTATTCAATGAAACTTCCGGCTATCATAAAATGTCCTCTACAATCTCCCTGAATATGAACAACAATCTGATCTTTTCTCTAACTGAGTTAGCCAATTACTTTGTGGATTCTGTGCATGCACTTATCCAAGCAATGGCTTCAGTCAATAATACCTCACTTTTACAGGCCCATTCCCAGATACCGAATAGTATTAATCTAAAGGGCCATCCTGCTTTGGTTGCTAATTCTTTAACCATTTGTCTTCTGATATTAAAGGTGTTAACTGCCTCTTAGCTTTTGAAGCCAAGTTGAAAAGGTATTTGCTATCTAATGCCTTTTATTTTGTGAATGTTTCTTGAGATGTAATGTGTTGTGATGTAATATATTTTCCTTTTCTGACTTGTCCTGTACATGTAAAAATGTCCTGGGATGAATAAATTTATTACTATTATTATATCATCAAGTATAGAAAAAAAGTTGAACTTATTAGTGTTCAATTTATTTTATGTGCATCACTGTCAGGGATTTAATAATCTGTACTGTAAATATTTTTCCAGCGTGGTGATCGCGGACGTCCTGAAGATCAAGTGCTAATGCGTGCCTTGAGGGATTTTAATATACCCAAGATAGTAACTGATGACATGCCAGTATTCATGGGACTGATTGGAGATCTTTTTCCAGCACTTGATGTTCCTAGGAAGCGTGATCTTGAATTTGAAGCTAGAGTTAAGCAGGCTGCTGTGGACCTTACTCTTCAACCAGAAGATGGTTTCATATTAAAGGTGAATTATTTTCCATATAGTTGCTTTACAGAAGTATGTCATCTCAAAGCTTTCCAGAACAATGATTAAGCCCTTAATTTTCGTCATGACTAGAGGTCTTGTTATTCATTATTTGTGTTCCCCTTCTTGTTATACGCCTTTAAAACATACACCATTAAGGCCAGAGGCAAACAAAGTTTTGATGCTATTAAGCTTTGGTGCTGGAATAGGATGCTGTGCATAAAATACAATGAAAGAAGAGCTAATGTGCCTATTATCATAGTGCTTATCATCTTCAGGTGTCTTTCTTACCTTGTCAATCAAACATTCCTACAATTCTTTGGATATATTATAAGAAGAGATGGAAAAATCTGCAGAAATTAATCATAGAAGGAAGATTGAGGGTATATAACCAAAAGGAAGTGCAGTGAGCAGGTGGATGGACCAAGTCAAGAAGATCACTTTTTTACCTCTTTAGCAGAACTTAAGAGCTGAAAACCATGGAGTGGAGTTGGGTTGGTGTAGTGGTGAGGGAACTGGACTTTCACCACAAGGGCCAGAGTTCAAATCTTGGTAATGGAATTTTCATTGATGTGCCAGCCCCTACTTGAGTGTGTAGTGGTCAATATTCAAGTTTAGTACTCCATCCATACGTAGGGGTGCCAAGGCATGGTCTCCATGGCACCTTTCGTTAAGAGCAGACTAATGCCCACTCTGGGTTTCTCTCCACCCAATTCCTTCTTATACTTCTGTACCTATCCTTTTGTACATTTCCTTCTGGTCTAAAGAACACTTAATTTCAGGTAGATACTTTAAAAACTACAGATGATGATGAAAAACATCCAGGATGTCAATGCTTAGTGAATGATGCTCACAATCAGTAATGAGAATAATAACTTAAAATAATGATGAAATGTTATGTTAACATGAGATTTTGACTACAATTTAAAAGTAGCAATATCTTAGTATAATTGGTAAGTTGAATTCCAGACCTCTTGGTTATTTAATATATGGATACTTTTTTGGGAGTTTAGGTCTTTTTAAAATAGTTTAAAAAAAAGGATAAATAGTTTTCATTGTAAAAAAAAGACCTAAACTCCCGAAAAATCATCCATATATCTTAGTATAGTAAGTGCCTGGCAATGAACTTTCAACTTATGAGCTTGAGAAGATAGGTACATATCTAAAGGCCCAAATGCAAAATTCAAGTGTATGCCTGTATCCCAAATTTGGTGGTACTGTCTAAGGTTTCTTTAGCTGTTATAGCTGGCAGAGCAATGCTCAGGAACTTGTGGAGAGGGATTAATTCTATAAAACATAATATTTTAATCATATTATCCTGTCAAGATATGCATTCAAAATTGTTGCTCTGTACAGAGTGCAATGAAGAAACTGCTTATGAGCCATGATGGAAAAATACTTACAAAGAGTACTTACTAATCGTGATTAAAAGCAGAACTGGTTAATAATAATAATTTTAGGGGTCGTGGAATCCACGGTAACGGCTTCGGTTGGCTAATGGTGGCTGTCAACTTGTGGAGCTAACCGACCCACTTGTGGTTCCACTGGTTCCTAGAGTGAGTACCAGGAAAGCCACCCACAACCGGCCCTTCTTGGATGAGGGCCCTAGTAGAGTTGGGTGTGGCAAATCTATGCCATCTAAGAAGGAAGCTCGCATGGAGTGGACGGAGACCCTGAGGGGAGACCTTCTAGCTTGCCATGCTGCCAGTGAGCCAAGTCGCAGGGGATACATAGTGAGGATGCACTCTTTGTGGTGTGAGATGCATCCTGAATATAACCATCTGTCACAGCAGAATCTGCATGACTACGCCAATCACGTGTGCAAGAAAATGACATCCCAACCGCAAGGTCAGAGTAGTACACCACCGGCCAGGGCTCTATCTCCTACAAAGGAAGATGAATCTCCTCCTACTGCCAGGGCTTCCGCCAATCTTTCGGTGAAGGTAGACGAGCCGAAGGCCAATTATGATCTACTCAAGCAGTTGGAAAGCATGATAAACTATGATGAGACGACTATCAGGCAGAGAAATATCCATCATAAAATTTTTCTGTGGGACCAACCTGTCCCAGTTGAATGGCATCGTAGATATGATCCTGACCGAAATGACCAGCCTCTGGGAAATAGTCTGCGTGGTATATGCTGCCGCCACACTGTTGGCCTCTCCCCAAGTGTCTGCCACTTGGGAGACTAAAGAACGGATGGGTCACGCAACAGTGAACGTGTTAAGCAGCTTAATGCCAAAATCATACTGGCAAGACAACAGGTGTCGAGATTTCAGTGTGTGATGGATTACCTTACCGCCGGTCGTGCCTTCATGCCGAATGTCAAGCGCATTGCGCGTGCAATACGGAGAGACCACCACACGCTAAACAAAAGAGTGCTGCTTATCCTTAAACAGTATGAGGTGGATAGAGTGCGGGCACTTACAGCGGCGAGGAAAAAGTTGGTCAAAAGGATCAACACCAGGAAGGAGATCTTCACCTTCTCCTTTCAGCCGTCCTGCCTCTTCCGACCCCCTCCACCTTTTGTCCAAACACCACCAACTGTCCCGGAGGTGGAATGTTTCTGGAAAGACATCTAGGGGACTAAAAAGCCATTCAACGAAGGTACTCCAGGTATTGTCCACTTTAAACAGTTTTGTGATATCCACCTAGTGGATATGGATCGTTCCATCTCAGTCAGGAAAAGTGATGTGAAGAAGGCCTTCTCTGGCAAGAAGAACTTCACTGCTCCAGGAATGGATGCTGTGAACAACTTCTGGTGGAAAAAGTTATCTTCCACGCACAAACACCTTGTCAGAATCTTCACATCCTTCCTGTCAGGGACGGAGCCAATTCCATCCTGGCCGACTGAGGGGCGAACGGTTTTAACACCGAAAAAGGGAGGCTTGTCCGATCCAAAGAACTACCGCCCTATAACCTGTCTCAACACTAATTACAAGGCATTCACTTCCATCATGAACGACCACTTCCATCATCCTCCACCACATCCAACCGGTGTGGTAGGAAGTGTATGAGTAGAGGGGCTCAAAGAAAGGCATTGCGGGATGCAAGGACAACCTGATCATTGATTGGTGTGTGAGCCAGGATGCTTGTCAACACAAGCATAACCTGTCAATGGGCTGGGTGACTATAAGAAGGCTTTTGATACCACCTCTCATGAGCTGATTATAGCCATGCTGAGGTACATGAAAGTCCACCCAGAGGTTGTGTCCTGCATCGAATGCCTGTTACAACTGAGGAAGATGCATTTTGCCATACCATCTGGCAAGAAGACCGTCTACACGGATTTGGTAACATACCACCATGGCATCTTTCAAGGCAAAGCCTTAATGCTCTACTGTTCTGTTTATCTCTCCTCCCACTGTCTGTTCAGTTGAGACCAGGTTGGGGATATATGTGCGGTGTCCCATTAAAAAGGGAGCATAAGGTCACCCATCTTTTCTATATGGATGACCTGAAGCTTTGTGCTTCAAGTGCAAAAGACCTGCACTTGGCGTTGGACACTGTACACATACAGTGAGGATATAGGGATGGAATTCGGATTGGACAAGTGCGGAACCATCCATCTGGTGAAAGGAAAGATATCGGAACACCAGGAAGACGTGTAGCTCGATGATGGAAACACTGTTTGTCATCTTGATGATGACGAAGCGTATGAATATCTCGGCATCCCCCAGCGCCGGATGCAAGAGGTGAGAGCAGCGAAGGAAAGGCTTACAGCCAAATGCAGGCAGACTCTCAGGCGAATCTGGTGCTCTGACCTGTCTGGCAAGAACAAGGTTCTCGCAACCAACACCTTCGCAGTTCTAACACTGATGTACACCCTCGATTGCATCAAATGGAATGTCAACGAGCTGCAAAACCTTGACAGGGGAACGAGAAAAATGATGACCATGTATCATAGTCTTCTGTTGCCAGACTGTATCTCCCGAGAAGGTTAGGTGGTAGAGGGCTGAAATGCCTGGAGTGCCTTCATGACAGTGTAGTCTTGAATACGACTTTCCGCGTGTTCCACAGCACGGACCCCTTATGCTGCTCGTAAAGAATCACGAGAGTGTCGGTTCCTATTTCAGGCGATGAAGAGGGCAGCAAACGGCCTCGGTTTGGACTAGAACCTTACTTCCAGTGGAGAAGCGTGCTACAAATCAATGTTGTTGCTGAAGAGGGACGTATTAAAGCTCGAAATAAAGAAGGTGGAGCAAAAGACCCTGCTCTGCAAGCATATCGAGAAGCCCATGCATGGAATTTTCTATCGAAACTTGGAAATGCATGGGCTATCGAAGGAGCTCACGTTCACCTTCCTACACTCTGCAGGTCTGAAGTTGAAACTGAGGGATTTTTGCTCGCATGCCAAGATGGTGTCATCGACACCCTAGTGTATCGTCGCCTCATCTTTGGTGCAAACGTGACGGACACGAGATGCAGAGCATGCCAAAGGCACCCGGAGACTTTAGGTCATCTACTCTGCGATGCAGCTTTTATGCGAAGAACGCATATATAAATCAGCACAACTATGCCCTGCAGGTGTTGTATTACCATCTAAGACACCATTACGGTATAGACGTGAATTTGCTTATGCCTTATGCCCCTGGACACATCGAGTGCATCGTGGAGGACGATAAGTATAAGATCTGGTGGAATTATTCCTTCTCCACCTCCAGGCAGTTGGAGGCGACGAAGCCTGATATCGTTCTCCTCGACAATCTCTCGCATGCCATGTTCGTGATGAAGTTTTCGGCACCGGTCAAAACGAACATGGCAGCGAAGGAGATTGAAAAAAGGACTAAATATCAAGATCTGCTGTGCGAACTCAGGCAAATGTATGTGGGTTACTCTGTGAAACTGGTAGTCCTCATTGTGGCCGTGCTTGGTGGTGTCAAGAGCTCACTGGTCGAAAATCTCAAGTGCATCCTGGCGCGCAGGGTGCGATTGGATGCACTTGCAAGTGCAATGCAGAAGGCTGTCCTTCTCGGTTCCCTCCGCCTGCTCTGTGCGCATGACCCTAATGCTGGGTAGCTACCTATCCACCGGTGGTGGACGTGGCTTCCCTTAGGCCACTCTCTTTCCCTCTCGAGTCTCCGGTAATTATGATGGCAACAAAACCTGATGCCAGCCGGAGACTCGGAGACTCCGGCAATTATGATGGCAACAAAACCTGATGCCAGCCGGAGACTCGGAGGTGGATGTTACTTTACTGTAACAAATAATAATAATAATTTTATTTGCCTATGTGATACATTGTAATAAAAGGCTGCAAGTATGTGAGGCATGTCAAGATAAATATTTGTAAAAAATGTATATTTTTATATCACAAATATATCTACTCACATACATTTGTTATAAAAAAACATTAATACAGTTATTGATGATGTAGGATTTGATTGTAGTCATATTAATGAAGTAGTCATTTCCAGTATAGAAACAGATACACAAAAAATAGTTATGGACTAATTTCTTTCAATGCTGCTATTTTTTTTTTAAATAAATAGTGGTAGGTGATTGTACAATTTTATGCACCAAGGGCGAGGTCCGTTAGAAGTTATGGCAAGAGCAGATTAAAGTACATGCATGTCATTACATCTTTTTGCTTCGTTGGTATGGTAATTGTCATAAGGAGTAAACTCAGTGTTGATTGTATAAACTATTTTTTGCATAGAGAATAGAATTATAAATATATACTGCAGACACAGTTAAAATCTTCAGCTCCCTTAAGAGGCTGACAGTGAGCATGATAAGGTTTACAGTACATAATTCTCAATAACTTTATTTTTACTATAATGATATATATTGATTCATTCCTTTTTGTACTTTGCTTTTTGCCATCAGATTACTAATTATAATTTTTTAATAACTGACCAACAGATTGTGCAACTTGAGGAACTACTGGAAGTTCGGCATTCGGTATTTATTGTAGGAAATGCTGGTACTGGAAAAACTCAAGTATGGAAATCTTTGTATAGAACATATCAGAACATGAAACGGAAACCACATTACAATGACCTAAATCCAAAAGCAGTGACAAATGATGAGCTTTTTGGAATAATTAACCCAGCTACCAGAGAATGGAAAGATGGTATGTATTCTAATTTCCATGGCAAAAACTTGGAAATAATTTCAAAGATTCAAGTAAATATCATTATCTTAAATGTAATGCATTCTCATGAATTGAGTGTTTCAGAATATTTTAAGCAAACTTTTACCGAAAATGAGAAAAGAGTCAGCTGACTGGTGTTTATTCTTGCAAAATACAAGGTTTAGAAATAGGTCAAAATATTACTAGCCAGTATTTCAATGCTTAAGTCGTGCTTTGAAACATCAGTCTGTATAGACATTTTGATCTGGTTGGAAACTAAGAAAACTTGTGTGCTTCATATGCTAGGAAAGCACCAGATTTCACATTGCCATTGCTTTGAAAACATCTTGATAGTAACCCTTATTTATAGCCGGGCCTTCTAGTGTATACTCATGATGCATCATGTTCTGGTAGTTGGAAAAAGCTTTTGCGACTTCCTCTCCTTGCCTTGTACCTGCCATGCATTTCTGGGCCTCAGGGAGGTTGGGTCTTTGGGTCATCATGACAATTTGATATTGGTTTTCCATACCCACGCACTTACATCTTGTTACCAGTGGCCAGTCATCACAAGCTCTGAATCCCAGTTGATGCACTGTAGCATGTCCTCTGCCACCTCAATACGGAGTTCATTTTGTTCCATTTCAACCAGCCAGGGCATATACATAGCTCATCATCACTTGTTACGGATAAAATAATAAAGGTGGATACCTGTAGTACAGACCTTGTAAATGTTACTTGCTTATGAGAGTATGGTAGGTATGGTAATTAATACCAAATTTTTTGTCTGGTCAGTAATATTTGTGTTACAGTGCTCATCATAATGTGTACTTTACGGTTAATTCATGTGTCATCTAAATCTCCATCGGTTATGTTTTATTGAATGTAAACTTTCAGTAACCATGATATTAGCTGAACATGCCTGCTGTGCAATGAATTACTAAGAAATTTCTGAGCAGTGTTTTTTTTACTTAGGCTTGATATCTGTAATGATGAGGGACCAAGCAAACATGTCTGGTGATGGACCAAGATGGATTGTGCTTGATGGAGACATTGATCCAATGTGGATTGAGTCCTTAAATACAGTCATGGATGACAACAAGGTAATACTTAAGAAACTTGATGCTATTGGTTTTAAGAGTATTTATTGTTTGAATAGAAAACAGGATCTTTAATTGAAAATGCATTGGTAAAAACTAGGTGTTGACATTAGCCAGCAATGAACGAATTGCTCTTACACCAAATATGAGACTTTTATTCGAGATTGCATCTCTGAGGACAGCAACTCCTGCTACTGTCTCTCGAGCTGGCATTCTGTATATTAATCCTCAAGATCTTGGATGGAATCCGTAAGAACCACCAGTTTGTGTATTTATTAATTATAAGGAGTATTTTAATATCATATAGATATCATGAACTTTGAAATTATCAATTTTCAGCTTTGTAGCGAGTTGGATTGAGAAACGAGAAATACAGTCAGAAAAAGCTAATCTAGTCATACTATTTGACAAGTATGTGCCACTTTGCTTGGATATGATCAGGTCTGGACGTGTCAAAAAGGTATGTAATTGGTATTTAAGGATTGTGCATTATTGTTTGATATTAAAAAATGTGATAATTTAATGAACAATTGTCTCATTGCCAGTGCTGAATGTTGTCATGGGTCAGCAGCTAAATGTGTTGTGACTTAAGTCTAGTAGGTTTACTCCTTGGCCTAGTTTTTAAAAAAAATCTTTTACAGTAAAGAAGGTAAATATACTTTTAGAAGGCTGATATCTTTGCCTAAGAATGCATGTAAGTAAGATGTGCATGCAGTAAAGGATATTGTGTATAGGAGATTTATTTTTGCAACATGAAATACTCTAATGAGGCTCACTTTTTAATAAAAATTGGGCTATTATATTAATGTATGATTTATAATGGCATGAAGGTTGTCATATAGGCCATTAGTGTATAATTTTCTAAACATCCAGTGGTGTAACAAAAAGAATCCCACCCTCTTTCACTCAAGGAGACACAAGTGAATGTAATTTGTGTGGTGCTTGGGGCGTGTGGGAAGAAAAGGAAATAAAGAGGCTGAAGAGCCCAGTTATTGATAAAGAGCTAGTGACATCAGAGGATATGTAGTTAGCAATAAGGCAATCTGTCTGGAAATAATGGCTACAATTTAGGAATGATAAACCATTAACAAATTAAGGGTCATAAAAATATGGTAACATCACTGCCATCTTCTATGTAAAGAAGTAAGTAGTTGTCTTCGGTTTTAGGTATTCCAACAGCTAAGTTTATATTGCAATATCTAGCCTATGAACTTAGAACAAACACACCATCCACGCCCTGTGTGGGGTTCAAATCCATGGCAATTGGGTGGCCAGGCCAGCATGATACCCTCCCAGCTACCTCAGCCAGTGGAAGAAATAGAAGGGATGAGTGAATTATAGTGAATTTAAAGCCGAAACTACTGGGGTTCCTCAGGGATCTCTACTTGGCCCAGTATTGTTCCTTAATTATATAAATGATTTGTGTGACTGTGAATTGAATGACTGTGTGCTACTAATATTTTAATCCTCAGGTCAAATTCAAATTAACAGATAGTCTAATGTGTAGATGTAGTTTAAATAGTCTCTGTTGAAAGTAGATGACTATTTTCAGGGTGAGAACACAAAATATGAAGGGTAGGGTGGCACAGATGGAACTCAGGGACCACATCAGGTTACCTAAGTCTCTAAAAGGAACAACCATGGCCTATAGGTAGAGATCCGTGAACTCCGCGATACACGATATCACGAAATAACGCGAAATACTGCGAAATCGGAAAATAAAACGAAATTTCACCTTTTTCGCAAATTTTATGTGAATTAGCAAAAAAATCACATGTAAAGAGTCACAATTGATTAAAGCCTAACTCTTCATTGTTTAACGCTGATGACGTTCATTCGCTATATCTCATTACAATTCAAAGGTCAATTGGGTTGTTTTGTCTCGTGCATATCGCATTTGCGTAATATACTCGTGCACTGTAGTGATGTCTACGCCGGATTTTGCCGTTAAATTAATCACTGCCTCTCTCTTTGATTCACATTTATCAATCCTGAAATTCTCGGAAATATCTAGAATGATGCGCTTTCTCTCCTGAAGAATTAGATATTCTGAATCAATAATGTGCTGAACACGACCGGCAAGAGCGGAAATATAAGCCCACGCGTCAATGCCAAGCAGTAATTCCGGTGACTCACCGCGACGCAGTAGACAGCGTAATTGGATAACTTGTTGCAGGAAAACCTTTAGTGTGGGCCTAATGTAACAATTTTGTAGACTTAAACACGGCCGCTGGCTGGGAACGGAAGCGCTAGCAGTTGAGGCAAGGGGGGAAGTAACAGAAAAGATAGGAGGAGAGGGGGTGCTACTTATTAGCGGTTGATTGTCGGATATTCGGCGCTCCACTGAGCTTCATTGCAAAAAAAAATCATTTTGACACACCCCCAGTTCAAGTTTCTTTGTTTCCGATTGTGTTTAGTTATGCGTGCTTCTTACACGGCCTTTCTTGTTATGTAAAATGCTTAATAAAAGTATAAGCATTCACAAAATGTGTACCAAAAATAATAAAATGCCTAGAAATGTGCAAAAATGTAACATTATAATAACACTGCCAAGATTTTCTATAACACCGAAATCACATAGTTTTAAAACGAATTTTAGCAAAAAATAAAACCACTTTCACGGACCTCTACCTATAGGGTTGCCTGGCCAAGGAGAGGTGGTTGTGCCTGCAGCAGATTGTCTCTTTGATGAAGGACCATAGGACATAGAGTCATTTCACCATCTCTTTAAGGGCCATCAGGGGGGTTATTTTGTAATCTCACCTTTTTAATGACTCTTTGCGGGAAGGCGGGAGATCCGTTTCGCTCTCTTAATGATCGGCTCACGAACGGTTCGTGAATTGTCGAAGCTTCTGTCGTTGAATAAACAAACAAGTGCCTGGCAACGGCAACCGCTTTCTTCAAAAATGGAGGAATACGGTGAAGGTGAGTGAAAAATTGTTTGTCCATATCATTTTAATTATTCGGATGGCCTGTCAAGATAATTCATGTCCGATAATTTCCTTTATACCAATATTGGAATTTGCATTTGTTTCTCGCTACATTTTACGTTAATAATGTTTCATCATTTTTCATTTTCTCAATAGTGTTCCATTCAAGAAATCATTTGTTGATAAGGTACAATTCGTGATTTAAGAAAGTTTAAGTTCTTCACGTTGTGCAAATTCCAAAAATACAATTAAAAATCGATTGTATCTTTCTCGTTCTTGCCTTTTTTCCAACTCAAGCTTCTAGTGGAAACGATGGTGGCTCCATGCCACGTTTTTTATGTAGATGAGACGGGAACTAATGTCAGGCGGAGATAATGAAACGGATCAAGAGTCGAAAGATACGGATCAGAGCGGATGAATCGTCTAAAAGACCGGCACATGACCGGCAGTTCACCGCTTGAGATCCGTAGATGGTCACGCCGCCTGGGTGGCGGAGTTTAACTACGAAAAAGTGACATTGTATGACGTATTCTCACTAAAGTGAGATTACAAAATAACCCCCCAGAGTTGCCCTTTTTACCTGATTTTAAAGATACAAAGGAGGAGTGCCAAGGTTCCTTTATCAAGAAGAGAGTACTCATAGTCATATAACGTTATATGACTATGATTGTGATTCACTCAGATCAGTGACATTGCCAACTGATTTCAGATTATTTGTTTGGTTAGTGTGACTGTGTGCAACACTGGGGTTTCCCCTTAGGTTTGCTCTTTGTTCTGATGAGTGATGCCAATGATTTGGAGGACTCCGTTTGGAAGAATTTTCCTTCATTGAGCCGAGTCCTCCTCAAAGGTATCTTTTGGTCAAATAAGAATTTTTGTTGCCATGGTTGCAAGTACATTCATGCAATATCTTTCTTTTCCATAGGTCACTCCAGTGACTGAAATTTCTCACATTCAAACTCTTTGCCATCTCCTGGACTGCCTTTTAACTCCACAGAATACTCCCTCAGATTGTCCCAAAGAATGGTATGAAATATATTTTGTTTTTGCCTGTGTCTGGGCATTTGGAGCAGCTACATATCAGGATCAGGTTAGGAATTTTAATCTCTTGCTTTGTCACTCTACCATTTTTTTCTTATAAATATATTTATCTCCTCAATATTTGTGTTTGAATTATATGGTATTCTGTTTTTCACATTACTTCCAGAATGCTGTATTTAACCTGGTAATGCCTGGAAAAAATGTTTTCTCAGAATTCAGTGATAAACTATTATTTCAATTTAAATCACTTTCTGAGATATATCATGTAATTTTTATTCTTAAAACATTGGTAGTTATGGAGATATAGCCTGGTACCAAACGGTACCTCTAGGTGCTTGAAGGTATAAAATGTAACCGATTTGGAGAATCTCCTGAAATCAAACTAGCTGTCAAAATTGCTTCGTATTTTATATTTTATCACCGGAATATTAATTTTCAACATATAATGTCCTTGAAATACCAAGAAATATGCAAACAATTTATTATGATGAAAATAATTAACTTAGTTATATTTTTCATTATGAATCCATTCCACAAGGTGAACTCGCCAACCATCAATTTCAAACAATTTATTGCCATCGTAATAATAATTTAAAGTATAAATTTGTCCAGTGTAAAAAAACTTCATTTCAAGGCTTAAATAAATCACTGCCGTACATGGAATGGTGCGAAACAAGCAATACATATTCCTACGTTACATTTCAAACATTTATTTCGTGTCCTACTGTTGCAATTTTAATGGACACACCTTCACTGCAGGGGAGTGGATTTCACGAGGTAGTTGTACCCATCATACCTTACTTCATTGGAGACACTGAAGAGAAAATTGACCGATAGCAATCAAATGCAATCTATTGAAAACAATATACTATCTGATGATGAGTTTAATAACACCATTCCAGTTTTACTTTCTTTGGATGCAGATGCATGTCTCACAGATTTTGGGGGATGCTTGAAACTTTCCAGGTTTGTCTGAACAACTGCCCAACCGAACTCTAGCTGGGTTCTACCTCTTCTTGACTTCAACAACAACCGTGCATTGTGCAGCATTGCATCTGGTATCCACGTAAAAATGGGCCACTGGGCCACCACCATTTATTTCCCCTGACACCTACACGATAAAGAGATATATTCCAGTCCATTCACTTGGTGCCCCCCATAAATGCATTATATTTCCCAAAAATATCAGATCATGGCACAAGGATTCTCTTTTTCTCACTTTTAGAGAATCTTCCCACACCAGATAACGGATAAATATTGTCCTTCACGCATCTTCTAGCGTCTAAAGAGCCTCGTTTCATCATAGCCAATTCCTTATTGGACTTCAAAGGGAAGTGTTTAGGTATTCTATTTTCCGTCACTGTGCCAGTTGCACCATATTTCCTTCTTCGGAGATATTTTACCAAGCTGTTACTTCTATAATAAATATCAAAATATAACTGGTAAGGTGGTTCTTCCTTTTGTAGGTTTTTCCTTCCTTCCTTCCTCCCATTCATAAGGGAGGTGCTGCTGCCAATCCAAATTCTTTTTCGTATCTTTCCACTTTGCTTGGGTTATTCTCTTGGAATACGTCGAAATTTGATAGTCCACCATCTGGGCTATTGAGACACCAAACTTTAAAGTCTAGAATTACTTACATCCATGCAGGGGAGCTCCCATATCCCACGTCTCCCATAAACCACGTTATGGGAGACGTGGGTGGGTTATGGGTTATGGGAGCTCCCCGGCTTCTCTCATACCATTGGCATGTCACAGCTCAATAAACTCAAGCATTGCTATTCTTGGAAAAAATTTTCTTCGCTATGTCCATACGAGGGAGCATTTTCCACATTTTATCCAAGTCATTTTCAGCAGTATTGTGGCAACGATAAATATATCTATGTATTAGTAAGAATCTGTCTCACCTCGTTGAATTACACACAATCTCATTTCTCACGTCGAGTGTCCCTCCCAATAGTATGGGAAGCGCCTTGCGGTACCATTTGGTACCACAGATATATTACACATTGTGCTTTACTATGAATACATCTGAATCCAAACCAATTACTCTAGCTCATAGCTACATGTATTAAGATTTAATATTAGTTGAAAAATTCATGTAGATAATTCAGGAATAGTTAAATTTTTTTAAATTGCAATGAGTGCATGAAAAATATCATTTTTTGGCGAACATTGAAAATTGTCCTATTTCAAACATCTTTATGCGAGTCAATTATGGTTCAGTAAAAGCGGAATCTTTGGAATTATAAGCTCCAATATATGTAAATTATTTTAAAGTTTAAAAAATCAGAAGGAATATAAAGAAATATAAATAAAATTAACTTTAGGAATACACTACCGAATGGTACCAAATGGTACCATTAGGCAGAAATAGGTTAAGAATAATAAAATAGCTTGAAAAACTAGCATTTGTAATAAGTTTTTTACACCTTGTAACACAATCCTAATTTAAGTCAACCATGTAAAGGGTGAAACATGTAACTTAATTTAATGCACTATCTCTATTTAGGTCATTTGCCACAGATAACAAAGTCAAATTTCGGCTGGTGCTTTTAATCACTAGGGGGAGAATTACTTGGGAAAATTTTAATGTTCCATTATTTATGGTTCAGGATTGGCGCAATCTCCTACATAATTCATTCATATCTCTTGTATATCTTGTATGAAAAGTCGAAGGATTGCATAGATATCCCAGTTTGCTGCTTCTCTTACCTATTTTAATTTCATAGAACTTGGCTACTTTTTCAGATTGTTGACTACAGGGTGGAATTCAGTAAATGGTGGTCTAATGAGTTTAAGACTATTAAGTTTCCGACTCAAGGAACTGTGTTTGGATATTATATTGATCGTGAAACAAAGAAATTCATGCCCTGGACGGAAATGGTGCCTAGTTTTGAATTGGACCCAGATATACCTTTACAGGTTTGTGAAAAGCTTTATTTATTCATTACTTAAATACTGTAAGTTTCCATGTATACATAGTACACATTTTTTTCCATGATTACTCATCAGAAATTAGGAATCATGGGAACAAACTTGAGTTCCTTTTCGGGCTGTGGATGACATTTCAAGTAATAAAATGAAAAATGACATTTCAAGTAATAAAACAACACTTATGCACAAACACACACATGTATGCACATGCATAAGTCACATAATTCTCCCTGTATGATACCTCAGCACCTGAGGCAACTAATCCCACAATGGTTCTGATAACTGCTTATTTAGAACCTCATAGAAATGTACATGGTACAGTAAACTCTTGATAATACGAAGCACGATAATACAAAATTTCGATTTTAGGAAGCGAAACGGCCAGTCCTGATGAAAATCCTATAGTAATAACATGGAAATATTCAAAAATAAGAAGTTTCGAAAATACGAATTGTTCGAAATTGCGAAGTTCGGGCCCAGTCCCCATGAACAAATGGATTTGTTTTTACCAACCTTGGTGCAAAGCTGCTTCAGCAAAACTTTTTTTCTGCGTAGACACCTAACAAATCAGTGTTGCCGATTGTGGTGCATCAAAAATGAAATGCGTAAAAAGTAGTGCATTCACCTCCCACATATGCCAGTATCTTCCCATCATTTTCCGCCTGTAACTCCACCTATTATTTAGACATTGAGTAATGTGGAAATCGTAGTTAATGCCATTATTTATCCTGGATATTTTATGTTTTATTTGTTACCAGTATTTTCATAATGCCCACGGTTCTCTTTTAAGTAAAGGTTATGTGTGACGGCACATACCATGCTCGCTGCTGTGCGCTTGGAATGATGGCAGTTCAAATTCTCCTTGAACCCTACCTCATCCTTTAGGCGAGAAATCCTAGCTCAGCTCTCCATGAAGGGGCTGTCCTCATCAAAATCTTGTAGCATGGATGAGTTGAGGGAGGGTGGGTGATGCCGTTAGGAAATTTGGGCTGGTTGTGTTGGTGGGGGTAAGGATTATGACGGCCGGGGAGTTTGGGTTTATGTTGCGTGCGGGAGAAAAATGTGTGGTTGTGGAGAGGGAAGGTACCAGTTGCAGGCGTATCTTTAAAGAGGTGCCAAATCCGGGAGACCCTCTCCCGCCCGTGATGGGTGCCCTCACCCGTGTTCACCTCTGCCTGTGTGACATAGATGCCCGACTGTGCCCATTCGCTCCAGGTGCCCGCATCCTAGATGGGTGGCGGGTCATAAGCGGGAGCTCTGGTTGCTCACCCAAACTAAGGGGAGGGGTGGTAAAAGAGTGAGTGAAAAATATTGTAAACGGCAAAGACCCTTGAGAAAGATAAGTGGCGGTGATGATCTTAGGGCGGTCACCCGACCAGCCGACAGGTAACCGCCTATACTCAGCAAGTTCTCTATTAGGTCACATTCATGATACTTTGGAAAAGTCCATCATATGTCTTTGGGTTGGGCCTCTCTCTTTATCTCTCGCACACAGGCGGGCGACCCTCGCCCTTATTTTGCACCGTGTGCAGGCCTCTAGTATCTTTATCTCTCTTGCCAAGCTTGAAGGAGGGGAGGGGGTAGGTGGATGGCATCATGGAACGTCTGTGAGGGTCCTTCTTCTTCTGAGCAACCCTGGGGGGCACGTGGCGGTGGCTGATTGGAACCGCTCCGGGTGTCGAGTGGAATGAAGAGGGTCAGGGATGCGTAGTCCTTTGTTATCAGGAGGGTCTTCAACCCCTCCTCTCGTACTCTTGACACCTCTAGACCATCCTCTTAGCTTCCCTCCCTTTCCTCCCTTATCCCTTGAAGATCCACCCGTGATCACCTGCACGCACCCCCCAGGGATTCCCAGAAGAAGAGGAAGGAACGTCACAGACGTTCCCCAATGCTATTCCCCCATCCCCTTCCCACTTCCCCCTTCAAGCTCAGCAAGACAGATAAAAATACACCCGCAACTGGGATCTTTCGTCTCCACAACCTCGCATGCACCGTAAACCCGAACTCCCCGACCATCATATATATAATCCTTGAGGAGACAATGTGGGAAATATGCCAAATCACGCCCCATTTGTCATCAAGGTCTTAGTAGTAGAAAAGAAACAATATACCTCCCAAGATCATCTATGCCACTGAGGATAGAAGGAACACGTTACAAGTAATAACCTGTTAATGTTTTTTTTTCTAGAAACGGGCTTAACTCCGTCCTTTTTGAAAGCTATGATTGGGGGACGGAAGACAGCAAAAGTGCCGTTGGGCCAGCTGTCATCATAACAGCATATACGTTTGAAGCAAATGTGTATTTTTAGCATCCATACTAGATTCCTGTCACTACTGACTATTCCGAAAATAAAATTCTTATTTCAAAATGTTCAACTTTTGTTTTATATATGTTTGATACTGGGATGAAATTTCGCCAAAACTACAATCGCTGACTTAAAAGCATTGACAGTAGGTACTTATTTTACGATCGTTTAAGACATGCGCCTTTTGAGAATGCTTTCACGAACGACCAAAAAAGTTGTACCATGTTGCCGAAGAAAACAAAGATAAAATTTTTTTCACGACTTTTATGAAGTGTTCGAAATTACGAAGTACCGATTTTCTGGTCCCGCTGACTTCGTATTATTGAGAGTTTACTGTACATGCTGAAATTACAGATTAATAGATCTCTCACAAGTAGATCAGATATAATATGAATCCTAATGTGACTCAGAACGATGAATGGACATAATGTAAGGTGAATTGAATGCACATATCACTTTATAGCTACAATTCATCTGATTATTGTATTCAGTCATGTACTGAATACAAATATTTTCACTATGTTCTTTTGAGCGCTGAACAGTCTAGTGGATGTGGATAATAGCTTGGAATGTCATTTTATAAAATCTGAATGCATATTACACATGGTGATGAGAAAATCCTCACATTGTACCCATAATAACATGGGTCCATCGGATAATCAGAAAATTACGGTAGTCCAGATACAATGAAGTCTTGTTAGATATGCAAAACATGTTTTTTTTAACTATAAATTTCAATTTCTTCTCCCACAGGCTACCCTTGTTCCAACATCTGAAACTACCTGTCTCACCTTCTTTATGAATATATTAATGCAACGCAAGCATCCAATCATGTTAGTAGGAGGGGCTGGGTGTGGAAAATCTGTTATAGTCAATGAAAGGCTTTCTACCCTCTCAGAAAACTACTTGGTGACCAATATTCCATTTAACTTCTACACCACTTCAGGTAGGTGTGCTTACCTTTTACTACAAAATGGTTGAATTTGATCATTTTTTGGAAATGAGAATTCATCTCTTGTTTTATGGTGGTGATTTTTTTCTCTGTATGCAGTCTTTTTAATTTTTTTCTATGTTTTTACTAAACGCCATCTAAAATTAGTAAATTCAAGGGATGTTAAACTGGCCACAACTAATCTGAACTGAGTTACCCACTGATATGTACTCAGCACAAGAATTACATGAGGGAAAATCTCTACTGCTGAGGTAGCTGATTTTTCTCTGTGCAAGTCTTGCATTGGAATTAGTGTCAAATAGTGTATTTTATACTTTTGTATGCTCAGCCTTTTATTATCAGCAGCTTAGTGATGATATGAGTGTATTATTGGTGAATATCACCCTTGGATCACACTATCCTCAGAGAGTTTGGTGTTGAGATTTAAAATTAAATAAAAATGCCATCCACATTGTATATGTATCATAAATGAATTATAACAACATATGAAAGTTTAAAATCTGTGCTCCCAAATTTAAATTAAGTGAATAAAAACACGTAATACATTCACAGAAATTTCCTTCTTGCATGGTTTTGGTGTGATATGAGCTCTGTCTTCAATATTAAAAATTTACATTTTGCATAAAAACAGTGAATCATGAGAGTATAATCATAGTGTGCCTCTGATCTTCATTCAATATTTGTTCTATCCATTCTTTAGTTTGTTTTTGGAGGCATTTGTAAGTATCTGGCAAAGAAATATTGCGCCCCATTGTAAAGCTTCAAGTTCGCCGTCTTACTATGGACATTTTATAGGTTCCTGAATCTGATTTATCATATTGCTATTGCAGAAATGTTGCAAAAAATGCTGGAAAAACCACTTGAAAAGAAAGCAGGAAGGAATTATGGGCCTCCTGGAAATAAAACCATGGTGTATTTTATCGATGACATGAACATGCCAGAGGTATGTGCGGCTATCGTGTCATCTAACATTTAAATTCATTTAAAATTATTTTTGCGTCAGTTATCAAAATGCCATCTATTTGTTTATCAGGTGGATACCTATGGTACTGTACAACCACATACCTTAATAAGGCAACACCTTGATTATGGACATTGGTATGACAGGCTGAAATTAACCCTAAAGGACATCCATAATGTGCAATATATGTCCTGCATGAACCCAACTGCTGGAAGTTTCACCATCAATCCTCGTTTACAAAGACATTTTATTGTGTTTGCATTGAGGTATGTATTCCTGACCTTTGTTATCAAATAAACTCTCAAGTCAATTATTCTGATTTAATGGAGTGCTATTGTTTATAAATTACTGCATTTGTCAGATATTAAGAGAAGACAGAATAAATGAATAGAATATTTAGTTAAGGGCAGTGGATTGTCGAAGGTTGCTATAGATGGTAGAATGCTGAGTGAGGAAGAAGGAGAACGGTATTATGGTTAGGATGAAAAGGGCTGGGCATATGCCATCTTGGAGAGAAAAATAGCATAGGGATGTAGTCAGGCAATTTTAAGAAAAGTAGGGATACTCCATTAGAACCTACGGTAACTGGTAGAAAACTAACATTTATCAGGCAATCATCATTGTTGATGGTAGTAACAGTTTCCTACCTTTGTATGCCAAGGGTCAAAGTGCATTCGTATTCATTTATCTTGAGTGTTGAAAACAAGATGATTATATAGTGGCACACTAATAAATTCCAACCAACTTGTGTTAATACAGTCATTCCTGGAGGTTCCATCTTTATAAATCCATTTCTTTCAATGGAAAAATTGATAACTTTTAATTGACGCTTTTGACCAAGTGTCATTTATTTTGTCCTGGATTTTATCAATGGAAATACTTTTTCCACATTTCAACCTTCTCAGACAATTAAAAAACCAAGCCAAGAAAATGGCCCTAGTTGGCATTTCATATTTGAATTGACATTGCTAATTCTGAAGGTAATTTTTAGCGGTATCTATAGGACCCTTGTTCTCCATTACAGTCCATCATGGATGTTACTCTTAAGGGGTGTCAGACATAAAAGAAGTCAAAGTAAAAAATAAGAGCTTCCATCTCTAGATCCTTTTAAAAATTGCCTTTGGAATCAATAGCTCTGGGTTGGCAGCCTGTGCATTAGCCTGGCAAGCCAAAAATGTTTGATTTTTAGTCCAGGAGAATTTATTTTCAGTGTATGTTGTTATTACTACAGTACAGTCAGTGTTGTTAGTCAATCCTATGATTTTTTTAGTTACAGATGTAGTTCAACTCAATTGCTGCTGAAAAAATAAATATGATAGCTTTGTAATAAGTATATATTTCTCTATCTATATTTATGTCATGGGACAGATAACTAAGTCTTCAAGTTATCGCGGCTATAGTGTACATTTACATTTCTATGTGTATAATTGATTTGAGGGCTGTTGTGAGATACATCTTAACCCTCAGTATTCCAACATTGGGTCCCATGCAGAAATTTGAATTTTTATGTTAACTATTATACACGTGAGTGAATTTTTGTGTATCAAATGTGACCAACATTCTTTTGAATAAACTTGACATCCATGCATGAATTTTTAATATTATAAATTGGAAAAAATAGAGTGTGGGTGACTTTGACCTGGTTGTGGCATTTCGTATAACTATTTCTGAGTCTCTCTTCTAAATTGACCCATTCTTCAATGTTTGTAAATACATGGTGGTGATCAGTGGCGAGGCGTGATGATTTTGACTAGTCATCACAGAAGCAAAGGGTAGGTCGGCCGATGCGCAACATGGTTTCCGAAAAACACAGATACCAATGACATGATTTTGTGAATGCCTGTTAAAATAAAGAGCATTTTAAAAACCTACATTGCTTATTGTTTGCATTTTATGACTATATTATATATCTAATAGTAGAGGAATTTACTTCAAAGTAAACAATTGTATGAACATTCTTTATCGAGGCATAGCAAATTTTATATCAAATACCGGCATAAATAAAATGATTTGTAAATATTTCGACACCTAAGAAAAATATTAGTTTCTTTTTCATATGAAAATCCCGAAAACATAGTACAACGTCAGCTTTTTTGCAACTATGATCCTCTTGGTTCTGTAAACCACAAAACCAACTCGGCAGTTGTTAATTGGAGGGTTAAAAAATACATAATGTGTTCTTAATACAATGTGACATTCAATACAGTACCATTCAATTAAGTTGTTTCTGCAGAAAATCATCCTTCCATTTCTCTCGCTAAAATGTTCATTGCATACAAATATCCAGTTAGACTTCTGGAAACTGGCATAAAAATCTTAAATTTTGCTAAATACAGAGAGGGATCCCAGATTCCACTCACATTTGTATCTTTGAATTAAATTTGTTTATAAGTTTCTCATTTTGAGAATGGTTGACACTTGGTAAATGTTAACCATGGTCTCGATGATTTACGGGAATATAAAAATTATCTATGTACGCCGAAAAGTACCTTTTGCATGTTGCTTTGCTACGACGAATCGATGGATTTTCCTGTTGTCAATAGAAATATTTAATCATGAATGGCGTTCATTATAAGCCATGCACGGCCTTAAAATACCTTTTTTCATTTTAAACACACTTTATAACACATCATTGTACACCCTACAGGACCATAAAGAAGCGCAAAGGCGGAATTGAGAAAAGACAGGAAGATTGTGCGTAGAGTGGATCACTCTGTGTGAAATGAGGGGTTAAGGGCAGGTTCGGCAGTGCCGAACATGACCGACAGAAGCCGAACATGACCTACAGAAGCTGAACGAGAGACCGAAGCACCAGTTTCAGAGATGACTTGGCTAGCTTTAAACCATAGCCATCTTCAGTGGAGAGGATAGGCAAGGCTGGGCACGTATCACGAATGGCGATAAGCTAGGCAAGTCATCTCTGAAACTGTCGCATCCGTGGCTCGTCTGGCTTTTGTCAGTCAAGCTCAGAAACTCTGGCATGGCACGGCCATCCAGAGGTGGAGGGGGAAGGGAGGCAATTTTCCCGGGCCCACATTTTAAATTCTTCCTCAGCGTAGTGGGGTATTGACACCGAAACAGAAACTGTCACCATTGTATGTATATTTTCAAACATTTTATGACCATCTATAAATCCTTCTTTATTTTTATATTTTGGTTTTGTCATCGGCAAATCCAGAGATGACCGCTCGCCTCACCGCTGGTGGTGATAATAGCCCATGCAATTACACCATCACGCATAACGCAACACTTCCGGTGCACTTGTGCACTTGTGAGCACTCTGGGAAACAAACCATGGTCATCAATCTTTATATGCGCGTCATTCAAAGCGATATTATTTGTGCAATGATGGAGAACCAGAAGTGATGATGGAATCAATTTTTTTATTTGTTTTGGTGTAGATATTCTAGTAAATTTGATGCGATCTTTCATGCCCTCCTGTTGTTGGCATGCCCTATCATTTAGTTGAGAAAATTGTTTAAATGTCTTGAGGTAATATTTTTTCAAGCTAAAAATAAGTTTTTTAGGAGATATGTGCATAAATGATCATACATGTATTTTACATAATTTTGCATACATGTATACATAATTTTGAGGCCATTAGTTAGTGGTATAAAAATAGCCATGTTATTCTGAGTGTGAAATTCTAAAATGTGACTGACAGTTACTTATTAACTGTTTGCTCAAGTTCATTGATTGATGGTTTCTTATTTTTCCAGCTTTCCTGGTTCTCAAGCTGTTGAAAGAATATACGGATCAATCCTGCAACAGCACATGTCAATTCCTATGCTGAAAATTCCACCATCAGTTCAAAGATTTTGTGACAAAATTGTTGCTGCAACCCTATCTCTTCATCAAAAGGTTGCTCAGGCATTTCTCCCAACTGCTACTAAGTTTCATTACATCTTCAATTTGAGAGATCTGTCAAATGTCTTTACGGTAATTATAGATTATTTCTGGTAGAAACTTTTTATATGGAATTTATTTTCCTTTAATTTTGTTTGGACCCTTGTATGTTGTAGTTAACTGCAACACTTTTCGAAGACGAAGCATTTTTTAAACAGGTGTCACATATCTATCAATGGCTGCCATAATCCAATCCTTCGGGTT
Source organism: Platycnemis pennipes (assembly GCA_933228895.1). Classification (NCBI taxonomy): domain Eukaryota; kingdom Metazoa; phylum Arthropoda; class Insecta; order Odonata; family Platycnemididae; genus Platycnemis; species Platycnemis pennipes. Next base: position 89,181,333 of record OW121851.1, read on the forward strand.
TCTAGGGATGCTCAGGCAATATGTTCATCCCTTACTATCATCTTTTATGCATTTAGGAATATCAAGTTAAAGCAACAATGCATTTATTTAATATTCTTTCTTAAATCTCATGTGTAATCGGTGGTTATTTAAATTAATGTAGGTATGTATTAATGTAGCTTTCAAGTTCTTAGTCAAAGTAGTTCAGTGTTTCTCCCTTTATTCCTTTGTTTCTAATTGATAGCACTCTGTGTAATTCATGAGACATAATATTGTTAAATAATGTGAAATCAGTAAATAAAATGAAATTGCATCTTTTTTGCATAAAAATTGCAAGTGTAATGTGCCAAAATCCATTAAAGTCAAAGCCTTCATTGTTTTTTGTTGCTGAACATCATTCGTACTATCCAATTTTCATGCATAGGTTAACAGCTTGCTTGTTTTTTTTAAATAATGTCGAGCCCAGTAGCAATATCACTGCTTAGGTCTGCCACTAAGTTACCATGGACTCATCCTTTGATTCCTTTTCATAAATCCTCATATTCAAGAAAATATCGAGAATAGCACACTCTCTTTCCCGGAGAATTGAACATTTTGAGTCAATTATTTGCTGCTGGAAATTAATCAAATATATCATGGCAGTGGAGGCAATATAAGCCTACCCACCTATAATTGCACCAGTATGGGACAGTGAAATAAACTTTTTCATTAGATCTCTGATGAGGGTGGTGGGAATCACGGCCACCCAGACCAGAAACATGGGAAGAATTTTTTTCAATATCTCATAATTTCACTTCTTCAAAGTTAGTTTGAAATTTCAGGCCATTTCGGATAAGCAACCTGTACAAGACCTAATATTTTTACCGTGTTTATTGCTTTCGTGAAGCTCTGCAGGTTACCATTCGACTTCTGTGATTGATGTGAGATAGATGAGAAAACTTGGTAAAGAATTTTTTTCCCATTGATAATCTAGTTACATCATCATCATGATCATTGGTCAACAATCCTAGGATTGGTTTGACGCAGCTTTCCACTCGATTCTTCTATCGGCCAACCGTTTCATTGTGATATAATTCTTCTCGTTTACATCCTTCACAACCTGTTCCATGTATCTCATACATGGATGAGGCCTGCCTTTTCCATTCTTCCCGTTCACTTTTCCCTCGACAATGGTCTTCATCAGGCCATCGTGTCTCAAAATATAGCCGATTAAGTTGTCCCTTCTTCTTCTTAGAGTTGTCAGCAGACTTCTCTTTTCTCCCACTCTTCTTAGCTCTTCCTCGTTACTTATTCCGTCGATCCATTTAATCATCATCATTCTTTGATAGCACTACATTTTGAATGCTTCTACCCTTTTCTTCTCGCTGTTCTCATCGTCCATGCTTCACTGCCGTAAAGAAACATGCTCCAGATGTATGTTCTGATGAACTGTTTCCTTACTTCTATGCTTGTATTTCCAACTGTAAGTAGATTTTTCTTTTGATAGAATTCCCTCTTTGCCTGGGCTATTTTACTAACTATTTCTTTCTTGCTTCGTCCATCATTGGTTACTCGGCTTCCTAGGTAACAGAACTCTTTCACCTCATCAAGTATATGTTTCCCTAGTTTGATACTGGTTTTTGTCCTCTTCTTTCTTGCTGCACACCAATATCTTAGTCTTCCTCTTTTTTATCTTCAGCTGATATCTGGCCATTGTCCTTTCCATGGTTACTAGAATCTTGTTCAGATCCCTCTCTGTCTCTGCTATGAGTGCTGTGTCATCAGCAAATCGCAGCATGCTTATTTTTTCTCCAGGAATTGTCACTCCACAAGACTTCTCTTTGCTTTCATTGATGGCTCTCTCGATGTAAACATTAAAAATTACGGGGTACAGTGCACAGCCTTGTGTCACTCCTTTCCTTAATCTTGCCACTTCACAGCTGGGTCCAGATTTAAACACAGCTACTTGGTTTTTGTACAGACTGTGTATAATTCTTTGGCCATTGTAGGACACTCCAATTCTCTTCAGAATTCCAAGCATTGAATCCCAATCCACGTTGTCAAAAGCCTTCTCTGAATCCACAAATGCAATGATGTCGGCTTCTTCTTCTTCATTCTCATCTCTATGAGCAGCCTAAGGGCCAATATTGCTTCCCTTGTACCCTTACTTTTCCTGAATCTGAATTGACCTTCATCCAGGAACTCGTCTGCTTTTCGTTCTATTCTTCTGTTGGTGATCCTGGTCAGTATCTTCGATGCATGTGTCGTCAGACTTATACTCCTAAAATTTTCACATTTCTCCTCTCTCTTCTTCTTGGGAATAGGAATGATGGTGTTTTTCTCGAAGTCCCTTGGGTTTTCCCCTGTTGAGTACATGTCGCAGACAGTTTTGTATAGATGAGTTAATGTCTTCTCTCCTGCATTTTTAATTAGATCTGTAGGTACATCATCAATACCAGAAGCCTTATTCATCCGAAGGTCCCTTACTGCAGCATCGAATTCCAATCTTAATATTGATGTTCCCATATCATCCTTTTCCACTTCGCTTTCCTGTTCAATAGCTTTTGTGCTGAGATTTTTTCTGTTGTATAAATCTTCCAGATATTCTTTCCATCTCTTCACTTTGTCCTCGTTTTCAATAAAAATTTCTACATTCTTGTCCCTTATGGCATTGCATCTTGTGCTCCGTTCCTTGAAGTGGTTCCTCACTATCCTGTAGGCAGCTTCCACCTTTCCAAGGACAAGGTAGCTTTGTACATCTTGGCATATATTCTTCATCCACATCTCTCTAGCTTTCCTAGCTTTGCGACTTATTTCGTTCCTTATTCTTTTGTAGCAAAGCTGCCCTTCTTCAGTTTTCACATTCTTGTACTTTCTTCTTTCTTCAATCAAGTCTAAGACTTTTTCTGTGATCCATGGCTTCTTCTTGGCAACTTTTCTTCTTCCAAGAACTTATTTTGCGACTTCCTGTAGTTCACATTTGATGTTTTCCCAATGTTTTTCCACTGATTTCTCATTCAGGTCCTCTCATATATTTTTTCCCACTACTTTCTGAAATGCCAGCTGATGTTGATCCTCCTTTAGTTTTTCTACTGTTCTTCTTTGTTTTCTTCAGTTTCGTGAATGTTAGATGGCATTTCATCATCACCAAATTATGGTCACTGTCGATGTCTGCCCCAGGGTAGCTTTTGCAGTATTTCACTTGGTTCCTAAATCTCTGCTTCACTAAAATGTAGTACATTTGAAATCTTCTTCTGTCTCCAGGCATTTTCCTGTGTATCTTCTTCGGTTGTGATTTTTAAACGTGTTGGCGACCACTAACTTATGATATTTGCAGAACTCCATCAATCTTTCTCCTGTTTTTTTAGGTTTCCCAATCCGAATTTTCCTGTTATTCTTCCATCTTGACCTTCCCCGATGATAGTGTTCCAGTCTCCTAAAATAATTAGGTTTTCTTCTCCTCTTACCTGTTTTATAACTTCCGTGATATCTTCGTAGACGTCTTCCACTTCTTCATCTTTGTAGTCCGACGTAGGCATGCACCACTACGGTTCATACAGGTTTGGTCTCGATCTTCACCATTATTATCCTTTCATTGTACCGCAGGAAGCTCTTCACACACATTACGGTGCGCTTCCTGAGCATTATGCCTACCCCAGTATTGCCATTTAATGATCCCATGTGTATAATCTTCTTATAAGTCTCCTTCTTTGGGCCACTTCATTTTGCTGATTCCTAACACGTAGAGGTCCATTCTTCGCATTTCCACCTTCAGCTTCTCCAGTCTTCCACAAGTCCGAAGCGATCTCACTTTCCATGTTCCTACCCTAAAGTGTTTATCACTCTAGTTACATGCTCATTATAATACACTTTCCTTGAAGGTAGTACTACCCCCCACAGCTCACCTCCTGTATTCCAAACTAAAGGTTCTGTGGAAAATGCATAGTCTACTGTCGTGGAAAAAAGTCATGACACTCGAGTTTACAAGTCAATGACAGTTGTACGCGTAGTCCCACATGAAAACAAGTCATATCAAAAATTAGCAAATTTAATTCTGCGTTTAACTGTGGAAAGTGAAAATTTTTATTTTAACTTGTTAAAATTTTATTGTCTGTGAAACAAAAAAAGTGCCGGTTTTTTCACCGTTTTAAACGGAATGCTCACTTTGAAAATGCATAACTTTTAAAGTACTCATTGGATCGTAGCCAAACTTTAATACGACATAAAGGAACTTGATGTTAAGATATGTACAAAGTTTTAAGATAATCGAAGTTTAAATAAAATTGTTCTTGTAAATTTTGTGAAACAACTTTTTCTCAGTACTGCGTGGTCATATCGATACGAATCTTGTCCTGTCATGGAGCTTATGGTAATACAAGGCTAATCGCTTCTCGATATTTAGAATTTATTTAGTTGTTTATTTTATGTGTGCTTACATTTAATTCGGTGTTTCCAACAACAAGCGGAGTGAAGCGAACGAGAGGAAACAGACCAATGGCCTTGGAATTCCGTGCGACGTTGCCACGTTCGACACCATCCCCGCGCTCCGTGTGTAGAATCCATACATTTTTGTTGCATTGTAACTTAAAGTTTTAATTGCTGCATTACTGTTTTTCTTAAAACTTTTTGAGTGTTAATGCAAGGTTTCTTCTGTTTAATTGACATTGTTAAATAATGTTTGTTCATTGCTCATCATCATTGAAGGGGCTACTGTTCAGTGCTGGTGAATGCTTACCTACAGTTTCGGATCTTATAAGGCTCTGGATGCATGAGTCTCAGAGAATATATTCTGACAAGTTGGTGGAGGAAAAAGATGTCGATACTTTCAATAAACTAATGAAAGATGTTGTTAAAAAAAATTTTGAGGTGAGTCTATTGTGTGGTGTTACTGTGTTTTAAATTGAGCTTATTTTAAATGAAAACCTGAATAATTTTTCATCTTGTTTGCATACTCAGCTGCCACCATATTGTTAATCTGCATTTTAAGCAGAGAGTAGCTTGGTCAAAAAATTATTAGTAAAATTATAAATTTTGTCAAAAGCATTCTACTTTATTATGTTCAGTCCTGTGATTGTTAACCATTTTTGAAGCATTTTAGGTATGAAATATAGAAAATGTTTATTCAATTTGAACTTTCAGGGGTGTTCAGCATTGCCATGATAAACATCATGGCAACTAACCTTCAAGTAGATTATAATTGTCTTAGGTAGACTTGTACCGATACCACTTTTTCCGATACCAAACTGATACCTTGTTACCAGTGGCTGATACCGATAGTATTATTTGCGGATTCCTTACTTATTTTTCTAAAAAAATTTGATAAGTGCTTTTCTTCTCGTGAAGTCAACTCTGTAAATAAAAGTGTTTTAAAAGAGCACCTAATTATTGAGAGAAATGACACTGTGACAACTCTTTTATTTTGCTACTCTACAATTATCACTGGAATTGGATTTTAAACACTAAGCACTCTTGCATTTGTAAATACTGAAAATTCTTTTTAAGAAATAAGAGCTACTGAACATGCTCAGCAGTTAAGATGGTTCATTCTATCTGGACCATAGCACTAGTTTCTGAAAACATTTGCTCTGGAAACTCTAAATTGCAGGTACACCCAAATACACTGGACTCTCGTTAGCACGTTTTTGTAGGCACCTGAAATCCTGAACATGGTAACAAGTTAAACTTGCTGAACAGGTTATAACCTGCAGGCTATAGCCCGTCTCGGGATGTGTTAAAGAAGTGTTTGCTGGTTGCATAACTTCCAGGGAACCAATACGCTTACCATCAAGTTAGTTCATTGCTGGCGATAATTCAAAGTTTCATTTTCAATTACTACGCCTCCCAAAAGATACGTACGAAACCTTGCGTTGATATGCACTTAATAATTAATGATGACTATATGACCAAATATCACGTTTTTTGTACACTGTTCACGCCAAAAAGTATATGGAGACTCGACTTTGAGGCTTGATATCCCAAAAAAAGGAAGAAGCGAAATTCATAGAGAGCATATCAGCGTGTAGATAATTTAGCCTTTTGTTTAATGCAGGTACCAGACTTTTTTTAATAGTTACTTTTGAGGCAGGTTTTTGCAGTGAGAATTAAATGGCGCATTTCTTAGAGTCGCAGAGGCCAGTGTCACTTTGGAGATTGTCATAACAATATGAAATGCACAAATGAATGGAAATTTGGATAGAATATGAATCGTACTTTTGTCATGACGTTCGATAAGTTTCAAATATTTACTTATATTCGTTTAAGTTTTTCTTGGCATTTTACAGAACCGGGTTTTCTCTGTAAGTATGGAACATTGGAGGCACGCGAGCACCTTCGTCTTCATTTTAAATTTTCTAATGCGAATTCATTGACGTCATAACACTTGACTATGCCACAATACTTGATTTGCATTTCATATTTTTTTAAATTGAGTTCAGATGTAGGTGGAACCACGGTACAACGTATGCGTTGAGCAGAACGAACTTTGACGGCAGAAGTTTATTTTTGCTGCTATTTCAGCAAACTTTCTTAAAGATCGCAGCAAAGTAAACGTGACTCGTTGGTAAGTCAGTTGAAGAGGACAGGAGTTCAAAATTATATGTTTTTAAATGATTTTCACTGAACGAATGCTTTCGAGTAAAAGTATCTGAAAAAAAAATGAATTATCGAAACAATCGAAGTATCGGGAAGATGGCCGATACCCGATACTCTCTATAACTATTGGCCCAAGTCTACTCTTTGATGTAGTAAATCACTTCCATAAATCCTCACTTTAGTATGAATTTAACTTTTTTGAAATGTTTTAATTTCTTCAGTGTTGTCCTCCATTTGAAATACTTTTGAACGGTTTATTAGTGGAAAATCATGATTTAAAAATATTTACTTAATGTAATTGGTTTTTGGCCTTGACAGTTCTTTTAAAATTGAACCCTTGGTTGTAAATGTTCAGCTTAAGCTTGCATATTTATTTCATAGGTCACTGTTGCAATTTTCTCCCACTTAAATTACTCCATTGGCTCTCTAAATAGTAAAATTTGCTTAATTTCAGGAAGCTGATGATTCTATCTGGGAGAAGCCAAATTTATATTGCCATTTCGCACATGGAATTGGCGAAAGCAAATACCTGCCTATTACTTCCTGGGAGACTTTACACAATTTACTTACTGGTGCTATGAGTGCATATAATGATTTGATTGGAGCTATGAACCTTGTTTTATTTGAAGACGCAATGATGCATATTTGCAGGTACCAATATTTCTATCCAATTTAGGTTTTAGCTATTACTTTTATATTATTGCCTCTGTATTTGTTGGTGCAGATACCTCAACTCAGGAAATTCTGCTACTGCGCATTTTCAGTGGGTGACTCAGCTAAGGTATTTGCAGCTAGTTTGCAGTCCTTGAATTAATCCAAATTTGGAATTACTTGATGAGCCTAGAGTTTATTTAGCTCATACTGAGGCCTGAAGCATATAAAATTTACACAAATTACTAAACTATTTACTATCAAGTTTTGATCCATAAAATTTTCTGAGGCAATTTTTTGCTAATGTTTTGGTGGTTAACTCAGCTATAGGAGACAGGTCATCTTCTACCATCATATTGGTTACTTTGAATTTATTTACAATTTCTGATCATTGGCATTTGCATCTATTGTTGCAATCTGCAATTGCTGATTGGTCAAATCCTTGTTGTGTCTTGCCTTCTTAAGTAGATGGAGGACAGACTTAAGATGGACTCATGGCAAATCTGGTGTCACAGTTGATGTTATTACCCTCTAGTTGTGTTTTGATTGCCCCCTTTGTGAGACTATACCACAATATCTTGACGTTCAACTGGGTAATTGTGTTACATCAAAGCCTATAATATTGTAATTTTTGAGGCTGTGTTCTGTGATTGTCAATTTTTCTGGGTGGAAAAGCCTGATGCAACCCATGTGCTCTTTAATTCTCTTCTCCGGGTTGGGCTGTTTCCCTATTATATGCTTTACCCTATTCACGGGGAATGTGGTTGACTTCAGGAGTTTTCAGACCAAGTTGGTTCATACCCTCACCAGTCGACTTCATATTTTTCTTGGTGGTTTATGGCTGGTACAAATATTGTGCCTGTTTTAGAATACTTGATATTTTTCCATATACTGTTGATATGTATGGGATAAATAATAATAATAAGGGGTCAAAAATGGACCACCGGCCTTCTCGTGGCATCCCTGGAAATGGCTTGGGCCGGCTAATGGTGGCCGTCTGCTTGTGGAGTTAACCCCCTCACTTGCAGAAATCGTGGGTTCCTTAGAATTCTAGTAATGCCACCCACAACCGGCCCTTCTCGGATGTGAGCACTAGTAGAGTTGGGTGTGGCAAATCTACGTCATCAAAAAAGAGAGCTCGCATGGAGTGAACACCCTGAGGGGAGACCTTCTAGCTTGCCATGCTGCCAGTGAGCCAAATCGCAGGGGATACATGGCGAGGATGCACTCTTTGTGGTGTGAGATGCATCCTGAATATAACCATCTGTCGCAACAGAATCTGCGCTACTACGCCAATCACCTGCGCAAGAAAATGACACCCCAACCGCAGGATCAGAGTAGTACACCACCGGCCCAGGCTCTATCTCCTACAAAGGCAGATGAACCCCCTACTGCCGGGGCTTATGCCGATTTATGCGGTGAAGGGAAATGAGCCAAAGGCCGATTCTGATCTACTGAAGCGGTTGGAAAACATGATAAACTACAATGACATGACTACCAGGCAGAGAAATATTCATCATAAAATTTCTCTGTGGAACCAACAGCTGTCCCAGTTGAATGGCATCGTAGATATGGTCCTGATGGAAACGACCAACCTCTGGGAAATAGACTGCATGGTATATGCTGCCACCACACTGTTGGCCTCTCCCCGAGTGTCTGTCACTTGGGAGACTAAAGCAGCAAATAGGCTTAAACAGCGTAATGCCAAAATCAAGCTGACTAGACAACAGGTGTCGAGATTTCAGTGTGTGATGGATTACCTTTCCTCCGGTCGGACCTTTACTCCGAAGGTCAAGCGCATTGCTCGTGCGATCCAGAGAGCACATCACACACTAAACAAAAGAGTGCTGCTTATTCTTAAGCAGTATGAGGTGGATAGAGTGCAGGCACTTACAACGGCGAAGAAGAAGTTGATCATGAGGACCAACACCAGGAAGGGGAACTCCACCTTCTCCTTTCAGCCATCCCATCTCTTCCGACCCCCTCCACCTGTTGTCCAAACACCACCAACTGTCCCAGAGGTGGAACGTTTCTGGAAAGACATCTGCGAGACCACGAAGCCATTCAACGAAGGAACTCCAGCCATAGCTCTCTTTAAAGAGTTTTGTGACAGCCACCTAGCAGATATGGATCGTGCCATCTCAGTCTATGAAAGTGATGTGAAGTAGGCCTTCTCTGGCAAGAAGAACTTCACTGCTCCAGGAATGGACGCAGTGAATAAATTCTGGTGGAAAAAGTTCCCTTCCACCCATAAACATCTTGCCATAATCTTCACATCCTTACTATCAGGGACGGAGCCAATTCCGTCCTGGCTGACTGAGGGGTGAATGGTTTTAATATGAAAAAGGGAGACTTGTCCGATCTGAAGAACTACCGTCCTATAACCTGTCTCAACACTGTATATAAGGCGTTCACTTCCATCTTGAACGACCACTTCCATCATCCTCCACCACATCCAACCGGTGTGGTAGGAAGTGTATGAGTAGAGGGGCTTAAAGAAAGGCATTGCTGGATGCAAGGACAACCTGCTCATTGATTGGTGTGTGAGCCAGGATGCTTGTCAATACAAGCGTAACCTGTCATTGGGCTGGGTGGACTATAAGAAGGCTTTTGATACCACCTCTCATGAGCTGATTATAGCCATGCTGAGGTACATGAAAGTCCACCCAGAGGTGACCTGCATCCAATGCCTGTTACCACTGTTGAATATGCGTTTTGCCATACCATCTTGCAAGAAGACCGTCTACACGGATTTGGTAACATACCGCCATGGGGTTTACCAAGGTGATAGCCTTAGTCCCCTCTTGTTCTGCTTATCTCTTCTCCCACTGTCCGTTCAGTTGAGATGAGGTAAGGGGTATATGTGCCTTGTCCCATCTAAAAGGGAGCATAAGTTGTGTATGAACTGTTGTGTATGAACCTAGCACGCAGGACTAGGGAATTAAGAAATAATAAGCAGGTAATACTTAATAACTTGAGTCATTGAAATCCATTTCTATTCTTGTGCAATCACTAACAACGGACTGTTTATTTACATATCCATAGCTACATTACAATCACCCATCTTTTTTACATGGATGACCTGAAGCTTTATGCTTCAAGTGCAAAAGACCTGCACTTGGCGTTGGACACTGTACACATACAGTGAGGATATAGGGATGGAATTCGGATTGGACAAGTGTGCAACCATCCATCTGGTGAAAGGAAATATTTCAGAAGACCAGGAAGACTTGCAGCATGTTGACGGAAATGCTATTTGTTATCTAGATGATGACGAACCATCCGAATATCTCTTTGGACTTGGACCTTATTCCAGTGGAGAAGCATGTGACAAATCAATTTTGTCGCTGAAGGCAGACGTGTTAAAGCTCGAAATAAAAGACCCTGCTCCGCAAGCATACCGAGAAGCCCATGTTTGGAAGTTTCTATCAAAACTTGGAAATGCATGTTCTATCGATGGAGCTCAGGTTCGCCTTCCTGCGCTCCGCAGGTCTGAAGTCGGAAACCAAGGGATTCGTGCTCGTGTGCCAAGATGGTGCCATCAACACTCTTGTGTACCATCACCTCATCTTTGGGGCAAACGTGACAGACATAAGATCGAGTCTGTCATGGAGAACGATAAGTGTAAGATCTGGTGGAATTATTCCTTCCCCACCACCAGGCAGTTGGAGATGATGAAGCTTGATATTGTTCTCCTTGACAATCTCTCGCATGCCATGTTTGTAATCAAGTTTTCGGCACTGGCCGAAATGAACATAGCAGCGAAGGAGATAGAAAAAAGGACGAAATTCGTGGGCGTGCTTGGTGGTGTCAAGAGCTCACTGGTTGAGAATCTCAAGTGCATCCCAGCATGTAGGGTGCGATCAGATGCACTTGCAAGTGCAATGCAGAAGGCTGTCCTTCTCGGGTCCCTCCGCCTGCTTTGTGCGCATGACCCTAATGCTGGGTAGCCACCTATCCGACGGTGGTGGACGTGGCTACCCTTAGGCGCGACCCCTCTTGAGTCTCCGGCATTTATGACGGCAACGAAACCTGATACTAGCCGGTGACTTGGATGTGGATGTTACTTTACTGTAACAAATAATAATAATATATTTTTTATGTAGGTACTTGTGGTTCGTTTCTCTCGACTGGAATCAGGAAAGACTCGAGTTGAAATTTCTCTCTGGAGTTTAGTTGTGGTAGTTGATGTTCCTTTTAGTGCCGGCTGAGTTTCCCCTTCACTTAACTATTCCAGCAGTACCTTAGTCTTCTTCAGTTTTTCAAGCTCCTTTGGTAAGTTTTCTTCATCTGATACCTCCTTGGCTTGATAAATCAGTGTGGATGAAACTGATCTTCTGTGTGAGTGATGGTGGTGATTATAGCCTTTGAGGTACGGATCAGTTTGCCTCAGTTTTTGATACACCGGATGACCCAGTATTCCATCTCCATTGTGGTAGATGAGAATGTTGAGAAAAGGTTGGCACTCATTTTCCTCCTTTTCCTCAGTGAATTTTATACATCCATGTTGGTTGTTCATGTGGATCAGGAACTTGCAAAGAGTGCGAAGTCTATGCACCCAAATTACAAAAGTGTCATCTACATATTTGTAGAAACAATTGATTTCAGGGTAGCTGAAGATCATGCCTCATCTTCAAAGTTCTCCATGAAATAATTGGCAATGGATAGTGAGATAAGAGACCCCACCATCACACTGTCCAATTATTCACAGCATTTACCATTGCATAATAATTTCAATAAAAATAAAATGAAAATTCTATGTATGGTGATACAGACTTGCTATCTGCTTGTCAAAGGGAGCTTCCAGGTGTTGAAGTGTCACTTTCACAAGAACACCAGGGAAGAGTGAGATGACACCAAAGTTTAGCATAATGTCCTCTGGGTTCAGGTGGATGTTTTCGAGTATTCTGACAAATTGTCCAATGATTTAAGGGAATTTTGCAATTCAAATGACTTCAAATTATGAGAATAACCTTCCACAAGGCATATTCTGCCAAGTAAATCACCCTATCCAGTCAATGGCATGTGAAAAGATTATTTTTATTAAAAGTATGAAAGTTTTTGAAGATGGAGGACCTGTTATTTATTTAGACATTTTTTCAAAATATTCCAGAGAACATCAATCAATGTGTGATGTTCATCCAGAATAGTTTGATGGATATTGATAAGATCTTTCATATCTTGTGAGATTGAAGGGTATCTTCATGCATGGGTACCTATCTCTCAAGTTGAGTATACATATGTTGCAGATGGCTTTGTACCACTGGTTAAATATCTTTTCTCTGGCATTTAATTACCTTGGCAGGAATACCATAAATTCCAGAAGCCTGACCCATCCACATGTCTATTACTGCTCTGTCAAATTCTGATCTCAAGACTGAATCTCTCATATCATCTTCCTTGACATTCTTTTTATTTCTTTGTTTTGTCCATGCTAAGATTGCTTTTGTTGTATAATTGTTCCAAATATTCATTCCATCTTTATCAATAAACCATTACATATGAGTTTGACGTAACCATTTTACTTAGACTCTAAAAAATATTTTTGAGTTTGTTCCATTATATATTTAATATTTATACTCTTTGAAGGTAATACCTATTTCCATATTCTACATTGTTTTATGCTTTTTAATAATATGTCAAAGATAGAGATATAGCATCATGATGTAGTGGTATTGTTTATGCCCAGGTCTCTCACTCATTTCGTATAGTCCTTTTATCCTATGGTTAATGTATGGCATCCACTTAATTTAATGTCATTTGCTGATTCATGTAGTATATTGATTTATTCTTCCTTAATTTTGTACATTGATTCCTTTTAATAGGATCAGCCGAATCTTGGAATCACCTAGAGGTAATGCTCTTCTTGTGGGAGTTGGGGGCAGTGGAAAACAGTCACTTTCAAGACTGTCTGCTTCAATATCTGGTCTAGAAGTTTTTCAAGTGCAACTGAGAAAAGGATATTCATTGAATGACCTCAAGGTAATTTCTAATATCATATCATATGCTTAATATGTGCCCGAATCTTAATAGAGTGGTTTAATAAATTCTGACTAATGGTTGTGAGGTTGCATTTCTATTAACCCTCATTATCTTTATAATATTATGCATAAATAGTATCTGCATTCAACTAAAATGTATTTAATGATTAACATCAAAAAAGTAGAGTATTCTTTTTCAATTTTTTATGTATTTGTTCATGCAGTTATTCTCAAGTGCCTGGGTTTATATATGCAGATCTGCCACTACCTTTGCCCCATGCCTATTTTACGAGGACAGTTCATCAAGTTCCCGTGTTAGAAATGAAAATGCCATTTTTTTCAAAAACAAATGATTTATTTTTCAACATAGTCCCCTTTTAGGGATATACACTTTTCTCAACGTCCCTGCCATTTTTTTAACTCCTCCGAAAAAAAACCTGTCAAGCTCTGCCAAATACGCCTCTGTCTGGACGATGACCTCCTTCTTAGGCTTAATTTCTGTCCATTTCTGTAGAGAGCCAGGTGTGGTGAATAGGGGGGTGGGGCAGCAATTCATGCAGTTTGGCAGTGACAACTCTGGATGAATGTGCTAGTGCATTGCCGTGGTGAAACAGCGATTTCTTCTTCGCCAAATGGGGCTGTGTTTCCTTCAATTTCTTGTCAAAGCAGTCCAATTGTAGTATTGTCCAGTGATCGTTTTTCCTTTTTCTTAGAAGTTCATGAGTATTACACCATTCGCATCCCAAAAAATTGTTACCATAACATTTCCAGCCGATGGGATTGTCTTCGCCTTCTTTGGAGCAGACTCACTGGAAGAAACCCATTGTTTTGATTGATGTTTGGTATACAGTATATAGCAATGAATCCAGGTCTCATTGACAGTGACAACTCGACACAAAAACTCTTCGGATTTCACTTAAATTGCTCCAAACACAGCGTCGAAATTGAAACTTCACTTGTTGGCCACCGTCAGCAATTGCGGCACCCATCGGGCTGACAACTTTTTATTGCCAACTTATCATGTAAAATATCATATGCCATTCCCTATGACACACTTATGGCCTCTGCTACTTTTCGTACTTTCGTTTAACAATCAGCGAGAATCATGTTGTGGACTTTTCCAATGATTTCCTCGGTAACCACACCTGCTGGGCGTCCTCGACGATTCTCATCAAAAACGGATGTTCTACCATGTTTAAATTCGTTTAACCAATATCTAAATGTTGTCAGTCATGGCGAAGGGTCCCCATAGACAGCATCCAATTTCACTTTTATCTCCTCACACATTTTCTCCTCTAAAAGCAAAAAGTGAATCACTGAAAAATACTGCACTTTCTACATTTCAGCGAAAACCACATTGCACTGCTAGTAACAATGCCTGTCAAATACAAACTAACCTATGACTCATTGTTAAATTGTTAGTGAGATCATTCAAAAGATGGCTAACACGAGGGTACCAGCAACTTGCCTCAACAATTCCATCTTTCATCAAACACGGGTAATTAATGAACCACCCTCGTAGCTCCTTTCACCTCTGAAGTTAGCTATGGTCTCATGTGTAATGGTTCAACGGCCCGCCCGGATGAAACTTTTGGACCGAAAGAAACATGTACAAAGAAAATAAAAAAATCTTCGCGAATCTTTCCCGCGCTAAGTCCGCGAAGCCAAACTGCGTCACCTGGTATGAGAGAAATAAGATATACGCCTCTTTGAGAGAGGGCAAGCGGGTGGGGGGTTCCCGACCTTGTGCAATTTTTCACGCGCTCCCTGGCTTTACCGCCGCACAGTGGGGCGAAACCCCAAAAAGTTGGCCAAAATCAAAAAAATTAAGTTTTTATTTAGGGTTTTTCTAACCATAGATTTCATAGAATAATATTTGAGCTTTAGTAAAATATATTTGACAGGTAGATAAGACTGCACCTGTGCGAATAAATCAGTATTGAATAGACTGTTCAAAAGGTCGTGAGTGCCACGGGCACTAACACAGAAGCAGTAGGTCCACTTAACGTCGACGTTACAACGCAGTGGTTGTACTTATTTCATTTTTGTTTGAAGGACTCAGCTCATGAATGCAATTTAATTTTGAATTTCTTTTGCAGAAATTCAAAAAAATAATGGTAATCTTTGTAATTTTCAATATTTCCAAGTGATGTTTTTATTTTGAATTTCATATAAAGAGTTTTTTTAACCAATGAAAAAGTTTAGTGTTGCACGGTGTTGCACCGAAATATTTGTACCTGTTATAGGTGAAGGTGTTAACTAATGGATATGGCCCAGTCCATATCGATTCAGGCAGGGGCCTTACCTTCATAGTCTCAGATGTTATTGAATTTAACATATGTCAAACTTCAGGACGAAGTAAGTAATACGTATATTTTAGTTTTGTCCAAAAAAAATTTTGGCCCGAGATACAGTCCACCGAACATGGGCCCGCGAGCGCTATTTTTCAAATGCGATTTTTGACAAAATACTAAAATGCTCATATCTCAGGAATGGTTCAAGATATTTTGCTCCTTTTTGTTTTATTTGAAAGATAATAATTTTGTGATTAAAATGATATCCTTGATTTGAAAATGTGTCTCCAAATTCTCTTGCTGCAGTTTTTTTATTTTATTTTTTTTTATTAAAAAAATTGTTTTTCTTAAAAACGCCAATCCTAAAAATTTTTATTTTTTTACTGTTTATCGGCACCATAGAGTACTACAATCCCTGAAAAGAAGAACTTCCACTTTTCAGTTTAACAGGTTTTATAAATTAATGTAATTTTTTACCTTCCATGGTGAATTTCTTGATTGCAAGTTTTTATAATTTTGTTATTTTAAAACACCAATCTCAAAAAATTTGTACTGGTTGTGATTAACTAAAAACAACAAATGAAACAAAGTTAGGAACTAGTTAAATGTTGATAATTGTTTTTAGATTTTCTTTATTAATAACCTTCCAAATCATTAATGATCTTCTGGAATAATGTGGAAGATTCTAGATGATTCCAAAACGTAACGGAACCTTCTAGAACAATTTGGAAGCTTCCAGATAATTTCAGATCATAATAGAACACACTTCAACAATCTACAAACTTGAAAATAATTCCAGAATGTAACAAAATACTCTAGAACAATGTGGAAGCTTCCAGATAACTTCCGAAAACCTCTGAGGACAATGTGGAACCTTCCACATAATTAAAGAATGTAACAGAACTTTCTAGAACAATCTGAAACTAACCAGAAAATTCTAAATGTTTGACCTAGCATATAAAAGGGAGGACACATGAACTGACAGTTCAGTTGTCAACAGTCAAACAAAGAGAGTAGTTAAAAAAATTTTTTGTTAACAGTACCTGTGAAGGTTTTTGAGAATTCTTCTGACTGACTGGGTTGTAGTGTTTGTGGGAAAGACTATTTGAAATGTCTTCTGACTGGGGCCATAGGAGAGTGAAGTGTGCTGACTATTTTCATATCCATAAAAGAGTGATATATAAGACTAGCAAATAGACTTGTTGGAAATAAGAGTGCTCATTTTAAGAATCTGTTTCAAAGTGAAAATGTTTCCAGTAATCACTTTTTGTGTTCTAAATGCTTTAACACAATATCAAACATGACAATAAGTGAACAAGAAGCCCCCCATGTTGTGTGTGATGCAGATTTTGTAAATGCAGAGGAAGAACTACATATCCTGAATCAGTCAGCTACAGAGGTTGGTGTTAGTCCTGTTAAGAAACCATGGTCAGTGAAGTCAATTCATGAGATGTATGCATCAAGAAAACACAGAGAAATTTCTGGAGCAGTGGATGAGCATACCAGAACAAAACTGACCAAACTCTTCAAAGTAGAAATATATTTCAACTTCAGAAGAAAATGAACCAATAGGAGCTTGTGCAACCTGCCAAGAGTTTTTATCAAACATCAGTTCAGCTTTTGAATCATGTGCATCCTACAATGATAAGGTTCAAGTTCTAACAATTATCCCAGTATCCTTTACAAAGAACCAAATTTTGCACCACATTCCATCTGCATCAAAATACATGGTGGACAAGACAAGAAATTTGAGGTCAGCAAAAGGAGATTTTGGAAAACCAGATCCATTTTATGGTCATCCTGTGAATGAAGCAAATGTTCAAATTGCACAGTCATTTTATCTGGAAGATAAGTGGGACTGTTCTCGCCAGAGTGCCAACAAAAAAGACATTATGACTATGACAGTTGCAGGAGAAAAAGTGGTGAAAGTGAAAAGATACATGACCCGCAGCATTAAAGAAACTTTCACCATATATAAGAAGGAACATTCAACATTGCATATTGGAAGATCAAAATTTTATGCATTACGACCTAAGTTGGTTGTTCCACATCCACCTAGAGATGTCTGTTTATGTTTGTACTGTGCAAATTTTAAACTGTGTGGTAGCTTTGAAGAACTTACTTGAAGATATGACATATGACACCTTGGTTGGACATGTGAAGTCGTTAGTGGTCTGTGACATAGAACGAGAGATATGTTTGTTTCAGGACTGTGGTGACTGCCCTGGAAAGGGGGGACTCGACTTACAGACACTTGGTCTGGATAGTGTAGCAGATAACTCTTCTGAAGTTACTAATGCAACATGGGAAGAAAATAAACTCATTAAGAAAACTGTTGCCATTGATACCTTCTTAGACGAACTTGGGAGGTGGACAGTGAAAGCAGTAACACACCAACATCTGAAGAAATTGCAACAAGAACACATTGCAGAAGTGAAGGGATGGGTAGAGGCTGCATGTTTAGTGCTTCATTGTGATTTTGCTGAGAACTGGTCTGTGGTTCTACCACAAGAAGTTCAAGGATATCACTGGAGTAATGACCAAGTTTCAATTTTTACAGGAGTGACATATTTTCAGAACAAGACCACAAGTGTTGCAGTTATAAGTGATGACAGAGGACATGACTCAGCACATGCATTGTTGGCAATACACAAAATTATTTAACCACTGCAATCACAGGTAGAAAAGATCATAATTATTTCTGATGGTGCCCCTAGTCACTTCAAAAACCGTTACCAACTATTTGAACTTGCAAAGTCTCTTGTTCCAATGGAGTGGGTATACAGTGCTACTGGGCATGGTAAGGGGCCCTGTGATGGTGTAGGAGGCCTGCTGAAGCACCATGCAACAAAACATAATCTTTCCAGCCCAAGTACAGCTGCAATTCAGAATGCCTAGGAGTTTACAAGAGTGGTGCAGTCACACACATCAATAAACCTGATCCTGTTGCCCAAAGAGGAAGTTGAAGAATCCCGCTAGCAGAAAATAAAAGAATGGTCGAACCAAACTACCCCTATGAAAGGAATTCAGAAGACACATGTCTGGACTCAAATTGATGGGCGAACTTATATTGCACGAACTTTAAAGAGCAAGAAAGAAGAAATTTCATTTGTCCAACCAAGATCTCATAAATGCCAAGAGAATATTCAAATTCACGAACTACAAAAAGGAATGTTTGTGGCCTGTGTGTATGACTGTGACTGGTGGATTGCAGAGATTATAGATATTAGTTGTGAGTTAAGTGAAATCATTGTTAACTTTATGCTGCCACATGGACCAGCTGCTGGATATAGATTCCCAGATGAAAGACAGCAACACCACCACCAGTGCTCACTTCCAATTTGCGATGTTTTGAAAATTTTGGGTGCCCCAGTTCCCATTGGTTCAACAGGAAGACATCACTTAATATCAAAGGAAGATACTGATGCGGTTGAACAAATTTTTAGTTCATTAAATTGCTAAATTCAGTTCTAAGCAGAGTGCACAAAAGTATGCTTCGGAACCTGTACATTTTTTAACCTGCACATATATTTTGAAAGCTATTGATGTTTGAAACTTGTGTCTGTTACCCATATTTAAGAAGAAAAAAATGTCAAGTAAGACTAGAGATTTTGATTTTATGTGACCAATATCTGAGAATGTGGTAATGAAAACTGGCTTAATGTTTGGAAATTTTTTGAATTGTTTATAAAACCTGTTAAACTGAAAAGTGGAAGTTCTCCTTTTCAGGGATTGTAGTACTCTATGGTGCCGATAAACAGTAAAAAAATAAAAATTTTTAGGATTGGCGTTTTTAAGAAAAACAATTTTTTTAATAAAAAAAATAAAATAAAAAAATTGCAGCAAGAGAATGTGGACACACATTTTCAAATCAAGGATATCATTTTAATCACAAAATTATTATCTTTCAAATAAAACAAAAAGGAGCAAAATATCTTGAACCATTCCTGAGATATGAGCATTTTAGTATTTTGTCAAAAATCGCATTTGAAAAATAGCGCTCGCGGGCCCATGTTCGGTGGACTGTATCTCGGGCCAAAAATTTTTTTGGACAAAACTAAAATATACGTATTACTTACTTCGTCCTGAAGTTTGACATATGTTAAATTCAATAACATCTGAGGCTATGAAGGTAAGATTTTTTCTTTGGCTGCCTGAATCGATATGGACTGGGCCATATTGAAATAATCTACTGCCCCAAGCTGCCCGAACGAGTTATGAAGCTAAAAAACTTACATCACCGAACTATCCTTGGCTCGCCCATTATTCTCATCAGGCCCATTTTTCGGATATTTTGCTCGTTACTTCTGTAATAGCGTTGGCAGCCTATATTAGCTAAGCAATATCTATAGGTAAACTTGAGCGTTTAGCTCAATGTTACAAGTTGCCTTAACTAACGTATCGTAGTCCGAGGAGTGGGACTGGCTTGCGCGTTCCGACGCAGATGGCAACGGGCTTCACGAACTGAAGAGAACTTTTTTGAAGTCAACAAAGAATGGCTTGAGGTATTCGTTTCTTTTGCTGAAGATATACCAGCAGTGGTTGGAATAAAAATTACGGCCAGCAGAAGTTGGAATAACAACCTCTGCTGGCCGTCCAACTTCTAATTTCACTTCCTCCAGCGAGAGATCCAAACGAAGGCGAACCAAAAGACTACGTTTTGAATCCAGTCCTGATGAGCTGGCGTACGCCTCACAGATGGTCCTTCGGGCTGAAGAAAAATTAGATGTAGCGGCAGTGGTCAAAGATGTTACTCAGATCACACCAAATACAGTCAAAAAGTATCGCCGTTGTTTGCGCCAGGATCCTGAAAATACTTTGGCAGGAGACTCTGCTCTATCCGACTGAATTTGCAAAGGAAACACGAAAGCACATAATGAATCAAATAGAAAATGTGAGAAATCAAAAAGAAAACCTAGTATCTTTTGCAGGTGTAATTAATGGAAAAAGAGTTATAGTTACGTACAAACTGGCTTTGACAATGATTGATGGCAAAGTCTGTAATGTCGTATCAAACACTTTATTGGCCCAGAAGTGTCACCTCTGCAACGCAACATCGAAGAATTTCAATGATATCGAAAATATCTTGACCCGACCCATCAACACGGAAAACTTGGAATATGGATTGTCAACACTCCATGCCTGGATACGCGTGTTTGAATGCTGTCTGCATGTGGTGTACAGACTCGATGTTAAAAAGTGGCAAGTGCACGAACAGGAGCTGAAAGAGCGAGTCGAGGAAAGAAAGAAGGTCATTCAGGACGGATTAAGATCTCAGCTTGGATTGATAGTAGACAAACCTAAGCAGGTTCACGGAAGCAGCAATGACGGTAACACAGCGCGACGTTTTTTTCAAAAATGCGGCCGTGTCTGCCTCTATAACTGGCTTAAATACAAATCTCCTTACGCATTTCCACACCATTCTGCAAGTAATTTCAAGTGGGCACAAAATAGATGTGGACATGTTTGAAGAATATGCACAGCAAACTGCTCGGCCGTTCGTTCACTTTTACCCATGGTACTACATGCCGACAGCTGTGCACAAACTTCTTTTGCACGGGAAGGAGATCATAGGTAATACCTTACTGCCTATTGGGCAAATGTCAGAGGAGGCACAAGAGGCGTGCAATAAGCATGCGGTTCCGCGTTTCACGCACTTCAAGCGGTTCCGCGAGGATTTTTCTCGGAAGTGCTCGCGGGACAAAAATATGGAAGAAGTTTTTGTGCGACTGTTGGCGGCATCAGACCCAATCATCTCCATCGTAAGGCAGTTACCACAAAAAAATGAACACCTT
This sequence comes from Platycnemis pennipes, assembly GCA_933228895.1. Lineage (NCBI taxonomy): Eukaryota > Metazoa > Arthropoda > Insecta > Odonata > Platycnemididae > Platycnemis > Platycnemis pennipes. Next base: position 89,202,603 of record OW121851.1, read on the forward strand.
GAGTACTGAGGCTGTGGACTTATTAGTGTGCCCATCAACTAGCGACGACCAAAGCGTTCATTGTTCAGATTCCTCTCTGGAATCGGATGATGATTCTGTAGATGATGATTTATATGTTTTTTATTTATAATCACTTGTGTATTGTTGTACTTTGTGTTTGTGCATTCAATATCGTGCATCACCGTGTAATGACATGTTAACATTTCAATTGTATTCAGTTTATTTCTAGTTTAATTTTGAATAATATCAAATTTTGATCCTGCGGATCGAAAATGCTCAGCAGCAACGATTAATATTGAGTTTCATTAAGTAGAGAAAATAAATATTTTAAACAAGTTCTGTTTTAAAACAAATATTATCAGAAATGCACCGAAAAAACTTTAGAATTCGGATTCTGCAGGATAAATGTATTTAGGCGCGCCATTTAAGTTTATTTCAAATTTGTTCCAATCAATTGTTTTCATAATTTTACTTATAAAAACAAATATATCAACGGTACAGCAAAAATAAATTCAGATTCGGATGCAGCGGATCGATAAACATAAGGAACAGCCTTCAAATCCAGAAAATGGGTAAAGATAACAGCAGTATTAATTTTGGCCAGCTTTTTGGGGTTTCGCCCCACTGTGCGCCGGGGCGAAACGTATGGAGGGTAGGAATGGAATGTGGTGGGGATGAGGGTGATAGGGAGCCTCGCCTCCCGACCCGCGGAAAAAGACGACGCACACACACTTTCCCATTCATATAACACACATTATTATTGCAAAACGAAAAATTAATACATTAGACAAAGGATAATATACTCTTTTTCTAAATCTAATGAGGGATGAATGAATGATATGATTTTATGAACAGGGATGATGACAGGAAAAGTGAAAATAATTTTACCAAACAGAAAAATGACACCGTCTTAGGCGGTGAGCAACGGCACAGATTTTATCAATTTCTACTTTCTGGAGGGAGGTAATTCTGAGTCCTTCCCTCTTTCTGTGAGCACTCGTTACACTTCAATAAAGTTTAGTACACCGCTTCAAAGGAGTTCATGGGGAAGCCAGTGCAGCAGCTGAACACAGTGGGGGGGGGTTTATTTTGAAAGCTCGTCGGGCGTCGACAACCTTACTTGGCCTCACGGCGACAACCACGTCCTGGAGATCTCCCTGCTTTTGCTTCTCCGACCGCAGGCTCCTCCGTATTAAAACTGGAGCGGCGTCTGGCACTAGATGCAAGGGAGGCTCCTTCAGGATAATTTTTCTCTGGTGGTCCGCGAACAATCTCGCCAACCTGTCCGGCTCGGCGACGGCGTAAGCTTCACCCGTTGATCGCTTTCTTTGAATTCTCTCACAACTCGTCCGCCCTGGCGACGGGCATAACTTCGCCCGTGGCTCACTTTCTTGGAATTCTCTTTTTAGGCGTTGCTGCTGCCGGCTTTATATACCCCGGGGATGACGATGGGGTGGGGGAGGGGTTCTCGTTGTGGGTGGGGGTTGAACTGTGGGTCATAGGCCACAGTGGCCACAGGCCCATATCACCTCACTTGCTTGTCCAATGACTCATTCACTCCCGCTCGCACTCAGTCTCACCTTCCTCCACGGGTCGAGTCTAGAGGGGGTGGGGTGAGGGTATGAGGGGGGGGGGGAGGAATGCGGTCGGGCCAGGGAGCATTGTGTAATGGTCGAACCATTACACATGATCCGGTGTTGGCTACCACAATCTCAATGTTGGCTTATGACATTTAATTTTCAAAGTCAAATTTTATTGCCACATAGTTTAAGTTGAAGGCTTTGTTCTGGAGGATTATTTTCAAATCCTCTCTATTTTTTAGTCTAAAAATACCACCACTTAGTGTATAGCAGTTGCAATGTCATTCTTGAAATATTATTTTTAATGATCTAGTTACCAGTGAAGCATTTTAATAATCAAATATTGTTGCCTAAAATGCCTGAAATCAACCTCAGATCATACTTTGATGTGTTCCTAACAGTTGTGCATTCCAATGGCCCTTGATGGACCAACCATGCCAGATAGGTGAAAGGGAAGGACATAGCTCAAAGTAGGGTTAGAAGTAAGTAGGGAGCTCTTAAAGTCAGTTAGATTTGCTGATTCGCAGTAGTTAGTTCCATCTAACCAAGGGGGCTGTTTCTAGTGAAACAACATGCCGTGATAGTTTTTGAAGGTATTTAATAGCTAGCTAGCTCCTCCTCCTGGAAACATATAAGTAGAGAAGTCAAGATACATTTACAAGTACAAAAGTTTTGGGTGCTCATTGGCTTCTCTGATGTGGGATCCCTGGGAAAAACTCCTCTCCGCATATGTGTCTCGAAGTGCTCTCCCTGCATCTCGTGCATGGACCTCCTCTCCGTCCCTGACGTCATCACCAGTTCAGGAAAAAAAATGTGAGTGGAACCTCTCGTTGGCTGATTTGCCAACTGCCCTGACCGCCACTCTTAAAATGTGTCGTTAACACGGCACATACTCCCCCCTCCATAGAGCCGCATTTCTCCAAACTACCAAGTCTTTTCCTGCGAGAAAACTAAAAAGCCCATCGGTCTTAATGTATCACCTTTAGAGAATGGGGGCATAACTTCAGTTGGCTAATATGTGCTCTCTGACAGAACTTTCCATTCTTTGTATTGGCAAAGGATACGGTGTCAAAAAACGCAAGATTGTGTAAGGACCATTCCACCTTCGTATAAGTTTGCCCACTTGTTTCTTGCATGTCTTACTAGTGGGATGATAGAACACCACTACTATTAAGGCATTTAGTAGTAGTAGTAAAGCACCCCCACGATGAATGGATTGTCGAAACGCTTCTTATTATACTTGCTTTCCCCCACGTGATGGAACGGTAACAAATTTTTCATAGCTTAAGGCCACATCCTTCAAACACTTTCTGTATCTTGGCTAAATGGTAAGAGCTCATCTATGTGCCATAGAAGTAATAAAGGACAGTTTGGCTTGAAGGTTAATATTAACTTGAAAGGCTTACATTAGTGAACTTCATGCCATGCACTATTGAACGTCAACTGCAACCATCCTAAATTTATATCTCACTGTGTAATTGTCTCTATGAAAAGCAATTAATGCTGAACGAAGATTTCAGTTGAACCTTTCTGCCAAAGATGGGTTCGGGTAATAGGGAGTAGTCTTAATGTTCTCAATCCCGTACACGAAACACATCTTTTTAAACGCCTTAGCCAGGAATTGATATTCTGTGTGATATTATAGCCTGGTGGTAGAAATGCTGCTCTAATTTCCAATGCAAAGTCATCCCAGCCGGAAAAACTATTAGCCATCCACCACTGTAATTCTCCCCTTCGCAATATCTCCAGGATTAAACTCCACATTTCTACCTTAGATACTCCTCGACTTATGTGAAAAAGTTCTACTCTTTCCAAAAATCACTGACGCTCTCATTGACTCCCCCATCAAATCTCAATCCCTACCTCGCGATGCCCTGACCCAGCTCTTGCATCCTCCCAGATTCCCAGTAGCTTCGTTCTCCATTGGCACGGCAGCAGCTCCCCTCATCTAATGGTTACCCATTAGACTTGTTCTCCGGTGGTAAATTTTGATTCTTGTCACTTTTCCTGCTGCTCTGAACATAATTCCACTGTTCCCTCCTAATATTATCCAATGTCCTACTAGCTTGTAATCCAAACGTCTGGAATAATTAACGGCTTCCACCTTCGTGAGATTGTTTATCCAGCTCGACTCGACGGCAAATCCATATCCACAAACTCCAAAACCTACATATTCCACACAAAGGATAGCTACTGAGAAAAGGTCATTCTTCTCTCCCAGAGGTCCACCAGGGCATTTACAGGGCAAAGGGGTGGACCATGGAAAGGAACAGTGAAGGACCAGAGATCGATACTGAATCCTACTTCTCTAGACCTTGCTCTTGGGATGACAACTCCTTAAAGGCAACAAACACACTCTGCCATGATTTGAAATGACATTCCATGATAGTTTTTGAAGGTATTTAATAGCTAGCTCCTCCTGGAAACATATAAGTAGAGAAGTCAAGAACCATTTACAAGTACAAATGTTTTGGGTGCTCGGCGGCTTCTCCGATGCGGGGTTCCAGGGAAAAACTCCTCTCCACATGCGTGCCTCAAAGTGCTCTCTCTGCATCCCACGCTTAAACCTCCTTTCTGTCCCTAATGTCATCACCAGCGCAGGAAAAAAATGCGAGTGGCGCCTCTCGTTGGCTGATTTGCCAACCACCCCGACCGCCACTCTTAAAATGTGTCATTAACACGGCACACTAGTTGAGTGTGCCACAGGTTCCATGTTAAAAGTGTGGGGTAAAGGTTTAATGCAATGATACAAATCAATGAATTTTTAATTAATGAGTCAACATTACATTAAAACTGGAGTACTTCAATTATAGCTGATGAGGAAAGTTATGTATTTGGCTGGCATTTTTTTGAAAATGAAGGTTAAATAGGGTACAAAAAGAAGTATTTCGGTTTTATTAATATTTTGAAATACAGTGCATTGAAGACCGGTACTTTTATTAAAGATGCTACGATAAGATTACTTATGGGGTCAATCATTTTATGGCTTCAAAGCATGGTCTTTGGGGTAAGATGATGAGAAAATATTAAGGCATTTAAATTGTGAGAGAGAAATATTCTTGTTTTTAATGTTAATTAATTTTTTTCATTTTACCAGGCTGATCTTGCTACTTTGTATCTCAGAGTGGGATTGAAAGGTTTGGGGACTGTGTTCTTAATGAGTGATGCTCAGGTGGCCAATGAACGATTTTTAGTTCTTGTTAATGACATGCTTGCTTCTGGTGAAGTTTCTGATCTATTCAATGATGATGAAACTGATAATATAATAAATGGATTAAGGAATGAGGTGAGCTGCAATTGATTTAGATATTATGTACCATTACTTTTATTTCAGTAAATTCCTTATCAAAATTTTTCCTATGGGAAGTCAATTGGATTTTGGCTATGGGACCAATAGGAAAATATATCAGACCTATTTGATTCCTTTAGGAAATCGTTGGGATTTATAAGCATCCTTTAGGAGTCCCACAGAAAATTCTACCTTGACTTAAAAGAATCTATCTTCTTGAGGAACTCCCGACTTTCCTGTAGGTCCCATAAGAATATGAAAACAGAAATTTTGATAATTGAAATTTTTTAAACCTATCATTAAAATTTAATAACATCTCAATTTCTGGTTAATATTCTTCTACAAATAAACTAAAGCAAATAATAATAATAAATAATGAAGAAAATATATACTATGACATTAAAGAATGTCATACATAAAAGATTAATGGATATATGTCTGCAATTATAAAATGTTTCAATCATTACATCAGTCATGATGATATAATAATCATTCTTCTTTAACATTTATTCATCCCCTTAGTCATAGTCATCCATATATGAAGTAATACTAAGGGAGAGGAGAGGGGGGTTAAGGCAAATTGTTAGGTTGGACTATTGAAAGGAAGGGTGGGGGTCAGGCCTTCTCTTATGTTGCAAGGAAAATACATATATACTTTGTGTTGAAATAATAACGATGATACAAATGATAGTTAGTGGATAAATAAGAATGTTAATAAATGAGTTATGTATTTATAAATCCTATTTTATCATGCTTATGTGCAGTATAAGGTTTATTGCACTTAGACCCAATCATTTCCTTTTGAATGATTATACTTTATACCTTCAAATCCCTTAATTACAGTAAGTGAAATAGTATTTTACATACTGTTTTCTAGGGATAGAGTGATACAGTGGCAGAAACCGAAATGTTATTGCAAAGTGTAAAGAAATCAAGCAGGACATTATAAACTAGACACAGTTAATGATTGTTGACTGCAAGTTGTACAGTTAATATTTATCATGTTTTAAGTGACTGTGTAACTTTAAGAGCTCTCTTTGATCATTTCAGGTAAAATCCTATGGCTTAATTGACTCAAGGGAGAATTGCTGGAAGTTTTTTATTGACCGAGTAAGTAATTTTACAAAAAGGTTTTTAGAAGAGGAATTTTGTTGGACATTAAAGTAAACTCTGGAAATCTTTAGGTGCGTCGCCAGTTGAAGATAGTGCTTTGCTTTTCTCCTGTGGGATCAACTCTTCGTGTTCGATCTCGCAAATTTCCAGCTATAGTCAATGGAACTGTTATTGATTGGTTCCATGAATGGCCTCAGGAAGCTCTAGTGTCAGTTTCTGGAAGATTTCTGCAGGAAGTTGAAGTTCTCAATGTGAGTGAAATAAACTCTTCGTGCAGTATTCATGTTTGGAAACCCCAGTATGTACTTTGTTTCATTTTCAGCTTTCTACTGTGGGTATTGATAATATCCATGAAATGCATCAGCTAATATAAAGTTTTCTGATATGACTTGCAATGGTATTATTAGCTGTATTTCAGCTTTCAGCAACTACTAATAGTGACACTTAACATGTCAAGAAAATTAACTTTGTGCAGTTCCACAATTCCACAATTTTAAAATTGTGGAACTGTACAAATTTATTTTTCTTAACATGTTCAGTGCAATTAAATTCCACCAAGTATCACATGCCTCCATCAACATAATTCACAAATAGTGACCCTAAATATTTGTTTTAAGGAGTATTTTCTTATAAGATAATATAGTTCTATTTTTTTATAAATCCTTATGAAGAAAATCATGAAAACTAGGAAACATGGAATTATGACAAATGTCTGAATCATCCACACTTAAGTACTAGGTTGGTACAGGTTGTTACTAGTGATGGCCGGATCGAATCCGTCGGATCCAAAGACACGGAGCAAAATCGGATCCAGATCCTAGATTTTAAATTTTCGCGGCTTAGCGATCGAAGCGCCCCGTGAAAGGATGTAGTTGCGGTAGATATTGACAAGAAGAGGATGTGTAACTCAGGTCACGAAATTAGATGAAAATGTTCCCGTGCAACCAGAAGCAAAATAAAGAAATATGACTTTTTCCCCCATTACCCCGGTATCTCGAGAAAAAAAATACGTATGATGTCACGCGGATAGCCTACATTCGCCGGGATCAGGCGGACAACGAGAGTTAGTGTACTGTGCGAAGTTCGATCCCTATCGCAGTTTAATTTTTTCTTTCAGTCATTGCATCGAAAATGTTATCATCTTCAATTTCAAACCATTAAATCTCAATACTCACTTTATTATACTTTTGTTGTTTAAATTAGATTTACAAATGTACCATTAATAAAATAAGGATGGTCGGGTCGGATCCACGGGTCTTTCATTTCATTCACTACTGAAATCATTACCAAAGACAGTAAAAATTCAGATCCGGATCAGAGATTTTAAAATTTCGCGGCTTAGCGATCGATGAGCCCCGCAAATGGAATGTATAAGTATGGTAGAAACTGACAAGGAGAGGGTGTGTAACTCGCTCACGAAATGAGAAGATTTTTTTCGTGCCACAAAAACAAAATAAAAAAATACTCGTCGTGACTTTTTCCTCCATACGCCCGGATGCGCGAGAAAAAAAATAAAGCCGAATGGTCGCCTATATTCGCCAGATTCCCGTGAACCTATGGTAGCGTAGTTGTTAAAAATGAGGGCTGTGTACTACCGGTCGCGAGTTCGATCCTTAAAACTGCCTAGGAATACAGGCTATGCTGTATTCCTAGGGAGATGCAAGTAGGCAGTTAAAAAAAGTGGATTATCAGAAATTTTATGACAATTTTTAAGTAAAAAAATAAATAAAAAATTTGGCGTTAGTGAAATGATTGGAAAAATTTTTTATTGCAGAATTAAATCATGGAATCATAACGTTAACTTTCCCATGTATTTTATCAACACATTTATAAATCTAGTTAAAACGATAGAAGTACAAAAAAGTCAGTATCCACACACTAAGGTTGGAAATGAAGGATAAATTTTTTCATTTAATGGCTGAAAGAAAAATTTTAAACAGCGATAAGAATCGAACTTCATTACCTGCAGTCCACTACCCCACTCTGCTATTTTCGGCTTACCTGATTTAGGAGAATACATGCTCCCCACATGTCATTTTTTCTTGCACTTTTTTCTTGCAAACCCGAGCCAATGGAGAAAAATTCCGAGACTTTTTTAATTTTTGCTTCTAGTAGCATGAAAAACGGCTAATCTCATTTCAAGATCAGAGTTACACAACCTCTCCATAGGAGTATAAAATTCTCGAATTTCATTTTAAAGGTTATTATTTATGAGACAATGCAAAATTACTAGTTTAGCAGCTTGAAATATTCTATAATAATTTTTTCGTCTTAAAAATGGAATCCCCGGATATTCCATAAATGGAATCTCTTGGCCGCATTAAAATATTTTGTGTTTCTAAATAAGAATTTGAAAGCATTCAAGGATTTGATTAATAATTGGAAAATAATTCCTTTATTAATGAAAATAAACTTACAATGTTTCTTTTAACTGCACTCTAAAGAATAGTTGTACAGGTTTCAAAAATGTATTACATGATGAGTATGCATGATAAGGAAGTTGATCTTTATATTAGAAGTAATAAGATATAGTTATTGCATATATAAATCTTGACCCAGGAAAATATTATCCACATAGATGATAGGAAGTTGATTTTTTCGACAATAAATTCACTTTTTTGGTCATTCTATTGTTGCTGTATTTGTATATTTTTTTAAAATCTATGTTTTGGTAATCAGAATCGAGTATCTGAAACTAAGGATCCGAAACCGAGATAAAGATCCGAAACCCAGGAAAGGATCCAGTTCCGGATCCGACAATAAACCTGGATCCGTCCATCACTAATTGTTTCTAAATCATAGGTTTAAATAGAAGAAAATTTATTTTATTTTGTCTTGAAAATAATATGAGTGAGACTAAATCTCGATAACATAGGCAGTGAAATTTTTATCTGTGTAGATACATATTTTAAGGAATTATTGTAGAGCATTGGGTTTTCATGATATGGTTCTTCTTTTTTGTTATCTAATTTACTGCGGTATATCTTATGTTTCTTAATAGTAATCTTAAACAATTATTTCTTTTCCTGGCTGGTTCGATGCTATCTATTTTTTATCTGCCTATGGGACTTTATGTGAAATACTCATTTTTATTTATTTCAGACTGATCTCATTCCTTCTATTTCTAAATTCATGGCATATATCCATACATCTGTAAATGAAATGTCCAAAACCTATTTGGCTAATGAACGCCGTTATAATTACACAACACCAAAGTCTTTCCTGGAAATGATTAATCTGTACTCAAATATGATTACTTCTGAAACCCAAGCCAATATTGCCCGTATTGACAGATTACAGAATGGATTAGAAAAACTATTCATCACTGCGTCACAGGTATGACTTATGCAGAGTTTTTGACTTCTTATTCAGTATTAACTGACATTTAGCTATGTGCTTATTGATTAACTCTTCTAATAACATGTAGGTGGATGATCTGAAAGTAACATTGGCTGTTCAAGAAAAAGAAGTGAATGAGAAAAATGAAGCAGCTGACAAATTGATTCTTGTTGTTAAAGCTGAATCAGACAAAGTTTCAGAAGAAAAGGCCTTTGGTAATTTATGAATTTCCTCTCAGAGTATTTGTGATCCACTTATGATATTTTTAATTTTTGACTAATAACTAGACAATTCTGTTAATTGATAAAAACTGAAAGAATACTACTCCCTCTTTTACTATAGTAGGTACCTTTAAATAATGAACTTTAATGAAGATTTTATGAAACAAGAAATTATTCTCCCAATGTTAACTAATATCTAAGCTTTGGAAACACAGCTTTTCATTAAATTTTCTTTCTGCCAATTTTTGTTTCCTTTGCAACAATAGTAAAACCACTCTATCCTTTTTTACATGAAAGTCATAATGTAAATACAGAAAAACCTTTCAGTTTCATGTAGTGTTTGTTTACTGCAAAGGTTTGTATTTGGACTTTGAAATCCTTCCAACATTGAATTATATTGTTGGTACAACAGAAGTCATTGGAATATTATACTTATCAAGGTGCAATATGTATTGATGAATGTTCAGCTGCAATATTTTTCCCCTGTTGCCATGATTGAATTCTGGCAAAATATTCTCAAATACGTTTCTCATCATAACAACTTCTTTTGGTCTTAATAGCCAATGAAGAAGAAGTTAGAGTAGCCACAATATCTGAAGAAGTTGCAAAACGTTTTAAGGAGTGTGAAGCTGACTTAGAAAAAGCAGAACCTGCCCTCATAGCTGCTCAAGAAGCTTTAAATACCTTGAATAAGGTAATAGTTTGGATGTGTGTATAACTGTAAAGAATGCTCTCTAGTTTTCCCTTAAAACAAAGTCATTTTAAGGTATACCTTTGAAAAGTATTCTACTTCCTCCTATTTTCAATTTCATGTATGAATGAAGCATGAAACTGATGAGAGTCTTTAACTGTGAACTGAAAAAAAACAGTATCATGAGTAATCTGTTTGTGAAGGTCCTTGGTGCCTTCCACAATAACAACTTATTAGTGGAAAAAATTATCTAGTTTTGTGACCTTCTCCTTATAAATAACAGTTAAACAGTTTTTCTACAACTTTAAACTCAGTGCTTTGTTCCTAAAAAAAATTCCCCTCATTAAAATAAGAGACAATGATAGAGATCATACTCACTGAAATTTCATGGCGTTCACTTAGCAGAAGACTGGACTGGAGTCTACATAGAGATAACATCAATTAATTATTTACAGGAGTCATCATGATTCATAGGTTCCATGGCATGGTGGCCATTTCTGTTTATTTTAAACTGTGCTACTTTAATCAGGTAAAACCCCAACCTGTTCCTACCAAATAGTGACTTCTACCATTAAAGCGCTAGACAAAAAATGGACATCCACATTGTGGACTACAATTTGGGTAACAGTCTAAAGGGCTTTCATAGCAAGGTTTCCATGTTATATAATCTGCTTCCTCCAAATGTTGAAACATTATCCTAAATTAAACAGTTTAAGCAGGCCCTGGAGACTCTTAAGAGTTTCAAATTGACTCAACTCAAAAGAGAGTCAAAATTTTGATAGAAAAATCATTTTATAGCATAAGATCTTTCTTAGGTGGAATTTAGAACTCTGAAAATAGTAATGCTTTTTTCCCATATATCTTGTTCTGCCTTCTGTATTTGTTGCTTTTTGTATTATGCCCTCTGTATTGTTTAACTTTAGTGTGAATTCTTTTATTGGCGAATCTGTACAGACAGATTTTTATAGACATGTCATTTTACATAGACTGTTAATAATTGTTTTCAATCAGGCTAACCTAACAGAACTGAAGTCCTTTGGGACTCCTCCTGCTGCTGTAACAAATGTAACTGCAGCTGTGCTTGTGCTATTTTCTCCAAAAGGAAATGTTCCCAAAGATCGTAGCTGGAAGCAAGCCAAGGTAAGGTTTAGATTGCATAGCAGTAGATGAAATGAAATAATTAATTATGATAATTTACAGCTGATCTTGTTCTGAATGACATGTCTTGTCAATTCTTCTGCATAAAGTAGCTCATATTTGAAATTATTTACATTTATTACTTATATGTATTACTATTCCTCTGAGTTGAAGGATTTAAGTTTTTTTATGTTATTATCCTTCACCTAAGCATTTTACTTCACTACCTAAGGTACATAATTAATTTTCAGTACACATTTTATATTTTAAAGTATTAACGATCTATTGATTGATCTTACTCACCTTTACAGTTAATGATGGGCAAAGTTGATGCATTTTTGGAGTCGCTCATAAATTACAATAAAGAAGATATTCATCCAAATGTTGTGAAAGAAATTCAGCCATACCTTAAAAATAAAGAATTTGATCCAGAATTCATACGTAGCAAATCCCTAGCTGCAGCTGGTAGGTTTCTTATTATTTATTATTGAGTTACATATTTTGCTCTTTGTTACTATGCTATCCCTTGAGGTTCAAAAACTACAGTAATGCCATGCATTCTAAGTGAAGTGTTATCTGAAAATAGGATGCCAGAAAAAAACTATTCATAATAGAATATATTCTATATACATGCCTATAGGCATGAGTAAAAGCATACTCATTACTTATGTTACTGTGAAGAGAGTCTATGTCTTATAAATTGAAATAGGCTCTAATTTTAAAATTAAATACTTTACTAAGTGGTTTAAGTAATTTATCAATTCCTTTGATTTCCTACAGAGATGTGGTTTAGAATTATGTCCCACTTCCTTGTAACTCCCTTCAGCATTCTGTAGTATTTGCCGCAGTAACTTCCTTCATCTTATCCTTCTCAACTTTCTGGCAATGCTAAAGTAGGGGAGCATCTGGTAGCATAGAAAAGTTAATGTTATGTACCTAATTTTATGTTTTTGTTTATGGGATTAAATTTAATTGCTGTACCCATGTATTTAATTGTGTGGGCACATGTAATTAATCTTGAAAGCTTGGGGAGGAGTCTCATCAAGGTGATGAAAGTCAAATGATTTATACCATTTAGACTAGTGCACGATGTACACCCCTCTTTTAAGTTTCAAGATTTAGAAAAAAGGGGCATTTTTTTGCTCTCCTAGCAAGAGGTTTTGGGGACCTTAACATGTACTTTTGGTCAGTATCAAAGCCTTCTTCTTGCATTACCTTCTCATAATTTATGCTGCATTTTTCATGGAGTTTGGAGGTAAGTATTATCACTTATAAACTTAACCTTACAACCCTTGATTTCTCTTGCCATTTGTAATGAGTACTATTATAGTAATGGATTTTCATTCAAGCAAAACAAACCCGACCTCACTACGATGTTTAGTTAGTGAGTGCGGACAGTCACACGGAGCTCTGATTTTGAATGTCTTTTCCCCCCACCATTATCCCAATCCACAACTTGTATGCTGAGAGTGGAGCCATTGTTGCTCTTTTAAACTGCATATATCAGTGAAACCCCCCTCTCTTCTCCTTCTGCCCTGTTTCCGCCGTAGGTTTCTGGGCCACTCCCTCCCCCATACCCATGTAGCACAGACGGTTGGGCCAACGTTGGGGAACGGTTAGGTGCAACGGTTGGCCAACCGTTATTCATGTCCGTTTTTCCAACTGTTCCCCAACCGTTGGCCCAACTGTTCCCCAACCGGTCCACCAACTGTTCCCCAACCGTTCCCCAACCATTAGCCCAACTGTTCCCCAAGGGAACAAAATTGAAAAAAAGGGAAATGATCGAGGTTCTCACTTGATGACTAGTTGTACCTTGCATACTACAGATACGCCTACCTAGCAACCTACACTTCACTCATGTGTATCCTTTCACCCTTTGATGTACGACCTGACACATTTTCCAATTATGGTCATGAGACTTGGAGGCCATATATATACATCTCCTGGTTGGCATTAAGTCGTTTGTGATTATTAACTTTACTAAAAGGTTGACACGGATAATTTGCGCCGTAAAAACATTTCCCTAAAACCATTTTGTGGTTAAAAATAAGCATGACCATTGTAAATATACAATACTGATATTCTTTCAACTCCAGGAGAGATAAATAAGAGTTTCCTCCATAATGCTGAGAACCTGTTTCGCGGCGAGCGCACCAATATTTTCTCTAAGTCCGATACCGTCTACGAGGGACTGAGAAAAAACATCCGTGGACCAATGTTCAATCGCTCTTAAAGATCGTGAATCGCATTTAAAACCACATTTCAGATGTACTTTCACTCTCAACAGTACTCCTGGCCTTAGATTTTTCCGGTGAGCGCACCCATTTTCTCTAAGTCCGATACCGTCTACGAGGGACTGAGAAAAATCATCCAATCATGGATATCCATTTGAATGGATATGAGATGACTATGACATTTGAATCCATATGATATGAATAAAAAATAAAATTTTTCAGACCTAGGAGATGTCTAACATATATTCTAGACATCTTGTAAACATTTAAGATATTTAAGACATTGAAGACATGCTGTAGATATCTAGTAGATATTTTGTGCTATGTGGGAACTAATGATGACAGTGATAAACACATAATGTATATACATTAGCACAGTACGTTCATTGAATGGAACTGAGGTCAGGTAAATGGTAGAATATTAGGTCAACGAGGGAGGAAAGCTATGCAATGGATGCGTAAAATCCAGTAATATAGGATGGATGAAGAGAAACGTGCAAATACGTGCATGAAAAAATTAGTACTTAAAGGGTCATTATTCAGAGTTGTTCCATTCGAATTCACTACATATCGGCTAAAACTCTTGGATAGCAAACGCCATGTAGCTGAGAATGTGCTAAGTGAGATAATATCCAGCTTGGCAGTCCCCTTACGCCATCTCCCAACGTTGGCCCAACGGATCATAAATAACCATGCGAATGGCACCGTGACCCAACGTTGGACCAACGATTCATAAATAACCGTGCGAATGGCACCGTTTCCCAACGTTGGCCCAACCATCTGTGCTACATGGGTAAGCAATTGAACAATACCCTCCCCCCTATTGTGTCATGCTGAGCCTCAAGGGCACCCAGCTATCCCTGGCTCATCTGAGTAGGGCAGACAGAACTCATGTAAGATGAGCACCCTCATTTTCAGCTGTGATTTCTGGGAAAAATTGTGTGCATCTTACTCAAGTTTATATGGTATTCTCCTGAAATCTGAGGTTCCTACCTTTTCTTTTATCCTCGCTTGATTCCAGTGCCTGGTATAAATTCTCATTGTGCTCACTAAAATTCCTCCCACACAAAAGCTGACGTAGTCACATGTTGCTAGGGGTGATTTTCTTACTGTAGCCTCTTCTCCAATCTCTTCAAGGGTGATCTCCTGAATATAGGTCCTTTCCCAACCTCTCCACTCATCCCCCACGGCCCGTCATAAGTAGCTGCTTGCAACAGCTCTGTAGCTGATGAATTCATGATTTTAGTGTATATTGTCTTCAAATCCATTTCAACATGCCTAAAAAATTGACATTTGTGTCCAATAAGACTATGTAATTAATGATGCAATTTCGGTTGTTATACTGACTCATTTGATGGGAATTTAGGTCCAGTTGACCTGAAATATTGTATTTTCAGTCTTGCTCAGTGTGGACCTATGAGAGAGCTCAAGGTATACTTTGTTGATAAAGTTTGTTAGACATGGTGTTTTCAAATGTTTAGAAAGTTGATTTTCATTTTTATGCCTAGGAAAAACAGTCCACTCGCTGAGTGTCTTTTGAGTTGGTATACAAATTTTCTCACAGCAATAAAAATTTAACTATGTTTTTAATTCACTCATTTTTAGTTTTTTCATGTCATCAATACATTGGACTCTTGTCATTGAGTACTTTCTCGTATTTGTGACTTTTTCCTTAAAGCGGGAAGGAGTATTACTCAGGACTTTTAAGACACCACTTGCTTCCCTTCTAATTAACAATGTAGGAAATTTTGAGATGTCATTTTGAATTATTTATGAGGTTATCAAATAAGATGGTTAATATGTTTTCCCTTAATTGGTTTTAACATTAACGTGATATTTTCAGCGATGTCATTCATGAAAATTAGGGATGGGTCGGTTCGGTTTTCGGTTCCACCGGTTCTTGAGCTTAGAACCGGAACCGAGGCCAAAAATAATCGGTACCGAAATAATTGGCGCGAAAACCAGTTTGAAACCTACTCACACTCCGAAAGTGGAGGCTTCACATTAAAACCTGGTAAAATAGTGTACATAGATGCTTCAAAGTCGCGAATTATTCTAAGTCAGTCTCTGATGTTGATTATTGATTACCTTATCTTACCATTGAGCAATGCAAAGTAAGTGGTAAATAAGGAACCAGAACCAAGAATCGGAACCGAGAACCGAAGTTAAGAACCGAACCGGAACCGAAAAAAAGTGGAACCGACCCATCCCTAATGCAAATGACTGACTTTTTCAGAAGCATAGCAAGGTTTAATTGTATGTATCTAAAATAAGTTGTGGTAGTAAAATTGTCAAGCACAGTTTTTCATGAGGAATCTAACGAAAATGAGGGAAAACTGTGTTGACGTTTTTTATATTTAATATTAAATGGCATTTTTCCCCTGCTCTGCACTTTGCTAATTAAATGAAGTTTTAATACCAGATGCAGTGCATGAAATATCATTTTAATGGCATGTGGTTATGTTTTAGGTCTTTGTGCTTGGGTAATTAATGTAATGAAATACTATGAAGTATTTAAGTATGTAGAGCCAAAAAAGCAAGCTCTTGATAAGTCAACTGCTGAACTGGAAGAAGTAAAAAGCAAATTAGAAGAAATTAAAGGGAGAGTAAAGGTGAAGTAGACTTAAATTGCTGAGAAGTGTTAATTTACCCTTGGCCTTGTTTCTCATTGTATGTATGCTGTTTCTAGGTTTTAGTAGACCAGCTGAATGTCTTAAATGAAGATTTTGAAAAGGCATTAGCTGAGAAAAAGAAATGTCAGGATGAAGCTGATGCTACCAACAAAACTATTGACCTTGCTAACAGGCTAGTTAATGGCCTTGCATCAGAAAATGTCAGATGGGGTCAGTCTGTACAAAGGTACATTGTCATCTCTTTTAAATGTTTGAAATAAATGCTTGATAATGATATTAAATCATTATTATAGTCTTCTTCAAACACATCATTATTATTGATAACTTCTTCACAAGCATAGCGAATGGCTTCCTATTTCCTTCTCAAAAACCTTTTTATTATCTTTTGATGACCTGGCTACTCTACTATATTAAGCTGTTGTCATATCGTTTCCATTCTTTGCCTTTTCCATATTTTCACCTTAGTGTAAGATATATGGATAGATCATTGTAGATTAAGGATGATTCGTTAAAATTTCTGTATATCTATTAGTGAGTTTTATTTTGTCATTTACTTTCCTTTAGTGGTGATCCAGAAGTAATCTATTCATGGGGGTGAAATATTTTAGTGATACTATGGAACTTATTGTTAGAATGTTTGTGGTAAACATCTCTTTTTTATTTACATGTGGATGTCACCAATAACTTATGTTGAATGTGTAATTCTATTGTTAACCTTTTTTATGGTGACTACCCTTGCCATGGTACATAATAGAACATGAATAAATAATAGACTGTAAAATGAAATCCTGTTAATCCTGTTGATTCTTATTTAATACTAGCATTTTCTGCACAAATAAAACTTATCGTGCCTGACCTCTTAACTTGAAAACTTCTATTTTTAGAATATAATGTACATGTACTTGACTCACAAAAGCCATGCAAGTAGTTTTTCACTCAATCTTTCATGAGTTAATATAATTCATGCCACATTAATGCAGTAATTACCAACTTCAAATCACTAACTTATGTAGACTGAGTATAGTTAGTGTTCAGAATATTAAATTAGTAAGTTTTTCAGTTGATGCAATGAAAAATTGCCAAAACGTGAAGGTTTTTCTCTTGGAGGGTCTTTTTGATTGTATATTTTATTTCATTTGTAAACTAGCAATTATAGGTATATTTCATCAATTGTTTATTTTTGTTTCTTGTTACACAAGACAAATTTAATCCTAGTTTTATAAGCATAGTAATACAAATTTTCTTATTTTTAAAATTTATTTGACAGCCTTAAACTCCAGGGCAGTACACTTTCTGGTGATATACTCCTTGTCACATCATTTATATCTTATGTGGGATGCTTCACTAAACGTTATCGAAATGATCTACTGGAAAAATACTGGACTCCATATCTAAAAAAGTTGCAAGTAAGTGGATTTCCTTATTCTTTTATAACTATGCAGTTCAATGACCGTGGATAATGTTGTAGCCCAGTGGTAAAATGATGGGATACCAGTGGTTGGTCTAAGATCAGATCTAGGAGAGTTCTCTTTAGATTGGTCTAGTTAAACCTATGCTGAATGTGATATTCTCAGATCCAGATACAGTGGAATCCCGGTATAACGAGTGCTCATAATCCCTCGGATATCACTCGCTAAATTGAGCGCTCGTTATATCCGAAGGTGTTGAAAAAACCCACCTAATTCTCATAGTCGTTCGCATTTACAGTTTTTCTTTTGTTTCCGTGGTATTTGACGAAGGTAAACAGCAAAAAAGTCATTTCAGGCACAATCTGGTAGAATATCAATTATCAACATATTTCATGAAGAAACAGGACATTTTCCATTATATACAATATTAATTCCCCTAGTTTTGGTGTTTTTCTTCCAGTTCTTCTATTTTTCGATCGCCGAAGAAAGCTGTAAAAACAGCGTAACTAGTCGGGAAGAAAATGTTAGGTATACTGTGGAACCTATCACCTATCTGTCCACGCATCCACCGCATCTGTCCACATCAACTATCAGACCACTGAAATTGAAAGAGAGAGAGTGAGAGAACTGCTGAGAATTTGAATTAGCAGATAGCAAGTTTTCAAACGTACTTGCTCCAGTTTAAGCGAAGGCCAACTCAACGGCTGTCTTTTTCGGACACGCTTAACCGGCGCAATATCACGATAATTCATCGGGCGCGATTACGCTATATTTGAACGAGTGCAATATCACGATCTTTTATCGCGATATTTATCGTGATATTTTATTGGGTCGCGATATCGTGATATTTTATCGGGACGCGATATCATGATATTTCATCGCGATGTTTATCGTGATACCTATTTATAGCGATATTTATCATACCCCGATATCTTATCGTGCCCCGATGTCTTATCGTGCCTCGATAAAATATCGGGGCACGATAGTACGATATTTATAGTCACGATATGAGTTATCGTTATCGCCACTTTACGATGTGCTAAAATTATCATATCCCGATATTGAATTATCAATATGCCTAGACCTAACTCTCTCTCCTACTCTCATCTTGCTCTTGCACGAGCGTAAAATGGGAGCGCGCAGAGCGTACTGAAGGCCGTAAATCGCTAATGTTTGGACATAACTGGCTTTAGGTGTTGTAGATATGGCACGCATCTTGTATTTTTAGTTTAATTAGCAGATAATACAAAACACAATAGTTTATTTTTGCTAGGCGGTGCATCGCCCTCGAGAGATATCTGTTGTAATACCGAGCGTATACCTAGGAAGGAACTTTTTGGCCTCGCTATATCCGCTATATTTTACATGTAAAACATAGGCCTTTTGGCGGTACAAAGACAATCACTCGTTATAACGCCATTCTCGCAATAAGCCGTACTCACTATACCAGGCTTCTACTGTATTTGTTTGGAACCACAATTTGTGCAGGGAAAGAAATAGGATTCCTCCCCCTTTCCTTCCACCTTGTACATAATAATGAATTTCAGGAGCTATCAGGCATAATTGCTGATGGGCTCTACCATTGCCAATTCAACCTAAATTTGCATGGAACCCTGTTTTGTAATAAACTCTTCAATTGTGTGTAGAAAAGTATTCTAAACTTCAAAAAGAAGACAAAAATTTGCAATTTACCACAGATAAAAAAACCTTTATTCTGACCCAGGTTTTGCAGGTCACCTGACGATGTTGCAGTGCCAACAAAACCTTGGTCGGAATAAAGGTTTTTTTATCTGTGGTAAATTGCAAATTTTTGTCTTCTTTTTGATATGTTCAAATACCACACGAATTCGCAGAGTATACTGAATTTATGCTAAACTTGCTGCTCTTGGCAGGGATTGGAAAGAAAAACATGGATTGAAGGACTTTAACTTGTATTCTCAATTGTATTGAACAACATACTGCAGGTAGATAAAATGCATTGAAAAAAGAAGAACATAACATGCACATTGAAAATAGTACCTCTATATAACTCACAATGGAAAATCTAAATCACAAAGAAAACATTAGATTAACACCAACTTAAATTAAACCATGCTTCATTTACTTAATTATGGTTTTAGGGAATGTATGAGTGTGTCATTGGAGAGTGAAGTATAAAATAGCAAGAGTTATAAACTACTTTTATTTGTTCATTTATTATGTACAGTTATTTCTCTGTTGTAGGTAACCAGTCACTTCCCATGTACTAAAATTCTATTATGGTGAAAGAATTGCCTGACAGTAACTGTGTCCATGTGCCTTAGGCCAATTATTATTATTAATGGAGCCAGGTCTTGCTTTATTTTGGTGTTCAAATTTGTTTTTATTATTAATGCAAATTTTATTATCATTCCTTATTATATGTGATTGCTCTTAAAGAACACCCAGATTTTAAGTGGACTTATTTAAAATTGAAGATGGGTGTTTCATTTTTTCAGCCTCCAATACCAGCCACAGAAGGATTGGATCCTTTGTCTTTACTTACCGATGATGCCCAGGTGGCTCAGTGGAACAATGAAGGACTACCAAGTGACAGGATGTCATCAGAGAATGCAAGTATCTTGACAAAGTCAGAAAGATGGCCTTTGATGATTGATCCTCAGGTGATTTCCCTTTTAGTTTAACTTTCAGTAAAGTTATAATGTGAAGTAAGTACATATTTAAATTGTTTGAAGACTAGCATTTAAAACAATTTTGTATTGGCAGCTTCAAGGCATCAAGTGGATCAAAACTAAGTATGGAAATGATTTAAAAGTAGTTCGTTTGGGACAGAAGGGCTATTTGGATGTCATTGAATATTCCTTATCTGAGGGAGAAGTGGTGCTAATTGAAAATATTGGGGAAACCATTGAGCCAGTTTTGAATCCTCTTTTGGGTCGTGAGCTCATTAAAAAAGGAAGGTTAGTTCTGTGGAAATTCCTTCTGTTTTTATTATTAACCTGAAAGACTATTTTGTTCTCTTTACCTATGTATTACTAGGTATCTACCTACTTTGTGTTGTATTGTACTATTAATTTCCTCCATAATTTTACTGTTTTATTTCACAGCTACTTTTGATTCCAGTTGTCTAAATATGTATATGTGGTATTTACAATATGTAATTAGTTTCTATCTAGTTGTAAAATTAATATTAAAAATATTTTAATTATCTTTTACATAGTAATTTAGAGATATATGCCAATTAAGGGGGGTCGTGGTGGCTTAGTGGGTAGAGCACTGGCTACTGACCGGAGGGTCCTGTGTTCAAATTCCGGGCAAGAGCCTTTCTGGACACCCCCATCTAAAATCCTTGCGATTCGATTTTCTGCATGCCAGAACGTCGTAGGAAATCGCAGGTGGCCCAGGGAAAGGAACTGGCCCCCCTACCCTGAATGTGTGAATTTCACATGCCATTGGCTTAGTACCCGGTGAGCTCTACTCTCACCTATCAAAGACCAACTTTCAGGTTGAATCACTGAGTGGGTTATGCTAATTAAACTTAATTAACTCTGATGTGTCAATTCAATTTATATTCAAGTATTCTTGAATATAAATTGATTTTCATAAACTGTAATTTGTTTCACATTTATAAATTCTTATACTGTCTCTATGTTGCCTGGACTTATGAAGTACATGCTTCCTTTTCAACTGTGATTTTTGTCTGCTGTGGCCCTTGGTTATCTGTGGTTCACTGCTGAAGCACTACTTTTCTCAACCAATCTGTACTTCCCTTGCATATGCATGGTTCTGACCAACCTAATGTCATGTGAAATTGTCAATCTCACAAATTTTGTTGATTGTGTACCCACTGAACTTACTGAAATAAGCTTTGTGTTGGAATTAATTGCATACCTACAGTAAATTTTACTAGCATTTTTTCATATTGAAACACAAGTAAGGTTTCTTTTCCTCCTCATCTGGCGTGCACACACGATTTTAACATTTCATTGAATGATTTCATGTTCTTTCCTCGGGGAAGGACCATGGGCTCCAACCAGACAGCTAAGTCTGTAAAAAATAGTTACATTATCTGGATTTTTCTTTAGACACATCACTCAGCTAAACAGTCCCCTGAAGGGTGAGGTGAGTACGTCTTGAAGGATCTGACGTCAGTTCTGTCGTTTTCTCTGTTCTGTTTTTTGTTTTCAATTTTCAATTTGCTGCAATTGATTTGAAGTGTAACACAAGTGAGGAGAAGAGATGTATTGCAAAAAGGGCAAGAGACATGCTGATGTTGAATAAAAAGGTGGAAGTGCAAGGTAGGCTTGCTCACAGGGAATCATGTGCACATGCTTCTGTCAGTAGGTTGATGTGAGTGTAAGTCAACCATCAGAACATTTAAAAAAAAATGTGTCTTCCATTTAGAAAAGCACAGAAAGTGGAATGTTTTCCACAGTCTTTCACTATCATGCAATACCACACTCCATATTTCTTCACTTTTTTCTCTCTTTTCTTTATTGCCCTGCTAGTGACCCTGTCATTAGTTCTCACATATGAGCAAACACCTCTTCTGCAATCTTTTTCATCCAACATATTACCCAGATAGCTAAATTGCTCCACCTGATGACCTGCTACTTTTAAATTTAATCTGGCCCTTATTGTTCTGGAAATTTCTTCTATTTTATCTTCATTCCATACTTTTGCACTGCTTTTCTTATGCTTCTTGTAATTTTTTTTAAATCCCCGTTTACTGACTAGTTTTGGATCATCTGTAAATATCAATGGTTTTATCAACTTTCCCCCCTCCTTTACTCCAGCATCACTCCTATCCCATGCTTCTCTCCCCATTTAATGACTGTTAAATAGTACTGGAGATTAAAGGACAGACCATGTCTAACCCCCCCTATTGATTTAGAGATGAAGGCGATACTTTGTGGAAGTTGCGAACGTTAAACATTGTAAATGAAACAACTTTGTACTTTCCACTTTCAGCTTTATATGTTCCCTGATCGATTTCGACAACTCGAAATCGATCGGGGAACATATAAAGCTGAAAGTGGAAAGTACAAAGTTGTTTCATTTACAATGTTTAACCCCCCTATCTCCACTGAGCTGTTCTTTTTGTGAATTATCGACCACTACAATTATTTTTTTAAGTGATGCTTTACCCTTAACTTGATAAAAATTTACCAGCATTTAAGAAATAATAATTCAACAAAATAGCTTTATGTAGCTTTAATTAAGTGATGAGTTTGTCAATTTTCTTAATTAAAAAAAATGCATCTGCCATTTATGCAATCAGCCTTCTTGTAACAATCTACTTAGGCATCTGTCTCCTATTTAACAACCACCCCTCTTTCATACCATTTTTCAGCAGAACCATTGGTGGTTGTTTAATACTGGTTTCACTGCACAAGTTTAATTTTATTAATCTTTCTCTAAATGCTTCCCGTGATGTTACATATTTCCTGAGATTTTTTTCTTACTGAGTTTGATATTTTGCTGGACTCATTTTTCTTATGCTACTTCACTGTAAAAGTGATCATGATCTTCCAAGTTTCGAAATATCATTTTTTTTTCCTTTCACTTACCTCCGCCATGTAAATTTTCGTGTTTTTTTGTTGAGAGATAACTAACTTTTTTTTAGATAGGCCTTGAATGTTCCATGTTTCAAACATTATAGGTAGTCTGTTTTCATAGCTTGATTTGATCATAGTTATGATCTAATCTGAGACTTTGTTTTCAGTCTTTTAACATTTCATTTTCTTATTGGATGTGGAGGAGTCTTCCCAGTACCTACCTCAACCTCCAAACTGGAGGATCAGGGATCTTTTTTTGAAGTTCCATCTACTAAATGGGTTACTTTCACTACAGCTTTTGTGGTAGTTCCAGCTACCCTGCCTGTTGAACTGCAGGAGGTATTTCATTCCCTCCTAACACACATTTTTGGGAGATATTCCATTATCCGCCATATGGTGGATAGCTGATTGAAAAAATTAATTAATTACAATTGCCTGCTCTATAGTTTCATTGCCCATCATTACAGTGGGGGTTAGCTGGAATTCTCTACTTTGTGCTTCATCATGGTTAGCAAGATGAAAATTTCTAGTTTTCTGTAAACTTCCTGAAGAGATTTAACTGGATACTTAACCGTCGCTACTCGTGTGGTAAAAGTTACATTACTACTTGTTGTTGCTTTGGGTCATTGTTGATTTTGACCCATATCGAGTAGTTATGGGTTAAGTATGAGAATGTATTTCGATGGATTTTTACTGATGAAAATGTATGGTTAGTCATAGTCAGGCATTGGATGCCACACTTCTTGGCCCATTGGATGAACTGTGATTTTTCGAGTTACTTATAGGAGAATAACTAATAATAAATATCTGTTAATGTAGCAGTTTATCCATAGGAGATGAGATTGTTAATATCCAAAATTAGCAAATGCCTTAAGTTATCCATAGTAAAAGCCCCAGAAATAAATGGATGATGGAGAGTTTACCTTAAGCTTGCTGCCACTATACAGATTGGAGTAAGAGTACCTAGATATATGTGCTAGATGGGATGAAAAATTGGGTGCATGAAGATACATCCTTATCCTTGGCCTATAAAATGCAGGCTGATTTTGCAACACATTTTCAAGTTAAAAAGGTGCATCTTGTTGGGCTAGAAACGACATAATTCATCATCTTATTCTCCAGAGCTATTCGTATTGGTGATAAGGAAGTGGATTACAATCCTTCTTTTCGGCTGATTTTGCATACCAAACTAGCTAATCCACACTACAAACCTGAAATTCAAGCACAGACGACTTTGATTAACTTTACTGTGACCAGAGATGGTCTGGAAGATCAGTTACTGGCTGAAGTTGTGAAAGCTGAAAGACCAGATTTGGAACAACTGAAAGTAAGTTTTAATTCATTTTTTCTTTGGCAAGGAAGAGTAAATGCCTAATGCTTTTTTTTACAAAGGGAGAAAGTTACCATTTGTGTTATAATCTATATTGTCAACTACGAACAAAAGAAATAACTACTCAAAACATTTAGAAAAAGGAATGCCTCCTGGTGCCCTCTAGGGTTTACAGTGTCCTCTATCCTCCATTTCTCTCTTCCTGAGTCTTCATAATGAAACACAATCATAGGTTTGCCTCTTTTGTCAAATTTAAGTTAAAATCATAAGTGTTATTTACAGAACTTAAGCAATGCTGGTTATCCAGCTAGTCTCGTAATCTGTACCCTGCAACATTGGCTGATCATTATTAGCAGTAAAATAAATTTTTTCTTTCATACTTTGGTACCATTATTTTTTCCTTTTGTGGTGAGAAACTACCCTTGACCAAGCCATAAATATAGGTTACCTTGCCATAATCTTCAATACCGTTATGTGGGGTGACTTAAGCCACACTGTCATTGTTCCACAAAATGAAACTTTTAAGTACTATACCTTAAGCTTTATCAGGTGGCTACTTATTTCTGCTCTTCATAACAATATTTGGCCATATCACCAGAAGAACTGTCATCCTTCTTGCGAAGTATGTTATTGTACACCTTCCAAAGAATTATTGTGCTTAGGAATGATTTGTGTTTCATTTTTTTATCCTAGACAGAATTGACCAAGAAGCAAAATGACTTCAAGATCCAAATTAAGAGTCTTGAGGATGATTTACTGCAAAGGCTTTCATCAGCTGGAGAAGATATTTTGTCAGATGAGGCTCTTGTTCTGAATCTGGAAACTACTAAGAAAACTGCAAAAGAAGTTGAGGAGCAGGTTCAACAAGCCATCACTACTGGTGCAGCCATTGATCATAATCGTGAACTCTATCGACCTGCAGCTGCACGAGCCTCTCTTCTGTATTTTGTCCTTAATGATTTGTACAAAATTAATCTTATATATCAGTTTTCTCTTAAGGTAAGATTTTTACAAGCAGCAGGACACATGAAAAAAATGCATTCCAGGCCCAGCACTGCTCATAGTGCTGGGCTATATATTTTAGATGGAGAAGCCTGATTTAATCAAATCTTTGTAGACATGGTTTCCTATCAGAGCAATTGCTGAAATAAAGCAACGAGTATCATGTAGCCACATTTTGTCAGACTTAAAGTACTGACACTATCTTCCATATTAATTATAGAAACTGCTACTTTTGTGAAAAAGTGCCCATATTTTTTTCCTCTCAATAATGAAAGACATGATTATTTTATTAAATAAGTTTGGCAATTATGTTATTCCACCATATAACGCCTGAAACATCTCTTTTTATGATTATTTTACTTGCCAACACAAGAATATTTAGTACAAAAGAAATGATCTCTCCCTTTTTGACAAAAGTTCTCTCCAAGTTTTTACCCGAATTTATAATAAACTGCCTAACAGTGTGAAAAAATTGATAGAGTTAGCCATCTCAGAACCAAAGTCAAAAGTTATTTGCAAGAAAACCTGTATTACACACTTATGGAATACCTAAATAGTAATTTTAAAAAGTGGTCTTTATATATTCTATTGTTAGCATTAATATTTTTGTATATTATTTTATACTATCCATTTGTAATAATTGAGTCCAGGTACCTAACTTCAATTTTCCTGGGATGCTTTAGAATAAAACACTTCCGAAAATCATATTCTGACTATGCCACCATTTAATAGTTACGTTTTGTATTGATATTTTTTGATGCTGTATCAGAAAGAAGTCATTAATTTCAAACATTTATACAAGCAAGTCATTAATTGCAAACATTCATACAAGCAACAGAATTTAAATTGTTCAGTCCTCTTTCTCTTTAATTCTAATCCGAAATAGACTTGTATCTGGAAACTGGAAGAGACATTCTATGTGCTTGATACATATTATTCATTTTTTACAGGCTTTTAGTGTTGTGTTTCACAAAGCAATTGAAAGGTCACCAGCATCACCAGAAGTTGATAAGAGAGTGAAAATTTTAATTGATTGCATTACATATTCTGTGTACATTTATACAACTCGTGGTTTATTTGAGTGTGATAAACTTATTTTCACTGCTCAAATGGCTATACAGGTAATATATGAAACCAAGTCAATGCTGTGTGATGTAGTTTTAAGTTCTTTGTCTGAATGATGTATGGCTTGATAATTAAGTTATTTTGTCCTAAAAATAGATCCTGATTAGTAGTCGTGAGATTGACATGTCAGAGTTGGATTTTTTACTGCGATATCCTGTTACTCAGAATGTTACCAGCCCTGTTGACTTTCTCACCAACATGAGCTGGGGTGGAATCAAGACACTCGCCACGATGGATGAATTCAAGTATTGTTGATTTGATGCTGAATATTTTAGTTTTAAGAATATATAGCTCCTGTATCCACCACCTGTTTTTAGGTTATTTTTACCCATTACTGTTGCTAAAAAGTGATTTTTTTCCCTCCATTGTTGGAGTCATTTTTCCAGGTGTGTTGGCTTGTCATTGTCAAGAGATTCTGTAAATAATTAAGTTGACACAGGAGGAGAGGGGGAATGGGAGGGGTTGGGTGATTTAGGATCTTCTAAAAAGTATGGAATTCAATGTCTTACTAGGTGTTACTGAAATTGTTGAGATGATTGCATATTTAAGGTACCTCTCTGATATGCTGATTCTTTAAAAACCTTTCCTTTTCCAGGACCTTCATGTAATTGAGGTAAATTTGTCCATTTGTGATGTGTTTGAAACAGTGGGGTATTCTAGTTGTCCCAGTTCAATGGCTCTTGCAGGAGGATATGATGTCATATTTTTTTACAACTCTTGGGAATTTCTCTATGGTGTCCTTAATAAATGGCATTACTGCTCTCTTTTTCTCCTCTTTTTGGTGGTAGTTTCCTCTTTCAATTATCATTTAATGTGTAAAATTAAGATTACTAAAAAAATTAATGATTAATTTTAAATCACTTTGCTACAATCAAATTTAATGTGGTCAACAAAATATTGATTCTTGACTAAAAAGCTCGCAAACAAAGAAAACTGGTTAGCCAAATATAGAGTGGCATAAATGTAGGTAAATAATTGCATCGCAGAAAATATTAATAATCCCTGACAAAATATAATTTTCTCTCATCCCTGAGTTTTTAGGCCATTGTTGATGTATTGCATCTCTTTTTCATTATAGAAATCTTGACAAAGACATTGAAAGCTCCGCTAAGCGATGGAAAAAATTTGTTGAAAGTGAAAGCCCTGAGAGGGAGAAATTTCCACAGGAATGGAAAAACAAATCTGCTTTGCAGCGTTTATGCATGATGAGAGCTCTTCGACCTGACCGAATGACATATGCTATGAGGTGAGAATGAAGTATTGTAAAACCATTTCTTCTTGGAAATTATTAACCTTTCATGACCATCTAATGTTTTCTATCATACTTGATTAATATGCCATTTCATCCTAATAGTGTATTCATTGAAGAAAAGCTTGGCACCAGGTATGTAGAAAGCCAAAGTATTCCTTTTGCAAAATCATATGAAGAAACAGGTCCCGCTACCCCTGTGTTTTTCATTCTTTCCCCTGGTGTTGATCCTCTAAAGGTGAATATATTTTGTATTTGAAATCTGCCTCATAACATGTGTAAGAGTACTTTATTTTTCTGCAAAACTATTTGGATTTTTAAAGTGAGCTCTTGAAAAGACTGAACATGGAGGAGTAGATGACTTAATTTACTCCACAGTTATGTTATATTTTTCAGTTCTGTCACTACTGTAAAATCCCCAGTTTATTCTATTTTCATGCATGAGTTTTGATATGGGTTTAGTTTTCAATTATGAACAAGATTCAAAAACGTTTTTCCTCATTCAATACAAATTAACATTGTTATTAAAAATAAATTTAATCAAGTAATATTGAAAATATATTATGCTAAGGTAAAAGTTTAATTTTAAAGTAGTGATGGACGGATCCAGGTTTTTTGTCGGATCCGGAACCGGATCTTTGCCTGGGTTTCGAATCTTTATCTCAGTTTTGGATCCTTAGTTTCGGATACTCAATTCTGAATTTCATTCCTTTTCTAATCCTAGATTTTTAATATAGGTATATATAAAAACAGCAGCAATAGAACTACCAAAACCGGTAAATTTATTGTAGAAATATCAACTTCCTATCATCTATGAGGATTATATTTACCTGGATCAAGATTTATGGATGCAATAACTACCTATATCTTGTTACTTCTAATGTAAAGTTCACTTATCACATACTCATCAAGCAATACATTCTTGAAATCCGTACAACTATTCTTTAGAGTGCAGTTAAAAGAAACCTTATAATTTCATTTTCATTAATGAAGGAATTATTTTCCAATTATTAATCAAATCCTTGAACGCTTTCAAATTATTTTTTAGAAACATAAAAAAAATTTTTTTAATGCGGCCAATAGATCCCATTTATGGAATATCTGGGTATCTTAGACTCCTAAGGTGAGGTTGTGTAACTCTGATCTTGAAATGAGATTAACCTTTTTTCATGCTACTAGAAGCAAAATTTAAAAAAAAATGTTTAGGATTTTTTCTCTATTGGCCTGGGTTTGCAAGAAAAAAGTAGAATGACATGTGGGGAGCCTGCATTCTCCAAACTCGGGTAAGCCGACAATAACAGAGTGGAGTAGTGGACTGCAGGTAATGAAGTTCGATTCTTACGCTGTTTTAATATTTTTCTTTCAGCCATTGAATCAAAAACTTTATCATCCTTCATTTCCAACCTTAGTGTGTGGATACTGACTTTTTTGTACTTCTATCGCTCCCACTAGATTTACAAATGCGTCACTCAAAAATACACTGTAAAGTTAACGTAATAATTCCACGATTTAATTCTGTAATATAAATTTTTTCTAATCATTTCCTTTCGCCAAATTTAATTATTTTTTTGACTTATAATTTGGCATGAAATTTCTGATAATCTACTTTTTTTAACTGCCTACTATCATAACCCTAGGAATATAGCACAGCTGTATTCTTAGGTAGTGTTAAGGATCGAACTCGTGACTGGCATTACACTAGCCCTCATTTTTAACAACTACACTCTCATAGGTTCACGGGAATCTGGCGAATGTAGGCGACCCGCATGACATTCGGCTTAATTTTTTTCTCGCAAATCCGGGCCTATGGAGAAAAAGGTCAAGAGGAGTATTTTTTATTTTGTTTTCCTCGTTTGTGGCACGGAAAAAATCTTCTTCTCATTTCGTGACCCGAGTTACTTAACCTCTCCTTGTTGGTATCTACCATACGTACATTCCATTCGCGGGGCATATCGATCACGAGGCCACGAGATGTTAAAATCCCCAATCCGGATCTGAATTTTTACTGTCCTTGAATATGATTTCACTAGCGAAAGAAATGAAAGACCCGTGGATCTTTGGATCCGACCCGACCATTCTTTATTTATGAGTGGTACATTTGTAAATCTAATTTAAACAACAAAAGTATAATGAAGTGAGTATTCAGATGTAATGGTTTGAAATTGAATATGATAACATTTTCGATGCAGTGACTGAAAGAAAAAAATAAACTGCGATTGGGATCGAACTTCGCACAGTATACTAGCTCTCATTGTCCGCCTGATCCCGGCGAATGTAAGCTACCCGCATGACATCATACGTATTTTTTTTCCGCGATACCGGGGTAATGGGGGAAAAAGTCATATTTATTTATTTTGCTTCTAGTTGCACGGGAACATTTTCATCTAATTACGTGACCTTAGTTACACATCCTCTTCTTGTCAATATCTACCGCACCTACATTCCATTCACGGGGCACTTCGATCGCTAAGCCGCGAAAATTTAAAATCTATGACCTGGTTCTGATTTTACTCCGTGTCTTTGGATCCGAATCGGGACTGAGAAAAATGAAAGATCCGCGGATCTTTGGATCCGACGGATCCGATCCGGCCATCACTAATTTAAAGCCAAAAGGAAGACAATGTTCATCCCTTTCACATCCTTTTATATTTCAATTCAACTGCTTTTGAAGCTGCCATTTGTATTATTTCATGACTAATTATGATGTCTGATTGAACTAATCTATTACTTTTTTGTGGATCTTTGTGATATTTAAAATTTTAGTTCAGTATTAGCTCCATTACATGTAGTCTTGATATTAATTGTTCACAGATTGTATCACATATGTGTTCAATTCTAGGATGTGGAAGCTCTTGGAAAAAAATTGGGTTTCACTTTTGATAACCGTAATTTTCATAATGTTTCCCTTGGACAAGGCCAGGAAATAGTTGCTGAAGAAGCAATGGATATTGCAGCTGTCAGTGGCCATTGGGTTATTATTCAGGTAAGTAAACTACGTTTATTATAGTTCATTCACAAATCTGTTTACTCTGAAACAGTGATATTCCTAGGTTTCAGTGAGAAAGTCATTGTGAACATGGTATACTATGAGGAGATGCTGCAGTGTCTCCTGAGGTACCACAATGATGCTTATTAGTGTGCAAATATGTGGTGTTTTTCAATATGTGGTACATCACCTTCCATGATTCTCTGCTGAAAACTTTTTGTGGAACTCTCCCTGGCAAAAATAATATCCTTCATCGTGGGCAGGTGGAGTGTAAAGGGATCGTATTACATGCCGTGAAGTTAGTTAGTACTTCCTCTTTACCCTCCCTCCACAGTTAATGGAGGGCAGAAGAGTTGTAATGTAGTGCCCACCCTACACTCGATGTTTGTCTCTTGGCTTCGCCTCACTTACCTCTGCCCTACCCATCCTAGAGTGTAAGGAAGGTGGAGCATTATGCCCACTCTACTCTTGCTTGACCATTGATGGCTTACATGCCAATTAATTTCCTATTACACACCCTGAAGGGTAAAGGGAGGGTAGGCATATCTCCTAACTCCATATATCTGCTGCATACCCTCCCTCAAATCCCAAGGAAGGGTATGGGAATGGTAAGCTACCATTCACTCTGTGAGTACATTGAGGTGTAGGAGAGATGTTTGGCTACCCATCACCTACCATTCAATGGTTTTGCTACCTTAGGTCCTTTTGGCTACCTATCACCTGCAATGGATACTCTCTGAAGGTAAGGTCCAAATAGCCCTGATACAGGAACCCTAGCCTTTCCAGAGAAGAGTCAGGGTCTGAGCTTGATGGTGGGAAAAATATCTTATTGTAGCACTGGTGATAGACCTAGAACTTGTATCTATGTGAACAGGATAAGTGCTTTGCATCTATTGGAATTTACCACTAGAGATCAGACAGTAGTTCTGGTGACCCCAGGGGAAGGTGAGAACGAGAGGGGGTGGTCATCTTCTCCTCCTGCCTGCCATATGATGCACTAGACCCTCCATCGTCAGTTGAAATGGAGAGGTTGGTGAGTCACTGTAAGACCAAGAAAATGGGATCTTCTTATCAGTTGTAATGCCAACTGGCACGACATTGTGTGGGGGAGTGGAGGTACCAATGGTAGGGGAGAATCCCTTTTGGAATATCTTATGTCTGCGGAGTTGCATATACTCAATAAAGGATCACGACTTACCTTTGCAAACAATGTTAAAGAGAAAGTGATAGCTATTACTCTCTGCACCAATTCTCTGATACACAGGATTGAGGAGTGGAGGGTGTCAGGGGAGATTATATTATCAGACCACAGACATACGTATTCTCATCTCTCTCTTAGAATCCAATTCCAGGCAAGTGACATATAGGAACCCCATGACTACCAAATGGGAACTATATTGAGAAAGACAGAAAGCTGCTCTAGAGTGGGCAACTCATTGCACAGATAGAAATATAGATGAGATAGATGCCACTGTTGATTATCAAGTGGGAAGCATAATCTCATCCTATGAAAACAGCTGTCCCATAAAGACCCTGAAGGAAGGGTATAAATTACCCTGGTGGGAAGTAGAATTAAACGGTCCTGGTAAAGAGACTAGGAAACTCTTTAGCAAGGCAAAGAGGAAAAGAATGCCTCAGGATTAGGAAAACTATAAGGTGGCCCAAAGGAGGCACAAAGAGCGCTCCAAGAGGGATTCATAGAGGGGCTTCTGTGGGAGTGTAGAGTCAGTTCCACAGATGGCGAGACTCCACAAGATCCTATCAAAAGACTTGAAGCAGGAGTGGGGTCTCTGCTGCTTCCCTCAGGAGACTTCATGTCTTCTTACAAGGAAGCTCTAAAGCTAATGCTGGAGACCCACTTTCCAGGCTCTATGGAGTCAGAGGTGGTGCATTATTTGAGGAATCCCATCCGTCTGGCTTGGGTGGAATGGAGACTTTCCTCCAGCATCATAACGTACAATGCTACTAAATGGGCAATAATGAGTTTTAGCCACTACAAGTCTGCGGGTGAGGATGGGGTATTTCCTGGACTGCTTCAGGAAGGACAGGATTTGCTCCTCCTCTGAATTGTAAGAATATTTTGATCCTGCTTGGCTGATGGGTATGTTCCAAAAGCCTATTGATCTGATATTCTCAGTGCTTATTTTTCAACTTCCTTGTTCAGTGGCCTGTTATTATATTCTAATATTTTATTGGGTGAAATGAAAATCTAAATGAAAAATAAAATACTAGCTCATTATCACATACTGTTGTACAAAATTACTTTTGATTGTTCATTATAACTACAAAAATAAAATTTTCTTCTTAAGCTGCCCTTGTGATACATAAATATTGCATAGGTTTTCACTATAATGAATCAAATATGGTTAACTTGAAAATAGTATCCTGTAGAAACTGGAAACAAAGTATGTATTATTACCAACAGAAGCTTAGTAAAACTTCATTGGATAAAGTAAGTTGGACCTGTCCTATAATGGGACTTTTTGCTGGAAGTTAAAAATTGAGTATAGTGTGAGTGAATCATGTTAGATTATTTTAATTCAATCTTACTTATTAGAATATAATTACATCACTCATAAATTGTTGTTTGATTTTTATGCATAACTTCATTCTGCCATTTTTATTAACTTCAGAATATCCATTTGGTCAAGAACTGGCTTCCATCTCTGGAAAAAAAACTTGAACAATACAGTGAATCCTCACATGATAGTTACAGGGTGTATATGAGTGCAGAGCCTGCACCTTCACCAGATTCTCATATTATCCCTCAGGTTAGTTTGTACAAGGGTAAATAAATATTGGAGAATGAAACATAAATTGTTAAGTATTGTTAAATTTCTTATCTGATGAAATTTATCTTTTTATGCTTGTGCTTTAATTTAAATACATTTTCCTTTAGCACTAATCAGTCATTTGCTTTTTAGCTTAGAGTGATTGTTATGTTTTTTAGCTTTTTTGGTTCTTCTTATTACATGCTCCACTTTGTAGTGCAAATTGTATTAGCATTGATTGGGAAATTTCCTTCCATGGAGTACTAAACATTATCATAGCTGTAGCAATAATACGGAGGGAAGATCCATGATCCTGGCCCCAGGTTTAAATAATATGATGTAATTCCTTCCTTCTAGTGCAGCACATTGACAGAAGCAGGAATCATGTTTAGAACTTGATTATTTATGGATGTACATATCCTGTTACAGTTGGAATTTTTCATTTTATAGTTTTACACAAAATATATTTAGGTATAAACATATACAGTAGACTCTCGATAATACAAAGCACTAAAATACAAAATTTCGATTATACGAAGCAAAACTGCCAGTCCCGATGAAAAGCCTATAGTAATAGCATGGCAGTATTCGAAAATACAAATTTTTTGTAATTACGAACTTCTGACCCGGTCCCCGGGAACAAATGGAATTCGTTTTTACGAACCTCTGCAAAAAACTGCTTCACCAAAACTATTTTTGATGGCATAGACAACTAACAAATATGTGCTGCTGATTGTGGTGCATCAAAAATGAAATGCATAAATAGTAGTGCATTCACCTCCCTCATATCCCAGTCTCTCCACATCATTTTCCTCATGTTACTCCGCATATCATTTAGGTCTTAAGTAATGTAGAAATCATAGTTAATGCCATTATTTGTTCTTGTTATTTTTTTTGTTTAAGTGTTACCAGCATTTTCTTTATGTGCTCTGTTCCCCTTTAATTAAAACTTACATGTGACGGCACATAGCATGCTCGCTGCCATGCACCTGGAATTATGGCAGTTCCAATGAACCATACCTCATCATTTAAGGTGATCAATCCTAGCTCAACTCCGTGAAGGGGCTGTCCACACCCATACCTTGTAGCATGAATGGGGTGAGTGAGGGTGGGTGATACCGGAAATTTGGGCGGGTTGTGTTGGTGAGGGTAAGGATTATGATGGCTGGGTAGTTTGGGTTTACAGTGCGTGGGGGAAAAGATTCGTTTGTGGAGGGAGAAGGTCCCAGTTGCAGGCGTATCTTGATCTGTCTTGCCGAGGGGTAAGGGGGGAGGGCAAAGGTGGGGAGGGGGTGGGTGGTGATGGAATGTCTGTGACGTTCCTTCCTCTTCTTCTGGGCAACCCTGGGGGGCACGCGCCAGTGGCTGATTGGTCTTTGACCCCTTCCTCTCTTGAACTCTGACTCCTTGAGACCATCCCCTCCCCTACCCCCCCATATCCCTCGAAGATCCACCCATAAGCAAAGGATGCCGCGTCCCTGACCCTCCCCATTCCACTCAGCACCCGAAGCAGTTCCAATCAACCACCTGCATGCGACCCCTATGGTTGCCCAGATGAGGAAGGAACGTTACAGATGTTCCACGATGCCACTCCCCCACCCCCTCCCCACTTCCCCCTTCCAGCTCAGCAAGACAGATAAAGATATACCCACAACTGGGGTCTTCCTTCTCCACAACCAAACTTTTCCCCATGCACCGTGAACCCAAACTCCCTGGTCATCGTATAATCCTTGAGGAGATGATGAGGAAAATATGTCGAATCACGCTCCATTTGTCATATCAAGGTCTTAGAAGTAGAAAAAAAACAATATTACCTCTCAAGATCATTTATTCCACTGACGATATGGAAGATGCCACAAACCTGTGAATGGTTTTTTCGGAAACGGGCCTAGTTTTATGTTTTTTATTTATGATTGGGTGATAGAGGACAACTAAAGCACAGTTGGGCCAGCTGCCATCATAACAGCATAGATGTTTTGAGCAAATGTCTATTTTTAGCAACCATCCTAGTTTTTCGTCTCTACTGACTGCGAATTCCGAAAATAAAATTCTTATTACAAAATATTCAACTTTTGTTTTATATATGTTTTTGATACTGGGATGAAATTTGGCCAACACTATGATCGCCGACTTAATAGCATTGGCATAGGAAATACCAATAGGTACTTATTTTACAGTATTTTTATGCATGTATCATTTAAGAACGCTTTCACGAACGACCAAAAAAGTTATACAATGTTGTCGAGGACAACAAAGGTTAGAGAAAACAAAGATAAAATTTTTTTCACGACTTCTTTAAAATGTTCGAAATTACGAAGTTTGAATTTACGAAGTGCGTATTTTCTGGTCCTGCTGACTTTGTATTATCGCGAGTGTATTGTACTTTGGTTTATTGTTTTCCGTCAAAGTTAAGATAACCTTTTGTAATTTGCATCTGATTTTGTGTGTTAAGTGTTTCATTTTCTGCCACTCAAATACTTGATAAATTAAATTATTTAAATTTCAGAATAGAAAGGTAACTTCAAACTTGTATTATGGCTTAAAAGCTATGTTGTTACATCATTTTTAATGCAATTGTAGCCACAATTATTTATGTTGATAATATTATCTAAGCCAGATTCCAAGATTAGCATGTGTAACCTTAACAGTGAAATTAATCAAACCTTTATTCAAATAAAATAATTAAAATCTTTTTATAAATAAAATGAATTTTTTCTAACCTATATCAATTTACATCTTTAAGAAATTTACGTCTTATATAGTGAACTTGTATTTATATTTTTTCAGGGAATTTTGGAAATGTCAATCAAGATAACAAATGAACCTCCTACAGGAATGTTGGCCAATTTGCATAAGGCATTAAATAGTTTTGATCAAGAAACATTGGAAATGTGCTCCAAAGAGGCTGAGTTTAAAGTTATTCTTTTTTCCTTGTGTTACTTTCATGCAGTTGTTGCCGAGCGAAGAAAATTTGGCGCCCAAGGATGGAATCGAACTTATCCTTTTAATATTGGTAATTTCCATGTCATTTTGTTACGTGTTTAGCTGTAACAGCCTGGATAATGATTGAATTGTTAGAGTTCAACTGTTAAATTTTAGACTTAACCTTTTGATAAGGAATCAATACCCTTATTCATTGGGGTTCATATAAAATTCTAATTGGTGTAAAAAATACTATTTCAGGTGATTTAACCATTTGTGTCAATGTCCTTTACAATTATTTGGAATCCTCATCCAAAGTTCCGTGGGAGGATCTTCGCTATCTTTTTGGAGAAATAATGTATGGCGGGCACATAACAGATGATTGGGACCGGAGGCTGTGCAGAACTTACCTGGAAGAATTTTTGCGCCCAGAACTAGTAAAATATTTTTAATTATTTAAAAATATATTCATGAAATGCTTCTTTAATTGTCCGATGGGTTGCATAAAAAACAAATGAGCTCATGATTACTTTGAAATGCATAACAAGCATGATATTTCAAGAGAAAATGAAATGATGTTTAATTTCATATGAATTTTTCTCATTGTGAATATTACCAAAATCTCATTTCTCTATTCACTATAAATATGGTAGAAGTCTTCTACAGCAAGTATGACATAAATTGAGAATATCACTATAGGGATTGATTTTATCGCCTTGGTTGGTCTATGGCAAAAAGCACATGGGGTGTGTTGGTTATAACAAGTGATCTCTCCTGTCATACACCCATAACTTTCTGTCTTACAGCCATTCTACCATGATTGTCACCCTAGTTACATAATGTGAAGCTCAATGACCAGTGGAAGCCAATTTTACAACTTTGTGTATTGCATAATCTTGGACAATGTGGACCGCATAATCTTCTTATGTCTGCTTAAATTTAACCTAGAAATTAACCATTGGAAATTAATCTTTACACTTGGTATTTTTTCTGACAGTTTTTTGCAATTAATATTGCAATTGTCATGGGTAACTTAAAATTTACAGTAATGGACTTGTAATTAAAGCTATCCCCATTTGTTGGGTATATATACATTCGACTCCCTGACATCAGAGTAATTTATTATGTAGGGTAGATGGATACATCTCAGCCTTGTATGAAATTGATGGTTGGCAAGTTCACCTTATGGAATGAATTCATGATGAATAGAATAAACTTGTTTATATTCCACAAAAATTAAAGAACTTAAAAGAAATCTAGCATAAGCCATTAAAAGAATTTAATGAACTACATTAAGAAATTCCACCAGGGTAAAATCATCTGTCTTAATCAGAGCTGAATGAATTCTTGCATAGGTCTGAGTTATTCCTTCCATCTTTGCATGGCAAAGTATAATATTCAATCCTATATGAGTAAGTTTTTGCGTATCTACCTGCATATTACCATTATCTCTCTAAATTAATGTATTTCCCCTTTTATAGAACACACTTTGTTCTCAAAAAGCATATGAAAATTGGTCTGCATCCTATGAGCTGAGGGTAAAGCTAAGTTCTCATGCATCCAATATTGCTTACCATGTAAAGTGCCCATCTATATGCCATCACAGCCAGGCTGAATTTTACCTGAGTTTCTGAGCTGAGTTTCTACCTTCTCAGGTCATTCTCAGTTGAAACACCTTTCAACTTTTTGAAACCTTTAACTATCTCCTAACACCTGAGAAGGCTGAAAGCGGTCGGTTAATAAAATTTTTGTGGAATATAACCAAGTTTATTCTATTCATCATCTCAGCCTTGTATTGATTAGATTTTGCATTACTTGACCACTGCTCTTTCTGTCAAATTTCCACCTGCTGCAAAGATATGGTGTTCTGAATTTGTGATATGTTCTTTTTACCTTTTTCAAAGAAGTTATGCTGGTCTTTGTTTGTGGTTTTTAACTATCTCCTAACATTCATCTACCATAAAATGGGAGAATCAAAAGATTAAGTCATGGATATAATAGAATATTTCTCAGGCAGGTGGTTCAGACTGCTATTTTTATATTCATCAAGGGTAAAATTGTGAAGTGCCTATTCATTGTTTTTACCATATATCCTGACCCAGAGTGTGCACTGCATTTTTTCAAGTTTTATAATGGAATAAAAAAAATAATTATTAACACCTGTCAATGTTAAAATACTAATTGGAAGAAATGAGATTTCTAATGCATGAGAGTTATGTAGTGTAGTATTATCACAAACACAAATAAATGATGACGTATGGCTCACGGCCAAAATTCAGCCTGGCTGTGAAAGCATATATATGGGCACTTTATATGGTAAGCAAAATTGGATGCATGAGAACTTAGCTTTACCCTCAGCTCATAGGATGCAGACCAATTTTAATATGCTTTTGTGAGAAAGAAAATAGAAAGGGAAATACATTAATTTAGAGGGATAATGGTAATATGCAGATATACATGCACAAACTTATTCATATACAATTGAATATTATACTATGTCATGCAAATATGGAAGGAATAATTCAGCATACTTATGCAAGAATTCATTCAGCCCTGATTTAGATACATAGATGATTTTACCCTGGTGGAGTGTAGTTCATTAAATTCTTTTAATGGCTTCTGTTAGATGTCTGTTTTGTCTGCTTATTTGCTAAGTATAATTGCTAATGGATTTTTGTATAATTTCAAGTATTTTTAAATTTGTTAATGTAATTGTTTTTTGTGTTTCTAGATGGATGGTGATGTCTCTTATGCTGCTGGATTTCAGTCCCCTCCCAATTCTGACTACGTTGGTTATCATGCATATATTGATGAGTTTTTACCCCAAGAATCTCCTAATCTATATGGCCTTCATCCTAATGCTGAAATAGGTTTTCTCACTACTACTTCAGAAACCTTGTTTCGCACTATTTTTGAAATGCAACCAAGGGATGCTGGGGGAACTGGAGCAACGACTGTTACACGTGAAGAAAAGGTATACTAAGCTGGATTTTGTATTATTTTAATGTCACCAATTATTGAGTTGTTGCTAATAGAAAAAATTGCACGAAAACAGTAGTTTTTGTTTCTCTAATGTATTCTTATATCTGTGGGAAATATGAGCTTAATATCATGAGTGCATCACCTGGACTTTAAGACTCTTAATTAACTAGAATAAATGAGGATCAGATAAATTCACAATCAAACACATAAATGTCTAAAAAAAAAACATTCTCCAAGTTATTTCCTGATTATAGAATTTATTAATTGACATACATAGCGTGGAGGCCGACACTCTTCCTTCCTCATAAATCTGGAAATTCATGAGAGGATCTGGCCATGCAGGTTTTCCATCAATGATCATTCAGCATCATTCTGTATCTCCTTAAACACATTTGAAGAGAACTGTTTCCCCTATTAATTCCTTAGTATTCTTTGGCTTTGTTGCTCAATAAAAACTTCGGTGCTGGGAAACAGGATGTTTATTTTTGACCTTTATTTTACATTGATGACTGGGGGATATAAGCATTCCTACATAAAAGTGGGGGTTGTGGTGGCCTAGTGGGTAGAGTACTTAGCTGTTGACCAGAGGGTTCCAAGTTCAAATCCCAGGCAGAAGCCTTTCTGGGCACACCCACATATAATACTTGTGATTTTATGCTGGTCAGAACTTCGTAGGAAATTGCAGGTGGCCCAGGGAAAGGAACTGCTCCTCCTCTTCCCCCACGTTCCCTGAATATGTGAATGTCAAATGTAAATGGTTTAGTATGGGATGAGCTATACCCTCACCGATCAAAAACCAACCATTGGGTTGAATACTAAATATTTACGCAACAGTTTCCCTTACCATCCATGAGCACACATCCACTCATTCTGCTCATCAGGCTGCCCATTTGTCAATACTCCTCTGTTCGATATATATTGACTCCAGTGGATCATGGTGGTCATTCAAGTTCTCTCAGATCAAGTGTGTTTTGGGTGGAAATGAGCCCTTGGGAAATCCTAATATAACAATTTAGCATTATGCCAAAATAAATACTTTTAATGAGTTGTTTTCAATTATTAATAAAATATTATATTTTAACCATTGGCTACTGTAAGGAATTTTTAAATGCCAAATTCCCCTCTTTACCTCTGTGAATAAGTTACACATTAACCAATTAGATACAGGCTAAGGATAGGATCTTCAAACTAAATCAGTTTGGTGGTCTTATAATTTTAATTCAGGGTTTTTAAGTTGTGATATCACACACTTTTCTTTCAAAATGGTTTGGAATCAGAAGTAAATTGGGCTTGGTGGATTAAAAGGTTTATGTTTAGTATGACTCCATCGAGATATCATCAAAGGGTGTGACAGCAGGGAAGGATTTTAAAAAGTGGAAGGAATGGAGGTTCAGTTTGGGTATTTACGTAATTGGAGAGGGCTGAAAATGGGGGAGGGACATGCAAATTCAGTGCGATTATGGAGTTTGAATTTCTTCCTTTAATAATTTCCCATTGCTCCAACATGTCTGGGTGATATCCCTTCATCTCTTATCGGAGATATTCTACTGTGAAGTAAGTTTGGAATGACTTCTCCATTGAATGTTTGTCTAACTGAGATTTAGGATCTTTGTTCATCAGACACTTCTTATGATCACTTATAGGAGTCACAAAATTTCTGCCCATGTAAACCACATACACCACACCTAGAATAATACATAACTTCATACTCATGGGTCATATCAGTATTTGGCATTATTTACAATTCCACAAAGTAGAGGAGGAGACTTGTAAGCTCTGGCATTTTTCACAATACAGTAGGAGTGTACAATGGGACTTGCTCTGGGAAAAATCTTGGGCACTTTATGTGGTCCTCTGCTGATATTATGATTAAAATGTGACATGAGCCTTGAAGAATGAGGGCTTTTGGTGTATGTCATTTTAGCTATCATTAATGAAATCACTGCATTTACTTACATAATCACATTTATTCAGGATAGCAACACTGTTGCTCTCATATGTCTTGATCACATTAAATTTATTCTGATTTATTGATTATGAAATCAATTTTAGAGTGTGGTGAAGTCTTAGTATCAACTCACTTCCCCACAATATATTTATCATCAGGTTTCTCTTGACTTCCACAGTAGGCCTGATTATGATGCATTGGCCTTCAAATGTAAATGCCGCTAATTAAAATTTTGGACTTACAAAGAAATTTCTCAATATTTTACTGTCAGCACTGAATGAACTAAAATAAGCATAAGACTAGCATTACCAAGAATACACTTTGGATTCTGTTTTCGGATTGTTGTATGTATCACTATTAGAGATGATTTGATACCAAAATTTATCGATTCTCGATACCAATTCCAGTCCAGACGAGCCAGATCAGTCATGTTTCGTACAGGTATAACCGGTATCGGTGTTGACTTTAGGCAATCGATTCTCAATACCGATACCAATCCACAAGAATCGGTGGTATCGAGAATAGACACATCCTTAATCTATATCTTAATGAACAATGGAAGATTAAACTTTTTTATATTGCTGTATCATATTTTGACTGCAATGTAAAAGGGTTCGATTACAGCACATGTCAAGCAGAGCAAATTTTTATCTCATGCAAATCTTTGAA
Organism: Platycnemis pennipes; assembly: GCA_933228895.1. Lineage (NCBI taxonomy): Eukaryota > Metazoa > Arthropoda > Insecta > Odonata > Platycnemididae > Platycnemis > Platycnemis pennipes. Next base: position 89,244,770 of record OW121851.1, read on the forward strand.
ATTTAGATAGATGCACCATAAATTGTATTCTGCCTATCAATATTGCATTCTTTTTATCAATATTGTATTCTACTTACGCACAGGTGAAACAAGTTCTTGAAGATTTTATGGATAAATTACCATCCCAGTTCAACATAGCAGAAATAATGGGTCGTGCTGAAGAAAAAACTCCATTTGTAATTGTTGCTTTTCAGGAGTGTGAAAGAATGAATATTTTGACATCAGAAATGGGACGTTCACTTAAAGAACTGAGCCTTGGCCTAAAGGTAGGTTTTATTGACAGCATTGAAACACATACTTTAAGGTTTGATGGCATTACATAGTAACTTTTTTTCAGTGTGCCAATTATTAAAATAATGTTTAAATCATAATTAAAATTAGTTAAATGTGATAAATTGATTTTTTGCATTTTTATATGATAACCATAATTTTTCACCAATAGTATGCATTCTGTGAAAGGGACTTCACTGTTTCCAATACCTCATCCTCATTCCTAATTTTTTTTTAGGAGCCTTGTTTACAAAACACATTTTTTCCCTTTTTCATCAATCGATGTCACTTTATGTGAAGCCCTGTAAACTGTATTCCATTTCATGAATCCCTGTAGAATAAAGAAAATGTGGTGGTGGGTCTAACAGTGTTATCTCACACAATCTCTTCAATCCATAATCCTAGGTTGTGAATTCAAAATTGTTATTTCAACCATTCTCTACCTCATATTATTCTTTAATATAGGTTTTAACCTATAACTTTTGTAGATAGATGTTTTACACATTAGCAATTGTAACACAGTTTTCATATATTCAGCAATATTTTTAATTATTTCTTAAAGTATAGAGCTGTCCTGATTTATTTTTGTATGATATATTTCTACCAATGTTTCAGCCAACCCAGCTAAGGCATTGGGGTGTGTCAAATCCATAATTCCCAAACTTATATGTTATGCTCTTATGAAGAAGCCATTCATGGCAATATTAGACAATCTAGAACTTAGAAACTGCTTTTTAAGTTGGTATTCCTTCATACCATGATTTCTTGATATTTTCTCTTTTTTGACAGGTGTCTGCACTAGCTAGCATGTTTCTGAATCACATCACAATTTTTAATAATTACATCCATTGTAAGGACCAGTAAACTTATATGTTTTGCTTTATCAGTGCAAATTGCATCATGAGGATCCACAATTATTATTTACACCAAAATGGAAAATATAATAGTTGCAGCAAAGATTTCCGCAGTGATTAGAAGATTACTCAAGGGTTTCTGTTTTCTTCCGGGTTAGTTCATCTCACTTCACAATAGTTTCGCCGGCATTCCATACGGCATCTTCAGGTCCAAAGTATGGGAAATATATAGGTAGTACGAAGATATGGGAAATATATAGAATGAAGATATAGGAAATTTGACGGGACGTGATCTTTGGACTTGAAGATGCCATCTAGAATGCTGAAGAAACTGTCATCCAGAGGGATGAACCAACCCGGAAGAAACCCGAAAACCCTTGAGTCATCTTGAAATATTGTAATTCGCATCCATTTACATGTAAAATAAAATTTACGTTCCAGGGTAATTAAGGATAACATAATCAACAAATGAGAATATTGAGATATCTCGCTGGTCGGCCAGCTCAAGCAGTTATCCAATGGCAAAAAATTTCTCAAGAAGGGAAGCCTAGGACATGCCGTATATAGGAAACCGACGTCAACAAATCGGTATCTCCATGCTAATTCTCATCATCACCCGGCCCAACTTAACGCGGTTATGACCTCACTTATTGAACGATCAACCCGACTGAGTGACCCGAAGAATCTACCTTTGGAAACAAAGAAGCTGAAGTCCATCTTACGTCTTAACGGTTACGACAACGGAGCTATATCCCGCAATTTTAAAAAGATTACCAACAAGGACAACAGGAGGACATCCGAAGATACAGACATCATTAGCCAAAAGAAAGCCTTCCTCCCCTACGTTAAAGGAACCACAGATAAGATCGGCAATATCCTTCGGAAGTTTGACAAAACGGCCATTTTTAAACCCCATATCCAAGTACGTCACCTCTTGGGAAATGTGAAGGACAGGGCACCACTCCAAATCGAAGGAGTCTACGAAATACCCTGCCGAACTTGCGATAAGAAATACATCGGGGAAACTGGACGCACAGTCAAAACTCGATTAGAAGAACATAAACGGGCCATTCGACTGGGGTACTCGACGAAGTCGGCCGTAGCGGAGCACGAAGCCACGGGACACGCGATCGATTTTGAAAAATCTAAAGTCATCGCCAAGGAAAAACATTTTAAACCAAGACTCATCCGTGAAGCCATTGAAATAAAGAAAAACAAGAACAATTTTAACGGAGACACCGGATTGAGAATCAGCAGTACATGGAACCCAGTCATCCACAGCATTTCCTCATCTTCCCCCTCCAGTTCTTACTCCTCACCCCCTCCGCCCACCTCTCCCACCTGAAATGAATAAAAAGCCAGCAGCGCCAAACACTACCATCATTCCCTTGAAAAAGTGACCAGCAGTCGGTCACGAAACGTCGGGGCAAAATCCGATATACGACGCGGCATACACCCGTATGTCCAATTATTTATCATCATGAGCCGCGAAAGCTTCAATGCAGAAATAGTTTTAATAAGTTTGTTTTGTAGTAACTTGTAGTAAAACTGTTAAATTAATGCAGCACGATGGTTGGATGAAAGATCCTCTGTTATCGTCCACTAGTTCAGTTAATGTATTTTTAACATTTCATAATGTCTGGGTAAAAATTCATTTTCCTTCTTCACAATATGAACTTCGGTAAAGCTTAAATATACTCCCGCAGGTGTTCCTAAATTATAAATTGCATCCTATACGCATACATTTCACTGTAGGAACCTTTTCCCAGCTAAAGGATGGTAAATTTCTATCGTGATCGCTGAAGCGATGGCGAGTGATATTTCGTCTTTCCATCACTAGTGGCACTGTGTACTGCCCCGCTACGCCACTAAGTTCAAATTCTTCCTTAAAACTGAGCAAAGTACTCTCTCTTGTTTTTGAAGTGTTTTTGCACAAAACGGGTAAAACAGTGATTTATAATGTAACCGTTCCCAAATGCGAACGATCTCATGTTGGGTCATTTGGATGAGGGCAACCAAGGGGAGTCAGGTCTTTTCCGTTCATTTCTTTTTCTTTCGTCCTGTACATTTAACTTTAGTTTAGTGATAAGGTGTGTGTGTGTGTGGATGACCTTGCACAGAGTGATTGAGCTTGAGCCCTGTTCCCCATCCCACTACCCAATTCTTTTGTGCGGGGCCAAAGCTGGGGCCACGTCGAAAGTGAAATCCACCTCCCCTCCCCCCCGTGTGTGCGACAAGGGCAGCAGAAGACAAGCACTGCCACGAGAGGAGGTTAACAAAACGCTCCTGATCACGGTGCATGCTCATAGAGAGAGTATCAGATAGGACTGAAGGTGTCACTTTGTGGAATTTAGTTACACTATTCATGGTAACGAATAAAATAAAAACTTTAAGTCTATTCCACACTTTTTTATTTTTAATCGTATTTTATATAAAGAGACAACAGGCCTCGCAATGGGATCACCTTTATCCCCAATTTTTCAGACATGCTTATGGACGATTTAGAATGTAGCTTTTTCTTTTAAATCTAATCACCCACTTTTGAGTAATATTATTTATTGGTATCGTTACATTGACGATATTTTATGTGTGTGGATCGGTACCTATCGTCAGCTCAATAGTTTCTCTCTATTCCTTAATTCCCCTAATGATGCCATTAATTTCACCATAGAAATTGGGGTTGACGAAATAAATTTCTTGGACTTGACCATCCAAATAAAAGATGGTAAAGATGACTTTGGTATTTATTGGAAACCATCTTTCACAGACTTCAATATTTCTAGCGACTCATGCCATCACTTCACGCACAAAAAAAATCTCAGCTTTTAGATCGTGGATTTTACATATGTGTAACAAAGGGTTGAAATTGAAATTTTTGGAACAATTTGAGATTGCGAATAGCCTGGATAAAGAACGATTATGTAATGACTATATGTTCCCTACCCACTCACCCCTCCTTAAAATACCACTTCTTAGCTGATTCATACCCATGCAACTCACTTTCAGCTAAGGTCACTTTCTTCCCTCCCTCCCTCCTCCCCCCCATTCTCATTCATGTAACTTCCTCCCCCCTTCCCTTCTTAATCATCATTTCCCCAATCCCCACTCATCCCCCTCCTTTCTTCTTCTTTTCCCTCCCTCCCCAACGGGTGGATACATAAGGCTGTTGCTCAGATAAAAGGTACCTTGAGAATGACAAAATTTGTCAAAACCTAGGTCGGTTATTAAAAAAGTGTGGAATAGACTAAAAGTTTTTGTTTTATTCGTTACCATGAATACTCATAGAGAGAGATGGCTGTCTTGCAGTAGTCGGGAGAGAGTGGTGCTGGCATTCGGCAGATGGAGGAGTTGGTGCCTGCACGGGCATGGCTCCCATATTATTTGTCTCCAAAGACTTTCTGCGGAGCACCTTAGGCTCTGCACCCTGCCGTCCCACATCTCGAGAAATCACCGATTCTGAGTTGTTGCACCTGGTGTGCTGTCGCGAGGTGCGGAGTTAGGCATCTGTCCTGAGAATGGAGTGCCGTCGCGCTAGGTGGTTCAACAGCATTGCTCGCCCTAGGAATGATCGAAGGGAAGAGGCTGTCGCCGGCGCTGTCCCTGCCCAGAGAGTGATAAGCACTGTCCACCATCCTCCCCCCCTCAAGAAGATATTTCCGTGAAAGCCCCAGACGTATCATTTTTTTCCCCTTACCGGTTCCCTCTCACCCGTGTGAATGAGTGCATTAATTCAACCCTGTAATTATATCACAACAATAAATCGGTGAAGAAGTCACGGACAGTGGAAGCCGTGATTAATCAGTGGATCATTTTGATGTGAATCATCTTTGTTGTTTCCCATACCCGAAAGTCTGTGAATCCATTGAATTTTTAAACGCCCGGGAGGCGACACCTAATTTTTTGTCTCATTAGTGTTAAGTTAGGATTAGCGTCACCTCTCATTTTTTCATCTATTCATCATTTCGCTTATGTGTATTGTGGTTCCCACCAATAAATTGTTTATTGAAAAAAGAAAAGGAATTATTGGAGAGATTGTTTTGCCTTACCCCTGTACAAATCGGCCGTTGTGCACGTGAGAATCTCAATGAGAGGTCTCAAGCTCGCCAGGTGCCTGCTAGCCGATGCAAGCGCCCCCTCCCCTTTTGCTATTAGTTTCCCCCCACTTTCCCACCCCCACGCAAATTTCTTTCCACAGTCCTTGACTGTGACCGCTTCGAGGCCCATCAGGCTTGGAGGCGACAATATAGACAGGTATGTGTGGCTAAATGTCATAGAAGGGAATTTTGTTTTTTTAATCTGTCGCATTCTTACCCGCATCTAACGCAAACAGCGAGAAAGTGGAAAAGTCGTGACGTAAATACGGGGTTCTACATACATTGGAGATATAGGAAATGGAATGGGACACAATAAAAATGTTGTAAATTGCGGGAAAATGGAAAGTCCGATAACGTAAATATGAGGTCTTACTGTAGTTTTAATGAGAATAATGTCAATCATGTCCATGATGGGTGCTGTCGAAAGACGGTAGTTAATAACATTCATCAGGAAGAAAAATACACACTGTAACAGATAAATAAACTATGACGTGAGTAGGTTGATGTATAAACTTTGGTCATATATCTCAATTGATAACTTGCAACAGGAAGAAAAATATGCATCGTAACAGATAAATCAACTATGAAGTGAGCAGGTTGATATATGAACTTGGGTCTTATAGTGGCACATGCTGACAATACCACTGAAAAAAATGTTATCCATGAAAAATTAATTCTGCTCTATAAACTATAATTGCTTTTATAGGAAAAATATCATTTTCTTCCGTTTAGTTTTATGTCATTCCTCTGTCAACATTTTACCAGAATACATTGATTAATCTGTTGGTCATTGACTTTCATGTTTTAGGGTGAACTAACTATAACATCAAAAATGGAAGAACTAGATGAGGCATTATTCCTTGATCAAGTTCCTCAGGATTGGACCAATCGTGCATATCCTTCTCTATTACCCTTGGGTGCCTGGTTTGCTGACTTGCTCCTGCGTGTGCATGAATTGGAAGCTTGGGTTGCAGACTTTTTGGTATGTGATATGTTCATAATCACTTAATTTCATTTAAGTTCATAATCACATTTAATATTACCCATTGATTGTGGGTAGTCCATCATCCAATGAGTGCCATTCTTGAATAACCATAATAGAGCTTGATGACAAGTACCTATATTTCCTTAACATTGACTTTAGGATCTTGGTTATTGTTGAGTTCTCCTCAGTTAAAGTTAAACTAAACTACAACCAAATGTTTGTTGCTTGATTTATGGCCCTGGAGATCTTTTTCTGGTGGCTATTTTCCACATTCAAAAGCTGTACAGTAAAACCTCAACCTATCGAACCTCTTTATTTCATAAACCTCTTTATATAGAAATGATGGCAAAGTCCCGGCCATACAAAATGTATTAGAATATGGCAAACCTCTTTACTTAGTACCTCTTTAATTCATAATCCTTCATATATAGAATGGGTTACCTTACCCCATGGCGAACCATTACCTCGCTACTTCAAAATAGCGATCTTTTTTCACCATGATTTTGAAACTTGCAACGTAGAGTGTGAAGTGTTCCATTGTTGCAGCGCTCGTACGTGAGCTTGAAAGGTGGGGGTGTGAGCTTTTGCAAGATGTTACCAGATTTGCTGCAACATGGAGAAACGGGGAGAGAGATTTTAACATGCATTTTGAAAAAAAGAGACCATATTGAGTCCTTGGCACAAATTGGGCCCAATTAGAGATGGGCAACTCGGTAAATTACCACGGTAATTTTCGTAAATTACCGTGGTATTTTTCATAAATTACCAACAGCCCTGAAAATTACTGTAATAAAGGGTAATTTTCAGAAAAGTTCTTGGCAAGCAATAAGGTGGAATATTATCAGCAAAAACTTCTGAACCCAGAAAAATGGTCATACCTTTTGTTGAATATTCTCTTGATGCTCAATAGAAATCATAAATGTTGTAAATAAGGCTTCACACAAACAGTTGTGAGTTTCAAATTGAATTTCATCAAGTTACGTGTATGTAACTCTTCTGCTGCAATGACTTCTAGTGCCAGCTGCACGATATTTTTTGTTAATAATGCCATCACACCTTGTCCCTTTCATATTATTAATGAAACTAAGTTTTGCTTTCGTAATGCCTAACGTCTCTCAACCATGAAGTTCCCTCTTGGAGTGAACTGGTAACAGAAGTGGGAGAATAACAAAAGAACAGCAGCAAAAAGCACATGAATTATCGAGAAATCCACACATGCATATATGAGTATGCCTGAAATGTTGTAAATGCACACTTGAGTGTAGGGTGGATACTTCAGTGGAAAAACTTTGTATTTTAATGCACAGGATAGACATCATGAGCACAAAATTGGTCATACACAATATGCTGTTTATTGCTCGTAATATTGAACAATTCCTCAACTTGTTGGTCTCATTATTGCCAGTTCATTTTACATACAGATCGTAGAGTAATAAATGGTCCCTAGGCCATCCCTTACTATTTGGGGCTTCTCGCTACATGCCATACTCATTATATGGAGCTTCCACTATAGTAAACTGCCTCTTCTTTACTAATAATTTCCCCAATGCTGTGTCATTCATTCTTCATTTGCTTATTTTTTGCATAATTGCCTGTTCCTGATAAGTACACATAACACTATCTTCATATTTCTTCCTTTGATAGTCTCTTCTACCTCATTCATCTGCAGTTATAGTAGCCTACCCCTTCCAAACCATTCACTCTAATATCTTTTATTAGTTCTCTTATTTGACTTCCATCTATTTACTCTCGATTAAGCAAAATGTACCTACTCCTTTCTGTGGAGCCATTTCCATGGCCATTGTCTGAAGGTAAAATTCACAATCTTTCATAATGTAATGATATCACACCATTTCCTTGTCTTTCTCATGACACACTTCTCAGATACTAAAAACCCAAATTATTCAGCTGATGCTTACCCATGTCATTCAGATATCTAATATGTTTAAGGTGGTGTATCTGTAAAAAGTGACCTAATTTCATTGTAAAAATTGTAAATTTAAAATACTTTTCTTTTAGCTACCATCTTCAGTGTGGTTAGCTGGATTCTTCAATCCTCAGTCATTTCTTACTGCAATAATGCAGAGTACAGCTCGTAAAAATGAATTGCCTTTGGATAAAATGTGTCTGCAATGTGATGTAACCAAAAAGGTCAAAGAGGAAATAAGGTAAGGCACTTTTCATATCTTGTTTGCTCGGATAATATGCCATACTTTGAAGCATTGGAATACAGAGTATCTATAAGGTTGTTATGAATGTACATGGGGAGACTTCCTTCAAAATATGCCCTGAGATATTTTGAGCTTCTCTTTTACTCTTCCAAAAATCCAAGCTGGTCTCAAAAATGAATTTCATGAAGGCAGAATAAAAGTGTGAAATTAAAAGTACCTCCTGCAATGTATATTAACTTATATTTCAAACTTATTTTCCACCAGTGGTCCCCCCAGAGAAGGTGCTTACATTCAGGGACTTTTTATGGAAGGTGCTCGATGGGACATTGGGGTGGGTGCCATCATGGACTCGCGCCTTAAGGAACTTTTTCCTGTGATGCCTGTTGTTTTTCTCAGGGTAAGAGCTCTTGATTTTTTTTACAGCTGGTATAGTAGCCGTTCTTATGTGCCCTAAATGGTTGGATAGTGGAAAAGATAAACACATTGGGCTTTGGTGTGTACATAAACATCAATATGGTTTTCTGCAAGCACTCCAAGGCATTCAGAAAGCAGGTTTAAAGGCATTTATTCAGAATGCAACTGAACAGTTAAGTATGTGTGTGATGCTGAGTGTATGAGTTTCTATGCTTTTTGCTGCCTGGAGACAATCTTGGTTTCAAAAATGTTTACATTTCTGATCTTGATTGTTGGGGAAAGTGATTCTTGATATTGAGATTTGAAACCACCATTTAGAAACTGCTAATTTATTCCAGTAATCAATTTGTCATGTAACCATTTGAGTCTTTTTTTTTACACCTATCCTGGTACCTATAGTAGCTATGTGGCACTCTCCTGAAAAACTATACTTAGAGTTTTTAAGAATTTGGTTTTCCTTTAAATTTTATTCAGTTTATGAATTGAACCTTTATGTGTTATCATGGTTGGAGAGGAGAGATATTTGCTGGAGGTCATTGAGAAGAATTAGAGTAGATGGATGCACCAAACACTCAAAAGCAGTTTTTTATAGTAGAGGGTTGAATTCTGAGGAAGAGAGGAAGATGGATGAAAAAGATAAGTTTTTTGGAATCACATGAAGAGCACTAGGATTTGCAGTGAAGGAAAGGGAGAAATAGCAAAGGAAGAGGTTTTCAAATGTTGAAAGAGAATGAAAGTGGCCCATGAAAACCTACCCAAACCTGTGAATCACTTCTAATGAAATCTATTCTCTTGCAGGCCATTACTCAAGACAAGCAAGATCTGAAAAACGTTTATGAATGTCCAGTGTACAAGACAAGATTAAGGGGTCCAACTTATGTATGGACATTTAACCTAAAAACTAAAGCTAAACCATCAAAGTGGACACTTGCTGGGGTTGCCATTTTGCTTCAAATTTGAATTGGAAAAAGCATTAGCTGAATGATCTCAAGCAACTTTTTCCATTGGTTGTTTTTCTGTTATTAATATTGTTATTATTTTATTGAATTTTGTCATTGTTGTGTCGTGAAATCATCAATTGCAGTATGAGGGACAATTGATACCTGAAGTAGTGAATAAAAAGTGAAATCAATCAAAACTGTCTTTTCAAGTTTTAAACTACCTTTTTTAGAAATGTGTAATAATTTATTAAAATTTTTTAATTGAATTTTTTTCTTCTGCTTAAGGTTAAGTGCTAGTTGGTTACCCTGAGTAATTTGATGCTACATCATGAAATATGTGAGAGTAAAGAAGCTAATTCTTGTCAATTTCCAGATTATAAAGGATAGGGTGTTAAAGGCTATGCATGATTTTAATTAAGGAAAGTGCTTAAAACAAAATTTAGTTTCCACTCAGTCCATCCGAATTCACCTTCTTCAGTCACTATTTTTGCTCTCTCTGTAGTTACTGAAGACAGGAGTGATGGCCTAAATTTTTCACTGCTTTCATTTATCATCTATCTATTCACATGTCACCACGAGATCTGTGATGCAAGTAATACCTACTTAAAATTTTGTATTTACTTCTAATCACCCTCTCATATTCACCATAACATCATTTAATTCATATTTTTACCTGAGAGGAATACAGGAATCCAAAACTATCTAACAATCCAATTGTCGTGCCAGGAAAAAGTCTTTCATATGATAAAGAAAGAACATTCAGAGTGAGAAATGGGCTGAGCCAAGGAAAAGATATGATTCTCTAAAACTAAAAGCTCAACCCTCAAATATTTTCAGTAAGTAAGAGGGTTAGTTTGTGACAAAAAGTTCTCTATTTTTCCAAATGATATTGCACTTGCCATTCTAGTCTGTCCAAAGTGTATCTACAGTGAGATTTACCTTTAAACACTGAAAGTTCCAATTTTGGCCACTCTATTACTGATGTGTCCTGATGATGTATGCATTATTTTGGGGTGCAACTACATGTGTGGAAATCTTCATTATACTCTTGTTTATACTTTTTTTTCCTGCTGTATGGGGTATGGTAGCTCAGTTATCTAGCCACCGAGGGAACTGATTCTTGGCGTAACTGTAGTTGAGGAAAGTGTCAGTGAGCGGTCACCACTCTCTAGCCTAATCCCCAACCCACATTAAGAAGGGACGTTCCATGAATGTGTGCACCTCCATAAATAAGGGCGGTTATTTCTTCTTCATCACTTTGTGCTCACAGTTTCTCGATACATTGTTCTCCTCTCTTGCTTCCAAACCTCTGGATCGAGGGTGCAGTAATTTGTTTATAAATCCATAGATTATGGTAATGCATAAATATCATCAACAAATATTACCACTATTTTTGGAACCTTTGATTTCATAAGTGTCACCAAGGACAAAATGATGGCCATGGATATCATGTTGGAAGTTTTTGTTGACTGAAGACTCACAGGCTCACAATCCTGAAAGCTCTTCTGAAGAAGAAAGGCTGGAGTTGAAAGATGAATTTTCTCTTCTTCTATTACACATATAACCGTAGGGAACCAATTATATAATACTCGATAAATATGACTGGCAGTGGAAAATAAGGACTCTTATTTGACATGCTCTAAGAAAACTTTGGCAAGCAGTACATTTGTATTTAAGACAAAATCATGCGTCAGTACTTTTGTAGTGAGCACTTTGTAATAGTTGAGGTTATAGGTGAAAATAGAAATTTAATTGAAAGATACTAAAATCGAAGCATAGGTGTTTCAGTAAGACATGATTCAATAACTAGGATGTGAAAAAATAAAAGAGAAATCTTCATGCTTCATGCTCAATCCATCAAAAGAAGTTTATTACTGTGATTCGAGGGAAAATTCTTGTAAGCTGGCTATAGCAGAGGTTTACAATCAGTACAAGAGACATGTGGGTAAGGGAGACCAGATGATCTTGAGCTATGGTACAAGACATCACATGTAGAAGTGGACGAATATTTTGTATCACCTCAATGTTATGGTGTAAAAAGTAGTGTGATTTGACTGCATTCAGGAGACAAATGACTCACTCTCACAAGACTCTGATCAAAAAGGTACTTCAGTTCTCCCTTTGTAACTTTGTACAAGGGAAGCTCCAAGTTCAAGGGGACCCAAACAACAGAACTACCAATTATAAAAAACAAGGAAAAAAACTTTGACCAATGTAGGGATGTCAGGATAGATGAGTGGGTTACTAAAAGAAAAATGCCCGAGATCACAGGTAAAATGAAGCATTAGAGATGAGATTTTGCATAATTCAGTGTTTTGAGGAATAGCATGTGAAATAATTTTGTTTATTTATGTTTTTCATTTGTTCCAAAAAAATGTTACAATATTTCTTACTCCCAAAATTCTGAGAGAGAAATAATTGTACATTTTTATAGTTGAAAATATTTACATGAAGTTGTAATTTTACCTTACATCATTCTAATTGCTGATAAAAACATGACATGTGAGTGAGGCTCCTTTCAAAGAAAAGTTCTACAGGTTTGGTATGGTTTCAAAATTAAATGCCATATAATAGAAGAGCAAGATAATATAGTATTTTGATATTATCTCTCTGGTATGCTAAACCACTGAAAGGAGGTAAATAGATCAAATAAATTAAGGTAATTCTGTAAGGAAATATCAGTATATTGGAGTCATTTTTTCTAAAAACAACTCATTTGTATAAAAAGGTTAATTTATTAAGTTACTGTTCTAAATAACAGCTAAGTACAAAACAGTCAAATAAATAATGAAATAAAAGAGCTTCATATACAGTTGATTGATGCACAGTAAATCAACATCATAGAAATAATTAGTGATAGACTAGCTAGCTAGTATAAATCAATTTATGCTAATGATCTAAGTCATCATTATCAATAGTCTTTTAATTTTAATCCCTGTTAACTTATTGGGTGAACAGGGGGAAATTATGTGATCTATTAAACTTCTGTTATCTCCCACAAAGAAATGGGTTTCATGTTTTGAACCTTGAAAATTACATGCTCTTATATCGATTCAATATAATCAAGTCACTTTTCATACTTGCTGTAAACTGACTATGGTCTCAATATAGGATTTCTGTTATCAAGTAAATGGAACTATCTTTATAATGGCAGTTTAGTTCTTCTTGCTTTGGTATTAAATGACTGCATTTGCTTTGCCTATAAGTTTCATTAAAGGCATTCATATGGAAATTAATTTCAATTTCCATAGAGAATCAAGAAACCTAACTTGGGTTTTGATGTAATAAAACCCATAGAAAATTAAATTTTAGCTATTCCATTCCAAGAATGGGTATGATATTGAATATATAGTTGTAGAGACCCTACTTTTTATCTTTTTACTCAGAAAATGTTTTATATAATCACCACTAATATTTGGAAAGTGTTGTTAAGAATATGTGTTTAATGCCTTGACATTGCTGAAGCTCTTCTTAAAGAGATTCTCCACACAGGTTATCAGAATTTTTAAAAAAATTTCTGGGAGAACTTTTTAAGCACCTTGTTATTTCTGTAGTGTAATTTGCTAAGGCTCACAGGGGAGGTGAAGAGAGACAAATTGTTGCCTTGTTATCAAATAAAAAACAAAAAAGGTCAGAAGTTAGGGTAGTTTGAGCAATTAAGCTACCTGGATAGTTGTGGAGGAGGGAGGAGGAGGAGATATCAGTGTTGAAGTTAGAAGGAGAATTTTGTTGGTAAAAAAAGCTTTTACTATAAGAACTAATGACTGTCGTTGAGTAGGGACAGAAAGAAAAGACTAGTGAAAAGTCTAATATGGAGCATGACTCTATATGGCATAGAAACATGGACTTTAAGGAAAGATGAAAATAGACATAGGTAGGGCTTATGAGATGTGGGTTTGGAGAAGGATGGAGAAAGTAAGGTGGATTGAAAGGAGGGCAAAAGATGAAGTGTTAAAGTTGGTAGGAGAGGAAAGGAAGTTTTTTGAGGAAATCAGGAGAAGGCAGGTCTATATGGAGAGGGTAATAAAGATCGAGGGTGCTTTGAAGGGTGTGACGGAGAGAATAATGTTGAAGAAATTAAGTAGAGGGAGAAGAAAAAAAGGAAATTTGGATTAAATAATAGGTGTGAGGGGCTGAAGAGGGACACTGTATGAAATGTAGGGGTCATGGGAAGAAATTGATGCCCATTTTGACTTATCTTCATCAGTATAAAACTAATAAATAAAAATTATCCATTATAATCACATCATAATCAAAAAATTCTTGCATGGCAACAAAAAGTAATACAGTCAATTTTACCATTATGCCATGCTTTTCTATGTGACCTCATATCTATTAATGAGAGCTTTTCTTGTTTTTATAAAAGTATTTCACCACCTTAGTTTTCATTTTCATAATATTGATTGCTGCTGAATCTCTCATCTCATCATGAAAGTCTTCTTCTTTGGCCTTCAGTCAGAAAAGAATTCTGTTCTTCGTATGCTTTCCTCAGCTACTTTTACTTCGTCCTCCTTGTAATGAATATAGTCGATGGTATATTCCTTTCCTGCTAAGCAATTGTTGATGTGTTCCAATCTCTGCTACTTTCCCATTATCTATGACGCAAATCGCATCAGAATCCACAATTGTAGATAGTCTGTGTGCGATTGTGATGCATGTTCTTCCCTCCTTAGCTTTGTCCAAAGCCTCTTGCACCACCTGGAAAAAGAACATATATCGTTAGCAACCATCCCATTTTCATTCACCTAGATTTCAACATTGATGCTATTTTTACTGTGCTCTTAACTAAATTAATCTGAGAATCATTGTAAAGAATGAAGAATCATAAAATTAGTACATGGGCTGGAGCCTCCAAATCAGCTATGCACAGCAAACAGATTTTAGTGATTTCTCAACTAATAATTAAATCTACCCAAGCTCCTGCCGTTATCCCTACCATTCTAACCTTATTCAACCAACAGGATTATAAAAAATCAGAACCACCCAACAAATTATCTGTCTAAAGCCCTGAAAAATGTATTAGTGTTATTTATCAGAGGTTAGTTATTATTTCCAATATTCTTCTCATTTAATATCATCTCAAATGCTCACCCTTTCACTTTCTGTATCCAGTGCTGAAGTTGCTTCATCCAGCAGCAGTATTTTTGGGTTTCTGACCAATGCTCTTGCAATAGCCACTCTCTGCTTTTGGCCACCAGACAACTGAGTCCCCTTTTCTCCTAGACTGGTATCATAGCCCTGTGAATGGAAGTCAGTTTGCATTGGTATTTTTCTATCTAGGTGTTTTATGACAGTATATCAGTGTAAATTGCTATTAGGATGGTGTAAGTTGAATATTATGATTATGGAAACCACCAGTTTATTTATGCTTCTGTCTGTTTTCTTATTTTTTTAACCCCTAAAGTGCCACATTTTTTAAACATTTGGCCAAAAAATCAGGTTTCTTTATTTTTAGTGCTTTTAGAAAGTATGTATGTTAAAACTAGTTTTTAATTTGCCTAGGGTAATCACTAGAAACAACTTCTTGTTCAATTTTCCCCACATCTCAACAAATTATTCGTATCACCTACCAATGTACAAGGTACAGAGGCTAGCAAATAATGCTTGCATGAATATAGATTTTTTTAATAGTTCCTTTACATTAGAATAAAATAAGGAAATTAAAAGTGGAAGACTTTTGTTGATGTATAATGCTGTGTCATGTGATTAGTTATTTGTTTTTATTTTATTTTTATTTGTAGTGTTATAAATGTTTCTTAAAAGTATGTTTTTATGATTTTGATATGATCTTTGAATTATATGATTTTATATGATGTGATTTTTATGTGTTATGATTTTTATCTAATGTTTCCAAATGGGTTTCAAGAAGTGAGCTGAGTTTCTCTTTGTTCCTGATGAATGTATTTTATTTTATATTGAGCAGATGACCATAAAAATAAATATTATTACTATCATTATACAATAACTTACAGAAAAACTTACCAATCTTTTGTGCAATGCGTAACTATAACAGTTTATTGTGATAATTTAGTGTGCAAAGACTTATTCTAAATGTCTGAGTCTGACGTCTATAAAGACTGGTGTATAGTGTTACTGGTACTTTATCACTATTATGATCATATATTTTTTGAGAGCACATATTTTCTCACTTATGGGGTCTGTATATATGTACCTTGTGTCTTCTAAAATAGCTGTAATTCTAGAGTTAAATATTTGTTTTTTTTCCTATTTCATATTTAACTATTTTATAAAATTTGGTGCGCAATGTCTCATGAAAATGTTCTAAGTTTAGGCTAATTATAAAGATTGTTTACTCTTCTATTTTTGACTTTGTATTCCTATTTTTGTAAAAGGGCTCCATGCCCATAAATAAATAAATACTAGGCATGTATACATGAAAATATTGTTTAGGTGAAAATTTTGCTCAGGATAATAGGATTGGATTGTGAAAAAACATATTGTTGAATAAAAACAAATTATTTTGGATTCTAATTTACACTTGAGCTTTAGAAGCTAGCTGTACTAAGAAGTGCATGATGAATTCTTACCTGTGGCAAACTAGTGATGAATGTGTGGATGTTAGCCTTTTTAGCAGCCTCAATTATTTCATCCATAGGCACGTGGCGACTATTATCTCCATATGCAATGTTCTCAGCTATTGTTCGGTCAAATAGAGTAGGTTCTTGGGACACTATACCCATTTGACTTCGGAGATCTTTTAAGGCAACAGTTGACACGTCCCGTTCATCTATTGTCTACAATGTAATCACATAAAATTTTTTTTTAGGTATTTTCCACTGATCATTTTTTATTTACTACTTCTTAATTATTTTTTATAGGCAATTATGTTATTGTTGCAATATTATCCGTAGTGATTACTTTGCACCAATCTGTTTTTATCAGGATTTTATTTAATGGCCCACATTCAAAAAGAAAAGCACAAATAAAAATATTAATTTCTAGGTAGATATTTCTTTACAGATGTACTGTTGCATAACCCTGGAGAAAATATCCAGTGAACCAGACAGTCATATAGCTGATAATTAAGGATTTTAAGACCCGTTCACTGGGTTCATCATTGGTAACTTACTGTCCACTAAATTTTTAAAAAAACTTATCAAATGTTTCATTTGGAGTTTTGTTTTACTCTGCTTATTTTGAATAAAAGTATTAATTTGAGAGTTTTAACAATTGCATTACCTATTAAATTCGGTCAATGGGAACAATTGGGAACACACCCTGGATGACAATGAATGCTCGGTTTTAAGAAAAGGCCTCACCTTCTCCCCCACTCCACATGTCAACCACGTGAACATCATCACCGACGCCTTTAAATTTTGCCGAGCACTCAGGTGGTGTGCATTCCAAAATTCCCACCCCAGTCCCCCAAATAGACTGACCAATATCCAATCTCTTACCAAATTTATCCCACCTTCTCAACGTGAGCCAAAGCCACTCCCTTCCAGCAACCCGGTTGAGATTCTTCATTAAACTCTTCCTCAACAAACTTTCTGATTATTCATTCCTTCAATCCATTAAACCTCCTAAAAATCTTACGCACCATGAATCACTTGCTCTCAAAAAAACTTCCTACTAATCAAAATATGGTAATCACTAAAGCAGATAAGGGCTCTACCATCATCATAATGGACAAAGTCGAGTATATCTCAGAAGTCGTGCGCCAACTCAGCAATCACTCCTCCTATGCTCTCCTCCCGGTCCCTACCCCACAGTTCCAAATTGAAATTTCTTCCTTTCTCAAGGAGTTTGGACCCACCGAAGGGCTTTCTCCCTCTGAAATGCCATTCTGTCCCCCCACCCCCAACTTCAAAACCCCCCATTTCTACCTACTCCCAAAAATCCATAAGCCCAACAACCCAGGATGCCCCATTGTCTCCAACACCAATTCTCCCACAGAAAGCATCTCCGCCCCCGTCGACCATTATCTGCAACCCATAGTCACTTCCCTTCTCTCTTTCATCAAAGATTCCTACCACTTTCATGACCTACTCCACTCCATCCCTATAACAGGCACCAATCTTATTATGGCCACGATTGATGTTAATTCACTTAACACATTTATTCCACATAAAGAGGGCCTAGAATCACTCCGTTACTACCTCTCACAACGACAGACACCACATTCTCCCTTCACTCAATTCATTATTCGCCTTGCTGAAATGGTATTTTTCTTCTCTGGCCCCACGGACATGAATCCCTTCTTTCTTTCATAAATCCCCTAAATACCTCTTTCTCAGTTTCCTTCACCTCATCCATCTCCAAATCTTCAATCACCTTTTTAGATATCAATATCCTCTTGAAAAATCAAAAATTCATTACCTCTGTTCACAAAAAACCTACAAATCATGAACAATACCTTCACTTCCAAAGTTGCCACCCGCCACATATCAAGTGTTCGATTCTGTTCTCCCTCTCCACCCGAGGACACCGTATATGCAACAATGCCTCTTCCCTCCAAAAATATACGGACAGCCTCCATCACTCCCTCAGGAAACGTGGGTACCCCGAAAAACTAGTCCATAACAAAATCCTCCCACCCACCACCAAATTCACTCCCCGTGTCAAGTCTGACTCCCCACACACCCTTAATCTCTTCACAACATACATTCCCGGCACCCATACAATCAATAAGATCCTCAAAGACTTGTTCCCTATCATAAAGAACAATGCTTCCACTTCTGCTCACCTGCCCCTCAGTCTGCTTCAAACACCCGGAAAACTTACGTTTCAAATCCACTAGGCCCTCCCTCCAACCATCACACACCCGCTCTCCTTTGTCACCGCCTGCCTTGCCACCACCCCAGATGTTAGTGCTGCCCGTTTCTTCGAAATTTAAATTCTTGTTGGATAGTCCCATCAATCGGTCTTCTACTATGGCAACCTGCACCTCCATCAACACCATCTATCACCTCTCCTGTAATTTTTGTCCATCTTTTTACATTGGCGAGACCACCACCCCACAGTCGAACTGTATGAATGGCTGTCGTCATTCCACCAAGTCTCCTCCCTTCCTCGATCCCATTCCGAAGCACACCACTTCCCACAGTCACCCTTTCGACCATTGCTTTTCCCTCAATATCATTGAAGTCCTCCCTGAATCTGCCGGAAGCATAGAGGTGAGAACCAGAGAATGCGCCCATAGAATGGTTTCAAAGGCCTGGGAGTATCCAGGCCTCAACCAGCAACACTGAGAGTCCCTATTGGTCACCTTTTCCTCCCCACCACCCACCCCTCTTCCCCCACCCTTTTCCCTTTCTACCCCCTTACTGTCCTCGGAGAACGTCACTCTCTCCGGATCGAGAATGGTGCCATGAGCGTCAAAACGTCTCCAAGATAACTTTGCAAGTGTCTCCTTTTTTCATGTGTCTAAGTTTAGTGTTCCGTCTCTTTTTTTGTGTGAATTTTTATATGTTTACTAGCTTTTCTGGAAATTCTTTATTTGTAATTCCTTATAATGGCTTTGTAAATCTCATAATATTACCCATAAAACTGGTAGGAACTGCTGTAATGAAGTGAAGAAACTTGGAGAAAGAGTTGCATGTACCAGTTTTTGCTTGTTGATTCTGCACACTTATTGATGACACTCAGCATTCATTGAAAACTCTTGCTTAAATTTAATTATGAAACTGTCGAATACATTTAAATAATTAAATTGAGTGTCCCTTGACAATTAAGCACAAGTGGATTACTTTTAGCTTTCTAGTCTTTTTCCTGTGCTTACTTATTCTTATTTATGAGAAAAATGCAAACCAGTGGATTTTCATTGACATAAATCATCCTTTTATGTTATAAGTATGATTGTAGCTTACCACTGTGCCTGACACAGGATCATAAAACCTTTCAAGTAGCTGTACACATGTGGACTTTCCACATCCACTGGCTCCAACTAATGCTACTGTTTGTCCTTTCTTCACCACAAGGTTCAATCCTTTTAAAACATTTACTGTCGTTCTTGTTGGATAGTAAAATTTTACTTGTGTAAAACTGGCATTCCCCTTAGCTTCCTAAAAATCAATGACAACATTATTTCATATTAACTTGTCTTCAGAAAGTGGCTCATGTTAAAAATATATGATGCACTTGCAGTATGAAATTACTTACACATAAAGGCATATGTCATTGTTTCTATTTATGATGCACTTGCAGTATGAAATTACTTACACATAAAGGCAATTGTCATTGTTTCTAATGTATCATTGTTTCTTTGGGAATTTAAATTATGAATGAGAAATGGCTTAATCATTTATTTTTGTGACTAGTTGGTATCCAATATTTTCCATTATATTCAGCATAGACAAAAAAATCTGTCATAGGTATACAAGTCACTCAAAAGAGAATACAACTTACCCACAACTCAGTTGGAAAGCGTGGGTCTGTAATCAAGGGCTTTCTTGATAAAAGTTTGAATATCCTATCTGCTGCAATTAGTCCTTTTTCTAAATTAGGTGCAAAAGCCAAAGCGTTGGCCACAGAAAATGTTCCCATGATGAGTGACTGTGATACCCTGAAAAACAATTCAAATTTAGTTAGAAGGAATAATTTAGACTAGTTTATCACAAGCAAAATATTCTGTTTTTTTGTAAAATTAGCATAAAGCTTATTTTGTCATAATCACCAGCCATTTAGAAAGCTTGAGTTACGTTATTATGATAATGGGGAAGTTATGTATGGTTAACATGTTTCACTTGTCCGTGCAAACATTTTTCAGTGAGAAGGTGAGAGGTGGACTTAGAAACCAAAGTATATAAAAAATTTGCTTCTGGTGTAGAAGACCTGTATAACAGTTTTTCATTTGGCGTGTTCATAGGTAGCATAATTGCCATACAAAATACTTTGGTCTATAGGATATAAAATATCCTTGGTCTATAAGATGAGTTGGCCCATGAGATGGACTGTGATTTTTTTGGGTTTGATTTTAGAAGAAAAATAATAATCAACATGTGTCAAAGTTAAAAATGTATAAGAATAAAATGGGTTTGTTAATTTCCACAAATATGAATGAATTTCACAATGGAAGTTATCCATTGTAGAAACTCAGAAACTAATGAATGATGGAGAGAGTACCTTGCTGCCCTGATGCAGTCCAAAGTGAAAGAAGCAGAAAATTTTGATGGATGAAAATGGCTTTACCCTTGGCCCACAGAATGCTGGCTGATTTTAGAATGAAATTTCAAGTAAAAAAAGTACATCTAATGGGTTGGGCAATATGAAATATGGGTGTTTAAGATGTACCCTATTTTTGACCCGATATTCATAGTACTTGGATTTTTGATAATAATTTTATGAAAAAACTGGGAAATGAACATTAATTGAGTGGCATGAATATATTTATGTAAAAAATATAATTGGTGCAAAGGAAAGGTTTTTAAGAATTAAGTTAAATGCCACTACATGACTAAAAACTCATTGACAGTAGCCTTTGGGACAAGCATTGAATATTCAAAACAAAGGGTAATTTTCTGTTAATTCCCTGGGGAGAAGGGGGTATCTCACATGTAAGGAAATAAGAAATGTATGTTCCTATATTTGGTATTTTACCCAATTTCATATGAAATTTGGCCATGAATTCAATATATTTTACAACTTTAAACATTGCATTATGACTTGATATCTGAGCATTTATTTCTGGTAGTGCATATCAGAAAGATCACCAACGACTGGAACAAATGTTATGAGAAGCAGGGAAGCTACATAAATGTTGTAGGTTTTGGGTAGGTAGTGGTCATTCCACATGGGAAACTCTCTCAAGATCCAAAATTTTTTAAGGAAGACTGATCCGGCATGAAATAGTAAAAGGGGGTTAGAGTCTCCCCTTCCATAATCTGAGGACCTGGCACAATGGGTTTATAATATGGTGGTTTACTGTGAATGGGATTTTGCTAGTTTAGAGGGAATTGTGTAGTTTTGTTAAACTCACTTAAATACCCTAGAGAAGTCAAGTCCTTCATTTGCCACTAATTGTCCTCCATAGTACATGCTCACAGAATAGGCAAAGAATACTATGCCTCTAGCCAATCCAAATACAATGCCACGGAAATGAGTATTCCGAAGAGCTAACTCATGTGGGTGTTCCAGTTCTTTAACATACAAAGTAACAAATTTTGGCTCTGCACAAAGACCAGCCACAGTCCGAATGTTTCCAATAGCTTCCACAGCAAGCTGAAAAATAGAAAATACAACATCACTTGTTATATCTGTTCTTGTCATATTTTTGTCTGTATATAGTAGCCTTATGCCTGACATATGATCATATAATTTGATAATTTTTCTTTGATGAAGCTGAAGCAGGAAATAAATGAGTAGAGCAGATGAATGTTTAAAAGAATAAAATCTGATATTCCAGATAAGTTCAACTTAAACTTGAGTACAGCTTTTATGTAGGATATTTCAATCCTGCCGCGTGAACGGTGGTGAAAAGTACAGCTTTTATAATTAAAGTCTATTACCTTTGAAGATTTTTCAATTCCACTTTTATTAGACAGGGTCTCTCCCATCATAACTCTTCTCTGTAAGAATATTGCCACTATAATAAATGGACAGAATGCCAAGGTAACTAAACCAAGGCGCCATTCATAGTAGAGAGCTAACACCACAGCCAAAATCACAGTTGCTACAGACTGCAGAATTGTGCCAATTCTACTTCCAGTGGCCTGTGGAGAAAAAACACATTACTTTCTATGCTGCTCAGCTATTTTCATGTTTGTGTGTGCCTTGAAAACAACTATAAAATGATTCTTAGGAGGATGGAAAAAAACAAACTGAATTTCACTGAAATAATTTAATCAGGACCAGGGTTTCAACAATGCCATTTTCAACAATGTAATTAATGCCATCTTTAGATGAAAATTCAGAGTGTTATTCCAATATATGTACAAAAGGGTGGAGGCCAAGGGAGGGAGTTGATAGGGGGGAGGAGAGGGAAGAGGTGTTGCTGCGCCGGGAAATCCACGGTGTCAGTGTGTCTGCGGCTGGCTCCTGGGAGTCGTCACCACTACCTGGCATTCCCCCCCACCATCTACCCCCTCCCTTGGCCTCCACCCTTTTGTATATATGTATGTATATTGGAATAACACTGCATTTTCACCTGAAGATGGCATTAATTGTCGAATCCTGGGTTGTGATTAAATTATTTCAGTGAAATTCCCAGTTCGTTTTTTTTCCATCATGGAAAAGTTTCACAAAATTACTCCTGAAACAGTTCGTTTTGATTCTTAAGTAATTTAGAATTATATGTGTGGATTGTTGTTAAGGACTAGGGTCTCAGCTGATCCACTTCCATTCTTTACTCCAATTCCTTACTCTCCTCCTTTCCCACTGATTTCCTTTCCATTCCTTCAATTATGTAGTCAAAGAGAAGTGAAGTAAGTTGAATAGTTATTGATGATGAATCTAAGATCTGTTATAATTTTTTAAATCTATTTCTGAGCAAAAATGTAAAAGTTTGCTCTAATTTTAATTTTAACCACCAAATAGGATTTGCATCTAATTGTGTTCATGCTGTTTAATCATCATCAGGGCATTTAACTTACCCCCTGCACACTTGAGGCTTCTCCAGATAGTCTTGCACACAAAGCTCCTGTAGTGTTCTCTTTGTCATCAAACCATCCGACTTCTTGGCGAACCATTGCATCAAACATCAAGCTCCTGAGTCTCATTGTTAATTTTTCTCCTGCCACTCCGAAAGTGTACATCTGTTACCAAAAAAGATTAGATAAGGAAACTTATAATCATGATGATCAACCCAAAGAAATTAACAAAAATTTTTGATATCTTTCAAAGAAAAAATAAATTTAACTAGACGTTTAAAAATGTATACATATGTATTTCCAATTGAGTTGTAGTATTTTTCCCACCTGTGTCAAAGTTGCTAGTCCAACAATTATTCCAACAATCAAAAAATAAATGCAGTACAGATTTGCCTCATCTCGTGGGTCTGGTTTTGCCAGGACCTGAAAATTATCATAGTTAATATTAAGGTGCAGTATGAGGCTAAATTTATACATATTAATGTCTGGGGAAAAGAGAAAATTACTTATCAAGCATACAAAGAATTCAAATGATGGATGGACTGGTATTCGTGGACAGGTTGCAATCCTTGAATTCAAATGATGGACATACACAGTGCACAGCAATGTGCACTGTGTATGTCCACCAACTGTGCAGTGCATAGCACAGCACAGTTACATGCAATTAAGGTGCTGCTTGAATTTGATTGAAAAATTGCTGTTCTATGGAGCAACTGAAAGATTAGTTGTAATAAATTCCTTTGATAGTCCTAATTCCTATTGCAGTTACCTCTGGAGCAGTACAAATGGTAGCAACAGATGTCACTCCTCATAAGATGACCTAGATAGGTCAAAGGGTCGGGGTGAAATGTGAGACGGCTTTAAATAAGTCTCTTCCTTGGTGAGGTAGCTACTACAAGCCATTTGAGGGGTGGCCATTTAAATGATGGTGCCACATTAACAGCACTCTAGGGGGAAGGCTTTGGTTATCACGGCATTTTTGTTAGTCCCTCCCATAAAGGTCCCAGCTAAATCATGAAAATATTAACTTTTTGTTTAAAGAAGTTTCCCAAGGGTAAAATTTAACCTACATTTGAAACATATTTCCACTTAAATAAAAAATATTTCCATGAGTAAATTTAATATTTATTAAAAAAAATATTTGAAGTAAAACAATCTTTATCTTCAGCCAATATATTGGCACCCTGAACATTTTAAGGAAAACATAGAAGCCAGTACATCAGAAAGAACATCTAAGGGTTAAGGACGTACTCACATATCATATTTACTTACCCCCAAGATATCTCCAAAAATGATCGAGAAAACTGGCATGCTGCATCCTATGACGGCAGATGTTATGCCTCCCATACATATATAGGGCCATTCAGGTTTGTTTAGTTTTATTATTTGCATCATTGGAGCCTTTTCTTTTTCATCTTTCATTTCTTCCATGGCTTCCTGTGATGATCATCAAATAACGATGTTGAATAAATGCAATCCCATAATTGATTATGGATTATGTGTGTGAATAAGGGGTTCAAGGTCACTGAAGTATGATGTTCACCAAAATTCCATAGAACTTACAGAAGGTAGCTCTCCATCATGTTCTCCATCTGTTAATGATGACCGTTGACTACTTTTTGTATTTGTGCTTGTACGACTTATTGTTCTTTGAAAGTGGCGCTCAACTGTAGGGAGTCAAAGGAGAAAGAGAAGTTGAGGTAATAATTAGTGATGGCCGGATCGGATCCGTCGGATCCAAAGATCCGCGGATCTTTCATTTTTTCGGTTCCGGATCCGGATCCAAAGACACGGAGCAAAATCGGATCCGGATCCTAGATTTTAAATTTTCGCGGCTTAGCGATCGAAGCGCCCCGTGAATGGAAGGTAGGTGCGGTAGATATTGACAAGAAGAGGATGAGTAACTCAGGTCACGAAATTAGATGAAAATGTTCCCGTGCAACTAGAAGCAAAATAAAGAAATATGACTTTTTTCCCCATTAGCCCGGTATCGCGAGAAAAAAATACGTAGGATGTCACGCAGGTAGCCTACATTCGCCGGGATCAGGCGGACAACGAGAGCCAGTGTACTGTGCGAAGTTCGATCCCTTTCGCAGTTAAATTTTTTCTTTCAGTCATTGCATCGAAAATTTTATCATATTCACTTTCAAACCATTGAATCTGAATACTCACTTTATTATACTTTTGTTGTTTAAAGTAGATTTACAAATGTACCATTGATAAATTAAGGATGGTCGGGTCGGATCCACGGGTTTTTCATTTCATTCGCAACTGAAATCATATCCGAATACAGTAAAAATTCAGATTCGGATCGGAGATTTTAAAATTTCACGGCATGGTGATCGATGAGCCCCGCGAATGGAATGTAAGTATGGTAGAAACTGACAAGGAGAGGGTGTGTAACTCGGTCGCGAAATGAGAAGAAGATTTTTTTCGTACCAAAAAAACAAAATAAAAAAATACTCGTCGTGACTTTTTTCCCCATACGCCCGGATGCGCGAGAAAAAAAATAAAGCCGAAAGTCACGCGGGTTGCCTACATTCGCCAGATTCCCGTGAACCTATGATAGCGTAGTTGTTAAAAATGAAGGCTAGTGTACTGCCGGTCACGAGTTCGATCCTTAACACTGCCTAGGAATATAGGCTATGCTGTATTCCTAGGGTATTGCAAGTAGGCAGTTAAAAAGAGTGGATTAACAGAAATTTCATGTCAATTTATAAGTTTTAAAAAAAATATTGGAGTTAGTGAAATGATTGGAAACATTTTTTATTGCAGAATTAAATCGTGGAATCATTACGTTAACTTTCCCATGTATTTTTAGCAACGCATTTATAAATCTAGTTTAAACGATAGAAGTACAAAAAAGTCGGTATCCACACAGAAATGTTGGAAATGAAGGATGATAAATTTTTTGATTCAATGGCTGAAAGAAAAATTTTAAACAGCGATAAGAATCGAACTGCTATTGTCGGCTTACCTGATTTTGGAAAATACATGCTCCCCACATGTCATTCTACTTTTTTCTTGCAAACCCGAGCCAATGGAGAAAAAATCCGAGACTTTTTTAATTTTTGCTTCTAGTAGCATGAAAAACGGCTAATCTCATTTCAAGATCAGAGTTACACAACCTCCCCTTAGGAGTATAAAATTCTCAAATTTCATTTTAAAGGTTATTATTAATGAGAATTGCAAAATTACTAGTTTAGCAGCTTGAAATATTCTATAATAATATTTTCGTCTTGAAAATGGAATCCCCGGATATTCCATAAATGGAATCTCTTGGCCGCATTAAAATATTTTGTTTCTAAAAAAGAATTTGAAAGTATTCAAGGATTTGATTAATAATTGGAAAATAATTCCTTTATTAATGAAAATAAACTTACAATGTTTCTTTCAACTGCACTCTAAAGAATAGTTGTACAGGTTTCAAAAATGTATTGCATGATGAGTATGTGATAAGGAAGTTGATCTTTATATTAGAAGTAATAAGATATAGTTATTGCATCCGTAAATCTTGATGTAGGAAAATATTATCCACAAGGATGATTGGAAGTTGATTTTTTCGACAATAAATTCACTTTTTTGGCAATTCTATTGTTGCTGTATTTATATATTTAAAAAAAAATCTAGTTTTGAAAATCTGAATCGAGTATGTGAAACTAAGGATCCGAAACCGAGATAAAGATCCGAAACCCCGGCAAGGATCCGGTTCCGGATCCGGATCCGACAAAAAACCTGGATCCGTCCATCACTAGTAATAATTTTGCAATAAGTTTTTCAGGCTTTTAAAGATCTTCAATTCTCAATCACTTTTCATATGCACAGCAATTGCATACTCATGCATCTATCACTTAATAACAATGCTTAATTTTACTTATAAGTGAGTAAGTTTATATTAATATTCACCCATTCAATGCAATATCATTGAGATCTCTCTTATTCATCATTAGATCCAGTCTTCAGATATTTTCACCACAGAATTTATATGGCTCTGCCTTGGCCTCAATTTTCTATCATGAAGGGTAAATTGTAGGAAGGGAACAGCTGTCATACTAGAAAATGGGCTAGAGTGGAGAGTAATGGCATATGTGCCTTAATAACCATACTCTCGATCTGTGGTTCACAACCGGTGTGCCACAACACTTCAGGGTGCCAGGAAAACAGCTAGGGGTGTCGTGAGTTTACTGTGGGAACACGAAAAATGTTTACCAGGACCAACTTCTGAATTGATTACTCTCATGCCTGACAGTTAGTGAAAGAAATTTAAGCGCTTCTTCCAACCGTAGAACTAATTACTGCAGAGCACTAATTATCCTTGGTAATTGTGAGGGAAGCCCAATCAGATAAATAAGTATCTAAAATTTGAAGGGTACTGCCAATGTAAAAGGTTGGGAATCACTGCTCTAGACTCATTGGCTATACTATACTTGTTACCCACTAAGATGTAGCAGGTCATTTTTTGGTGCTCAGGATAAATATCCTTCTGGCTTCACCCATCATGCACATGCTGGCTCTTTTGTTGAACCAGCTCTGTAGCACATTTGTGTTGCTAGTACTCTATTTTGAGACCAAAATCGGAATAATGCTTTAGAAGATTTGGAATAGGAGGAATCAATTAACAACTTTTCAGCCACATCTTCTGAATTCAGCATTCAGTACTCTCTATTTAATTCTAAGTGTTCAACTCTGGTGAACCACTTTTCACAATGGTGTTGCTCAACATGACAGAGATTCAAGATGAGGGGATTGATGAAGGGACAAGTTTTGAATCTAAGAAGGTGGCCATTGGAATTTGAGGCAAAATCTTTTCTAGATGTTGAATGGATTGTAACATTACCACCTACTCCTCCTCCATGTGATCCTACTTTATTTGTCATCCTCAGAATATTTTTTGTCAGTGGTTTAATATTTAAAAATATATGTACCATCATTTGAGACATACTTGAGAACTACAAAATGTATAATTACTTTCTGTGGTCCCATCTTCCTTCTCATCATCACCTCCTGAGTTGATTTGAGCGTTGACTAGTTCATAATAGTGTTTCCCAAGAGCCATCAGCTCAGAGTGAGTGCCCTCTTCTACAACAACACCTTCATGAAGTACAGCAATTTTGTCAGCCCCTCTGATGGTAGAAAGGCGATGGGCAACAATGATAGTTGTGCGACCTTGACTAGCCTGCAAAAGAAAAGGATTGTCAGAATTCTTTAACTCCGAGAACAAGTGATAAGTGTGCAGAATATATCTGGTTTCTGATACTCATGCCTGCTGTACTCTTAGATAAGGAAATTTCATTTTTCCAACAGAGACGTAATCAAAGACAAATTTGACATTAGATTACCTGTTAACATAGTTTCTCAGTTACAAAAAAAATCATATTAATATTCCAATGCATTACAATATATCTGGTTTTCTAACCTTATCTAATGCTTCCTGGACCTTAGCCTCACTTCCTGTGTCAAGTGCTGATGTTGCCTCATCCAATAGCAGGATGTCAGGTCTTCGAACAAGGGCCCGGGCTATAGCAATTCTTTGTTTCTGTCCTCCAGACATTTGTGCTCCTCTTTCTCCAACCATGGTTTGATATTTCTAGTGAAGGGCATTAGATTTACATAGCAAATATATTTTAAGGGTTTCCTTACCTTAAAGAATATGTTTATATCAGTGCTTTTGTGATTATATTGTGTTAGGCTGAAGTAAGATCTTTTTTAGGAAGGTAGAAACATAAGAAAATCAGAAAAAGCAATTGGGGTATATATTTAAAATAAAAATATAAACATTCATATTCAGCAATGTATACACTTAAGGTAACAGCTCAGTGGGAATTATGATCCATAGCAGTTTTCCTGCATTGGTTTCCATTGATAATTTTAAATTTAAGGTGGACTTACAAAAGTGAAGTACACTCACCTGAGGAAGTTTCATAATGAAATCATGAGCATTAGCAGCCTTAGCTGCAGCCTCTATGTCTTCATCTGTAACACCTTCTCTTCCATATCGAATGTTTTCTGTGATTGATGTGGCAAAGAGAACCGGTTCTTGCCCTACCACGCCAATGTGTGTTCTGAGCCATTTGACATTCAAGTCTCTCAGATCATGGCCATCTAATTTCACCTATAAATTAAAGTTTGGGTACCTTCCTTGAGATTTTTTCAGTTATAACACAGTAGGCCTAAATGAGTAATAACCACATGAAGTTATCAACATTACTATTACTACAATTAACAATCAACATCATTATTAGTATTGAGGTGGATCTGATGTAAAAATTTCCACATCACTTCAAACAAATAGTTTAAGTATGTAATAGGTGAAGAAGTGATGATTTTATAACTGATATATTTACTTTGGGTTTTGAGGTTCACTACATTAATGCACACTGATAGTCTTTCTAGTTTTCAGTGCCAAGCTATTCACTTTCATTTATAAGAGCATTTATAGTGCTCAGATATGCTCCTAAGACTTTATTGATATTAAAAAAAAGATATTGGTATTAAAAATTCAACTATGAGGAGAGGATGAGAGGAGAGGAGCTTATCCTCGAGAATGGCTTTTTATTTAAATGTTACTATTTTAATTTTTTAATTTCTAATGACCATTTTCACTAAAGCTATTAGAAGCATTTAAACTTAATGAGGTAAAAAGTGAAAAGTGATATCTGTAAAAAATGAAAAGTGAGACTCATATTTTGACTTACCGTTCCATGCATAGGATCATAAAATCTTTGAATGAGCTGGATACATGTAGATTTCCCACACCCTGAACTTCCAACCAATGCCACTGTCTGGCCCTTGTTGATAGTCAAGTTGAGGCCTTTCAGGATCTTTCAATAGTGAGGGAAAAATAATATACATGAACTAAAACTGATCCCAAATTATTTTATTTATTACTATTTTTTAGTGTACTTTGAGAACACATGTTATCTCACATATCATTTTAGGTATTTTGATTAGAAAATATGTTTTTGGCATTGATTTTTTAATGCAAAATGCTGAGTCAAAGTCTGGAACATCTGAAGAGCCTTCAGTATACATGTCTTCTATACAAACTTATAATAGGAATATAAAACCAAAGTATGAACTTAGGAAATCCAAATGCAAAAGAAAAAATGTAATACAATGCTCCATGTACACAGCATTGATAAGAAATGATTTGGTCATCATATGTTTATGTACTTTCCCTGATGAAAATAAAGTGTGTAATAAAGCATGAAAAAAATGTGCATGAAATGTGAAAGTGTGACAAAAGTGTAATTTAGAACACCTAAAGTGTGAAGAAAGTGTGAGAGAAGTGTGCCAAAAGTGAATTTGGCAAAAAATTTGAGAAGTATGCAAAGAAGTGTGTGCACATTTTTTGCACATTTTCTTCATAATTTATTTTCACCAGGGTTAATCTCTGCCATACATGCTGCATCTATTCATCTATAGTTGCATCTCAAAAACCACCAGTTTGTGTCTACTCCTTTTCATTAAGTCCTGATTTTCAGTTCTCTTCTCTCGTTAAATAATTTTCTTTAGCAATGCTTATCATCATGTTTTCATTTTTAGCTCTCTTTCTTGAACCATCCATGAAAAATATTTTTAAAAGGGCATCAGAATATAGTGTGCATATAATATATATTGCATGCTTACTTCAACATCTGGTCTAGAAGGGTAATTGAAATGGATGCCCTCAAATGTTATTTCTCCCGAGACTTTATCCAATTTTTTCCCCTTGCTTGATGAACTGTCAATTGTTGGTGTCCTGGATAAAAGGGCAAATATGGTGCCAGCTGATCCTTTGGCCATTGCAAATGTTTCGAAATATGGAGAAGATTGCCCAAAATTCATTGAGCCCATCATTACACCAAAAAACACCTAGAAGATCAAAAATATGAATTAAATAATGAATGAACTACCTAATTTAACACTAAGCAATTTTATGTCTTTAATGAAGGTCTTACACATGTGAAATTCTTGCTGACATAAGGGATACATATTATTCAGCAAATAACTGTGGATATTTTAAGATTGTAAGAATGATATTCAGAAATCATATAAAAATTTGAACAGAAATTTTCTTGTGGAAGCTAAAACTAAAAAATATTTTTTAGATGTGTGCATAGTTATTTAGTTAGCTCAATTCTTGAAGTTATTAGATGAATAACTAAAACATCTTAATGAGCAGGCTGTGTGATCATAAAGCTCTTGTATGGAAATAGGAGTTCCTTCCTCATGACACAACACTGTCCTCTTTATACATATATTGATTTTGTGGGTGTACTATTAATTATTATGCCTCTCATTATATGCATCTCTGATTCTTATTTCTTACTGTATTACATTTTCATTGAAGTCTGAAGTTTCATTGAAGTCATGTCAAGTTTGTGCTGTAATAGATGTTATTGGAATTATTTTGATTCAAGTAATGTTGGAATTGCTGTTACATATTTTTCAGTTTTATGCTGTTTATAACTGTGTTGCTAGATGGCTATTATGGACTTTAAAGGAAATCTTCATAATTCTTTTGTTATGGAACCTATATCCTTCTCTACTTTGTTAATATCATCACTTCTTGAATTATGGAATTTATTGATAAACAGTGGCTATAAATGATATATGGGTCATTCCACCTCAATTCAACAAACGTTTGTCCCTTAGGGTCTCAGATTTTGATAAAAATTGGTGTATGGGAACAAAATCAACTCAAACTGGATACCCTCACACAGTTTCGTGAAAAAAAATTTTTTGAGCGAATTATGCATGTTTTAATTTTTTCAATTTAATTAGGAAATTTTTAGGCTTGCATCGCGTGTCCGCTGCATGTATTCCAATGGGGGAGCCGACGGGCCGTGCGAGAGAAGATTGTAAATGTTTAAATATTTATAAAAACGCATTTATGAATTGCCACTAAATTTTATTTTTGGAATAGTTAGCTGGGTATGTTTAGATTACGGAAAAAAAGTTTCGGCCGATTCTGAGATTGAGTATTTGAGAAAAGTTTACTAACAATTTTTTGAACATTAGTAATTAACAACAATAGGGTTTAGAAGAAAATAATTTTTTATTGATATATTTGCATTTAATAAAGATTTATCTTTAAAAAGAGCTATTAATCATTGCTTTATGACAATTACAAGCGGAGATATAAGTGATAATATGATTTAAGGCTCGGATTTTTGCTAAAAATGCGAAAAAATTAAAACATGCATAATTCGCTCAAAAAATTTTTTTTCACGAAACTGTGTGAGGATATCCAGTTTGAGTTGATTTTGTTCCCATACACCAATTTTTATCAAAATCTGAGACCCTAAGGGACAAACGTTTGTTGAATTGAGGTGGAATGACCCATATATAGTTAGTTGTCTTTATATACCGATAAATAAAGTGACAATTTCAATTATCAGATATCTGGTCAGTATGTGCAAAATTACAGTATATACATGGAAGGCTGGATGAAATTAGCTATAATCAACTGTCAATATTCCAAGTAGTTCATGTACTCAGTGACTTATCATTATCTAGACTTGATAGGTGAGGGTACAGGTGCCCTCATATTGGCCCAAAAGTCAACAAATTTGGAAAGAGAGAGAAGACACCTCAAAAGGTTCTCCTGTATTTATACTCTGGTGAACTCGTTCAGTATCACTGTAAGCTCAGAAAAAATTATCAATTAAGAAATAAATAGATATGATTCATCAGATAATATAAATGAAACGTTTCGTTAAAATATTACGGTAGCAATTCAGAAATTTTCGCTTAGAAAGAAGCTTCGAATTCCTATTACTATCAAAATCATTACAACTGTGTATAATCCTTTGAAGACATACTCTCCAGACAGGGCTCTCCCTGAGGAGTCCCTGTCTGGAGAGCGTAAAGACATGTATAGCGTAGAGAGAGAGAGAGAGTAACTCCGAATTTATCTGCAATGTCTCTGATTACACAAAATATAGATAAAGAGTAGCATGCTCAAAATGCGAAATTTCACTTAACCCCGTACAATTTCTACCCCTGATTTCACGCATACCACTGCAAATACTTGTAATAAGGGTTGCCTACGTGCAAGGATTATCGAAATTAAACAAAAGGTTTCAGACTTCACTTTGTGGAACTCTATCACCCTGAAAAACAAAGAAAAACTTAAAATAGCATTATCCACAAATTTTATTAACAGCGTTGACCAAGTTTTTAACTGATTACTCTCATTTTAAAAAAATACTTGAAAATTACGGCGATCCGTTGTAATCTAGGTCGGTGGTGCTAATAAAAAGTGTGGATAATATTATTAAAAGTTTTTTTTTCAATAGAAAGCGATATGATTCACACCTAGCTTGATGCCATGCTCCGCCTTTCTTTCCTCGTAGCATGTGTATTCATACATTATCGGTATTATTAGTGAGAGCGTGCACTCTATCCGGAGATTACTCACGGCATTGTCGGGGCTTTTGAATATTGGATTTCAGCGCACGCACGAGAATAAACTTGTAAATATAACTAATTTTAAACTATGCAACATCATCGACTCGAGCTATTCGCATACCATGCTCTCTGACATTAATCTAGATCAAATAGAATATTTCCGTGAATATATTTGCGAAATATTTTTCGCTCTTTTGGATCAAGGACAGCTCGTGCTTCAGGTCACGTTATGTTTGCAAATACTTTCATTTTTGGCACAAAGAGAGCGAAACTAAGGAGGAAAGAACAAAGTAAAGAATTAGAAATACATTATATTTATTAAGGAAGTTAGAACGCCAATAACTAGGCAATTTGAATGGGTCACATTTGAACCAGTGTGAAGAAATAGAATGAACTCCTAGGGGATAAATGCATCGATACCTCCCAAATAGTCTTAAAAATTTAACTAACGTCGCTGTAATGAATTTGGGTACAATTTCATTGTCATTTATGTATTAATACACATTCAGTCTCCATGAGGGGCAATATAAAACACAATGCTTTATGTCGAGGTGGTGAGACCTAATCCTTCCCTAGCCACCTATTCCGATTTCGTTGCCACCCGTAGGCTATCATGCGTATCCAGTGCTTTCTAGCTCCTTGGCATTGACGCCTTGTCGTTTGCTGGCAGCGCTACTTACCGTCACCATGGTGGCAGTCGTGTAGTGCCTCTCCGCTAGTGGCAGTTTCCTCTCGTCGATAACAAGGCCAACTCCATACCAGAAAGCCAAAGCATAACTCGCGTAAATGCAGAACCACAAGCATCCCATTCCTACACCAGAGACGAGGCTTCTTTTGATATTGTTCTTTTTTGCATAAATTAAATTCTTGGAGTACCTGTGTGTAAGATAGCAGCACCATATGTATTTTTTGAAACATTTTACATCTCTCCATCACGCAACATTGCACTATACAAGGAAGAATTGAAGTTGCTTTGTAATATGCACTTACGGTAACTATTTACATACTTTTAATTTAAATGATGAACGTTCAATACGCTCAAATCTAAAGTTATAATTCTACTTTATCTCCTCTATTTAGGAGGCAAGCTTAATAATTATTTGAGAATCGCAGAAGCATTGAATAACTTAGTAACTTTTTACACTATGAATGTGAACGTAGCGCCGAAACGTTACGCCTATTATAAAACATCTGCGTACTGGTCCTTTGCTCCAGGAGTTCTCTCCCGTAGCTCTTTAATCAATTCTTTCATCAATGTTGGATTATTCATCTCGTTCCCATTTATCTCGTGTTTATTTCAGATGTGTTGTCTCTTACCTCTCGCTTTCCTTATCCTGACCACCATAAGCAATCACGGAGCGTATTGAGCTGAGGACTTCTTCCGCAATGGAACCAGCCTTTCCGTAAGCCTCAACTTCCTTCCTTGACAAGACTGACGCTATCTGAAAGTGTTATAAAGGATTACATTATGATTACTACGTTTCAGTTCATCTTCTTCATTTTTTCCTTCAGAGGGAGTTTTCACTCATGCAATTTAATCACATTTGAGTGAAGGAAAAAAAGAAGTTTAAATTTCAGAAAGGGAAATTTATTGGTAAATATCTATTTTATGTTAATATTGGGATATGTCACTTACCCGTGATGTCACTCCCACGGAAATTAACGTGACTGGAAATGATATGAGGCAAATGAGCGCCAGCTCCCAGCCCTTTACCAGAGCGAGAATGATCGACCCAACGAATGCTACTTGGAAGTGAAAAAACATGACGACCTTCTCTCCCAAGCCCTCTTCAATTTTGCTCAGATCTCTGTGGAAGGAGTAGTTTTGAAATTTCATTAGATATTTAATAATAAAGTAGGTAGTATATTAAAGTTCATTTTTTTATCAACATTCCAACAAAATCATCAATTAAACCCACACTCTAGTTTATTTTGCCTATTCGTTTCTATTACGCATATATTACTGCACTGTTTACTTTATGTTGGGTCATTTATAATTATTAAATCACATAGCAATTGATTATTTCGAGAAACACATTTTTGGAGTAAATAAATTACATTTTTCGTGACTGTGCTCTAAGGCCTCTTTTAAATTTTTTCGACGTATTTATTTTAAGGTCCTCCACAATAGATTGCATAAAGTAACTTGTTCGTTTTTGGGTAGGTATTTTTCTCATTGGTTCCCCCCACGTTACCCTCTGGACATCCAGCCATTTCATTAAAACTTCAAATTTAAATCTATGTGTACTAATAATTACCTATTTCATTACACCGTATTTGCGTTAACATGTTGAAATTACTTACTCTGTCATCCTACTCGCAAAGTCGCCTGTTTGATGCGTATCATACCAGCCAATATCCTGTCGTAGTGCTGCCTCCAAAAACTTTTGTCTGATGCGGAATATCTGTGAAAAATGGAAACATTATGTTTATGGCATACGAAACGGATTTATTCCTTTCCTAAGTAGATGTCCCAACGAATCACAGAGTATTTGCTTTATGAAGAAATGTATCATTCATCAGAGTGGATGAAGTTTGGAAATCACAGAAAGTTTTACTTTAAAGAATTTTTCTAAATTGTATTTATAAAACATTTATAGTACAGCCTCATGATTATATTGCACAAGCAAGCAAGCGTCTTAAAGCAATGGCAAGGCCAATTCTATTACTTAAAATGTCAAATTTACTGGAACTCACTTGTCGCTGGGCTGCATAGTTGAATGTAGTCACCGATATGTAGCTGCATACCAGCATAAGAGCACCAATAATGGAGTTCCCTATAGCAAAGGTGTTGATTGAATCGAGGAAATCTTCTTTGATTTTGGGTAAATCGGTTCTTCAAAGAAAGGAACATAATCAATAAGATGTGCATTTCGTAATTTGAATTTTAAGAAAAAAAAATATTTATATTTGTAATAAAATACTCTTTTATTGGTACACAAATGTCAAATATATATATATGAAGGAAGCTCATTAATACGTAAGCTTCCCAACTGAAAAAACTTTTTGGTTTTCACAAACAGTTTAATAATGGTCCACCAGGTTTCATCGCTAATGTGATATTTTCAGATACAAAGAAAATGTTGATGCACAGGGTATGTGCACGATATACTTTGCTTGAGTTTGATGATTCGAATTCCTCCTTCAAGCAGTGTGATTAATCTTATAAAATTAATGATTATTATTCAATGAAGTAGATAGTAAAAACGATATTAAAACAACCATGCAAGCTCAACGTCTTGAAGGGGTTAATGATTTTGCTGACATAAAAACCCGTTCCGAGATATTCGTTGCAGATTTTAAACTAGGAGAGAATGGAATTTTTGTCCGTCAAAATGGCGCCATTTTATTTTTCCTATTGCAACCTTGGAAAATCGTTACAATCCGTTGCACAGCGGTGAAAATATATCATTTCCCGGTAAATGACACGAACTCAAGGGACTATTTCGGATAATTTAAATGAGACGCTCGTGAAGTAATGAAACAAATTTGCTTCAGCATTCGTATTAACTGGATTTAAACAGACTGAACTTTTTAAAAACAATTAAGGTATTTTCGAAATCAAGTATTCCGTTTTTCTTCGTTGTATTAGTGAAATATCCATTTGTAACACTCACATGTTTACGGCACCGGACATTAGCAGAGATCCTTTGTCGACCATTGTGCCAGTGAGATCTCCAAATAATAAGGTGTTCGCCGGTTGGCATATGCCCGTTACCAACGCGCTTAGTGTTCCCAAAAACATCAACCATCGATCCAGCCCTGTTGAATACCTGAACTAATAAATCAATATAACTGTCATTAACCACATGCAGAAACAATTTTAAAGATCAACGCAAATGACGATTTCTGATTTAATGTAAGAAATGTAACTCCCATCATTTTGACTATAATCTATTAGATTAAATACGATAATTAGCTTAACCTTTGGTACTCACAAGTTTATAATAAGACACTGGCGGTGGCACATCTTTGGGCTCTTCTTTTGTGGTTTCTTGCGATTTGTTTTCAAACGCTCTGGAATAATTAAATACGAAAGTTATGAACATTAATTACTATTTTTTATTTAACACCAGCAGTACTGGACTCGTGTTCAAGAGGATAAAAAACACAAAGGGCTAATTAGAGTAAATTGAGCCCTAAATTTAGAGCTGTACATCATTTCCTTATTCCTCTAATTGGGTTATCTTTTTTTTAACACTCTTCAGCCAATTTGCTGGCTAATCGCATTCCCCTGGTCTCAAATGCCTATTATGGCCAGGTTTTCCAATAAAGTTGTACCTCTAGGTTGATATAAATTCTTTCCGACCACAAAATCCTTATTTTTATGATGGAAATTCGCCACTTCTCTTACGGATATAAAAGTTAAAAACGACTCTCTTGTACTAGAAAACGTAGAAAAATAGGATTTGTCAGGAATGTCTTCCATTTTATTCCAGCTGATAATGTTCCAGCTTCAAGAATCTTGACTACTTCTTCTCAACAGGAGGAGTAATCGGGGGAATTTGAAAGCATGATATTCTGACGCTTTACTGGTATGGTTGCAGTGTAAATCCTCTTGATTTTGACGGCTTATGATTGGTGGATTACTAAATAGTAATATTATTCTTAACGAAAATATCAATTTGCATAGTTTTACAAGCATTTCTATGAAGTTTTTTATTGCAGACACTTTGTCAAAAAATATTACTGCTTCCAAGTCAAAAATAGACGTAGTATTTTCAGTTTTTGCGGTATAATTTATACTCCTCAAACATAATTCAAATCTGCGTGAAGTATTATCAAGTGCGACAATTTTTTAATTACGAGATCTAAAGTTATGTAGAGAATAAAATTTATCACCATCATCCTCTCCTTATGGTACTCAGTGTTCCTATGGTAGTTCCAATCTGTTCCTTGGCGCTCTTCATTCTCATTCTTTCCTTTTGCCTTCCTGTTCTTTAGTATTTTTCAGTCGTTAATTACATCAATTTTCTGATTGGTTTGCTTACTTTATATTTTCTTAACTGGTTTGATTTAATATAATCATAAATATTAGGTCCTATCATAAAATGTACATAATCGACATGCTTCTTGATGCCTAATCGATATAATCAGTCTTTGAAGAACGAAAATCAGTAGTGTCAAATATGTAGTTTCTAAAAGGTTAAGGATATTTACCTAGAAAAGATTCGAAATGTAATTTTTCCTACTTTTTTGACAACCAGTACCACACAATGGAGACATAATATGAAATTCAATTTAACTAAAGGATCAGTTTGGTATGATGGCCAAGGTACTGGTCTCCGATTCGGCGGGCACAAGTTCAAATCCCCACTGTGGCAGATTTAATTCATTGGAATATTTGCCCCCAGTTGAGTGTTAAGTGGAGAGTATTTCAAGTATGGTACCGTGTCCGTCGGATGGGACATTAAATCGTGAGATCTTGGCGTATTTAGTGAAGAGTACACTGATTTTGACGCCAGGTTTGTATCCAACCTTCTTCCATCCCCTGAAAAATTCCTACCAATATCCAATTACCCACCAAACCTGGTGCAAATGACCTTAGCTGTCGGTCGTCTCCCCTTAATAATTAATATAACTCTTTTAAACTGCGATATTTACGACCGTATTTCCGTTTCCTATTCAATTTCTCCCTCTTCCTGGTGTCAGACGGCGTTTTAACCCTGCGAGGAACGAATTCAAGGACCTACCGGACTATTCTGGTCTCAAATTGTGATCAAGACACATTTAGCTAACCATTGCAATAGAGAGCAAGTTTACTTGGTGGAATATTGGCATGGCTCAAAAATAAATTTTCTTATATTCCACACAAGTTTTATTACTCCCTTAACCGGTTTCGACAGCTTCAGGTCTTAATCAAGAGTATAAAAATTGTGTGGAATATAAGAAAGTTTATTTTAGAGTTTTATTTAGAGTTCAACCCAACTTGGGTGATTTCTGGTTTACCCCATATTCCTTATAAATTACAAGCTGCGCAGAAAAAACATCAGCTTCCTTGATGTGGAAATGAAATAATACATTTTTTCCACGCATGATATGACAACTGCATAAATGCTCACAAAATTCTCATCAAGGTTGTATTAAAAATGAACATGTATACATGTACTGTCCTATACACTGTGAAATCTACCTTCAAATTGAAGACTGGTAGGCGAATCGTAGTTTTTCCTTTATTACTCTGACGTTAAAATAAAAACTGCGAAATAAGTAAATGCAAAGTATGTACTCACAAGTTTGCATTTCCCTTGAGCTTCTCATCCGTGTCCACTATTTCTTCATTGTACTTGCGATATAGCGAGGTTCGTATGTTATTTTCATAGTTCCCTTTCTCTTCGCCGTACATTATTGTTACTATTTTTGGCTGAAAAAGAGAAAGATTTAAATTACTATACATGTAATATCAAATGAACATTAGGTCAATATACTATTTAATAGTACTTTGATAAAAGCATTTTTTTCAAATAAACTCAATTAAATGCCGCTGATAAAAATATATTCAGTGCATAAATGTATCACTTAATGCTAAACGTTGGCGAATGAGGAATCACAATTCAACTGAAACCTCTTCTTGGCGGCGTAAGACCACTGTATATTGAAGCCACGCTAAGGTAGTACTCTAAATTAACGTTTTCAAGTTTAAGAAAGCCCATCGATTAAAATCACTCTAAGAATAAGAATATTTCTACTGTTCAGCTTCTTTTCTAGAAGTTCATCATCGATGGTCCACGATTTTGGAAAGATTATTTTGCGACATGCATAAACTACGTTACATTCAGCATTCCGTGCCATATATGCATAGGCATATTTGGATCAACAATTGGTTTGTATTTGCGGGTGAAAACACTTTGTAGAACGATATACTCATATTTTACACTTGAAGATTTTCAAACCAAAACGAGGCCACTAAAATAATGAAACTTGGATGTTTATCGGACATTCCTCGTTGATTATCAACAAAAAAGTCTTTATTTTCCTAATCATTTCCTTATTTCAAGCACCGTTATATAAGGAGATTAGGAACCCATTGTATACCGTGCCATATCAAAAATATCAATTTTTTCATTCATTTTTTTGCTTTTCAAAACCCGCCAATTACGACCTCCGAGGAATTTTCTATCACCATCTTCACCTTGTTAGAACCAAACCTTTTTCTTAAATGCATATAACGCATCTGTGCACGCATGATGAATCACCGTCACAGTGTGTACCGATAAACTGGGTGCAGACCAAAAGAAGGTTTTCAGCAACTGACTAATATGTGCCTAAAAAATAAGAGATAATGCACCAACTACTTATGTCCATTTTATTTTCGCGCTATATTCTGAAAGAACTGATGACATGGAGTAAAGTGAATCAACACATCTGACCACGAAAAATGTCTTCCCTTTTCACCGATTAAAGCGTCGGTGTTAAAATATTTTCGAAGTGTATTTTACACATGTACCTAACACACAGAAAATTCAGCGTTTAACTTCTTCTCTCGATAAATTTATTGAATATTATTTCAACGATGAGGTGATATCTATTGAATTGTCGTTATTTGTGGTAGTCTGCTTGTCTTGTATTTTTTTATTTGCTTTTTTCCTGCAGTTGGTAGTTTTGCCTTGAGATACCACCTTCAACAGTATGGAATAAAAATATTCAACAAGGTTGTATAGATTTGATGGCACCAGATTCATAGCCTCTGACCAGGTGCCATTAAATTCTGTTTGAATAATGAAAGGATGTTTGTAGCCCATATAAAAGTGAGAGAGAATTTATGAAGATTCTAGAATGCCTGAAAAAATCGAAGCTTTGCCTTTACTACGGAGTAAAGTCCCATTGGTTGTTTTCTAAAAAAATGTAACGTGCTAGCTTAAAAAAATAATGTGAAATAAATTAGTTAACGAGCGGAACAATATCGGTGTCTTGACGCACTTTGGCCAGTACCAGTTTTACTTTCATTGTTATAGGAGCTCCGTTTCACAAGGATAGTTTATCGTCGCTTTCTCTAATCACCAAAGACATTCCTTTTGAGAGTGGAGGATTTTCATTTCCTTTCGGATTTCAACATTTATATAACTTTATAGGGGATTTCACGCCTTTCATCTGCGTTTCTCGCAAGTCATAGTCAAAACACATCTTCCGATGAGTTGCGATATGAGGTGACTTCGTGCTTGCGAATGAATGTCGTTTTTAAACTGATAAAGTCTCACGATAAATTTATCTTGAGTTTCTTAGATCCATAGAGCTCTGAGAACTAGAAGTTGACTGTTTTGACATTACCATTGCATCAGTATCATATCTGGATATGGCTAATCACTATGGTTAATCACCAAAGAGGAAGAATTCTTTGCAGTTCTCCACTCTATGAGTACTTCATTGCACGACCGGTGCTGATGCTTTATATAATTCTCAAGTGCGATTTGTAACACAACTAGCCATGCAATAAAGTACTCTGGGAGTGGAAAACTGCAAAGATTTTTTTCTCTTGCGTGATAATTGACTTCCACCACATCGTCTCTAAAACGATATCGTTTTATTGTTCATCCTGCTAATTGAGTTATATTCCTTCATGTGCATTGCATTTGTTTTTCTCTCCTTTATGCATTTCTACAACTTTATCATTTACAACCCGCATACCGTTTAATCGCATGTATGAACTATTAATAGTCAAAAGCGAAGTGACCGACCACTGAGGCCATATGCGCCATTAAGAATAAATTGGTAGTGCATCAGATCTATAAGGGAATGGAATAGAGAAATTCCGCGTTTTTATCGAAAATCGAAATTTTATCGAAAGGTACCGAAGGGGTTCATATACAACGTCCCATTCGACGAACAGGGCGCTGATCATGAAGATCTGTCCTCAAAGCATTAAATTAGGGCCCGTAATACCCATCTCTGCCGGCGTCCGTACCCCAGGCCTTTGGGATGGGAAGCGGCTACGATACCTACTGGATTCCGTCATAGATATAGCTAATAACCACTGACAGTGAAAAATAAATAGAAAATTAGAAAGTAACATCCGAGTGGAACCATTTTTCGATACAGATGCTCTTTTTGACATCGGCAATTGAAAAACGGATGCTTCTCAGAAAGGGAAAGCGGCGTGCTTCTTCTATTATTTTCACTCGAAGGTAAATTTCAGTTAATGCTTTGTTGTGTTTTGAACCATAATCTAATGTTATATTAATCCTTAATGACTGACTTTTGAGTTACTAATATTCCTGATGGAAAATGTTGGTGTCATTATTAACAATAGATTTTCCATGTGCAATTCTATACTAGGTAACATACCGGTTAGGTTTTGATGGATTACTGCACAATTTAAAAATTTTTACGTCCCTTTCTACGATACATTTCTCTTCTAATGCCAACGTCAAAAGTCCCATCTAAATTGCTCACTTTTACTTCCCTACTCCTCGCTAACCGAGTATTCATCCTCCTGTATCGACTTACCAGATCCTATTGCTTATCCATTCAACCTATAAGCCTCCTTATTCATTCCCTTGTTGAAATCCTTTCTCCTTTACTGAGCCAAATGCAGATTTATTTACCTTTCTTTCTGTCCATGGCATATCCTTCTCCACACACGTCTGTGAGAGTACTTTATTTTATTCCTCTCGCCTCATTGATCAGTCATCGAAATCATGAAAGGCCAAGCTTTGATTGATCTCTTTACTACTTTTTCCTTTACACATTCGCTCGTGTTTTCTTTCATAAGTCCTTGCTGTTGGTGAATACCACTTTTGATGATGTAACACTTCTCTCTATTAATGCTTGCCTTTGTCCAAAATGGATATCAGGTAATAAGTCTCATCTCCTCAGGTTTCTAACCTCTTACTTTATGTTTTCTTGGACTCTATTCTGGGCAGATCTCATTTTTTCTTTTGATTAATCTTCATCATATATCTAACTCTTAGACTGGCAATAAAATGCGACCGACAATAGCCTGAGTCCATTGATAGGCTGCCCAACTAACGCTTGGTCATCTGCAAATC
Organism: Platycnemis pennipes; assembly: GCA_933228895.1. Lineage (NCBI taxonomy): Eukaryota > Metazoa > Arthropoda > Insecta > Odonata > Platycnemididae > Platycnemis > Platycnemis pennipes. The sequence goes on from OW121851.1 coordinate 89,288,427, forward strand.
CGAGTGCTATCATCACTATTTTTTCAATATGTACAATATCTTGAAGAGCCCTAGCAGGCAGTTATGTCTCATCCTCATTATATAGCTGCCCTCGCAGATTCTCCATTGGCTATTTCTACCAGTACGATCAAAGTCGTAGACAAGTTATGGATAAGTCATCTATCTCCCCGCTTTATTGCCACATTTTGCCATTAAAGAATCAAAGGTAATCTCAATATGACACCCCTTAAAATTTAATGTGGTCGTTTACCATTTTTTACTGCCGAATCTGATAGATTTTGTAAAATAAAAAGACCCGTATTTTTCCGTTTTTCGATCCGTCAATTAGTTTTCGAGTTGTAAGCGGCGAAAAACTGATGCTTTTAACCCTTTCGGAAAAGTGGGCGCGCATGCGACCTCTTACGTCATCCACTTCGTCCAATCACAACTGAGCCCGCGAAGCTACTTCGCCTTATCGCAATGGGGGACACACAGCTGACTCTGCTAATGGGAGCGGTTGCGACAGGATCTGTGCGAGCAGACCTTCCGACACCCCTCTCCACTCACTTCCCTTTCCATAAAAGCAGTCAAGAACGGGAGGTGGATGACGTAATAAGTCTCAAAGCAGCTTCTTCGTTGGGCGTCAACTTTTGCATATTTTAATTTTTGATTAATGAGTTTTGGTTTTAAAATTCATGAAATTCATTCATTCTGGTTAGAAGATAAGAAGATGATTTTTTCACTAAAATTCCTTTTTCTTTTCCATCTAACGATTTCGTGTAGAAATTGCTATTTCGGTTCCAAGTAAATGCCCTCATCAAAACATCCTGATTGCAATGCATTTTCATTTCTATCGTTGAACTCAGAAATATATTACTCACTCTCTCCTCTAGACCCAATTGATTCTCATCTATACATTTCTTCCACCTATTCTTCAGCTTTTTGTTTGTAAATTTGTTTATCCATTTATGCAGGTAAAGATATAGGAGGATTGTTCTATTGTGATCAAAGATCTATTTCCTTTGTTGGGGTGTAGATTGAAATCGCTTTTAGAAAGTTATCAGTCTTAGCTAATTATTCAGAAATCATTCTGAGAAATCTGAAAAAAAACTCTCCGACTTCCGTTTCTTCGCCGCGATTGTTAGAATTCTAGTTTCTGTTTTCCTTCTTGGTAGGATAATTTCCTTTCTGATCGTACGTTTATGGGTAGTTTGTTATTTGTTCAATAAAAATTCAATGAATATACAGCAAGGGACCGCTTAGGCCTTGATCAAAACGACCCGAAAAGTGTTAGTGAAACTAAAATAGGAGCGGAGCGGAACGGAGAGTATAAGTCCAAGTGGTTCTGCCCTATGCAATTACCTAAGATTAAATGCGCTGTATCTTTATCAATTATTTATTACTGACATTTCTTAGATTTGAACACAATTTAGTAAGATATGGATAAATACAATGGCGGATGATATGATCGGATTAATGCACTAGTAACGAAGCTTGTCACCATATTGTCTCTTTTATTTCGAGAAAATAACGTACATGTTGGCTTATTGTGGCGATAGTAACTATTTACTGCATTCACTGGATTATTCGTTGGAAACGGCCAGCTTAGCCAACAGTACTTAGATGGTGTTGGCTTAGCTCATTTAAATATTTGAATGTTACTATATTTTCCTCGTTATGTTCCGCTTGCGGGACTTTTCTAGCCCAATTGTGATGACTGATCATAGCGAGACATAGTAAAGGGTTTTCCTTTCATTACTGTGTATATGTTATTGAGCAGGGGTGTTCAAGGCCTTCAAGACAGTGGTCCATAGTATTGTATTAGGCTGTTCTTTTGAACAAATTTATTTGATTTCAGTGTAAACACAGTTTGAGAAATAAAAGCATTAATTTTATAAATACATAATGGAAAATAGAGAAAGGGGCTCATTGAACTACTATGCATATCGTTTTGTATCAAAGGTAAATTAAGTACCTACGTTGATTTTTATCTCTGTACTGCGCGTTGGACACATTAGCTATATAACGAGTCAAGATGATCTTTTAGCCTTCACTGATGACAGGAGGGCAAAATAATTACTCTTGACTGATCGTATATATTCATTAAATTTATATGAGAATTCATTTTGAGAAAAAAGTCATAGCATATGAAAAAGTAATTTTGGCAGTATTGAGGGAAAGGGATGAGATCATGGGAAATTATTCACATATATTTTAACACAGTTAATAAAAATGTGAGCCATAAACAGACTTAGTATGAAGTTTTGACGGAGGGTAAAAAGGAATTTGGGGTAAAATGGATGCCACACCACCCCAAAATATCACGGTTTCTGTATTCTGCTTTCCAGCCTTAGGCTGTCTAATATGCATTTCTTTCAGCTTGGTTTCCAGAGGAGAAAATTGTTAGTTCACAGCATGGCAGGAGGTAATGGAATTAGGGAACAGGGATGTGGTCAGGGAGAAGGGAATGTTGAGGGGTTTTATGACGGGTGATGCAACGGCGTAATCCAAAAGGTGAATTAGGTAGCATTTCATTTTCAGTCTGCGGAAGGCTATCTTTGTAAACTGGAAGCGATGTTTTCAGTAGGTATACGAAGAAGGGAGTTCCTTTTGATGTCCTTTCCTGTGTCGCTCTTGCAGAGAAACCATGGAGCTCCTATGATTTTTCGTAAGGTTTACTTCTCACAGGATTGCAAACGGTTTAACCGTAGTTTCCTCAGGATTGACCACGCTATTCTAATGGATTGTTTAAATGCCCCTTGAGACCTAGGTCGATAAATATCGATCATCTTCCCCTTTGAGATCGCTCTTCGCAACAACAATAACAACCGCCATATATGTGATTAATTTGCTGTGCTCTCCATACGAGTTAAATTGGTGATTTAATTCAAACTGTGAACTAGGCGTGAAAACACCTAGTAATTGTTGGCTTTTGCTGCTCCGAATGGCTCTCGTACGCTATAGAGAGTATATAACACCGGAAGAAGGAAATTGGTTAAATCAGCGGCGTCGGAAGTGCCGCTTCCGCGCCCCCCCCCCCCCCCAGAATTTGCCTCGGGCCCTTGAGAAATGAGTCTTCATTAGTAAAAATAAAATTTCACTTGTTTCCAGCTTACCTTTTCCCTTCTGACGCATATTCTACCACCTTCATATGCACGTTTAGCGGAATTCTAGTCTCTACCCCCTCCTATCCGCAAAAAAAGCGGGCCCTTTTCATAGGAGCCGGGCCCTTTTCTTAAGAGCCGGACCCTTTTCAAGGTTGGTCACTCCCAGCGAAAATAGTTCCGACGCTCCTGGGTTAAATACTGATGGTGACAATTATAAAAAATATTTGGTTGTTGCGTGTACGATAGTTGGGAAAGTTACAAAAAAATAACTGATTTAAGTTAATATATGTAAAAAGTAAATAGTTAAAGTTAAAAGTTACTTTTCTGAAAAAGTAACTGATTAAAGTTAAAATTAAAAAAGTAATTTTTACGTTAAAAGTTACTTTTTCAGTTACTATGGCAAATTGGATGCTGTGCTAATTGAGGCCTTAATGGTTTTTTGTTTTGACAAACAACGCGAACACTGAAAATTGTCATTGTGGTTTATTCCATCCGTATCTATTTGTTTAAAAATATTTGAATTGGGGATTTGCGTTGTAATTCCATGTAGTGTCCAAAGTGCTGTTAGTCATGTTTCACTAGTTTATAATGAAAGCATTCGGCGATTTTTCTAAGGTGGAACTCCAATTCTAGGATTTTTAAGTTGTGAATGTAAGACTTTCTGATGGTGCGTCTGTTATTTGCCGCAAAATGTTGTTCTGAGCAGTAGAAAGTTCTTTACGGTTAGTTTTTCGTATCGATCCCCGCATTGCGATTTGAAGTGTTCCTTCACAATTGTAAAATTGCAGTGGGTACATCTGTGCCTGCGAATCTTTTCTCACGATACACTGGGAGCTGATGTATTGACGACGCAATGTCGCCATGTGGGCCTATTCATTGCATTCTTGCAAACTACCTTGCATTCTTACCGTTTTATTTTCCCATTGTCTGTTGGGCAACCTTTGCACCCAAATTGGGACAGGGTGGCATTCACCAAAAATTAACGAAAACAATTAACTGAAGTTAGTTTTGTATAATGCAGTTAATACATAATTTTAATGATTAAAAGTTAACTCTTTTGAAAAGTAACGATTAAATTAAATAGTCAACCATATTTTTAACGATTAATTTTAATATATAACCGTATATATATAGATATATAACCGTAGGGGCACTTGCATCGTTCACGATTATGGCTGCGAGATCTTTATCACGATTAACGGAGGTAGGTACAGGGTTTTTTCTTCTCAGGGCTTCACCATACAAGCTACCACACTTACGCACGAATATTATGTGTTCACCACTTTATAATAAAAAAACAACGCATACGTCTAATTTCTGCATTGATGAAGTATAATTAATCATGTAGCTACGATAACATTCGTTCATAACATAACGTTCGATACGATTGCTCTTAGGAGCAATCGCATCGAACATCTATTGACCCCGGCTTGAGACTACTATTCATTCTGGAATAGAAAAAAATGATCATAATGGGCAGTAATCAATAACTATGTGGTGATTATTGAGGCATCCAAGAGGAGAAACGATTGCACGTGAGAACGAAAATGGGAGGTAAACAAAACTGCATGCCTAACGTAATCTCAACGTCGGAAGCCGTGGGATTCCAATTCGTTCCGCTCTTTATCTCAGATAAAGGCCTCTTTCACTAATCAATCGCACGGGGTACTCCTATATGTGTGCCATCCAGTTAGGAAGTCGATACGAGATTGAAAAATCTAAGTCTGGTTGTGTGTGGGACGTGTGGCGATAATGTAGATGAGTATATATTTTTCGGTAGCTCAATGATTCCCTTCTAGTTGTTTCGAAGCCAGCCCTGATACCATCACTGTTATGGTACAATACTTAGTACAGCGCGTCGATATTGACCGTGTAATAACAGTTCGAAGGTTTTGGACAATATATTTAAAACGAAATGTGTATTTTTATTGAATTTTTTCCGTATGTTTCTAAATATGCAGGTCTATGTTGAAATATCAGGGCACACTGGTCCGCAATCAGTTTTCGTCAGAGCTCACGACGTTTTTGTTTGAACATTTCCTCCAATAAAGAGTTACCTACATTGTTTCCATACATGAATGTCAATATTACAATTTTGGTTTAGTGGTTGTATTTCCAGTAGAAAAATGGAGCGGGACATATTAGTGATAATAATTAGTGCATGATGACCCGCCGTCTAAGGCTTTATTTAGCCTATCACCATTTTTTCTTTGCATATATGTATGTACAATATATTAGAGAATTCTGGCACCTCTGCCTGCATTTACAGCAACAAAGCTCGGATTCACTTCATGTTTTATGTTCGACGATATACTTCAGAATTAAGTAGCAGAAGGAGAGAAAACATGCATGCTACTCAGTTGTTTTCAACTTTGCGGCAAATGGAAGTATACTCAAAAAACGTAATGCAAAATAGCGCTGAACGTATATTGATCTCGTAGTGCATACCGTTCACATTTTAGCATGGTAGGAGTCTTTTCGTCGTTCGCAGAACCCAGTCACCATATGTGTAGAAACAGAAGTCATGGAGTCTCCATTGCTCTTCAACGGCGGGGTAATATACTATTTTATTGCTCAGTTCTTAAGAATTCACATATAACCTATGTACATATTTACATACGTACCTATGTACATGTATTTCACATATAACATAATCTATGACCGAAGCGGGATTCGCTGTGAAAATACGCTCCGAGATAACGTCTTTCCCCTTACGAGACGTAATTGCGTTGTTTCTGTGGCACTTAATTTTGGATCTTGAATTTACCCAAATATCCTTTTCGCATTGCGCATCGTTCAATGGGGTCATTTGCCATATTTTTATTGCCGAATCTGATAGAGTTTGTAAAATAAAAATACCCGTATTTTTCCGTTTTTTTGATCCGTCAATTATTTCTCGAATTATAAGCGGCAAAAAACTGATGTTTTTAACCCTTTCGGAAAAGTGGGCGTGGTGCAATCTCTGACGTATATCGACTTCGTCCAATCACAACTGAGCCTACGAAGCTACTTCGCCTTATCGCACAGAGGGGGACTCAGCTGACTCTGCTGACCGGAGCAGTTGCGACAGGATCTGTGCGAGCAGACATTCCGAGAACCCCCCTCCACTCCTTTCCCTTCCCTTAAAAGCAGTCAAGGACGGGAGGAAAATGACATCAATGATATCAAAGCAGCTTATTTGGTGGGCGTCACCTTTTGCTTATTTTAAATTTGTATTTATGAGCGAATGGTTGTGGTCAGAAGATTAATTTTTTCACTAAAATTCATTTTTCGTTTCCATCTAACGATTTCGTGTACAAAGTTGCAATTTCGGTTCCGAGTAAACGCCCCAATTGTTGTAAGGTTTTTTAAAACCTCGAAAAAACATATATTACATATTAGACCGTGTAAGGCCTTCGAGACAATGATGGATAAAACTTTGATTGATTGAAGAATTCCGACTACTACTTACAATTTCTCTCGATTTCTAATCTTAAATAAACATTTTTTAAACTTTATGAGGGATGGTGTCCTCAGGATACTTTTCCATTTTGTGCCGCTCTCTGGTGAAATATATTTTGCTCCGTTCTTGCGACATCGCACCTTATCCAAGTCAATCGGAAAGGCGCACGATATCAGTTCGTACGAATCGCAGATGCTAAATGCAATCAACTGTTTATCGTCCTATTCCTTTTTCATATGTGAATGAGTCATTTATTCAGATGCCTGATTGTTCGAAAACAAACATTCTCTAGCTTTTGACCCTAAAAATATCTCAATAACTAACCACTGGAACCGTTACGCATTCTATAGCCGACGTTTTATAGGTTTTCGCACATCTTATACAGTATTTTTATTGACGGAAGAAGTTAATTGTCATTACTTCAACTGAATGTAAAGAATACAATATGGCAAATAGCCCAATGAAACATCCCTGTGCATACTTTAAAGAATCTATCTCATATCAATACACTAAAGTGAGCAATTATATATGTTATCGTAGCACTATGATTTCATCTTACCTTCATATTCTAGAAAAAGTTTTGTTTCTAAGCTTCATTGCTCTCTTTCAAAGCGGTAAATCACATATTTTACTCATAGGGATGTCTCTTGTTGTTTAAGGTGTAGGTTATTTTTCGGAGAGGTATAGAAATTTTGTGTTTATAATTCCCTACTCTTCATTGCGTCAGCATCCTGAGTCAACTCCTCATTCAGTACAAGGAGTTCAACGATCATCATCCTCCAAGTGTTATCATTCCGTGTCTTGCGGCAGTGTTTTAATTCCAACCGTGTGATTCATAAAGTTCCCAGCAGCCTCATTGAAAACAATTCATCATCGACTGTTCCATATCGTACGTTAGTGGACATTGAAGGGTAGTGAACATTGAACAGGTGAGTGATAGGCTTGTGGAAAGCTGGCACATCCATTTTATCATGTCCTAAGTTGACGAGTGGCCATTCAGAAGATCTATGCGGCGTTTATGACCAGCATTAAGAAATTACAGATAATTTAATAAAATAGCTATTGTAAAAGCTATGTTAGGTGGAGTTAAAATTGAGGAGGTTAAGGATTGCGAGCCGGAAACGAGAAATGAACGAAGTTTAGCTAGAGTAACGGATTAGTCACAACAAGCACTAGGTTTGAGCTTCACAGAAATGTGGGTACTAATGGAGAGTGCCGGGTGACATAGAAGGTTATCAATTAGATTCTATAGATATAAGGCCTATACTCACTAATAGCATTGGTCATCAACGAATTATGGTGAATTTATCCATACTGTTAATTAACGCTTCGTAAATTTTCCTCGGTCTTTATTGTTACCTGAACCAGTTACGGCTCATGGTGATGCGTAGAAACAGGTTGAAATATTTAGTGTTTCCTTCAAAATTGAGGAATAGCGTAAAATTCACACAGCTTTCCGAGTACCAGTGCGGACTCCAATCACAGGGTCAACACAATTTGCATTAGTTAACACAAAAACTGTAAGCTCGAAGTGGGGTGCTATAGAAGAACGATGGGCATGAAATGGATGTAGCAAGTAACTCTCAAAGATTTTCTAAGTCGAATAGGAGAAAATAGAATCCCGATGATACATTCCAAAAGAATACAGGCAATGTAATGGGCCATATCATAACACACGAAGGTCCAATGAATCAGTCGTCAAGGGTAAAGTAAGTAGGACGAAATGGTAAATCGTAAGACCTTTATGGAGCGAGTCGTGAAGGACGTAAAAGAGAAGAATTATGTCGGTATAAAGAGGCTAACTGATGGAATAGAGTGGAGAGCTGCGTCAAGTCAAATTAGTGTTAGAATTGATGAGTACAAAAATATCAAAAATAAGCGAGTAAACAGTAACCTTATAAAAAAGGTATTGCACCTTATAGGTTCATATTTGATAATTGGCAGCATTATACCCACATGCCTTTTCTCCGTTCCGTTACAAAGGTCGCTAGGATTCGAATGTTCTCCCGTTTTCTTAAACTATTCGAAAAAAAATTCTCGACACTGTAAACAACGACAGACGTTTCAAAAAGTGAAAAATATCAGTTTCTGACTCGCGAAATGACTGAGTGTGCGTAGAATCAAAACGTAGGATGATAAAAGAAGGATGTGAAGGAAGCGATATCCAGTGAAGGAGGATGCAGTGCAGAGAATGTAAAAATAAACTAAAGCGAAAGCCATATAGAGCAAAGGTTGGTTGTTGGATAGGGCAGTAGGCAGGTAGGCTGAGTAGGGCAGGGTTTCGATACAAATAACTTAAAGAGGAAGAAATAGATGCGCTGTCCTCGAAAGTTAAAAATGTTCCTTGGTACTTACGGAGGGAAATTAATCCTAGCTCTTCAGAGAGCAATTACTGCTGGAATCAACAGAGATTCAGTCAAGGAGGAGGAATTGTGTTGAGAAGCCATGAGATAAAGATAATGGGCCTCACAGAAAGCGCAGGTAATAATACCCTCAGGAGAATTTGGGTGAGCAGAGATATGGCGATGGCCAATATCGCCAATGCTCTACATCATTTACGCAGAGAAGAAATAGAGAAACTAGATGTAGGCATAACAGTGGGAGGATTGCCAATGCAGGCACACCGGTGACATAGTATTGGCTAGGCAGTCAAAGCAAGAAATAGAATAGAGAAAGTACGATTTACAGAAGATGATTAAGTCTTGAGGAAAAATGATTAAGTCTTGAGAATTGTTGTAGAGGAAAACATTTATTACTAGATATCATGAGGAGATCCGGTGGATGGAATAAGTAATTAGGGGTAATGGAAAGGTCAAGAGCAATCACAGGCAGGATACGCGAAGAAGAGCAAGGAAGAGAAAGGGCAGTTTAGATATGATGAAAAAAAGTAGGAAGTATGATCATCTGAAGATGGCAAGGAAAGAAATTTTGAGTTGACAGGGAAGGATGAGTTCATAAAATGCGAGGTGAATTAGAGATGACCAATCAAAAGCCACCATTTCGGGTAGAAAAATCATGTCAGGGCCCAATGTTGCAGTGACTGGCTGAATATTAAGACGCTGGCTGAACATTGGATATCTGAGGCTTCCATGCAACGAGCTACATTTAACTTGCGATAAATAATTTATTTTCACACTAAGTTGATACAAGAAAAAATAAAATTCTTTTTTAAGATGATGAGGGGCTAGCATCCGGATCCACATGCTTCTTGAACAAGTTTAATTCTTCTACCCTTCCGGTCGTAATCTTGTCTAATTTGCCATTTTTCGAAGACGACGTATCATGACAAATTAAAAAAATCCTTTAACCGGTAGATTTTTTTTTTTAAATTTCAAGCCGATGTGCTTGAATCCCACCCGCATACATATCCACTTTCCTTCACACCATATAATGAATATTTTTCCAGTTTTCCCCCGCAAAGGATACAACCATTCACTGCTGCACTTTCAATGGACTCCTATCGCAGCTGTTGAGCACAATACAATTCGAAAATATTTCCCTGTTACTCTATTCTATCTTGCCATTCTTACTGTGTCATGTCGTTTCGCCGTAGGTGTGGCTCTTCCATGCTGCTATGCAATGCGTTCAGTGATAAGCATTCTATTCTCATGGCATACCGCTCACATACGCATTGGGCAACATCTCATGACTTTTATAAGATTTTCTCTCTCGCTCTGAACGGCCAGTAAGTGCGTTGAAAATTGACAGAGCTAACAGGTCTTCTGGACCGAGAATCGAACCACGGACCTTTAGGTAGCCGGGACAATGCGTAGACCACCACTACTACTACCCGTGACTACTGATTCAAAAGCCACTACGGTCCATCAAAGATGACACTCGTCGAATTTTGCTTTAAAGAAGCTGCTTTCGACGAGGATAGATCCTATAAACTATCACTAAGGGCGATAAGATACCGCAGTAGAAAAGTTGTCGGCCAGATTGCAGAGAAAAATCTTACACTAGGGGCTCTTTCAAATCTTCCCAAATATTGTCAGGAATCCCTGGTCGAGTGGTTGTCTGCGCATTGGCATCAGCAAGGCACAGGTCCGTGGTACGTATCATGGTTCAGGAAACTTTTTTCCTCTAGCATTTTTCAAAGTTCTTGCTTGCCGTTCCAAGTGGCAAAGAAAAAAATAGTGGCTTATCATAGTGGCCATCAATAGTGGCTTCGCTATAGTTTTTAGGATCCATCCTCGAGGGCAGCGGCTTCTTTGAAGCCCACTTCTGCCTTATGAGTGCCGTCCTTGATGAACCATAATGCTGATTGAGATCTAGCTCCTATAGATCCTCTCACAATTACCTTTGGAATCAGGAATCCTGAATTGCATGGTGGTCTGCGCATTGGCCCGGCAAGCCAAAGGTCCATGCTTCGATATTCGGTCCTTAAATATACAGTTACCTTTTTCCTCTGGCAATTCTGAACGCTCTAATGATCAATATTTATGTAAAATATTAAATAACTTTTTTATTTGTGCGCTATTTACCAAGTTTATCGGAGTTGAATTATAAGGATCTCGTGGGAAACCTCAACCCCGTAAATTTATCTCATCCGAGCATTCTGACCAGAATTTCCCCAGAGAAAAAACTGTGTTTAAGCAAGCACCTTAGTGTTTGTATTTAACCTCATGCACAGTGGCGCTGTGCGCACGACTACGACTTGTTTGTCGCATGTTTTGTACGGAAGGTCGGCAACATCTCCTTAAAGCCTCTAGACATCCACAGAAGAGAAGGAAGCCTTAGTAGCTCAGAGGTAGTAGATCAAGAAGGCCAAAGCACCAAACCATAAATCAAGAGGCTTCTGCGTTCGAGTCCCGGTCAAGGTGGATTTTTTATCCGTGCAGATTCTTTCGAAGTTCAGTTCGAAATCCTTAAATTTTGAAGTACTTTTGAGCTATCATAATGCATTCATGTCCAAAGAGGTGTGGAAGGAGCTTTAGCAGGAGTAAAATTGGGTGACTAAATTTAATCCGTTAAGACTTAACGATCAGCAAGCATCAGCAAACCAGAAAGCAGCGGGATTGTAATCTCTTTGAGACGCTTTATAAGTCCAGTGCGATGGAATGGCGATGAAGACTAATCACTATAAATCTATAGTTATGAGCTTCTCTGAGGAAAAATATATCAAATTGCACATAAAATTAGAAGATCAACCGGTAGATCGGATGACAGTTTTGTTGCCTTAAGGGAAAAGTGTTAGTGATATTGGAAGAAACGATATTTTGGCTAAACCTGCATTTGCCAACTTCAGAGAACATCTGACGAGAACCTTGAGATAATACCTGAAGAATATAGGATAGGGATGAGAGTCGATGATTCGTGACGTTATGAGGCTCCGAGGCCTGGACTCGGGGGAGAGGTGGTGGGAATATTTTAGGGGCTTTGGAGATGTGGGTAGAGAGGATATTGGGAAATACAAGATGAACAGAAAGAAGGGTGAGTGTCCATCGTGGTGGAGAAGGAAAGAAAGCTGTTGGCGTAAATCAGGTGGAGGTAGAGTTGGTGGATATAACGGTTAATGACGGACAATGCGGAAGAAGAGGAGAAGGTAACTTGGATAACATAAGGGAACTAGGAACTATGCAGAAATGAAGAAAGAAATAGTGTAGGGAAGGAGTCGTTCGGAAGGCGCACAGAGCAGAGTAGGGATCCATCAAAACCTACCCTAACCGTTAGAATAATAGTGACACTCGTATGAATACGAATTATACATATTATAATTCCTCAAATTCACCGCAATCGAAACCTCATAATATGAAGCACCGGGCGAGGAAGAGCTCCAAGCATAGGACTGCAGGTTGTAGATATAATTCATGCAAATTTGATTGCTATTTATTCGTAAATGGATATTCATGTCTCTTTTTCAATTAATCAGCCAAAACGTTTTTTCTCACAAAAATAAACAACAGCTCATACCGCAAATCACAACATCTGCGTTCATAATCACCATTAGTCATTTATCGATGAGGCGGCTGAGTATCAGCCATGAAGGATTGCTGCGTGATGATGAATCGGCATTTTTGATCACCGCCTAGTTTCATTCTACTTACAAATGACAGCAGGTACTATCACTGTTGCCATTAATATTTTCCTCGGCCATTGCCTCTTCGACATGTTTTGTACCAAGATTAATGTGAATTAGCAATGGTATCAATGGTTTAGTTCTAATTTTAATAGGTATCCGTTTCCAATGACTCTATCACCTGCCAGATCTTTTCCACTTGTCAGAAGTGGCATAAAACCTCGACAGTCAAACTTATACTTTTGAGCTGAGAAAACTTATACATCTCATTATCTCCCTATGTACCATACATAACTCAAGTGGTCACGGATGTAAACGACAAGACTTACGTAAATATGAACAGGTTAGCCGCTAGAAGAATTAAGTGGAGAACTGCGTCGTAGTACCTGTCTTGGGTTTAATGACAGGTGTGATAATAGTGATACCATAGCCTAATTTTTTCGATTTTTTCTTAATCAATGTACATTGACGGATACCCCTACAAGTCGTCTAAAAGGTGTATGGCAAGGGGGTGAATGATCACCGTACTCGGTTACGTACATACAACTAAGAGGTACTAGTTATAAATACAACATTAGGTATATTATTTTCCTTAATAATTCCCCTCGACATTGTATTAGCGATGACTTCTACCACTGATTCAAGTGCTAATTTGAGAACCGCACGCAAATTTTCTCTGACTTATATTTGCGAATAAATATTTGTTAGTTTTAACTGGCTCGATTCTCTTCGTTAATGTTGGTCTCAAAAGAAGTTGAACGAGTCTTGGCACTACGTATGATGACGTGCTCAACTTTGCCAACCAAATTCCAACATTTGATACCTGAAAACAACACTAAAGCACATTTTCATGCAGAATCATAGAAGACTACTTCTCTCTTCTGAACTAAGACAATTTAATTTTCGCAGTTGTGCTGTGACGCATGCCATTAGCTCCTATCTACCGCAAAATATCTTTATCGAAGAAAGATTGAAAGACAAACTTAGTATAGATCGAAGTTAATAGCGTGGAATCGACCCGTACCACTCTTCCGCGGTCAAATGCTTAATTTCAGTCGCCTAAATTTTACACCGCAATAAATATGTTAATTGGGGGTTGTGTGGTGTTCCGAAAATTCAAGTGTAAATCGAGCGAAACAAGTTTTACTTACCTCGCGGCCTGCACGGATTTCCAATGTTGCTGTTAGTTACAGTGATTCTATGAGCGACCACCAACACGTCAAGAACGCGTATGCTGCAGTTTTCTCTCGTTTTCTTTTTCAACCATATGTAGGCATCTGATAAGGGAAGGCAGGCCTTATCTCACTATTGGTCAAGCTATATACAAAAAAAATGAGATTGTTTCCAGATATGACAGTCAGAGCTGATAGTAGCCAACTAAACGACCTTGACTTTAGGACTTAGAGAATTTCTTAGGGATTCAAAAGTATAACTCAAAACAATACAATACTAAACTCTACTCCTGAATGTTTGTTTAGTAAGTGTAAAATTTATGAAGCAAGTTAAAGATAATATTCACGACAAAGTGGCAATTCAGCATCTGCCTAGACCTAGGAGAAGAGAGAAAAATATTCGAAGAATAACTACCAAAAATGAAGATATAACAATTTTATAGAGCTCCCGATTATAGCGTCGGATACAATTGATACAAAACGAATGCATGTAGACGGTTGAACATTCTCATTTGAAGGGAATAATTAAATTTTAGCCAGAAAATCTTGGAAAATGCAACCAAATATCAAAACGTATAATTAAGGAAGTAAGAGAATGACTGCCGCCTGTAAATTGCTAATTTCAGCAGTCGCGTGTGTGCTCTTCTCTTACGTGGAGTTTCCTCATATTTGCAATGCGGAATAATGTAGCCATCTTAGTAGGTACCTACGTAGCCAACCTTCATAACTTTACGAGGCCCGTCCAGGATCCTCAATCTTGGCTGAAACACCACATACCATTTTAAAGACAGATTTTTCTCCTATTTAGTTAGCACTACTCCGACGGGGGTGAGGGTATTTGATGTATACAGGACATGTCGCAAATCCATGTATGCACGTAATGATAGTTCTGTCGGTCAAGGATCATGGGGAAATTGGGTGGGGGACAAGGGTCGCAAATGGTGAGATAGGCAATTGCGGAGTTGAGACGGGGGAGGAAATGGCTGTTTCGTTACGAAAATCGGGAAACTCGGGTTAATAGCTGAAGTAAACTTGCCGGGGAAATGGTTAGGTAAGTAGAGCAGGGGATCAAAGGGACGATGGAAAAAGAACAAGTATGCCGAGCGGGAGGTAGAAAGGTTACTAACACACTACCCAAACAGCCGCAACACCGGAAGAACTGCACAAAAATGTTTCAAGAGCGAATGAGCGGTTAAAGAATCCACATTGGGGGCAAAGAGAGTGAAAGAGCGAGAGTGAGGCATGACTCTCAAATGGCAATTCAAATAACGGTTGGAATTTCGACAGCAGGGGGAAGGGAGGTAGTCTGTACCTTTTAGTTCGGTGAGGTCGTGAGAAGGAAAGGACACGGGAAGAAGGGTAGTCATGCCTTTCTAGAGGAAGAAGACAGAAGAAGGCAAAGGTGATGAATAGCAAAAGTTGAGCGTTATACAGCCTTTTTTATCGTCTACCTAAATACGTTCTGACTATACGTAACATAAACCAGAAGTATTGAGCTAACCAACGAAAAGTTGCCTAATAAAGTGACCATTCTAATCCTGACTGTTCCCTCGCGTATTCATGCATCTACTGTCGGGGAAATAGCATAGAGTATACTTGAGTTTGGATGTGAATAAACATTTTAGCTATATCAATATTTAGTTTATTTTGTTCTGCGATTAATTGTGCAAAGAATAAAAACATTCTCCTTATAACGTTATCGCAGGTTGAACAAAAAAGTCGTTTCGCCGGTATTTTTTAAATGTTTATTTCAGTACACAATGTAGGTATCCTTGTTAATTGAATCCAAGACCATTCGAGATATTATATGTATATTTTTGTATTTTAATGCTCATTTACAAAATGTGTTCATCATTATTATTGAGCAATAAAGTCATTTATTGCAACCCTGTGTCCTCATTTGTGATCCCTGGTTATAAAATAATTACGAGCTGCTGTCCCTGGGGCGCGATCTGAATCGCTTCGGACGCGTAATGAAACGCTTTTGCAGCGCGGCGGGGGTGTTGCTACAGCGCTGTGGAAGCACTTCAATAGCGCTGCTGACATGGGAATATTGGAAATTTGACGGTGTCAGGCATGCTGCAGCAGCGCGTCCGCAGCTACTGCAGAGCTGCGACTTTGCGCTTCTGCCGCGCGTCAGCAACATTTTGTGTTTATAGGGTTGGCAATCACACACAATGAAACTAACGTAAACAAGGGAAAATAATGCTTAAAAACCATAAATGGGTCATTCCACCTCAATTCAACAAACGTTTGTCCCTTAGGGTCTCAGATTTTGATCAAAATTGGTTTATGGGAACAAAATCAACTCAAACTGGATACCCTCAAACAGTTTTGTGAAAAAAAATTTTTTGAGTGAATTATGCATGTTTTAATTTTTTCGTATTTTTAGCAAAAATCCGAGACTTAAATCATATTATCACTTATATCTTCGCTTGTACTTGTCATACATCAATCATTAATAGCTTTTTTTAAAGCTAAATATTTATTGAATGTAAATATATCAGGAAAAAATTATTTTCTTCTAAAATCTTTTGTTGTTAATCACTAATGTTTAAAAAAATTGTTAATAAACTTTTCTCAAATACTCCATCTCAGAATCGGCCGAAACTTTTTTTCCGTAATCTAAACATACCAAGGTAACTATTCCAAAAATAAAATTTAGTGGCAATCCATAAATGCGTTTTTTATAAATATTTAAACATTTACAATTTTCCCTCGCGCGGCCCGTCGGCTCCCCCATTTGGAATACATGCAGCAGACACGCGATGCAAGCCTAAAAATTTCCTAATTGCTCAAAGTGTGGCTATGTGAGATAAAAATATATTATAAACCATAAATGTTAACAACAATTGTTATTTGTTATGTTAAATGGATGTTTGCAGAGAAATTTACCATTGAGCCCCATTTAAGTTTCGAGGCTGATTAACTTTTATTTGAGCTAAAAATCTGTGACAATTAATATGAAAATCATAGCCACACTTTGAGCAATTAGGAAATTTTTAGGCTTGCATCGCGTGTCTGCTGCATGTATTCCAAATGGGGGAGCCGACGGGCCGCGCGAGGGAAAATTGTAAATGTTTAAATATTTATAAAAAACGCATTTATGGATTGCCACTAAATTTTATTTTTGGAATAGTTAGCTGGGTATGTTTAGATTACGGAAAAAAAGTTTCGACCGATTCTGAGATGGAGTATTTGAGAAAAGTTTATTAACAATTTTTTAAACATTAGTGATTAACAACAAAAGATTTTAGAAGAAAATAATTTTTTCCTGATATATTTACATAGGAAATATGCCTCCATCTGAATGTTAGCATGTTAGGACTTGTGAGAAGTTGACTTCTCACCTGAGAATATTATCACCCTGATCAGGGAAAAATTAGTCTCGATTTTCACTTTTACGGAATATCTTCCAGAAATTCACATGCAACGAATGGGATGTGGTTGCTGCATTTCAGGATTCTGGTGCTCACTATTGGTGTGGGTCCAAAAGAGAAGAAAAAATCACAGCATTACCATTTTTAGATCCGTTAATTGGATTACGTGAGTGAGTCATCATTGCAAATTGCCTGCCAGCTACAATGGAATGCATAAAATAACTTAAAAGAGTGAACAAAGTAAATTGGTTGAAAGTTAATATTACCTAGCACAATTTACTTGAATATTATCCAATGGTAAAAATCCGAGGTCTGGGGTCGAGGGGCATTCAAACATGCTGACTGTTTTACTTACGAAAAATAGACCAATGAGCACTCAACAAATATTTTTACTCAATGGATGCGATGTATTGGGATTTGCCGTGATTAATGTTAACCTACAAAAATGTCTACACATTATGAAAACACGCCTACTCAATGATAGCATCTCTCTCGACGATTTGTGATGTTTGGGGCAGAGTTATGTCACCAATAGCGATAGCAATAAAAAGTCGTACAAATATATCCCTCTGGTTCAAGCTAGTGGTCACTCCCGATGATATATCTCCCAGTGCAAAGAACACTGTGGAGGGCTGGAATTCACGAATTCCGACAACGTTGCAGACCCCTAGAACGAGTGCGTAAGTCACTCCAATTAGCCCACCAGAAAACCGCCGACAACTGTGTGTTGTCGAGAGGTCTGTTAGATGACACTACAGCTGATCAAAGAAAACATATTATTCACAATGTATGGTTCACACCATATTCAACTCCTACTCGATCAATCAAATCACATCGCCTGAAGTGAGAGATACTTCGTGTGAAGACGATAATGAGATGAGAGGCTAAAATAAACGCATAGCCCATAAGTTTATCCTCAAACTGCAAAATTTTCTGACTCATAGATGTCAAAAAATTATTGAGCATTATCCCTGTGAGCCTAATATCACACCATGGATTTCATAAAAATCCAAGGTTGCTTACTGAAATTCCAGTCTAATTCCAGGTTTACGATGCCCAAAACAAATACATATTTTTCCCAGTTTTTAAAGATTGGTGTACTCCCTGGAAATGCCCTGTCTGTAGACAACTGCATATTCAAACACCCTCTAAAATGAGGAAAATTTTTAATATGGGGCTGGTATGGTTGGCTTTTGAGATATGTAGAAGAATGTGGGTTGGAGGATCTTTAAAATATGGTTCTGGAGTAGTATGGCTGAGATAGTAGAGGGGGCGAATTCAGAATTTCTAAATATGGTGGGAGAGGGGAGGTAAATTTGGTATAAATTCAAAGGAGGCAAAAAAAGTAAATGAAGGAAGTACCAATAGGTAATGGACTCCTGAATATTTTACTTTTTAAGGTTTAAGTTAAAAAAATACTCACTAGAATTATTCCTTGCATCCAAGGTATGCCATCCTCTCTCCTTTAACTACTGTTTACCCTATTCCCCATTACAATTAGCTATTACCTTCCTAGTACTTTCCCACCAAATTACTCACATAGTTCCCTTATTTCATCAACTTCTTTCTGCACCACTCAGATTTTGTGACTGAACAATAACAGGGTTTGATAATGCTGCTTTTCTGTCTTTTGCCAATATTTTCATGCTTACATACTATGCATTTCCTGCCCTTCTCCCTAGTTTTGAATTTAGAGTTATGGTTATCCCTCAGTGACTGTCTACCCCTTTACTCTATACCACTCCCTAACTATCACTTCACAATTTCAAATTCTTCTTCCACATTACTCCACTCAATTTCAACACTTATAATGCCCCTTTCCATTTCCCAATTTAAATTTTCAATCTTCCCTATCTCCAGCATCAACCTAATTTTCCAAGATTCTATTTCTAACACTTGTTGTCCTTTCATCATGGTCATCTCCTTATCTCTATTGCAGTCAGTTTCATGTTGGGATTTTGTGTCATGATGACCACCAGTGATACCCCTGCTGTTAGGCATTACACTTTCCTAATTAAAGTGAGCTTATAATTTGGCTTAAGTGAAAATGTCCTAAGACTGGAATATCAAAATGCCAATTAAAGTAGGGAAAAATAATATCTCCGAAATCAGTTTTTCGATTGACTGGGCAATCATCAACGGGAAGAGAACCAGGCTGGCAGGTTGGAACCTGTCGAGGGCCAGGCAGAGAGTGAGGATGGTATGCGATTCTCATTTGTCAGTTGGTGCTTCCATCCTCACTTTCCGCCAGGCCCTCGACAGATGACATATTTGCCTGGGTTGAAAACATTGACAGGCATTTCATTTGAAGGAAGAGTGAGCTTAAAGATACATATGAAGATGAACTTAAATCAGTCTCAAATTCATTATCTGAGCCTTTACCTTATATTTTTGTATAATATAACAACAACCCTTCATTAATTTTTACATTTTTTTTGTATTTGAATAATGTGTTTTCATTACACATCATAAGGCATCACTTTGCATTAAAAATATGATTTCATACAGAGTTTAATTCCGATACAGATATTTAGGCCTGGTTTTATAATGCTTGGTCACCAGCAGTTTGAGTGTATTCCAATACTATGGTAACCAACAGCTTATGCTTATGAGCCCACATGAAAGTGGGAAAGTTCTTGTGACTATGAAATAACATATCCGTGACATTTATCATGCCACAAAAATATTTAACCAGACTTTATAAAACCAGGCCTGAATGTATCTCCTGAAAGCATACCACATTTCATCAATGGACTATCCTTGAACTTAAAGGTTTATTTGTAGAAAAATATCACTTGGGGAAGGAGAGTAGTGACATATCATTGCCAGCAGTAACCCACTATAATGAATTATAACTTTTCTGAATATGTTATTAGCCTTTTTTTCCTTTCCCTTATGGTGCAGATTACAGAAATATTTCTTGCACCTGAACCTACCTGAAAGGTTATGAAAAATTAGTTCAGAACAGTTCAAATATGAAAAGCTGTACAATCTTTCATATCATCATATCGATTCATGTCAGTTATATCTTGCAGTCAAAGCAAGTAGGTACTTACACAATGTCAGGGTGTACACATTTTTGGAAGACATAATTTCCCATGGTGTAACATCAATTCATAATGGAAAAATGGCTATTTCTCATTACAATCTACAGCTTGTTTTAGATCAGCAACAGCTACATCTATGTCTTCCTTACTAGTTTCTCTTCCCACACTCAGCCTGATTGCACATTTGGCTATTTCCAGTGGCACTCCAGAAGCTATCAAAATTGCTAAAAAGATATTTTAAAAATGTAAAGCACTGAATCAAATGTAAAACGTGCAAAATAAATTACATTAGCATGAAATCATAGTCTTTTTTCCTTCTACTATCCAAATATCTAAACTTTTTTCATTGTCCACCATTTCATTCCCAGTTATACTGATATACAATTTTCAAGTCAATTACCCATTCTTTAGAAGAAAAATCCTGTGTCACACAAAATTAATTATTGCATAGGTGATGAAAATTATCAGAATATTTTGAAGCTGTATTCTATGATGAGATAATTTATTTCTGATGTGAGTATGATTTATTGTAGAATTTGATATTCAAAATATAAAACCCACAATGTACATATACTAACAAAACATTATACTATTTGACAATGCTGCATGTCTGGTGTTTGCTCACCACTTGCTACACATTCTTGCAGTGGCTTGCATGCAGTTACATAGATGCGCATTATCTTACAATGGTACCGTACGACAACATTTTAATCAAATTATGAGGAAATACTTACATGAAGGTTTATTCTGGGAGTGACAGGCAGCACCAATACTTGCAACAACTCTTTGGCATTTTGCTAAGATTTCACTTCCTGTCAAACCAGTTCCAATTATAGATATATTACAAGTATTTGGGAGGATTTCATTTTCTTCACTGTGGCAATTGAACACCACATTGCAACCAAATGTTTCCTGTGAACAAGTAAGTAAACAATTGTTAGAAAAAATCAAATAATGACAAGTATGCAATAAAGTAAACTTGAGAAACTTTCAATGAGGATAAAGGTCTGACATCGTAAGTTGAATTACTAAAATTAAAGTCCTTAGATCATGATGAAAACAACTGGAACTGGAATTTTATAATTGGCTTATTCTACTTTCTCATTACACCAATTTAGTTCAATGTTTATTTAATGAGCTATGTCAAAATTAACGGAAATAATTAACATACAAAAATGATAGGTAAATCTGATGTAGATTGGTATAAACTATCAGAGGCAGATGAAGCAAAAACTTTGTTTGAAGAATACCAGAAAAATCAATTTAATTCTATAATTAAGGTTTGAACAGAATATCAGAAAAGAAATTCATTCATCAATGACCAGAGACAGCAAACAAGAAGATAAGACAAGGCTTTAACCTGTAATGAAGCATCATCTACAAATATGTATGATATATAACTTGTACCCAGAACCCAAAGAACCCTTTTTGTGACCAAATATCTGTTCAGAAGCCATTTTCAATATTAACTCAACTAAATACAGGCATTCATTTATGGACACTACTCATATAGTTGCAGACAGAGATTACTGACCTTTAGCTGAAGCATCAAATACTGCTTAATGCTATGGAAATGCTTCATATATCTATCCAAGTTTTCTGTAACAAGTTCAGCAGCTTTTCCGAGTCCAGCAATCATTGCAGTATTCTCCGTTCCTGGTCTAAATCCTCTTTCTTGGCCTCCGCCAAAGATCATTGGATACAAAGGTGTGGCCACACCAATGTCATGAGCATAAATGCACCCAATTCTAGGACCATAAAACTGAAAAAGAAAGCTTTGCTATGTTTACCTAAAAATGCACAAATTAGTCAAAACTATTTAGATGAATTTTAGAGCTTTTGATTCAGCACAAAGTCAATGCAGATAACACTGTCATCATAGTTTCATTTTAGTCCCACTGAAATTACGAATGCAAAAGTTCGTTCAGCATGTATGTAATTTAAGATCAATTATATAAGCATGATGAAAAAAAACACAAGCAATGAAAAATTCCAGTAAAGTTTATCGGGTGCTACCCATTCCAAAGCAACGTCATCATCATGTCCTCAGACCAGATCATTAGACCTTATGATGACATCTTTGGGCTGAAACTGGCAGCTTCAATCGAAATTTTGGATGAAATTTCGATTGAAGCTGCCTTTTGAAATTTGAAATTTTGCTGAATGAAAACACACAAGTGTGTTTTCATTCAGCAAAAATATTTCTCATGGTCTAATCCTATATTTGAGGAAAGTAAGGTCTTGGACTTCATAACTATGTACATATTATCAAATTTAATTTTGAAATTTGCGTGATCTACTTTTATGTTATTCTACATTTATGGATAAATGTTGTCAAAAAGGTATAAATTTTGTTTTACCAACAATATGATTGATCTATGAATTAGTTTGTAATACAAATACACAATTGGTATAAGATTCAAAAAAATATTAATCCACTAATTTACACGAGAATCAATTGGAAAAGCCAATGTTTTTGCACATGTAGTGATGGAGGGCCAGTTAAAAGTAGCAGTAAATGATTCTTATTAGAGACATATTAGCATGAGACAAGTCTTCCTATTTAGGCTTCAGTCCTGGCATAGTTTAGAGGTAGTAATGAAATGCTATTTCCAACCATAAAGTCATACATTCTTTATGCCTTCCTCTATTTTAATGCATAACTTTATTGATGAGGTCAACATATTGCATATAAGGACATGTAATTGTCCTTATATGCGTGCATTGTCACCACTTTATCCCAGAAATGAATAAAATTTTCCTGATCACTATAAACAGTATATTGATGCCACAGGTTATATTTTCTTTATGGTAAAGTGATATTTCATTAATTCTATTACAATTTGTGATGCTTAAGGCTCAGCAGCAGATTCTCCAACAATCATATTTCACAGTGATCAAAGAGGAGGTTCCATACTGAAGACCTGTTAAATCCACATCCATGATTAAAAATTCAGAAAGATGAGTTTTTATATTTACAGCCACTATCCCACACAATTGCACAAATGCCCATTGCAAGTTTACATGGGCATGTGAACAGGTTGGGTAGTACTCCCTTGTTGTTCCACTGTTTGAGTTAGATTACTCAGTGTCACTGTACCTCACAAGCCATAGGAAGATGTAAGTATTGCAATATGACTGGAAACCCCATTGGTAAATGTACTCCTTTCCATGGACTTTAGGTGAATGTGAGTATCTCTAAGCTTTGCAAGTCAGGAAGTGTTTTCCTGTGTGTGGGATCCAAGGGAGTTTACCAGAGTTCAAACTTCCCCCGCCTCCCCTCATGCATGTATGCCATAAGGTCAAAGCCAGGCGTAAGGCTCTAATTAAACTTTTGGAGAATTGTTCTCATAACTAAGAATAATTAACTAACAGAGCCTCCACTTTTCCTTCTCCAACTAAGAAACTACAAATTTCAATAGCTCGTTCACTCTATTGAATCATGCTCAATGATTTCAGGCTACTTTCATCCATATAATATCGCAGCATTTTCAAAACTCCAACAACCAATTTCCATATTTTAAAACTATGCCAAATTCATGATTACAAAAGAAAATAATTTTCCAATGACTAATTAATTTGTTTAGATACTTATTTTGAGATTAAACATGCGAAATTGGGAAATATCAATCAATGTTTGTATCACAGTTATTTATTCAATACCAAGACAATAATAACTAACCTTGTGCCCCACAATGGTCATGTAGTCTACCTTTGTTTCTGTAACATCAACAGGAATTTTTCCAATGCATTGAGCAGCATCGGTGTGAAACAAAATCTTGAACAGGTTCTTCTTCACACGCTCTTGGTTTATTTTTTCAATCGATCTGTAACAATTACATTAAGTCTCAATATTTATATAATGGATCAAATAGCTGAATACTAAGCGTAAAAAAATAACAAGCACAGACAGACACCTGCATCAAGAGAGGTACTAATTGGTAATATTTCATCCAATCAGCTTCTGAGTTGATGAATCTATGTTATATGAAACTTCTAAATATTGAATATCAATTAAAACTGTGTGGTCTCATGTGTGTATCTTTCTCTATTTCCTCAATCTAAACATCTCTGAAAGTTTTGTGACTCCACATTCTTTGCAGACGATGAATTGAATTCATATCATGGCAAATACAATTTGCAGTAACTAGGTTTGGAATGAATAGCTTAAAGTGCACAAATACGTACATACATATTTGTATTTTTCATAATTTATAGAGGCATCTAAGTATGAAGATATATTGAACAGTTTTAAATATTATTATTTTTCTGAAACTGTGATAACCCTTAAAGATGTAAAGATGATTCTTTTTAATCTCCATAAACACTAACACGCAGTCTTATACTCTTAAGCCAGGATTAAAATAATGAATACACAGTAGAATTAATTTTCTGTTGCCTTTATTAGAAGAGTCACGAGAGATTGAAAAGTAGCCTGATCCAAGGTTTTCATGCAAAACCTCTGCAGAATAAGGAGCAAGTACATTTTGCACATGGCAACAGCTGGAGTTCTTCCACGTGACATTTTTTGCTGATTCCAAATCATAAAATTTTTAGCCACCTTCATTCAACCATTTATTGCTAATTAGAACAGTGAAGTCAATTTCCATGATTAATATATTTTACTTCAGTCAATATAAAGCCTTTTTGGCCCAGCACATGAACTTTGTGTCTAGGATATCAGTTATACCTATTGCTCTACTCAAAATGTTCTGATATCCTAATATTTAGGATGCTAGTGTCTTGGTTGTATTAAAACAAATATCAAAATATAACAAAGAGAATTATGACAGCACTAGTATTAAACTGAGTAACACAAATTGCACACCCATTTAACACTTCCCACTTTATGCCTGAGCAGTGCTAGTTATGCGCAATACTAACGAAGCCCAAGCGCTGCTCATTCCTACATTTTTGCAAGTTCTGGTAATTTTAAGGGCTTTTTCATTAGTCACTCATTTTCTATGCATGATGATGTTCCTTTTTTTTCAAGGGTTCCTTAATCACAGACAGCACATGACATGTAATACTTCCTTGAGATTTATTTTATCAGTTTACCATACTCTCAAGCTGGATGTAAGCAGTCCCAACTGGCTGAACTATTCAGCATCATCTGGCAATTTTATCCTTCCTACAGAACACTCTATTTATTTATTCATTTATTTATTTATAGAGTTTAACATTTACCCAAAAACATAATTACAGGGCAAACAAAAAGAAGAAAATAAAAAACACATTGGTATCAATTGAATTTTACAGGAATCTTGAAACATATCAAGAAACTATATCATTTATCAATTTACAAAAGAGACTTCTTTGTTGACATAAATCAATTTTATCACAGTACATGTGAAAAGATTGGCACATTCTATTTATGGTGAGTTTTCACAATAATTTGACTTTACCATGATATACTTAAATTTCCTTTTTAACCTTACATTGTTACTAGGCACTACAAAATCAATTTTGCTAATTAATTCACTATTTTCTCCAGTATTAAGTACATTATATAAGTAAGAGAGATCACATATGGTTCTTCTTTTTTGCAAATATTGAAAAATCAAACATTTTACCGAAGTTTCGTAGCTAACATAATGTTAATACATCAGATCAACATTATATTATGTATAGTATAGATAACGTAAAAAAGTTTTTTGTATCCTCTCCAATATTTGTACATATGTATATACTTTATACTGTACTCTACATCAACATCCCATCTGATGCTATGTATCCCAATATAGAAATTGAAGCCCTCTGCATTTCACTTATACGAAAGGGATTACTTAGAGAAGCAATGGCATCATAGTTTTGTGGCTACTCTCCAAAGAGCATTGATAATTTCTAGACAGAAATAATAATTGATTTAAGAATAAAGAAAACAACATTCATACAATGCTCACCTACCTCCCCAGATCAGCAATTGGCATGATGACTCCTGTTTCATTATTAGCAAACATAATGGTAATCAAGCAGGTACTTTGTTTAACTTGAGAGATGACATCCTCAAATTTAATGCACCCACTTGGAGAAGCAAAGACATATGAGACATCTGAAGAAAATAAATAATGAGGAGTAAAATGAATTGGGAATTTGAAAGAAAGAAAAAACTGATTTCATGCAATATTATTTACGAATGAAATCCATTCATTATTTCTAACCATTAAAGAAAAACACATTGGCTACCTCCCATATTATCAGCACAACTGAACACAGAAAAAATGTTCTCGTACTGATTTGAATCCTGTTTTCAAATTTTAATGACATTATCTTTCAACATCTTGTGTCTATTTTTCAAATTGAATGGAATATATATCAAATGAAGACCATTGAAGGTGACACAAATGTTAATGCTCAAGGTGCAGAAAAACAATAAGAGGTTAGCATATGAAATTACATCAGTATCAGGAATACTGTCACCTTAACCAGTCGGTCACTAGCTCAATTTTATTACAAACTCCTTATGGCAGGAAATCCAATACAAATTATTAAAACATATTTTCAAAGATTATGTTAGCCAAAGTTGTGAATCGTATGACATTGCAGCATCTGTTCACATTCTCATCTTTTGAGACCAATATTGCTACCAAATTATATTTTGAACATCAATGAGTGATATTGTTTCAGCTTATTGAAACATTAATGTTTCAGTTTATGACTCATTGATGTTCAATTGCTTGCCACCCCTAGTAAAAATATTGAGTGACCCATGCAGTAACTCTCCCAGTGAAATAAGAAAGTGACTTTCCCAGTGACCAAAGTTAAATGGAACAAAGCACAAAAAATCATCGAAGTTATACTTATAATTCATGGTAAATATTTTAAACATTCCTAATCTACTATTAAAAGTTTTTAAAAACTTTACCATGCATTGCATTCATAATGATCCAGCTAGTTCTTGAAAGGTACAGATAATACTGCACTGGGTGCCTAGTGACTAAATTTGATAGATGATGCAATTGACCAATTCCATTTCAACTCAGGCAGGTACCACCAATATTTGTCAGGTGACCCTCTCCAATTTTTTTGAAAAAAAATTATATTTGTTACTCCTACATGACAGAATAATCACATCACAAAAAGTTTTGGGAAAAATTTTTTGACCGATGTACAGCATTTTGAAAATCGGCAAAAAACGCCGCTAATTGTGAAAGGGGCGCAGAATGCAATTTTTCAAATCTCTATTGCTCTGAAACTATTTGGACTAGAACTTTCTACTTTTCTTTGTTTTGAAGCTCTTGAAGTGAATCTTGCTCCAAACACCTGAACAATGGTCAATTAATGTTTAAACACTGAACAAATAATTTGTTGTTCGATGGAAAATTTATATTTTTCTCGAAGTATGGAAATTTTTTTGTAACCAAAAAGGGATTTAATCAGCCAAACAATTGCACCATTCTGTAACCCTGTTTGATTTCTCTCCCCAATAATTTTACCTCTCACTTTTAATGCATACAGTTCCTGAAATTGACCAAAAGTATGCAAAATGCAAAAATGTTGCATTTTGTAGGAGCGATATCTCAAAAAACCCATCCTTAAAAATTCTGAAAGTTTGTTAAAATAATCTCCTGGTAGCACTCAAGAAGCTAGTTCAACCAGAAAACTGGATATTTGCCTTAAATAGTCACTGTGAATTTTTAACCCATTTATGCCTAGTGTTCCATTTTTGGAACACCTGACACGACTTTCTAATTTAATGACTACGACTCATTATACACCAATATGCCACGATTTTTCTTTCTGTACCTCTTTATAAAGATATATTGTATTACGAGGCGCAAAGAGTTATTCAGTTTTGCCAACCCATCGCTGCCAGTGTGTTGAGAAATATCGGTCTTTTTTTTCAAGGCAGTTTTTCTGAGACCATCTCAAATGTTATATTAATAATTATTTGCCATTACGCCCAAATGTTGTAAATTTTTCCCTGCATGTTCAGTAATAGTTAACTATAGTGCTTTAAGAAGAAAATTTTGAAACAATGTATTTTGTTTTAGTTATAAGCTTTTATTTAACAGTGTTCCATTTTTGGAACACTAGGCAAATCCACTACTATTATGCGTGCATTCAGGCGCACTGAAATATTCACTTTAATTTTAAATCAAGTAAGCAATTAGATGTTATGTGACTGAGGGAAACGATGCTATGACTTGGCTATAATCAGTTTCCATTTCAGTGAATGAATAAATACATCGATAACCAACTGATCACTTGTGAACAGAGAGATGAAAACATATGAAAGTCACCCTGTGCACTCTTCCATTCGGGACCAAGCCCCCTGGGCCATATTGACGTCATGAACACTTCTCAATGAGCGAAGTGCGGCTGCTTGTACCCAATATTCTTCTCCTTTTCTTTTTAGCAGAAAGTTTATTGTAAGTGTTCGGGCTACGCACTTGTCCTGCACAGAGCGGCACGCTGCCCCCCCCACTCCTGCCGTATCGGCGACTAGAGGGTTTTTCCCGGGTAATGCTTATTCCTTTCCCTCTCCGTGTCTAACAAAGGGACTTTAAGCCTTTTCTTTAAGGCATTGAAATCCTCGGCACCACTGTCGGCCAAGAGTGCAGTGACCCTTTCTCTTGGTCCTTGGGCCATAGCGTGGGTGACGGCAGGGGCGCTTGGGTTTTTACAGTAGTAGTATGTTGAGTGCGATCTCGTGAAGTGGAAGTGTCTTGAGTCCCGTCCGTTAGAAAGTGAAGGGTGACCGCGCCTTTAGCTAAAAGTACCAGGATGTCGAGATATTTGACAGTGCATGAAATAACTGATCTATTAGAGACAGAAGATTACATAGAAGTACGTGATATCGTCATTGAACCCCCTGATAACGCAACAGAACCTGTGTCTGACGAGGACTCCGGGGATGAAGATGGTGGAACAATTAATAATCTTCCCGGTTCATTGCTACGCGCTCCTGCTCATCTCATTCATGGTTCTTCTGACGAGAACTTTGACCATGCTGACCTTTTGCTGATACCGGATGGTGATACTACTGAAAATGACGGTGCATCGGCTTCTGCTTCGCCTCAACCTCTTCTTTCTCAAAGAAAAAAGGTAACCAAAGTTGTGCGTAAATGGAAGAAAGCCGATCTGACTGCCCAGCCAGTAGCAGGTAGAGTTTCAAAAAAACGAATCACGAAAATGAAAACCCCTACAGAATATTTAGAACTCTTTCTGGATATTGAAGTGATTGATATGATTGTCAAATATTCCAATTTATATGCTGCAAGTAAGGGCGTAAACCTTGAACTGACTGTTGGTGAGTGTCGGTGTTTTTTGGGAATAATTTTCCTGAGTGGTTACATCTCTGTTCCGAGACGGCGTATGTTTTGGGAGCAAAGACCAGATTCGCATAATTCTCTAGTTAGTGGTGCAATGAGACGTGACCGATTTGAAACAATATTTTCAAATTTACATGTTGCTGACAATTCTAACTTGAACCACATGGACAAGTTTTCCAAGCTGCGACCTCTCATAGAGCAACTGAATGACAGATGTATGAAATTTGTACCAAATGAAATATACTTCAGCTTTGATGAGGCCATGATTCCCTATTTCGGTCGTCACGGGTGCAAACAGTTCATTCGTGGTAAGCCTATTCGGTTTGGGTATAAATTCTGGTGTGGTGCAACGCGTCTAGGCTACATTTGCTGGTTTCAGCCTTATCAAGGAAAAAATCCGAACACTCAATACCAAGAATATGGTGTAGGTGCTTCAGTTGTTTTGCAATTTACTGAGGCACTCACAACGCAGCATCCTGGTAAATACCATTTTGTGTTCGACAACTTTTTCACAAGCATTGCACTCCTTGATAAACTTCATTCAATGGGCCATCAAGCAACAGGCACAGCGAGAAAAGATCGCATAGACAAACCTCCTTTACTATCTGATGCTACCCTAAAGAAAAAAGATAGGGGCACATTTGATTACCGAATTGATGGAAAAGGCAATATTGTTTGTAGATGGAATGATAACAGTGTTGTGACTGTTGCATCTTCTGGTGTCGGTGTCAATCCTTTGCAACAGGTCAGTCGTTATTCTCAAAAGCAGAAAAAAAGATACAAGTTACTCAGCCAAATTTAATCAAGGTCTATAATCAGTATATGGGAGGAGTGGACCGAGCTGATGAAAATATTGACAAGTATCGAGCATCAATCCGTGGAAAGAAATGGTACATGAGCCCTCTGTTATTCTGCTTTGAGCTGGCTTTACAAAATGCTTGGCAATTGCATAAAATAAACGATGTGAAGCCAATGGATCTTCTTGAATTTCGTCGCCGTGTGGCCTGTCACTATATAAGAGACATATGGTAATACTGCTGAGCCTGGTAGGAAAGGGAGACCGTCTATGAAGCGTAACCTTGACTCACATCATGACGGCATGAATCATACGATTATAAAGCAAGGAAAGCAAACTCGCTGTGTCCAATGTCACAAAAATACCACTTTTCAATGTAAAAAATGCAATGTATCCTTGCATGTTAAGTGTTCACCTGGATATCACTCCTAATAGTGAGTTAATAAATGTCTGAATCAAATGATTTGCTTGTTATCATTGAGTACGTCATGGTAGTGGATTTGCCTAGTGTTCCATTTTTGGAACACCTCGTAATTAATAATTGGCAAGAGATACATTGTTTTTTCTTTTGGATATTGTTTTCATACGTATTTTTATCTATAATATGTAAAAATCAGGGTAAAATTTGCATTTTTCAAACCTTCGGCATAAATGGGTTAAAAAATCTGTTTTTTTTTAAATTTTGATGCTCCAGAATCACCCTGTAAATCAGTCCACAGTCATACACTAACCGTAAATCTTATAAATACTTAAAACTATTGTTACAATCAGTGGAACATGTATTAACATGCTAATAATGAAATATTATTTCTCAATTTAGGCACTATTGACTTTGCCACTGATATTTAAAATGAGTAGTTTTTAGCAAAGTTTCAAGGTAAACAGATTTAATCTTTTGAGAATTTGTTTGACATTAATGAGAACTGTAAATTTTACTCAGCATCAATTTTCAAGGCCTAAAGTTTAAGCATTTCAGTCTACATAGTTACTTTTTTATCTTATTGAATTTGCTTAAGAAATAAGTATGTATTAAGATTCCTTTTCCAAACTTGGTTATTATTACAGTACACTGATGAACGAAGAAATATAATTTACCTACATTACTTCAGTGTCATGCCAGTATTTGATGTGCAAATCTTGGCCTGGATGTCCTTGTGTTTCCTGGTATTTGCGAATATGTAAAACTATTAAAGCCTACAGGAGTCAGGCCTACTCCTACAGAAGCACATTCCTGAAGGTTGCTGAACACTCAACTACTATCACTCCCCTCTAGCTGATGAATTGTACGTGCTGCACCCATGTATGCATGCATGACACTGTTGCACTTGGAAGTTCAGAATGTTTGTGACACACCCCCATACTATATTTTAACATGCATGCAGTTTAATCTGAAAATCTTACCTGATTATAAATGTATTTTTCATTTAAACTGATTTTAGTTTGACATTGAGTCTTTTCACCTCTTAAACTCTGAAATTCCAAGTGCAACAATATCATACATGCATACATGGGTGCCGCAAGATTTTCAGATTCTCAATTTTTTTCTGGAATCCTCATGGTTTCTTTGACAAAACTGAAAATTTTGATAGCAATTGAGTGAAACATACGAGAGATACCATTTTTTTTCCTCTGGAGGTACAAGTGCCCACCGACTCCTCAGGAATGGTAATACTACAGTTTCACCTACACATTAAGTGTTTGTAAAAATAAAATGAGTTGAGATAGAGAAGAAAAACTTTAAATTCTGTCATATCAGACTGAAAAGATGAATCATGTCAAGTTTCATCAAAATCTGAGTTGGCGGGTGTCAAAACATAATTTTTCGGGATGAATTGACATGGAATGACCCTGCGGCAATGTTACCACAAGGTTACACCTTGCAAATTCAACCTTACTACAATATTTCCATGTTTAAAAACAAGGTTGTCACAATATTACAGCAAGGTTAATCTACCATCTAGGATATCTTGAAGGTGTTTAAATCAATGTCAGCAATTCGACTGACAGAGATAAAGAAAATCATATACATAGCCTCAACTGAAAAATAAGAGCAGATCAAATCTAGTTATATTTTATATTGAAAGATCGGAAGAAAATAAAATAAATGGGAACCCGTATATCCCAGGTAGCAAGCCAGTTGGATTTCGATGGGATGAATCCAGCTGGACAAATTGCCTGTAATCAAGTTGGATTCCAGGTGGAATATGTAACTTAAATCCAGCTGCACTAGTCAAGTCTGTATATAGCTGCAGTATCCAGCTGAAATCTGGCATGTTGAGACAGCCAGGAATATTAGCTTGAAATCCAGCTGTATTCCAATTGAAATCCAACCTGTTATTCTTGAATCCTGCTGGAATCACGTAAAAAGCACAGCTGTAATCCAGTTGGATTCCACTGGATTAATCCAGCTGGATTTACGCTTGCACACTGGAGAATTTCAGTTGGATTCCAACTGGCCCTGCTATCATGGTAATTTTAGCGTCTTAAGACTTAAATTTAAGTAACAGAGTTACCTATATCTCCCCTAACTTTCAAATGCTTCAAAGGTAAAAGGATGGCATCGTGCTCCACCTCAGACGTTATTATATGGGGCTTATAAAAAGGTGCTCTCCCTTGAGTTTCAGTCCAAAGCCGATAACTTTCCACTGCGCTGAATATCACCATATTATTCGCCTGGAAAAAACTACAATATAATAAAGTATTATCACATAGTTAAGGTCAAATCAATTAATATTACCTCTGTTCCTCCGGATGTGAAGACGATATCATTTTCACGGCCGTGGATCATTAGGGCAAGTCTTCGCCTAGCTTTATCTATTGAAGACTTTGCCGCAATGCCAAATGAATGATTTGAACTTGGATTTCCCCATTCATCGCAAAGAGATGATGAAATAGTATTAGTAACACTTTCTTCAAGAGGAGTCGTAGAATTAAAATCTAAATACAGAGCCATCCCTAAAATTTGAAGGTATGAAGTCGAAGATGGTAATCAGTGACGGAAATGTCATTGCTAAAGAGCATTTGTTTCATTAGCACTAAATATAGACCATAGTTGATGACCTTAAAGGGTACCTGCATAGACTCAGAAGCTTTCACCCGAAATATATCTAATATAGATATAGCCTCAGTAATGTTAATGTGCTGTAAATAAATAATCTTTGATCACCACCTCCTCACGACCTCTTAAAAAGTTACACTACTTCCCTCTATCGGGTGATGGACCTTATGACATGCGCCTGTGGATGCGCGTAGAAAATGGGTCGATCATGGCAGCTTTGTGTATTTCGGCGGTTTTAGGTGTACAATAAAGTTAATTGTGCTGATTTAAAGTTGGAGTGCTTGTGTTTGACGTAAAATTTTATAGCGAATTAAGGCCGTTCAATAAGTGCATACCAATGCTGAAGCAATTGCAAATGGGCCTTCGCGCGTTCTTGTTACTGGCATCGAGAGTGTGGACTTGTGTTTGTTACGTACTGAAGAAGCAGGTTAGAGCCGTAAGTAGCCCACATTTGCCTGAATTTGCAATGTGAGCCACTTTATCCTTTTATTTTCCTCTTAATTCATATAAGTAGTCGGTGAGAGAATCGCATCGATCATTTAAACGTTAATTGAAAACGCTATTAATACTCCTTTCAGTTCACTTGTTACGCACGAATTTTACCTCATATTATCCGCAGTAATGTATCTGACAACTTGTAATATACCCTCTTGGCTGTTGAATTTATGTATCAAAGGGTCTTTTGTCCTTTATCTGCGATAAAAGCCCTATTAATCGTTCAGTGTCATAATGTTGTCATTTACTGCCGGTATTTTAACAGCCCCTTATCATCATACTTACGCGTTTACTTAATTTCTTATTGCTATTGTTCATCGCTCAAAATCTCGGCTGACGCGTTTGGTGTTCCTTATCAGATGCTTCTGTGACTACTTATGTTTTTAAATATAATGCGAATATGTTATGATGCATTATCCGGTAGTCTAGTATGTTATTTATTCCATTTTATTTCTTTGGTCATGACCTTGTTATAATTGCTTCTCCTTGGTAGCCGTGCTATCAGTATCTGTGGCAGTTTGCCATGTATCTATTCCTAGTAACTGGAGTTGGTGAAGACACTGGTTTTTGCATGCGTCTTTACTTAATCTATCAACGGCATTTTGAATTATTTTTAACATTAACAATCACCAAATTTATTTTTTGTTTCACATAAGCACCGGTGTAGACATCTCCCTGTGTAATTTTTCTTTATTTTTATTTGGCAAAAGTTTTCATTGAGTTTTGCGTTCGTAGCCTCACATTGGATTGTGCTCTAAAATATTCGCTTTGCTTCCAAGTATAGCATCTTTTGAGATGATCATAGAGCATTTTAGTTTTAGATATGTTTTCGCCGACAGACATCACGTGTTGATAACATTTTTTCGGGTATGGCATTTACCAGTGCAGTACGGTTAAATCTTTATTTTTACTTTCAGGTTGCTCAGCACCAACCTGTCAAATATGAGATATTTCCTCTCTCACCGTTGTCCAGACACAGGCTCAGTAAGTGTTTATTGTTTCTTTTTCTTGGATTATGTAAATAATTCTCTGTAAGAATGGTAATATTTGTCATTTTATGCTTGTGGGTTTAAGAATGTTTTATGCATGTTCTCTCTGTTAGGCCACTTACTTATTAATCAATTTCTCAGTTCACTTGCTTAGACACCGCTCACTGTTTAGTTTCCGTCCTCTCCTCCTATTGTATACAATTTGTAATGTTTCCGAGTTGGTATGTATTGTCTGAAATTGAAAATAAGAAAGTATAATAACAAATTTAATGCTTTATTACTGCAGATATGTTGTGAATTATCTTAATGTTGAATGTTATTCGGTGCCAACGGATTATTATTCTTCTTTTTGTGTACTTCTTTAAACATTGTATGTGTACTCAATGAAAGTAATTTTAATTTTGTCTTTACAGGTATAGTTAACAGAAAAGTCCTGGTCTTAGACTTGGATGAAACACTTATTCATTCACATCATGATGGAGTTGTTAGACAAACAGTTAAACCCAGCACTCCACCAGACTTTGTCCTCAAAGTGACGATAGACAGGCATCCTGTTAGATTTTTTGTACACAAAAGACCTCATGTAGATTTTTTCTTGGACATTGTAAGTAATATTTAGTAACATTATCTGTAATTGGCTGTCATTTTTTGCTAAGTAGGAACATAACTTGGCATCATGACAGTGATATGCATGCATCCAGGCAGTAAAGGCAGTATTTTTATGTAAAGTATTATTTTAATATATTGCATATCAGAACCTCCATTATTATTTTACTATAATTGTGTTAGTCAGCTATTTCCTTTCTTCTCTGTTAAAAAATTGTATATTGATAATGTAAAGAAATCCACTTTGTAAAATTCCACAGATTTATTAACACCGACCCAGGTTTCCTAACAATGCTCGCTCAAATGCCCCCGCTTCCCCACTCCCACCTTAGACCAAGCATACACTTCCCGCACGTTGACTCCCTCCCTCTCCCCTGCCACCTTCCACCCCCCCTCACTCAATTCTGTATATAAAGGGCTCTTGATGTACAATTGTCACCCTGATAATGACTGTGTAAGTCAAAACCTGAGTCTGTGTTAATAAATTGTGGAATTTTACAAAGTGAGTTTATTTACATTATTAATATGTGGTTCCATGAAGTCAAGCCTAGCAATTTGTTATAAATTGTATATTATTGAAATAATGTGATGGGTACTTATGATTTTATGTAGCAAAATTCGTTGCATTCGGCTTGCAGGCTGATACATACAGTATTTCACAGCATATATCTTCAAAGAAAATGATAAAACTAAGTTTTGAGGGCCCTCTTGTTCCTCAATTGTCCTGCTTTTTGTGTGATTTAATTTTTCACTCCCTCTTCTATACCAGAGTGGGAGGTCATTCATTAAGAGATAGGGCCTTAAGATTCTGCTTTTGCATATGTGGTACGTTGGAAATATACAACTACTCTGGATACAGTTTTATCTTTTTGTGTTGCTGTAGGAAATTATTGTTATTATGTTATTATTGTAATTTTATAAATTTCAATCTGTACTAATTTTATTTTGTATCAATGCTGTCGTTTAATATTTCATAGGTTTGATATATATGTTTTCCTTCAGCTGCTTTCCACTGCTTTTCAGAATTATTCACTTTTTAAGCTGTGATTTTTTTAAATAAAAGTTTGTGTGGTTCTGCCTAACTAATTTGTCATGTAACATTTTACTCAGTATTAGCAATTCCCTGAAACTAGTGGAAGTTTTGTTAGGTTTTTTTTGTAGTTGATTTCCTATCATTTTAATTTTTTTCCTTTGCTAGAATTATATCCTTGAATGCTTTTCCATTCAAATATTTGTGTAGCCCTAGATTTATATTCCAAGCACCTCGGGTAAATGCTAAAACACTGCCACTGCACTAGTGATGATGCAAGTGTAAACTTTAACCACATCATTTTCTAGTTATCCCTACCTTGCCCCTTATTTAGAGTGCAGTGTTCATATTATGATTGAAGTTAGTTTTTGGTGTGAATTGGTATCTGAAGGACCTTAATCCAGTCAACATTGATCATGTAATATTTATATTAAGGAAAAATACTGTCATTAGTAATTATGGGATATATGTATTTGTCCAGCCCTGCAATACAATCACTCTGATAGACTCCAATGGTATTATCAATATTAAATAAAAAAATCACTGTTACAATTTCTTTACAATGTAGTGATCTTTTTGTTTAACATGGATATGAATCATCTCTGCAAAGTGAATGCTGATATGCATTCATATACCAATGGTATTAATTTCTTCCACTTGTAATATTTTTGGGGGATGGAATTGGTGTGGTGGCTAGAGTACTGGCCTCCCATCCCAAGGACCCGGGTTCAGTTCCCTGCAGTGGCTGATTTTTCCATGGCAATCCGGTACCTACTTGAGTGCCTAGTGGAGGGCATTTCAGGTTCAGTACTCTGTCCGTTGGATGAGATGTTGAGCCTTGGTCCCCTTGGCACCTTTAATTATGAGTAGGCTAATGCCGATGCTGGGTTTCCTTCCACCCTTCCCCCGTTCCCTAAAAACTCATATCATTACCCAGTTGCCCGCCTATCTTAAATGGTGCAAATGACCTCAGCTGTCGGTTGCCTCCCCTGAATAACCAACCGTGTAATATTTTGTATCACTCCTAGTTCTGTGTGGAACAATAATTGTTTAGGTCTCCTAATTTCCTTCATGTTTCCTTGTCTAGCTTATCCTTCAATATCCCTGGACCTCTTGTAATTTCATACTTCAAAGGAAAATAGGATACAAAAAAACAACCCTTTTGGGTGAAATAAGAACCTATCATTCTTAAGTCAAACCATAATAACTAGTAATGTGAAAATAACACATTATGGGGAGAGGAATGTGATCATGTGATTTCCCTCAAAATTCTAGTATTTTCTGCATTGCACTCCTTGAATCATCTTCCCTGCAAAGAAATTTGTTCATCAAGTAAAACCTTGGAGCTTGAAACTTAATTCTTCAGTCTTTGGTATATGTGAAGGAAGAAAGAATTTATGGAAGTATGACTTACATTCCTTGTATTTGTTTCATATTTTGACCTTTTTTATTATTAACCCTCTCCTCAAAAGCATTGGCTCTTTTTGTCCTAGAGAATTGGATTAAAGATATTAAGTCAATAATGAGGCTAGTTCTATGTTACCATAGTGGTTATATTTGTATAAATATATATGTTTTTGTGGAATATACAGCTGAGAGTAATTTTCCTTTTGTTGCTTAAATACTGAGATAGCATTTCTTTCTTCTGTACAGGTATCACAATGGTATGAATTAGTGGTTTTCACTGCTAGTATGGAAATATATGGTGCCGCTGTGGCTGATAAATTAGATAACAATCGGGGAATTTTAAGGCGAAGGTACTACCGTCAGCATTGTACTCCAGACTGTGGAAGCTACACAAAAGACTTGTCAGCCATATGCCCAAACCTAGCCAGTATATTTATTTTAGATAATTCCCCTGGTGCTTACAGAGCTTATCCAGGTAATGGAATATTGTCTTTAATAATTTTTTGTTCCAAATAGTGTATGGATAACTGTGATATCAGTGTAAATTTTTCTTATGAATTGTTTTTTTTTTGAATAGTTGATTAATTAACTTTGTAGATCAAATGATTAACTAGTAGCTTTAATGAATTGGTCGACCAATTACCTATGTATTCTTAAGTCTTACAAAATTAGATGAAACCAAAGTTGTGGAATCTCTGTGTAATAATTTAGGGCTTTCTAATGAAATTTTATTTTAAAATGTCATATCATTGCCAGGATAGTCATTTAAGTCATACTGAACTAAGTGAACTATGTCTGCATATGGTCTATTAAACTTAATTTACCTGAATATCAATTGGATCTTTCTATTCATGGGGTAGCGGAAGACATGATGTGTACTTTAACCACATCCTTTGGATATGTGGTGCAATGCCTGCATTAAATACAAACTACTACTCACTTACTACTGTCATTTTGTTGAAATTCCTGGTATTTACCGTAACTTTTAATTCTGATTTAGATAGTTCTGGTAGATAGTTAGGTATGTCATTTCATCTACATCAACGGATGATTATAGTTGATTATCAGGTATTGAATGAACAAGTTGCTGTACCATTTGCTGTTGCATTTTATGTCTGTTTCCTACTTGGCATATGCACGTAGCACAGTGTTTCAAGTGACATAACTGATACGATTTGGTAGGTTTCATTATATGCTTCAAAATAGCTAGCAAGATTATTTGCATTTCTCGCATTACATTCTAGTGCAGTTGTCACTGCCTCATCGTAGTACACTGAAACACCAATAATCTTGTGCGCAGATATCTGTATCAGTGTAATTGATAAGCTTGTTTCATATTACAGGAATTGTAAATGTAAAAAAGAATTGGAGTAGTAAGAATGGGGTAATGACAAAAATAGGTATTTACTGGAAACCTTGCAATATATAAGTTATAATGTCATTATTTACATGTAATTCAGAAAAAAATCATCTTTATATCAATTTTGAGGATAGGTTATTAGTACTCGGCTGTATTTAAAAGTAAAAAGTTGCTGAAAAAATCCATTCCAAAACCAATAGAGCATAGGGGCTGTCTAGTAGAATACAAATGCTCTCCAATCTTTGGGAAATAAATGTCATTGCTGCTGAAATAATGCATTTAGAGGTGTTCATAAAAATTGCTTGAGTAATGTAGAAACTTTGCTTTATCGCTTTCAGTTTTTTGTATGTATCCTATGAACAGGCCAATGGATAAAGAACTAGATCCCTTGACTCAAATAATGTGACACTGTAGTTATAAAGGTATCATAAGAAATATTTCTTTTTTCGGGATTGGTTCATTTTAATGATAATTTTTGCCAGTACTGCAGGCATCCTCATGTTGGCTTGAATGTTGATGCCTGGTTTATGACTGTCTTGTATTGGTTGCTGTGTATTGCTGTCAGAATGAACAATCGCGGAACATGTTCTGCAAAAAAAAAAGAAATATTTTACCTGAGTATCCCAGAGGAAACCTTCATGTAAACTTTAAGATATCATATAATTTAAGTTGCAAATTATCCTGTAAATAAAAATAAGGCAATACAATATGGGGTGAATCATATTTTGCTTTGATTCAAAACACCAAGTGTTATTGTCCAGGAAAAGTACGAGGGTTTAATTTGAGGAAAGATGGTGTATTTACTTTTATTTTTACTAGTCTTGTTAGAGCAGATAAGTCAAAAGAAAAAAACTCATTTGGAGAATTGTGCAATTGTTTTAGGGGAGGGAAATTACTTCCTATAGAATTCCCATATCCTCTGTGATCCTAAAATTAGTGTCATCTAATTATGATCAAATGTTAGTATTATATTCATTTCATTTGGCCTGCACAGTTTTGATATGTAGCTAATTTGTTCGCTGCTTTGATTGAAGGTTATTTACTTTCAGAAAATGCTATTCCAATCCAGTCTTGGTTTTGTGATCCAATGGACACTGCTCTTCTAAACTTACTTCCAGTGCTGGATGCGTTACGTTTTACACATGATGTGAGGAGTGTTCTAAGTCGCAATTTGCATTTGCATCGGCTTTGGTAGCATACGTGAGGGTAAGTGTGCACATAATTTGCGTTCTTAGTGACTGTGCTTCAAGAAAGTGATGTTAAGGAACATGTACTTTTCTAATGCGTGTGAAACTTCAATTTAGGCTTTCAAAATTCCAGAATGAAGATAATACGACTTGATAGTCTGTCAGACTACATACTCCCATCATATTTTGTACAGGTGAGGTCATGTAATGGTTCTGAGATGAAAGTAGATGCTACTACTTGGAGAGGATAGTGGGAGTGTGCTTCAGACAAATGAAAGCCTATCTACCAGTGACAATGAGTGAATGTTATTGAAAAGACAACTCTATCTTAGAAATCTACAATGCTAAGTGTGACCAAGAAGTTTGCCTCACTAAACTAAGTCATTTTGTGTAATATGTAGCCTCCTGTCACTAAAAGACACTAATGGCATTCTGATTCTATTCTATTGACATGCACAAATGGTTTAATTAGTTAATATAAGGTAGTAAAAAATTGAGGCTTTAGAAGAAGTTTCAGTTATAATTGTTTTCTGTATCAGAAAACATGATCATATAGTGTAGGGATCATGACTAAGATTTTTCTAAGTGGCAAACCTGAAGTTCTATCCTTGTGCATTGAAGCTACATTTAAGAGAATGAAAACTTTCGGAATTTTTCAATATAAACTGAGCAAGTTCCAGTTAATGATAGCATAGTTTTACTTGCTGGCATGTATTATTTTCTACTGTTAACTTGTACAAAGTGTGGTTTCCTATTCTGTAAACATGGGAAATTCATGTGGACATTGTCAAAAAATTAATTATGAAGCTAGTCCTTGATTAATTTTCAAAAGCAGTGGAAATCTAATTGTTTGGAAAAAGTTTTCCATAAATTTGATACTTATAAGTATGGGAATCTTAGAGTTTTTACCCTGTAAGCATCCCATTACTTCAGATGAGGCTCGAGGAGTCCCATCTGATGGTGAGCAGCTGTAATAGCTGTCATTGATGTAATTTTGATTCATTTTTAGAGGACTATGGGTTAAATACCAATTCAAATGTAGCTCTTAAATCAACATTTTTCAGGGTGCTTTTCATGATTCCATTGAAATAATATTGTGTTTTTTTTAAAGTTGAAGGTATTATGGTATAGCAAGTAGAAAAATGAATTGGTTTACATCATTGGCTTAAGTTGTTACACCTCTAAGTGAGAAATGTTTGTGTGACTAAATTATGATGCTGTAATTTCCTCAAGCCTATGAACTGGGTTTGCTTGGTGTAATAGGAGAGTTAGATGGAATATAGTGCAAGCTTATACTGGATAGGAAGTGGTGGTTGTTGGCCATGTGTTGTCTGTTCTGGTAATTGTTTTGACTTGAATGGATGAGGTCTCATGGCTTGTCGTACTCAGGAAGGTTGGAATGAAGGTGAAACTTCATCTTAATTTTTAAAAAAAGTTTTGAAGACTTGTTCAAGGGCTGATTTAAATCATGAAAGTCTTTTTTGTATTCCCTCGGAGTATGGCTTACTATCAATAATGTTCAACCAGTATTTGATGTATGTGTACAATAAGAATATTGTTTTCCTTCAAAATGCCATAGATATTTGTACTTCATTTTATAGTATGCATTTTTCTTTTGGGCACATCCCCAAATGCATTGTACTGTAACCTTATTTCTTTTAGATGCACCCACTGTATGAGCTGTAAAGGTGCATTACTTGTTGTGTTTGCCAGTACCTGGTACTTGAGTTTGACAATAACTGTGCAAATCATGCACGAAATAATGGGAAGTATTTGCATTTTTATGAGTATGATTATGTATTCTATGGCACGTGTTGCTGCATTAATGTTCCATGCCAGCAGCTCATTGCATCAAGATTGATATCAGCCCCAGGAGGTGAACTTTTGTACTGTCATGTTGCTACCTATGATCTCATTGCCCATGTCATATAATTTTTAATATCAAGGTATGAGCCATGGATTG
This sequence comes from Platycnemis pennipes, assembly GCA_933228895.1. Classification (NCBI taxonomy): domain Eukaryota; kingdom Metazoa; phylum Arthropoda; class Insecta; order Odonata; family Platycnemididae; genus Platycnemis; species Platycnemis pennipes. Next base: position 89,330,739 of record OW121851.1, read on the forward strand.
CTTGACATCATGTGTGAATTGTTTCTTTGATAAATTTTACTCGTCATCCATTTAGTATGGTTTTAAGGAATTCAAAATTGTTTTGTGATTGATTACAGGCATGCAAAGGTCCTTCAACATCATGAGAGTGTTGTGTAAATGTGGTTTTATTGTACATAAAGCCTATTTTTTAAAAAGTCTTATTGTGATTAATGACATCTCTGTTTATACATTCAAGTTACCATGTCTAATTAAAACTTCCACTCATTAGACAAAATTTATAAAATTTGTTCTGGTATTATGTGCTCTGTTTTTGTTCTTATGTCTTAACTGTTCTTGTTAACAAAAACGTTTGAAAAGTACAAATATATATAATATATATTGAAGGTCATACAGGAAATATTGTGGTGTTTAGGTCACGTGGTAAGCTTATAGGCTAACATTTATGCTGATTGAGGAAGATAGTTTTCATCCCAAAAATCCCTGAATCAATCTTTGTGTTAGCATTTTATTTATTAAAATAAATGAAGGTGGTTAAAATAAAACACAAACCCATGTCTAATCGGTGAACATATCTGTCGAGTTTATTTCATTCTGGAAGAGGTTATTTTTCTGATATTGAGACATCTATCATTGGGAGTTTAATACATATGATGAGTTTTTCATCTATGTATTCGTAGGAATTTCACTATTTAATATCCATCTTAAGATGATCATCAAAAAGGAAGCATGGTATGCTGCGGATCGACTACCTGCGAACCATTCCCTCCATTTCTTGTCCCCATGTAAGCATCAGTGACAAGTCATCAAGAATTAATCCTTCTTGCTGTCATGGTGAAAGTGTTGTTAAAATTAATTTATTACGTGGAATGATAAAAAATTGTAATATCATCTCATGGACACCGAAGTACTCACAGCTACACGTACAATATTGAGTTAGGTCTCTATAATTATTGTCAGGTAGCTCTTTACAAACCGAAGGTTAAGTTTAATCAACTTGATTTAGAATGATGTAAGGAGTAAATCATTACTATCTATATTCTTCATGAGTCCACTATAAATTTTTCTCGTGACTATTTCTTATTACCTTTTTTTTGGTTGACAGCTAAAATGGAGTTTTGAACTTTCAATTTGGTGCAATATTCACAATTGCTCAATGGATTTGCTTTAAGTGCTGTTCTTTATCATGCATTATGGAATGCGTTTTAAATGTGCCATGGTGCTTTCCCAGCATCCTTGTCATTTGGTACATAATTTATTATCCTATTTCAGTATGATATATTTCAAGTAAAAAACCTTGTCAATTTCTCGAAAATTGGGCTTATCATTTTCTACAGCATAATTATATATATCTACCATCAGAAAAAAAGAACATCATTGGTTATTTTGAGACATGAAGAGGGTTATATTTTCACTGAAGAGGCGGCAGCATTATATGGATACCTGTTGTCCATTATTGTGGATTATTATAGATTTTACACTTCTGGAATTCATTTGTAAAGCACTGGAAGTTTTCAGTTTGCCCCAAAGCTATTTCATAGTAAGCCACCTTGCAAGTGCTTGGCAAGGGGTGAAAATCACTGAGCATGCATCTATATTTGCCAATACGTTTTATCCTTTGAACTGATCTGATAGTACTGCATAGAAGGCATTCTGTAGGTTAGTAAATATGGATTGGCTTACGAAAGCCTAGCTTGCATCACTTGATATAATATAAAAATTTTAATGGATGAAATAACTTGGTTTTGTATTGATAACATACCTAATTGCTCTACATTTTAACTGTCCAAGAAATGGAGGTGCCTCTTTCAGTAGCATCAATGGTCACCTTATTCTTTCCAATCAAGAAAAGTGCTCATGATTCAATGACTATAGTTGCACTTGCTAGGGTTGTTTTTATGCTTGGAAATTTTACTTCAAGTAATTTTGTTATATTGACCTTTTTTGTAATTATGCATTCTCCCCTATTTGTGGATGATTTTGTTAGGCGATTTCTGTACTGTAATAACTCTTTATCCACTTTTAGAATAAAAATGATGGTCAGCTTAGTATGTAATGAGGTGGGTAGTAAATATAGCAGGTGACAGAAAAGTAGTGGTTAAGTTGGATCAAATAAATGTAGTCATGATTTAAAAAATACCTGTGCCAATAATTGGCCAAAAAAGTAAGTCATTGATGAGTATGAACCACTTAATAATGTGGGATGCCTGAAAAAGAAAAATTGGTGATAATGGTCAGCCAAGGAAGGGAAAATGCATCTTGGGAGGTTAGTTGAAGAGTGAGAAATGCTGTAGCATTTTAGATGCGATGAAAAATTGTGAGTGATATTTTGTAAGAAAATGTAGTGAAGGAGCAATAGGGAAAGTAAGGCAGAGTACTCTTGCATAACTTACCATAGCTGGTGAAATTCCAAATGAAATACATTTTTGTTGAAGAGTGCAGAAATGTTAAATTGTTTGGTACTGTCATTGCGATTATTAAATGTGATCTCTAAAGGGAAGCTTTTCATAAAGAATATGTACCGGTAATTTTAAATAATAATTGATTCGGACACATTCTTCTTTCCAGTCAGAGGAGCTACTAGTCTAGACTAATTACTTTCATTGGTAGAACTATAGGTGCCTTTCAATTTGCCAATCATTTTCCAGTTTTGTAATCTGCACCCTTCTTTTACTTGCCAAACATCAATAGGGGCATTGATGTGAAAGGAAAATATCATGCATGTAATGAACTTCTGAGAATTGAATTTTCAAAGATGATTTGTTTGATGATATTCCATTGATTAATTTTATATTTGTGGACGTAGCTTTGTGAGATAGAGTGTGATGAAAGAAAAAAAACTTCGTAGATTTGTGATATTTCAGAAGTGGGGGGCAGGAGGGGCCAAAGCTCCCTCCCCCTCCAGAATTCACCCCAAGCCCTTTCAGTAGAAGCTGGTACATTCTGACACACATTCTCACTCCTCAATTATGCACTTTTATCAAAATTCTAGCCTCTAACCTCTCCTATCCACAAAAAAATCGGGCCTTTTTCTTATAGGAGCCTCTGTATATCAGTAATATAATGCTCTGCATCCTAAAGGTGTGCATCAGATGACTTTTTTTATTGAAGGACAATTGGAAGGTATGTGATAAGAGAAGTGTTACAATGAAAGAGGAAATTTCTGCCCTGAAATTTTCTTCTTCACCTATCATGCTGGATCAAAAGCTTCGCTGTTTGGATTAATTGTTGAAATTTTCTACAGTGAATTGGGCCAATTGTTGAAATCCAACTGTTTTTTTTTTGCCAAGGGCTGGGTGCCGTTGCTGCCAGATAGCAGGCCAGCTGGATGAATCCAGCTGTACAAATCGCCTGGAATCCAGCTGGACTAGTCAAGTCTATGCAGCTGAAATTCGGCTGGTTGAGACAGCCTGGAATATTAGCTTGGAATCCAACCTGTTATCCAGCTGGAGTCATGTAAAAAGCACAGCTGGATTCCAGCTTTACACTGGTGAATTCCAGTTGGATTCTAACTGGCTTTGCTGTGTGGGTGTAAGACATAAATTAATTTTAACTAATTGCAGTTTTCGAGTAGAACTCCTGAGTTAAGTTTTCTGGAAGATAGAAAAAATTTAATTCAAACAGGTGGAACCGCGGGAAAAACAGCGCAAGAAGTAGTGCATAACGTTTCACAGATGGAGTTAGCTGCGCAAATTGAACGAGTGTTTCCTCCTCCCCTCCTCTGACCCGTTGATTTCATGATTTCATCGCTGGATGTGTTCAAGGAAGCAAATGGGATTGCGGTTACCGATGCGTTAATATTATTACGTTTTGTTTGTTAACGGTCCCGTAAGTTTAGCGAACGTACGACCATGGCCGGGCACGATGAAGTGGGAATTGGGGATTTCGTTCTCTTGGACGAAATCACAATTGACGCATTTATGGATAATCTCAAAAGAAGGTGAGATTTAGTTTATGTAAAATGATGTTAAATTTTTGATTTCTTGGCCACGTACGAGTCGAAATCCTGTATAGAATACAACATTATCAGGGTTTTTGTTTTGTTTATACTTTAACCTTAGGTTTTTCACCAAGTATCTTCAAAGAATTAAAAAAATTGATATACTAATTATTATCGTAATTTGTCGACGGACCGTTGGGCTGTGCCGTGTGAGGGAGGGCGTGGCTCAGTTCAAACTTTATTTAATACAAGAAAGAATAAATGATTGAAGCAATCAATAATAGTTGTTTTCAGGTTAAACTACCGTGCAGAAGGTAGTGTTAACATTCCGATGCGTACACCTTTGAGGACATGACCCTATACTTAGTTGTAGTGAAAGTTCAGCCCGGTGATTCATCGTGAGTCACCGTTCGTATATAGGTGTTGGATAATGTTATGCGTGCGGGGTCATCCTTTGATCCCTGGCGTAGTGGAATAAATACACCGAATATTATTACTAAATTGTAACATATGCTCTTTTCTCTGCAGATTCAACGCTGGCAAAATTTACACCTACATCGGAGAAGTATGTGTTTCTGTGAACCCCTACCGGACAATGAATATTTATGGTGCAGACTACGTATCAAAGTACAAAGGTATAGTTTCAAGTAGTGTAAGTGACACGGCAAAGACTATAATATCAAAATAGCAATGGGAAACTTAATCTCAAATCCTTCGAACTTATCTTCAAAACCAAATCTTCCGAATTAAGTTCCGAGTCGTATCTAATCTCTTGAGTAGAATGCATTTTGGCTTTATCATTTTCAGCATTTGGTAATGGGCTTTACTTCGTTAGATACAACAAATGCTGTTCAGGATCCTTAATGTTTCTGATATGGGAAATTTACTAACCGATTTTAAGGAATGAATAACAATGGATAATTTTCTACTGTCACCTTTCCGTTCCTTCTTGGCCCTGATTCCCGTGATTTATTGTTATTTTTTACCCTATTATTAGGGTTTTCGAGTCTCCTGCCATTTATTACTCAGATTGGGAATAGAACTACCGAAGTAACAAATTATCTTTTTTCCAGTTTTCCTTAATTACTTATTCCCTTATTCTATATGCGAGTTGCATAGTCTAGATTTCAAGTAAACTGTGCCCTTGTTATCCACAAGGTCATTTTTCCTGCTTCGAAAAGTTTTCCCAATGCGAAAAAACTGTTGAAAATGTCAACAGCAAATTGGGCCAACAGATGAATCCAATAGAAATTTATTATTGAAATTTTCAACAGTAAATTTAGCCAGCTTTTGAGATCCAACATTTTTTTCGCAATGGGTAGGTTGCTGAAATAATGTGTTGTGATAGAAACACACTTTTTCATTCGATGTATGCTTCTTATTTCATCATTTCATCCTGATGCATCTTATCGTTCAAAGGGAAAGGGAAAGGCAATAAAAAGCTATAATAAAGATTTGACAATATGGTTATTTCTACAAACAATACCAGCTACTATGAGGTACCTAACCAATATGTAACCCTAGGTTATTGATATTATGTCATTATCGTTAATTTTAAAATTTAAAAAAATTGCTGTCTTAAACTCTAGAATTGAGACCTTGACAAAGAGAGTATGGCTCTGGTACACAGATTTACAATGATTATACTATGTAAAGATTCAAGTCCTCAGGGCAGCTATAAATTTAAGGTTTAGCTAAAAAACCTTTACCAGCCTGAGTGGCGGTTGATGTAGTGGCAGCAGTGGCATTAGTAAGTTTGCATGGTGTGTGGAAGTCAGTTTCTGTTAGGTAGGGCACTTGGCCAGAAATCAGGAGATCTGGGTTCGAGTCCAGGTCTAGGCAAGTGATTTTTTTCTCTGTGAATATCTGCTATTGAGCAATTTCAGTGGGTAATGCCGGTAAAATTTACACTAGCTACCTAGTTCGCGATCTTTGAATTTGTCTCTGATAAGGTGAGTTGGGGCTGCTTTGGCTTGTATTGTATTGCAGATATAAGACAAGCCGTAGCATTATGTTGAGTAGATGCAAATTTCAACTTGCCACATTTTACTTCTAAAGTGGTTTCCAATAACAATCAGTAGTGGTAGTGAGGTGTAAACAGTCAATGCTACAAAAAAATTTAAATGTCATGTTGTGAAGTGTTGCTGCATATGTTTGTCATCACCGTAGGTGGTCTGCAGGTAATTATCATCATCATCGGTCAACAATCTTAGGATTGGTTTGACGCAGCCCTCCACTCGATTCTTTCATCGGCCAACCTCTTCAAATTGACGTAATTCCGGCAGTTAATTATACTTATTGTTTTTTTTTCAAATCTGTAACTACAATTAAATTATGAGCTTGAATTCTTGATTTATTAAATTCCACCCGACGCAAGTTCGACTCTAGCTATGTGGCAAGTGCAACCATGAATTTGTCATTCATTTTTGTATCTGTGAAAATTTTTTTTTCTGTGGTGGTTTTTGAAGTGTGTATTCAACGTCTTCATTTATCAGATTTTTCTTTTGTCCATTGCTGTTCATACAATCATACACAGCAAGGCAATGTCTGAAAATGTAATTGAACAACGTGCAAGAAAAAAGTAGCCTTACATTTTCTTCAGTAAGAAAAAAAGTTTTGAATACAACGTTAAGATTTTGGAAAATCCAGGGCAACTACATATGGTCATCCTAAATGACAGTGAGGAAAGAAGTCACCAACTTTTTGCCAAACCCCAAGAGCAGAAAAAAATTAGCAGAAGGAATTGAGCTCTTGACAAGTATGGTTTTAGCTTATCAAGAACTCAAATTTAGACATTGCTGTGGAATATGAGACAAGGAATAGTATTCCAACTCCATCTAAAGACAGTTGACCTGGTGATGCTTGTTTAATCAAGATTAAAAAACTGCTACAAGTTATTCTCCACGGGTGCTTAAAGCCAAGCCACTATTGGAGGAAAATAACAAAATCTTTGAGACCTCTAGATAGATTGGTGATGTACTGATAATCCACCAGGATAATCCACAGTCCGGATAATGTGCGCATGGATAATCGGGAGTTCACTGCACTATACACTCTGCTTCTGACAATGGATGGATGGAGAAAGCTCTTATAGAAAAACCTTTTGAGAACAAGTTTTTTTAGTATCATTGAATCTGTTAATCCAAAACTAACCTTACTTATAATTGATAGATACAAATCTCATGTTATTTTACCCTTTATTAAGGTCGATTGTGAAAAACTTGCACTGAAGTCTTTGCCTTATTTTCAATGGTCTGTGTAGTAGCCGAGTCGCACTTGTCCTTAAACCAGGGGAAGTGTACCATCAAGATGGAATTTTTTAAAGTACAATTGTATTCTCTTAGTTTATTTATCATAGTTTAATGACCTTGTGTATCTATGAAGAATAGTCTAAATGTCATGTTTTCAAAGTGTCATTTTTACAGAAACATTTGAAAACTTGTTGTAGGAGAGGAAACACAAACTTTGAATTTTAGGACCCCAGTTCACCTTAAGTGAAATGATGGAGGAATTGAGCATCTAACAATAAGCTTTGTTAATGGAGATACTGATTTGGCAGATAAATCAAGAGGACATTAATTTTTGATTAATTTACTACCCCTCTTTCCTGAGTGTGTTAGTTATACCTGCTTGCAGCACCTGGCAAACCCATCTCTGTCCCGTTCTTTCTGTTTCATTTTGGAGTAGTTCCCTCTGATAAAGAACTTTTTCAGTGATATTGATGTCCTTATTGAGATTTAGGTTGAATAGATCCTGAAATATACCTTCTTTTGCATTCGATCAATGAAACCTGGAGGATTACTAAGTTCCTCAATGAGGGAAGCGTAGACTCCACATGGGTATCCCTACTTCTTATGTCTACTTACTGTGATTTCTTTAATTTATTTTTATCATGCATTCACCTTTCTTCCTGACAGGGAGAGAGATTTTCGAGAATCCACCCCATATATTTGCTATAGCAGACTCTGCTCATATGAAGATGAAGCAATCAGGAAGGGACACCTGTATTGTGATAAGCGGGGAATCGGGTAGTGGAAAAACTGAAGCTTCGAAGATTATTATGAAGTATATTGCTGCCGTGACCAATATTGGAGGACAACAAGAAATTGAAAGGTAGTGATATTTTGGCACTTATCTGGTCTTGTGTATACTGCTCTTTTTAAATATTTTACAGGGGTGATCAATGCTTTCAAAGTGACTTTTGCATTGGTTACAGTTTTGTTTAATGGATTTTAATGAATGCTTCATAATTATTTTAATTTTTTTTAACTGAGGTGTTTATGACTGTTGGCTCTTCTCGTCAAAGGATCCTATCTCACATAATTCCTATTTGTTTTATTTTTCTATATTCATGCATACTTTTGGTATTTTATGGACCAAAAGTTATATATCCTAAATTATATGCACAAAGGTTGAGCCGACAAAATTCATAATTTTCTGTTAAGGTCTCGTGGGCAGATAGATGTACACATTAACTAGAATGTCTGCTATCAGCCACACATTGGTTAAGTATATAATATGTTGAATGTGTTTAATTTAGGTAGGTATTGGCTAATATTGCCCATGAGTTGAGCCCCTTGAGTTTTATAATGCCCAAGAATATGTGGGTGGCATAAACTATCATGTGAAGTGAAATAAGAATTTAGTTGTCAATCTTAATAGAATTTTAGTATATTACTTAGCCACATTATTTCTTTTAGCAAGAAATATCACGTGCTTATCATCATAAATAATAGATACCACTGTGTATGTGTGCATCATAAATACCATTGTTCTTGGTTTTTCACTCTTAATTTTTATCGTAAAACTTCATCAAATAATACAAATTTCATGATGTAGGATTTTCAGATGTACCTATGTTGTGTACTCATTGGTTGTCTTAGGATGTTAGCAACATACTTCATTCAAATTGATTCTTGTCAAAATTGCCAAATGTAAGTTTTCACTTTCTGATGCTATCTTTTTTGGACTCCAGGTGTCCAAGGTTGCTAATAACTTGTGCATACAAGGTAAGTTATCAGTAGGAATTTGAGAAAAGTACTACTTTCTTGAAACAACTGCTACCATATTTAAGGGCCTTGTAGCATGCTGCAATGTTTTTTCTAAGTTCAATGCATTCATTGGAAGGAATGATGTTTCATTTTTTTAATTTTTTTTTACAACTATACTCCTAAAATCCATCTTTGGCATATTATGAGGTCTTCAATATTTCCTGTGGAACCAATATATCAGTCATAATTAATGCAAGTTGTACCTGCCTTAGTGCACATGTAATGCACAGTATGTTAGATCCTGTTCAATTATTGAGGAAATTTGTTTTTTATTTGCTGTTATTTTGACCTATTAAGGCAACACATTGATGATGAGGGATAACATTATAGTGTACCCTATGCTGTTTTTTATCAGTTTGATGATGCTTAAACTTTCTAATTCTGAAGGTTCAGTCCACTTTTTCTTTCAATATCGTAATTTACTAATATTCTTCAAAGTTTCGCTCGATTAGGCAAACTGGTGGTACATAATTTGTTGGAAAGATAGGGGTTTTTCAATTCTATCATCACCTATACAATTATAGCACCCCATACTTAGTTTTATCATCAGTTTGTTTTGATAACAAGCATTTGCGATGGGCGGTATTGGTAATTTTGTTTCTTCCATCATTTCAAAAATGTTATGTTTCTTAGTGTTAGATACTTGCCCTTTTTAACTTGAGTACATGTCTAGCATTCAATATCCACATGTAACATGGCCATGTGTTTGGCCAAGGCAGTTATTGCAAAAGAGATCTCATCGATAAAGCTATAATTAAATTACTTCCGAGTGCACTTTTTGTGGATGTAACCATTTTTGTCATGATATTGTGATAAGTATGTCTTGATGCTTGGAGAGATCAAGAAATAATTCGTAGTTGATGTGAATTTTTGTGTTACGTATGAATTTTGAGGGCATGTTTTGAATATGGTAGGTATTGTATTAGTATAAAAAGAATTCTCTAAAAATTTTGTTTTGTGTGATGTTGGGTAAATATTCAGATGGAGCATGATTTTTTTATTTATGTAGTGGAATTGCATTTTTGCTATAAAGTTTTGCTGATAAAAATTGTTTGCAGTAGTTAATTAAACACAGTGACAGTAAAAGCTATGTCCTGCGAGGTTTTAACTTGCAACAGGTGTATTGGCTTGATCAAAAATTTGTTGACTTTTCATTGATTCTTCAGCATGGTTGGTAAAAATCCTATGGTGTACATTTGTTCTGCTGCTATTGGAATATCCTGTCTCATTTAAACAGTGTGTTAACGAAAATATTAGGAAATATCACCTATACGTGCCACTGCCTTGAAGTAATGGATTTTAACATGATGTTACTTTCAAGAAATGCATGGCAAATTTGATAATTCATTACAATATTTGTGCATAGTAAAGTTAATATATGTCAGAAGTTTTTTTTCTTTTCGACCCTTTTCTTTCTATTTATCAGCATGTCCAGTGTATATATTGTGCTCTTAGTTATGTAGTGGTTGCATAAATGTAGTTTCCCTGCATTTGTCATGATGTTTTTTTAATGTAAGTTAGTCATTTTGGCCTGAAATTCCAGTTTACATATCTGGTCAGTAATAACAATTGGGTTTTTAATTATGAATCTATTTGTATTTCAGGGTAAAAAATGTATTGCTACAATCAAATGCAATTCTTGAAGCTTTTGGTAATGCCAAGACAAATCGGAATGATAATTCATCCAGATTTGGAAAATATATGGATATAAATTTTGACTTCAAAGGTGATCCAATTGGTGGACACATAAACAATTATCTTCTTGAAAAGTCAAGGGTAGTGCTTCAACAGCCTGGGGAAAGAAATTTTCATTCATTTTATCAGGTAAGTGTGCATTTATGCTACAGTAGGTATGTTAAAAGTGAGCTAAATTTAGTTTATGAACCTCAATGTGTATACTAAAAGTTATTTTGAGAGCTACTGAAATGGTTTAATAGAATAATACTTTGTTTGCAGTTATCCTATTTATTCTACGAGCAGTGCTCCAGTACAAATCTTCATTAAAATATATTTTGCCATTCAGTCTCATCATGCAAAATAATCTTATTGTTTTATCATAATCAGTGTCTTGGAAAGAATCAGGAGATCCTGCAATATACTTCCTTTGAACTGTGCCATTCATTACTCTAATACTTTATTCTAGTTGCTATAATTTTAACTTAATCAAGTTTTTATGTAGTGGTAATTAGTTGAGGTTTTTGTTTCCATATTGTCTCTCATATTGTTACATTAAATGTTCCACTGCTGTTTGTGAAAGGTAAATGCTGTGTGTACCATGTTACTTCTATTTAAATGTGTATACAGTCAAGCCCACTTGTATCAAACCCGTTTATAACTAAGTTCTGGTTATGACAAAGTGAAGGCTATTCCCGGTCAAAGAGAGGCTCCGAAAAACTGGTCCACATATAACAACGTTCGGTTATTACAGAGTAAATATTCGTCCCTCTCAACTATGTTGTAAATGGGCTTGACTTATTGGAAATGGATACATATTATGCTAACAAGTTTCATCGCTAAAGTACTTGCTGAAGTCAATATATGAGTTAGGTTCTAAGTTTTGGTGCACATAGAGATTAAGTGGTAGTTTATTTCAGTTTCTGACAGGAAGGTAATGGCAGTTTTGTCTTCATTTAAATCCTTAATCAGGGTGTCCACTGACCGGGAAAACCTGGAAAATTGGGAATTATTCGTGAATTTTCAATGCAGGGAAATGTTCGTGGATTATTCGTGATTTTCTGGTCTGAGTCAGGAATTTTAGAAATTCTTAATTCAGGACAAAAAATCCTTATTTTATGAATAGGATCAACAACGATGACTTCAAGATGTATGTATAGTATTTGATAACTGTACAAGATGTAATGGATTTGACGTCAGTATGAATGAATAAATAAACAACGAAAAAGTAGTAAGGCTCAATGTATCGTCTGCGCTGTGTGGATCGGAGATGTTAACTGATCGAATGTCATTGAACGGTTGCCTTCAGCGTCACGTCAAGTACCCTTTGTTCTCATTCATTGCGCATTGGGCTAAGCCCATGATAGGCAAGCAAATGCCTAACGTGATATTTAAACCAATACATGTACCCAATATTTTTGGGCCAGTGTAATTGTTACTTCTCCCAGTGTCTTGTAACAGTTTTAAAATATCAATTACGAATACATTAGAGTGCTGGTTATCCATGCTAATGAAGGGGGGAAGCCCAAACAGATAATCCGATCACATTCAACTGTGTGGTAGTTATGGCCTTGGTTTCAGTGCCATGCTCTCTTAAATGCTTTTTGTGGCAAAATCAGGCATTCTTTTATTCCATCTACTTCTCATAAACATTTCGCCGCCTAAAATTAATGACTATTGATTGTATGCAATAATCATGTTCTATCAATTTGTGGATCAATCGGAGGTGAACCATATTGTGAGACGTGCAATGCCTTCCGTTCTATACATTCTCGTAACTATTATTATGCCTACTTGTGGTTATTGCCTGTAATTTTATGTTCAGTAGCCATCAATAGGCATATAAATTCAAGTTTGCAGCATCTTAAACCGTGGTTACATTATGCATATTCCGCACGAGTAGATGCGTGAACACATTCATCATCAAAATTAGCATCGTGTTAATATACAAAATTGAACAAATGCTTGAACGTGTGGCCATTAAATAAAATTTGGAGCATTTGTTCACACATCTGTCCAGCCACGTAATTGTGCGATTACATGCATCGTGTAAGCACGCCTTACACTCATTGTGAGGTATACGACCATGCAGATTGGAAAAATTTGCTTCACTTTTTAACTTCCGAGACACGTCAAGCTAGTTAATGCACACTTGCACGGCAACAGCTCCTCATAGTCGGATTCCTTCATCTGAAATTATAGTAACCCAGGCACACGTCTCTTCTGCAGCAATTAGTGCTCCCCTCCCCTTATTTTTGTGCTTGCTCATCCAGCTGTCGAAGTAAACAAGGTCACCGACCACCCCAATTCAGTAGAGCGCTCACTTACTATATGCAGTGATTGAGGAAACTCAAAGTAATGCAACACTGTCATCTGCATAGTTGGATAGCCTATTGCAGGAAACCTGTGAGTGTGAGCAAAATGTAGCAATTTTGTCAACTAGAACGTGGCCGCTGGCTGCATGTTCGAATAAAAGTGGTAGTAGGAAGGGGAGGGGGACGGATAGGAAGAGTAGGGGAGGGGGTTGTTGTGGGATGATAGACAAATAGTCGGCCATATGGCATTCTGCATTCTCACCAAATTTAAATACCCGGAATCCCCAGCTATTCTTTTAGGTAGCCCGGCCTACATAGGAAAAATACTATGACTTAGTTCTAAATGTATTTTTAAAATCCTGTTCATGATTTAGCCTACTGTAAGTACATTGCAAGTAGGCTTATTGGTAGGCTATGCAATATACTTTTAAAAACTTTTTTATAATAATTTGAGAAATCTAGTTTCTCATTTTTGCTAGATATATTTAGTATGTACTCACTTGAATTAGGAGTGTTATTACATTATTTTTATATTTGAAAAAAGATGATGTGGGATACTAAAAGCTGTTACTATTTCACTTTGGTGCAAAAATGTTACATTCTGTTTCCGAATGAACAGAAAGTTGAGGTGTTGAGACTTAAAATATAAAAGCATGGCTAAAATACATCAGCGTGGGAAATTAGCACTCCAAGAACAGTGGCTGAATGATGAACACTTTAGCCAATGGGTTCTTATAGTTCCTCTTGTAGAAGAATGTGTGATTTCTCATGGAAATGCTAATTTAGAAAGAGTATTTTCAATCAACCAGTAGTTTATCTTTCCAAACCTACAAAGGGAGTCTCTCACTGCCAATAAAACTACATATTTCATTACTTTAATTTATCAATATTTCTTATTTACTTACTTTATCTGTGCTATGTTATGGGTTAAGCTAGAAAAAATTCATATTCTACGTAGAACTCGTAAAACATCACTTTGACTTGTACAAAAACTGCAGTATAATAGCCTGGAAATTGTTTTTCAATTAGCCTTGAAAATCTGGAATTATGCTTGAATTAGATATTTTGATTTTTGTGGACACCCTGTCATTCAGCTTTTAGTGCTGTGCTCATTTTGTATGCCAATATTTGTAAGGAATGGTGAAAAGATTAGTGAATGACTGGGTGTGACATAATATAATTCTAATTTCATTTTTAGTCAATGGTTGTTATTTGTTTTAAATTAGTCTGATAGCTCATAAGTGTGCCATAAGCCATAAGTGTAGCTCCTAAGTTATAACTGTGCCTATGGATTTCTTAGGATATTTCATGCTTCATATTTTCTTTGATGATGAAAAATTGAATTAGTTCATGTTAAACCCCCTTGAATGATTTCTTGTGTAAAATTCAGGAGCAATCAAATTGATGAATCTGTTGGAATTAATGCTGGATCATTCTATTTTTCAGTTGTTGTGTGGTGCCAATGACAATGAGCTTTCCCGCCTGCATTTGAAGAGAGATATCGGAGCATATGTTTATATGCGACAAGGTGGGCCATCAGCACGTGGTGATCCTAGTGCAGACCGTCCAAATTATCGAGGCACTGTGTCAGCATTCAAGACGTTGGGATTTTCACAGCCACAAATTGACACCATTTGGAAGATAGTGGCTGCTGTACTCCACCTGGTGAGAGGTTATTTTTATGTCATCTGATTTTATTAAAGTTTGAGATTGACATAGAGTTTGAGATTAAAGTTTGTTCCTGTCGCCCATTGTTTAAATTACTCTGAATATTAACTGTACCCTGCATCGATATTCTTACTGTTTTGTTCCTCATCAAAACTAACTATCAAGACAATTCTGAACTCTGCAATCCATATTCATGTTACCAGGCAACATTGCATGACTTGCATATCCCATTTGTTTGCACTAAGAAAGACGCCTGTGATTTTGGATCCGTGAAGTTAGTGCTATATAACAAGCTCCCAAAGGTTGTAAAGCTCCTATGAGTGCCATGGTTTTCAAGCAAAAGGTGGAAGACTTTATTGTCCAGATGTTTTTATTCGATTGATGAACATTTGTCGATGTAACCCCACTTTATTCCTTTGTATTTTGTTGATATTCAATTCTCTTAATTGACGTGCCACATACAATGCTTGTCATCTAGCACATAAAGTATATTATACAGTGATCCTTCACCCCCAGCCATATACCTTCTTGGTGGCTAGCACGTTATTATGTAGATGTATATGTCATCAAGTGGGGCACATTGTTACAAATGTCTTTTGTTTACAGGGTAGCATTGAGTTTGTGTCTGACGGAGATAACACTCGTATAGCAGATCCTGCCACAGTGAGAAATGTGTCTTCCTTACTCTCTGTCACAGAAGGAGAACTAATCAAGGCTCTTTGTCAAAGGGTCATTGCTGCAAGGGGAGAAGTGATGGAGAAGGAACATACTGTTTCAGAAGCTGTGTATGGCCGTGATGCTCTTGCTAAGGTAAAATTAACATTTAAGGAATGCAAACTAGCTGTGAAAAACCAAACCTACCCACTTATGTGCAAGAGCAGTCTCCCTGGAAATTCTTCTGTTCTGTATATCATCATTTAGGTTTTTCATGGCTAGTTTGCAGTCCTTGAATTTGTTATAATGTGAACAACTTAGGGTGAATATTTTTGTATCAGATGAGGCTTTGCTGACAAATGATAAGGCAGGAACATTTGGGACTAAAAAAAATGTATTTCTCAACAGTCGTATTTTCTATATCTTTGCATAGTGCACACTGTACACAGATATCTACATCCAACCTTAGTTTCCTTTTGGACAGTTGATGTTCAAAAAATAGAAATATCTTTGTTCCTTAGGAGACCAGATCCTGCATTAGGGATCATTATAGTTTTCCTGTATTAAACTGGCTGTAATATTTCAGAAGTAGTGTTACTCTAAATAATTTACCCCTTTTACTGCCAGCGGGTATATATCGGCTCTCTATGGTTGTGCGTAAACTGCCAAGGGCTGATATATTGGCCCACCTACGTTGCATATTTGTAATATTATATTTCCCTTAAATCAGAGACGGCATGAATTATTTTTTCATCCTCATAAAAATTGAAATATATCATCAGCATAGAGAAAAATACATAATTTATACGTTAAAATTAAGTGCTTCAAATATACCTCAAATTCATAATCTTATGATATTCACGGAAATGGATTTGGCAGTTTTCGCATAGTCTACCTTAAAGGGGCTGGCACTAAAAGGGTTAATCAAATGAAATTTTATTGCATTGTTGGGAAGAGAAATGTTCGCCTACTCCCTTCTTGTTGATTTCTGATGGGGTCATTTAAGTATTAAGTATTTATTATAGTGAAGGCCATCTGCAGCATGTAAGATTGGAATGCAAAAAAGAAATATTTTTACTTATTTAGGGTCTACTATATTGAGTAAGATGACCCTGAAACTAAGACAACCCATCAATAGGATTAGTGTTGAAAAGTAAATTGCAAAATTTAACCTTATCATTGCAATAATTGTGCTTTATTAACATTTATTTTTTCTTCACTTTTTGTGGCCATTATTGATCATAGTATTAAATTTGAAATACAAGTGTTCAGGCTTACAAATTTTCACTTTAATAAAACAAAATGTCCAATTATGCTTTTCCAGTAATCACCAAATATGCGTAATTCGACGATCGCTTAAGCAATTCGTTTTTTTGCTGTAGTTATCGGGCAGTCACACAGTGAAGTTTGTTGCTGTTGGGGGATGATGTTCACCTGAATGTAGAATGAATTAGTTTCCCAACCATCAGCGGAAGAGTGAGGGTGTACCTAGAAAGGGAAGTAGAGGTGCATGCATACCTTGTCATAGCTAGGAATGCCTTGGGAGTGATTTGGGCACCCGTCTCTATTTGGCTGGCTGACCATCACCTCCCCCAACTACTCATTCACGTACAATCTTCTTCCCTTCTCTACTCGCCCCTCAGAGAGAGCTGGAAATTCTCTTGTGGTCAGTAAAGGTATTGTCTCCAGTATTGTCAATAGAAAGGCAGATATAACTTTATCAGGTGCCGTAGGGAAAAATTATTTCACCGCATCAGTCTTGGCTAGATTAAATTTTTTATGTTGCTATATTTAACCCTCTAGCTACTACGTGGACTTGAAGTCTTGTTGCTAATCGAAGCAGGCAGGCCATTCTGCCGCTGCACATGCACTAATTTCACTAGTTCTTCTTTTACATCATTGATTTGGCCATCATCACTGAATGACTTTATTGTAGATTTTGCTCTTCATATTTCTTTTTTTTTCACATTTTTATTTGTGTCATAAGTCTAAAATAAACCAAACTTTCTTGATATATCACAGTTATAGTTCAGATTTATGTATGACAGCAGGCATAAAATCGTAAATGCAGTGGGAGCTTGGTATACTGAGTGCTCCCAAAGCTGGGAAATCACTCACTGTAGTGAGTGCTCATTATATCTGAAGGTGATGGATTAAGCCTCTCAATTCCCACAGTGGTTTTTACTATTCGTTTCTATTTCTTTGCCATGCTATTAGAAACAGGTAGAAGGGCCATTTTTGTGCACAATGGCATATTTATCAATTATTTGGGAATTTCATCTTCCAAATTAATAATTTGGCTTTGCTGAAGTCTTCGAGTGCTAACCAGTACGTCCATTAGTTAAGAAAGTTGCCATAATTATTTGCAGAAGTACAGAATTTTTTGGCGGTCCAAAATATTTATTGCATAATTACCTCTTCCTAGCCTTTCCTAAAATTCACATTCAGTTGTCTCTCAAAATTTTATTGCAACAAGTATTTATTTACACAAGCAAATGCCTCTGTCGGTTGCGCTGCACATCATGTGTTGTACTGGTGCTGTCATCTGGAGGATCTAGAGTGAACCTAGGAAACTACCGTGAAATACTACTGCTGAGATTTATCAATGCATTTACTCAAAATTGTATGTATCCGTGAAGTGAGGAATCATAAAATAAAATGAAAACTTGTGGAACAGGATAAATTTTAATTATTCATGGAACATCGGCCCTGGCAATATTTACGAAAACATTAAAAATATGCTCCAAGTGACAAATGTACCAGAAAACATAAGTATTCGCATTACTTCTGCTAACAGGAAATTTATCGAAACCAGGATGAAATGAAAAATTATAAGGATATAAATAATTCTTTGGCAACGGAAAACTGTCAACTTCATTGTGAGGATAAAAAGCATAACAAAACAAGTGTCAGACCTTTAGCATCACACATACACACGCGACTCATTAACAGCACAGTACTTTCAATTTCTATTCCCGGCTGAAAAATAATTCAAGCAACGTCTGCTTCAGTCTACTGGCAGTTTTTCACTGGAGACCAAATTAACAATTTGCAATGTTCCCCATGCCTAGTGTATTAAACTATTAGCTGCATTTTGCTTCATTGTGTAAAATTTTGTTTTGAAATGATGTTTTAAAGGAATTTTTCCACCATCTCAGTCTGCTATCAATAAAATTGATAGCACTAATATAACCTTGGTGTACTTAGGATGACCTCCTTTCATTGTTGATCACATTTCCATGTTTATGTTCCTTGTTCATATAATTGGATCTCGATGTGGAGAGTGGAACGTTTTATATGAAATGTTTGTTCTTTCATTATGATGAGTTTATTTACTTTTCTTTTTAGGCTGTGTACGATAGGTTGTTCAGTTGGATTGTGCAGAGCATAAATACTGCTATTGTTGTGCACACTACACCAGGATATCTTCCTTATAAAGGGACTGTCATTGGTGTCTTGGATATCTATGGATTTGAAATTTTTGATCAGAACAATTTTGAACAATTTTGCATTAATTACTGCAATGAAAAATTGCAACAACTTTTTATTGGTAAGTGATTATTTGTGTGTGTATGTTAAGCAACAAATTGATGCTTTTTGTATCTTGTGCAATTCTATCCCAATCTCACATTACATTTGCTTACTCAGCATTTGATTGTCTTTTTTGCATTAGCATTCGATTTCAACTTACTTTTTTTCACTAGTGTGTCACATTTTTATTTTTTAAAGTTGATTTTCTGGTTATAGCTATAATTCAGGGTGGCAATCGTCAGGGAAAACTGGGAAAACCTTGAATTGTCAGGGAATTTTGAATTTCTGGAAAAGTCAGGGAATTCTCATAACAGTCGGGGAGAAATCAGTGGTGTAGGAAATTCTAGTTATTTTTCTACCATTACGTTTATCGGGCAGATTTTCCCGCCCTTTATTTCAGTAAAACATTTCACCAACTAAAACTAATGTCTGTTGCTGACATGCGTATAATAAGCCCCATCAATTCGTTGAACATTATGTTGTGAATCTTAGTTATTTAGTTGTGAATCAGTCATACAATGTATCCCTTTTGTATATCCTTAATGCGATATTTGCGTAGTACTGTTAAAATTCATGACTACCATGTATTCCGCTCATCACAAGGAATCCGAGGCCATGTTATTCGGAAGACATTACCTCACATTTTTTTTAACTGGCTAGACTTAGGTTGAGAGGTAGCTGGAGCACATTAGCTCGTAGTAAATACGTGCTTGCAGTTCTAAAAATACGAGATGATGATTATTAAAACGGTAATACACGTACGATCACACGTGTAAACAAAATTTTACATAAGATCTTCTTCGATTCCCATATCCCCCTTCATGAGACAGTAAGAAGAGTCCTCCTCCCCTCCCCACCTTTCACGCTCGACGTAATTATTGTTTGGCCCACTTAGCTCCCTCTTGAAGAAATTTGGCCAGGTCTCAAACCACCTCAAATATGATATTCCTGAATATGATGTTGCCGTTGCTAATTGCCTCCTGTTTTCACTCACAGTGACACGCTTACATTTTGTTTTTTTATACAAATAATTTTACAGCTTTTGTTCTCTCTTATAATCAAGGGGTTATATTGATGTTAATCAAATTGTTATTTGCTTCTGGTCACTTGTGCTATCCGATTTTGAACTAGTGTAACAACTTGGCTGGGGTTTGTATTTTTCGCGCACCTTAGTGATACCTGTATCGGAGTCCGCCAGTAAATTGGCCATTAACTTTCCCTTCTATGCCTTTTAAGTAATTCTCAACTTCCCAGAACTACCACGACACGCTAACTCTTTCTTGGAGAATGACATTGTCAATTTGTAATTTAACCGAAGGAAACATACACAGCCACGGAAATACGATACGTGGCCGTGGAAGATCGCTCGCATGGGTCGTGCAATGCTCGCAATGGTTCAGGGGACTCTCTGTAATGCAACACTGTTACATATATAGTAGAATTTCGATTTAACGTAAAATTTGATTTTACACCAGTGAATTAGTGGCCCCGGCCGACTCCTTGAGTATTCTAATGGAATCATTGTTTGATTTTACGTTTATTTCGTTGTAATGATTTTACGTAAGGCTATTTTGGTCCACGGTAAAGTTATCAATTTGATTTTATGGATTACGAAAACTTTAATATATATTTTCATTAGTATGTACTTGAAGCTTTTGATATATTTATTTCAGCTTCTAACATTTTCTGAGTTTTGACGAATATTTAATTCAGCAGAATTAAAATATTCCGATAATAAGAAATCTTTAGTTGATCAGTCAGGAATTTGGATATCAGTAGCCACCCTGTAATTCCTGTAATAACCTTTCTCTCTTCTTTGTGTGGTACTTAGAATACAAACAGCCTCTAAAAGAGTTGTTGGATGACGTCTAAATTTGTCTCAATAACCTCTTCGTACTCATCATAGTGTTCTACATTTCTTTTAGAGTTAGTCCTAAAACAAGAACAAGAGGAATACATGAGAGAGGGAATTCAGTGGCAGTCAATAGAGTACTTCAACAATCAAGTAATATGTGACCTAGTCGAACAACCTCATAAGGGAGTAATTGCTATCATGGATGAAGCCTGCTTAAATGTCGGAAAGGTGACAGATGAAGTAAGTACTGGTGTTCTCAGCATTCTCTAATCCACTCTAGTACATTAGTGGGTATTATAATGGTGCTGACCATCACTTGGAATCTCTCTTCCAAGATTTGTTGTTTCCTTGTTGTCCTCTATCCCATGCTTGACCATAGTCATATTGACAAACTTATTGCCATATAGGGGGCAAGGAACTGCTTTCTGCTACTCCTTGGATTCTACGTTGAGATGTTTCCTTCATAGGTGATTTAAAAATGCTCTAGTGCTTGTATTGTTTGTGGTGTGTATTGTAGACATGATTGTAATGTATGGTGATTGTTTATATAAAATTATATTTTTATAATTCAGTTATTTAATTATTCTCTGTGTCAAGACTGATGCTTTATTTTTTAAAAGTAAATCAGGATTGATGTTTACCGTGACATTTACTGATTTGAGGAAAGTGCATAGTAGTATTTTAATATTTTATTTAAATATTCATGAACTTCTTATCTACTACTTTCAATTTAGATGCTTCTGGAAGAAATGGACAAAAAGCTCATTAATCATCCACACTACACTAGTCGACAAACCCGTCCTATGGATAAAGATTTACGGCACAAAGAAGAGTTCAGAATTAGTCACTATGCTGGAAATGTGGTATACTATGTCACTGGGTTCCTTGACAAGAACAAGGATACTTTATTTCAAGATTTTAAGAGGCTGTTGTACAATTCATCAGATACAACCTTGAAGGAGATGTGGCCTGAAGGTGTAATGGATATTACCAAGGTCACTAATATTTTATTTCATTGCTCCTACTTTTCAATGTAGAATGTTAAATTTTATCACTCTTATATAATATCAGGAATCTATCTATAAAGTAACAATTCAAGTGTTGGCTATTTAATTTGTTTAAATTATCATATTTTTAGACCACAAAGAGACCTCTAACTGCTGGAACACTCTTCAAAAACTCGATGATTGCCTTAGTCAAGAATTTGGCAAGCAAGGAACCATATTATGTGCGATGCATCAAACCCAATGATGCTAAAGCCCCAGCTGCATTTGATGAAGAAAGGATCAAACACCAAGTATCGTACTTAGGTCTCATTGAGAATGTGAGGGTTCGCAGAGCTGGCTTTGCTCATCGGCAGCGATATGATCGCTTCTTGAAAAGGTAAGAATTACATTTCCTAGTTTTTCTTGTTTCCATCACCCAATAGCATATCCATTTTTAACCATATTTAGTAGCTTCTATTATTTTTTTAAATTTACAATTTTCTAAGGAACAGTGATAGCACAGATTTCCTGTTGCCTGGTAAATCGTCAAAACATGGTTGTCTTTTAAAGTCTGTATGGAGTCTTAACTTTGTTCCAGGTACAAGATGCTGTCACAGTACACTTGGCCCAACTTCCATGGAGGCTCATCTCGTGATGGGACCAAGGTTTTGATTGATGAGCATAGGTTCTCTGATGATGTGATGTATGGGAACACGAAAATTTTCATCCGATCCCCTAGGACATTGTTTGCCCTCGAACAGGTGAGTGAATACATTCTGCTTGTAAAAATTATTTGATGCTTCCACAGTGGAACATGCCTGGCACTAAGAGGAGTGCATCAAGTACAATTCCTATCATATTATAGGGGAAATACTTTATTCTACAATTAAATGCTATAAAATTAAATGGTCAGCACTCTACCCACTAGGCCACCACAACCCTATTTGAAACATTAAGGCAATAATGAATATTATTTATATGCCAAAAGAAATATATTTAGTGACTAAAATTAATAAATAATAACAATACCCTAATTTGCTCTGATTATCAGACAAATGGAGACAGCTAAATAAATTATGGATGAAGAAATATCTTGTTATCTAATCTACTCAGCTTATACCTAACTTATTCAACTGAAATAACTTAAAACCGATACCATCCTGGAAAAAAATATAAAATAACCTGTTAGTATATTCTTCTACTAATGTTAACATTTTTCAGTCATCGTAAAAATTAATCAATCTGATAACATATCGGAATAATGCACAACGCCTAGGAATTCACAACCTGTTTTATTGCCCTTCATCAACTAAGTATCCTTCATTAAGAGCTTCCAAAGTACGCCGCTAGTTGGCGTCTCTCTTATCTGGAGTCTCGAATAGTTAACTCCATAACACTAGTTGGTTTTTGCCCCTTCATGAAAAGAGTTAAAATTTCTTGATACAATTTGTAATTATTATATTTCTCCCTCCCGTTGAATTTCAACGGGCACCTTCACCTAGTTACCTTTAATTTTTCTTTTGACCTAATGAGCCAGGGGGGGGGGTGGGGGGGGTTTAGGGCAAGCACCTCACCCCACCATGGCTACGCCTATGGGTAGAGAGACTACATTTTGTGGAGCCAGGAATTCTACCACATCAAGTGTGATGTTTGATGACGCATGGTCACGGTGGAGCTTACAGAGTTGGCGATGTCTGGGCAGAACTGGATGATTCATTCAGTCAGTCGCTCAAGGACTCCCAAATACAAAATTCATATTAACATGTTAACTGCGGCGTGACCCACCGGTGGGTCACGCTAATCCATCTGGCGCCGCGGCCATAAAATTCTTTGAATTGTCGTAACTTGCGAGGAGTATTGTGAGAGTAGGAATCGATAACTTCTCGAGTGACTTCACCCAGAGGTTAGTCACAGTTCAAATAATAGACTACTATGTGACACTTAGTGTGACCCACCGGTGGGTCACGCCGCCCCTCCTGAAACTTTTTTCAGCGTGAGCGTTGAGAGTGTGGCCAACTGGTGGGTCGCGAACAAATTTACATATTGGCGTATTATATCCAAAATATGTTTATTTTTTTCAAGTTTATGTGATTTTTATACATAAGGATGAACAATACTCGATATAGCAAAACATATCAACTTATTAAAAATGATGAAAATGTTTAGGAAAAGTTTTTCTCCTCAACCTCTTGGCTGTCCGTCAGTTGCTCGTAAACTAAACAGTCTGAACTGCACTCGCCCGGCTGTGTGAGAGATTGAGACTCTCTCTTCCCTTCCCCCCCCTCCCTCTATGGAAGGGCAATTGGGAAAGGGTCGCGTAGCGTTCTTGAGCCAATCCCTCAGTGGTGGATGAGTGACCGTGCCCTTGCCGGGTGAAAGTCTTCCGAAATGCAGACATTACTTTTTATGAGTGAGACAAACCACTATGTACTCTTTCCAAAGGATCCCCCTTCCCTTTTCTCATAGTCTGAGCAGGGCTGGGGAATTGGTACGCACGGACAGGCGTCTACGTCTCACAGACGGGCACGAACAAGTGCAGGGGCAAGAAACAGAGATGGGTAGGAGTCTCCTGGGTTTTCCGAACATCAGCAAATCTTTACCACATGCATTGTATTGTTGCCCCTCTCTTCCCCCATCCCACGCCAGGGTCTAGCCAATAGCGTAAGCTCTCAGGAAACAGCTGAGTGTTGCCGCTTCAACCACCATCCCTCGGCAGTGGCCAGAAGCTCGGAAGGACTGTGACCCACTGGTGGGTCACACCGCCCATGCAAAAGGCTGAGTGTGACCCACCGGTGGGTCACGCCACGCTGTGAGGGGTAGGGCTTTAATCAGCCCCGCAGTGAACGTGTTAAGGTCGGTCCAGCTGGCACAAACTCCATTTGAATCACCTCTTTTGAGAAAAAAGACAATCTGCTTAGATTTAATCCTTGGTGTGCTCATGTGCGATCTCTTCCTTTTCAAAACACATTGTGCCACTCAAAATCATGTCATTTCCCCATGGCACTGTCTCTAAGTCTCCTCGATCATGCCAAGAGCTTCATTTGCGGGTTTACTGAGTTTTACACAAAATTTAATGATGCAATTCTGTTCGAGTAAATGGCTCATGTCAATACATGATGAGGTCACCTGATTGTGGTTCACTTGACGCGTGATCTACACTCCTTAAAGAGTCAGGGTCACTGGTCTTCCCTGACAGTTCCCACCACTGCTCATAGAGAACCTCCTTTATCCATCTGTCTGGTCGTGAAAAATTTGTTCAAACTAATTTTGGGACAAACCCTGTATATTAGTGAAAATAGTGGATGGGGTTGAAATTAAATAACTATGAGATTATTGGATCTGTTACGGAGAAACGTGATTCTGTAATCAGGGATGTTTGAGGAATGGATTGATTGTTATGGTTATGCTAAGTTTGTAGAAAGTACAGGTAGAGCTTAAAGAAGATGTCATGTGGGTTTTGGTTTCAGATAAAGCTCTTAATTAGGTATGGTGATTTTCAGACATCATCTATTGACAGCTCATTTGCATTTGATCTTGGATGATGGCAACAAGTTTTAAATACATATGAAGAAATATAGTTTTTTCATCCTTTGCATAGAGTGCTGGTTCAAGTTCAATCAATTGCTCTAATCCATTGCAGACAAAATGTGATGGGTTATTTGCTGTGAGCTGTATTATTGCTGTGGAATAGGTTATTATTTCCTACCTGACACATTAATAGTGATATTCATTCAATGTGATGCTTGTGTAGGTTTGTAAGAAAGATGTAGAAAAAGAATGAAATTTTACTGGAAACAGCTGATTGGGTATATCGTGGAACTTTCTATTTCACACAATCTTTAAGATTAAATGAACATTTGAATATTGACTCAACTTGGAATATTTAAATATTGTTATCCTCTTCATGTTGATTTTTTCAGGAAAGAAGCAACCTGATCCATGGTATTGTTATATTGCTCCAAAAACAGTGGAGAGGTACTGTTTGCCGTATGCGGTACAAGAAGATGAAAGCTGCGCTTGCAATAATGAAATATTACAGACGATACAAAATTCGTTCTTATTTTGACAGTCTCCTACAAACTTTCAGGTAAGAATCTTCTTGCTTCCTGGTTTTGAAGAAAATGAAATGGGAAATCTAATAAAGTTCTAAATGACTTTCTGATATAACAATGTGCTAAGGAACATTATTTCTAAGTAAAAACTAGCTTTATAAAAATATTTCAATGGATTGTTTATAGCCGTTGATGGAATTTCGTTGACTGATGTGATTGTTTGTTACTTCGTGGATGTGCTTATTACAACTATAACATTGTTCAGTATTTAGATGGTGCACTATCATTGGTTTTTCCCATATAAAAGAAATGTATGATTTGATTCTATTTTTGTCATTTTTTTAAATGACCATGCCTACATGCCTCTACTTCCTCATGTCTTTAGTTCTGGTTTTCATGCCGCTTTTTCTGTGTTCTCTTCACAGTGGAGTTGCTCACCGCAAAGATTATGGCAAATATCTTACCTGGCCTATTGCTCCTTTAGCTGTCCGGAAAACTGTTCCCATGCTCCAAAACATTCATGCTAGGTGGAGAGCTTGGATGATCTTGCGATCTATTCCCAAAGACCAATGGCCACAGTTACGACTCAAGATATCTGCTGGCTCAGTTTTGACAGGACGCCGACCAGACTGGGGACAAGCAAGACCTTGGGAAGGAGATTATTTGTCCAAGCCAAATGAAAACCATTCATACAGCATATACAATGATAGTGTCAATAATCTTAGGAATGCAGAAAAGTGTGGAAAGGTAAAAATCATTTTTTTCTCTTATTATATACTATCGTTGGGTAATAGAACTCCCTCATAACTTGCTTGGAAGGGAAAGGATAAATTTACCAACTGGTGTGTTGGAAATTGGATATATGTAAAGGTATCATTTTGAAGAATTGATAATGAAGTATTTCACCATTTTCTTATAATTTTCCTCCTTTTATAAATTTGCATGGAGTTGAAATTTCACCAAGGGGTTTGTTGGATTAGTGTGTGCTTTATTTATCCAGTGGAATCGTTTTCATACATATGTACTTGATCCTCTGGGAGTGCTACTATGCATAGATAAATTTTCTGTGGGAAATTAACTTCAGTTATTTGTTAGGGTATTTTCAAGATTAATTGCAATCATTGAAATTCATAATGAATTAAATATTTCAATTAGTTTTAAATGATAGGAGATCTTAGTCTCGTTGGTAAGAGGCATGGTGTTATTTTTAAAGATTAGTTTTGGGGTGTTTATTTTGACCACTTTCTTATATTGCAGGTTTTGTTTTCTGCTTTTATACAGAAAACAAACAGATTTAACAAAAGTGCTCAACGAGTGCTTCTAGTCACAGAAAATTTCATATACAAACTGGATGCAAAGAAGTACAAGCCCATGAAGAAAGGAATTTCTTTGCATGAGGTGAGTAGGTATGGTATGTGTGCTAAGTTTTTAATTGTCTTAATTCAGGTAAATAAGTGACCTGAATGTAGCATCAGTTTGCTATGACATAGTAATCCTAGTTTATTCAATACCATGGCAAGCTTTGGGCAGATGAAAGAAAGATTGGAGGAATCCAAGTCGAAGTGAAGGGCTTAGTTTTTATTTTGTGGCCAACTGCTAATGGAGCAGGCTAAACTATTTATGTGGAGATTTCAAAGGCTTTCATGTTTTTGAGGATAAACATATGATGATGGAGTCGGTTGACAGTGCAAACAGCATCAATAACCCTAATTTAAAGGAAATGGAATTTGTACATTTAGAGAGCTAGCGACCTCTATTCTCCCACCATACACATTACACAGATGATGAAACCCTTGAAATGGTAATTAACCCATTATTCCCCAGCTTGTATATACCGGTTGGAAATGCAGTTTTCTCATTTTTTCCTATTTATATTGGCCTAATTAAGATTTTATATTAGCAAAAAAAATTGAATGATCATTATAATTGATTCATATAATGTTGCATATAGGCAACGCTGGGAAAATTCAGGTTAAATCAGGTTTCAGGTTAAAGGTTCAGAAATAATCTTCATAGTTCTTTACCCTTATGTTGTAGTATCTTTTACTTTTCACTGTCACTTCTGATGAAATCCATGAAAACATTCTGTGTGAAGATAAACATTGCACTTTACACACTTATAAATTGAAAATGTCCGAAGACTGGGAAATCCAATTGCCAAATTAATGATGGAAAAGGATGACTCCGAAACCAGTTTTTCGATTGTCTAGGCAATCATCAACGGGGAGAGCAAGGTAAAACAGGTCAGCACCTGTCGGAAGCCAAGCGAGGAGTGCTCCTCTCCTCGCTTTTTACTAATTTTAAGTAGCTTAGTGTTGCATCTGGAAATTCGTGCAGATAATCCTCAATGAATTCATGATTCCATTCATATATAGCCTAAGTTATTCAGAAAGGTTTTATGCCTAACATGTAGCAAAAGGGTCTCCACAATGTGAAATTGTCCATTTTTATAGGCCATTTTGACAAGCTACTACCTGCTTAGAGAAAAGCCACGTGGTCTACCTCAGAATTCCCATCATTGCGTAAACGCAACATTATTTACAACGATCAACATCCAACCAATAATGATGTAAGTTCGAAACGAAGTTAATAACACTGAATAATTAAACTTATAACTCATAGGAAACAGTACCCAGAGTAAGGCACCTCAAGAATACTTAGTTTAATGCCATTTATAAAATATGCTAACGCAAGGTGATGAAATTGCAAAATTTCGAATTTAAAAAATAAATACTTACGTTAATCAAATTTCGACAAAAAAACATGATTAAAAGTCCAGATATTTAAAGTGTTCAGTAAACCGAAAACAAAAGTTTTCCTAGTATAAAAATTTGAGTTAAAAATTTGTAAAAATAATGTTGTGTCAATGCATCACTGGGGATTAATGGGTTAATAATAATAAATCCGAGTGGAGATGAAGATAATGAGCGTGAAATTGTTGAAGGACTACTATTGATGATGGTCTTTAAGGATCCAGTCCGGTCGCCTGTGAGCGACGTAGTGATGGGAGGTGGTGCAGATGACACAATGCGTTGACATCGCGCTGAATCAGCTGATAACAAACCATGCACGGTATGAAATATGTTTCACGAAGCACAGCATAAGAAATATTACATTTTATATACCCCTTTCCGATAGTAATACACATTATGCTTTTAAATGTGCATCAATATGATGAATACGATGCTAAACTAATGTTATTTTCACCCACTGCGCAACTTCAATACTTTTAAGTAATAGCTTTGTGAATCAAGAAACCATTTCTTTCTGATTATTCTCTGTGACTCTTTTAAAAGTCGTATTCAGTAAATTGCAAAGGAATATATTTTGTTATGAATAATCCAATCAGTTCAATAAAAACATCCTGAACGTGAAAAATAAACCAGTTGCCATGCATGTATGTCCCATAGTTCGGCAAAATCTCAACCCGGCATCACTTCGGTTCTGACCGTGCCGGATTAAAGATGCTCAACTGTAATATTTATCTGTTTTGTCCATATATGTTTTTCCTTGACTTTTCTTAAAAAATATTGCCTCTGTATGAAAAATGAAATCATTTCAAATACAGCCATTTAGGTTTAACAAAATTCAGTGTAAGAAAACATAAACCTAACTGCGTTACATATTTATGGTAATTACCATAAATATATGAATGGACTTCTTGTTTAAGTGATCACTTCAGATATTTCTTTTTTGCTGTAGCCATCATACAATTTCTTACACAGTGAATTTTGTGCCATAGAGAAAGTTTTTTGCCACATGAGGCTTCTGCCCTTAATTTAAATTCATATATTGATTTGATATGTTATGTCCCATGCCAATTTTATATGCTTTCCTAGTAATGTGTCCATTGAAATAGGCATTCCAATCGGCCTCTGTATACATATTAACTTACCTTCTTCTTGTTCTACATCATGGAATTGGCTTGATTTTGGACCACTCAATGACTTTCTTGTAGATGTAGCTTGCCCTATTTTGCCATTTGCAGATTTCTTTTCTCACAATTTTGCCTAAAATACCCCAAAGTTTCTTAATACGTCTCCGTTATAGTTATAATTGATGCATGACAACAGGCTTAAAATTCATACCTTAAATTTAATTGTATTAAATGTCTTACCTTTTGGTTTACCCCTCTAGGTGA
Organism: Platycnemis pennipes; assembly: GCA_933228895.1. NCBI lineage: Eukaryota > Metazoa > Arthropoda > Insecta > Odonata > Platycnemididae > Platycnemis > Platycnemis pennipes. The sequence goes on from OW121851.1 coordinate 89,360,585, forward strand.
CTGGTATTAGTTGTACTCCTGGGGCTGATCAACTGGTGGTGATGCACCTTAGCACTGGGAATGATCTTGTTGTGTCTTTAGAGTCTTGTGGTGGTATTGCTGCTAGAGAAGATCGTGTTGGTGAACTAATTGGGATTATCATGGATAGGAAAAGACAGTAAGTGTAATACTCTCAGGTTATATTTCTTCATTATTTTCTTTCTGGTTGCAGATACCCAGCTTTACTTTCATGCTTTTTAAACACTCACAAATATCATTTCATAACCATGGAAATGTTGACTCAGCAATTAAAGCTGTTACTGATGTGAATTTTATGTGCATATATTTGTAAGGAGTCTATCCTCAGAAATTTTGATTGGCAATTGACTAAAGATAGGTTTCTAAAGAACAATGAGAACTGTGGAAAAATGCCATGTGAAAATAATAACTTTCATTTGCAGTATGGTACCCTCCTTTCAATCCTAGTAAAATTGGTCTTTTTACCTTTTCATGCCCTATGCTTCGTCTTTCCCCAAATCCATCAATATTATGTCATCCCTCATGTTTCAAATTCTAAAGCTTTGTATTATTTCTTGTCTACAATCTTCAGAGGTAAGCATTCAGCAGGGTCGATATGGTGGCTGGAGTATTGGCATCCCATTTGGAGGGTTGAGGTTCAAATCCTCGTAGTGATAGATAGTTTTCTATGCTAGTTTAGTAGTCCCTATTTGATTGCCATGTGAACAATTAGAAGTTTAATTTTTGTGTGACCATTGCTTTCTTTAAAGGTTAAGAGATAAGGAATTGCCTGTGAATGTCAGTACCAACTTCACATGCTCCCTTGGGAACAAGAGGCGTGCCCTTCGCATTGAAGCATCACATGAGGTATCAATGCCTTCATTCCACAAGGATTCATCTGGTGATGGCATTGTGTTTTCTCTTCCTGCAAACTATGCAATTGGTGTATCACATCCCAGTAACAATGGAAAATATGTCAAGTGATTTAATTTCTGACTTTTACCAGGAAGTGGGTGAATGTGAACACAGCTGCTAACTAGCTAGCTTTTATTTTTTAGTTATCTTATTTTTTAATAGAAATCAGTTCTGTTGCAGCAGTAGTTTATTACTTTTAATATTAAGTTTTTCTCTAAAGAATATATTTTCTGGCCATAAAGTAAATCATATGGCCAAGTTCCCAAGATTTTAGTATTTAATTAGTAATGCCAAATGTCAGTTTAAAATTCTGTATTGGCTCCTGTACAAATTAAAATAACTTATTTTCTTATATGAATCTTTATCTTTTGTGGTTGGCTGTCTTAAAAGGGTGTTCATTATTTATTAGGTTTTACATATTGCTAGCAGTTTTAGTGATACAAAGTTAAAAATATTTGAATGTACAGTATTTTTAATGGATACTATTTGATAGTCAAATGTTGCCATAATTGAGTGAGAAGGATTTCAATCAGAAATTATATCTTGGAAGCAGTATTTGCACAGTACATCGAATTGTATGTTATTTTAAAGCATTTTGTTGCATTGTGAGTACTTTTGTGCCACATGTACAGTAAATCATCGTCAATTACCATGTAGAAGGTTTAATAGTGCTTTGACCAAAATCATTCTCTATTTTTTAAAAATCTTTAAATGTTGCCTGTGATAAAGAGAATTGTGGTGTTATGTGTGTGTAATTAATTTACAATATCATGTTTTTGTTTGTAAATTGAATAGAAATTTATCACTGTTAAACATTTTCATGTCATTATTAACTCTAAAGCCATCTTTCTGCTGAGAAGAAAAATGTATAATTTTGAAATATTTTGAACATCTAATGACTGCTTTTACTGCCATGGTGCCTATGAGCTAGGGGATGTTAGAATTGTGCATGAGTTTATATTTTGGCAGGATTGCAAGGGTAGCGTGGGCTATGCAGAATTTTTCTCAGATTGGTGAAAGTATTTAATGACAATTTTAATGTTTCACCTGTTTTTTTGCTAATTTGATCTTGTATTCACTTTCTGTGTGAAGATATCTGTCATGACTTAAACATTATTTAGTTTACCTACTCTTGGAGCATTTAGAGAATAATGTAGCGGCTCTTAAATCAGTGTGCTTTAGTCAAAATTATGTTATGCATTTTTGAGAACTCATTAGCTCAAAAGTTAACTGTGAAGAGATGAAGGATGGAATAATAGGTTGAAGAGCATGAATAATTTGCATCACACACTTAGTGATACTGACTCTATTGAAACTTTGTCAGGACATTGAGAATATTGTCGGGAATGTTGATTTGATATTAAGTGTACGAAAGAATTAAGTTGACTGGTCAAGGGTAAGCTATGGCCTGAGTGAGAAATTTTACTTTTCACTTTTGGTACCAAATTCATCTAATTGCATTTGTTGTTAGTAAATGCATATCTGACTGGTACTTAAGTCTTATGTTCAAGCTAGGAAGAAAAATATCTTCAGTATAACTAAGTCCTTTGAGTTAATAGTTGAATTATTTAACTTACAGGAAGGCTCATAAAAAGCTTTTGAGTATTTAGAATATTACCTGGCAGTTTAGCAGAAAACCTCCTTAATTAGTCAGTGATAGGATAAAATGCCTGTTTGTAAATTTACCAGTTGAGAGGTTGATGAATTGTCCCATCTATTGGGAACTTAAAAATATTTTGATGTTGTCCATATCTTTAGGTGAGTGCTCAGAAATAATTCCACTCATGAAGTGCATTTTTATAGCATTTCAGTCATATGTTTTTATGTATGATTGCCTTCGGATAAGTATTTTAAATGTGATTGCCATCTTGGTCTCTCTACTTAATGTGAAAAATGCATTTATAGTATTGATTTTAAGGAATAAAATTTTTTAAGGTTTACATAAAGTGAGTGAACCTCAGAAATTTAATGTCCAGTATTATAAGAGGGTTAGGGTTGTGTTGAAAATTACCTGAAAGGACATAAGATGGACTTAGGTGAGTTGGTACTTAAAATATTAAAATTTGTATCAGTTTTCAACAGATGATTGAGAAATGGTACAAGTGTTTTTCATGACCAATGATTTGTTTATTGTGCTCAGAACTTTCCCTCTAAATACTGTGTAATATTCATGTAAACTATGTAATTAATGTTTATGTGAATGATTATGAATAAATGTGGATTGCAAATAATCCATGAACAGTACAGTCAGTGGTGAGTAATTCATTTGGTATATTACTTTATGGTTAATTACAATGGGGTCGTTTACCATATTTTTTTTATTGCCGAATATGATAGAGTTTGTAAAATAAAAAGACCCGTATTTTTCCGTTTTTTGATCTGTCAATTATTTCTCGAGTTATAGGCGTCGAAATACTAATGTTTTTAACCCTTTCGGAAAAGTGGGTGTGGTGCAACCTCTGACGTATAACAACTTCGTCCAATCACAACTGAGCCCGCGAAGCTACTTTGCCTTATCGCAAAGGGGGGGACACAGCTGACTCTGCTAATCGGAATAGTTATAACAGCATCTGTTCGAGCAGACCTTCCGAGAATCCCCCTCCACTCCCTCCCCTTCCCATATGAGCAGTCAAGGACGGGAGGAAAGTGACGTCAATGTTATCACAGCAGCATTTTCGGTGGGCGTCACCTTTTGCATATTTTCATTTTTGATTTATGAGTGAATGGTTATGGCTAGAAGATTAATTTTTTCACTAAATTTCTTTTTTCGTTTCCATCTAACAATTTCGTGTACAAAATTGCGATTTCGGTTCCGAGTAAACATTGTTAATTAGTTCCTGTTGTCTATAGATTTTTGAATGCCCTCAAACACGTTAAGCTCAGTAGGTAGTCTGTTTGGACCTCTTTAAAAAAATGCTGTGATGGTCCAATGACATTCAGATTACATGATGGTGAAGCAAAAGCAATCTTGGCCTTAGAATAATTGTTGTATTTCATGATGTCTGTAAATGTTTAGCCTTACCCTATATTTGATGCAATAACATTCTTCCTTGCATATATGGTATATAAGGTTTCAGTACCATGCTTCTGAATCAATTTAATTTAAATCTTTTTAGGTAAAATTGCTTGAGGCATTTCTTTAATTTTAGAATGATTCTCTCAATTTATTTCAAATTTGGAATCAGCCACTTTTCCTAAATGGTTCAAATGACCTTAGCTGTTGGTCCCTCCTGAATAACTGTGGTGTATTTTACTTCACCTTCCAATTCAAAATAGTAATTTTAGGATCTTCACCTTCTTAGTGCGGCGGGCTGATATATCGGCCCAATATAGATATATTGTTCAACTTTATGACTCTAAAATAATATTTATTTTTGTCTATGTGAAAAAATTATGTCATTATTAGTTAGTCCAATGTTAGTAATGTAAAGAAAACCACATATGGATATACAACAGCTTCATAATGTTTTTTATCCTAAGGTGTCACATTTTATTAAATTACCCTCCGCATTTCTTGCTAGTACCCCAGGAAGAAGGTTAGCATTACACCATGGCGGTCCTTTAAGGATGTCATGATATGAATTCTGAAAATGAAATATAATGAAACAAAAACATTTTTGGACCTGAGGATTATTTTCCAAATTTCATGACTGTGCATAATATAACGATATTCTTTTAATCCATGAACTTTTCTCAACGATAGTCATGCACTTTTACCCAGAGTTGGGTAAAGGATGTGATAAGAGAATTGCCTGCCAAAAATTATGGCATGCTGTAATGTTTGCACTATAATTCCTACTCAGAGAAGGTGGATTAGCTGTTTATTAGGACCAATTCAACTACCTCCCTTGGTTGAACCTGGGTTGCATTCCACAACATCCTATGTCTAAAGAAATCGATTATGTACCACTGCTGCATATGTTTAATGAATTTCATATTAACTAGTTGGAAGATCACAAATATCCCTTGCCTCGACTAGGACTTGGACCTGTAATCCCCTGATTTTCTGTTAGATGATTCAACCAATTAAGCTACCAAGGCTTTAAAGGCTTTTCTTGAGGATTGAGAGGAGCAAGATTTTCACAGCTAGTTCTGCAGTCTGTGAATAATTTTCTTTCATTCGTCTCAGCATTTGTTAACATTATCATTTAATGAATACTCAAGATGCTGCTACATTCTCTTTGCAAGACGTGTTTGTTGTTTCCCTTTGTTGATTCAAGATTGTTTTTCCACAAATGTTACAAAATAGAGAGCATGAAAAGGTTGAGAAATGAATTCATAAATATTATTCTTCTGACTAAAAGGAGTCTTGAATAAATTTTTAACCCATCCTCATTTCTTCCTATCCCATTTAAATGGGGTCAGTATTTCCACATTTAGTTATCTTCTCCACCAATTATTGTCTAGGGTTTCCTATCTACACAAATCCTTTCTCAGTCTAAATCAAACCTTTATGTAATGGAGTGAGTCAGGATTTCCTGGGTTATTGACTGGAGGAAGAGTTACATAGGAGAGAGGATAGGTGTTTTAGATGTGACTGGGAAGAGGGAAAGAGGAAAACCAAAATTGAAGATGATAGACAAAGTACCTTGAGATTTGGAGGAAGAGTTCTTGAATTTACCACTGGGTCACAGTGAAGTTTTTCACCAATGTTTCTAAGGCTAAATCTACCATCGTCTTTGGGCTGAATGGATGTCTTCCTGGATGTAGTCAACTGGGGCTTTGAACTGGGTGGCATCACATCGCCGTATTCTGGTCTTCCTCTTCCCAGTCACTCGTAAATCACATGTCGTCTTCCCCATGTATTCCTCATTTTTTTCATCAACATTCCCAAACTACTTTCTTATTCTTTGTTGCACCTTTTAGGGACAGGTCCCATCTAACTGTTCCTCTGATATAGTCACTCCCAACTCTATCCCATCACGTTATGCACCTCAATATTCTCATTTCAGCCATATCCAACTTCCTCTCTTGCACTTTTTGACCGGCTTTGTTTTCTCTCCCTGTATTCATGTGGTCCTACCACTGTGTAGTAGATCTTGCCCTTGACCATACACCTTACTTCCCTAACCCATATACCTAGTACTTTCTCAAAAAAATGCTGGCAATACAGGGGCGTCGGAACTATTTTCGCAGGGAGGGGCCAACCTTTATGGCAATATTACTCCAATAGCAGCGACGTTGGCAGTGGGGGGCACGGGGGTCATTCGCCCCCCTCCCCCCCCCACCCAGACTTTGCCCCGTGCCCTTGAGTAATGAGTGGTCTTCATTAATAAAAATTAAATTTCACTTGTTTCCAGCTTGACTTTTCCCTTCTGACGCTTATTCTACCACCTTCATATGTACTTGTAGCGGAATTCTAGTCTCTACCTCTTCCTATCCGCAAAAAAATGCGGGCCCTTTTCAAGGTTGGCCCCTCCCAGTGAAAATAGTCCCGACGCCCCTGTCCAATAGTTAGGGAACTTAATGACTTAATCCATGCAGGAATGAGACAAATGGCTTTCTTGATCGGGCAGCTGGGCCTTATCACTGACCTTTCAAATATTTATTATGATTTTTTCGCCAGCTCTCCTTCTGACTTCCTCAGGTCTGCTGAAGTCCGGGGAATCCAGCAGGAATGCTGGCCAAATTTTGTCATTAAATCTGAATAAAAACGTAATAGATCCCGAAAAAGTATTTCACATATGCCCTGGCAAGCTTTCGTTTGGGTGGTATTCTATTTATTGACTTTTAAGACATACGTTCATTTCAAAAGAAACCGCCGTCAGGTAAGGCTGCTGGGACGAGATGTGCCTCGACAGAAAATTGCGCGACTTTTGATTTCATTACTGATATTATTGAACATTCACCCCTAAATTTGATTTTTAAAAACATAGCAATTTATTTTTTTCCTCATTGTAGAAGTTCCTATGCTTCCTATGAAAAACGTTTTCCGTGAACGTTTTTATGGCTATTGCACTTATTGTATTTTCGGTTACCATGGTGACCGCCAAAACCAGTCGTGTGTTCGCGTCTCTATTAGTTGGCTAGGAACTTCTGTCAGAGGTAAGTCATTTAATTTATTGTAGATCAGCAATTGAGTCATGATAATATTCGTCAATAGAGTTGGATTGATTCCGTGCGTGATTTCCCTTCGTTTACGTAGCTCGTTAACTGCACTGCTCGTGGACAAAGCCCTGTATGATGTGGGGGTACAGTCCTGCGATAGATTTGCTGGAGGAGAAGACTTCGTTACTCACAAATAACTCTGGTGAGGAGGACCGCAAGCATCTAAATGTTTTATTGATCGGAAATTGCGACGGTAGACATATATTGAAGACAGTTTCGCGGCTTCATCAGCATGGAGCAGGTGATACTGCTATCACCTTCTACGTTATAGAAAAATCGTTGGAACCTGTCGCTCGGCAGATGCTTTTACTGACCCTGGCTCTAGAACCATCTGATATTCTGGGATTGCAAGAAAAAGCAATTTTATTTTTGGAGGTTTTTGGAAATACAATCTTAAGACCTACTAGCTACAATTACGTTACTCAAAAAGCTGAACAGCTAATTCATATGATTACCGATATGGACTTTATGGCTAAAAGAATGCCTATAATTAACATTGACAATTTGAAATATAGAGAGAGGGATGCTCTAGAAACTATATTTAAATTCTGGCTGAATACTAAATCTCGACATTTAAACACTGAACTTTTGTGGGACAATAGGCTTCGAAGATCTTTAACAAATCGTTATGATTCAAAAATGGGAGTTTTTGATTGGGATTATCACATGAAACTTTGTCAGATGTGTCAGGACTCAATAAGTATAGCAGAGTATAAGAAATGGAGACTTAAAGGAATAGCTTTTTCCTGGCAAGATCGAGTGCTATGGAAATCCAATGTTACATTAATATCAGGTATTCAAAAAGTAAATGGTGACATTGTCAGTTTTGGCTTCACGGGCGACATAGAAAATGGGCCATTCGCCACTTACGGATTACGGAGTGAAAAGACAGAAATGCACAAACGACAGAATCCAAGGAAGTGCACAAATGCAAGTCTTAAGGAAGTGTTGACAATTTTGAATGATCTTCTTCGTTCTACCGAAAGTGTAGAATTACCTAATGACGCCGATTTAGATGGAACTGTGTTGGCTGATGACCTGCAAGAAAATTTATGTTCAATAATCGATAGAAGTGAAGACCCTGCAGGAAATGAAAACCAGCGGAAAATATCGGAGAAGGAGAATTACTCGGCTGTGCCAGTGGGCAGGGTGAAAGTAGTATATTTGCCCTTGGAATTTCAATCTGAAATTCATCTTAAAGACAAATTCAAGAAACTCTTCGACATTATTGTGATTTCGTCCAATTTTATTGATACATTAAATGGCAATTTGATGCAAACAGTTAAATCGAATTCGTTGATATTGGTAGAAACATTGAATTTTGTTTTGCCGCCTAAAAAAGGATGTCACGAAGCCTTCGTGAGAAAAATTGAAAAATTAGCCAATGACTGCAACTGTAGGCAAATTCAACTTCTTAGCGGGAAGGACGACTTTTACAGAAGATTTGAGACTGTGGGAAATATATGAACTTTCAGCTGTCGCATGATTTTAAATTTTGGTTCATATTGAATGTACCCGTGACTTTGTTTAATTCTTGCAGATCCTCTTGTTAATGATTTTCTCTTAGTATGAATAATTCCATGCTTTAATAATGTTTATTGGCAGGAATTATACTGTTCCTACGGCACGCACGGTGATAAACAAATATTATTGTAACCTTATCGGTCGGAATTGTAAATGAATGTATCAATAAAGATATGAATTAAGCACAATGGATTCATTGAAGGACGACAGTGCTTCGAGGACATATCTGTTACAATTGTTTCCACCCGCCTCTTTTTCTACCCTTTCTCATCGATAGTCCCATAATTTCAAGGTCAACCTAACGCCCGTTTTTCCGACGGCCTCGATGTTTTCTATCGCCTGTCATGCTTTTCCCTGTAACAGTTGAGAATCGTGAGGCCCAGAATGCACTTAATAAATGGCACCAACGTTGAAAGGTGTTGATCTCTGTGCGAGGAACGAGGAATTACCGAAATGCGAAAGAGGTCTTCATGCTGAAGTTGCGGTGAGTACTTTAATGTTAGCTGGGATACGCCAATTGATTGGAATTGTAAGTACAACCATTGTTGTCATGTGTTGTGTTTAAAAATTTTCTGCATGAAAAGAATAATATTTTGGAAATTATTTTAGTTGATATTTCTATTGAATGTGAGTATTGAGTGATGGCACCGCATTGTAACGTAGCATTTCACCATTTGAATATATTGTGTTTAATTAGTAGATTTTCCTGCCTTTTCTCTTAATTTACAACATTTCTCAATAGGTATTAGTTTTAAAAATAAGGCTATGTTTCGTAAGCATTTGTATCTGAAGCTCATATTGTCATTAGCGATCTGGTACTGCAGTGCATAGTCTGAGAGAGTAAATTTATCGGTAGAGCAGATTATGGGGTAACTACTGTACGGAATCGGGAAATTTCGTGGGGTTTACTCTTAATGTATTGTTAATGACCTCGAGCGACAGTGAAGGGAAGGCTTGAGGCGAAACTAGTGGAAGGAGCTTTTCAGTTTAAAATCAAATGCGTAATGAAAGACTGATCTTTTTTGTTTGCAAGCCCTTGAGAGCGCCCTATCACGAAAGGAGGTTGAAATCGGCGCACCAGCAGGCCACGGGAGTGATATTCAGCTGTGATTTATATTTTTTCGGGTACCTACCTAATTTTTATTGCATGTTCGTAGCCCCAGGGTCGATAACGCGTAGTATATAATTTCTTCGCTGTAACAATAATATTTATTCTAACGAGTGGAAATTATTGAGGCAAATATTAGTGCTGCAGATAGTTACCTACCTTTCAAATAATTTATACGAAACTTGTGTTAGATCAACTTATGTTCTGTTTTAATTTTCAGACGTATTTTTAAAAGGTCTTCCTCCTCAAGTGCTGTGCAGGTATCTGGGCAGTAATACCATAGTAGGCAGTATTGCCCAGAGCCGGGGAGTGCTTTGATTCCTGTATAATAAAAAATATACGTCATGGAGTTACCTGCATCGACGAAGCTCCCATGCTAAGAAAAAAATGTAACTATAGATTTTATATTTCATAAGTGGAATTCTATTCTTGAATATCCCATACGAATATTCTCTTACGCTGAGAATTGTGTTGTTTCCGCATATTGTATTGACATAGGTTTTAAGTGTAGATTAAGACCGTAGTTGAATAACATAATGAGGAGTTACCCCTTGTTTTTATTGCCCGATCTGTTTTTTCTCGTCAGCCTATATGTCTTCCAGCCAATAAGCTACCGATTTTTAACGTGCTTTATTTCCCAACAGCAATACTGAGATTCAATCAGGGGTGAATATGTTCACAAACGTGCTTATTTGTTATAATTTTCTCGTTCCCATTGACCAGTCGGTTGGTGCGATTGAGGTTTGGTGTTCCTCGTCTCGCGTTGATGAGAGCGCGTGCGACTAAGTCCAAGCCGTCCTGACCGACGGTCAAGCAACGGGTCACATTTGGAGTGGTCAACATCAATTCCAGTCTCGAAAATATTGCTGCACCGCAATTTTTAGTATCTGTGCTCTGGCCGAATCAAGTTGACACCGAAACAATTTTCTAATAAACGCTGGGTCATTCTTCCGTAAACGATTGCGAAAAGTTAAGAAAAGGGGAAATTAATGGTTGTGACATCATGATTAGTGAATTCTCATAGCGTAGCCTTTAATTTCGCGCTCATAAATACGAGCAACAGAGCGCGATTCAGCAAAGGACGTCACGCTTCTATTTTTCCGTCATGAAACCCCCACCCCGCACTTCTATCATTCTTGCTTCGGACGGACTCGCAAACGTTACACTGCTGAAATAATCCCAATTACCCTCTGCTTTGTGATGCTTGCAATTCGTTTCACGCTTGAGCGTCATGAATGGCAGCCGCGAGGTGGTGCATCCCTCGTTCTCATGAGATGAGTTGAACACAGTGTATTATGTAACACCTAATTGCGGAGGAGAGTGAGGGATAGACATAATAACCCATTTCCGCGACAAGAAGTTAATTCTTTGGCCTTTTAACATGGAATTTCATTCTATTCAGTTGAGTGGAAAGCATTAGTGTATTAATTATTTATATATTATTATAGCGAATTAAGAATCAACATTATTTTTCAATCCCAAGCTTCATTAGCTGCATCCTCATTCTTCTCTAATTATTTCTAGCTCTGAAAAATTATGGTGCTTCTTTATTTATTCTTCTCTTTTTGGCTTGTGCACTTATACCTTGGTCATCCTCTCTCCATTTCCTCCTCAACCTTGTGTTCTTGGCAAATCTATAGTGTCTCTGGGTATTTCTAATCCACCTAGTTCTTCTCTGTCATATTGTGCTCCACGTAGACCTCTCTTAATCGGCTCTACTTTAATCTTATTAATTTTTCATTTTATCCTTCCATTTAATATTCAGCATCCTACGCCAACACCTGGTCTCGAAAGCAAGAAGCTTTCGAGACCAGGTATTGGCGATGAAATCTGATCCACTGATCCCGATGCCAAATTAAACATACCGAATACAAATTCAACGTCGATCTGACTTACCTCTGAAAAAAAACGAATATTTTTTTCTCGTGTGCTGTAGCAATTCACGTTGCAGGAATATCATTCTAATTCATTCCGTTAAATATTTCGAAGCTTGTGATTTCGTTTTATCTAAGGCGGTGAGTGAAGGAATGGGCTGACTGCTTTGGATTATCGTTCTACCGGCAAGTACGGCCCTTATGAATGCAATGGATACATGGTTAAAGGCAATTTAATGTGAGGTTCCAATATTTGGTCGCTACTACGACATTTTAGACAGACCCTTAATTTAAAAATCGATAAATAATTTTTTATGCCTAATTTCCAACCTAATACATCACGGCATCCGAAAAATAGTGGAATTGTGTGTAAAAATAATTCACTAACCATTAGATCATAGACTGGATATCGTGCCGATATGCCTCAACGCAGGGAAGGAATCGAAACAGAGATTCGTAAAATCATTAAAATTTAGTGAAATCAATGTCAATAGTTTTTTACAAAAACTGTTTATGACAAGTTACATTTTGTACCACTTAACTTTATTTGCTTGTCAATTTCCTCTGTTAATTAGGCATGGTGCATTTGATTTTTGGGCTTAAAACGTCCTCGTTGTCATCATCATCAGTCATCAACTTTCAAAACTTTCTGTTTAGAAAATGGGTTCAAGTAGCATTATCAGTATTCCATTCTGTATGCTGTTTTCTCTCTCTGATTCAAAGAACCCTTGAAGATGTAGAAGGAAAAATATTCTAAAAATTCCATTGTTAATCACACACCAACAATTTTACGGGCTTAACAATTCCCGAAAATATTCGTAGTCTGACTTTTAATTACGACTGTACGAGTTTTCTCCCATTTTCCCCTTAAACTCCTAGCGTTGTAATGAATGCGATGTATGGATCAGTTTGTTTCGGATTGCACGCTGACTAGGAGAAATGTTTGACAGCATAAAAAACACAATTCTATCAGTTTGGTTCCTCTTTGACTGATAATGACCAGTATCTGCTTCAAAGCTCAAAGCAGATAAATGAACGAACCTTGAAATACCAATTGTAAAAGAAGTGACGATGGTCGCAGTTTTCAAATATGATGACGCTGAGCAAATAAAAGACACAATTTTTTAATCAGCCTTGCAGGATACACTTAGTCTCGTGTCGATGACCTTGAAAATGATCTAATCTCTCCGAATTATTGCCATTGGGAGTGCCACACAGAACTCTCTCATGATGAGATTGTGTTTTTACTGTGATTAGATTGGGCAGCCACCTTGCGCCTCCCAATTCTCCACGTGCAGTTTGGCCTACCCATGCCGAAGAAGGAGCATGTCGCGGTAGCAGATTTAGGCGTAATGAGGAATGTGGGACGGATTAACAACAGATGGTGAACTTCCTCGATTGGAACATCCCGGAGGAAAATTATTCTGCGTATTCTGTCTGTGAATTTCCCGGCTCAAATGCGCATTCCTGAGGAGGCAATGGATTCCAGTCATTCAGCTCGTAAGGCGAGTATGCCCTTTGGCCCAATTCTGATATTTACAATAAGTTGCGCACTAGTTGAAATAAAGTTTCTTAGCTTTATAGGAGAGATCATTCAGGTTATCGTTGTTGTATAAAGGGACCGACGGCTGGGATAATTTGTGCCACTAAGGAGCGGTGTGCATTTTAATATAGGTAGGGTTTTTAGAAGTGAAGGCTGGGTGTAGAAAAACCTGGCGACGGCACCAGCCTATTCTTACCAAAAGGCCACAAGGGGTCTACGGTTTAACGGTCTGTCTGCCGGATTGAGTATTGAACTTGAAGTGATCTCTACTTAGCACTCGATTTCCAAATCAATATCAACATGTGCAGTTGTGGTTTTTTAAACAGAGGATGCTGGGCAATGCAACCTGGGTTCAACCAAGAGAGGTAGTAGAGGGATTGATCCGTATAAATATCTAACCACCGATTGCTTCACTGAGAGCTTAATCAATATGGATATAAATTTCATTGCAGTGCTTTTATGCTTTGTAGTCCAAACTTTACTGCATGCTTTACCAATTTCTGGCAAGTATTTTCATATTGCTTCCTTCATCCTATTCTAAGTATAGGTACCTGACTAGGCAAGAGAAGTTTTTATGGGTTAAAATAATATTAAATTTGGTATACCGGGAGATGCAATCGGTAGCTAAGGTCATTAAGCTATTTACAAAAAGTGATCATTTGGGTCGGAGTAGGAAATTTCAGGGATTAGAGGAAGGGTGGAGAGAAAGAGACCAGGAATTGACATTAGCCTGCTCTTATTGTTAGCCAAGAGGACCACAATTTAACCTCCCATCTCACGGACGGATTACTGCTCTCGGTGAGCTCTCCGCGCATCAATCAATGGAGACTGGACAATGAATATTTCTGCCATTGCCGGGAATGGAGCTCGGACCCGCGAGATTCGAAGCCAGTAATCTAGCCACCACACCAACTTCCTCCCTAGTAATCGGGGAAATACGTAAGAGACCGGGCGACTTGTTTTGGCGTTCCTTTAACCGTGTACATAGTTTTGGATAGCCTGTCCGTTCTTGCTTTGATCTTCATGCACGAGGAAGCGTCTTTGTGCTCCCATTAACAAGGTATCCCTTTAAATATCCATTGAAATATTTATATTTTCTTAAGGACGCGGAGACGGTTATGCATTTCCAGAAGATAGCCAGTGATGTTTCATTCTTCCGAGTACAGAGCTTTAATCTTACATTCGCAAAAATACTGGAACTTAACGTAATTGCCAAGGGTTTTTTATTTGTCGTAAGACAACTACAGCTTGTCATATTTCTATTTTTTTGGTGATCGTTTCTATTAGATTTATAAATAAATCCGTTTACCTCGATGTTTATCAAATAAATTCGTCTTTTTATACTGATGGCCTGGGCTAAAGGTCAGCCTGTGTTCTTTTGCAAGCATGCTTCCTAATTTACTAACTTGATGGATTTTATTTTCTTTTTTAATTTATACAGATTCATACCAAAGTTATTTATTTGATATTTGTCTTTTTTTGTAGTATAAGCGTTGCGTAGCAAGGTTTTCGGGTTGATAAGCGTTATTTGGAGACAGCGGTCGACTGCTAAAGTCATTTGATCGATTTATGGTGGGAGGGTAATTGTGTAGGGAAGGATTTTACAGGGAACGGAGAAAGGGTGAAGCGTCTACTTGGCACTGACATAAGCCTGTGTTCTAAACGAAAGGCGCCAAGATGTCCACGGTTTAACGTCCTGTCCGACAGACGGAGTAATGAATTCTAAGTTCTCCAGACAGCATCCTAGTGGGGGCCGGTTTATCAAGGAAACGTCTCTGTCGCTGCAGAGATTTGAAACCGAGTCCTCGTGATGGGAAGCCAGTTTTGTACGTCCCTTGAATTGAAAAAGCTTATTAAATGCGTATAACTCGAAAAAATTTAATGTTAGGGTATTTTAGTTTTCTTATCTTAGCTAACTTAATCTTCCACGTCTTCTTTCATTTCACCAGGCCGGGGCTGAGGGATGCTTCTCTCAAGAAATGGCGCCGATTCCCTCCGCGGGCGGAGATACGGCACTGGTTGATGGTGAGGTTGAAAAAGACGATGTCACCAGCGCGCTGCTGGAATCAAGAAGAGTGGTACAAGTGGCAGCGAAAGGACATTCGCCTGAAAAAGAGAAAAATTCTCAATCAAAATCAGCTGTGGGCCCTGGGTGAGTAATTACTATGTTTTTCTTCAACAGTATTGTTTCTCGGCGTTAGTCAGTTTTTTATCTCCGCTTTGATTTTGCTATTATTTCCGTTAATTGGCATTGCCTTTGGCTCTTGTCCAGTGATTCTCAATTGTTTTTCACTTTCATAATGGTTCTAACTGTTAATGGTAGATTTTGAACGATTCTTGGAAGTTTTACTGACATAATTATTTTTGACCCCTGAAATGTTGCTGCGCAAGGTTATACCGTTTATCATTCACAATTTCATTCGATAGCTCGTAGTTTTTATCACACTAAAATTTCTAATACTTCCCTCATCCCGCGATTATCCAACACTTTCCAGTGCGTACACCATTCAGCTTCCTCCTGCTTCTCATTAACCTATACATTCTGGATTTGAACCACCAACTAACACACTAGCGGTACGTGGAGAGGATTTATTGGGCATTCATTGACTTTTTCCATTTAACATGGATTCTCTGACATTTTCTTTTTTTTCTATTATGATAGTCTCTTATGTTTCATCAATAAATACTTCCCTCTGTCAGTATCGATAGTTCAAGTGTATGGGATGGAAGTACATACGTATTGATTTCTAGTGGCCGATAGTATTTTTCGTTCACTTCATCGAGTCCACCACACAAAATTGAGTAATTTTTAATGCGGCCAAGTAACCTAATTGGTGTATGGACAACACAACGGTGAAAACATTGGACTGTCAATATTAAAATATTCATCATCATCATCATCATGGGTCAAGGATTTGTTTGACGCAGCCCTCCACTCGATTCTTTTATCGGCCAACATCTTCATAATAATGTAGTTCCTATCTTTCACGTCCTTTACGATCTGTTCTATATAACTCATACGAGGCTTGCCATTTCCATTCTTCCCGTTACTCGAAATACCAAGTAAGCTTGAGTCCTATTCTTTTTCTATTCTTGCTCAAGGTAATTCAGACGAAACATCTACCCTAATTCCAATTATGCACTGCAGGTACTTTGGAAAAGATGCATTTAATTCATTAAACTGAGGTATAACTATCTGCTCTTCTGTTTGGTGGTTTACATGGTTATGTGTGGTACGGAAGGATTTTTATCGTTTTACAGTACTCTCTTTACTCTTTATTGTCAGAGTTGTGTATAGTTATGTGTTTTGGGTTGTATATATTAAGCTGTAATGGTAGCTCAAATTTGGCGTTGCATAAGGAAGTTATGTATGGAGTCCTACAGTAATTCTTTACCACATGTATGTTGGTCTTCTCTGGCTAATCTTCGCTAAGGGAAGTGAGTCTTTCCTGGACGTATTCCCAGGGACGTTGCATTGGACGCAAGTGCGCTCTACGGAATAACCGCATCTATTTTGATCCGGGACCACCGCCGAAGAGGAGTGCCCTCTGGCTATTTGGCCCCGCTGGGAGTCAGAACTGATTTAAGGGCTGGCCAAAACGAAACCCTTGGTTTTTGTTGCCTGAGATACCAATGGTAGAGGCGAGAAAAACATGGTTCTGTTTGACGGAATTAAAGTTCGGATTCTCTCCCTCCCGCGGAATAGGGACATAATCCAGCCCCCATAGCTTTCTTGCTCGTCTTTCTTTCGGTGGATTTATCGGTGTACCTTCAAGTTGCGTGTAAATAATGGAGTTGAGAGCTGCGTCAATAACCCATCTTAGGTTGCGAGCAGCTTAAAAATTAAGTTTTGAAAAAGGTTTTTGCCAAGTGCCTGGAATTGTTTGTACCGTTTCAATTGTGACTTTGTGGTAGTACATTATAGAATACAATAATAAAGCTTTAAGTACTTTTCCACTAATAAGTTTTATAACCCCCAACCATGTGTTCAGCGTCTGCGCGTCATTTTCGACGGCACTCTCCTTGAAAATTATGCGATGGACCTTGAAAGAGCCCTCGAAAATGACGTGTAGGCTTTGAAACCGTGGTTGGGTTTCATGAAAACTTGTTAGTGGAAAATCACTAAAAGCTTTATTTATTTTTCCTGAAATTTCTCGTCTTCAAGTGTTTTTGGATTTGAAATAATGTCAGGACTTAAAGAGGAGTTATATTCCCGCTTTTTGTTTCCGGCATCAAAGGTTTACGTGGTGAAATTTGACATTACGACTGTTTTGTTACTTTGGATTTTATTTCGCTCGTGAATTATTTACCTCCTTATATTTCATTAATATCCTCATTAAATTCGTATACGTAATATGTATCATCGTCGTAAGTCTTTAAATCATCGCCATTTTCCGGCTTCACAAGTTATCATTACGATTCATGAACCTCTTTCCAACTGGTGGGAAGGGAAGAGTACGTTCGTCGCCGGCTGCTGTGCTAAGGTGCCGATCTGGCAGACCAAAGGCCACGGGTTCGAATCCCGCCCAAGGGGGCTCTGTTTGAAACCGTCGGGATTGTGACATACATACAGTATCTAAAAAGGTGTATATCGTACCCGCACAGATGAAGCTTGGTTTTTTGGTGCTCCATCTAATCTATGATCTTAATCATAAGACAGGAAAAAATATCCATGCCAAGGGGGGTTGTGTTTCAAAACCGTCGGATTTATCTCGAATAGGTAACCAAGAAGTCACGTGGTACAAACACACGAATGGTTCGCAAATTTAGTGTGTCTGAATCGCTCGTCACAATATCATAAATTATTTTCACAAGTTTTTTGTCATCGGTCTCGACTATAGAGTCCCCAGATGAGATATACCTAACACAAATGTAAACAATGAATGAGGTTGTAATCAGCGGTTTTAACACTCCGAATATGCAAACCATTGTGTTTGTACCGCGTGATTCCTTGGTTACCTATTCGAGATAATTCCAACGGTTTTGAAACACAACCCCCTTCACATGGAATTTTTTCTTGTCTTATTGTTAGTTAGATTAAGATCATAGAGTAGATATTGCAATAAAGCCTTGGCTTTTGGAGCACCGAAAAACCCAAGCTACATCTGTGCGAGTATGATATACACCTTTTTAGATACTGTACGTATGTCACATTCCAAGGCGAATGTCGTATCTCGGAGGAGACGTAGTGAATTCAGCATTAGTTTGTGATTACTAACTGGAGGGTTACACATCGCACTCCACTGCCGGTTTATAGCCTAAGTATAGACATAACGGAAGTGGTATTTTATCTGTGTAGCCAACGTTTAGTGATGTCAGATCGCGTTATCTCATATTAACTGCCAGGGTTTCCTCTTGGATAGCTTGCATTTCTGAGGGTATAACGAACTGATCCGAAGGGGCACTTTTTCGTCCAATTGACTCCTGTTGACCGAGCGTGAGTGAAGAAGAGCATATGCCGCTGCGTCGGACTCGCGCTTTGGAAGATCAACTCAAGGCCAAATAAGATTTTCCGCTCTGGAGAGCTCTTACTTCATGCGTTGAATCATGCTTCCTCGTTCTAAGCTCTTATTTTGCCTCATATTCCGTTGCAGTCATCAGAAATAAAATCAAGAATCTTCAGTAGGTATTATGCGTGTAGGATTGCAACAACTGCAGCAATTATCATAATATCTATTGATGCTTCACCGATTTAGGTTGGTTTGGGTGTGCATAAAATATCTGTTCACTTTCCACTGTTGCTGAATGAACCACTTTCTTACGTTGCCCCTCTTGTATTCCTTAATTATCCTTCACCTCTTCAGGAGAGGAAGGATGGTATCATAGGTTCCTTCGCACGTTCCCCACATCTAGCGTGAATCTAGAATGATAAGTTATTTTCCTTTCTTTGATGAACGTGGATTATAGGCATTGCAGCACTGGCTTTTCTAGTTCGAGTCCGTCCATATATGTATTACGTAACGCTTAAAGGGGGGAAGAGGGGTCTGGACAACTAATAAGGTGGACAGGGGGTGGGTCCAGCCATCATTTATCAGCCATCCGTTACGTTGAGAGAAAGATGCTTGTTAAATTCATCCTTTGTTCAAATAATGAGGATACAAATAATGAATGGTAAATAGGAAATAGGGTAGCAAATAAGGTACTGACAAAAATTAACCGTTTTATCATTTGTAGAAAAAGAAAGGGTACAGTCGCAGTTAAACCTAATTTACAATAATTGAGAATTGGGAAATAGGGCTGAAAAACAAATGAGGTATTAACAAAGAATATCTGTCATTAATATCAAAGATGTTAATTAATGTCAAAGAATATCATTTACAAAAAAGGGAGAGTTCATTTGCAGTTAAGCGTAATTTACAGAGGGGCTTCGATGATGTTACGGAGATTTATAGGGAGGAGGGGAGACGTTAAAAATGTGGAAAATCAACGTTACTTATCATTGGAATGACCCAGAAAGGATTTAGGATAGAGAGTCAGGATGAACAGTGATCTCAGGCTTTCCGTAAATTACATCCAGCCCAGTCCTTGCCGCCTTTCCTCGTGTCCTCACTCCCATCCCATAGAACGCTTCGCTCTTCCCGCCCCACGTTACTTGCGTTCGCACGTTGCGTTAGCAGCGTGTGCCCCACAAATATGAATATGACGACGTTTTTATGGAAACCCGATGTAACATCGTTGTAAAGAATCCTATTTCACGAGAAAAGTATTCATTTCAAAGCTGTGTTTACTAGCTGTTAAACTCAGTTTTTTCGACCTGAGGAAGATTAGCAACGTGATCCTCGAAACGTCGGCCATGGAAAGCCTAAACTGGAGCAAAACTCGAGGAGACTACATCCATATATGGGTTCGTTATTATGAGAGGAAACAATGTTATCTATTTCAACGCAATAGATTCTGACAATATTGTTACATCTTGATGCCATGGGCTGGCCATGCATCAAATCTCCGAGAAGGAAAGGGAATAGAAGATTTGCCCCATATGTTATAGGAGTGTGATAGTTAACATTTTGAAAGTTTCATTTCAGGTATGAAATATTGTAGAGAGAAAGAGTAAAGTTTGAGTTTTATTTACATCCCCGAATCTAAAGTAATCGCTGACCACTTGACTACCCTCTCATTCTTGGGAGATAGAAACTCCCGATACGCGTATTATTGGATGATACCAAAATAATCGGCGAAGTTCGACGTAAGATACTACGTTCTACGCACGAGATAGTAGTTTGAACTGATTGGCGAACTCTTCAAGGTCTTGGAAGTCATTATCCTACCTCAGCGTAGTGTTGATTTCAACGCCTATTCAAACATTGTAGGGATTCATTCACCTTTGCATTGAACTTCATTCCTTTATCTTATTCCAGAATGTTGTCTCGATCAGATTAATCCAGGAATCGAATTGGGATAAAAAATCAACAGATAAGTGATAGTTAAAGTTTAAAAATGGAGATATCACTGAATATAAGTGTTAATTACTTGCGGTACCTTATTTTTACTGTCATTTTTGCCTAATTGATGATCAGCCTTCAAAATTATTCGTCGTAATAAACTGTCATGTCTGAGACTTAAGAATTAAGTTATCATTCCAAAAAGATTGAAACACGGCGTCCTACGTGACCAAAGTTCATTCTAAGCATACGACTGCGAGAAACTTTTGCAAAAATTACAACTTACTAGAAGTTATTCATTTTCCCTGCATTGCAGTCACCAGAACTCTCCGGAACTTGGGAAATATCATGGACATCGTTTTTACCTGCAGATGTCAGTGTATTTTTCCGTATGTTGATATTTACTTGGAGTTTTTTTCGGGTAATTTCCGGGTTTAACGTTGGTTTTGGCCTCTTCTCTCTTGCTGCATTCCAATATCTTAGTCTTCTTCTTATTGATCTTTAACTGATATCTGGCCTTTGTCCTTTCCATGTTTGTTAGCATCTTATTCAGATCCTTCTCTGCCTCTACTTTGAGTGCTATGTCATCAGCGAATCGTAGCATGCTGATGGTTTCTCCGTGGATGTTCACTCCAGAACTCTTCTCTTTAATTTCATTGATGGCTCTCTCGATGTAAGCATTTCTCATACAGTGCTTGTTCGCTGTTATCATCATCATTGTAAGAATCAACTATGTTCACTCTTTGGAAGGTATTGTCTGGTCGTAACTTTTCTTTTTTCTGTTGATTATCTTTTCTCAAACTGCCTGAAAGTAGCAATTTAGTTAAGCAATATTCAGGAATTTAAGGGTTGCTTTATTACCTTTCCCCTCTTTCCTATCTGACGGCTGTATTTTCATTTTATCCATGCACATTTTTTCCTATGGACGTGAGATGATTCTTGGCTCTAAAAAAGTAAAACTCATGCCTCAGGCGTGGACCCCGCGATTATTAGAGCACCAGAGCATCATCTAATATCAGAGCTCTGGTGTTAGGGCGTCCATAATAGAAAGTAAATAGGAGTGAAAAACTCATGCGTGTTTTGAGGAAAATTTAAAAATTTTTTGTGGCTTGTTTTATGCACTTATAATAGTTGCGATATTTGGTAGTAGACTGCTTGAGCGATCGAAAGTTGTCTTACATCCGATTAAGGTGGGATTTCCGTTCGACAGTTTATTACTCTGCGTTTTTCGCTTCCGTGCTTTGTTAGATACCCATGTACGTATACTTCCTGCTCTTACCGTTCAGTGGTATTATATTCATTAAAGTGGTGTAGTCGGATCACAAGGAGTTATTTATCGTTGAGTTTTTCCCACAAACATTGCAACGTCAAAACTTATTATCTTCTCCATTCACCAGCATGGCCGCCGTTGGATTCCCCAGCATTGCCGCCGTTGGATTGCATGTTTACCAACTTCCTGTCTTGTTTTACCATGCTTAACTCTTCTTCCGTCTTGAATGCATACAAATGAATGAATACAAACCTTGCTACAAAATGACTACCGAATTATAATTCACTGCAAAACTTTTCGAAACAGTGTTCCGCGTATTTATATTTGTGCGATAATTTATAGAGAACATTTAGGCAAAAATGTGCCTAGTTAATTACCAAACTGTTTGTTTCTTTATACTTAGCAAAAAATATTTGAGTACACCCTCATTTATTCCTCGGAACCCTTTTCTCGACTCGCCTTTAATTTATGTCGCTAACTTCAATGTCATTTACTCTGATAGGGGATAATATACACTCCATAGTGAATTTTAACTTTTATGTTTTGATATATGACTCCGAAAATTAATTTTTGTTCAATCCTACGAATGTATCTGTATTTATTGCAAAACATTTTGCAAGGCATCAATATAACCTTCGATGAACGGGGTAGCGATGAAAAATCCAAATTAGTCTAATATAATATATTAGCCCCGAGAAAAATAATGTTATGTTTTCCTCGAGGCGGTAGTAGGTATTGTGTCTATTGGTTTCGTATAATTAGTTTTTTAAACGAGGTAGTATTTCTGTGCATGCCTGCATGGTAGTTAAGTGTTTTCCGTGATTGATAGTTTGTGCCTGGTGATGGATCACCCCAATGCCACACACCCTTTCGGTGGCCAATGAGTATTATAATAGAGTAAGTATTATACCGCTTGGCTACTGATCGATGGGTCCCGGGTTCAAATCCGGGTGAAGCCTTTGGACACCCCCGAGCGAAAAATCCTCAAGGTGCGAGGTGGCTCAGGGAAAGGAACTGGCCCCCCTACCCTGAATGTGTGAAATTCACACGCCTGTGGCTTAGTACGGGATGACTTCTATCCTCACCTATCAAAACCAACCACCGGGTTGAATCACTGAGTGAGTGAAGTATTATACTTACTAAGTACACTACTAATAATTGAGTACATTAGTAGAGTAAGTATTATACTTACTCTATGGTATTATGTAATTTTTTTTCAATTTAGATGTCTGCTCAACTTTTGCTGTCTCGATCGGAACAACTACTGTAGGGGAGGCACTTGCATATGCATTATTCAAGATATTTTCTGAGTTATTGCCCGTCGTCTCAATGATGGTACATAAATTGCATTGAATGAATGAGGCAAAAGGCACGAAAATAAATGGGTTTGTCCACACTGGATGGACTTGGATTGCATACTGATAGCTTCGATTGTATCGCGGAAGTTATTTTTGGGGGAATAAAACGAATGTAACTGAAATGACTACCGATGGAGGATGTAATCATTAAATTTTTTAACATTGATAAGCAGTCGAATTTGATATTTACAGCCTTCCGAAAAGAGGAATATCCAGAAATAGTGAAAGATTTTTTTCTAATTTATCCCACCATTTAAACACAGGAAACTGGCTTATAATGAAACGAAGGATTAAATTAATGGATGAAGGCGATACTTCGTGGAAATTGCGAACATTAAACATGGTGAATGAAACAGACTTTGTACTTTCCACACAGGTTTATATGTTCCCCGAATGATTTCGACGACTAAGCGTCATTTTCAAGGGGGGGACTACTTGTGCCTGGTGATGGGGGGAGGGGGGGGGGGACAATAGAGTTGGCCCCCCCTTGAAAATGACGCTTAGTCGTCGAAATCAATCGGGGAACATATAAAGCTGTGTGGAAAGTACAAAGTCTGTTTCATTCACCATGTTTAAGGAACGAAGGATGTTTTGAAGTGAAGAAATCATCCTTGCTGTGTACTTAAAGAGTAAAAACAAGGAAACTCTTGAAATATATAATGACCAGTTCGTTGCATAATTGAAATAAAAACTAGAAAATTCTTTCAGTCTTAATTTTTTCATTCACTTCTGCATCCGTCAAAGCTTGAAAAAGGAGTAGGTAGTATAAAAAAATTAAATTGTCACGGAAGCTCCTCTCGAGGAAATGTTGTAAGAGGAATCGGAATGGGCCCTGGATTGCTTCGTTTGGGCTATGAAAATGTGGAAAGAGAAACAAATGCCTTGTACCTCGCCCAGTTATTTTCTCTTTCGGGCGTCCTACTTTCTGCACTGGCGCGCGTTTCTCGTAAGGAGAGTTGGAGAATGCATTCATGTTCCACGTTGCTGCAGTGGCCATTCTTGGAGGTATATTTCCCATTCTGTACTCGTATAAAGCATCTAAGTCTTGGTTGGAATCGAAAGCGCCTTCTCTGGAAAGGTGACGACATGCATAGCCTCCGGGAGAACGCGGTCATTCATCTCGAAGACTTGTGTTTGGATCATCTGTGCGTTCAAATGAAAAAGATTATAAAGAACACGATATCTGTGAATATTTTACTTTATTTGTTCTTACAATCCATTTCTCTTGACTACTTCATTTACGATCACTTATTAAGTAGAATTCTAATACTACATGAGCCGATTGTGAAGCGTTATGTATAATGTAGTGTGTAATCAATATTTTACTTCGATTACTCACTCATTACGTTTCAGTTAATAGAGTCATTGTAATAAAATGTTTTCTACGTACTTGAACCCTGAAGCCCACAGATAATGTTTATGACGTGCCTAGTTTAAATTCAGCAATGGTAGAGTACTCGCATGATTGTAAGTTTAGATAAGTCTAGATAGATGTGTATCAATGGCACTGAAAGAGGACTATCGGTTTGTGATATGACAAGTAGCATATCTGTAGAATTTTGAAAGTAGCGTGAGTGAAATTCAAGATAAGCATATGGTAATGCCGGCATCTCGATGCTTACATGTTAGTATCTTTAAAGGAGATGATGATTTTAAGAGATTTAGTGATGGAAAGAGGAGTATTTAAAAAATTGCTCATTCTTTTAAGGAGAAAAATTCTGCTATGTAGGATTTGAAAAGTCGTTGCAGATAACCAGAATGTAGTTATCCAAACTGACAAGAGACAATTAGTGATTGGCACATGAGGTAAACTGTAGGAAAGGTCCGGAATTTCATTATATAGAGAGAAAGTTAGCGAGATTCTCTGGACGTAGGTGATTTAGAGTGAACATTAAGGTGGAGGTACGTTACTTGTAGGAGGAATGGTTCACACATCTCAGTACATATTTGGCTTTGAAGTAGTGTACTATGTGCTGCTAGGATATGGGACGAGTGATTGTTCTGTCAATGCACATGCGAGGAGAAGGGAACTAATGAGCGACGTATTGATTGTATTAATTAAAAGTATAATGTAAAAGTATTAAGTAAAATTATGATGTGGAGCGTAGCATTGTATGGTTCAGAGATGTGGTATTAGCGTAAATGGGAAGCATCCCAGTACGCGTGTGGAGACAAATGGGGAAGGCAAGATTTGTTAACAGGAATGCAGTCGATGATGGGTTGAAAAGGCTCGCTAATGTAAGGAATCGGTGGATAAACGAGAACTATGCGGATGATGTATTGAAAAGTATCGCGATGCTGAAGAGGATAATGTGGGGGATAGAGTTAGGCTAATGTGGAAAAAAGAAGAAATCGAATTTTAGGCGGCACTGAAGACTAAATGAAGATACGAAGACTGCAAGAGGGATGTAATATTGAACATTTAGATTCTGAAAGATGGGTTTTACGTGACGCTGCGATGAGATCCTAAAAGCTACCAAGAAACGGTCATGATCGTCCGAAAACCTTACCATTATGAAGAGGTTGCAAAGATAACATTCAAGGGATGAAAACAAGAAAGTGTATGTAGTGATATGTATTTAAAATTGCCATTATTGAATGGATATCTTGAGGATAATTTGCTTTTGAGGACTATCTAGGAAGTGAAAGAGGTGTTATTTTGACGAAGTGGGAATGTATAACTTTCATTTTATCGATTGACTTA
Organism: Platycnemis pennipes; assembly: GCA_933228895.1. NCBI lineage: Eukaryota > Metazoa > Arthropoda > Insecta > Odonata > Platycnemididae > Platycnemis > Platycnemis pennipes. Next base: position 89,386,368 of record OW121851.1, read on the forward strand.
CGCTCTTCCGCAATTACTTGGTTGCGTAGCCGGTATCGCCCTGATAAGGCATATCGCGTCCTACGTAACACATGGTGTTTCGAAATTAGCCAGAGCTTATCTAAGTAAAATAGAACGCATGTATAACTAATGTGGCAGTAAAGTAGTTTGTTACCAAAATACCCGTCACTTCTTCAAGGCAATACGGAAAAAACATTGTAGAAATTTAGAGATTTTAATCATTTAATTATTCTATCTAATTTGTGACCATACTTTTGAAAACGTCATCTACTGTTGTGTTTGCGTTTTCGTACTGTGCCTAATATTAGTTCCCCTTCATCCCTGGGTCACATCTCTATGAACTCTTCCTCTGCCAAACTTCATGCCGTGTAAAATCCTTAGTCTTTTGCTCTTTCCTCCGCATTTACCTAACTTTTCCCTCTATCCCCTTCGTAAATAAATCCTTTACACGTATTCTCATTTCCTTCTTCCACATATATCCACCGCTTAAATTTTTTCCCCCTTCCAAATTAAGTACTTATTCATTTGTCTGTATACCACGCCAACATATTCCCTCCGTTCTTAGGCATTTTCGCGTCTCAAAAGCTACAGTTGAGCATCTTTAATCCGGCACAGTCGGGACCGAAGTGATGCCGGATTAGGGATTTTGCCGTACTATGGGTCATTCATGGCAACTGGTCTATTTCTGACGCCCGGGATGTTTTCATTGAAAGGAGTCAATTATTTATAACAAAATATATTCGTTTGCCATTTACTGAACATTATTTTAAAAAGAATTCCTGAGAATAATCAGAAAGAAATGCTTTCTTAATACACAAAGTTATTATTTAAAATTATCGAAGTTGCGCAGTGAGTGAAAATTACGGAATCTAAGCATTGTGCATATTTCTGCACATGTAAAAGTTTCATATTGTTATTGGAAAAGGGCATAAAATTTGATATTTTTTATGCTCTGCTTTGCGTAACACAATTTCCTACCGCGCTCGATTTGTTATCAGCTGATTCAGCGCGATGTCAACGCATGGGTGTCGTGTGTAAGGCCGCCCATCAATACGTCACCGCGGGCGACCGGACTGGATTATTCTTTGAAGACCATCATCAACAGTAGTCTTCCTTCAACAATTTCAGGTTGATCATCTTCATCCCCACTCGGATGTATTGTTATTAATTACCATTTCAATGATTTCATCATCTATGATATGTTGTGTGGTAAGAATATCGTGGCCGCTATCTATCCTTTCGTCTAAATTTACAAATTCAATTTCCTTTAATTCAGGGTAATGGATGATTTTTTTAAACTCCCTCATCATATTTTTATCCTCAGAAACATGACATTTTTTTAAATCACCACTTATTTCGTCTATATCAAACCTTAAAGCAGGCCACAATTTAAACCACGCGTGTTTTAGAACGGACGGTGAAATGCTATTGCCTGCACGTGAAATTTCCCGAATCACGTCTTTTGGATTGATAACGTCTATTTCTGAAATAGTTTATCCTGCTCCATTAGCATTTGGCCAGAAATACTAACTAAGTTCTCCACTTCGACACAATCGAAACCAGGCTATCTAAATCAGCACTTAAATCTTCTTTCATAGTTTTTCTCTCTGTTATCTACTTCTTCGTGTCACTTTAACAGTAAAATTTTGAAGATTTTTCTCTTTCAGCTCCTTAATGTGCTATATTGTTGAAGATTCCACGTAGTATGTTTCAGTCAAACGCTTTACTGATGCAGCGGCGTCAAGCTTTTTCACCACTTGCACTTTTTCTGCGATGGTTAACGTTTTGTGCTGTTGCCACGACTGTATGGATGAGACATGTTTTTGGTGAAACATAAGAATACAACCAATAATTTTATCAAATTACGTCTAGTGGTCAATCAAAAATGTGCGCGCCATTGAAAGTGGCCGATCTGTAAATTAGTCTTAATCCACTCGGCGATGTCTTCGAATTTATATGTTTACTTCAAGTTCCAGAATAATTCCAGTGTACACGAAGTACCAGAAATTAATATGTTATATTATTCTGATTCTCGAAATGGGAAAATTAACGTTAGAATGGTATATTGGTATTAATATAAGAATAATATCTCGGCAGGTTATGAAGCAATGTTCTGGTTAAAAATGTTTCGGCATTTTCCACTAAGTACCAGATAGTTGGTCATGACAAAATTGACGGATTTTGGGTGCTCCCGGATTAGAGGTTCCCGGATTAAGGGTGCTCAACTGTACCTTGCGCGCATCCTATTCCCGCTTAGTCCACAGTCTGAGAACGAATGGCGATAACTTTTGTATTGGTTAATAGAGGAGATAACAATTTGATGTTTACATCATGATGAGATTAGGCAGTTGGCCTTTTAGATGTAGTTTTGAGTAGTATCATTTTTGATATGTAGCAGAAGGCCAATCATAAATATAACCGAGCGTCCTTGTAATTGATTTTCCCTTCGTCGTTAATGAATCTTTGGCCAGCGCAATCATTTCCTAATTATTAAGCCGATTTAGAATACGATTCGAATTTTCTCAGAATTCGTGATTTGTTCCACTTACTTAAGCTTTTTCCATTGCCCCATTCCATTTGTCTCATATCATACTTACAATCACCATCCACTTTCCTCATTTTTGCAGTCATACAAGCTCGAGGTTAGGAACTGAAGCCTGAATCTACCCTTCCAATAATTTAATTATTACTGTTACTGGACGTTCAAAGCGTCACTCATTTACTTCCACTGTTGATCATCATCTAATGATTCGACCAATTCTTACTATTCCTTGTTCTTATTCCAATATCCTAGTCATTGCTGGAAGAAATATGCTTTTTCCGATACTCTTGAAAGTATCTCGTTGAGTATATTAATTTACTTAAGAGATTCTCGTAAATTAGTTAATTTTCCTCTCTTCATGACCCGCTTGTCCTTTGTTTACTTCGGGAAGGAATCAGGGCTGATTTTACGAAGTCTTAAGATTGCTCCCCCACCCTCTTCTATATTCAAGGTTAAGCCCAAAATTTTCCTCCTCTTTCTTATTCTAGTGTAATATGTAGTGATATCATTTTTGCCGACGGACTTTGCCAATTCATTCTACCTCACTATCTTTGGTATGTCTGGCGTACCTAATATTTTGCCTTGAAGCTCTTAAACATTACTACCTCATTTTGTGAATCTTTCTTATTCTATTAGTAACATTTCTGGCTTGTCTCTTATCATTGGCCTCACTTTTCCTTTGCACTTCGTGGGAACTCTTTCTGAGCTTCTTCGTAAGTTGTCTCTTTAAAGTCATTCCCCTCAAAAACGTTATCCGGTGGTACCGATCTGTATCTTCCGTTATTTCCTATGTGCCCTGCGTCTGTGATTTTGCTTGAACGATGTGTCTGATTGTGAGATAGTAGGCTATTCTTCTTATTCGGCACTTCTCTCGCCGCTACTTTTCTTTCTCAGCCCAATTTCTCATTTCTCCTTACTCCCATCCTTCCCCTCTAATGCCACTACGCTCTTATCCTTCTCAACGATCAAATGTTTTCTTTCTAAAATGACTCTTGATTTCTTTCACTATTAACCAAGGCTACTATCTTGTTACTCCTCCCATTTACTAATACCGAGTGAATGCCGAGTGAATATTACTAAATTCGATGCATTTGCCTCAATACCTATTCATGAGCATTAGTTTTCACTCCGATGCTCTTGCTTCGCTGCCCTTGTAAATGATTCGCAGTTCGTTCTTAAGTGTAACCCACGCTCTCTTATCTTCATCGATAAATCACTTTAAATGTATCGTTCCATCGATCGAAACGAGCTAAAATAACTTTTTTCTGTTCGGCTAAGTAAAAAGAATTTTTACTGTTTTTTAATCATTCCACCTCATTATTTCTATGAAATAGGCAGAAATATAGGAATTTCTTTTTCCTCATTTTCCATTTCATTTCCTCTTGCTGTCATATATGTTTTCTGATTTGAAAACAAATCAGAAACCTCAAAACCGAAAGTGAAAAAAGTTCCTTATCTCAACTTTTCCCTCTCGAAACGGTCATCTAGCGTGCATCGATCTTCTCGAAATGTTTTCCTTCCGATCGGAGATAATTTCTCTTACTCAAGGCTGAACCTTCAGGAACTCTCATTCTCCATTATAGATTTCATGTTTCTTATGGAATAATTTATACTTTGAACTTTTTTCTTAGACTTTGGAACCCTGTATCTACACCCAAAGTTATAGAGTACTTTTGACTCTTCTGGAAATGAACATTCAAGTTTCAGAATTCCTGAATCTATTGCTATTGATTATTTTTAATTCGATATGTGGAGTACGTCTGTAATTTTTGCATCATGTTGCAGAGATGTCGAGGGATCGAGGGTATGTATGATGTGGTACCCTTGTCCGAGGAGATATAAAAGGGCCTAAAATATGAATAACTTTAATTACCTGATTGACGGTTGGGTATTAGGCATTGCCTTCCGTGCCGTGTTTCTAGCCTGCTTCTGATCCGAGTTCCTGCCAAAATACGATTGCTTTTTATTTCTAGGTGTTTGATCACTGTCAAAGAACTGCCTAAACGATTTCATTGTTTAGTATAATCTTAATTTCGTATTAATATTTAAAATGAACGTGTCCTCTGCTGAATGGAATACATCATAACAATCCGACTCCCTTTCAATTCATCCTTGCCCTCAATATTTACATGCCATGCAGCAAAGCAATAACACGTAAGAATTTCGTCTGTATCGCTCCATAAGAAGTCCTCTTTCAACCACAGCCGTGGATAATGATATTTATTGAGATGATATTGAGACAAAACTCCCTTTTGCCGTTTTTACCCTCGTCAAATGCCTCGAGCCCCTAATTCTGGAGTGACCCATCTGAAGAAACTTATATATTTAACTACTGTTGCTTGTTGTGAAGGAGCCTCAATAACAATCTTCAGGGCCCCAAATTTGTAGATCTACCACTGCTTATGGGCGTATTTAAGGATTGATACAAAGTGACAATAATGAGATGGAACAATTAAAATTAGTAAAAGCCATAAGAAAATCATAAAATAGTGTCATTCAGCCTGCCCTTCGCTCAATGAACATAATTTCTATTTTTATGACTTTTGTCGACAAAAACGGACTGAATTTCATTAAAATTGCATCATTTTGAATAATATAAGCCTTTGAAATATTTTAGCCAAAATAATTTTAGCTCGTTGCGATCGATGGGATACATTTACAGTGATTTATCGATGGAGATAAAATAGCACTGATTAAATTTAAGAATGAACGGTTAATCACTTACAAGAGTAGTGGATCAAGAGCATTTGAGAGAAAAACTTTGCTAATGATTATGTATTGGGATAGATGCAGGGAATTTAGTAACACGGTGCATTCGCCCAGTTTCATTGCATGGAAAGACAGTTTCTTTGCCTAATAGAAGTAGACACTCATTAACATTTTCGAAAGAAAACAATTGATCGTTGAGAGGGATCAGAGACTGGTGACATTAGAAAAGAGAGATTGGAGCGAGGAGAGATGAGAAACTTGATTGAGAAGGAAAAACTTAGCGGAAAGAAAACTGTGAGTACCGGTAGTTATTTATTACTGTTTACAGCTAGTCTCGGTATGGTCTCTTTCCTAGGTTCTAGCAAGAGTTTGTTTCATGAAATATTCTAATGACTTTAACTTCTCTTTTAAAAAAATATTTCTTTCGATTCGTAATACCCTCCCAGCCCTATCACCCTCATTTAAGCCCATATACTGCACATAATTTGAGTAAATTAAGCAACATTTTGGTGTTATATCATGAAAAATGTAGGTTTATTTCTCATTGCAACCCAGCTACTACAAATATCAAGAATAGGCCACTAAATCCCAGTTTACCGAAAGCGCACAATTGATTCATTGTAGGCCGAATCAGATTAGCTAAAAGTTGCTGTGTCATGGTGAGGATTGCCACTTCGACGTTCCCATTTATAAGAACTTGTTTGGGAAATGCCCTTTTGATTGTTTGAGCTTGTGCGTTGTCATCGTAAATCTTGGCAATTATCGACAGCTCTTCTTGAGTTAGGTACCACTAAAAATGTTTTACTGTGGCTAAATCTAAAGGCTATTCTGATCGGATTATAATGTGCAAAGTTTAAGATGTATAAGCCCATAGTAAGGGATATTAATTCGTATATATCGCGTTAGATTGATTGCATTGTATTGGCTAAAGCGTTTGATTGAGCTCCACTGGGCCAGCAGGCCGTATTACACGGTGCATGGTTAAATGAGTATGGAAACTAGCATAGTATAGAGAAACGAATTTCTCCAATTTTTGAGACTTTTTTGGACAACTGAAAAAAAATATCCATTTATCTTTCTGCGCAATTTCAGCGATTTTTTTGCCGTACGCTGCTATCACCCCAGGGCAAATTCACAAATATTTCGTCGTTTTGCTAATTATGGAAAGTATTTCATTTCACATGTTGTTCATCCTATCTTAAAATTTTCAGCCTAAATTTTCAACAGTGGAAACAATTTCGCTGAATCATTGATGCATTCCTCATCCATGTCACGTACTGCCTCCTGCTCTGGGTAAAAATGCTTTGGCTTTTCTGATGAAAGGGAATTTTGCTATTCTGTGGAATTTAATGAATTTTAGGAACTTAAACTGAGAGGTAACCTAATAGTCAGCAATTAATTATCATCAAGCTCTTAGTTATGGAATCATAGATCACGTCGTTTCTGCGTTATTCCGCCCCTCTTAATTGCATATCTGATACGAAATATGATGGTGAGCATGCAAGACAGGACGCTGTATTATAAAAAAACCGGGTTTTTGTCCCATGTTTATGTCATTAGCTCAATTCCATTTATATCGTAGAAGTTCTTTTAAAATAACGTGAATTGAATTTAAGAACGATTACGCTGCAAAGTTGGGAACTTATTCCAATATCCTTGTTGATATTTAAGATAACTCGTAGCATTTCTTCAGTGAGTGCGCGTAAGCAAATAATTGTTTCTTGTGTTACGTTCGTTCAGAACTCACTCTTGAGAGATCTGTGGTAGTCAGGTCGGTAACGCAACGCCGATAACCCGAGGGTAGACGTTTGAATCACACTTCGTGCATAGATGTTGTGTTCGTTTTAGGTTTAAGAGCTTATGTTAGTTGGTGCTATGTATAGCTTTGGCCGTTTGAGCACCTAAAACCTGACGTCTACAATCAATACTTAACTTCTAATGAAAGAGCATAACTGTTTAATTTCCTATTTTTTTCTGGTATTTTGTTCTGGTAAATCACAGGAGTGGGAGAAGTAAGCATCGTCGGTTTCATCGTGCTAATGGGATAATAGGGTGTCGAATAACGAAGTGATTGAAGATATGCAATTGGATGAAGTGTGAAGCAGGATATGGTTGCCTGAGAAAAATCATTTGTAGACTGCGAGGCAATTTTTTTTCTAAGCTGAGGAATAAGTCAAGAGACTAGAGTTTATGTCAATACATGAATGTAACTAGCAAAAAGCCAAAGAAGGAATCATTCTTTCATACCTACTTTCTGTTTGAGCGTTGGTGATTACAGCCAGGATGGCAGATGTGGTGACTACAATACTAACTTCCGATTCCGTAGGTCCGTGTTTGAGACCCGGTTGTTGCAGAGTTTTCCTTGGTATACCGGTTCCTACTTGAGTGGTGTATGGAGAGCACATCAGGTTCAGTACTCCGTCCGTCGTATGGGACGCTAAACCGCGTATCCATTGGCGTTTTTCGTTAAGAGTAGGCTAATGCTGACGCCGGTTTCTCTCCATCCATTCTTCATTTGTTCCCTTACGACTCCTGCCCTTATTCATTGACCCACCTAGCCTAATTGACGAAAATTACCTTAGCTGCTGGTCGCCTCCACGGAATAACTATTGAGTTACTAGTCAAACTGGCTAGATCTTTTTACTTTTGGGTGAAAACTGCTACAGTGCCAATTTATGTCCTATTGTATAATTGGGTGTTCGAAACTACTGAGGTTCAAATTCACAGTCTAACAACATAATATCAAAACAAACGCCACGTCCTTGCTCAAGGAGGGTCTCGAACCCACAAATTTTGGCTGGCACCTTACTAGCAACCTGGCCACCATAGTCAGCCCTGAATATTCACGTTAATCTCCTCCTGGAACTCATGAATCTTGTCCACCTCATAGCGACGATTCATCTGTGTTTTCAAGTCTGTATCTGCACTAATAGGCGCTTCAGACCGGGAAGAAAGGCATAAGGATGGGAATTGAAGGGCAAGGAGGAGTAAGGATGGAGAGAAGATGGAGAGTCGGGATCAGTCCACTCTAAAAGAAAAGGCGCCAAGGCTTAACGTCCAATCCGGCGGACTGAGAACTGAACTCGAATATTTTCCATAAAACACTCAAGTAGGGGCCGGATGACCATTGAAAAATATCTTCCACTTTCGGGATTCGAACCCGGGCCCCAATCTTAGCAATGAAACTGCATATGTCGAGGCCTTCTTTGGGCGTGCATTCTTTCCGCTCGTGATTACAAAAGTTGTCCCCCACCGCGCAGTCTCTCTCTTGAGAATTTTTTTCAAATTCAATGCACCCACAAGCGTGCGCATTCAACGCAAAATGGCTTTAAGGATATTAGAATCGTTACCCGCATCCATTGGCATTCAAATCCCTGAGTCCCTCGACTGCTTGGAAGGCAGAATATTTTCAGCTGTTTAGCACGCCCTTAGTCGTCTCGGATCTCTGAAAGTAGAGTGGAAGCATTTGATTTTGTTTGCTACGTGCTTCTCGTTACATATATCTAGTTTTCTGTCCGGTAAATTTTTCGCTAATGAGAGGCGTCGGCTTTTGCATTGGTTCGGTTTTTGAAAGGGTTTTAACCAGCAGGACACCAGCCAGTATTCCTATGATGGCCTGGAGAGGGACATCTTGTAAATTTTAGTGGTCGTGGGGAGAATCGAATGTCCATTTAGACTTAGCTTCACCAGTAAAAAACTAATAAATAAAATTACTTCAAATTATCCTATGCATACTGGAGTGATATTTGAATAAATGATTCTCACTATCAAGCGCCGGCAAAAAAACAAAATGTGATTAAGGGCGTGAGTCATGGATTATGTTGTATTTCCCAAAGGGATATTTTGGAATATTTAATAGAATAGCAGTGTGTGTATGTAATCAATACATCATCCCTTAAATTGGTAGTGACGCTGTAGCATTTTGCAGTTTCTTTCGTAAACGTATTAATTGGAACATACTGGCCATAATTAATTTCATGTCTGTAAAGAGAGATATTGTATTATTCTCGGAATAATTGACGTCTTTGTTTGCTTGCTATTTTCTCTGCAGAGTGCGGAGTACTGGAAGAATTTTAGCTTAGTCATTGATGCCTCAAGCTTGGCTATCTTGTTCGACCCAGTTTTAGGTAAACATGCCTCCTGAATCATTGCAACAAGGGACCTTAGAATTACGCAGGACGATGTTGAAGTCAGGAGTCGAAAGTTGGACGGGGAGAGGATGGGAGGACTATGATGTGGCATCAAGTGCAGTTCGGGAAATATCTGCGTATGCCCTAAGGCGGCATTCCCCGATAACACGAAGGATGTCAGTTAGATGCCTCGTCGATAAGAAATTTTGTTTGGGCGCAAACAAGAGTGACTCGGGGGGATTGTATGCATTGGCTCGAGTTCCTTGCGTCTTGTATAGTCTCGGGTCGGCCGTCCGAGTGCACAGGTCGACCTAGTGGTGAGCGAGTGCTTCGGTGCTGGCGACCGGTGTTCGTTCTGGGTCCAACTGCAGTCATGTCGGAGAAGACTCCTTTGCTCAGCCGCGGTCTGGGATCCAAGGCGTCGGCTTTAGGTGGATGGGCTGACCTGCAGAATGTGAGGTGGTACGGGTAAGTAGATGAAAAAAATCAAATAATCCTGAGTGTAGTGGAACTAGAGTGAACGGCAAGCCAAAGCGTTAATCCGCGCTACAGAAAAAACATCAGTACTTTTCCACAGCGTTTTTTTATTTGGTACAAAGCGTTACACTGTCTTGGGACATCGTCAGGTATAAACGCTTTGAATTTCCGTTGCGGTGCATTGACAAATATTCTTAATCTGGTGTGCAGTGGAAGAGGGATACGTTTGATGTTTTGTGCGAATCTGTTGATGTACGCCCCCCTATGTTTGCTGAAATTTGGGCGATCCGGATATCCCATTCGTATTTCCGCTATCGCTTTCGTCGACGTAAAGCTCTCCCGAAGCCTGTTATTCCATGCAGATTTTCTACATCAGCATCCACGAAGCTAAGTAGTACTTAAACCTTCTTATGAATCGAATTCACCAAGGGATCACGGTAGTTCCACACGCATTACGGCATCCAATTCAAACTATCACCATGCGGGACAAACACGGCACGAATCTTAAAACAATATTTTGTGTATACATGATAAACATTTCAGGTAATGTCTACTAGAGGAATGCGAAGGAAGAGACCAATTCCAGTGACAAGATCTGTGATTTAATGCTGGTGATTTGAGCATTACTTTTCAAATGTGATAGGTGAATTTTCATCCTCATATGCGAACTGAAAAAAAGACGATATTGTCAACACGCTTATTATTCGTGATGCGCTCCTGATCAGTGTGGCGAGAATTGGCTTTGCCATCTGAGCAGTGCAATGCATGGTTAAACCACGTCCAGAGATGATGTGAAATAGGTTTCATGGATTGATGTTGATCTTGAGAAAAGTCTAAGCTGTCCGAATATAACAAGCTGAAGCAACCAACACCAATGGATCACTCGGTTTTTTTCCAGGATCGTTATCCCAGGGTGCCCAGCATCGAAAATTTTTCACGAGGCAGCGTTGCGTCGTGTAGGATTTGGAGTGTGTCAGCAATGGTGTTTTCGTTTTTGGCTCATGGAGTTTTCCTTACTTATCGCACCCTAACTCTCCCCCAACTAACAACATCACGTGACAATGAAGGATTATCGTGATTGCTCAATTGAGTGACAATAGTTCTTTGTATAATGCTCCATCCGTCGACTGACACGTTAAACCGTGAACCCCTTGGCACCCTTTGTTAAGAATTAGCTGCCTAAAAATGTCTAACCCCCATACAAGTAGGTATTATACTGATTGAGCAAATAGCGAGGAGCAGGAGGCATTATCTGAATAATATGCATAAAAGTTTAGGCCGTTCCATCAAAAGCTTCTCTAACCAGTAGAAAATTACCAATCAATCATTCAACTATCGTAGATATGGCAAATGATCTCGGCAATCGGGCGTCTCTGCTGACTGTCGATGAGGAAAGGTGATTAGGGTAAAGTATGTATATTAAGAGAAAAATAATCCTCAATAATCCTTGAGAGGCAGGAGTGTAGCCTTCAATTGCCCGTTTCTCGAATTCGAAAGTGAGTTTCGATTACAATGCGATGGAATGTGAAATTAATAATTAAGCCTACTCGTTAGCTGAATTGGGTAGGGTGTCCTTGTCATATTTCTTCGTTAATCACTCAAAAAAGAATGCCATTGATGCCAATTCTTCTGGTCATGACAAAACTTATTTTCGCAAACCTTACACAAATCCGGAAATGATCAGGAAGGAAACAGAAAAAAACCATATTGGTGGAAGACCTCTTAAGGATATAACTTCTTTGCATTATAATAGAATAACTACCTCCCGTCTACTACCGCATCGAGAAGTATTTCTCCGACTCGGAAATGGAGCGCATTCCACCATTGTTATCTTCACTTAAGAGTTCGTTATTAATTTTTGTTTTTCATCATAGTTGACAACAATTACAACGTTTGCGGAGGAGGAATTGATGTCATCGCTTCAGGAAATTAGGTTCTGTAACTCTACTGAGAAATAACAGAAAAGGCGAAAAATATGAACGGAAAACGAATGTGTTTGGATGCAAAATATTGCTCGTTCGAGAGCCACCCTAGTCGTGGGAAATTATATCCTTTTTCGTCAGGAATTATATCCTTTGTCATCAGGATGGAAGTTCTGTTCTGTGTTAAAGTTGAGCCTACTCCAAATTTTCGATGAAAACTAGATCCTTGGACAAGTTCCGATCAAAAATCACTGTATCTCCAGTCATCGCCGGGGAATGCGGGGCCAGTGTTGTTTTCCGATTGGAGTTGTACGCCGGACTTTCCGCGCCCTTTGTTCTCTCTCTAAAAAGAGACATAAATATGAAAAATACGCCGACATCCAATGGCTCGAATAGCTACAGCTGACGAACACTTTTCTTGATAATCATTCTCGAAATATTTCGGTAAAAGTTTGATTGCTTACCCCGGACTCATCGCTGTACGTAATACATGTGTAATTTGTGTCGACCCGAATCCACTTCATACTCGCTCCCATCGGATTCATACTTCCTACGGTATCATGTGACGCGGAATAAGATTTGCAATGAAGTAGAAGTACTCATACCATACCGAATGTGTAATTTATACCTAAAGGGAAGCGTTTGTTTCGTAGAGGTGCTTGAATCTGAATCACTTGTAAAATGGAACATTAATTTTTTAAATTGACTAATATTCCTGCTATGTAGAACCAGGCTTGTGATTATTTTTATCTATGAATGTATAGGAAAGTATTTGACAGTAGAATGTATGCGTGAACAGTTTGCGTGAACGATACTATGAGCTGCGAATTCCTAGCTGTTTAGCTCAATCAAGCTCTAGATGTGCACAGCATTTTTTATTTTATCATCGCCATGCACGGAAATTACATGCTTAAATCTAACCCTCCCTATTTCAGTTTTATGTAACCACCTTAGAATTACGCAGGAAGACTTGATTGGCGGGGTAGATCGGGTTTGTGTGGTGGGTAGAGTACTGGTTACCCATCCCGAGGGTCCGGGCTTGAGTCCTGCCAGTGGCAGATTTTTCAGTGGCAGATTGACATACCGGTTTCTTCTTGAGTGGTGTGTGCTGAGCAGAATGTGAGGCTAGAGTACATTGTGGAGTTCAGAGCTCCGTCCGTCGGATGGGTCGTAAACCCTTCAATATCACTCAACTACGGGATAACTATTAAAGATGGAGACTTGGGTTTCTTCATTTGATTTGGGATATGTCATTCCATATAACGGTTGGAAAGAAAAAAATTTATTTCTCTAGGTTAGCGATAAAATCTAGCTGAACTTTGGCTTATTAAAACTTGCTTCAAAGACAGAAATTCAAAAATCGGAAAAAATCAAGATGTAGCGACATCTTTCTTCTACAAGTATGTTTAAGCACATACGTCAGAATAAATTTCCAAAGCCGCTATCATTAAAGCGGTGGACTCCTACACGCCGAAAATCTTAATTGTTTCGGCGGCTGCGGAGGTCTACCTTACGTTACGAGCCATCATCCCATTCCATTCTCCCCAGCACTGACCACTTCGGCAACGCGGCACAAGGTGGAGGGGGGGTTTGGACGCCCACTCGCCGATGTCGTTTTCCGCCCAAGGTTTTCTATTGCCTTGGTTCATCAACTCTGTTTCTAGGAATTCGTGAGGATCTTTTTGGACGCGTATTCGAATTGGAAATAAACTAACCTGTGTCTTTACAGGGTGTCTCATGGTGGCCTAGTGGGTAGAGCACTGAACTACCGACCGGAGTGTCTCGGGTTCAAGGGGCTTTCTGGACGCCCCCACCTAAAATCCTCGTAATTCGATTTTCTGCGTGTCAGAACTTCGTAGGGAATCGCAGGTGGCCCAGGGAAAGTAAGTGGCCCCCCTACCCTGAATGTGTGAATTTCATACGCCAATGGCTAAGTACGGGGTGAGCTCTACTCTCACCTATCAAAGACCAACATTCGGGTTGAACACCGGTAATTAGAGGGGAATTTTGGGTACTAATCTAGAATTTCGAAGAATTTCCTGTTATTTTCTTATGTGCAAGGGAATATTTTTTGTTATTTTATGAACCATTTAGTGTGAAAATCACTTATGATTTATTGAAATCCGTTTACATTCGCTTAAGAACAAGAAATTATTTTTATGGTAATTTTGTCGAGTTTTCGTATTGCAACATTATAGTAGAGAGAGTAAAGTCAATACGTTAAGATATATCGGTACGGGAAATTCGTCAAATTTCGCCGACCAACACCTTTTTTATTTTATTGCCATTATCATTACTCTGGTTTTTTTATGGCTTCGTCGGACGCTAACCACCGTGTCTCAAGATTTCCTTCGATAATTTATGAAAGTACTATCATATTGTGGTATTCACTCACTCGTATTGCTTATTTAGTAGTTCTTAATGCGAAATTAAAATGCTAATTATTTTTCCTGTTACCGTCTTAGCCAACTAGCGGAAACTAAAAGGATTCCTTGACTACAATAGTTCTGTCTGTTTTTAGTCTCAGATGGGGGCTTAGACGTTAAAGACTTTTCAACTATATTTTCCATGCGCATGCACTATTCTTTCATGTTAATTAGTTTAACTTCATACGCGTTGAAATGGGAGTATGTTACTCCAAATGTGGACATTGCATCACACATTTCCGCGTAACGCTAACAAAAACACAACGCAGGAAGTACTTTAACCCGGAATATTTTGGTTTCTTAGCCAATACGTTCTTTACCCAGCTTCAACGGCCGGTTCTTATTGATTAGTACAACTTGTAATCTGCTGTAAATTTAACGTAGCATCATACTGTCGGAGCGATATTCAAAATTTATAGCTTTCGTTAAAGGGTGTGACTGATGTGTATATTTCATCCTGTACTGTAGTAAGTATTCGTGCACAATGGCTAATTAAACATTTTGGAAACCCTGTAACGTCGGGAGATAGGTTTTGCGGTTAAATTAAGCTGCAGGTCTTAACCACTGTGCTTATGTTTGAGTCGCTTTCTCGATGACATAGGTCGTGTGGTCTTACTTTGATAACCTTAAACTGTTGTCAATAATCATCATAGAGCGAAAAAGTTTCTGGACATTTACAAATATGATGAAAAAAGTGTTAAATCAATGATAGTGGCAAGGCATCCCGAGTTCCGTCACATTTTCACAATCGAAAAATTAGGGGCAGAATCACGTATCCTTTCATGGTGGGGGTAACGTTTTCGTAAATTGCACGAATTCATTTTGAAGCAAATTTAGCGCAGTCGTCACATTAACCGTCCGAATGTTATTCCAATTCAGATTGGTTATTTTAAACGTATGATAATTTATAGCAATGAAGGATTGACAACACGTTTGTTTTCTTAAGCGAAATTTAAAAGCTAATAAATATTCACGCGAACTTCGAGATCAATGATGAAATATACAAGTTTTCTTAAACATTGCACGGTGGTATTTTGCATTCCATTATTATTTAAGAATATGATGCGCGCGTTTTTTGATACGAGGAGTCTACACCTACATAATACCCTGCAAGCCACCATAAAGGTGTGTGGCAGGGGGTAATTCTCACCAAACATACACTACATATCAAGCATAAAAAGGGTTAGTATAAATATACTAACCTTATTATACTAAAGGAGTGATGAGACTTGCGTAATTACTACCAGCAGAGTTGATAAAATGATATACTTATACATGTAAATAGTGTAGTATTACACTTAGTGTAATAAGAGAAGAATTGGGTAGACAACGGTGTCGAGACTATAAAAGTGGCCGCACAAATGTGCATGATGAGGAGCGGAGTGGCAGGCCCAGTATCCAAACCAATGAAATCGCAAAAACTGCGATCTCATCGACGATTGACGATTAGTTCTCTGGCTGATAAATTTACTCTATTGGACGCACCAATATTTGAACAATGGTCTCGGAGACGTGCCATCCAATATCGACGGCTCGGTAAACTGTCGTCCGGGATAGTCCACTTATGAAATGGCGCGTCCTCACTCCGCTGTCCATACCAGAGATAAGATTCAGGATTTCCGTTGGGAACTTTTCGATTACCTGCGCTACAGTTCCCTATAGCTACTATTACCTCTTCTTGTACTTGAATCAAGGATTAGTGGAAGATTTGAAAATGGCGAAGATCTCGAGACTGCCGTTTTCAACCAGCTCAATTCTCTGGCGGAGAACTTCTGTGCATCCTTTTTATGAATGATATGTAATGCATGTTTGGAGTGAACTCACCCCCTGCCATACACCCTTATGTTAGCTTGCTGGATAGTATGTATATGTATACAGAGGAGATTGAAAAAGCTAGTGCAACGTTACGAAAAGGGCTAAGAAGCGAACGGCGAATAAGTGAAAAGTAGAGTAGGTTTGTGGAATACGCCTCGTATATTCTTGATGAGATAATAAATCATCTGGATGAATTTTTCGTCAGATAAGAGAAAGATTTGCTTTGATCTGAGGGAATTTATCGTTAAAAAATCGGAAAATAATATAGTTTGACGTCAAAACTTGGAACGTAAGACCTGTGTGAAAACCCTAATAGTATGGCAGCGAATTAGCTGAATAGAAAACTTATTAATTACGTAAAAGTAAATCTTTGCTCCCGACAAACATTGTGCGGTCATAAAGTTCACTCGCCATTTTCAAGGGAGAGTCCACAAAGCCACTAATGGCCTAAATTCAGGACGAAATGACACGACATAGTTTTTTCACGTCACTGAGTTTGGTGAAAAAGCTAAAGTAAAACAGTATTATCATTGTCGGCACAATTAATAGAACCAGACGTGGAGTCCGTAATGAAGTTTGGACGTCAAAGGCTAAGTTTTACGATACCAGTAAATAAAAACTGAAGACATTACGATTACACTAAACCAAGGTAAAAATAAATCAAAAAGGTATTGTTGCTGAGTACCATGCATCCCAGCATTGAAATAGAAAATAAAGAAAAAAATTACCTGTGAGTCAGTCAGTTTCTACAACTCCACAAAATATGGGGTAGATATAGGTACTGGACCAAATGGCAAGGTAATACAGTACGCGCGCTGGATCTCACCGATTGCCTGTCGAATTTTAAACAATACCCTAGATATAGCTGCGTAAAACGTAAGGGTGATATAGAAAGATGTCACTTCACAAACATCAGTGGCTATAAATTCATTTTGAAGTTAGCTAAACAACTACGTAGCGAGTGTATCAAGTTACAGCCAGGGCCAGCACATTAAATTTCAGGTACAAATATTAGAAAAAGACGTCGAAGCTGGTACATAAATGCAAATGAAACAAAGCTATGGAAAAACATTCAAGAAGCCAAAAATATTCTAACGGAAAATGCACAACAAGAAATGAAAAACCTATAACATATGTCATGAAAAATAATGTCAAGCGTGGTAGAACTGGCTTTCCATTGCTATATACGCGGTTTAATGATGTTACTTAAATTAAAAACAATTTCTGATAATAAATACAGGATATTTTATTACTCATCATAATATTTATTGGCTATCTAACCACTATCTATATCAAATATTACGCAGTTGGTGATATATCATTTAATACCACAGTTTGTGTAAAAGCGGAAAATAAATAAATTATTCAGTAATATTATTCATTACTTAAAAAAATTGAAATATTATTTGATAATAAAACGAGATCACTTAAAAATGGAATACAGTATGTACGTATTCGTAATATGTACGTACGTACGTGCGTATACGTACAGTATGTACGTATACGTAAATTTATTCATAATACACCACGAAAATCAGAAAAAAACACCTTCTGGTCAAAATGACCGCCGCTGGCACTTTTAGGTAGGGGGAAAATCCGGCTTTTCTAGTGTTAAAGGAGTAAGGTTTTGCTGGTAAAACCAAAATTTATAATGGTAATTGTTTATATGAATGCTATTCCTCACGTGGGACAACGGAGGACTAAGAAGAAAGCATATGCTCTAAGTGGTGAAAATGAAAGGTGGAAGATACAGACAATTATTCCCCGAGGATGAATTGCCGTAGAGAGTATGATGCCCTATTAATGGGAATATAAATTAATTAATTTAAGGACAGTTTCGAATGGGTATTAACAAGTTCCGGGAGCGAGGACGAAGCGTCGTTATCTTTATCTCCCTTCTTACCTATTCCTCTCTACAAATAATAGTCATTGCAAAACTTTAAAAATGAACTTGGAGGGTTATAAAACCCCTGGCAGTATGACTAACCCGACACTCGCGACTTTTGGGAGCGACCCGCGTGAGAGGGATGAGTAGGGTGGGTACGAGGGGAGGGTGACCCGACGTTGCCGTAGTGTATGTGGGAAGATTGACGATAGGGATGATGGAATGGGGGAATGGTTCGTAACGGCCGAGACCACCTCAAGAGCCACCGAAACAATTAAGATTTTCGGCGTGCAGGGGTCCACCGCTTTGATGATGGAGGCTTTGGAAACTTATTCTGACCTACGAACCGGGACCTCTGACCTACGACCTGCTTAAACATACTTGTAGAAGAAAGATGTCGCTACATCTTGATTTTTTCCGATTTTTGAATTTCTGTCTTTGAAGCAAGTTTTAATAAGCCAAAGTTCAGCTAGATTTTATCGCTAACCTAGAGAAATAATTTTTTTTCTTTCCAACCGTTATATGGAATGACATCTCCTAAATCAAATAAAGAAAACCAAGTCTCCATCTTTAATAGTTATCCCGTAGTTGAGTGATATATAAACACGGACAGAGCGAAAAAAGGCCGGAAACGGTCGCCCAAAACTGCCCGCGGCTGTCCTTGCCATAACGCAATGCGGACGACGGGTTTTTCTTCTCCCTTCAGAAATTCCCTGAAAACGTCCTACCTTTTCCCTAATTACCCACCTATTCTAATTGGCGCAAATTACGTCAGTCAGTCCCCTCGCTCACTAATTTAACTTGATTGACAAGATCGTTTGAGTTTGGGCCGAGGAGTCCGTTGTCCAAATGTGAGCAATAATTTCATCTGTTTGTTGGATACCATAGACTTTGCCATCAGGTTATATTAAGCTGTTTTTGGCCAAATTTGGGATCAAAGTGTTAATTAGTTATCAAATACGACTCAGCGCTCGTAATCGTGTGTGCTATTCGCTGCTGGTTCGTGTACTGAATCGAACACGCAATCTGGTAGTACGTACGAACGACTGCTGTCAGAATTTATTCTTTTAGGAGAATACATTTGTATCCATTCAATTTCAATGGTTCGCTCACTTCTAGATTTTTCTCTTTCCTCCTATTTTTTCTGTCACGAGCACTTTATTTACTATACTTTAAGGGTCTATTCTAGGCTATTAATATAAGCGTACTCCCGATTGGCGAAACATGCCATAACCATGAAAAAAGCCACAGATTTTACTAATTCTTTAGTTTTTTCTGGAGCTAATAGTTATTATTTTTTTAAAGTAAGTTTTCAGTATATCCACATTTTTCAACTGTGAAACGTGCTTTAGACATTCTCCCTAATCAGCCACGCCCGCCCTTAACAAACCGGAAGGATGAGATTTTGCAGCATTAATTTAGTTCTGGCTTAGTTTCCTTCGTGGAAAGGAAACTAGAACCTTCTTAGAAAGGAAGTTAGAATCATCATTCCTTCCTTTCCTGGGAAGTTAGAACCAACCTTACTCAATATTAATAGACACCCTTTCATTTTAGCGATTGGATGAGGGTGACGGCTCGCTGTCCTTTTCCTATGCTATGGGAAATTATATAGATCTTCCATTCACTGCCTCGCGCCCTTAAAATTCGACAGCCTTCTCTTCTCTCCGCTTTCAGAATTCATGCGGAGCTACTCTGGAAGGTGAGAAAGCTATTCACGAGATCCGGTTGTAGGAAGAACTGTAGAACTCGTCGTCACACTCGCGAACAGAGGCAACGGGGAATACAATACTGGAACCGGCGGCATAGTTGCCCTGCCGCGGAACCGTTCTTGTTGCATAAAATGACGATGCATGTTAGGTTTGATTTTTTGGAAGTAGGTTTTAGAAACATTTTTATCTCCTCCCTCAAGTGGTGGCCTGGTGTTTTGCTGTATCAAGTAAAATATCAAAAATGCTCTCCATACAGCACTAAATGTGCTGTATGGCGAGCATTTTTGTTTCTCCATGTCCCGAGCAATGAAATTACATGGAGCAAGTTCCGTGCTCCTGTTAATCCTTGGACTCCTTGAAGTCTTTCGTCATGATAGGTTGCTGCCGACGCCGTTTCTCTCTCTCTACCATCACTTCTTTCTTTGAAAAAATACTACCGGTGCCCAATTACCAACCCACCCAAATATAAATGGTGAAAATAAGCAAATCTGTTGGCTCGCCCGTTTAAATAAGACTGCGGAGCGTTGAAGAAATTAAATACAGTAGAAATTTGATTCAGAAAATTTTTATGAAGAAAGATTACTTGTTCTGTAAGTACCAAGACTGTATGCGAATGATGTCATTTGATGGACCGTGTTTAGTTCTTGGGTGCAGACATTCTGCAACCAGCCAGCTACAACGGATTCGTCCTGCTGCTTTTTGGTATTGTCTCCCATTGGGTAAAATGTTTTACTTGTTTTTCCATGAAAATTCTTGAGGCCATTGGCATTCTAAAACCAGGATCAGTATTCCTTCCGTTGACTAGATACCTACTTTTACGATTAGTGATGTCACGGTTATATCATCCCAATGCCCGCACCCGGTAAGCGCGCGCGGAAAGAGCTGACCAAACCATTTTTGGGGATCAGGTAGATGCGTGACCTGGAGGGCAGGCTTTCTATCCTGGGGCCTCTAGTACGAGGGTATGGCAGCTATTTTTCAATGAAACCCTGTAGGGGATCGTGTCATTCATGCTGTCACTCTCGTTATTGTTAACGTGGTCCCCTCTCGAAGCGAGCTTATGATAGTAGCAGTCCTGGCGACTAGCTACACCAATTGAGATTAGAAATTGGAAGCACCACAAAAATTGGAGCATTGCGATCATGTTT
The DNA here is from genome assembly GCA_933228895.1 of Platycnemis pennipes. Taxonomy (NCBI): domain Eukaryota; kingdom Metazoa; phylum Arthropoda; class Insecta; order Odonata; family Platycnemididae; genus Platycnemis; species Platycnemis pennipes. The sequence continues at coordinate 89,407,131 of OW121851.1, forward strand.
CCGAGCAGTCCTCGGTGGCGCAAATGACTTCATCTGTCGAGCACTTCCACCAAGAACTAATTCCCTTTTCGTAATCTGTGTCACTGGTTGCGTGTAGCCCAGGATAGCGTTCTACGTAATCTTGTGATATAATAAATCCTTATTATGGATTATTTTCTCCCCTGAGGTCAAGAAAAAGCAAGGAAGTGTATGGGATGGCAGGCCTCGTTGGTGACGGGGTGACCCCCTTGCCTGCCATTCCTGAGGTCGTGGGTTCGAGTCCTGCCTGGGGTGGATTTTCACCACTCAGGGCTTGGCTGTGTGTGTTGTGTATCTGTTATTTGTTATCGAACTCGATGTTAAACAGGGGCGGATATCCCCCAAAACCTTAGAGAACTGAATGAAATAGATTGTCTTTTGATTTGAGGGGTGGGGGTAAGAAGGAGGACAACACTGGTGACTGACCCCCCTCCATCCCCTAAACTTGATGTCTGGGTTCGCCCCTGATGTCACATGGCCATAAGAGCCTGTATTCGGGTCCATAGAACATAAATGTTTGTTCTCTAATGCCCATTAGGCACCGTAAACTGTTCTTTTCTGCTTGGCAAATGTTCTGCTGCACTTAATGACACATAATAAACCTATTCTTTTCACCCTTTCAACCAGAGACTAGTTCACCATCCTGTCACACACTATTCCCTCATCGTGTTAACTATAAAGTGATACATCACTTGTGCATCAACCTCAGCAGCTGTTTAGCCTTCAGTGTTCATGCCTACAAATGTGTGTATTCATTTGGCACAACTTTTGAAAGGACCCACTGTTTAATTATTTTTCACTGTTTGTGTTGTAATTTGTCACAGGATTCCATTGCCAAGAATTGCCACTAAGGTATACTGGAGTATAAAATGGTGGTGATATCAGATAATATTTTGGAAGACATTTGGAAATGACCCTTGTGAGTCCATTTTAACAGTGACATAGCCATAAATGCATGACTATTTGAAACAACTATATGGACGGATAACTCAATATCTAAAGTAATAAATATTTAGTGCATAATTATAATCTACATTGTAGTTTTCTCAACAACACTATTTGCAAAACCTAGGAGGAGGGTAAAGTAATGACTGCTGATCTCTTAATTTTCTCAGTTGCAAGGGCTAAACTTCCTCGAGAATTTATCACCTTGTTATTTGATATTTCTTCTCTTTAATACAGGGGTAAGAAAAAGAGAGGAGCAGATGATGAACTCCCAAATAAATCAGGTGTCTTGGGATTGGTAAGTACTCTACAAGTATAGTTCATGTAAATTCAGGGAATGTGACTTATTTTATCTTTATTTACTCTTGATTTCTCAAGTATAAATTTTAATTCTGAATCTTCCATACTTATTGTTTATAACTTGTAAATTTGTTTAAATGTATTGTTTGTTTGTATGTATGCATGTGATTCTAATGCATAATAATTTTATATTGACGAGATTCATCATAGCTGAGGCTATGCTATGGATGAATAAAGAAAATATCTTCATAATGATTTCAAAACAATTCAGAACATTTTTGCTTCTAGCATCAAATGAGTTCATACAATGATACAGCAGTCTTTATTAAATATGTTAATGCTCTTAATTTGAGCGGGTGAATAGTTTTTATTACCTGATTAACTTCTGAAATCATTATATCTATGTCTCTAGTGCTTTTTCGTCCAGATCTTTGGCCCCGATGAAAAATATATACAGTGATTCCTGCCATTTCACCGAAGGAATAGATAACTATGCATGTCATCTTGACATGCTTCCTTTTCTCATATGGAAAGTATTTATCATTCCTTGAGGTGTAACTTGGTCAAAAGATGCACAATAGAATTAAAAATTAATACAAAAATTGTCACTGAATACAAAAGTGGAAACAGCATTAAATTTTATTTCATGTCTTGTAGATTTAAAATGCATAAGTTAAAAATCTTGGGATATAATGTATAAATATTAGATTTTATATGAATTTATATTGAAGAGTATGCAAATAAGAGGTAGGTAAGAGACCTATAGCCACTGGCACATGCAGGATTTCCTCATGGAGGGAGGTTTCATTAATATTTATGTGCATCATCATAAAATAATGTTTAGATTATTATTCGCCAAAACAATAATTAAATTAACTTCTCTTTTTGTGAAGACAATTCAACTATATTTTACAACCCAATAAGTGAAATTCTAAATGCCAATTCAAAATATACAAAACATAGTATTCTGCGTGAATGTTTTTGGGGGGTTCGGTACACTACTGCCTATAGCATCTACAGACTGAGGGTCCCAGATTAAAATCAGGGTGAAGTCTCTTTGGACACTCCCACCTAAAGTCCTCATGATGCTATTTTCTCACTGTCCTAAATTTTGAGGGAAATAGTAAGTGGCTCAGGTTAAGGACTGCCCTTCCTCCCCCCCATTAATGCATTAATTTCACACGCCAATGGCTTAAGGTGGTGAGCTCTACCCTCACATATCAAACCAACTTTTGGGTTGAACATTGAATGAGTGTTCAACCCGAAGGTGAACACGGAATGAGTGTTAGGTCAACTTTTAATCAAATTGCATGTAATTTTATATTTTTCCCTACAGTTCAGATGTGCCAGACCCCAAGATTTGCTGCTCATGGCTATTGGATTATTATTTGCTTCCATTCATGGAGCTAGTTTCCCAGTGCTTGCCCTTGTATTCGGCCAAATGACCAACACATTTATACTACAAGCTGTATGGGTATGTGTGTGTTAATTACAATTTCCATAGCATTCAGTGCTGATCATTGGCTGGAAATCATTGAAAAGATATGATTATATATTTTCAAGTACCTTACGTTGCAGTAAATGCCTATGTGATTAGTTATGCAAATGGTTTTTTTTGCTGTTGTCTGTCACTATGTGATTTTTTTATTATTGTAGCTCAATTTATTTATATGTATTTGATGAGTAAGGAGAAGCTGATTGACTGGAAAAATTCTTTTCTCTATCTAACATCTATTGAAATATCCTAAGATAGCCTTCCTTTTCAAGTAATCCTATGCCAAGGAATTTCTCTCAGAAGTGCTTCCCTTCCACTCCCCACTCTTTTCCATCCCCATAAACGAACTTCTACAGTGACAAACATTAAAAATTCCACAGTGATCACCCACCTGTGTGCAACTAACATATTCCTGGAAATTGTACCAATCAGTGCTACTCGTAAATATTCCCCCAGTGACCTATGTGCTATTACATTTCTGGGAAATCATTATCCCAGCGCCCGCATCATCATCAACCCATGAACTACCATTGACTATTGTGCCTTGTAAAACATAATGTGCCCCCACTAATCTTTCTTTTCTCCTCCTGCACCCACCTTACCTCAACCCTCCTTAGCCCCTCGTTTCCTCATTTACTCTACCCCCTGCTGGTTGAAGACCCATCAATGCAGGGAAATCCCTCTACCCAACCTAACACCGCTCCTTCCCCCTCTATCCCTTCTCATCCCACTCCCAATTCACCCCACTCCCTTCCGACAGATAATTGTCCTTATTGTCGCACCCAACTTGTTATATTTAAAAGAAGATGTATGCATGTTCAGTAACCTGAAGACGTAACTATGTTATGAAACCCAGGTCATGCCCATTGAAATATAACGTGAACCTAATAAAGTTTCATTCTTTTATTTTCCAAAAACTGTCATCATCAAATTCGACAGTTTAACAGTGAAACTGACCTATCAAAGTTATCTCCATTTCTTGATAATAATATTTTATTCATATTTTAAGTTGTTTGGTCTACTGAAAATATGTATACACAATGTTATTGTACCATGCGCTCTTGTAAATGAGCATTAATAACAATTAATTATATATAACCCTATGTCATATCAGCAGTCAATTATTATCAGCTGTCTTAAGATTTTTTTGTTCCAAAAAATTTACATGCTCCCTATTAAATTAGTTAAAAGACATTAACCTTGCACTGGAATTTTAACTTATTAAGATTTTTACCCTCAAAAGTAGTTACATAACAAAACATAAAATGGAAATGTATTTGTTTTGATTGTTGATGTTTTTCATCAACAGCTTTTCTCCATAAACAAATTTCACCTATACTTTTTAGGTACAAAAATAGTAATTATCTTGATGAATGTTTTTATTTTAAATACTGTTTTCAAATTGAATCAGAACGAACCTTTTAATTTGAGTTTATCATTAAAATTTTATATTATTTTGTTAAGCTTGTACATTATATACATATATGGCATGCAGCAGAAAAAAATCTAATATGTGACTTCATCTGCCTGCATGTACCTACTGGCATCAGTGTTCATCATTGATAGATGAGCATGAAACATCTAAATTTTCTATCGTGAATATACTATATATTATTTTTTTGGTAAGAGCATTGACTTTAACTCATTTCCTTACAATTGGAAAATTTCAGGGATTCGATAAAAATTCTTCTCAAGCAGAATATTTTACCTCTGATGTAACCACGGAGTCTATTTTCATTCCATCGTCAACATCACCAACAATTGAAGATGAAATAACAGATTTGTACCCTGCCAGCACTGTAGTTAGTGAAATGAATGATAATTATTTGTGAGTATAATTCATTTGTATCCACTAAATCAGACACAAGCAGTCACAGCAATAATAAAAAATCCACTTTGGTATTTTACTTTAATAAATTATTGGTGCTATTATGTATTTCAGGAATATCAGCGATGGTACAAGAATACCAAATCATGATTCTCCATTATCACCTGAAGAATTTATGGCATACATGACAAGATTTTCTTTCTACTATCTATTCATTGGAATTGGTGTGCTAATTGCATCATATATTCAGGTATTTAGACTTTTGTGCTTACAAGTGATGTTCCATCACTGGTCTAAGAATCCTAGCTGCATGTTTTTTTATGTGATTTGATAGGTTATTTGTGGTTGAAGATAACTCATACAGCTTTATAATTTGCTGCTTGCTCCTCTGCTTTTCTATTTAAGTTTCTTTGTAATTTTTATGAATGAAATGCATGACTTAAATATTTAAACTTTACAGACATTTTGTTGGGAGATGGCTGCCGAAAGACAAGTAAACCATCTTCGCAAGCTATTTTTCTCTCAAGTGCTTCGGCAGGATATTGGATGGTTTGACATGAACCAGTCTGGTGATCTCAGCAGTAAGCTCTCTGAGTAAGTTAAAAATAGGTTTTGCATTTTAAAACTTCATTAAAAAAAGGTTCAGTGAAACACAGTGAATACTTGCAATGATAGGATGGAAAATTTATTTTTTGCATTGAATTTAATTTTTTAGTGATTATATGCATGCTCGGAGGGCTTCATCTGATTATCATATTGTGTTAGCTGTTTCTCAAAAAGCATTATTGACAATTACAAGAAAATTGTTAATATATTTTTAGTCTCCATGTTTCAGTAGTTATCTATTTTTTCATCAAGTCAGTTTGTTTTGACTGAAATAGGTTTGGAATGATATTCTCATTCTGATTAGAATATGTTAACTCCTTAAGGCAAAACCTTTTAAGATTATTGACTACGATATGTACTCAACTAAAGCATATCATACATGTTTAGAAAAAAATTGTCATTTTTTGTCCTCGGATAAGAAAAGTATTTATACACCATATGAGGAAGTAAGTTTGCACTAGATGAGTACTCAAAATTTTCGGCACTCGCACTTCAGATGCGATTTTGTGAAGCATCATTATATAATCATACTGTCCTCTATGTAATCTACCAAAAATAGGCATAATGGCAATATATTTATGCTTCATTCCACTTTTTGCATTTGTTTGCAAATTTTTGTGCTACCTTCTGAAAAAATTGCATCAAATTACTTGGCTAGCATCTTCATAAGTTTTACAGCTATGAAAAAAAGACATGCTTCAAACTGAGTAACGACTGAAAAGTCAAGTCACAATTTTTACAGCACAGCTGTATGACAATTGTTACTCACATAGTGACTTGTTCTTACGAGTGAATTTCAGTGGCTGTATAAAATTTAGGTAATGCATATGCATTGATTGTGCCTTATCTTTCTTACACAAAATTAAGGTCAAGTGAATAATAATGTAAGGGAACTGTGGATTTTATTAAGTTGCTGTGAATTGGGTAAATTTTTCTGTAATTTCAACCTTTTTATTCACAAAACGTTTGCCAGATTGCTCTGTATCCTGCATGGTCAATTTATGCTCTCTATCCTGCATGGTCAATCCAAATATCTTTTTGTTGAAAATTGCCCAAATTTGTTTTCTTACAAAAATAATATTTATCATTTAGGAAATTGCTTTATTTCATTTGTGTCTTGAGCTAATTTGAAATAATGAAAAGCTATTTATTTTTCCTTCTCATGTTGTAAAAATAATGTCTTTTTTGTATTCTTGCCTCTCATGTACCAGAAAATACAGTCAGTAACTTGGGCTAGGTATAAAAAATCAAGAGTACAGTATTATCAAGGGTACAGTAACGATGTGAAAATGTTGAAACCTATAGAGGTTAATAAAAACAAAAAGTGTGGAAAAATACTAAGTATTTCAAATTTGTCCTCACTTTAGAACTTTTTTTTTATTTTGTGTACTTTTTCTTGTCTCATTTAGTGATCTGGAGAGAATAAGAGAAGGACTTGGGAGCAAGTTTAGCATGGTTATACAGTTTGTGTCAACTTTTATTGCTGGTGTTTTTGTTGGTCTTTATGCTAACTGGAGACTCACACTAGTCATTATGGGGATCTCTCCACTCCTGATTGGCACATCAGCATATCTTGCTAAGGTCAGTGTGACACTCAAGTGCCCTGGTGTAGAAAGATCACATGGTATCCATGAATTAATGATTTGGGAATATGAAAGAAGAGGACACCAACTCATTTTCCAAATTTCCAGTATTTGCTATGTTGATAATCATGCCAATAATTGAAGTTCTTTTCCTAGTAGTGCACATTTATTTTCTGGTATGAAAGCATAAATATTTTAAAAATAAACTTGATCCTTGTCGTTGTGACAATAATACTGTCTGGGACAATAACATCTTAATGAAAAGGATAGGTGTTAAAATACTCTATAACCACAGTGGGATTGCATTCTTGAGGTTGCTAGAGATATTTTTCCGCAGTATCAAAAATGTAAAATTGAATAAGAGATTGCTCAATTTTCTATTATAATACTTCACCTTCATGATTCTTAAAAATAATGATTTTGAAGATTTTTCATAATACATAATTATTGGAAGCCATTCCATAAAGGTTTCCGATTTGGTTTATGGTAAAATTAAATAATTGCTTTGGTGCATGGTAAAGAGGTATCTTATTATATTATATTATATTAGTATCTTTTCATCACTTTGGGCCCAGCAATTCTATTTTACTAAGTACTCACACAGTTTATTACTCCTTCAGCCTTGCTTTATTTTCTGGCACCAGATATATTTTCAAACTGTAATATTTAATTTTAAAACATCTATTAAGAAAGGCCTCCGTTTGGATGGTCTAGAATAGCTAGAGATTATGAAAACCGTTGGTTTGAAGTGTGAAATACTTAATGATTTGTTATATGCCTCCCGTTCACCCCTCCTAGACCTCTCACTGTTCAGGGACACCAACCCACCATAACGACCCAATGTGTCACTCAACGCTAAACCTTTTCCCTCACCTACCACCCCCACTTTCCCTGTCCCTTTGACTTTCCTTACCCCCTGTTCCTTTGTTATTCACCTGATGATGACTTAACTGTCGAATCCTGGGTAGTGGAAAGTAATAACATTTGTGGAAAAATCAAGTTTATTCATTCTTATTATATTAAAACATCTAGTTGATTATTTCCACAGCACAAAACTCATTTTAGATATGAGTAGTCAGGTTGAAAAAGGCGTGAACTTAAAGTGTGTTGTGAAGTAGTGAGAAAATGTTCTGAATTTTTTTCAGCTGATGCAAGCATAATTTTTTAGCATACATTTTAGAAAAAATACACATCGTTTAGATTTGCTTCTTTTAACGGGATAACTTTATTAATAGATTCAGGAGTGAATCCTTTTTTTATTATGTATTTTGCCCTGTTTTGTAAGAGACTTCACTTCACAAGTATCGATATTATAAAACTGCTCTCCTTGAACCTAACAGTTACTTGTAAAGTTGTTCCTAGTGATGATGATTATTTTGGATTTTTGGAACTGAAAATGCCAACTGCTGGGAATCTTGATTAAGTCTTCTGCGTATAACTTCCCATCACTGACTGGGCATTCTTCTCCCAAACGAATGACCGTGGCATTCCCAAGTAGAGAGAAGGGTTCTCTTATCACGCTGAATTTCCAAAATTGCCTTTCTAAATTTCCAAAAACTCGGTCTGGTGGGATGAACCAACGTCCAACAATAGGGAACCAAATCTCGATCTTCTTGATTGTAACTGGTGCTTCACATAATAACCAAGTAGTAATGCCTGAGAACTTAACAGGTTTTGCAACCGTATACAATTTTCTACTGATAATTTAATGATTTTAAGCAGACTCTTTTTAATAAAAATATGTCTATTGAATGTCTAATCACATTTTTAGTCAAACCTGATAATTATTTGAATATATTTAAAATTGCAATTAACAGATTTTGCAATCGGACGACTCAAATGCTCTTTAACAGTCAAAACTCTGGTAACTCACCCTCAGTGATAAACCCTGAACTGTTAGTAGCCAAGGGGGTTAGAATAAACTAGAGGAGACATGAGACATTGGCTTGCTAGCTTATGGGTGACAAGGAAGCAGTTGGGAATGCTTAGGTCCCATTTACTCAATGCAAAACATTGAATTATGTATGGACTCTAATGGAGGCTGCTTGAAATTCCATCAAGGCAGCATCAGTTAATCTTCATAAGGTTGTTTAAGGGCCATATTAATGCCTTTTATTACCCTGGGAACCTCATTGTTAGCTTAATTACCGTTAACCACCATGCTTAATGTCTGCATCATGTCTATTAGGATGAACCAGGAATTCTGAAACCAAGTCTTTGTGATCTCAGGCGTATGATTAAAAATCACAAGTTTAGGTGCTCTTAAACCCTTGGCTACCAAATAACCTCATCATTTTCCAATTCAAGGCCCAAGCATGTTTGAGACATCATCTTCATGTTTATATCAAGTAAGGCTACAAACCTACCATTTACTGCACCTTTTTAACATTCCAATCACTCATTGACACATCACCAGACAGAATTTTAATGGTGAGATCCCTAATTTCCTTTAAAAGTGGTTACATTTTTCTATATTCTGCAAAAATTTCTTCTTTCCATTAATTTTTTGGTGTGTCTACTTTTATACAATTGAGTGATTATGTGCCTTAGTATCCTACACTTTCATGTTATATTTAATTTTTATTTATTTTTCTCTACCACATTTCACTTAATAATTTTATGTATTGCTGTTAATTACATAGAGTATAATTGTTAATTTTGATAAACTAATACACTTTCCTTGGATACAGATGGCATCATCATCTGCTGCAAGAGAGCAATTGAAATATGGTATTGCTGGAGGAATAGCTGAAGAAGTATTGTCCAGCATTCGAACAGTTGCATCTTTTGGTGGGCAGACCAGGGAAATACAAAGGTATAAATGTAGTTCTTTACTAAAGCATAAATATTTTTGCTGCATAAACTGGACTAAAAAGTGATTAAAAAATGTTGATTATTTCTGAAGAGCCACTTAGTTGAGTTAATACTAGAACGCCGGTGTGGTCATTTTGACCACAGTTGTGGTTTTATATTTTTTGTCATAAAAGCATTTCTTTCTGTGACTTTTCCTAACTTCATGATGACATTATATTGGCATAACACTTTTTTGATAGGTCAATTAGTTATTTTTTTAAAATCACTTTCACCTAGAACACCTGTGTGGTCATTTTGACCACAGCTGCAACGCGTGAAGATAGGCTGCACATATATTTCTCGCATACAAACAAAGTATCATTTGCTCAAACTGACTCATAAAAATGTTACGCTGCACTATAAGAAGTTGTCGCTTGTAATCCATCATTCTAACAAAGTGACATCTGTTCTTACTGATTTATAAAAAACGTGGAAGATACCCTCTGTCATGCATTTGTATTTTCATTTTATTTTCATGCATTTTAAAAGTATTACTTAATCTTACTGGTTCGTAAAAATAATATGCAATATGATCTCGCATCAGTAAAATTTGGGATCGCTATGACTGAACATCGGGGTAGAATACTCAGTGTGATATCAAGTGTGACAAGGAAGGTTCTCTTATGATTGTGTCTAGCATTTCGCATAGATGGAAAATTGAAGTTATGCACCCCAGAGTAGGTATATACTGAGAGATCTATGCAATATCACGGAAGCCGACTCAAATGGAGGGATTTTACATTCTCCAGTATCTCAGAGGAACTATTGCAAAGTCCGTCAGTGTTCATGATTGTTGGTCAAAAAAATGGAGGCCACCAATTTTTGGCCAGACCATGGAAAGGGAATTCTTCTGTGCTTCTGCGCTTCTGTGCTATAATGAAATTTTTACGGTTTGACATAAAATTAACGAGGAAAGAAAGAATAAAAGATGAGTTTGCTTTGGCCTCAGAAGTTTGGGATGAGTTCTGGTGGGATGAGGGATGATATTCGATGAGATGAGATGGGATGAGCAGTGGTGCTTGTTATGTGCCTGTTCCCTATTTGATCATAGACGAGCAGCTTTTTCCTTCGAAAGCAAAGTGTCCCTTTACTCAATACATGTCAAACAAGCCTGATAAGTTTGGTATCAAATTTTGGATAATGGCTGATGTCGACTCAAAGTATGTGTAATTCAGCACCGTACTCCGGGAAAGATGAATTGTGCCCAGATAACTTCCTGTGGTCATGAAACTCGCAGAGCCTTATCTAAAAAAAGGTAGGAATATCATTACAGCCAATTTTTTCACTTCTATGAATCTCACCGAAAAATTAAAATCTGCAGATACAAGCTTGTTGGTACTCTGAACAAGCAACGTCGCAAAATTCCTGACGTTGTCTCCAACTTGAATGCTCCACTTTTTGATACAAAATTTCTGGAAAGATATTCTACGTCAATAACATTTTATCAAAGAAAAGTCAAGAAAAACGTGTTGGTTCTGAGCACCCTTCACCACTCAATTGAAATTTCCATTGAGAAAAAAAGTTCCCGAATCAGTGAAATTTTACATCTCCACAAAATATGGTATGGACATTGTCGACCTAATAGCTCGTAAGTATGCAACCCGAAGTCCAACAAGTCGTTGGCCTGTTCACGTTTTTCAAAATACCCTGGACCTTTGTGTAATCAATCTGTGGGTCCTATACAAAGAAGTCACGGGAAAGAAGATCTTGTGTTGCAACGTTATTTTACGCCTAACTGATGAACTTGGATGTGAAAAGACCTCTAATTCCAATTCGAATGTTGAATGTGATAATACTGCGGTTGATGAGAAATCAACTTCTTGCATTCCCAAATGTCATAATAAAAACCAGCAAAGTTGTAAGAAGAACAGTAAACGTGTTTGCGTTAGACATACTCAAATAATTAAAATTATTTGTGGAAAATGCGCATCAAGGTAACTTGAAGTGATTATTTTTTAGTATTTTTTAAAAATATCATTGGTTTTAAAACACACGTAACTATTCTTGAGACTATTAATATACCAATTGTAGCATTTTCTAGGAAAGTATAATTTTCAGACATGAAAAATAATGATATTACTACAAAATTTTTGCTTTATTTTCGATTTCAGGAACCTGATAATTCATTTTTATTCCAGACGTGATTAAAATTCCGAATCACGCTTTGTTAATTTGACTGTTTTACACCACTTGACCTTTGATATTGTTTAAAGAAGAGTTCATTAAAACTCATCTATTCCATTACTTCAAAAAAGTAGTTAAATTATAGTAATTGTTTCTTGAATGAATGAAACCCACATACCCCCCCCCCCCCCCGTTAGGCCCAAATTCTAAACAGTACGCTCTGTGTAGCTATTAAGTATTTCTTGAAATATAACTCCTGTAAGATCATTAAAGCGTATTAAAATAAAACAATGTTCTCACAATTTATCAACTGTGGTCAAAATGACCGCTTAGGCATTCTAGGTAGGAAGGAGGGTTTAGGCATTCTAGTGTTAATGTGTATAAGAGGAATTAGTTATTATTTTTGCCTTAAAATTAAGGTCCAATTTTTGACAAATTCCCAGTTACCAAATTGGCCAAGAATAATGGTCATGTAGGTTTTCAATTCACTTGCATTTTAAAGCTATATTGAGGTGTTTTTCTATGTATAACTTGCTTATCTTGTTATCAGAAATTTCTTAGTTGTATATTTAATCATTCTAGGTATGAAGAAGCATTAGAGTCTGGGCGATTACTGGTTATGAAAAAATACTACCTCATGGCTTGTGGTGTAGCCATTGTATACTATATAACATATGGAGCATATGGCCTAGCCTTTTGGTATGGATCAGAACTGATTGGTGATGGTGTGTCTACTCCTGGTAGTGTATTCACTGTAAGTTGTTTAGTGAGTTCTTAAGTTTAATTTAACTAACAAGATGAGATCCAAGGGTTAATATCAACCCATAAACTATTGCTGTATGTGAATATTTGAAATTTTCACCTTTGGTGGTGCCATTATTTTAATCCATTTATTATATGGTTTGTATTGACACTCACAGGTGTTCTTCAGTGTGATGGCAGGGGCATTTTCACTTGGCAATGCACTGCCATTTGTCAATGCTGTGAGCACAGCAATAGGTGCAGCTTCCACAATATTTGGAATCATTGACAGAGTTCCTGCTATTGATCCCTATTCAACGGATGGAATGAAACCTTCTGAAGTTACTGGAAGAATAAGCTTTCGTGGTGTCAACTTTTTCTATCCTTCACGTCCAGAAGTGCAGGTAATGAGGTTCAAGCATTGTATCTATTAACCTTACTCATGGGACTGGTGCACAATCAAATCTCTCCTGCATAGCCAGAAGTCAGTTTGCAAATCAATTTTTGTGGTAATTGCAGCTGTTCCTTGAATCTGGATATTAATCATTTTCATGCATTAGCTGTGGTAGACTCTTCTACTTAATAGTTGTAAATTGTATCAGAATATAGAGAGAAAGATGTAGAGGCTGGAGGTGCATGGTGAATGGTTGAATATGTATTCGGGTAAATCATCGGTATTGATTTGCTAAGTTTTTGCTGGAAAATTCTAAGGCTATAAATATTTGCATAATATTAGTAAATAATAATGTACTTTTCTCAGTGCACTGTGAAATAATAATGGCTAATTTTGTATTTTTAAAAACTTAGGTTTTGAAGAACTTCAACTTGGATATTAAACCTGGTAAGAAAGTGGCTTTGGTTGGCTCCAGTGGGGGTGGAAAAAGTACAATCGTTGGCCTCCTGATGCGATTTTATGACCCTTTTTCTGGAAAGGTAATTTTTTGATTCTTTTTGTTTACATACTCACCCATTCTGGGATCCACTTGTAATATAACATGCAAGATTTGTCTCCTAAAATACATATCCCATACATGCATTCTAAAAAAACTTAAAATGTTATTTAAAAATGTGACATTTTACAGGTTCATGTATGCTTATGGTACATTGCACACGACCTAGACAATTTGAAGATTCTAAATTTTGCACAAAATCTTTATAAATAAAGCATAAAAATGTACCAATGTAAAAAAAGTAATTTCATTTATTTTTTCAACAGAAGTGTTTTTGAGTTGTAACCTAATTTCCCTCTGATTCTCCACAGGCCTTTTTTTCTTACATTTCATTGCACCAGATGCTCAGCTGTGATGACTTTTGGGCAGAAGTGTGGGGTTAGGGTACATTCACATATAATTCTAGTATACACTTTTCACTAATTTAATCTACCAGCAATCATATGAATTTAAGCTTAAGGAAAGGTCAGCTTATATTCTCATTTTAATTCAAAACACACTTCCCACATAGCACAAGTACATCTCAGATACATCTCAGAGACGTCTCAAATGTCTCATGTTACCTCTCAGAGACATCTCCAAAGTAGCCCGAGATGTCTCAGAGACGTCTCAGAGAAAGCTCTATGTCCTCTTGTTAGACGTCTCTGAGACATCTCGTGAGATGCCTCAAGAGACGTCTCAGATACATCTTGAAACATCTCTGAGACATCTCTCAGAGATTTCAAAATTTCTTAGTGAGCTGTACATCCTCTTTTTACACGTCTTGGAGATACCCTGGCGAAAATATTGTAGAAGGAAGGATAGTCATACGAATTTGGCTAATACAAAAAATTCACTCTGTAGTACCTTGCACGGGCGCACCTAGCACAAAGATAGAAAAAATTTAGCGTTTTCATTATGAGTTGAAGTTAAGAGCGGAGGGTTATTTTCTTTGTCACTTAATAGTGACTACATTCACTCTTATTCCAATCGGCCTACCATTCTACTATAGATGACCTGAAGTCCCATTTCATATGACCACTGAATTTCCCTACCGCATTGAGCATTTAAGTTCAGAGGCCATATATATACAGCTGCTGGCTAGCATTAATTCGCTTGTGATAATTAACTTTTAAAAGATTCACATGGGGTATTTTGCACTCTTAAAACATTTCCCCAATAACCATTTTGTGGATAAAAATAAGCATATTCTTTAAAAATACACATAACTTATATTATTTCAACTATAGGAGAAATAAATAATATTTTCCTCAATAATGTGCCACTCGCTGAGAACCAATGTGCAATAAAGCAGAAGAGAGTGACTGTAACTGTGCTGCTAAACATGAAAATAACTCCGCGAGTTGTCCTGAAAAATTTTGCATTTAAATAATAAGAAAGTAGTCATAATTGTATTAAAGCTGACATGGAGCGGAAGTAGAAAACACCGCTTCCATACGTGGTGCTAACCCATAGGTTATAATAGATTTACATACACCTAAGTCACTTGAAACATTTATCACAATCCATCAATTTCCACTTAAACGGTGCGTTTGTCTTCAACGATTTGTAGAGAGGATCTAACACCGTTGATCTTTCTGGCTAGAATTTGGCAATATGCTTTAAATGCCATCACTTCCGATACGTTACTCAACCATAGCGCTAATTTTATCTCTGTCTTGATACGCTATGTCTCACCTGACAAGGGTATGAAATACTTGATTTTAATGTGGAAACATACCTAATGATTTTTTCAGATTTAGAATAAAGCCCGAGTAAGTTATAGTCTGACGAAAACTTCACCAAAATTAGTGTATAACGGCTCTTTTTTCCAGTGACCATTTTTCCAGTGACAGTCAAATTGAACGATGTACGAATATCTTATGCGATATCAATATAAAATTGTGTAAGCACGTAGATTTTACCCATCCGCTCCCAATTTATCTACGAAAAGCGGTCTTCTTGAAAAAGCATACATCCTACTGCATGCACAATCTTGCAAGTTTTTTTCGTAATTATTTCGGATGGTAATATTGATAGTCACTAAATGCACCATTGAGAAAGCTTTTGTGCAACAAAACGATGGAAGATTTTCAAAGGTGGTAATATCAGATAACTAAAGCGATGTATATGAAATATCTCGGATTTCTCTCAGAGACGTCTCTGAGACGTTTCTGGATAGCTGCGCATGAGACCACTGCATTGGTCTCGCGGGTACCTCTCAGAGACGTCTCTGAGACGTTTCGGATAGCTACGCATGAGACCACTGCAGTAGTCTCGCGGGTACCTCTCAGAGATGTCTCTGAGATGTCCCGAGATGTCAATGTCTAAAGAGATGTCAATGAGACGTCTCTGAGACATGCGTTGCTATGTGGGTTATCAGCTTTGGAATATCTGCACAATCCCATCTCCCAAAATGACCAACAGCCAACCCTAGTCAGGTGCCCTTTCTGATGAATAGATTCCTCTGCATCAGCTACTGCTCTTCCTTTTTCTTTCTCCTTCACGTCAGGCTTCCGTGCACCACACCATCTCAAGTCTAGAGTCGTCCGCTCCTGCTCCCACACATGTCCGTACACTTTCCTCTCCTCCCCTACTCTCTTTGTTTATTCGATTATTGTACCCTCTCATCTCTTCCCCCACTCCCTGTCTCCTATTGACGATTTGTTTATGTTCTTGTTCCCGTGTCTTGGGACAAACAACTATCTACCTTCCGCACAGGGATCTGTGCATGTAAATAATAGTGGCCAATTGCTAACATGACTGTGATGAATGAAATGTTTTGCCAAAGAGTACTATTTCAAAACAACTATAATTCAAACCTTTAAATTAAAGGAAAGTAGAAAGAAGAGAGTACCATAAATGTTGGTTTTCCAAGATTAGACTTATCCAGGCCTTCCCCTCAGCATACAGTAATTACATAAAAGATAAATTGAAAAAATATCTGCAGACATTTAAATACCTTGATGTATATTTTCCAAGGGTCACTTGATTGTCTCAATCACTCATGATGCCCAATGACTGTGGGATAAGATGACCCTGTAGAATTCTGGGAAGTTTCCAAGTTGATGGATTGAAAAGCTTGAAAAAAAAACTTTTTCATGTGCCTAAAATTCTTTTATGAATAAAAAAATCGTAAATGCTGGAATTAATGTTTGAAAATTATCAATGAATCAAAAGTCATATGAAGCAGCAGCCTAATCTTAAGTTGGTGGAATCTTTTGGTAAAACTGATACTATGGTGGATTGCCTCTAATTTCAATGATTTCTTTTAATCCCACCAATCATCTCTTAAGATCCACATAATTATTCTTATATTCCAAGCTCCTGTAGTTCTCTCTTTTTATTTGTATGGAATTGAAACAAGTTTTTTCTGAATTTAGGCAGTAATTTTAGCTAAAGAATGGATGGTATCCCCAATGTTGTAACAAAAAAAACTTTCGATGCTATTTAGGTTCATTTGCTGTACTTAATTAATAATTGATATTTAAAACTTTGAGTATTCAGCAGTCCCCTGAAGCCTACTAAGATATGGGACTATACCTTTATGTAAAGGCAAAGAAAATAAACAGGAAATGAATTGAATTGAACAGGAATGAATTGAAAAACAGTGTCTTACAAAGGACTTATAAATTATCTTCTTTTCAACATTGGTTTAGAAAGTCCCAGTCTACCTCCACTGCAATTTATAAAGCTATCACTCAACTGTTAACTAACGTAGATGACAGAATTGAAACCCTGGATTAATTTTTACACCTGGATTACCCTACAGTAATGTTCTGGGATTCCACCCCTCTTGTGTAAGTCAATTTTTTAAATTAAAAAAGAGTTATTCATCTTATTTGTAATGCACCATATGATTCTCCCTATCTGTTTTTACCTCTTCCTTGTTTATATGTGTATACAGCCTTTAAATGTGTAAAACAACTATATGCTAAATTATTTACTCAATTCAAATTATCATTGCTATAATACCAAGATTTGCAATGACCTTCATGAAGTATTTTACAAGAAAAAGAATTAATTTGCCGAAGAATTACATATATAAGAACACTTCACTCTGCTCTGGGTCCTATAAGCAGCTTGGTGCTATTCAATACTCTCTCCCCATAGTTGAAATCAATAAAAAATGTCAGTTTTTATAAGGAAGCTGCAGAATCATTTTAACCCTTTCAGACCCGATTTATTTTTAACCGATGAAAAATTTTTTTGTCAGTTTAATCCTATTCTATATAATTTAAATAATGATTGTGTGTAGTTTAAATACCCATTGCACTCATATTTGTTTAAATAATCTTATGTCCACTGCAATGGACATTTGGACTGTAAGGTTACTTTTGAAGTTTAGTGCCTCAACACACTACTAGATGGCAGCACCCTTGGCCATCAGGATTCATATAGGTTAGCTAGGTGTCTATGCTTCTTATGTCCGAAACACCAGAGAACCAGATATATCAATTTAAAGCTAGGAAACGTACCCATTACCTTAATTGCTCAAGTGTGTTTTTCACCAACACAATCTGGAATGGAAATGAATCACATATTTTCGGTTTGAGTTGCCATCCTTTGTGACATATAATTTAACATACCTGCTAAATACCAGATTATATTAAGGGTGGATATGAAGAAAGGTCCTCCATCCCTTCCATTCCTGTCCTTATACCTTTCCTTCCGCTCTGAAGTGCCTATTAGTGCGGAAACAGACTTGAAAACACCCATGTAATGTATACTAAGGGTAGATAACTTGTTCGTCATTTAAAAAATACATACTTTTTCATTAGTAATTTAGAAACCTTTATCATAATACATAAAATAAATATGGGTAGCTATTGCAGTTTTTTAAATCAAAAGCCTACGTTTTCATTGTTCAGCAACAAATGTTAACTACATCAAAAAACACACATATGCCTAATGCTTTGTCGAAGTAGTCTTTCTCTTGGTCGATTTTTAAAATGAACCCATGATAATATGTATTCCAATGAATTTTCAATTTCTGTTTCATCTGTTGGCTTGAAATTTCAATATCCTTTTATTTGTCTTTACTGCCATGTTTTCATAGTGATCTTTACCAATGTAGTGGGGAAAAATAATTCAAACGAACCAACATCAAATTCGACTTTGTCTCCTTTTTCTCTGAAATCAAATTGCGTGGTTGTATTTCTGCCTATTCCACCTTAGGCTGACTTAGTCGGTAACTCCATAATTCAGAACTTCCTCGTTTTCTGGTAGTTCACTTTATAAGAGCTGGATTTTCAATTTCACCTTCACATTGATCAGACCTTCACCATTAGTTCCCGCAGTTTTTCCATAATTGGTTGTAGCATTTAATAACATTCACACTGTATCAAAGATAAATATGTATTTCTTTGAGATTGGATTAGAGAATACCTGGCCTTTGTGGGATGTGGGAACTGGCTCATCTGCATCGCTGCCATTACTATCTAAACCTTCGATTGCAGAGTCATTTGGATCCTCAAAGTATCCAATAATTGTTCTGATGTGCTCAGCATCATTGCAATTAAATGCATCTAAAAATTACATAAAACGTTATAGCACTGGAATCACTACCTATTATTAAATCACATACAATGTAAATTAATGAAAAAAAGCTAAATAAAACTAACGGCGATGCCTAAAAATATATAACACCAGAGAATATAGCAACAAAATACAAATAAAAATAAATAATTAGTCGGAATAGTGTTAAATTTTCTTTCTTAAAATTTCTTCGAAAACAAACTCTTAGAAAATAAAGGATATGAAATATTTACAGGACTACACTGGTAGCATTTACCTACGTATATATTATCAAAATGGAAAAGAGATAAACGGAAGTGACCTTTCCTCGTGGTCCCAATGTCCATCATAATGGACATTCAATTAACGATTAACATAGCAAAAACTAAAAATAAATAGTTAAATTTAAGACTCATACTACCATTAATAAACAATGAGGAATGTTTCAAAAAAAATCTGCAAGCATCACGATCCTATAGTATTAAAAAAATAAAATATATAATATCACATATCTTTAGCAGTTGATGCAGTGGGTACCATTTCTGAAACGAGCTCCCTTCGTAACCAAACCACTCTATCGACACATGACTCCACACACATAGTAGTCGAAAAAGTCTCACTGAATGACGAAAGCTCATAAAAAAACGTGAGAATACATCAAGCACAATGTAGCAATAAATTGAAACCTATGTCCATTACAATGGACACCAGGTCTGAAAGGGTTAAAGAGAAATTGTGCTATTATGTTTATTGATGAATTTTTGAACAATTGTATTGTATAAATATTCACACGTTTTTTGTATATTTTAGTTGTCTTATATTTGATTTATGAACTCAAATCTTAGGACAGAATAATTTGAAATTGCAATTACGAAAGCTAATCATTCAAATTCAATCTTTGGAATTCAAATCTTTGGACAAATAAATCTGCAATTGCATCTACAAAAGCTAATCATCTGTGTTGAATTTAAATCATTAAATATAATCAAGGATTATCATTTTCTTTTTAACTTTTTTCCTGCATATTTGATGTTTATGATATAAAGTAATTATGCATGCGTTATCATGTAGATTGGTTTATAGTCTACTAATGCATATAGGAGTTTAGCTAGTGGTGCACATGAACAGGAAAAGTTTCAAATTCTTATGAGAATGTAAACATTTTCTTTGTTAGATCTATCTCGATGGTGTGGACATCCGTTCCCTGAATCTTCATTGGTTAAGAAGTCAAATAGGTGTTGTGCCTCAAGAGCCAGTTCTCTTTGGAGCTACGATAGCTGAGAACATTCGCTATGGTAGGGAAAATGTGACCCTTGAGGATCTTATCAAGGCAGCAGAGCTTGCAAATGCCCATAGTTTCATAAAATCCCTTCCATTGGTGAGTATAATGGCAAAGAAAAAATGGATTTTATTAACCTTGAATAACTAAAGATCTTAATTCAGTTGATGTATTAAATGTTTCATACCTGTAACATTGAGAACAATACTGCTAATTGTGTGCCAAAAGGAACCTGGTTGGTTTGGTGGCTAGGGTAGTGGCTTCCCATCCAGAGGGTCGGGGTTTGAATTCTGGCTGAGACCAAGAGTTTTCATTGGCTATATGTACTAATCCCCATGTGGATGCCATGTGGGGAGGACTTTTGAGTACAGTACTACATCCCTCTGATGGAATGTTAAACTTCGGACCATGTGACACCTTTTGTTAAGAGCAAGCTAATTCTGGGTTCCTATCTGCCATTTCTCCTCCCCCTGAAAATTTCCACCTGCATCCAATTAACCACCTATCCTAAATGGTGTAAATGACCTTAGCTGTTGGTCAACTTTCTTGAATAACTAACTTCTATGTCAAAGGAGGTTTGAATTAAATTGCTTTTCCTTCTCTGAAAAACTTCAAATATTAAGTAGGTACCTACTGTAAAATTTTATGCCATAAACATGCTACCAATTATATTTGTGGGATTTGGACAAAAGGCAGGATGTTACTTATGCAATAGTTAGAAAAATGTTTTAAAAATTCTAGTGCTTAGAAAATACTTTCTAATTCATCAGTGTCTTCATTCAGGAAAAGTTTTATCTTTAGTTTGTTTATCCACCAAATAACAAAAATCTAGTATCTTATTAATCTTTCCATGACTAGTACCTTCTATTTTATATCGCTCTTTTACTATACTGAGGTCTGAAGTACCTATTTAATCCTGAGGCCCATTTGGGTGATAAATATCTGCTGAACTTCAAGGCCATAAGTTGGGGAGATTCTTAAAAATTCAAAGTTGAATTGTTGCAGCATAAGCAAATTTTGTTTAATTGTAAATCTCCAGTGTTTGTCTACTTAGTAAATAGTGGTTTGGGTGTCTCCTATATTCTACCTAATATATTTTTTTCATCTAGGGTTATGATACCCTTGTAGGGGATCGGGGAGCTCAGTTGTCTGGTGGGCAGAAGCAACGTATAGCCATTGCTAGGGCCCTGGTACGAGATCCCAGGGTTTTACTTCTTGACGAAGCCACTTCAGCTCTTGACACCCAAAGTGAGGGTGTGGTTCAACAGGCACTTGAGAAGGTAAATGGTTCCCAAGTTTATGCTTTTAAAAATAATATATCACTATGGAAGTTGCTCTTCTGGTACATTCTCATCTATCATTGCTCCATTTTAAATTCCACTGTACATAATAAAATATCTATGTTAATAGAAAATTTCATGAAATAGACATCAAATGGGATGCCAAGATGTCACAGTTTTAATATGAAGTTTATATAGTTTATAGTAAGTATACTGCATATCCAAGCATACTTTTTTGTAACTGGTATAATGTGGATATGCTAGGTAAATAATGAAAAAATATTTAAGAATTATGCAAAAATAAAGCCCTATGCTACCTTTGGTTTGAATAGGTCTGATCAGTGGCATCAGAAGTAGGGGGCAGGAGGGGGCATTCGCCCCCCCCCAGAATTTGCCCTGGGCCCTTGAGAAGAGAGTCTTCATTAATAAAAATTAAATTTCACTGGTTTATAGCTTGCCTTTTCCCTTTGGATACATATTCTACCACCTTCATATGCACTTTTAGTGGAATTCTAGTCTCTACCACCTCCTTTCAGCAAAAAAATGCGGGCTCCTTTTCTCAGGAGCCGGGCCCTTTTCTCAAGAGCTGGGCCCTTTTCAAGGTTGGCCCCTCCCAGCGAAAATAGTTCCGATGCCCCTGGGTCTGATTAAGTCTGACTACTTTTATAAAAGTATTTCTTGTTGTTATGCTGTTGGGTTACATGTATGGCTGGATTTTCAGTTTTGAAGGTCCTTAATTAAATGTCCTCCCGTTTCCTTAACTTCTTACCCTTTTTTTCTTTAGAATCAGCCATAAAAATCAGAATCAAAGATAACACAGTTGTATTTGATCAAGGTTAAGAATTCTAAAAATATATTGAATTAACAATGAGTAAATAATCCTTCTGGCTTTTTCTTGAGTAAACACTACCAACTAGGTGAATACCATCTAGATTTTAATCTTACATTATTCCTACCTATTAGATTTATCTTCATTTTTAAGATGATGCATGCATCTTAGTATTTGATGTACCGTGTTAAAATTATTTTTCCCTTTGTACCTATAGGCCATGTCTGGGCGTACTACCATAGTAGTTGCTCACAGGCTGTCAACGATTCGTGATGCAGATGTGATATATGCAATGAAAAATGGAGATGTTGTAGAATCAGGCTCTCATCAAGAATTGATGGCTCTCTCTGGTCTGTATTATGGCCTTGTTATGACCCAGGCAGCAATTGAAGAAGAAGAGACTCATGACACAGATGCTTTAGTTGAAGACTTGAATGAAAAGAATGAAAACATCTTTTCAGGGAGAAATTCAGCCCCCACAGTATATCGGTAAGAAGCTTCATTCAATATCCCAATTTTATAATGTGTAGTTAACTATTTTTGAGGTTTGAAGTCATCTTAAACTGTTTTTTTAATAGAAATGCTCATATAAACTATTGTTCATCTGATGCACTTTTTGTAACTCTAGGATTTGAAACCAATATTATGTACCATTGGTTATTGTTGGGAAAGGTAAACCAGACCTTCTAAAGTCAGCCTATATCGTGAAATGATATTTAAAGATTATGATAACTTATTTATGTACATTATTTTTTATAAGGTTGAAAAATTCATGAGGTGAATAGGTACTTTTACACCTTGCACCGAAAAACTATAAACAACTACAGTCACACCCATTTATAACGAAATTGAGGGGGCCGAATATTTACTTCATAATAACCAAACTTCGTTATATGTGGACCAGTTTTTCTCAGCCTCTCATTGACGGGGAATAGCCTTTACTTCGTTAAAACCGGGACTTTATTATAAATGGATTGGATTTAAGTGGGTTTGACTGTACAAGTTAGCTCAACTAAATTGTGTAGTCGAATGCAATAGGATAGGTGCAAAGCAAGAGGTAGAACCTATGTGTGTTCCATACATTTTTGTGATTCCTTCCCAGAGCAAAAATTCAAATCCTTTTCAATTTTATTTTTTTGACTTTCAAGATATAGTACCTATATTCTTAACCTTCATAAAGCTGATGCTGAAATTGTTCAAGCATAAGGAAAATAATATTGGTAAATGAAAGAAGTGCTGAAATGGAAAAAAATGACTGTAAATCATGTATCTAATGGAATTTCAGAGAGTAAATACATTATCTCAATCCTGGCCTGATGAATCAGTAATTTTACACAAGTGGGATGTAACTTCATGGTTGTTGAAAGAATGGATGACCACATTGCAAAAATTTTGAGCTGATCATAATTTTTTGAGTCCATTTATGTATTTATGGATACATTTTTTATTTAAATTATGCTTAACTTTTATAGTTTTGTGTGTTTTTCAGTTAATTTCCAACCATCATGTTATATAATATTTACCATGTATCTTGAAATTCAGATTTTTTGTGGTGCTTTTGTAGGAAGTATGTATTTTCATTTTAACAATGCATAAAAGTGTATATTATTCTCCTCATTTTAAAAATCTGGTTAATGAATGACGTATATTGTTTTAGTCATTATTATTTGTGTAGTTTGTATTTCATATATTTTGTAAATTGGATTCCAGCCTTGATGTCCAATCATTTCAGCATGGATTTTCAGCCCGTGGTCAATTTGTGGTGCAAATTTTATTGGAATCCCCAGACAACATCACTGAATTTCTAAAAAAACATAGTGTCATAACTAATTCTTTCCTTGACAAAAACTTATGAACTGCAGGATTTATACATTAAGGAAAAGAAGATCAGAAGTTTCCCCAGTGATGTTTTTCATCTTACATGTTCCCTGACACTTCAATCATATTGACCAAAACAAGCCTGATCCACTTGCACCACTTCAGTACCTGTGAATTGAATCATTTATTCTGCAGTTCATTGTAGTATAAGTTACAAAATGCACAAAATGTTGTGGAATTTAAACTACAAGAATCATGAAAGCTATCAAAAAAAGATAATGAATAAGAAACCACCATGGGTAAAATGGGAAAGAACAGTGTGGCATTGAATGTGTTGAGAAAGGGTTTCTAATCTCTTTTCATTACCATCTTAATATAAAACATCCTTCTCAATTACTCATGAAGTGTTCATTTAGTCATTTCCCAGCCCAAAAGGTGAAAAGACCCATAATATACTCTGTGATATTTATCAGGTTAGATTTCAGAAGAAAAAAATAATCAACATCTTTTAACATTAATAATTCTTAGGAAAAAATAGCTAATCTATTATAAGTTTTCTGATATTGATTTCCAGAAATGAATGAAGAAAGAGTGCACCTTTAGCTCCCTGCCTCAGACTATTTGTGGTGAAAGTAGAAAGATGGCAATATAAAATCATGAAAATGTAGCTTTACTCTCAGCCTGTAAGGCTCAGTCCACTTTTAGTGTATTTTTGAGCAAAATTAATGTGATTTATTTGCTGGAAAATAAGGTGTGTGTGTGTGTGTGTTCATTCTGGTTTGTTAAATTTATTTTAGGCAAATTTCTTCTGATGCTGAGAAGGGCATTAGTACATTTGGAAGAAAGAGGAGCCAGTCCAATCGTTCTATATCCATTGCTGGGTCACTTCATGGTGATCCTGAGCTCGATGAACTTCAGGAGGAGGTGGAAAAGGTGAGAAATTACACCTAAAACTCTTTCAAACATTAACTTGCATGTATCAAATCCATCATTAATTTTGCATTATAGTTATATCTGGTTGTGCCATGGGGATAATTGGTTGAAACTTAATTTAATTAGCAAATAAGAATTGTTTTATGGAATTAGTTTTAGAAAAAAAATTATGGCAATTGGCACTTAGTAGGCACCAATGGAGAGTAGACATTATTGGATGAGGTAGAAGTTGTCAAATACATTTGGTTGAACCACTTCGTATTTGAGGTTAGTGCTCATACAGTTGACCTTTAAATATATCTAAAAGGAGACTTTCACTGCCAGATTTATTTTTGGCCCTTTAAATTATTTTTGCTTTCCTTATAAAAATCATTTATACCTCACAAACCCAAAGAAATAAATTGACGAAAAAAGTATTGTTTGGCAAGAGATTTGATGCATCTTATAAATGTGAGTTTTCTGCATTAGGAGAAGAAATACTTAGATAATTACACCACCATACTCACCATTACTTTAGAAGAGTGATGAGAATTAATGTACATATTAAGTAATTAGGTAATATTTTTATTGCAATCCACATGCCCCTTAATAGAATAAGGGCACATG
Organism: Platycnemis pennipes; assembly: GCA_933228895.1. Classification (NCBI taxonomy): domain Eukaryota; kingdom Metazoa; phylum Arthropoda; class Insecta; order Odonata; family Platycnemididae; genus Platycnemis; species Platycnemis pennipes. The sequence goes on from OW121851.1 coordinate 89,432,815, forward strand.
AATTTTATTTATTAGAATAACATGCCCCTTCTTGATACCCATGTGATGCCATCGTGTTATCATAGTTGGAGGGGAGGCGTGTTTTTTTCCTCAACCTCAAAAGGAACCAGCTGTGTCCAAAGCATACTGCTGGATCTCCAACTCATTAAGTCTGACAGGAAGTAGGTACTGATGCCTCAGCTTCGATGAGATGTCTTACGTAAGCAAGGTGATCGTGTCGATGAGTCAACTGCCTACCCAAAGACTTAATGGCTTATTTGTGGTTGACTGTTGCTATGTAAATCAAATATCTTCTTTGTCCACTTTGAGCTGTGACATCTATAATAACTAGTCCTCATTCCATCCCTTTTCTTGACATTCCTTATTTGCTTGTTATAGCCTTATAGTCATCAGCAATAATTGCCTCATGGCATCATCTTAGTCATTGTATAATTTATTTGTGTATTTGAGAGCCCATGTGGGCATGTGAAATAAGTTGATTTAACGTTTAAGGATAAAGGGTGACATTAGTCAACTGCCAAAAGCTCTGGGTTGCAAGGAAAGACAGGAAGTGTTGAAGCATGTTTTTACCCTTTCTTTGGGAATTTCAACTCTTCTTCCATAAGTTTATGATGTGACAGGTTTATCACCCATTCAGGAAAATCATGGTCTGAAATTCAGGAGACATGTTGTTATTGGGGGGTGACAGACATTCCTTCAAGTGCAAGAACTTTCAGCTAACCTTCCAGTGTTTTTTTTTTACCTCATCCAATAGTTATGCTCAAGCATTTTTACCAGGGTCATGCAAATCCTTTTACTGTAGTTTTTTACTGGCTCTAATTCGCCATTAAATCCTAAATAAAGGTTTTATCGCACTCACTAATTCTCAATTGTTTTTGCCCAAAATTTGATATGAAAGGAGAGCATGGGTTATTGTCTGCTGAGGGTAAGTGATTCATTGCCACAGTTGTTGCCACTTGTAGGTTTTTGTAGCCAATGAGGAAATTAGGTACTTTTGTTAGCAAAGGGAACATTGCTAATTTGCAATGAATTTGGACAAGTTGCAAGTGACTTGGATTTTCAAAGATTCTGATTCAAGGTAAAATTCAAGGGTTTTAAGATTCAAGTGCCCTATCCCTAAAGTATAGTTATATATTGCCTTGAGTTTTTGTCTGGATTCATCAAACTCTTAGGGATCTGTAGTCTACCGTGACAACTAGTGGAATTATTTTTAAGAGTATTCTTGCCACATTCTTTTCTGATGTAAGTGATGGTAGATGGTCTGAGGAAAATTCTATCCAATCTCTAATTGATAATACTTTTATTTTTGTTTGCAGACAAAGAGTGTGGATGTGAGCATATGGCGATTATTTCGTCTAAATGCCCCAGAATGGCACTTCCTTGCCCTTGGATTGTTTGGCTGTGCAGTGTGTGGCTCAATAATGCCTGTATTTGCTTATTTTTATGGTGAAATATTTTCTGTAAGTACAATGATACCATATCATAGGCTTTTATGTTGATTTATCTTTCCCCATTAACATTGGTTTGGCAGGTGTTGCATTAGTCAGTTATATTCTGACAAAATCGTCATTTCTGGTAAGCTTGGCATGAGATGGTTTGAAACTACCTATTCTGTACCTAACTAACTAATAATGTAAATAATAGTATCTTATAATTGTTGGCAAGTCTTCTGAATTCATCGCTAAAACTTGAGATTCTTTCTTGAAATTTGAGTTAAAGGCTTTGAACCATTTGGATAGATTTAATGGGTCTTCATGTAAATAAGTGGTCGTGGTGGGTAGAGCACTGTGCTACCACTGGAGGATCCCAGGTTCAAATAGTGGGCAAGAGCCTTCCTAGATGCCCCCAACTAAAATCCTCACGATTTCATTTTCTGCATCTCAAAACTTTGTAGGAAATTGCAGGTTGCCCAGGGAAAGGAACTGGCCCCCCTACCCTGAATTTGTGAATTTCACATGCCAATGGCTTAGTACCAAGTGAGCTATACTCTAACCAATGATGTTAAAATTTGGACTGGATTAGCGAAAATAAACGCAGGATATAACACGATAATCACACATGTTTAATAACGAACAGTCACATGCTCACATGTTACATGAAACATACCGGAAGTACAGAAAAAAACATATGAATAAAGAATAAGAGGCGACACAAGTGACAAAAAATAGAACCATTACAATTTGAATAATGGATGTTGTCAGATTACAAAATTCAACACAACCCCTTAATCTGACAACATTCCTAGGTATAACAACCAATCAAACTCTGATAAGGCACTTCTACAGATCTTTTACCATCAGTACAATACAATTCAGAGTAAATATTTGCCCCAATAGGTGTATTAACAGGCTTACAATCGGTCATCTTAAACCTTTCTAGGACATCTTGGATGAACCTCTCTTGATCAATTGTCATTGATCCACTTTCTTTATCCCTCTTGATCCTCATTCCTAAACAATTTTGAGCTTCCCCTAAGTCCTTAATCTCAAAATTAAGCTCAAGCTGCTCAAACAAACTGTTTTTCTCTTTCTCATTGTTATGAAATACATAAAAACCATCAACATAAAGGGCAACAATAACAAGAGAGCCATTTAGCTTTTTGATGTAAACACAAGGCTCTTCAAAACACTTAGAATAGCCAATAGACTTGAGAACCTCATCTGCCCTTCTGTTCCAAGTACGCGAAGATTGTTTCAGGCCATAAATGGCCTTGTCTAACTTACAGACCAAATTTTCACGACCCTCAGCCACAAAACCCTCAGGCTGTGCCATGAAAACAACTTCATCAAGTTTCCCATGCAAAAAAGCAGTTTTGACATCAAAATGTTCAATTTTTAAGTCCCATTCAGTTGCAAGTGCAAGCAAAATTCGCATTGTGGATCGCCTGACAACAGGAGAAAAAGTTTCAAAATAATCCATCCCATATGAATGGTTGAAGCCCTTTGCCACCAATCTGGCCTTGTACTCTGGAGTTCCATCAGCTGCAGTTTTTATTTTAAATACCCATTTATTGCCTACAACTTTTGCCCCACGAGGTGGCTCTACCAATTCCCATACATGGTTTTTATTGAGCGATGACATTTCATTCCCCATGGCTTTCCTCCAGTCCCAACTATCAGGCCTAGACATAGCTTCCTCCACAGTATTAGGATCATTAAGCTCTTGATTGGCAAGGAACGAAACAAAATCAGGGTACTCCTTTTTCCTCCTTTCCCGAGTAGGATACCTTTTACTATTTGTTTCCTTAATTTCCCCATCTGATTCTAAAACTGAAATCATTGAATTTGAAGCAGGAGCTGACTCTGGCAAGCATTGCTCATTATCATTAGATATTGAAGAATCAATATGTTGCCTATCAGGCTCTACTTCCCGCTCACTTTCCACCAATACATTTTCAATGGCATTTTCATTAGCCTTTTCCCTAGGTGAGTAATTCCATAGAGAGCCTACAGAAAACTGATTGGCTTCACTAAAATCTTTATCCATATCCAGGTTCTTTTCTCGCTCACTCTGATAGCTAGAATTTTCCAGAAAAATTACATCCCTAGCTCTAGTGATTTTCCCTGGTTTCTTAGGATCAATTAACCTGTAGCCCTTAGTTTCCAGACAATATCCCACAAAAGCATATTCTTTAGATTTAGGATCCCATTTTCTCCTCAGGTGGCTAGGAACATGAGCATAAGCGGGGCATCCAAAAACCCTAAGATGGTCCAGATAAACCCTCTTACCTGACCATACTTCCTCAGGAATATTGCCCTCCAAAGTACTGTGAGGTACCCTATTCTTTATGTATGCAGCAGTAGCACATGCCTCAGCCCATAAGCTTTTAGGCAACCCTGAATCAAGTAGCATACAACGAGCCATTTCACACAAGGTTCGATTAGCTCGTTCCGCAACCCCATTTTGCTCGGGTGTGTATGGAACACTCAGCTGGTGCTCTATGCCATGCTCTTCAAGAAATACTTTGAAACCCTTGTTAGCAAATTCTGTCCCATTATCAGATCTTATGGTTTTAATCCTAGACCCTATCTGATTTTCCACCAAAGCTTTAAATTCTTTAAACTTTTGAAAAGTCTGGTCCTTAGAACGTAAAAAATAGACAAAGATCTTTCTAGAATAATCATCTACCAATACATACATATACCTTGCACCACCAACAGATTTTTCCGGCATAGGCCCACAAATGTCCATATGAATTAGACCCAGAGCATTGGACGCCCTAGTCCCACCTGATTTGTTGAAAGGCAGTCTATGCTGCTTACCTTTGATACAAGATGAACAAGATTTTTCACAATCTACTACATCAAAATCAATACCATGCACTTTACCTTTTTTCAACTGTAACATCCCTTTAGAATTTAGGTGACCAAGTCGTCTATGCCATACCATCTGGGAAACATCCTCCACTGCTGCTAAGGCAGTCTGCGCTAGAACAGGTTTAACATCATCCATCCTGTAGATTCCACCAGTCTCCGACCCTGAGATGACTGGGCTACCCCGAACACCACACTCAGACTCCACATAAACATTGCAACCAGTGGAATCAAATACAACCGTAAAACCCTTTTCCACTATTTTTGACACAGAGAGGAGATTAGCAGACAGGTTAGGCACAAAATTAACATCAGATATGGATTTAACACTTCCATCTTTAATATTTATGTATGCTTTCCCTTTCCCTGCACTGGTCAATTTTGACGAACTGTTGGCACAATTAACATCAAACTTAGCCCCTTCCCTTAATTCAAAATCATGCAACCAGTTTTTATGCATAGTCATGTGCGATGAGGCACCTGAATCAATGTACCAGTCCGTAGAATTTAACGCTGAGACACCCAGCGCTGTCAGAAACCCCCAGTTACCGGTTTTCTTCCCATCCTTGGATCCTGGTTTCTTGGATGGCTGCTTGCCTTCTGCAGACAAAGGACATTCTGATTTAAAATGGCCTTTCTCTCCGCATCGAAAGCATTTAAACCTCTTCTTCGACTCCTGCCCTCCAGCCGAAAATGCACCGGCCTTACTGCTGCAACCACCTTTGGCAAGCAAGGCAGACGTACCCTCACTTTCGTCGCTGAAGTTCTTTAGGTCCTCCTGTAGAAGTCTCGTACGCACCAACTCTGAAGTAATGGTGGCCCCGGAATTCTCCAAAGCCATTCGCAATGGCCTGTACGTCTCCGGCAAACCGCGGAGCATGACGACGGCAATCAAGTCGTCATCTACTGCCTTGTCGATGTCCGCCAGCTTCTGCGTTGTGGACATAATCGATGTTACGTACTCGTGCATACTTTTGTGCTTCTCCAATTTTTCCTCGAGGAGGAGATCAAGGAGGCCAATGCGTCGATTCACACCCTTGTCCTCGAACACTTTAGCCAAGTTCTCCCACGCTTCCTTGACAGTTTTCGCGTTCCTCACGTGCGGATAAATATGCGTTTCCACATGTAGGCAAACGATGGTTAACGCGTCTGTGTCTAACTCTGCACTGGCTTGGCTGGCTGCCTCACCTCGATAGGCTTCCCCGGTGACATACTTCCATAACTTCTCGCTTTGCAAGACTAACTGCATCGCGAACTTCCAGTTACTATAGTCCTCCATTCCTCGGAGCCGTTCGATTGGCGCCGGAGTAATACGTTTCCCTAATGGGCCCATATCAAATATCTTCTTAGGTACAAAGAACCGATACACCAGATATGCCCGCCCGATCAACGTACCTCAACTTTTGGACTTCGCTTAAAAACACATTATGCGCGTTCTACTTTTACACCCGCCACGGAAAATAAAACTCAGAAAATATCTTACGCATCTCGCTACACGTCCTGGGCCCATAACCTGTTAAAATTTGGACTGGATTAGCGAAAATAAACGCAGGATATAACACGATAATCACACATGTTTAATAACGAACAGTCACATGCTCACATGTTACATGAAACATACCGGAAGTACAGAAAAAAACATATGAATAAAGAATAAGAGGCGACACAAGTGACAAAAAATAGAACCATTACAATTTGAATAATGGATGTTGTCAGATTACAAAATTCAACAAATGAAAAACCAACCTTTGGGTTGAACACACATTATACATATCCCTGGCAAAAATAATCTCCTCCATGGTGGGTAGGCGGAGGGTAAAGGAAGGGTAGTACCCTCCATGGTGGGTAGCTACCCGCCGTCAACCCATGCTCTACACTCCGTGGAGGGTAAGGGAAGGGTAGCACTACCCTTGCTGCGAACTCCTTCATTTACCCTCCGCCTACCCACCCACTACCCTCCGTGGAGGGTAAGGGAAGGGTAGTGCTACCCTTCCTCTACCCTTGCCTCAACGCGCACGGCTTACCTGCCGCTTACTCACCGTGAAGGGTAAACGGAGGGTAGGCATACCCACCGTCTACACTACCTGGTGGTGTCACGGCTACCCACCGCCTACCTCTGCCCTACACACCATGGAGGGTAAGGGAAGGGTTGCGCTACTCTTCCTCTACCCTTGTCTGAACATGCACGACTAACCTGCCACTACCAGTTAGCCTTAGGAAAAAAACCATTCGAGCGAGATCGAAGCACAATGCTAATTCAAATTTCATCAATTCTTATACGCTAATTTTTCTCTAACTTAAGACGGGTTTCGAGCTAATATTTTACGTGAATGTTGCCATTGCCGGTATGGGTTCTTGAATCCGATGCTATAATCACACTAATGAAAATTTCATGCTGGCTTTGCCATAAACCCATTTTAACATGCTGGAAGATCAGATGTAGGCTACATCGTAGCGCCTGGGATCACGTGGCTCGTCCGATGAATATGTAATAATTGCAACATGGAGGCTCAATTGCTTTCAAAACAGTTCAGTGCCAAATATTGGTGGACAGTGGTAGATAATTACGGTAGAATGTAGTGCGTGCATTTATAGGAAATTTAATTTGAACTGTTTGTAAATTGCATAGCCGGAAACAATTATGATTTCTATACTTCAGTAGCCATTTCAAATAATAAAGGCGAACAACAAAGGACAATAATAATGGAGTGCAATAATTACTAATATGTAGTAATTGCACACATTTATTGAGTCAGCTGTTTTCGGAGGTGAATTTACAGGGAATCATTTTGGACATGCCGTCACCTATCATTCTTGCAATTTAAAAACAATCAAAATTAAGTTTCCTAGAGACGAAACTAAATATTTTATACCGTTATGACTGCCTGCAGCGGGAAATTATTAAATGAATGCCCTGCCATTTGGGAAATCATTAATTTTACATAGTTTTCTGTACTGCACATGGTTGTTTTGTCGATCGTTGCATTTCCAAGGACTTCACAATGCTGTTGTCTCTCGGATCCAAGGTTAAACCAGTTAAACATAAGCAAGCCAGAGAGTAACAAAAGAGCAATGCAGCAGTGGTAGATAATTACGGTAGAATGTAGTGCGTGCATTTATAGGAAATTTAATTTGAACTGTTTGTAAATTGCATTGCGTAGCATGGGCTATTGAGAAATTTGCAAGTGTCCTCATATGATTAGCATGTTATTGAGGAAACTCTTATTTATCTCCCCTGAAATTGAAATAAGATTAGTTATGTTTTTTCAAATGGTCCATATTATTTTATCCACGAAATGGTCATTGAGGAAATGCTTTAAGGGTGCAAAATATGGCAATTTTTTGCCGATATGATAAGAGTACCTAGCCCCTCTGAAGCCCATTAGTCACCCATGACTTGAATGTATGGTATACTTCCATTTCACAATTTTCAGAATTTATTGTACGAGGCTTGTCTGGAAAGTAAGTACCGTTTGGGAAAAAACTCTTAAAAACATTTTTTTTAAGGCAAGATTTATTTTTACATGAAAGAGTATATCTTTCACTATTTTTCAACATAGTTGCCACCATTGTTTAGACATTAGTCATGATGGGAAACCAACTTTTCTATGCCCTCTTCATAGAGAAATGTCGCCGGGAAGACAGCCATTGCTGAACACCGTTCTTTGCATCGTCATCGCTGTCAAAGCGCCTTCCTCCAAAATCACGCTTCATTTTCAAGAATAAGTGATAGTCACAATACTGTTTGAGAAGTCACCTCCCTCAAAACTGCATTGGGTAAGAAATGTCAATGCACTTCGTTTGTGGTCAACCGTAAGCATTTCGGAACCCAAAGGGAACACAGTTTGCGATAATTTAAGCAATTTGTGACAATCTCATGCAAAAAAGTTTTTTAAATTTGTGGGAATCTTCAGAAAGCATTCTTATGGTAAACCGTCTGTTTTCAAGAATTTTCTCATTCACTTTTTCAACCAAACCATCATTGACAACAGAAGGCCGCCCACTCCATGCTTTGTCATGAACACTGGTTCGTTAAACTGTGAATTTTCTAACCCACTTTCTCACCATTCCATCAGTCATTACACTTTCATCATAATTCTCTACAAGTTGACGATGAATTTCAGCTGGATTAACATTCTTTGCATTCAAAAACCGTATTACAGAATGCACTTCACAGTCGGCGGGATCAGATATTGTTTTAAACATTTTAAACGATCACTAACAAATGTTAACACAACACAATCTGGCTGCAATGGCATCAGTCGAAAGATAATGAACCATAAAGACGAGTATACATGCGAGGAACTGTGACACTAGCGTTGTGGTGGCGGTAGAATGAAACGGTACTTACTTTCCCGACATGCCTCATATATCCTTAACATGGTACCCCCTTCTTAAAATATTACCTATTTCAAATGAAGTACATATATTCCTTTGTGAGGAACAATGTCAGGACCTATAAGTACTACAGGATCTGAAATTAGTCCTGTAATTTCACTCTTGCAAAATGATAGTTGATCTCTCAAGATGTTGTGAACTGTATTTCAAAGATTTAAAAAAAATATATAAATTATTTTGGTAGTGATAAAACTTTTCAGATTAAACCTACAAAGAAACTTTTTCGAATTTTCTCCCTTTTTTGGACTAACATAATCATTTCAATCCTTATCCATGGACATTCCAAGTAGCAATTCAAAGGGTGCTTGATTCAATGTTTACTTTGCCATATTATCTGAAATTAGACTAACATCATTGTTCAGCCCTATAAATGTAACATTAAAATCTCTCGCTTGATTCTCCATAAATACCAAATAATATTGCTACATCTCTGTTTTTGAGCCCTTGAATATCTTGTGTGTGTAATGTATTCTTTCCATCAAAAAGATCTGAACCATTCTATTTATGTTGAATGGTGTATTGATACATTTTCCCATGGTTATTACTTCTTCCTACTTTCTCGATGCATTAAATATCTCTTCCTCAATCCCTATTTCTATAATTTATATAGTATAGACATCAGCCTTTGCTTGCTTGGGCTTTGCCATCATAAGTGTTATGGAATACTTGAAACCATGCCCTAGTTACCAGGGAGGATTGGGTTGGTGTGCTGGTTAAGTACTGGCCTCCCATCCTGACGGCCTGGTTCGAATTGTGGAAGTGGCAGAGATTTTTCATTGGCATACCAGGCTCTATGCTGGTGTTGGGTGGAGAGCATTTAGAGTGCAGCACTCCATCCTTGGATGGGACATTAAACATGGACCCTATGATGCCTTTCATCAAGAGCAAGCTAATGGTGATGGCAGGTTTCTCTCCACCCTTCCTACATTCCCAGAAATATCTCAACCATTACCCAATTTCCTACTTATCCTAAATGGCTAAAGTGACCTCAGCCCTGAATCACTCACTCAAGCTACCAGCTCATCTAAGCTAAACCTCTAATCAGGGATCAAGCACTGAACTAATACCGAACCTTCATTACCCCACTAACTTGCTGTATGCTTTTAAAAACTTGGTTAAGGAAAGGAATCTGCAGTGTATTCATGAATGGCTCATTTATTGTTGAATGTACCTGACTTGTGAAAAAATGTGAAAATGTACTGGCTGCCTGAGGGCATATGAATTCTCTTGTGGTAATCATTTTTTCTTGTGGTAGTAACAAAATATTTTTTCTTGTGGAAATAACAAAATAAATTCTTGCACATATTCCAATTTTTGTGACACACTTGTGAAAATCCCCTGAAATGCTTGCTATCCTTTTTCCCCAGACATTCACCCTTGATGGAGAAGCGATGAAACAGGCTGCACTGTTTTGGACAGGAATGTTCATGGTTTTGGCTTTTCTCTCAGGCACTGGTTTTGCTATCCAGGTAAGAAGTAATCCTTTTTCTAACAGTTTATTTTAAAATTATGGTCAAAGTTTTTGATTTATTGCATATGCAATCATAGTCTTATATTTGTCTTGCTGGGAACGTTTTTATTCCCTAATTGAAGAAATTTCAAACCAAGTTATTGGTAATTGACCTGTGTACATATTGTATCCTATACATATAACTATAGAGTAAGTATAATATAGAGAGCTCACTTCTTTGGGCAAAACTGCTAAAACTGTTTGGACGTAGTACTGGAAGGTTTCCATAGAGGGGCAGTAAGAATTTTTTGCGTTACGTCACAATATGTGTTTGTTAACATTATTTAAAACAATAATGATGGTGTGATTTTTTTCTTTCTGAGAATAACTTTTTAATGTTATACTATTTATATCGTAAAAATGGTTTTAATTTTTTCTATAGTTAATATTTATGTGCATTGCTGCTGAGAAGTTAATAATGAGGCTTCGACTCTTAGTATTTGTCAACATTCTAAGGCAGCCAATCGGGTGGTTTGACATGGAGACCTATTCTGCTGGGAAGTTAATCACTAGGTTGGCTAGAGATGCCCCTTTTGTTAAAGCAGTGAGTATTTTAAAAATTATCATTTAATTTTGCATTTCCACTTTCATTTTCAAATATATCTGCGAAGTGCATGCATGTATTGTATCAATCCTACTGGCTTAATTCACTTGTGCTAAATTTTAGGCTTCAGGCCTTCGTGCGGGTACTGTTATCAGCTCAATGGTCACCTTAGTGTCTGCCTTGTCAATAGCCTTTATATATGGTTGGAAATTGGCATTGCTTCTTATGATTGGTGTACCACTTATTGCAATAGCTTCATACCAACAGACCATGGTCTTGCGACGGAACCAACGTCGTGATGCAGACTTGATGGAGGATGCTGGAAGGGTTAGTTTGTCTATGGCTTGTGGTTACAAACAGGGTTTCATGTAAACAGTTAAATATATTATAACATCATTCCTTAAACATTTTCAGGTTGCCTCAGAATGTATTCAAAATGTGAAAACTGTGCAGGCACTTGGGAAAGAGCATGTTTTTAATAAGCTATATATGGAGAAATTGAAAGTTCCTTATCAGTGAGTATGTTTTTTTTTGCTTCTGCAAATGGTAGTATTCATAAAACCACATTGTATAGAATTGAACAATGTATAGAATTTTTAAAAGCTCAATTTCCATTTACTCTTATCTTATAATTTTCTTTGTAAAATATATTTTTAATTTCAATTTTTCGAAGCTTCCTGTACATTGCAGTCACTACTAAAATATGCATATATTTATTGGCAAAGCCTGAGCATGAAGGCATTCATAGAAGTAGAGAATTATAGTTTTCTTATTGTAGTTTTTTATATCATCTCACCCTGCCACATGATGCAATATTCTCTTTTTATGCCAACCTTGCAGGGGAATAATACACTTATTTTAAAGTTGCCTTATTCAAATTGTTTGTTAATGGTATGCATGAAATTAATGTAATAATTACCACTCTGGCAGTGGACACTGCAGTTACCAGTAGCAGGTTCATGGATCCTTCTTTCATGCATTCTCTATTATTATCAAAAACAGAAACCCATCTAGAACTACATTGAACACAGTGGCCCAATTAATGGCCAAATATTCTGCTGAGAAAAGATCATTAAATAGAAGAATCGGGCAAATATATTAACTGTGATTTTGGTGTCACTCTCCCAAGTGCAATAAAAAATGTGGGCACGCATGTTATTAAGTTCCATAATTGGACTCATTGAGTTTAAAGTTATTAAACATTGACCATACTAGACATATTAATAGTTGTTGCTCTAAGCTGGGTTCACAAAGCTGGAATAATGAGCTGAAAATAATCTTAAGATGGCATGAAACCATGGCATCTCAAAATCTTAAATTTTTATGTTAAACTGTTTAGTTGTATCTTAACTGGTACATGGTAGTAATTATACTAGATACTACTAATTCTAAGATGAATATGAATTTACTTTTTTCCTTGCACAGGGAAGGGAAGAAGCAAACATATATTTATGCATTGGTGTATGCATTTTCTCAGGGTGTAATTTTTATGATGTATGCTGCTGCATTTCGCTTTGGTGCTTATCTAATTGAAATAGAGGAGATGGAACCAACAGATGTTTACAGGTAATTAACACACAAAAATTCATTGGCTGAATAGTGTTTGTGCTTCTTTGTAATTTTAAGGTCCCATATAAAATCATATAGATTTTGGAAATTATTCTGCCCAGGCTTTGTGATACATTGGTTCAACATTGAAAGTAATTTAAATTAGTCTACAGCAATGCAATTCGTTTCACATAATCTTCAGCATTTTTGGAACCTCATGACAATTGTTCCTCTAGTGGCTGTCCTTAAAGCCCACGTAGCTTCCCGCATAGCACAGCTTCCAACGTTTACACTTAGTAACTGGATACTATTCAATGATGAAGTAGATATGGAGCTATGCTACCGCGCTTTGGCAATGGACACCATCCACTACCGGCAGTATGCAAACGAGATATTAAGGCATGCAATGCCTGCTATGACGGAGATACGATGAGATATGAGGTGTAGAAATACCACATCGGTCCCAAGATCTCACTATTGATAGTGCTCAATTCTCACAATCAATAATTCTCAAATCTCACAGTCGATATTCATCAAATCCCACAATTTATTATTCTCTAATCTCCATTCATCTAATTTCTCTAATCCAAGGTTACCAACTTAAGTTGTCTAAAATGAAAAATAAAACTATTAGTGATGAAACAGTATATTTCCAATCAGCTTTTTCATCTTTAACCAACCTTTTGAATAAATTACTAGTAACAAATACATTTCATACATAACTCGCCGCTGGCTGAGAGCTGCTTCAGTGATTCCTAGCAATGAACCACAAAAATCACGTCACTGAAGCAGTAAAGAAGTTTTACTGAAGTGGACCTGCTACTGTGAGAAATGGATGCATAATAAAACCACAAATACGAAGGCACGCAAACAATAAGCAAGTGTTAATAAAGAACTTTTCTTCATTCAGAACAAACCTTTGGCAAGAGCAATTAGGGCTTCCTGAAACAAAGATTGTGATTCTGGCCGCAATCATGGATCTTCATAAGGCATGCGCTAGCGTTATTGTTATTTTTTGATAAAATTATGTCAGAGAGAACTTGATCTACATTCTTCATAATTGCGTAGCAGTTAAAATTCCTTATCACTATCAGTGGAGCGATTTTTATTGACATTACCATTAACTTTGCGCTACTTTACGGGTAAGCGTTACTGATACAGATTGTGATAACGCGAATGGTGCATCTGTGAATCCCCACCAGGACACACTGGAACATGCTATTGATACATGTAGCAGGAAAGAAAAAGTTTTGGATCTCGAAAATCAAAAGATAATTCAAATAATTTCGCAGAGATACAAAATTAACATTAAAATAACTAAATATACTTACCCTCTGACTTACGCATACGACAACGTCATGGTTCTATTATTCTACCAATATCGTTCAGTTCGTATTGTTTGCTGCAGAGCTACCTATGCATTAGCTTAAAAAACTTTTATCAGTACATGCAGATTGCCAATACCCTATCACGAAGGAAAAATTAAGGGCTTGAAAGTGAGTTATTAAAATTTGGTTAATTTTTTTATTAGAGGCTCTTTAAAGAGCTTACCTCTGCATAAGCTGTCCGTAGCACTGATGAGTTAGACAAAAAATAGTTCCCAGAACAGATAGTTCCCAGACTGTGATCCGATACGAAGGAGATACGTATATCCGATACGAATGGATACTAGTATGTTGTGTATTTATTTTCCATTTTAAGAAAAAAATAACGCTCACGAGTATATTTCATCGATATATTCGTGATTTGCACTCATTTTCTTCGTGTACAAGCTCATTCGTTCTTCAATTAGTGCAAAATATTCCACAAACACCTTTTACAAACGACAAATGTGTGACTTATCTTATCCTGATTGTATCCTTTCGTATCCAGATACGAGAATGCCCATGCTATCTGGGTTAATTATTTTAATGATGAGACTTAAATCTTAAGACCTAATACTACTTGGCCGGGAGATTTCATTAAGGAATTAGTCATGTTTCTACCACAAGGAAAAGAAGGAACCGGGAATCAATGATATCCCAGGAGAGCAGCTAGCAAAGGTCTCCAGCAGTCCATCTATGAGGTGATCTGTCAAATGTATGAGATGGTAGAGATACCAGACAATTTCACTAAGTGTCTTAGTCCCTATCCCCAAGAAAGTGGCTCCTTCAAAATGAAAATACATACTATTGAACAATAAGTCTACTATCTCATGCATCTAAAATTTTAACCTCAATTTTGCTATGGAGAATTGAGGATATGAGTGAAGGAGTGTTATCAAATGAACAATTTGGGTTCAGGAGAAGAAGAGGTACATGAGAAGCTATTCTGTCATTGAGGGTTGAATGTGGAGGAAAGAAAAGCTGAGGATAAGACAAAATGTATTGTCTTTGTTGATAAATAGAAAGCCTTTGATAATGTGGCTTGGAATAAGCTGTTTGAAGTACTGAAGGAGCTAGGTGTGAAGTTAAAGGACAGAAGGATATGGATCTTATACAGGTCGGAAAAGGCTGTGATAAAATGTGAACTGGACTGGACTGTAGGACAAGTGAATAGGAAAATACTAGAGGCTTTAGAGATGTGGTGTGTTAAAAGGATGTGCAAAATAAGTTGGACAGAGTGAGTGTCAAATCAAAAGGTATGACGAAAAGTGAAAGAAGAATGAAACCTGTGGAGAATATTGAGGGATTGGTGAAGATAATTTTAGAAGGGATGATAAAAGGTGAAAGAAATATAGAAAGACCTAGATTGGAGTATTGGAAGCAGATAATGAGGATTTGGAATGTGGATGGTTTTTTGGAAATGAAGAGGATGGCAGTGGGTAGAGAGAGGTGGAGAGCTATCACCAACCAATCCTGATGGATTGACAACTGGAGGAGGAGATATCATCAACAGTGATTGTAGCCATTAGTAGTTAATGAATCATAACATGGTTGCTTTCCTGGCAGCATAATGGGTTACATTGTCATAAAATAACAGCATGGTCAACTTTAGTCAAATTATCAAATACTGGCAGCTGTTTCTCATCTTTTGAAAGCCAAAGCCCTCAGTACCCTGCCACATACAGTATGTTAATTTCTCCCCAAGAGCGGCATCTCTCCTCCTAATGCAGCACTGGCTAACTCTGCAGTTCACTATAATTTATAGTTATTTGGTATGAATTTAACCACTTTTTTCCTCTCTGTAATATAGGTAATGTAAATTAACTTCCAGGTTTTGAAGTATTCAGAATTTCTCTTCACAATACATAGCTTCCTTTTTTTGCAAAGATGTCAAGGAAATGCCCTGATCTTGTCTTCATGTGTTCCTGCCATTATTACATCTATTGTGTAGAAGTGATTGTAGCCACATCGGTATACTCAAGTGCAAACTTCTATCATGTGGATGGTTCAAGACTCTACTGAGTTTTAGCTCTATTTCCTTGTTTACCATTGGCTATTTGCAGTAAGTGTTAGAAATTCTGTATTGGTATCAGATACATATATACATCAGATATACATGTATATATCAGATACATGTATGTCCATCACCCAATGGAAAAACTTAACAATCGGATTAAAGAATCCCAGTAGATGGCAACATTAAATATGTATCACTCCAGGTAAAAATACAAATCCTGTCTGGTTCAGCTGCAAAGTCTTAGAACGGGCAGGATTCAATGAAGATGGACTAAATACCTCAAGCTATCTAAGGTACTTATTGAAACCTTTAATCTGAAGTTTTAAGTTTTAACATTGTGGAAACTATACATATTATGCTATTTCCCATGATGTGTACATAAACATATGCATACATGGTGTTTGGTGGTTGGCAAGTTAGAAAATGCCTTGCAATTGCTTAGTCTGGTGAAATGGAAGTCCATCATTGCATTTTATCTCCCTTCCTGCTTATAGGTAATGGTTATCGAGGTTCAATTGCCCACAGAAGCTGCCGATGTGCTTTGGCATGGAATAGCTTTGAATTTATTAGTTGAAAAAATGTCTTGCTGAATGTGCAAATTCCTTGGAGCTGTGGTTTTGAGATTTCTTTTGCATCCTCATCTCTTCCATGAAACCATATACTTTAGATTCCATTCTGTTTTGTATTTTAGAGATACCCTTCTAGCGAAGGAGGTTGATTTTATTGTACAGTAACCTTAACAAATTTTTCTTTTAGCATTTATGTCCACAATCTGCTTTCACTTCATATTTTGTTTTGAAGTTCTGTCACTATCCCATGTTCAATATTCTTAGATGTGATGCATTCTTCTTGGGTGTGAATTATTCTATTCCCCATTTCCTGGCATGGCTTAATTTCAGTTGAACCATTTATTTATCCATTTCAGAGTATTTTTTGCCCTAGCATTTTGTGCTGCATCTGTTGGCCAAAGCTCAGCGTATTTACAAGACTACACTAAGGCAAAACTTGCTGCTGGGCTCATGTTTCAGTTGGTTGATCTTAAGTCCAGCATTGATCCCAGTGCATGTACAGGAGTTAAACCGGTAAAGCATTTTTTTCTAAATTTTTGGAAAACCAGTGGCTGGACTCGTATATCAGTGTATTTTGGCTCAGAACCCTAAAACATCTTCATTAGGAAGAAAAATCTTTCTAAAGCATTCTGTACTTCTGTATCATACTTTTGAAAAATTCCAGGATCAAATCCAAGTCATTAAATTGAAAAAATCATTGTATTCCTTGCAAAGGTTGTTGTCAAGGAACATGAGGTTGTTCTTCAATTAAGAATATTTTGACAAAAAAAAATATTGATGTAAAAAGCAATGTTTAAGAGTCTGCTCAGCAATGGTGTCTAAATATCTCTACCAATCACCCTTTGTAACCATCTGTTTACTAAATAAGTGCATTGTTGAACTTTATGAGCATATGCTGTATAGAGTTACTTTTAGTTTTGTTCATTTTGTCGTGTAATTAGCTGTGATCAAGATGAGAATTGCGTATTTGCCAACTTGACATTGGTTTTTCTGGTGTAAAACTTGGTAATTATTACCTATATCTAATTGAACCATTTAAAAAATTATTATTTCTACTTGATGGTCTAAATCAGGAGGATCCTTTGCCCTGTTATTACTTTAACCTTTATAATCATCATAAAGTTTTCTTGTCAAGTACCTACCCGGATACAGCCCAAAGTTTTTTTTTGTCTTTGTTTGTTTATTTTTTTTTAATTAATCAATCAGATTGTCTCTGGTAAACAGCATCTTTCACAGACAACATTAATTAGTATATCTGATTCACTGAACATCTTACTCATTTTTTTGTCATCTGATGGCAAAAACATGCAAAAATAGAAAAAGTGAGATTAAAGGGTAATTTTAGGATAATTTTTTCCCTGAAAGCACCCTATAGATATAGAAAAATTAACTTTTTATGTTACTCATTAACACATTCAACCCGGAATATTTCTAGTGTACAATCATGAAAAATGGAATGCTTTTTCTGCCACATTGCTTTGGCCAGTCAATTAAATGTAATTTAAAATTAGTTAAAAATTTTTTTGAATAACAAAACTCGATAATTTATTAAAGACGCGAGTTCCCGTCCTTCAGAAAGGTCTTTATAGAGTTCTTCAGTGAGGTCATCAGAGAGGTCATTAAGAGACGCGAATGTGCGTCCTTCAGTATCCTGGCAACGCACCTCAGATGCGCATTCGCATCTGTCGGGTTGAACATGTTAAGTAATGGTGATATGCTAATCATCTATGCTTTAATAATATGAGATATTTCATCATAAGCATTAACAACATCCTTTGAAAATAGGCCATTAGGATGACTCACATCTGAAATAATTTAATGTATTTACGATGCCGGTGTAAAATTAATCTTGCTGCCTCAGGCATCCAAAAGCTGGAACTTTTAACTGGATATTGTTACTCACTGCATATTTTAATAGTTTCTAATGTTAAGCTCGTTTGATAGTAAGGTGTTTTGGTATTTTTAATGTGAAAAATTTCTCACTAATTACCTGAACTGGATATTTTGCAGAAAGTGGACTCATTAATTATCCAGATGTGAATTAAAAATCCATAGAATGGAGGAAATGCTAAGTTGGATGAAGCTGGGTGGGGTACCATGGTCGATTGTGTAGCTGCATAGATGTTGTATTTCACAGTTGTCTTTGATATCACCATAACAGGTGGCTATTAGTCTTTGTCCTCTAATTTGCTGCATTCTCTTTTCAAAAATGGATTTCCCTCCTCCCAGAAAAGTTTGCTATGAAATTGGCATATACCTTCATAAGTTATGAACTCTGTAGAAGTTTTCTGGAACCAAGTGGCTTGATAGTATGTCTCATTAAAATGTACACTTTAGATTTTTAATAATTTTGTAGATATTACAGTTAAATATTTTAAAGTAATTGATGACGTTATAAAAGATTGGTACCCTGTAGCCAATCATTATCATCTTTCCCATTTTCTCTCCTCGTAGGATTAAGTTAGAAATAAGTCAGAAATTATCCTGTGAGTGGGATTTTAATTTCTTGTTATATGGAGTGCATTCCTTAAGTCTTACAGAAAATAAGAAGTGGGGTATGAAATGGGGTCAAAGCAGAAGAGGGTGGAGTGAATGGTATAATTTCTCTCACATTCATCCTTTTCATTGAAATAGAGAGAAATACCCATGTACTGAATTTGCATAATGTGTCTTCTATGCAGAGCATTCAGCAGAAAGTGTTCTAGACATTCTGGCTGAAAATGAGTGGAGGGATGAATTTTTTTATAAGATATTCTGGGAAGGAAGGTGATTAAAGAACGAATCTCCCCAGCCATCAACAATGGGTGTATATAGAAGTGTATGTGAATGTTCACGCAAATGCAAATTTTTAGGAATTGATAGTCCAGGACCTTCATTGGTAAATTGTAAGGGATTACGAGTGAGGCTATATGTGTGTATTTTTTGTTGCCAAAGTTTTTGTTCATATATAATTATTATTTTTTTGTGCCCATTTGTCCTTGAGCACAGTGGTTCGTAACCAGAAGTGAAAGCACCCCTATGGCTGTTAGAAGTTTCTTCAGGGGTTGCAAGAAGTTGGGTGGATGGTGAGGCATAATAAAAAGATAACATTGCAATTATATTGTATAGTTGTATATAATGAAGAACAATTTTAAGTAAATTACATCCATATTTTTAGTGCTGAAACCAATTTCTCTTCTCCATGGTGAATAAAAAATCGCTGTGTGATGGGTTGAGAACATATTAGAGAGTGCAAGGAGTGTCAGAAGCTGCAAATGTTAAGGAACAATTCACAAAGAGATAGTTCTCTCAGGTTATTCTTACGGGAATGTTATCCTGCAGACTATACAACCCTACGTTATGACCATTTATGCGGGTTGCGTACCCGAAAGGGGATAGCCTAAGTTACTCTGGCCTTTCTATTGCAGCAGAGAGTTGGAAACGAACTCTTGGAAGGATTAAACGTATGCTGTAGGACAGAACAGTTCTGTTGACTTTAACTACCTGGAATCATCACTTAACCATTTCGCTGCGGCGCGCCCGGCGGCAGGGCCGTCCCCCCATTTGCTGAATTGTCTCTTGGATTTTATTCTGTGGTGCTGAATTGTTTTTCGGAACGTTTTTAATACTATCGCGTTGTTTTTTCAACCCTCTTATTCTTTTTTTCGATCTGGGCTTCACATCGGCACTGGTGGAGTTATAAGTTATTTGTTTTATTTTTTTATTTGATTAAAATTTTTGTTTTACTAATGTTCATTTTTATAAAAATTGATTCCATCCTATTCTGATAGTTAGATTGAGAATGGAAAATCTTAAAGCAAAGGACAACCAAATATGACCTAGCAATTGGAAGAAAAATACCTAGACTCCCTGTTTTTCTTTATGGCATACCACACATTTTCATATTTTAGACTTCCTTGGCATCGAAGGATATGTTACGTAGTCTGTGAAACGGTCTTACATCCAAAATATTGGGGGTCAAATCATTGAATTTCCTGATTCAGTTCTCTCGTTTTTGGGAAAATGCAGTACAAATTTCAGGAATTTCTTCTTTGAAGGTAGTGGCTAATTGTCTTCACCTGTGCTATATTCAGATTCCAAAAGTGAATTATTTGTATATAGTTTTTCTGTTGCAGATGTTGTGATACCCATTATTGAAGGCTTGGGAGATTGTTCTATTATCACCTTCCTTCCCAGAATATCTAATGAACAGTTGTCTAAAAATTCATTCCTCCACTCATTTTCAGCCAGAATGTCTAGAACACTTTCCGTTGGATGCTCTTCGTAGAAGACACATTATGCAAATTTAGTGAATTTCTCAAGAGAGATGGAAAAGAATAAATCAACAATAATGCAAGCATAATATAATGAAGTGTGAGGATGCCGCTATAAAATTAATCAATGGTAGATGTAAAAACTGTAAATCAGCCTAAAAATGCCCATGAGAAAAGTCCAAGATGAAGCAGAGGTCAATAAAAGAATAGAAAAATGACTCAAGTAATACAAATAATATCCAAAGTGAAGCTTGGGTCAGTGTGGAAGTTAGGAAAATAGTCCATATCATATCACTAATATCGTAAGAAATGTCTAAGATAGAGATTCATTCTAAGAATGTTCAAAACAAATCGTGGGTCGATGCCAGAAAAAAGGTCCAGGACAGCCAGTTGATGTTATCAATATAATTCTCAGTTGAATTATTTACAAAGAGTGAGTCCAAATAGTGTGCATATGATCAAAAAGCATAAAAAATGTAGAAAATCAAACTCAGTGGCATGCACCATAGAAAACTAAAGCACAGAAGAGAAAGATGTACTGTGAAAAAATATCAGTGAAGAATGCCTTTAATTAAATAAACATCCAGCAGCTGTGGGTAATGTGATCCTTAGAAAGCACAATCAGAAAGATAAGAGGGAGAGATATCCACTTTCACAAGAGGTGATACAGGGACACTCCGAGGCTGATGGGTCTGAGAGAGAAGGGATAGGAGTAGTTCCTAAGGGCACCAAGGCCTAATAAAATTTTAAAAAAATGCAAAAAACACAAGTCATGTGATGGTCAAAAGAACCTTTAAGAATGATGTAAAATTCAAGAGTTCGACAAAACAATCCAAGACTAAACATGACGCCAGAAGCGAAGCAAATACTTGAGCGTGTACAAATGCCCACAGCACAGTGGGCACAAAAGCTATCAAATTCTGGGCATGTATGCATGCCCATAACAGCGAATGGGTTAAGGATCATGTAAATATATATGATCAAAAATGGTTTTATATGTACCTGCAATTCCTGTACACATGGAAGAGAGGAACACACGTACACCTCACAATAACTTCCACATCATTCACAAGCTTGATCGGGCGCTGCAGCTGAAGAGCTTTGCTTTATCATTAATGTTCATGACTGGAGGATTAGATTTAGATATTAAAATCTCCATCTCCTTTAGTCTTAAAACACTAAATTTAGCTGGTGATGGTTTCCCATTCATTTTGAGCTGTAGTGAGTGTTATGCATCAATGATTATGTATTATCTTTGGTGAAAATAGAGTATTTTTGTCTGGTTGCTAGGTTTGGCTGGCCTTTGTAAATCATATTGAAATATGCATGCCGATTCTGAAATTGTTGAAAGTCACATCGCTTTTGTTTGTTCACATGATGTCTGTACATATGAATGCATAAAAATGCTGTGTGAGTGTGTATTATGCATAATGGCTGGTTCTTTCAGTGGCTGAAATGAATAATTACTAGTGTTCTACCATAAAGGGCCTTGGGCCCTTATTTCTTACCCAACACTGCAGATTCCCTATACTGTCACTCTCTCTTTCTCTCTTAAACTCCTACTATCTAGTATTTTCCCTCATGTTATCCAAAATTTTTATCACTTTCCTCCACCTACATCCTTGTCATCCTCTTGTCTAGTGCAACAATTCAATAGACATATCATGAGGAAATCATATTAATGTGGAAGTGGCTCCAAGGCTTGTGTTTAGTTGCACAGTATAGGCTACACTTCCACCTTTCACTGCATCAAGTTGTTTAAGCGAGTAACAATGTTGCCTCTGTTCTAGTGGGAAGCTTCAGGTGGAAGTTGGCCATTTGGCCATCCTAAAATGGTCCATCCAGTGGTATTAGTGTTTCATGATTGGTCGTATGAATTCCATCATTTTCACTACAATCAGCTGCTAGTGTGGTTGAAATACCCAGTGGAGGATGGAGAATATTTTTTTAACCCACAACTTACAAGGAGATATCATATGAGCGATGTTAAGAACTCGGATGAATATTTTCCCCAGAAAATTGAGGGAAAATAAGGGGATATAAGCTTTGGCTGTATTCTATTCAGAAATGAGCTCTCAAGGAAAAAATATTGAAAATTGGCTGATGGTATTTATCTAAAATATTTCCATCATTATTCAACCATCTCCATAATGGTGGTTGTAAATGGCCTCTGAATGTTGTTCATCTTTTTCCTTACGTTTTTTAGATTGTGATTCAAGGGTCTCTCACAAAGAATGTTTTTTGCTGTTGGTACTCAGACTTCTCCATTCATTTTCATGTTTAAAGAAATTGCCTGTAACTTTTATTTTAAAGTTCGAAATGAAGATGCTTAAGTTTGTGTTACAGTTCTTCAGAAATCCTAACCTAATATCTAATTTCAAATGCATTTGATGATTCTTCCTCTATGAGCTCGATGAATGGGCTCCTTGAAGAACATAATCCCTGTAGTTAATAAGGAAACCCTTTGATTGTGTTGAAAGTAATTCTTTTGTTTGATGTATTTTTAGTGTGATACACTACTTATGGACAAAAAGTCCTTTCATTGTTGAAAATTTACTGTTTTTACTGCAAAATCTGCATTCAAGTTTGGATTCCAAATTACTATTTTGATATTTAAAATTATTATGGTTATCGCATATTTTTTGTGTGTTCCAGAGAGTTCATGTTTAGTGACAGAACACAAAATTGTGCACCATAGGTTAGAAAAAGTTATTTTTACACTTATTTTTGTTGATATCCACTTGTTGGGCAAACTAATGTCCTTTCTTGTGGAAATTGCTACTGATATTTCATTCTGAATATCTTTACAGAAAATTCAAGGTAGCATAGAATTGCAAAACATCTATTTTTCCTACCCCAACCGGCTTGAAGCGTCTGTTCTACGAGGACTTAATTTCTCTGTCAACCCAGGACGCACATTAGCTCTTGTGGGTGCATCTGGATGTGGAAAAAGCACTGTTGTTTCACTACTCCAGAGATTTTATGACCCAAAGCATGGTATAGTGGTGAGTAAAGGATTACATGGCCGTATTATATGTGTATTTGAATATATTTTTTCATCCCTTGCAGGTATTTTTATTGAATTTGTCTCAATGAATGAGTGTACTTTCAGTTATTTTTACATGCTACTGTATCTTACTGCACTAATGTTTATTACATTTTGATACCAACATGTAAAAAGTATAAACATTCTTTTAAGAATTATTTCTGCTACTTCATAGGAAGCTGGTTTTTTTTATTTCATTTGTGAGGATGCATGAATTAAATTACTGGATTACTTAAAAAGTACAATGTTGTATTTCAAAGAGGGTATTCATTCTTTATGAACATAGAAGAACAATGGTGATGATCTGATTTTTCTTTCAATTATTTTCAAAATCATTCTCATGTAGCCCTGAAGTGAGCTTAGTTGTGGCTCAAACATATCCATTTCCTATGTTCCACATGGAGCACTTCAAATCCAAAATGGATCAATCATCTGATGTAATGACTCTTCTAATCACTTGAAGAAAGAGTTCAGATACACCTTGCATAGAATTTCAACAGATTTTCTCTCGATGATAATGTCATGTGATATTTTTGTGGATTTCCTTTGAACAAAAATGAAGAGCTGGGTAGCATCTCTTCAAAGGTCATTTATATGAAGTAAGAGTTACAGTTTGAAGGAGAGAAGAGTGATGAAAATTCCATTGATGAAGGCATGGAAATAAAACGGAGGATAATTTCTGTGCAGTTCTACTAGCATTCAGAAAGGTTTGCATACAATTTGTTGCTTCACCCAAAGTAATTTTCACTGTGCATCTCTCCATGCATTAGGCTGCATGATTTAGGCTGCCTCATGCCTCATGTAAAAGGGTCTTTAGTCTAATATCTACTTGCAGGTACTCAAGATGTAGCATGATTCTATGTAGGATTTTGAAAAACTTTACTGATAACAATAACTAAAGAGAAGGTAAAAAGGGTTGTGAAGACTACGGAACAACAAGTTTGATTTCTCATGTGGCAAAGGTTACGCTTAGAATCATCAGAAGGATGGGCAAGAATCAGATCGAATTTCACAAGGGTTAGGGTGAAATTGAAGTGATGAGAATACTAATATGGAAAGGAATTCAGAATATAATTGGGATGTATTCACGTATTTTGTTGATTTTGAAAAGGAGTGGGTGAGGTGGAAATATTTAATAAAAAAAGTGTAGTAAATAGGATAGACTGGAGAGAAATGAGGCATTTGGAATTTACACATGGCAGAGAAAATGCAAGTAAGATTGGCTGATGGAGAATTGGATTGAGCAGTAAATGGAGAGGGGTTAACATATATATATACTTGGAGGAAAGGATGAGAGAGTTCTGCTATGGGCATGATTCAGGTGTAAATGCAGGGAGAAAGTAGATTGAGTTGGCAAGGTTTGTAGATTACCCAGGTAAAAATATTTGGTCTGTAACTAAACTGGAACAGGTCTGGAACCGGGGTGGAGCACGAGGTCTGTAGGTGGTCTGAAACTGGGAAGAAATTGAAACATGGCTCCAGACCAGTCTTGTCTGTAACTGGTCTGTACCGCTTGAGCTGCTGCTCTGGAATTGGGCTGGATTTAGAGGGTTTATCTTTTCTGTAACTGGTCTGTTCTCTGAGGATCCATCAGGTCAGGAGCTAATCTGTTCTAGTGACTAGCTGGTTTGTAATTTTTAACTTAACCTGAGATAGGATAACTTGTT
Organism: Platycnemis pennipes; assembly: GCA_933228895.1. Lineage (NCBI taxonomy): Eukaryota > Metazoa > Arthropoda > Insecta > Odonata > Platycnemididae > Platycnemis > Platycnemis pennipes. The sequence goes on from OW121851.1 coordinate 89,458,044, forward strand.
GACCAGTCAATCTCATTGATCTGGCTGGTTCAGCTCAGCCAATATGGAAAAGGAAACAGCCTAAACAGATAAATCTGAGAAGCAAGCTGCAGACTGCTTTCCCGGGTAGGATCGGCAAGTTCTTAGGAAGGAAAGGAAGGGTAATGAAAACGTACGTGGAGGATTGAAAGCGTAAACGTAGCGCTTACATAAGTCCGAATACTAATAAAATTCTTTACTAATAATAATGCGCCAGGCAATAAAAATATTATTAATAATGCAAAATAGCGAAGTAAATAAGATATAATCCATTTTCAAATATGCAGTAGAAACTGAATCGAAGATAATTCGGGAAACAATTATTAAATCTTAATAAACATTTAGAAATTATTTACGGTAAAATTTCACAACTACGGTTATTTATTTTAGCAAATTTAGCAAAGGAAATTGAAACTTCTAATATCCGATAGTACATTTATGACACAGCCTTTTGTAATGCTATCCAAGTAAAGCAACTCTCCATAAGGCATAGTGATGGGTAGTGGGTACCCTTAAACCCATGTGCAATTCATCTATGTGACAGCAAATATAAATTGCAACTCTTCTAGAAAAAACTCAGATAACTTAAAAAGTGAATCCTCCATATGGAGTCCTGAGCTATATAGCTCAGGATTCCTTATCCCATTAAGCATTAATGCGTAAAATATATTCTAATCATTGAACAGTTACATATGAATTTCAGATCAATTGTAGATCACCGAATAAAATATCAGAGCTCTGCGTCATGTCAGAATCCAGACCAGTTAAAATCCATAGAAAATTTCAGCACAGTTACAGAATAGATCCAGACCAGGTGCAGACCATCGAATATTGCAGTACAGTTACAGGCAATGGATCCAGAACAGTTACACACTATCGAATGTTACAGTTCTGTTACAGGCCAGAATTCCAGACCAGTTACAGACCATTTTCCTTTGCCTCTTTGAAATCCAGACCAGTCCAGTCCTGTTACAGACCACTTACAGAACAAAATTCAGCCTTTCAGACCAGTTGCAGGCCAGATCCAGATTAGTTACAGACCAAATATTTTTACCTGGGTATCAAGAACTAGTTATTCAGTCTGCCAAGAGCTTTCAAAAATTAATAGATGTGTTACAAAAGAAGTGTGAAACATATAGAATGAAGAGAAACCACGAGAAAAGTGAAGTAATGAGATTCACTGAGCAAAAAGTGCAAGATCAAATTTAAAAGTAGGAGGCCAGAGGTTAGTGCAAGTGGAGCTATTAAGCTATCTTGGTGTAATATGTTGGAGAAATAGCAACATCAAAGTCCGAAGGAGAATCGCATTGGCAAAAGAGAAGTTTACTTTTAGAAGAGAATTAATAAGAGGTTTGTTGAGGAGGAATGTAAAGAAAAGACTTGAGAAAAGTCTTGTGTGGACACGGACATTGTATGGTTCGGAAACATGAACTTTGGGAAAAGAATATGAAAGAAGCTTTTGAAATGTAGTTGTGAAGGAGAATGGAGAAGGTAAGGTGGGCAGAAAGTTATATAAATATTGAAGTGCTGGAGATGGTGGAGGAGGAAAGAAAGTTGTTTGAGGAAATTAGATAAAGTGGATGAAGCCGGTTTTAAGGGGCAAGGATGTTTTGAAAGTTCTGATGGAGGGTAGAATGTTGAGTAAGTGGGATATAGTGAGGAGCAAAACAGGTTGTTTGAACAGAATTATGACAGGTTGGAATTATGCAGAACTAAAGAATGACCTCATTTGAGAGATGGAAGTGAAGGGAAGAATTTATTTCCCATGAAATCCTGTCTCTGGTGGCATAATACTAATAATAAACGATGTCCTCATTGCAGTTGGTGGATGGCTTTGACATAAGAACCATGAATGTTGCTCACTTAAGAGCCTCAATGGGTGTTGTGACTCAGGAGCCGGTGTTGTTCGACTGTAGCATCAGAGAAAACATAGAATATGGCATCTGTGGCCTGTCATCTTCAAAGATATCCATTTCAGATGAAGATGTTGTACGTGCTGCTCGCACAGCCAACATTCACGATTTCATTGCCAGCTTACCTGAGGTACTAAATTATTACTGTCTAATTATTATTTTCCACCTTATCTAATTGATTGTAAATTTTCTCTTGACAAACAATCAGGCAAATTTAATTCTACCACCATCATCATTAGTGCTTGATATTTCACAATGATATCAGTTCCTTTTTTTTTCAAAATTAACACTATCGTAAATAATGGAAATTTCCTTTAAAATAATGATTTACACGTTGCTGAATACTTGTTATTTTTTTTGGGAAATACTAGTGTAATATTTTTATAAATACTGGAATTTTTCCTAATTATGTATATTTTCAAAACATTTTGCCTGGATTTAAGTGAGGACACATAACACTTTACCCTCGTGTAGTGATATTTTGCTAATATGTGCATAACTTTCTGGAAAAACTTTGCAAGCATTGCTAATGCACCATATTTGGTACCTAATATTTCACAAGACTCCTATAGAATTATACATTTTTTGGTGATGACTTTGGGAGAAGCAGTGGCAAACAAATGAAATTTAAGTTTAGTTATATAATGGTTCAGTTTTAAACTAACATTAATTTAAATTTTTTAAATCTACAAACTAGCTTTTTTACTTTTTTATAAATCTATAAATGTAAGTTTAACCCCTTGTATCATAACTCAAATTTGTATGCTTTCTTCTTCATTGGATGACATATTCCCTACGGTACCAAAAAGATGGTTGGATATAAATATTGGAACTGTGAATTCGTGTCACTTGGACTATAATTGAGGAACTTCAATATTCTTTTCACAGGGCTATGACACAATGGTTGGTGAGCGGGGAACTCAACTATCTGGTGGTCAGAAGCAAAGAATAGCCATTGCCAGAGCTTTAGTGAGGAATCCAAAGATTTTGCTTTTGGATGAAGCAACGTCTGCCCTGGATTCTGAAAGTGAAAAGGTTAGTTAAATTTTCATACATTATATCATGTCCTTGCTGCATGAAGTCATCACATTCATTTAATCCATTTTGGCTGAGTAACTCCAGTATTTTTTAATTGTCTTTCATCATGCAGGTGGTCCAGGAAGCATTGGATAAGGCTCGGAAAGGTCGCACATGTGTAGTCATTGCCCATCGTCTTTCCACAATAATGAATGCTGACAGTATTGCTGTAATTCACAAAGGACGTGTCGTGGAACAGGGGACCCACGAAGAACTAAAAGCTCTGCAAGGTTATTACTATCATCTCATAACAGCGCAAAGGCTCTAACCACCATGACTTTACTCTTGGTACTTCAATAAAACATGTCTTCCTAAGGGATGGTAAAAAGTGGTATGGTGCTATTTTATGGGAAGAGAGCAATGCGAACACTTAAGAAATCTTCCATATTTTATGGTTCATATACATATCATTTTTATTGCAATTTTCTATATTGGCAACTATTTTATTAGGCAGTCATTTTAAGAGTTTTTATCATATATACTATCATGCATTGAAAAGACATTCTAAATTATATCATCTTCAGATGCTAAGAAGATTATTTTTTTCATCGTGATCGTATAATCATTTGCATTGTTTTTATTTCCATGTGAATATAGCTTTTATAATAAGGCTGTAATGATTTAAATAGTCAATTTTTGGTTGTGCATTTATGTCCAAAGAAATACTTACCTGTAAATGTATGTGTAATAATGGATTAATGTGAAAATACTGTAATTGTGAATTTTATACATTGAATTTTGAATCTCTTGACAAAATGCTTTAAGTTATTTATCTTGGTATTTTTATTAATCCAATGAATAATGATACATTATTTATCACGAATAAAATCCAAGCTTATTAATTAGTTGAGACTTGGGGATATAAAAGAGTAAAATAAATTTTTTAAAATTAAATCCCTGGTGCTGAGTAGACTAAATAATATTATCCCAGGTAGCACATTGTAAGGAATTCCTTTAGTTTTCAAGATAGTACTCGGATATCGAATAGAAATCACTTCCCTTACGGTAAATAACTTCTGTATATACTTGGGAAAGTGAAGGAAAATGCGACAGAAATCGTATGTATGGGTTTCGGTGATCGAACAGATATCCCTTCTCTCCGGACGATTGTAGTGAACCTAGCGGATCATAAGTCAAATTGGCACTTATAAGACACCTAGCGGTTAACATGGTACTTCTTGCAGCACCTAAGGGTGCCTTTTACGATTACAATTATAGAACAAGGATTGAAACTGAAGTTCATTAACACATAAAAGTACTTGCAGAGTCAATTTATTATTAAACATTTTGATATATTTGTTCAATCAAAGAAACATAACAAAAACTTGAGAACACTCAAGAACAAAAAAAGGTTTTATAGCCAGAAACAAATCATATTGCATTAATGTCCAAATTACATAATGGTGATATATCTATGCAATGCAAAGAAATATATGCAATAAATTAAGACAACTTTAACGTTACCTTTTCAATTAGTTACCTTAATGTACTAAGTTTATACTTTGCACACAATGTCCCTTATTGCACTGCAAGTCATTATTCACTACCTTTGCACACTTGTTCAATCAACCACTATTGTCGCTGGTATTGTCAAACCACCCCGATTAAGTTCATCAAAGCATGCACATTTTAACCTCTCACTGTCATTCAATGCACTGAAACACAAGCGGCAACAAAGTTTTTGTGTTGCTTTAAATGCACAGTATCCTCCAATGTACATAGCAACATTTAAGTCCACATCCAGGTGACTGATACATTCACTGAAAATTGGGTGAAATATACTGATATCACTCTTCTTGCCATCATTATGACATACATCCTATCCTAGACAATTGTTATGCAAACTAATTTGCCCGTATCCAGCAAAAAGAACTTTGACTGCATGGAGAGGTAGTTGCTTTTGCAACATGGCGCACAACAATGCCAATGCATCTTTAACTGAAAAAAGAGAAGTTTTTGGAAAAAAAATCGTTTAGCTAATCAAAGCTAAATGTAGGACATCAATGATTCTTTCTAAAAATATTAGTAATAAAATAGATTCTTTCTCTGGGCTAATATCAATGCTCAAGAGATATGGGGTGACCGTTATTTAATCAGTAATAAACCAAATTCATAATGCCACATAACTACACCAGTTGGCCGTATCATAAGGCCCACCAAATGAATGAATAACGATAACTGCTAAATCAAGAATAATATCATAACCATAAAAACAGAATATTGTATAAATGCCATAGAAATAATCTTCATTGCATTTTAGTACTCTCAATTTCCCTCCGTCAATGGCCGGCCGGCTCATAGCCGCAATGCTTTAGAAGAAATAATCTTGATTTTCCACCCTCAACTTACCGAAAATATCTTAAAGCTATTTTACTTACCTTAAGCCACCACAACATGCACAAAGAAAGCCGAGTTTGGGCTTTTTAACCAGTGAAATTATGCGTTTTTAATCACACGGACTGGTGTTGCACATAAATCGCCATGCTTCCAAACTCAAACTATAGGACCCCCACTCCGTGTTGCCACATTTCCATGCTCCAGCCTGTCAGCGAATTACTAATGCCCGAATAAATATTTTCATTAGTTTTCTGCACAGGAGAACGAATAATCGGTTACTACTCGAGCAGTTTAAAGTCATCATTATCTTATTTTAGCACCATATGCGATGGATGAATGCTACTAAACACAATTGAACTTCAAGACCTTTGAAATGGAAAAGTCAAGGAAGTATTTTCCTTAAAATACTCGTTAGTGTTCAAGAGTGACATGCCTTCCCCATGATTGTTCTTCTATATCTGTAAGGAATATCCGCTGTTCTACCAGGGATGGCAAATGTTTTTGAGAATATAAGAGATTCACAGTATGAATTTTAATTCCAAAAATAAAATAAAGGAATTTTCATGTGCTGTACTTTTCCTCAGTATCATGTAGAAATATTGTGCATGGGAAATAATAATGAACTGAGTGCCAGGGTATCAAGAACTGTTTATTCTTGATGAGAATACAAGATAAACATGGTATATACAACATCAGTCATACTTCACTGGTGGCTGCTGATAGACTCGAATTGGTCTGACTCAGCGCCTATCCTCACTCTTCCAATGATGGGTCAAGACTGATCCATTGCACGGTGCACTACACTTGCTTCACTTCACCATGAGCACAAAACACTTGGATGCACAACACTCAGCTAGTTTTTCTTGTAAATAAGTGGGTTACTGTTTTATATTTGTACATGTGCGAAAATGGAGGAGCAATAAGAGGGAGGCATTGAGGAAGGTAGCTTTGTTTTTCATGGTGACGGGACAGTATAAAAGCTCTAATGATATAATTATGGATGGTTTACCATCGGATAAAGACTAAGAATATTCATGTATTTTTCTAAGAGAAATGTTTGCGAGGATAAGACCATGACTAGTTGTCCAAATTTAAGCAGCAGAGAGAAGATAAAGGTTGAGGTGCTAGCTCCGTTAAAAAAATTGAGCCTAATTTCATATTTGCATATCTATTATTGATGAGCCATGTAGATGCCATGTTCATAGAGCTGTAGTTCTTCCTGAATGATCAAATATTGCTTTATGACACGTGTCATATCAATCTGTTGGTCATTGGTTTAACCACCGCATGTGATTGAGAGAACTCGATGTCCTGAACTGGAGCAAAATTTATGTATCCATCGATACAGCTTGAATAAATTTTATTATTAGATGTCAATGAATACCTAGCAGAGTATTTATTTCAATAAATTGTTGGTTTACAAAATTTATATCTATAAATCCATTTGCTGGCTCATTATTAAACTGTGAAGTTATAATTTGTCATTCAAAATCTAATATGTGAGATAATTGTTTTAAATGAAGCTGCAATAATAAGATTGAAACTATGCTTCGAAAATTTATAACCATATCCTTACATTTATTGATGCATACTGAATAGTGTGTAACCCTTTGGCTTTTTTTGCGAACTTGGAAATCTGCAGAGAAAGAAGAAATTCCTTTTTAATTTAACTTGCTGAAAGTACTTTATAAATTGAGGGGCAATCTAGAAGCTCAACTTGCATGGCTGGTGAGATGGAGGGAAAGCACATGAGGATTAGAGTAATTCATAGTGTATTGGAGTAGCTCAGGCAGTGCATTGTGAAGTTAGACCCGAGTGTTGAAAATAGAAAACAATAAAAAAAATGTTGAAATAGCACTTGAGTGTTGGGATGCTACAGGAAATGAAGGTGAGAAAATAAATTGGAAAACATTATATTCTATGATAGAATTGCAGAATATTCTCACTAAATGTAGAAGACAGAGCTTACATGGACTAGTTTGTAGTGTTTGTGAAGGAGTATAGCCAGAAGGCTTGCTAGAAACAATTTTTGTCCCTCCTGGAAAAGAGGGAGAAGACTGCAAAGACGATAATGAGATGTTTAACTTAAGCTTGCATTGTAGCAAGAAGAAAAACCACTTTGTAAGGTTCCACAAAATTTATTGAGGCACCATCCTAGGTTTCAATTGTAGTACAATCATCTTATAGGCAAGCACGAAGAGTCAGCGAGCTCCTCATATACCTGCAAAGGTGTTCATGGTCCCTAGTGTAGATGATGAAGGCATCTATAAACAGGGTTAACCTGGTAGTCACAAAGGCCGATAAAGGAAACAGTATTGTTATTCTTTCCAAAGCTAAGAACTTAAGGTCAATTCGTTCCTGAATTCCAATTCTTTCAAAATCCTACCCAAGGATCCTACATCTTATAGGTTTCAAAAAGAATTAAAAAATACACTGTCCCAGTGTTTGACCATAATTCCTCCAACTCAGCATTTGCATTTAATTAATATGAACCCCCTTCCCCCTCACCTTTATGGTCTGCTAAAACTCATAAAGATAATGTACCTATCCGCCCTATTGTTTCATATTTTCCGGCCCCAGCACATAAGGTCGCAGTTAAACTGAACTCGATCTTGAAAGAACTTTCCGCTTTCGAAATATTCAATTAGAAACTCCATCGAACTGACCAAGAAACTTGCTAAAATTCAAATACCCCCAAACTCTAAACTTATCTAATTTGATGTCACCAACCTTTTCACTTTTGTCCCTGCAAAAGAGAGCCTATCTCCCTAGCCTTGAATTTAGTTAAATACTAACAGGGAGAATCCAGGCTTATTTTCAAATTAGAGTTGTTGCTCAACCTGTGTGTTTCACAAAATTATTTCCTTTTTCATGGTTTTTATCTATAGACAAACCCTCTGTCTATCCATGGGTTCACCTCTCTGCCCTATTTTAGCCAATATTTTTATGTGCAACCTAGAAAATAAACTTTTTACTTAAATACTTAAATAAACTTTCCAATAACCCACTTTTATCTAATGTAACATAGCTGCTGGTACCGCTATGCTGAAGATATTTTATGTTTATGGACTGGTAGCCTTCATCAGCTTAACATTTAAAAAAATTTTTTAAATTCATTACATGACTCTATTAACTTCACCCTTGAGGTGGGTGGTAAGTTTTAAACTTGACAATTAAAATAACCAATGATCACCATTCCTTCTCCATTGTTAGAAAAGCAATGTACCTACTCTGATGTAATAATCCCTAATGATTCTTGCCACCACCAAACTCGTAAGCTATCCACTTTCTATTCCATGATCAACAGATTACTATAATCTATCCCTATGTCTGTTGATGATTACAGTTTGGAATTGCACATAATAAAAAGCATTGCTTATAACAATGGGTATAATCACAAAGTTAAAAACAAAATTTCACAATGCGTTAAAACTAAATTAGCCCTCCACATAATTATCAATTTATTTGCCCCCCAACATGAGATTTCTACGAGACATTGGTGCAAAATCCCAATTATTGGTAAGGTTTCTCATTGTATAATTAATTACATCCCGAAAGACAAGTTCATAATATCCTTTTATAACCCCTATACCCTATAGGTAAGCTAATTTTCAATTCCAAGTGCAAATATGATGTTTCAGACAGAAATGGTGTATACAAATAACTGTGATGCCTCTTACATTGGTCACACTGGACAAGCTATTCACACCCGTGTGAAAGAACACAAAAACTGTTTAAGAAAAGGGGATTGTAGCTCCCAATTTGCTAAACACCTCATTGAAGAAGATCACACCAATGACTTCATCACTAAGTGCTCCACACCCAGTGCAAAGGACACAAGTTGAACTTCCTCGAACAGTTGGAGATAACATCTGCTACCAAAAACAAAGTGCATTTGTTAAACGAAAATATGTTCCCTTCCAACTCTCCCTTCCTGATCTTACCTTTTCTGACCTCCCCAACTTGACCCATCTTCCTAACCCCCCCCCCCCCCTTCCTCCAAGTCACAACTAGTTACTGTCCTCCCCCCTCCTGTTTATCCCCCCCCCTCAATTTTCCATTGTTACCCCAACCCAAGGATCACATGAACACCTTTGCAGGTATATAAGGAGCTCGCTGACTCTTTGCACTTGCCTTGAAGATGATTGTAGTACAATCGAAACCCAAGTCGGTGTCTCCATAAATTTTGTGGAATCTTACAAAGAGATTTTTCTTTTTGCTACAATCATTTGGTTCCACCAAGTAAAGCCTGAGGACTTCCTTTTTATTAAGCTTGAACGCTGCAAATATCTCAGAATTATAGCCAGGAAGCTGGAGAAGAGCGTTAATAATATGTAGGGGAGGAATGTAGTTCCCTTCTGATCAATCATATCTCCTTGTGCACAGCCAAATCGAATAAAATGGCTGAGAGCCCATCTCCCTGCAAATATCTTGTGTTATTCAAATTCTTCCCTCAACTTGTGGCAGTTTTACTCTTGCTTAATAGTCTTCATGGTCATTCATATGACCATTCATTTTCATTGATTCTCACTCAGATTTGTGGAAGCTCAGAGAACAGTGACTGGAATATATATAGAGATAATCATGGAAGAAAGGATGCCCAATAGAATATTTATGGAAATTTTTTACCTCATAAGAAGAAATTATTATTGGTAAGTTTTATTTGGACTGATGTATGGAATATATTATTTGAAATCGAGATGTCATCTAGGAAGCAGATATGGGAGCTATAAGCTTAGTGGATGATGTATATGGCAAAAGAATTATATTTTGTCCTTTAACTCGGATAATAAAATAGCTATTACTGGCTTTAATTAGTTTTAGCACGGACTGTATGATTTTACGTCTATTAGAAAAATCGAATATCCGAGGCTACTAAACAACGAACTTTATGAAATTAGAGATTATTGCATGACATTCGAAGTGGTTTAAATGTACCGCGTGCGCTCGTTTACATTTAATACTATCTATCGCCACGGTATCATAATTGGCGTAACAATCGGTATATTGAATTTGGTTGGTCGCCGAAACTTGAGACGACAGTTTGTAAAGCCGGTTTTCCCTTTGACTGCTCGTGATATCCGCTGGACGGAGTGTATTACTTGCAGTTTTGTTAATTTAAAAAACAAAGTCTTCTAATTTCACTTATTCTGGAAAGTTCCTCTCTTTGTATTACATTTGAGTCTTTGAATTTACGAAAATGTCTTGGTTACCGTTGGAGTCGAATCCAGACGTAAGTATCATTTCAGTGCTTTAATTCACGTAATGCAATGTCTTCAACTGTATTGATTGCTTACTCTCCATTGCCTTTTTTCTAGGTCATGAACAAGGTAACGTCGTAGGTGTGGTCGTACACAGTGCAATGACGAACAACGGAACGAACACGCGTCATTATATAATTCTTGTCGCTAGTAGATTTCGTTCAGTTCAAATCTAATAATCGTGCCAATCCCAAAAATCAATTAGAAGGCCAGGGTGGTGGCGCAGAAAATCCCTTTAATTTGATATTATTTTTTTCCCCTGGCTCTAGTACCTTCAAAGCCTAGGCGTTCCTGAGAAATGGCAAATTGTTGATGTGTACGGGTTGGATCCAGATATTTTATCGGCAGTCCCTCAGCCAGTCATTGCTGTGCTCTTGCTCTTCCCGACAAGTGATAAGGTAATTTATTTCATTGGTTTGTTGGTCTTGGGGCTTACCCTCTATGAAGGGTTGGTGTTTTCTTACTGGACCCTTTAAATTCCTTTACCTTCATTATCGTGGGTTTTGCGATCTAGATTTTTACTACTACCGTATTAGGCATGTGCTCGTGTAATTTTACTTCATGGCGTATGAATGTGGCGTGGTAGTCAAGTGGGTAAAATGTTCGGTTACCTATCGGAGAATCGTAGGTGTTATCGTAGATACTTAATGCCAATCACAAAGGGGTGGTAATATGGACCCAAAAGTCGGAAAATTGCCATAAGTAACGGGAATTTTTCCGACATTTATCCAATGTCTATATATTTCCCTCGCTTGATAGTTTACTACAAGTTCTCGTTGACAAATTAACATTTTGGAAGAAATCATTAGAAATTTCAAGTTCAGTTCTCAGTTGCTGTTTTCGAGGGTAAACAGTGCATTGATATCACCAACAATTGTTTATGGACGAAAATTATCTTCATTATTTTTGTGACTCTCTGGGTGTACTCAGCTGTTTATTGATTGCTACCAATTTCAGGGAACCTTCCCAACTCTTGGGTCATTGTACTCTGCTCTTATCCCTTGGGATTTGGCCATATCATTGTTTCCTCTCTCGTGATTCAAGATTGTGATTCCATAGATTGTTTTTTCAGTATAACTTAATCATCTAACAAAACATTGATGTAAAAAATTTAAATTTTTTAAATTCATTATTCTCGTCGTTTTAGACTTGTGGAAATGTGTTGGGATATTGTTAACTATGGTGAAGTTAATGCTGCTTATATTCCTCTTGATGGTAGCCTATCCATGCAGGAAATAGATTATTATAGAGTTAGTGGTGTAAGTGTGCATGATCTCTTATTTTATCTTACCAAATTTTGAGGAATTTATTTGTGTGAATTATTTGATGAATGTGGCAATTCTATTATACATGAACTTATGTCTATCGCGATATTACGAAGAATACTTTTAAGGAAATATATCGTAGCATTACTGAAACAATGGTTACAGTTCTATGACCTCAATACATTGTTCCTCCTGGGTGATGATTTTATGTGCTTGATATGTGGATAAAAAATCCAGGCATAGGGGTAGCATGCAATTGTTGAATTTGTTCATGTAAGATATCCAGGGTGTCATGTCTGCCACTGACTGGTTTAGAATGCAGGAGATTCTCTCAATCATGTATGGTTACATACAAGTGTGTGATTTTCTGGTCACGATCTCTTTCGGGAAAACCAGGACCGTACACGGTAAAGCTCCCTAATCTTCATGTGCAACTTTCATGTCATTGGTAAGCTCTATTCTCATCTACTGTGTAGCATTTGGCAAGCATATTCAGAATTCTATGCTACATCCTCGTCTTACCATATGCTCTTTTGACCATCCACTTCTACCAATTATTCCCAGTTTATGGCCACTTATATGACTGCTGAAATACAGGTTAGGAATTCATTCCTTTTCATCTAATAGGCTTTTAGGACTAATTTCCTATTGAAAGTTTTGTGGCTGGGTTGTTAGCTAAATCAGAATGTTCTAGAAAACACAATTTTGTCCCCTTGCTCAATGCATATAAATTCGAGAAATAAAAATTGCATCTGTGATTCTCTAGGTACAAGTTACTCTAAAGCAGATTTTTTTTGTATCGGATGGTTCTGTTGTCCAATATACCCCTGGGATCCCGATAAGCATTTGCCTGTCATCAGGTTTCCCAGGGGCTGAACCAACAGAGCTTGACAAACATCCATGCCCTGGGGGGTTGTGTTTGAAACCATCGGGATTATCACTAATAGGTAACCAAGGAGTCATGTGATACAAACGCGAATGGATTCAAAATTTAATGTGTCTGAATCGCTCTTTACAACATCATTAATTGTTTTCATTTGAGTTTTTCTCATCTATTCCAACTAAAGAGCCCCCAGTTGAGATATAACACAAGTGTAAACAAAGAATGAGGTTGCAATCAGATTTCGTGTTTATACCACATGACTCCTTTGTTTCCTATTAGAGATAATCCCAATGGTTTCAAACACAGCCCTCCTGGGGGGAGAAAAATCCACCCAGGCAGTACTCGAACCGATGACCCTAGGATTAGTAGGCTAGGACTTTACCTCGCCGCCACCTGGGCCAGCAAGTCTGGCAGATGTTCTTCCCAGTGAATAAAACAATTTGTATGTTACTCTTTTTAATTTGGAATTTCTGGCTAGGTTGGCTTGTGTGTTTACAGTTACATTCCTTAAACTCCGATTCAAATATGCTGGTTTTTCCTGAATTACCCTAGTTCTTTTGGGTTAAAAGTAATTTTCCAAACGTGCTGTGCTTTAAAAAGTTTTTATAACCTCATCTGTTGGAATATTTAACACAGTTTATGAGATCATTTTTCTGTGAGAGGTAACCTGCACCAGCGAGATGGCCTTTACTTCAGCCTGTTTCACACTGTACTTGATCCAGCACAAGGTTGAGGATACTAGGTAGTATGATAGCTTTCCATTATCGTGTGAATAGAACCAGTATGCTAACTAGGAAGTGTGATCACTAGCATACTTGCTGAGCTACTTGTTTCCATACTTGAAGTAGTACTAGTTTTCTACTAGCTCCCAGTAGGACCCAAAGGCTGTTGATGAATCACGTCACGTTACAGATGCTGTGTGATCTCTTTTTTTAAATTAGTACGGAAAATCACTTCTTAGCATGCACAGGGACAGTGATAATGTGAAACCTCCTAGTATGGTTCCTATCATGCTAGATTCCTTCCTCAATATCAAGTAGCGGCCCTAGCTGGGCAGAAAAGCATTAATACGTTAATCGTTAATTAACGAAGTTAACATTTTGCTTAGCGATTCAACTTTTAAGTTAAATCCAAAAACTATTAATGGTCTTATTAACTTCTGTTAACTTTTAATTCCGTTAATTTAAGTCTGATACTTCTGTTCAGAGCCATCTGGATTGCCATGTAATAACTTGGTGAAGGATGTAGTGTTGAGAATGCAATCTAGAGAACTCAGCGTTTGTACCGCAATCAGACTTTTACATAACTTTTACAGACAAAATTTACACAGTCAAGGCTCATGTTTCCACCCTGAACAGTCTTAAACAACACATGAAGAGAATGCATCAATCTAAATATGTTCAATTCAAGTCTAAAGGCTGCTTTACACGATACAATTTTTTGCACAATTTCTTGTACAAATGCTTGTATAAACTGAACAAAATTGTATGTTTGTCTGAATGGAATTAGAACCGGTTCTATTTCCCATTCAGTCATTCAGACAATTGCACAAGCATTCGTAAAATTTCCTCATACAAGAGTTTGTACCAGAAATTGTACAAAACATTGTATCGTGTAAAGCTGCCATAAGACTTCTCCAAGAGCTGTGGATTCTTCTTATGTCAATAGGACTGGCAATAGTTTTTTCACCATCTAATGGCAAAATACTACGCCAGCAAAATATTGGTGAATCTTTAGGTATCGCAGCTACCAGTAGCGGCATATCCCAAGGTTTCTATTCCCACAATCAAATACAAACAGCGTCAGGTCCAACTTTACTGATGGAAACGGGATATTACTATGAAACTCCATTACTCATGGACATAAGTCTACATTACGTAAGCTATACTGTTTATGAAATAAGTATTTTTGACTATGAAATTCTTATTACCGTCATTAACATTAAAAATACCCAAATTTTAAGTGACATATAATTCAAAATTGCCTACAATTTTATATATATTTTTAACTTTAATGGATAGCTTTAACTCACGTTAAATTTTCATCAAGTTAACGATTAATGAAGTTAACTTTTTGAGTAGCTGTTAATACATTAACAAAGTTAATTTTTGGATTAACTTTGCCCAGCTATGGTAGCAGCTTGCATTATAGGTCTTGTGGTGGATCAACTGTCGTGTGAAACGGGCTTTATCGTATGAAACTGTGGTTATTATGTTAATAATTTGCCTGAGTACATTCTAATTATCAAGAAATTATTTTAGGGTCATAACCATTCCGTTGGGCGAAAGTTTTTTCGAGTCCAGTTCTATTTGAATAGCTCTGATAATGGGTGTTATTGAGAAGAAAGTTTGATTGATGTGGGAGTAAAGCTAGGTTACGAATTATGATCCTTGCATATTTTACTAGTTCTTGGGAAACTTAGTAAGGCTTTTGAGGGCTTGAATGAAGAAATAAGTGCAGGGAAATTCTCATTTTCTGATGATGTAGGTATTACTTCAGCAAGCAAGTCAGCACAAGAGTTGTAATCAGTGTTGAACACATAAGAGGATCAGGTTATGGAGTCTTGAGATAAAAATAAGTTGAAGAGAAATTAAGGTAATAAATGACAATAGAATAAATTTAATTATCAAGATGCAAGATGAAATAAAGAGTGGAGTAGGAAAATGAGGGAGTACGGCTGTGAAAATCATTTACACCACTGTTGGACATATTTCAGTAAGGAATACTGCAGTGCATGCACTCAAGTATATACATACTTAAGAGGTGTGATGAAAAAGTAACAGGATTTTTTGTTTTTCTTAAAGAATATTTATTTATGAATCAGCATCAATTTCATCCCCTTCAAAGTAATCCCCCTTAGATATAATACACTTGTGCCAGTATTTTTTCCAATCTTGGAAGCACTTCTGGAACTCACTTTTTGGTAGAGACTTCAACTCCTTCAGTGATTCTGTTTTTAGCTCATCAATGGTGGCAAAACATCATCCTTCAATGGTTCTCTTCAGCCTCAAGAATAGAAAGAAGTCACAGGAGGCCATGTCCAGCAAATACTGTGGCTGAGGCAAAATAAGTTAGTTTTTTTTGCCAAAAAATCATGAACAAGCAGTGAGGTGTGAGCTGGAGCATTATCGTGGTGCAATTTCCACAAGTTGTTTTGCTACAATTCTGGGCACATATGTTGGATTGCTTCATGCTAACTGTGCATAACTTCCAGGTAGTATTCCTTATTGACCTTACGACCATATGGCAGGAACTCATGATTCACTATGCCATTGAAATAGAAGAAAACAGTGAGAAGAACCTTCACATATAATTGAACTTGTCAAAATTTCTTCAGGCAGCTTCCATTGGGATGATTGAGCCTTGGTTTCGATGTCATACCCATATTATTTTTTTTATTACTTGGTTTTATACCGATGAAGGTAGGTCTAAATGGACATGTGACTCTTCCCACCCCCTAAATTTCACACGATGTTCCTCTTCAGCCCCTCATACCTCCTGCCTCCCATCATTCTATCCAAGCTACCTGTTCTTCTCCTGCCTCTTCCCTGCTTACCCAACGTTCTTCCCTCAATCACTTCTTTCAAAACACCATTATTACCTTTTCCATCCATACCTTCTGCCTTCTCCTAATTTCCTCTATCAAATTTCTTTCCTCTCCTACCAATTCTAGCTCTTCATCGTTAGTCTTCCTTTCAACCTACTTTACTTTCTCCATCCTTCTCCATACCCACATCTCAATAGCTCTAACAATAAGTCTATTTTCTTCTTCTTTTCATAAAGCCCACGTTTCTGCTCCATATAGCGCAACGCTCCATATTAAACTTTTCACTGGTCTTTCTTCACTTCCCTACTCAACGCCCCTGTTATTAGTTCACGCCTGGGAGTAAAAGCTTATTTTGCCAGTGCTATTCTCCTTCTCACTTCAATGCTGCTATACCCTTTTTCCTCCAACACGCTATCTAGATAGCTAAATTGCTTCACCTGCTCTAGTTTCTGACCTCCTACTTTTATAGTTATACTGGCTCTTTTTGTTCTTGAAAATTGCATTACTTTTGTTTTATTCTGATTTATCTTCATCCCGTATCTTTCGCACTGTCCCGGGAATGTATTCAGCATCGAGCAGCAAGCAAGCCACGGGCTGACTAGCGCTTGGTCATCCCCAAACCTCGCTGATTTTATCAATTTCCTTCCGACCTTTACTCCAGCCTCAAGCTCATCCCAAGCCTCTCACCATTTCCACTGAATATATTTTGAAAAGTACCGGCGATAACGGACTTCCCTGCCTAACTCCCCTCCCTATTGTAGCCCAATCCGATTCTCCATCGCTACTCTCACCTGTGTCTACTGAGTCATGTATAAATTCCGATCTCCTGTCTCTCCAGTCTTCTCCTATCTTCCGCAATATTTCCATTAATTTGTTCCGCCACATTATGGCGAATGACTTTTCGAAATCAACGAAACACGCGAATGCATCCTGATCATATTCTATTCCATTAGTACTCTCATCACTGCAATCGCATCCCTATTGGCCCTCCCTTTCTGAAATCCTAACTGATCCGTGCCTAGAAATTCGTCTGCTTTCTTTTCCATTCTTCTGGTGATGATTCGGAGCACTACCTTTGCCCCATGAGAAATCAAACATATCGTTCTATAGTTTCACATTCTTTTGTCACCCTCTTTTTCGGCATAGGTATCAGCATGGTTTTTACAAAATCCTCCAGCCAAGTCCCCTCCTCATATACACTAGGAACGAGTTCATAAAATCTATCCCTTCCCCGCCTTCTTGGTTTTTCAGAAGCTCAGCTGGGATGTTATCTATCCCCACTGCTTTGCCTGCCTGCTTTCTCTCACTATTCAGTATTCCTGGGCCCACGCCATCCTGATCTACATATGTCCTTTTCCTCTTCTATATCCAAGTTCCTAGGCCTATTTTCACTATCATACAGTTCCTTAACATATTCCCTCCATCGATGCTGGCTCTCCTCTGGTTCCCTTGCTAAATTTCCCCTTCTGTCTTTGATGAACGGGACCATTTTCTATTTCTTGATGCCTGATAACATTCTAATTTTTGAGTACAGACTGCCTATTTCTCCTTTTTGGAGTCTCTCAATCTCCTCACCTTGCCAACTCCACCACTTTTCTCTTGCTCTTTTTGTTTCTCACCTAAGTCTGTTGTTTATCTCCTTATAATGCCTTTTGCCTAGCTCTGTGTTTACATTTTTCCATTTTCTTCTTTCCTTGATCCTTTCCATCATTAATGCTGTTACCCATGGTTTCTTGATCCTCCTAGTGTTTACTGTTCCAATTGTTTTCTCGGCTGCTTCTTTTATGCCCATCTATATCATTTCCCGCCCTTCACCTATTGTTCCTCTTCCCACATGCGTCTATCCACAATCTCCTGATATTCCCTCCTCTTCCCTCCAATCAGCACTCCTACATCCCACTTTTTTATTTTCCTTCCTACTTTCAACCTTTTAGTCTCATCTCACATTTCATCACCACCAAGTTATGGTCAGAGTCGGCATCTGCACCTGGGAAACTATGCGAGTTCTTTACACTGTTCCTGAATCTTTGTCTAATCATGATGTTGTCTAGTGGGTACCTTCCTGTATCCCCCGGCATTTTCCATGTGTACATTAATGTGTACCAATTAATTCTTTCCATTTGTACCAATTAATTCTTCCAACTGGTTATATACTTAATCTACTTCCTCCTTATGTCCCCCTGTCGGCATGTAAACCTGTTCCATGGCTACATTCGCCAGCTTCGTTTTGATTTTGATAACTAGTATCCTAACGCTTACCTGTTCCACATTCAATACCCTTTTTCCTAATGGTATATTCAACACAACTACTACTCCCCACTGGCTATCTTCCCCTCCACTGTATATAACCCTGTACTTTTCACTCCAGAAGTCCCCCTGCTCTCTCCATCTTACTTCGCTTAATCCCCACAAATCGATCTTTCCTCTCTCCATTTCACGCTTGATATTTTCTAGTTTTGCTGCCCTTAATCTACTTGCTGTCTTAACGTTCCATGTCCTGATCCTTAGCATCGTTGTTCTTTTTTCTGGTTTCTTCTCCCTGTTGCTGCTGCTGCCATTTCTGCTGTCTTTCTTTTCGTGCAAGGATTTCGTGAGATGATGGCCGCAGAGTTCTTGCTTACCCTGCTGCCAGGCACGACACCCGCCTCACTCATTTGGTCCAGGCCCCGTAGTTGCCTGGATTCCATTCTCTATTGTTCAAGTCCATTGTGTTCTTGGGAGAGTTTAATTGAGGTGGTTTCCCACTGCCTGCCTCAATAGTGTTTTTAACGTGACACCATCACTTTATAGGCCGCCCCACTGGGTTCAGGTGCCTTTTCACAGCCACCTCTCTAAGGAACAGACGCTGCAAGTACAATACGTGGACTACCTTCAGGCTCCTACCCCTCGACCTATCTGGCATGGGTGACCCTACCAGGAGAAATATTAGCTGCTCCCGCCAGTGCAACGCTAGGGGTCACTGGAACACACAAGCCCCAATCCCACCACGACAAGGCGTAGTCCATGTGGAAGGGCATACCCATATGCCCATGTTTTATCGCCTATAATCACCGTTTGAAGAAGTTCTGGATCGTTGGCTTCATTCAGCAATTCATTCCTGAGCGATGTATATGCAATGTTGACTTTGGTCGAAATTCAGCAGTTTCGGAACAAACTTTGCTGTCACGTGTTTCATGCCCAAAACATCCAAAAAAATTGCTTGGCATGAGCCAAATTATATCTCGATCATCGGCATCCTCTCTGATAGTGATTCTGCGATTTCCTAGGATCATTATCTTCATTTGTTTACAATGTCGTTGGTTGTTGATGTCCTAGGGCATCCAGGTTGGTCGCAATCTACAATGTCTTCATGGCCATCTGAAATGATTGTACCACTCATAAACTCTTGTCCTACAGGGTGGTGATCGTCAGGGAAAACTGGGAAAATCTGCAATTGTGAGGGAATTTTGGAAACGTGGAAAAGTCAGGGAATAGTCAGGGACTTCTCGTAACAGTCAGGGAGAAACTGGGATAGGAAATTCTCCTTATTTTTATATAATTACATTTTCCGTGCAGTCTTTCCCACCCTTTATTTCACCAAAACATTTCACCAACTAAAACTAATGTCCGTTGCCGAAGAGCATAGAATGAGCCCAATCAATTCGTTGAACATTCAGTTGTGAATCTTAGTTGTTTAGTTGTGAATCAGTCGTACAATGTATATCTTATGTATATCCTTAATGCGATATTTGCCTAGTAGTGTTAAAATTCATGATCACCATGTATTCTGCTCAATACAGAGAATCTGAGGTTATGTTGTTCGGAAGATTTTACCTTGCGTTTTTAACTTCCAAGACTCAGGTCGATAGGTAGTTAGAGCAGTATATACGGGCTTGCAGTTCTAAAAATATGAGACAATGTTTATTAAAACGGTAATACAAGTATGATCACACATGTGAACAAAATCTTACATGAGATCATCTTCGATTTCTATACCCCCCTTTGCAAGACCATAAGAATCCTCCTCCCCTCTCAAAGCAATTTAGTCAGGTCACAAACCACCTGAAATATGATATTTCTAAATATGATTCTGTCATTGCTAATTGCCGCCTGTTTTCGCTCTTTGTGACGCAATCACATTTTGTTTGTTTGTACAAATATATTTACATTTTGGGTTCCCTCTTACAATCAAGGGGTTATGACTACGTTAATCAAAATGTTATTCACTTCTAAAGGTCACTCGTGCCATCTGATTTTGATCCAGTCCAACTTTACTCTGGTTTGTATTTTTCGCACAGCTTAGTGATATCTGTGCAGGAGTCCGCCAGTAAATTGGCCATTAACTTTCCCTTCGATGCCTTTTCAGTAATCTTCAACTACCCAGAACTACCACAACACGCCACCTCTTCCTTGAAAATTATACATTGTCAATTTGTAATTTTACTGAAGGAAACATAATCGGCCATAGAAATATGATACACAGTCGTGAAAAATGTATTAAAAGTGTGTACAATTTGTGTGAGGGCTTAACTTGTGAAGGTTTCATATATATTTTTTCATTAGAGTGGAGGTTCAATATATTTTTTCATTCTTATAGCTTTAAATGTATTGATTTCAGCTTTTAACATTTTCTGAGTTTTGATGAAAATTTAATGCAGCAGAAATAAAATATTCCGATAATAGGAGGCCTTTTGGCAATCTGTCAGGGAAATTGGTAAGGCCATCAGGGAAAAGTCAGGGAATTTGTAAATTGGTTATCAGTAGCCACACAAGTAGTAGTCTTACTCATAGTAGATTTTCCATAAGCCACAGTCAACATTTTGAATGCGTACTTGCACTTTATTCCATTTTTAAAGAAAAATTTAATACAAATTCTTTGATCCATCTTTTTCAAAAGTTAAAATTCCCCGAGCACACCAAAACATTTAAAATCTTTTTGCCTATCAACAATAAACTAAACATTCAAAACGACTGCAAATATCAACATATGTCCAGAACATGTGTAAGAATACTTGATAAACGACAATCATTGAAAATCGGAAATACAAAGCCCATGAAATAAAAAATACCATTATTTTTTAATCATACCTTTTATACTACAAAAGGTTGGCCAAGTCTAGAACAATGAATGCATCACTGGCTGCATGAAGGAATTAATGGGTTACCAATTTGACTACCATGTGACAATAATTTTATGAATAAAGTTTTTTACCTCTGACCTTTTATTCTCTTTTATCTATTATGCCTTCTTTTTGTATACTTCTTTGGGTAGCACAATTCTTATTATTTTATTGCTTTTTCTATACTCATTGTTATCCATAATTCTGCTCTTGCTGCTGTGCTTGAAACTCATATGATAGTGATATCCAAACTTCAAAAGAACCATTCTAGGCTTGGAGGAGGGCATATCCAATGAAGTACCCAAAGAATTAGGGGTGAGGGTTGGTTGGCTGAGGGAAAACTGTGTAATGTTAGAAAGGTAAATTGAAAAAAATCAATAGTGACTTAATAATGAATTTGTCCGGGTGTGTCATCCAGACTTTGATCCTGGACTGTCGATCAAACACTTATTTATTCATTAGGCTTCATCACCATCTTTAATGAGGCATACAGCTGAATTTTAAGGTACATAGGTGGGTGCTTCATTTAGTGCCTTTGATGTTTCAATTAAATATTATCAAATAATCATTTTGCTTTCATTTTTGGTAACATTTGGCTTTACTCTACAAAATGATTTAGTTCTTTCAAGCATTTCTAAAGATTTGAAAAAATGTCAGTGATTTTGCAGTTCACATTTTAAAATATGCATTAATTTGAACAGTATGAAGAACATAAAAACAAACAAGAGGAGGAGCTTAAGAAGGCCGGTGATGTGTGTCCTGAGAATGTGTACTATCTCAAGCAAGTTGTCAGCAATGCATGTGGAACTATTGCCCTCATCCACAGTGTTGCAAATAACACTGACAAGTAAGTACATGTTATTTAAATGTAATTTAATTTGTGAACAAGCTTCAGGAGTCAACATTTGTGTGGTTTTGTGTGTTGTTATATTCTAGAGTTTGCACATGATGCTTTCTTATTCTTAGGTCTTTGCAAGTGTTTTATGGTAAACTGTGATGTTGTTAGTTTGATATTAACAAGACTCATAGTAATGGTTTAGCCCCAGTATCTTTTTGGGAGACTTTACTGGTTATAACTGCAAATGCATCATTTGCATTCAACTTTCCTTCTTTTTCTTTTATGGAAAAATGGAATAGGTATACACTTCTTCGACAGTATAAGGTGATGCATGCATCGAGATTAAATTTCGTATCCCAAAAATTTGTATTGACAAGTGAGAGAACATCGCTTTGGTTGAAAGTTTGGTTTTCGGCTGAACAATTCATTATTCGTATTATTTGTTTGTACTGGAAATAGAAATAATCAGCAAAATTAAATGTTATAAATTTTATCAATATTTTACTTAATATGTATTATTTGGAAGTTATTATTGCTGATAATCATGAATTAAAATTCATCGAATTTGTCACCATTTAAATTTAAACTTTAGTGACATGATTTAAAATTACTAATTTTTTAGGCTAAAAAGAGTTCTGTAATGAGAGGAAGAGAGGGGGACACAGGGGAGCATGGTGGCCTAGTGGGTAGAGTGCTTGGTTACTGATTGAAGGGTCCCAGGTTCAAATCCGGGTGAAGCCTTTGAAATCCCTCAAACGAAAAAAAATCCTTGGAGTGCGAGTTGGCCCAGGGAAAGGAACTGGCCCCCCTACCCTGAATGTGTGAAATTCACATGCCTGTTGCTTAGTTCGGGGTGAGCTCTACCCTCACCTATCCAAACCAACCTTCGGGTTGAATCACTGAGTGAGTGAGTGAGAATGAGAGGAAGTATAGCTTACATTCTGTGTTTGGTATTGACAACATGAAAAGGCTTCGATCCTACTTCTACAGAAGAATAGAACGAAAAGCAGAGGAGTTCCTGGATGAAGATCAATTCGGATTCAGGAAAAGTAAGGGTACAAGGGAAGCAATATTGGCCCTTAGGCTACTCATAGAGTAGAGAATGGAGAAGAACAAGCCGATGTTCATTGCATTTGTGGATTTAGAGAATGCCTTTGACAACGTGGATTGGGATTCAATGCTTGGAATTCTGAAGGGAATTGGAGTGTCCTACAATGACCGAAGAATTATTCACAGTCTGTGCAAAAACCAAGTTGCTGTGATGAAATCTGGACCCAGCTGTGAAGAGGATGGATAAGGAAAGGAGTGAGACAAGGCTGCGCACTGTCTCCTGTAATTTTTAATGTTTACATCGAGTGAGCCATAAATGAAGTCAAGGAGAAGTGTTCTGGAGTGAACATCCACGGAGAAACAATCAGTATGCTACGATTCACTGATGACATAGCTCTCGTAGCAGAGACAGAGAAGGAGCTGAATAAGATGCTAACAACCATGGAAAGGACTATGGCCAGAAGATATCAGCTGAAGATAAATAAGAAGAAGGCTAAGATATTGGTGTGCAGCAAGAAAGAAGAGGCGAAAACCAATGTCAAACTAGAAAAACAAAAACTTGAAGAGGTTAAAGAGTTCTGTTATCTAGGAAGCCGAGTAACCAAAGATGGACGAAGTAAGAAAGAAATAGTGAGTAGAATAACCCAGGCAAAGAGGGCATTCTATCAAAAGAAGAATCTACTTACAGGAGGAAATACAAGCGTAGAAGTAACAGGGTGTCCACTGACCGGGAAAACCTGGAAAATCGGGAATTATTCGTGAATTTTCAATGCAGGGAATTGTTCGTGGATTATTCGTGATTTTCTGGTCTGAGTCGGGAATTTTGAAAATTCTTAATTCAAGACAAAATATCCTTGTTTTATAAATAGGATAAATAACGATGACTTTAAGATATGGATTTGCCGTTGGTATGAATAAATAAATAAACGACGGAAAAGCAGTTAGGCTCAATGTATCGTCAGCGCTGTGTGGATCTGAGATGTTCAACTGTTTGACTGTCAAACGGATGCCTTCAGCGTCACGTCAAGTGCCCTTTGTTCTCATTCATTGCACATCGGACTAAGCCCATGATATGCAAACATATGCCTAACGTGTAGTGATGGCCGGATCGGAACCGTCGGATCCAAAGGTCCACGGATCTTTCATTTTACTCGGTTCCGGATTCGGATCCAAAGACACGGAGTAAAATCGGATCCGGATCGCAGATTTTAAATTTTCGCGGCTTAGCGATCGAAGTGCCCCGTGAATGGAATGTAGGTGCGGTAGATATTGACAAGAAGGGGATGTGTAACTCAGGTCACGAAATTAGATGAAAATGTTCCCGTGCAACTAAAAGCAAAATAAAGAAATATGACTTTTCCCCATTACCCCGGTATCGCGGGAAAAAAATACGTAGGATGTCGTGCGGGTGGCCTACATTCGCCGGGATCAGGCGGACAACGAGAGCTAGTTTACTGTGCGAAGTTCGATCCGTATCGCAGTTTAATTTTTCTTTCAGTCATTGCATCGAAAATGTTATCATCTTCAATTTCAAACCATTGCATCTGAATACTCACTTTATAATACTTTTGTTGTGTAAATTAGATTTACAAATGTACCATTAATAAATTAAGGATGGTCGGATTGGATCCACGGGTCTTTCATTTCATTCGCTACTGAAATCATATCCGAAGACAGTAAAAATTCAGATCCGGATCGGAGATTTTAAATTTCCCGGCTTAGTGATCGAACCGCCCCGCGAATGGAATGTACGTACGTATGGTAGATACTGACAAGGAGAGGTTGTATAACTTGGTCACGAAATATGAAGATTTTTTCCGTGCCACAAAAACAAAATAAAAAAATACTCGTCGTGATTTTTTTCCACAGGCCACGCGGGTCGCCTACATTCGCCAGATTCCCGTGAACCTATGATAGCGTATTTGTTAAAAATGAGGACTAGTGTACTGCAGGTCGCGAGTTCGATCCTTAACACTGCCTAGGAATACAGGCTATGCTGTATTCCTAGGGTAATGCAAGTAGGCAGTTAAAAAAAGTAGATTATCAGAAATTTCATGTGAATTTATAATTTAAAAAATAATAAAATTTGGCGCTAGGGAAAGGATTGGAAACATTTTTTATTGCAGAATTAAATCCTGTAATCATTATGTTAACTTAATAATGTATTTTTGAGTGACGCATTTGTAAATGTAGGTAGTTTAAACGATAGAAGTACAAAAAAGTCAAAATCCACACAAAAAGGTTGGAAATGAAGGATGATAAACTTTTGATTCAATGGCTGAAAGAAAAATTTTAAACAGCAATAAGAATCGAACTTCATTACCTGCAGTCCACTACCCCACTCTGCTATTGTCGGCATACCTGATTTAGGAGAATACATTCTCCCCACATGTCATTCTACTTTTTTCTTGCAAACCAAATGGAGAGAAAATCCGAGACATTTTTAAAATTTTGTTTATAGTAGCATGAAGAAAGGCTAATTTCATTTCAAGATCAGAGTTACAAAACCTCTTCTAAAGAGTAGAAAATTTCTCAAATTTCATTTCAAAGGTTATTGTTAATAAGACACTGCAAAATTACTAGTTTAGCAGCTTGAAATATTCTATAATAATTTTTTCGTCTTAAAAATGGAATCCCCGGATATTCCATAAATGGGATCTCTTGGCCACATTAAAAATTTTTTTTCAAAAAAGAATTTGAAAGCATTCAAGGATTTGATTAATAATTGGAAAATAATTCCTTTATTAATGAAAATGAACTTATTATGTTTCTTTTTACTGCACATTTGATGTGATCAGATACTTTACTCAGTTACAATGTAAGTTGGCTTTCTGGTAGGCTTTGCAATATATTTTTTTACAAACTTTTCTATAATTTTTTGAGAAATCTAATTGCTGATGTTTGTTAGATATATTCAGGATGCGCTTACTTGAATTAGGATTGTTATTACATTAATTTTTGTTAGAAAAAGATGGAGTATGATACTAAAGACTGTTATGATTTCACTTTTTTCTATATAGTCTACCGGTACAAAAATGTTACATTCCGATTCTGAGTGAACAGAAAATTGAGGCTTTGAGACTTAAAATAGAAAAGCATGGCAAAAAATATTAACGTAGAAAATCATCATTCCAAGAACAGTGGTTGAATGCTGAAGACTTTAGCCAGTGGGTTCTTTAAGTTCCTATTGTAGAAGAATTTTTAATTTCTCATGGAAATGCTAATTTAGAAAGAGGGTGTTAAATCAAAAAGTAGTTTATCTTTCCCAACCAACAAAGAGAGTCTCTTACTACCAATAAAACTACATATTTAATTGCTTTAATTTATCAATTATTTCTTATTTAATTACTTTGTCTATATTATGCTATGGGTTGAAATACAAAAAATCCATATTCTACATAGAACTTGAAAAACATCACTTTTGACTCATACAAGAACCGCGATATATTAGCCTGGAAATTTTTATAAATTTAGCCTTGAAAACCTTGAATTATGCTTGAATTTTATATTTTGACTTTTGTGGACACCCTGAGTAAGGAAACAGTTCATCAGAACATACATCTGGAGCATGTTTCTTTACGGCAGTGAAGCATTGACGATGACAGCAGCGGAGAAGAAAAGGGTAGAAGCATTCGAAATGTGGTGCTACAGAAGAATGCTGAAGATTAAATGGATCGACTGAGTAAGTAACGAGGAAGTGCTAAGAAGAGTAGGAGAAAAGAGAAGTCTGCTGACAACTCTAAAAAGAAGGGAAAACTTAATCGGCCATATCTTGAGACACGATGGCCTGATGAAGACTATCGTCGAGGGAAAAGTGAACGGGAAGATTGGAAAAGGCGGGCCTCATATGAGATACATGGAACAGGTTGTGAAGGATGTAAAAGAGAAGAATTACATCACAATGAAAAGGTTGGCCGATAGAATAATCGAGTGGAAAGCTGCGTCAAACCAATCCTAGGATTGTTGACCAATGATGATGATGAACGTAATTAATCATATTATGCACTAATTATGTAATTTTAGTAAATTACGTAAACAGTACATAAAATAGTAAAAATGCATCCCAGGTAAAAAGGTTGAAAATTTGTAAAACCAGGGACAGTTGTACAACAAAACTGCGATGAAAAAAAAATGGAGACCATGGACCAGAGTCTCGAACCAGGGACATCAACACTGTGAAGGGAGTACTTTACCCCTGACCCAAACTGCACTGGCTAAACAAGACTAATTATAAGCTTTATATTAGCAATAAAATATTTCAAACTGGTTTTTTGACGAAGTTATTGGATATATGTGTAACCCTAAATGGGGGGTGATACGTAAATAATTAATCAATCAAGGACTACCTGTCTGGCAAATTTCGTCAAAATCCTAGACCCGAAACTCAGACACTCCCCTTGTTAGAGCCAGTGGTGTCTATGTGTGACAGGTTCCACTGTATGAACTAAATGTAGCACCTCTATGTGATGAAAAATACAGAGTGCAGCCTGTTAACATCCCTTTGTATGAATTTTGGTCTTCCAATTAAATGGCCTCCCACTCCTGATCTAAGTAATGTCATATCTTGTCTTTTATGTAAATGCTACCGTATGCCTTTTACTAGTGGATGTATAGTATGTAAAGTAGATTGTACATGGTGGTTATGACTGCAGCTCTTGATGCATTCGATAAATCAAAACCATACTAACCTCTTTTCTGATCCCAATAAAAGAAGTAATGATATAAGTACTATAAATAAGTTGAACAGTTTTAAGCTGGATGTAGTGGAAGGAACACAGTAAATAAAACAACATTAGACTTTTGGACAGAATTTATTTAAATTTGTAATGCATATTGCCTGGGTTCTGTACCTGAAGATGACTGTGTTGATGTGCCAGTTGAAATGTCTGGCATTAAAAAAAATCAGGACAAGTGTTTTTGTTGTTTAATTGGACACAAAAATTTTTTTATACTTTATTTACCTAGAAGTGTGATACTATATTTTTGTTCACTACATTCAATATGAGTAGAATTTTGTTAATTTTTCAAGCATTCGATGGAACTTCAAATGAATTTGGGGATGTGTTATTATGAAGAATGAAAGTGACCTTTTACCCAGACATGAAGAAATGTTAAAAATACAAAAACTGAACTGGTGGTCAATAACTGGTATCTTTTATGCTGCATTAATTCAGCAGTTTTACCTTGATGGGTTACTAGAATCTTGTTTTATTTTGTCAAAACCAAACTGAATAAAAAAATTTTCTTATGAAATTTTTGTGGTTAGATGACTGCACTAGCTAACTGGTGAGATAGCTCAGATTTTCCTGCTATTAATGCTATCCTCAATTACTTTGGAACATAAATTTTATCTTATTTGGCAATGGGAAGTTAAACCAAAATAGAATACAGCCAAGCCCATTTATATCAAACCCGTTTATAACGAAGTCCAGGTTATAATCAAGTGAAGGCGATTCCCTGTCAAAGAGAAGCTTTGAAAAACTGGTCCACATATTACGAAGCTCAGTTATTACGAAGTAAATATTTGGCTTCCTCAACTTCGTTATAAACGGGCTTGAATGTATTTTCAATTTAGGCTTACATAAAAATTTTGGGAGCAAGTAGATTCTCATGATGTAATTCATATGGTAAGTATGGTAAATATCTAAGATTACCAGTCTCTACCACTGTGAAAAATCATGATGTGATTCTGAAACATGATAGCCAACACGGATATCTGTCAAAAATTAGAATAATGTCAAGATTTCTTCGTATGGAGGTTGGGTTTTTTAACAAGTTTTTTAATATGTGTGTATTCTAATGGTTGTTGTTTGGTGGAGGGTGTTATCATATCAGTGATGAAGTGTGAATTGAATACTGCTAGGTTGGTATGCAGCAGGTTGTCAGTACTCAAGGTTTGTTTAATACATGATGGCCCATTTACTCATGAGACTGGTAACTATGGTGCGGACAATTGTTAGCACTTTGTCTATTGTGGGCTTTTCTATGGTAGGTGGCTATCAATCCAAATCTCTAAATGCCATAATAAAGATCCATTGGCCGTTGCATTAATCTTGGTCATGTAAATTACACACCTATCAAAATTCAGGACCAGCCTTTGTAGTGCAGTACTGATTAAAAAATATTGCACAGTGAATGTCACAATTCAGAACTCGTACCTATTGTTGGTACCATAAATCGGATGGCTGCGGGAGAAAATTATTAAAATCATGGAGAATGTTAATTTTAGCCTTATTCCATTTTGGTAGCAATTTATTAAATATATACCTTCGTTTGCGAGACTTTTTGTGCCTAGTAGCATTTTTTAAAGGCCTTAATACGTCCCCATTTAGTTCTCAATTACAGAAATACAAATTTTGGTTTCATCCATTTATTTGGATAATGTTTTAATCTTTGTTATTGTTGCTACTTGTTTGATTCTGATTCGCCACCATAGGCATTTACTATCAATTCAGTAGCTTTGGGATTTGAAACTAGAGGTAACATTAGCTCAATTCATAAGCAGAACCAGCTGCTTATTCATTCTCATTGTAGAATGTTGAATCCTGAGAGTGCATAACACATTAAACTCCCTTGGTGTCTCGGGTAAACTGATGTCACTGCTTCTTGCCAGGAAGTATCTGAAGTAACATAGGAACATGTCATAAAAGAAATGGTTGGTGAGTTTACGTTGTGGAAGTTATTTTTCATTATAAAAAAGAAAAAACTTAGTTCTTTTCCACAAATATATTTAAAACAAATCTACCAGTTTCGGGCTTCTCAGGCCATTCTCAAGATTACACTGTCATCTTGAGAATGGCCTGAGAAGGCAGAAACCGGTAGATTTGTTTTAAATATATTTGTGGAAAAGAACTAAGTTTTTTCTTTTTTGTAATAGGAACATGTCACTGAATTTGGGAGTCACCAAAGGCAATGACATTTGCTTTCTTGTTTGCACATCACTATACATAAAGTCAAAAAAGGGCAACATTTTTTTCAATTGTTTTGCATGGTGCCATTGATGTTAATCCAATAATAACTTAATTTACAATCGGGTTTGATGGTATGCTAATATTTATTCACAGAATTGAGCTGAAGGATGGAGAGTTGAAGACATTTTTGAAAGAATCTCAAATTTCATCCCCTGAAGAGCGTGGTGCAAAGCTGCTAGATGCTGAAGGAATAAGCAATGCTCACAAGGAGGTGGCTCAAGAGGGCCAGACTGAGGTCTGTTTGATTGTTGTTTTCAGGATTCTTTTTTAATCTTTGTCATTAGTCGTGCCTTACGCATGCTCAATGCAGAGGTCCAAAGTTTCATGCTATTTTTACCTTTACTAATTTTTAAGGTATATTGGTGTAACTGTGGGATTTTAATAGCACAATTACGGATGAAACTACTGATTTTGTTGATTACCAAAATGTAGTACTGCTTCTCATAAAAAAATCCAAAACATTCATTTTTTTAATGCAAGTATCAATTTTTTTTACATTTTCCCAGAAGAATACACAGTTAAATTATAATTAAGCATGCAGCATCATATTTATGAAAATAGATTATTGTCCTACAGATGATGGAAATGAACTACAAGAAAGGAAATACCATAGATAATGTTATCCTTATCATAAAATATAGTTTTTGGCTCAAATCACTAAAATTATGATAAAATATACTGATATTTGGTAAAAGTTAGCAGTTCTGAATAGTCCTCATGTTGTTGACCAAAGGGATTGTTAAAGTTGGCTCTCTTAAGGCTTTGCACTCTGATTTTTTCACCCTCTATACCAGTAGTCCACTCGGAATTTAATTTTAAATGCCCCTGGATTTCGTGTGTCGAGTGATATTCGACACGCGAGCTGGTAGTGAGCCATACTGTGTCGAGTATCACTCTACACCCGAGTGGAAAAGGTTAATAATATATAGGAAATGTAGGCCTATAAAGGTGTGTTTATTGAAGAAATTAACGTGAAATTAACTTAACACCCATGGTGTTTATAGAAAAAATTAGTGTGGACTGGATGCTAAATATCCATTTTTTAAAGAACTAATCGCTAATGCTCAGTGCTTAGCATACAATTCACTATTCACTGTCGGAAAGATTCTGGAAATCTTGTCATATATGCAGGAAAACTGCTGTACAGTCTGGAGGGTAGACTTCTACTGAATGTTTTTCATCCTGTGATGTTTTCTTCACATGATGCATGAGCAATATGAACAAAACACTGAAGACAGGCACTGAAACAAGTGACTACAACACTGTACTCTTAAGTTAATTTCAAGCTAATTCAAATTTGACCAAACCTCACGCTAATTTTTCCGTAACTTAAGATGGGTTTTACGCTAATTTTTTCCATGAATGCCACCATTGCCAGTAGGGTTGGCGAAACTCAGGCTAAGTCACCACTAACGTTAATTTCACTCTACTTTTTTCTATAAACCCACCTTAAGAAGTGAATGTTTGTAAAGTGCTGACATTACACCAAAAGAAAAACCGTGGTAAATCATTGGTGGAGTGAACAAAGCAAGGAGAGAGGTTGTGCCACTTTAGGTGGGAGTAAGGCCATGGCCCCCTTAGTATTAATATAGTGTGTTTCAGATGCATTTAATATAAATTTTCACATTAGGTGTATCAGATTGAGATTATTCATAATAACAATACAACATATTAACATGCTTCATTATTTACTTTGTATCTTGGGTTTTTAACTTACAATGGGTGTTATAATGGCCTCATGTTAAAGCTGAAAGTAATTTATCAGTAAATTATTAGGAAAGACTTATTTTCTTGCAGTCAGTTCCCACGCGAATAATTCATTTTAACTGTCCTTAAGCCTCTGATTATAAATTTGGCATGCATTTAGACTTCAATCTTCAAGTTCCAAAATGTATTTGATCTCAAACTCTTAGTTTTTTTTTAATAGAGTAAAACTTGCTTATAATGAATTTTATGGGACCGGCCTTTCGTTTAATTATAAATGGGATTTTTTACATCCAAACTATGAAGCAAACAAATTCAAAGCTCGCGAGCTAGCCGCGTAGCTCGCGAGCTTTGAATTTGTTAAAAATAGTAAGCACCTCAGTGTTTGAAGTCGGCTTTAACCTTGTGGACGGTGGCGCCATGCGCACAACTTCGGCTGCTCTGTGACATTACATGTCTAGCAGTCCGGCAACATTTAGCTCCTTTAAAGCCTCTAGAGTTTCCACAGAGAAAGAGGACGCCTTGGTAGCGCAACTGGTAGAGCACCTGGCCGGAAATCAGGGGGTCCGGGTTCGAGTCCCGGTCAAGGCAAATG
Source organism: Platycnemis pennipes (assembly GCA_933228895.1). Taxonomy (NCBI): domain Eukaryota; kingdom Metazoa; phylum Arthropoda; class Insecta; order Odonata; family Platycnemididae; genus Platycnemis; species Platycnemis pennipes. Next base: position 89,490,602 of record OW121851.1, read on the forward strand.
ATTTTTTTCTCTGTGGAATATCTTGCATTCAAACTATGAAGCATTTTTGCTGTAAACATCGTAGAATAGCAGGCGTTTTTGTTGTTAATCTTCTGTATTAAAGGAACAGATCCTCAACAATTTACCATCAACCCCAGTGTAACCTTATCCTTCTATATCTTACTCATATGTAATTTTTTTTACGGATACTAGTTCATCATTCACAAAACAGCGCTTAATCTCTTCCCAAGTGATAGTTCATAATATGAAAATTTTAAATGTCAGTAACATTTTTTGGTGTCAGAGTGCCTTCCTATGATCCGTTTAGTAATAAATATTTACATACACCCCTCCGATGACTCACACCACCTCTTTAGTGAAATGCCTTCAGCATTTCACGCACATGGACTATGATATTGGAATTCCACGTGTGGTGCTTACAGGTTTCACTTGTGTCAAGAAATTGAAAATGCTGTAACTTAACAGTAAGTGAAGAATTATGTGTACCACTCCTGTTCAACATTTCATCTTTCTCACAAACTAATCAAGCTCCACGCCTTTAAATCCAAACACGATATTGCTGGAAATTACAGATGGGGAGAGAAAAGGCATGCTCTCTAGACGTCTCCAAGCGATAAGCATCTTTCACGGAATATGAAGTTATACTACTAACATCAAATAATCTAAACCTCCGACTTTTGGGCAGTGAGATGTACACCACCTGTCTCGTTATTGAGTCAGCTGGTCTTTAAATACAAGAAGTAAAGGGAAATGAAACATGTAATGGAACTGCTTGATGAGTTAGATATGCATTTTACAGTTTAATTTTGTAGCGTAGGTTGATTAAATTCTCAGTTAGTTTTTCAGTGTTGTGGCATTAATTCTCATCCATTTAGTTAAAAACATGACACTAGTTTGTGTTTTTTTTAATTATTAAAAATATTTCACGGAGCATCACTGAGTTCACAATGAATAGTTTTCCTTTGCATCCTGGAGGGCAGGATTTGATGAACAGATGCATTGCAGTATGTAATTGCTCTGAGGGACGCTAAAGTGATGACTATGCATGAGAACAACTTATGGTGCTGGAAACGGCCGATAGGTTACAGAGATGGCCAGAAATTCTTTATGAAAGAGGCAATAATTGGCCATGAGACCATAGAATAGTTCGCTGTAGCACAGATTTTGTATCATCCGTACTTGTTACAAGCGAGACATTTAACATTGATACATTTAACAACCATAGGAAAGTCCAAGGGACCGAAAATTCACTTCGTTATAGGCGGGATTTCGTTACTTGCGTGATCGTTATAAACAAGTTTTACTGTATTAGTGAACTCCCAATCGGAGTTTTAGTAATTTTCCATTTTTAAAACTTTTAATTCTTACTCTACTGCTGCTGCCAAAAGTACATTTGGTGATGCAATGATATTAGTTAGGTGTGTGAGTTAGAATTTTAACTACAAATTGCGTGGTTACACATTTGTTTTTACAGGCTCCTGACTGCAATGATCCAGTCAACTTCCACTTTGTGGCATTTGTGCATAAAGACGGACATCTCTATGAATTAGGTGAGTTACTACTTTGCTTTTATGACAACCAAGGTCTTATTTATTTGGAAGTTAAATGATTATCCCAATTTTTTTTCTTGCCCTGCCATTCTCATTTTCTGGTGTTTCTGGTTCGAGAAAGATTATTTTTCCTTTTTATCATTAATTAAGAAGCTATATGTTCTTAGTTTTGGATAAATTGTTTTCCTCTGTAGGTAGGCTGGTTATGTAATCTGGGTTACAAACTCACTACCAAATTATTGCTGGTTGCAATCCTGCCAGGGGTATCAATGATTTCTTACTCCTAGCTTTGAGTTTTTGATTAGAGGTTATGGTCTAACCTAAGTCATGTAAGCTCCTTATTACTGTTGCCATTTGAGCTCTTAAAACTGTTGTCTACAACTACTTTCCTAGCCAATGTGCAGCCAATGGTAACTAATTACTTTCCGGGACTTGGTTCAAATGCAATGCTCCTGTTTGACCAGTAAATGACCTCGGCCAGATTTGTTAAAAAATACTGGCTGTTATAAACGATTAAGCATGGATTGGTTTGGGAATAAAACCTTATGAATTGTGTTGTACAATAAATAATGATTTAAGGGAATGGATTCCAATTTTTAGTTTACTTATGTTCAGTTCAATGATGTGAAATGAACTTGATTGATCGGTCAGATTTCCTGAGCATTGAAAGTATATGCCTCCAGGAACATCGGAGAGAAATCAAATTTGTCTCCTATCAATGATTAGGCACCACTATTGGACCAGTCCCACCCAAAGTATCAAGTATTTATTTCAAAATAGGGTTGCTATTAATTGCAGTTCAATTTAAAGACCATTAAATGCTTGTCAACAAAATGAAATGGATTGTTCAAGTTTGAAAATCTTGTAGCCAATCTGAGTGCACCAGGCCAGCTGCGTAAGTCAGGCACAAGTGAGGCATTGGCACTACAGCAGATCTGTAGAAGCTGAATAGAATGCTATGAAATATCTGGGAGTGAAATCCCAGAAACCAAGTTATTCACAAGTGTACTTAAACTGTAGTTACCAGTTCCAATTTGACCATAAAATCCTGCTAGTTAATACATATAGAGGCTAAAGTGATTTGTTCTTGGGCAGTTTTACTTTTGTATTACTTTGTGATAATACTTATTTCTTCCTCAATAATCTAACCTTTTCTTCTTGCTCTCATTTCAGATGGTCGAAAGTCATCCCCCATCAACCATGGGAAGACATCTGAAGGGACTTTGTTGCAGGTTTGGCATTATTTATACATTGATATGTAGCCATATATCTTTCATCAGTAGTTTGTTTTTATTTATCATTGGGGCAATGTTTTTGATTGCTATTCACAGGATGCTGCCAAGGTGTGCCGTGAATTTATGGAACGTGATCCCGAAGAGCTGCATTTCACAGTTGTGGCACTGACAGGCTCAGCCTAAGTACTGATGAAAATTGTGATGTTCAAGAAATGGAACCTCTGGTGATCAAAGCAGCTCGTGAATCTTTTGGTCTTCACTCTTTTTCACCACAATCAGTGGTGAAATGCTTAAAAGGCTTGTAAAACATATTTGTCTGTGTGTTGCTCATACATCATTAAAAACCATTGGCTTGAATCCCAGTGTTGTGATAAAAGCATATTAATGAAAGGTGGAGAATTTTATTACATGCATTTTACACTATCTTCTTTGAAATGAAAATTACAAAAAATGTTGAATATGTCAATTGTCTTTTTAATAACTGTTAACTGTTCTCGTTTAAATCCAGTGCTATATTATTAGTGTGCTAATGGTTGATTTTAGCTTGGCATAAATGTTTGGAAGCCTACAAATTTCATGTGTGGCTGTTGCTTAATTCCCAAACCAAAGCATGTATTATTATTAATATTTGTATGATAAATGTACGAGTATTTCTTGCAAAATTTTTGTTCATTTCTGAAGTCTATCATGACATTTATTTGAACACTTGTGCTAATAAGAAATATATAATCAATCACTGAATATATTTTATTTAATTTACATGTATTTTGATATTGGAGGAAAATGTTTGTAATTTTGAAATGCTGAAAGTGTTTGCATACATTCGCAGTAATGAATAAATTTGAATTGAAAATGCAGATTTTGTGCATCTTATCACTTGGATACCCTGGTATCTAGGGTTGCCGTATGTCCTCATTTTTGTAGACATGCCCTCAATTTTAATCAAAACTTGACTGCCTGCAAACAATTTTGAAATATTATAAATTTGTTTGCAATTTCTTGGTTCAAACCATGGTTATCAACACAGGTCTGGACACTCGCCCTGCAGGCAAATACTTAGTGAGGCCGTAGTTCACAAGTAGGCCACAGCAGTGCATGGCATTGTAGTCATAACAAATGGAGAATACAACGCCGTCAAATGATGTCTGTTCAAATACTACTTTGAATGTCTCTACAGATGAGTAATGAATCTTTCAGGATGTTTAATACCTTAAGGGAGAGGGTAACTTGAGGGAAATAACATATATGCCACATATGAGCTTTCTTCAAATAGTTTGCATGCTAACGGCTTTTGAAAGCGATCGACGAAATGGTCATAACTGGCATCCGGCAGCTGAAGTGAGCGTAACGAGTCCAGCTGTGTAAGTGGGTGCTTTCTAAGGTGGGCAAGGGGAGGTTGCACAACCTATTCGCAAAGTTGAAACTTGTGACAGTGAAGATTTAACACCTTTTCTTGTATGAACCCTGTGTAAATGTTAAATATGACTGCAGTTAAATAATTTATATTTCACTGGGATGCTACTACCTATAAGTGGGTTCATCATTTTAAGAATTTTCATGCTTCAAATGACTTAGTTTTGAAAGCATGTCATGGTGTACAAAGGTGTACACCAAGGTGTACAAAAAATGATTCAAAATGCTTTGATCATTATTGCAACTTGGAAAAATTTACAACCAACTACATAAACCATGTGCTATCTCCGAAGAAATTGTTCTATTACATTAAGGACCGTAGGAGTGGAAAACAATACTCGGAACTAGTGAAGTTTGCTCAGTTTTTCTTCTCTATTCCAGTACATAATGCTTCTGAGGAAAGACTTTCCTTTGGTTCGAGCACAGTGGACTAAGGAGAAGAACAGACAGTGTAGATTCAATGAAGTCTATTGCACTTGATATTTAATTTCAGGCATTCCCTTGCAAACAATTTGATGCCTATGTGCTGCTAAAGAAAGACACTCAAAAATATAAGGTCATCAGAGAAATATTCACGGTATTAAGAAGATAACTGTAAAATGTATAGGTTTCATCTCATAATTCTACACGACTGGAATTTAAATCTATCTGCATGTATATAATACCCTGCAAGCCTCCATAAAGGTGTGTGGCAGGGAGTGTATCACACCAAACATGCATTAATTATCATACATAAAAAGGATTGGTAATTATATTCCTGTCCAAACTTCACAATTTAAAAAGAATAAATTGCACAGCAAGCATGCAGTAACATGCTGTTAATTGGGTTAGCTGAAGGTGCTTATACCAACATGCAACTATCTATGCCTACCTAACCTTTTATAGGTACACTTGTATTTATACTACTGGATATATTTACAGCTATTCATGTCCCTAATTGTATGAGGAAAGAAGGAAATTTTGAATCTGTCGGTTCTCAAATCAATTTCTCTAATTTTATGATCATGTTCAGTCTACAGTAGAAAGTTGGAATTCGCAAAATAATTTTTAATGTCATCAGTGAAAATATTGTCTTGGGATTTAGTTAAGAGATTGTCTTGGGATTTAGTTAAGAGATAAATTTCAACCTAGAGTCTGGCAATGATTACCATTTTCGTTCATCTAATAGACTGGTTACGCTAATACAGTTTTCATATAGTTTCTATCTTGCCTATCTTCACTGCACACATCCAATTTTTAAGCCTATTTCGTAAGGATCCCATATATTGGCAGCGTATTCCAAATGAGTTCTTACAAGGGAAAAGTAGCTATTTTCTCATACGTGATTGTGATCGTATGTAAATATGATGGTTGAGAATTTTGGTAAAGTAATATAATAATAAATTAAAGTAAAGAAATATAATGACATTCACTGTATTTGCAGTTAAAAAATCCATGAGTTTTGAAGTAGGTATGTATACCATAATAATGAGATAATAATAGAACAAGGAAAAATGGAACAAGTTCAAGGTGGATCTTTGAAGGGCAGGAAAGGAATATGAAGGACAAATTACTGTAAGGAGATGATAATGAGGGATGTGTTACACCCAAATCAGTGAAGCATCAACTGAGGGTCAGAGCATGGCATGCCAACCATCCTCATTTTCTGAGACGTGTCCTCATTTTTCAGAAACCATGCTCTATTGTGTGAGAGGAATAAATTCATAACTTTACGGCAATTCGGACCTTAAAATTTTCAACTCCCTTTTCTTCCCCAAGGTTAAATTAGTATGCTGTGCAAACTGCTATGGATAGGTAGTAAGATGGTATGGCTGCGGTATGTAGATGGTAATGCACCGTAAAAATATTGTGGTTTTGAAACTGGCCTCTTGCATGTTCCGTATTGACTGGTGTAAGCCGTGCCCTCGTGTATCCCGCACCCCTTTTTTCGGGCAGGCTCATGAGGAAAAAAATTATTTCTATCGAAAAATAATTTGAAGGAGAATGCCACAATGAACTGGGTAGAAAGGATAGCGAACGGAGAATTGTCAGGTATGGTGGGTAGGGAGTGGAAATCATTAGGAAAAATTCTAAGAATGCATAAGAATAGGATAGAGGAAGTATTGGGAGGCAATTAGCCATTGAAGGCTGAGATAGAGGGCAGAATGGTGGGTAAGAGCTTGAGAGTGGGGAAATGGCTTGGAATTGTGAAAGTGAGACAAAGAGGGGAAGAGGGAGAAATACTAGTTGATGAGTTTTAGAGATAGTATGGATCACTAGTGGTGTACAGTGACAGGGTATGGAGGAGGCAGAACAGGAATCTGCCCGATATATGATCTTCAAATGTCTCTTTTTCCCTCTCTTACCATTTATAGCTCCGCATGATGTTTACATTGGATATTATTTATCACCGAAACCTTTCTTTTTCAGAGGTCTGTTCATCCTATGTTATTTACTTTGGAGTTATTCTCTCTGCCTCACATTCATCCTTCCCTTCCATCACTACTCCATTTCCCCTTGTTTTTGAGCAATGACCATCCAAAGCGATGGGCAACACGTTAAGGAGAACGTTTTGGACATTTTGTCAGAGTTTTAAAACTGAAGTAGGTACACAGTTTATTTTTCCCTTTTATATGGAAATATTATCTTACCTTTAGCTTCCTTTTCAATATAATTTTTCTATTTGGTCCAGTTAACATTTGCCATGCCTATCATCAGGGCAATTACTGAGGCACTACATTATCTGAGAAATCAAGACTGAAGGAATTTGACGTCCAGACGTCAAGTTGGGGGGGGGGGGGGGGGGGGGGACAGTCACTAGTCTTGTCCTCCTCCTTACCCCCACCCCTCTTATCAAGACACAGTCTATGTAGTTCAGTTCTCCAAGGTGGGGTTCCAACAGGCAGGGGTGGCAACCTCTGCCCTACCTGTTATATCATTGAGCTCAGTCGGTTACATCTACTTGTGCAAGTAAAGGAAATAATCCAAATAAGCTCTCCAAAAGTTACACACAGGGAGAAAGATGTAATAGGTACTGTCGAGGGTTATTCCATTCTGTCTATTTGAAAGTAAGTCGGAAAGGATAGCTTAGCAATTGCTAATTTACAGTTTATCATTCGCTTATTTCTATCAGGATAATTTATATATTTTTTGTCTTTCTATGTCGTATGAAGAGGTATGTAGTCTCAATATCGCCCCATATAAATACGGTTTACATTCATGTACCGCCGCTTAAACCCGGGGCAAAATGTAGAGAGAACTTTTGTTTTTTTGTAAGCAATTACTGTCATTATTATGGAATTAGTGTAATTACTGAGGCACTACATTATCTGAGAAATCAAGACTGAAGGAATTTGAATGTGGTTCTAGAGAAGAAAGATAAAAATGTATCGACCGAGTGACGAACGAAGAAGTCCTTAGAAGATTTGGAGAAAAGAGAAGTCTGCTGAAAACTTTCAAAGGAAAACGAGACTACTTAATACTTGCCTATTTAATCGGCCATATCTTTAGACATGATGGCCTGATGAAGACAATCGTCGAGGTAAATGGGGAGAATGGCAAAGGAAGGCCTCGAATATGAAGCAAGTAGTTAAGGATGTGAAAGAAAAGACTTGTGTAAATATGAAGAGGTCAGCCAATGGAAGAAAAAAGAGTGGAGAGCTGAGTCAAACCAATCCTAGGATTGTTGACCGATGATGAAGGGGATACTATTTTCAGCTTCAGCTGGAATTCTTCCTGTACGCGCCATTTTGGAGTCACGGTGTCTCCCCTCAACAGCAACATACTCTGGTGACCGCTCGAGTGGACGCAGGGGCCTCTTGCCATTCATGCCTCCTCGCCGCCGACGGGAGCTTTCGGTAGGCACACGTACGTAGCTTTCGGTGGACCCAACTCAAAGAGTTTCGGCGGACGGCGAGGGAGGTGGGGAACATGAGAGAGAGAGAAAAATAAAACGAACGGCGCGAAGGGAGTACGGCAAGAGCCGTGACTCCATATCGTTTGGAAACCGGTTCAGGTTTCCCTGCTTGCGCGCGTGTGTTCACTCCCCTTTTTCTTCACTTTTACGGGTCGTCCCGACGTCTTCACCGGCGGCGTGGCGGCGGTCCTCTCGTCGGTGATGGTGGTACAAGTCCCTCCCAGCGACCGGGAGCTAGTACTTCGCTTGCCACTCGATCGGTGGTTGTCGAAAAAGTGGGCGATATGTAGTTCGTTTCGTCGGTCACGGTCGACGTCTTGTTGTTGATGTTATTTAGGAAGGCGACCGATATCTATAATAATTTGCGCCACTTAGGATTAATGGGAATTTTGGAACAGGTAGCGTTTTTTTTCAAGGAGCGGAGTAGAGTGGTATGGAACCTCACTACGGCATTATCCTGCCATTTAGGAGAAGTTGATATTTGGGACGGGGTAGGAATACGTATTTCAGGAGGCGGAGAAAGGGTGGAGAGAAACTCGGCGTCGGAATTAGCCTGCTCATTACGAAAGGTGCCAAGGGGTCCACAGTTGAACGTCCCATCCGACGGACGGAGTATTACGCTTTGTGCTCTCAACTCAGCACTCAAGTAGGGATCGGTATTTCCCTTGAAATTCACCACTAGTACGATTTGAACATGGACCATCGGGATGAGAGGCCAGTACTTCAGCCACCACGAGGACACCTCACCCCGTCTGAGTCATCGGTTAATCGTTTAATAGCCGATTGCAAGAACACCAGATCAATAGTAATGTGGGAAGCATAGCGACTGTGTAAACCAAAGGTTCGGAGTGATTGCTTGGGTATGCCAAGAGCTAAGTGTAACTGCGAGTTAATTTCATGCATTTCGGTAGGGGGTTCTTTCCTGTGCTGCTCGAGGTTACACGCTAGTATCTGGCGCTCCGAAAATCATTCAGCTAGGGTTCAAATAAATGGTTGTGTATAAAGCGACCTCTCCTGAGTGGGACCTGGACTGGGGACCCAAACCCTAACATTGGGTAGAGTCCAACGCTCCACCCAATGGTCCACCTTGTCATTTGATGCATAATTTATAGAAATCGTTCAATAAGTGCTACAAAAGCATTCAGTAGCATTATTGGGTTCCATTTATTGCCTCATAGTTAACAGGCCGTGATTTGCGGTATTACCAATTTATGAGATGCATAGCTTCATGACATTCACTACCACATTGCGACAATATTCCATCAAAGTAACGCGGTGATCCAAGGATCTATAGATCCGTGGATCGATTCGCGTTCCAAGAGACCCTTTTGCCTGTAAGCGAACTCATTCGTGAGTGGATAGAGGAAGTGATAAAACGACCATGTGTTAGAAAAGTTTGAGAAACCCAGGTTGATTTAGGCATAAGTTTATCATTTGTTTTCCCATGCAGCATAATGTACCTATTTCACATGATTTTTTCTTTATGCTTCTTCCTCATTCCAACCAAATATCCTAATCCCCTTCTCTTTCGTCCTCGCTCGCTTAACATTCTGCCCTTTACCTTGGCCTTAAGAACACCATCGCCCCTCAACACATGCTCCATTCACTCTTCTCACTCTGCCATCTCCTATCCACCCGAACCTTCCTCTCCTCACCCACCGTGCCCAGCGTTTACTAGTTTTTCGTCCCTTCCAACCACTTTATCTCTTTCCACGCCCTTGAACGCTGCATTTCTTTTGTCGTAGTTGAGCGCTTGGTGAATGGAAATTTATCAGTCTCAGCTTAATGCCTATCAATGCTTGTGCTTTTCATTATATTTGTCTCTGATTTTCAAATATTTAGCTCCATTCTGCACACCATAATTTCAGGCTCTAACAGAATTATTCTTGATTGGAGATTTTAATCAATTTACTGAGTGACATGGTAGATCCGTGGGTGGAGTGCTGGACTAAGATGGAAAACCTGCGTTCGATTTGGGTAAAGCCTTTGAGACACGCATCCGCCTACAATCTTTGCGGATCGATTTTTTAAGGTCCAGTATCTCTTAGGAATTTGCAGATGAACCAGGGGAAGGAATCAGCACATCTAACTTGACCAGTTGAATGACACTTGCTTTTGGGAGCAGTAAGAATCTTAAGCTACTTTTCAAACTAACCTACGTGTCGGTTCTGAGTGGCTAGCGAGTTGTGTTATAGATATATCTTACCACAAGCTAATCGTTCAAAAATGAAGCTGAGCATTTGTATCCGGTAATTAGTGGCCAGGATGTCGAGATGATAACTCCGACATAAACGGTGATTAGAAGTGATTTTTACACTTCTGATGTGTATGGTTTAGAGAGCGGAAAGCTTAAAAATCCTACATAGGAATTGGTGTTCCAACTTCTGCCAGCAATTAATCGTTGTCTGTGGCGGCATAACGCTATTATGTCATTACACAAGAGAAACTGATGATAATGCAGAACTAGTTACGTTATTTATTTTCTCGCCAATGTGCAACTCAATGATTACTACTAAAAATCATTTTTCGTGAAGGTTATTGCCTTTTTCTGAAGTCCTGTAATCGAAACAAAAATAGATGGTCTTATTAAAAAATCCACTTGTGAGGTGCTAATGTAAGAATAATGTGGAAAGAAAAGCATATGAATGATCGATTCTTAGAATTCTGCGACATGTGCTCCTTGATTATGGGAATTGCCCGAACATTACCGCGTGTGTTGAAATATTCGTGAACAATCTCCTCGTAAATCAATCAGGCATCTTCAGGCTAAGGACGAAGTGAATTGCAACACATGCGAAAAGCAAACGACGGAAGGCACTGGGACATCGTATCGGAGAAACTAGTCAGAATGAAACAGACACTGGGGTACCCGGAGAAATGCGCTCGTCAAAGCCTAAAAGGTTGTTTGCTAGAGTTATTAGCGGAAGGAATTAGGGATGGGGCGAGTGGCAGCTTAGGTCCTTTAGTGACTGAGCGTAGAACACAATAGGATCTTTCGTCAAAAGGTAACAAAGGTTTCTATGTAACCAAGGTAACCTAGCAAGCTTAGAAAGATAATGCACTCATTTATTTTCGTCTAACCCATATTTTGGGACCCAGGAATCAATGGAAACCCACAGTTGTCTTTGGAAAATTAAAAGGTTTCTCAACCTTGAATATAAACTTCTTGCATTTTAGGGCTCAGGACCAGGTGGTCTCTGCCGAAAAAAGTCTGAAGACTTTTTAAAGTTAAAAAGTATTGCTGAAGTTGTACTCATTCATCAAGATGGGTCGTTACTTTTCACATTGATCCTGTGATGCGGACAAACATAACTCCTTTTGCAACGATAGTCTTTCTGCATCTAGTCCCTTTGATCACCAGCACATCTCATTGACAAGATGAGCTCCTCATTGGCTTTTAGTCCTTCTTCGAGCTGATTCCCTGCCTCCTTCACCATGCATATCTTTTACGCATTGATGAATACTGCGGTGACGGGTAACCATTACTCACTCCTCAGACTCTTACCATCACTCTGAGTCTTCTTCCACTTCCCAAACTTAAGTTGTCTGGCACATTATTTAAGTTCCTACGAGACGCCTAACCCTTAACTCAGATTACCTGCCGTTTACCCTCTCCATTAATTTCCACATTGTCACCTCAACAGCCCCATCTACGCTCGTCATCCTATCAAAAACCCAAGTTCATGTAACGGACAATGCCACGCTCTGGCTGCAGAAATTGTAGCCTAGAAAGTTGTTGATTCACCAATACAGACTTTTTTCGGAAATTGTGTGAACTTATCTCACAAGTAAGCTATGATCACCAAAATTTTTCACTGACGAAATACGAGGCTGCAAATAGAAGGCGAATGCGTTATCGGCAAGATATATTTATTGATCGAAATTTATCCCTCCACATTCTTCGTGAAAACATGTAAATGGTAATTATGTCCATGTGTGCTTGGAGTACTTGTATAGAAGTCTCCCGTAATTAAATTCAAATGGATGGAGCGCATCAATTTTTATTCCCATTGATTCTGTTGCGTTTCCTTGCCGATTCGGCCTCAGCCAAGGAGGTTAGACTCTACTAGAGTACTACTATTAGTACTACTACTAACAGTAGTTAGAATGTATTAGAGGAGTTAGAGAGTACATTGGCACGCTAACCTATCGGTGACAATGAATGATGTCAGAATAGTGGTGTTAGGAAAGGATTAGACCTCACCTACTCCGTACAAAACATTGCGTTTCATATGCCTCTTATGGAGACTGCATATGTATTATAACATTATTAACAATGAAATCGTACCAAAATTTCATCGAAGTGGCGTCAGTTAATCTTCTTAAGGTTATTTAATGGAGGTATTAATGAATTTTATAACCCTGGGAGTATATTTATTACTAAAACTGGTTCAAATTTAACTTATTTTATCTAAATAATTGGCGTTTTTTTGCGTGCTTGCCCACTTCCCGCTTGTTTTTTTCTGACGAATTTTATAAATGCATTCCGTTATTCATATTTGTACTATTTCAAGTTTTATCATGTGCAAAAACAGCTTCCAGGCACGTAGCTGGTGCTTCAGGCCCGAAATTTTTTCTCAATAATTTTGGTATTCAAGTAATAACAATTAATTCAAGTGTCAAGTGTCTTGAAACGTGATCACTAGTTTTATGCGTGCGTGTGGTTAATAATTGTTCCTTTCAATGAACTTTACCAATGAGAAGAGATAGGAATGGGCCCGTGAAAGTATATACCACGCACTGAAAATTAAGGGAAGATATTTGTGACATGTCGACACTGAACGGGCTAGGCTGATTTGTTTCTATTTACGCTACACTACACTTAGCCCCCCCTCACTCCCGAAGTAAATTTTTGGCTACATGCCTGGCCAGCCCTTGTGTCCTTACTTACGGCTATCCGTACTTATGGCAGCTGGATTCGCAAATCAGCTGCGATGCCTTCTCCAATACATTCTAACCTCCTTGTCCTCAGCAATAAACGTGGGCATTTTTAGCATTTAGAAAACATTCATTGGGGGAAAATTTTCTCTCGGGTAGTAGATTTAGATGGAGGGCTCCTGTTCTTCCTCGCATTGCATTCAACTAACTGCACCTTCTCTGTTCTATTCTATTTCTCTGTTCAGATCCAAGCACACCCTACTTCTCTACAGTCCATCCAAAATAACTTTTCTTTTCATTCCTATTCCTTGCTTACCGGCCTTAAGAATCCCATTCTCCCTGATTACTCGCTCCATCCACATACTAGTCTCCTAATATCTGCTTATGAATTTCTTTCCTCCCTCACCGCGTTCAATATCCCTTTATTTGTTCTCCTTTCTGTTCATTGCACTTATTCCACCCTCTTCACACCATATTACCTAAGCTTCCGATCTTTTCTTCCTAATTAAAGTTTAGCTGAGCTTTGCGAACCGCTAACTTGAGGAGGTAACAACATGCATTAGAAAATACGGCTACGGGTCCAAAGTCATCGAGTTTGCGTTAGCGGAGCGAAAATATAACTTCCATTCAATTTTCCGTACACGAGTGGTCCCGCCGAAGAAGGAAGAAGATTCTCTCGGGTTCCTACCGTCTCCGCCAGCACAACGCCACGTCTCTCATTCCTATCTCTCCCTACCCATCTCTCCCTCCTCCCCCCTTCCACCCTCTCTGCCTCCCCCCGCCCCTCCCTCCCGACCCTCTCATTCACACTTAACTCCCCTGCCTCCCCTCCACTCCCTCCTCCTCCTCCATTCATTACTTCACCCCCTTCTCTCAATGGCTGTCCCGTCCCACGCTCTGTCCGACCGAGGGAGGAGAGTCCGACCGGACTGGGTGGGTGGACAGGTATGGGGACTGACAATTCACCGACATTCGATCTATCGAAATGCTCTCCGACATTCACTCACGAGAAGGATACCACGTAACAAGAACCCTTATGCTACTCATTCCAGAATTTTCACGGTTCATCACATCATCATTTCTGGGTTTCCTTTCTCACGGCATCACTGACTTTCAGCTGCTCACCTTTCCAATGCCTCATCCTCTAATTCCTCACAGCTTCCTCTTCATCTCAACTCGTGCTGGCCGTGGCAGCCAGGTCGGTAGCGTACTGGCCTGGTTACCCAAAGGTTGCGGGTTCATACCTCGCCCGGGTCTTAGATGTTGCGATTGACGTAGGATTAATATTAGACGTCATGATATAACCTTATCCGTTGGGAGTTTCAAAAACCATAGTCTATTGCTTTTACTCTTTTTCATTCATCTGAAAGTTTTCTTCTCATTCCTCTGTTTAACTTCCCTTTCGCCGCTCCCTCTATTCTACATCTACATAATACCCTGCAAGCCACCATTAAGGTGTGTGGCAGGGGTTGAATTCTCACCAAACATGCAATACATATCATGAATAAAATAGGACTAGTATTAATATATTAGTCTAAAATTCATCATTTAAAAAGATAAAACTAGCAAAGTAAGCATGCAAAAACATGCTGTTAGTTGGGTTACCTTCAAGTCCTTATACCAACATGCAACTACCTATGCTATGGATTAATTCACTCGTATTGTACATATTTACCGCTATTCATATCCCTAATTGTTCGAGGAAAAAAGGACATTTTGAATCTGTCAGTTCGGCAAACAATTTCTCTAATTTTGTAATCATGGTCCAGTCTACCATAGTAAGTTGGGGTTCTTAAAATATTTTTAACGTCATCACTGAAAATACTATCTTGGAATTTACTATTGTGTTCTTCAATAGAATTAAGTGTCTTAAAAGTATTCAATACAGTATTTCTGTCGTTTTTTTTAAATTAAACACTTCAATACATAGGTAGTGTTTAAACGGGGTGGTTTTATTCGGCATGTCTACATGGTAGTAAGTGTTATGATTGATCATGGATGCCTGGTGATAGTTCACCCCTGCCACACACCCTTGCGGCGGCTTGCAGGGTATTATGCAAATGTAGATGAATATTAGCCAGGTGAGCTGGTCAGCGAAAGAATTGCAGTCTCTGTTAAATGTTTTGCGAATCGGGCGTGAAGGGTTTCGGATGAAGATTTTAATAGCGGAAAACTAAAATTGTGAGATTCATGAGTGTTAAGAAGGCAAAGCTGAACGTGAAAATAGAAGGGCACCGGATAGAACATGTTGAACAACTTTGTCATGTGGAAAGCATTTTGAACGAAGGTGGACTCAATAGTAATGGTGTTATGAAAGGGAATTCATTGGTTACACAAGCAATCATCAACTGATGAGAAATTCTGACGAAAACCGTGAAGAAAGGCAGGTTATTGAGGAGGTTGAAATAAAGGGTGGCGTTAAATGGATCGATGATTAGGTTCCTGGGGAAGCTGAATTTAGGAAAAAAATAGGAAGTTTAGAGATGTGGGTGTAAAGGAAGAGGAAAAAACTTCGATGAGGAGAAGGGAAGAGGGAAGATTGAAGAAGTGTTGAGGATGGTGGGGGAGGAAAGGATCTTGTTGGCGGAAATTAGTTAGAGCAGGGTTGTTGAACAGGTATTTAGGGATAATGTGTACTGAAGGCAGCGATTGAGCCAATGTAGGACGCTGGATAAACGACGAATAGTCAGGAAGAGAAAAGGTGTTTGTTAGAGTTCGGAAGGTGAAGAGTTAGACAGAGAAGTATGTTGAAGTATGTTGATATGAAGAGAGAAAGAGGTTAGGGAAGGAAAAGAAATGGAAAGAAGTGACGCTCCAACAAAACATACTCTAACCGTTAAAGGCACGTATCCAGGGGGGGGGGGGGGCTTCTGGGGCTTCAGCCTCCCCCGAAATTCCAATAATTTTGTCGTTCCGATTTTAACTGGGCATGATAATCCGGATCACACAACGTATAGTTTACGTGTTAAATGTCTAGAAACGTATTCACTAGTTTGATGCATGTGTGGTTAATATTTTTTTCAATCTGATATCTATATATGCGTTCAACTTCTGTTATGGGACCGTGAAAATTAACTTCCTCACAACAAGGTAAGCAGTGAACTTTACCAGTGAGAAGAGATGGGAATGGGCACTGTGGAAGTAAATACCAAGCACTGAAAATTAAGGAAAGAGATTTGTAACATGTCGGCACGGAACGGGCAAGGCTTATTCATTGCTTTATTTCTTCCAATTTATTCCTTCCATCATTCTTCAGGTTCGTATTTCAAAGGATTCTATTCTCTTTTTAGTCGCTCTCCTAACAGTCCGTATTTATACACGAGTACTTCCGATGTTTGTGACAAAAACTGCTGCATACTTTTGAAATATGAATTTGACATTCTCATTCTTTTAAATTTCTTTCTCGCAGTTCCGCCTGCTAAGATATTTGAACCTTTCCACTTGTTCGATATCCTTGTTGTCCTTAATTAATTATATTTTTCCACATCGCCTATTGGTTCATGGCCTTGGTTTTTCCTTCGTTTATCTTCATTTTCCTTTGCAAGTATATGGGGACAAAAACGTACGTTACGGATTTTTCCCTATGCTAATAAGCTCAATCTTCACAGCAGCTACCAATATTTATGCATTGAAATAAGAAACAGAATTTTCTATCCGCACTCATACTTTCTCTTTTACTCATACTCACTCTTTTGACAAAGTCAACGTATTAAACTCATTCTTTCAAACCGTATTTAGCTCACCTTCAGAGGATTTCTCGTCCTACCTGTCCTCTTCCAGCGGCTAATATTACCGTTTGATATTTCTTCTAGTGGTACAGAAAAGTTACTTTTAAAAAAACCCAACAAATCCCCTGGCCGTGATCAAATTCCCTCCCGCGTACTATGAAGAGAGTTAGCTTCCAAAATATCTCCCTACCTGGAAATAATATTTAATAAATCCCAAGCCGAACACGTCCTAGAGATGGATAGATGGATTAACGGGGAGAGATGAAATGGAGATACATGATCATTTACAATTTTTACACTTTTGTTTTTACTCGACAATAAAATATGTACTTGTTCTAAAAATCCATTTTGTACCTTTTTGCTGGTTATGCATTACTTCTGATTTGAAATCACTATAATGGCGGCCATCATATGTTAGGCAAAGTTTTATCTTAAATCACAATCCAACTTCTTTCGTGCTCTTATACGTTCTTGTGATTTCTTGTACCAATTGCACTCTGTATAGAGGTTTATAGTTCGGCGTGTTACAGCATAATTTGTACACACTACTCGGGCCTTCTTTAATAAATTTGTCTTTCGAGTAAAAAGTAGGGTCCAATAAATGATTTGATGTAACAAGAGATTCTTATCTTATCTTTAGGGATAACTCTAGTTATTCGGTATGAAAACCCGGTATGGTGTTCAGTACGCAACGGTATTTTACAGAGTGCATCACTTTCAAGACGAATTCTATCCTTGATGTCCACAAGTTGTCGCCTAATACATGCCTTTAAATTTGTGGAAATGAGAGGAAGTCACAAGAGCGACCATCTCATCAAGGATGGAAAAATTGGCTTAAAAAGCGGACATTGCCTGACGAACGCGAAATTGTGATCTCCGATTTTTCAAAATGTTTCGGTCGTTGGTCATCGTTACATCTCTCTTTATTACCACATGATACTACGGGAGAATATAAATGAAAAATCACTTTAGTACTCACAATCAGAGTTTGGCCTGGTAACTGTAACAATGGCCAAATAGGCGAATAATTACTATACAATGTATTTGTGTACAATATGTAATGTATGTGAATGAGGACGTTGAATTTTGCGATCATTTATTTAAACTACTCATAAAATGAATTAAATAATGAACAATACATATAACTTGATAAGTTACAGTTGTTTTGTTAGAGTTTTTCGAAGTGGCTTTTCACAATTACCCGACGCTAAGTGATTCATACCTTTTTAGTGTGTACCCGTTTTGTGGTCGACGGTTGATGAGCATAATTTAACAATAGAATATATTTAATTATACAGGATAGATGATCTTTAGAATAGATAGGAAAAGACTTTTTTTAATTACTTCGTTTCACGAGCACGTATTTCATGGAAATAACAATACGTTACGTATTGTTATTTCCGTGAAAAATACGACTCAGAAAAATTTACGAGGAGATATTTGTGCACGGTTTCTGATGAAAATAATTATCTCAATGGACTGATAAATTAAGTATTTTTAAGGGCCTTTCGGGTAGAATTCAACTTGGGAAATGAAGGTGAAGTTGATATCCCTAGTCTTATAGAATATAAGCTGTTGATATGCTCCAAAATACGTAAATAAATATACAACATTTATTACGGTTAATTTATGCAAGTTAAATATGCGAAATGAATCTTCAGTCGATGCGTCTTTAATGCTGAAAGTTACTCTTGGCTTTCTTTGGACGAAAACTACTTGTTCTTTCTAAAATCGCTTGTAGGAGACGTGGGATGAACCTCTCCAGAGATCCACAATCGCGCAACTTACGCAAATCTGAAGTGTGAATGCTCATGAGTCAAACGTTTATGGAGATTTTTTGCAGTAGGAAACGAATTTGAATACATTAAATAGCTTCTATAAAATGGTCTGCAGACACTTCAGTATCGTGGTGCGGGCCTATTGGTGGGGAAGGACCGACAGAGGAAGGCAATTATGGGATATGTAGGGCAATTATGGATCAGGGGGAGCTGGGTCTCGGTAATGTACACGACGTCGTGTAGTCTACACTAGAGGCACTGTATCCCAATACAGTGCCTCTAGTCTACACTATAGACGACCATGTTGAGGATGGAGATTTTAGGTGGATGAGGATAGGCTAGAGAGAGGGAAAGCGAGGAAAAAAATCATCAGGTTTCATTTGTTACAGGGTAAGGATAGTTCAAATCAGTTAAAACGGGACTAAACAACTTTGTCTCCTCAAGGACATGCGACCAACCACTTCCATCGTCAATAAAGCTGGTCAGTCAAATGGTGAGCACACTGAGTGCTCTCAGAGAGGTTTTTAAGTATCCCTCGACTTTTTCATTGCACCTGAAGATGACTTCGCCTCAGAAAAAAAAACTCCAGAATAATTTAAGTGTTGCCGACATGATATGAAGGCGTTTCTCGTGTGGTACCAACGGAGTGGACGTCTCCTCGTCGTTTTCGCTAACAAAGTCAGTATTTCTTTTTCAGGCGATGGTCGCGTAGAAGTTCTTTCGCTCCTTCCTAATTTTGTTTTTGTTATCAGCGGAAGCAATCGACAGTGCTGGCCTTTTCGATATTAACCCTTTCCTTCCTACGGCATTTACGTTTTACCCTCTGAGAAAGTTCATGGCTATATCTTGAAAATATTAACTATTTCTTGAAACAATTTTTCAGCATGCCTATTATTTGGCCTGAAAGTCCTAAACATTTTTGAACAAACATTAGGTTATTTGAAACTTTTTTTCGTGAGTCATTTTATTATTTATTTTTGGATTAAATAATACTGGAAAAATAAACATTTTTAACTTATGGGCACCTTAGCGCTAAAGGGTTTGGGATCGATCGGTGGGTATTTGTAAAGAGGTAGGAATTTAGAGAATAAGGAAAGGATGGTAAAAAACCCGGCGCCACCCCGCTCTTGATGAAAGATGCATATGGGCCGTGGTTTAACGTCCCATTCTACGGACTGAATATTACCCTTGTTTTCTCAACGCAGTAGACAAAAGAAATAAATATACTGACTTATATATAATAACTTTTGCCACTGCCGGGATTCGAAACCGGATCCTCGGAATGGGATGCCAGTATGTACTCTAGCCACGGTACTAACGATCATCTCCATGTTGATCATGCCACACACCCTCGCGGTGGCTTGCAGGGTATCGTGTAGATGTAGATGCATGCGTTCCCCAGGGACAATTCAGTTGCACCTTATTTTGCTCCTCTGTCTTTAGGGTCCACGAAATTCTTTTTTCATCTTTTAATTTTCCATTCGACCAGAGTAAAATGAGTGGATGATCCTGTGCATAAAATATACCAATAGCCGGACTTCCTTAACGACTTTTTTCCGATTACAACTGGCCGATTTGTGGAAACCAACGACTCTCTTTCACGTCATCAAGCCTTGTATTATATATTATATGCGGAACTCCCATGGATGATCACCGCCATATGAGGTACTCACAGTAAATATACACGCCCAACATCGGTGCCACGCCTCTTCTTCGGATGCCACCACGGCCGAGGGAAATGCTTTGAGGTCTTTCTTGTCATCGCCGATGTTATTCAGTTTGCCGTCGCTGTGTTCACTCTGCATCATTGTCTCGGTGCACCTTTGAATTTTTCAGGAGCCCCCGAGGGAATAAATGGAAGACCAAAAAGAAAGAACGCCGAGCTCTCAATGCCAAACTGCGTTCCTGCCGCATTGCTCAGTTGTCCCCTCCCACCCTCCCATTTATTGGCCCTCTCAACCCCGTTCGTCAAGGGGGGTGAGTGAGTGACCAAATACGGCGAGCTTAACATTTTCCTGTGGGGGAAATTCGTTAAGACGTGGACGTGTGTTTGGCCGTAAGATCGTCTGGTTTCCCCGATGAAGCATCCAAAGATGCTAAGATGAGGCGGTCGTATCATGATCAGACTTTTTGAGTCACGATGTCTGAAAGAATGAAAATTCTGAGCGTTGAATTCGGAGTGCTTTGATTATATTAGGCGGCGAAAAGACGCATGCTGACATTTTAGGGAAGGAGAGAGGCATATTAGTCCTCCGTCAGTCAGTACGTTTCAAGGACCATGCGATCGCAATCTTTGGGATTACAATCTCTTCGAATGAACGCATTTCGGAATTGAAGGAATGGATAGGTGTTCGAATCATGCGGATTAACTCAAGCGGATAAAGAACTTTCTACTTGCGGACGATCGAGAGCTTAGGATTGTGTTGATAAGCCGATCGTGTTTCAGTGTTAGCGGGCGGTCCACGATTTGCCTTTGTTTATTATTTTCCAGAGTTTCGAGCTACTCCACTTCAATTTTTTTACTTACGGCCTTCTTTCGGTGTTTCGGTTAACCTTCCTACGTATTTACTCTCAGGATATCGTCAAAGGCCATCGATGTTCGTTCCCAAACTAGTGGATTTGTTTACTCTGTCTCGAGACGCGTTGCCACAATCGTTAGTTTTGTTTCTTTTATGCGTCGTTCTTTAATTTCTGCTTCAATCCTTGAGTTTGCAATGCTGCAATGGAATATAGCAATCTTTTTGACCCTATAAATCTACATAATCCCCTGCAAGCCACCGTATTATTATCGAACATTATTAAGTTTTGTAAAGCAGCCGCAAAAACAGCCCTTAGAAAAGCGTTTAGTGATTTCAAGAGAAAAGTACTCGGAGAACAACTAGAGGAAAATCCGAAAGGATTTTGGTCATATGTTAGATAAGTACAGGGAACTAAAAAGTCAACGGTTAATTCCTTGGAAAACGATAGGGGCGAAATAGCAACTTCCAGTTTAGATAAGGCTAATTTGTTGAATTATTTTTTTCAAAGCGTTTTTAATCAATCTAAGCGTAGTTTGCACGAAACCATACCAGACCGATTTCAGCAACCAATGTCCCCGATCGATATATCTTGTAGTAGAATCGTATCCTTACTAAAAACATTAGTCCGAACAAGTCCTCAGGTCCCGATGAAATTCCAGCTCGTGTGTATAAAGAATTAGCTCTCGAAACGGCTCCGTATCTTAAAGTAATATTTATCAAATCCCTATGAGAACATGCGGTTCCCAGAGACTGGAAGATAGTAAATGTGACCCCAATTTTTAAAAGTGGCGATGGGAACAGCCATGTAATTATAGACCAATATCATTATCGTCACCATCAGGTAAAATTATAGAGCATATAATAGTTACATCAATAATGGAACACCTCGATAGCCAGGATTTATTGATGACAAACCAGCATGGGTTCAGTAAGGGACGGTCTTAGAAACTCAATTAGGTCTTTTTGTTGATGATATTTTAGTTTCCGGAGAAGGTAACGTACAAGTAGACGCAGCGTTTCTTGACTTTAGAAAAGCGTTAGACAAGGTTCCCCACTGTAAACTACTCACGAAGTTAGCATCACACGAGATAAATAGTAATAATAGGCTGGATATGAGACTTCTTACACGAACTCATTCAAAGGGTGGTATTAGATGGTGTCAGCTCAGGCGAAGTAAAAGTTACATCGGGTGTTCCCCAGGGAAGCGTGATAGGCCCAATTTTATTTCTTCTCTACGTAAATGACTTGAATACAGTAGTTAAAAATAGTAAGCTCCGTCTTTTTGCTGATGATGCAGTAGTGTATATGGAAATTAGAAATGAAGAGGACAATCAGTCTTTAGCCAAGGATTTAGATGCGATCGATGATTGGTGTGATAGTTGGCAGCTAGAATTAAATTTGAAGAAATACGCCGTAATGAACTTTTGGAAAAAGAATAGCTTTCCCCGGAATAATTATTGCATCAAAGAAAAGAAAATATCTAACGTAGAATCTATTAAACACTTAGGCGTCACCATCACTGAAGACATGTCATGGGGGAAACACATCAGGGAAATAACTAGTGTAGCAAACCGTAGATTAGGATTCGTAAAAAGGTTTCTAGGCAAATGCGATGAGAGAGTACGAGAAAGAAGCTATTTTACACCTTCAGGCCTCATTTAGAATATGCCGCTAGTATATGGGATCCGTACGAGGAAGGTATGAAAAAAAAATTAGAGCGTGTGCAAAGGAGATCCGCTAGATTTGTTAAAGGCCGTCATGATAATTGTATAACTCTTACGAGTTTAATAGAAGAACCAGGATGGAAATTACTATCAGAACGCAGGTTAATATTTAGGTTAAACCTTTTAAGTAGATTCGAAACCGATTTGTTCACAGATGATGTTAGATATATATTACGAACCCTTGCGTATTATACTAGGTTTGATCAAATTAACAAGATTAGAGAGATAGATTGTCGTACCGATAAATTTAAAATGTCATTTTCCCGCGTACCATAAGAGAGATCAATAGGCACCGTAGCAAAGGAATGGGTAGGTGAAATATAGTCAGAGTAGTCTGTAGTGCATGATGCATGTAATAACAACCAATAATCCCTTTCTTATTTTGTAGATATTAACCATCTAGCTGCATGTGGCTGGACACACACCCTCGTGGTGGTTCGCAGGGTAATACGTACACGTAGACGTAAAGGTGTGTGGCAGAGGGTCATGGATTCACACCAAAGATGCATTATATATCATACCTACTTACAAAGAATTAGTAACTATATTCTAGTCTAAACTTAGCAATTTAAAAAAAGAGATTAAAATAGGAAAGCAAGTATGCACAAGCATGCTGTTAGTTAGGTTAGCCTTACACCGACATGCAACTACTTATGGTATCCGTTGATACACTTGTTTATATATACTACTGAACATATTTACAGCTATACATACCCCTAACTGCACGAGGGAAGAAGGACATTCTGAGTCTGTCGGTTCGGCAATCAATTTCTCTAATTTTATGATTATGATCCAGTCTACCATAGTAAGTTGATACTGTAAATTCTTCGCGGGTTTTCCACCGGGTCAGGTAGTCTGCTGCTGACGTTTCAATGGCTAACTCCGCCATCGTCCTCAGGGCGTGTTGGTTCAGTTTACCGGGAAAGAACCAAGTCCTATATAGTAAATTGAAGTTCGCAAAATATTTTTAACGTCATCAGTGAATATATTATCTTGGATTTTATTTAAGAGATTGTCTAAATTTCAGCTACCAGTCTGATAATTACTCCCATTTTAGTTCATCTAATAGACTGTTTACGCTAATTTAGTTATCATAATGGTCCCTTTACAAATCTTGCCGATCTTCGCTGCACACGCTCCAGTTCGTTACTTAAGCCTATTTTGCAAGAATATTAGATGCTGGCAGCGTATTGTACGATGGAAAGCAATCTAAAGGATTGCAATTTATCCGTGGAATATATCCTAGGCAGTGGTTAATAACTTTCTTCGTGCCAGGGTTTATCATACCGTACAGTTCTTCCAGAGACTGGATTGAGCCGCATCTATCTAAAAAAAATTATTTGTGGACTATTCATGATTCCTCGCTGGAATATACAGCTCACGCGCCTGCCATTATTTCTTAAAATTTTAGTAATTTGGTAACTCTTTCACAGATTATTGACGAAACGCAGCCTCTGCGTGGTTCATACTCGCATGAACGTCGGAAATACTTCCGCCACTACAGCAGTTGGGAAGTTCTCGCACCGAGTAGTGGTGTTTGTATTACTTATTCGGGGAAGGCGACCAAAGGCTGAGGTCATTTGGGCCACGTAGAACAGAAGGGTAACTGGACAGAGGATGGTTGTCGCACTCACATTTGAGTAGAGTGGCCGCGACAGATTCTGAAGACCGCCATTACGCCCAATTGAAATTAGATGAGAAAGATTGTAACGAGTGACGGTGTAACCCACAATTGTAGCAGTTGGTGCTGTATACTGTGGCGTACGTGTTTAAAAATTCGCTTCTTAATCGGCTTGTTTTTTCGAGGTCAACTCGTGAAGCTGATCCGCGGAATATTCATGGATCAACCCTGCTCGTGTGACACATATATTCTTGATCTTGAAGCTCGTTTCAAAGTTTCATGGTAGCATGGAATAATTTATGAAAATAATACATCTACATAATATCCTACAAAACAGATATTCACTCCAAGCATGCGCTGACGTAGTACACCTTATCCTTTGGTCAGTAAATAAATAACCGTTTTAATGTTGACTTATATGAATTTACTTTTGCGATAAGGAAACTTCATATGAAACACCTTATTTCAAGCTATCATCATCCATAAGAGACACTGTACATATCTTGAACAAGCAAAACCGTGCTTCCTTTTAACGGAACGTTTTCCTTAGAGACCCTAATAGGAGTAAAAGTGTGCTGTATCGTTCCAGTCAAATCTCGCCAAATACTTCAATTAACCTTTTTAACACTTAACATATCGATTAAATATTTCCAGATCTACGTCAAGAATATAGCAGATGAGCAAATAATGAAAATAATCTTTCTGTCAATCGAAAGATGAAATTTTAATGCATTTTATTGCTTGCCATTAGATAGAAAATTGACACAGTAGCAAGTTGAAGAAGGATAAAGCTAGAGCTATGAGTTAGACGTTGACAGAACTTAAATTTTGAACTTCAACTTGTCAATACCTACGTTATGCATGCAGTCCGCGAAGATCCCTCGAGATTTTTTTTGTGAAGAGATTATTCATTGGGTCTGCGCCGAAAAGGTAAACAGACATCTGTGGAGGAAAATTATTTGAGAGGCTTGACTTCGTGTAATTCTTTCATCTTGAAGACACAGTTTAATTAGCAGTAGTGCTGTACTGAAATTTTTGCAGCTGAATGATGTTAAAGGAGATGAAATCGCGTGGAGTAGCACTTATTCGAGCGTGGCGACTGGCAGCTACGGTCATTTATGCCATAATGGGATAGATGGGTGATTGGGCAGGGACAGGAATATTCTAGGGAACGGCAGAAGGGCGGAGCGGAACTCGCCTTCGGAATGGCACCAAAGGACTGGCAGTTTAGCGTCCCGTTCTACGGACGGAGTCCAGCATTCGATGTGTTCTCCCCACAGCATTAGGGACTCTTGTTGCACCAATGAATAAGATATCCCATTATCAATATTCGAACGCAGCCCCTAGGGATGGGAAGCTATTACTCTGGATTCAAGAGCAATCCAATTTCCGAAACTTTGGACTCCCCCATCGAAAAGTATTATATTTTAAAAAAGTATCCTTTGGTTGAGTAAGGCACCTAATTCTTCTCTATTTTACAGGCATCGTATTAGAGTGGTCGCTTGAGGACTGGATTCCCATCCCGAAGGCCCATGTTCGACTTCCTACAGTGACAGATTTTACAGTGGCAGTCCCTACTTGAGTTCTATGTAGAGAGAACAAGTTCAATTCTCATTCCTCAGATGGGACCAATATCGTAAAACTCCTTGGCGCGTTTATTTAACAGCAGGTTTACTCCGATGCGTCGGATTAAATTTCATGTGAATTTCAATAGAAAAATTTCAAGTGTGGCAATGGACAAGGACTTGTTTCGTATTATTACTGCTACTTATGTTACTGCTTATGATAGATCCTTTTATTTCTAACGTCACGCTTCACGAGTTATGCATTCAAAAGAAATCAAAGAATTTTCCAAAGGTAATGAGAAACGTTCTCTTTCTTAGCAACACAGAAAAATTTCTGGTTTCAGCGAGTGAAGAGGAGGATTTTTCAGAGAGCCAAGGATAGTATGCTGGGGAAAAGGTATTTCATAGGAATAATAAAAAAGTAAGCATTGTGATTTTCTTCCGAGATTCCGAAAATCGCCCTGATTGCTCACCCAAAATGTCATAACCCATGGGCATTTTCACCAAGCCTACCACTGGAGGGAGGAAGGCGACGGCAATGAAACTATTGGCTGGTGTCCTCGAGAGCATTCGTAAGTCTGATAGATAATTCATGCCATCTCCGGATGCTACATATTCTCTCAAAGGCGTAGTAAAATATGTGCATGAAATATCGCTGTTCACTCCCGAAACGCTCCAAAAAAAGCTGTTTTTAGGCTCCTTATATCGGCTCATAGTAATAGAAAGCAAGTTAGTTTGGTGGAATTCCGGCATTATAAAAATAAAATTAAACTTTGTTTCATTCCGCACAATTATTATTAAATACTGCTCGACCTCTTCAGGTCATCAACGAGAACTGAATCAGCTCAATTTAGCTCTCGTCAATGACCTGAAGACATCGAAACCGATCGAACAGTATTTAATAATAATTGTGTCGGAATACAACAAAGTTTATTTTATTTGCATACTTAAATCTGCGTCCGATGTCGTGGTCTATGTCGTATCAAAGGAATCAATACCCCAATAGTATTGCCATTAAAACATCTATGGAGGGTCTTATCAATGTGTAATCCTTGAAAATGACCATCGTAAAGTCTGTGACACCGTAACACATCGGCGTCGACGTTTTATTCCCGGTTGCTGGCACCGCGGCGGGCAGGAGCGGAATACGCCGCGCGATCGAAAAATCGATTGTACATACTTTCGGCATTGCGAACAGTCGCAAAAGGTCTCATCTGAACTTCAGGATACTTTGTAAAATTTTGTGATATTGGTAATTTTTTGTAGCTCGATATAGCTTTAACTATTTTCCTGCATGAAGACAAAAAATTGACTGAAAATAGGGTGTGCCATTATGTGCTATATCTTTGATAAACACTACAATTAGGTCATGTTACTTACACGTAATTAAAGGTAAAAACTGTTCCATATTACGGTATATTTTCTTATCTCAAAAGATTATCTTTCAAAATTCGGCATCAGCTTGATTTTCTAGATTTTCAGGGACAATTGAAGGACGCCGATTTTTGCAAATATTGATCCATTTGACCCCATGTAAATTGATAATGCGTGGTGTCTAGGATAAATGGAATTGGAAACCAAATGAATCAATCAATGGAGAATCAGCGTGATAAGTTTCTAAGTCCGGGCTAAAAAAAAACAGCTTTTGGACTCATGGCAAACATTTTTCGATTTCAGCTCATTGTACGATGCCGGGTTTTTTCTAACCTTTCCTCCATTTCTACCCGTATCAAATATACTAACCTATCCACTTCGCAGTGCACACTATGCATGCCTACTTATCCAAAACGGCGTAAATGACCTGAGCCAGCGTTTCCTAGACTTTGCAACCCTGGGGAACCGTTATTATAAACTTTGAATCCATGGGGATCGACTTCTCTTAATTATAACCAACGTTGTTTGATCCCGGGAAATTCTGGAGCTTTTTTTTTACCTCTTGTGCATAATGAATTTCACGAACTGATCCACGTTTTCACTTGCAGCAGCGGCATATTTCGAAGTAATTGGAAAGAGGTATTTAAATCATTAATGAGGATGGATATTTTATTTTCAAGGACCGGTAACAGCCCGTGTGACCACATTTTTGGAAACGCTGGTCTAAGCTGTCGGTCGCTTCCTCCGAATAATATAACTAACCTTATTATCGTTTCTCATTTAATGCTTAGACGTCTTTGCAGTGGGAGAAGTATGTTGGAGAAGACGTGAAGAAAATGCTGTGCTTCTCATTTGCTGTGCCTCCCAGCGCTGAGTGAGGAGGGACTCCTTAACTTCGCCATTTTCCTCATTCCACGCCCCCTCCCTCTTGCGATTGCCATTCCGTCCCCCCCCCCCCCACCCCCCTATCCTTCTCTTTCCTTTCCTCCCCTCCCTCTCGCCTATCCAACCCCCCCCACACTCACCTTCTCCTCCACAAATTCGTACCTCTTTCTCCTCGGGACTCCTCAATGGATGCTTTACGGTGGAGCTGGTGAATGGCCGACGACGCGTTCCTCCTTGTTTTCAATTTATTTTTCTTTTTAAACCTCCCTCTATCCCCCCGCGTCTTGCCGCCACTCGTCGGCCCATTCTCTCCCCAAAACGCCCACCAAGATATTTTTTTCCTCTTCTTTTCCATCTTCCATTCGGAGCGTTGTAAACGATTGCACCATATCGCCAGACGGAGCCATCGACGACGATGACGAAAAAAAATGGAGCGATGGGCCTCCGCAGTCTTTTCGTTTCACTTTCTTTCTTCATGGAGACGCCCTCCCATTTCCGGGTTAGGAGGCGAAAAACGTTTCGCAGTTGCCTCACGTAATGGAAGGGAAGATATGAAAGCCATTCGGGTACATAAAAACATTTATAGGATTACTGCTTTGAGAGTTGGTTAATAAGATGGTCGTTTCGGCCCATTCCCTCTTCTTACGAGAGAACAGACTAAGAGGCGTAGGAAAGGCTGGAGCACTTGAATGACACCTTCAGCTATTCCGGTGGTAACGTCGGGTCATTCGTTATGTTTCCTTCCATAGAACCATCTAAAAATGCCATTGTTATATCCCTGGCTGTCAGTTGACACTTTCGCGCTGTTTCCCCTCGCTCCGGAAATTAATATACTATTCCCACTGTTTGGCTGTAGTGTTCAATTACATTATTTGTATTGCACATCAGTAACTTACCGGTGAATTTGGACATAAAATTCTTACTCCGACCCATATCTTTCATATGACGTCCTTATTCACCTTGGCATGAATCTTCCTTCCCATTACTCTATCAAACCTTCCCATTCTCCTTCTCCCTCTACCCGCTTACCCGACATCCTTTCCCCTAACACCTCTTTCAACAAACACTTATTAGCCTTATTACCTAGTTCCCTCTGTCTTCTCCTAATTTCCTCAGTCAACTTCCTTTCCTCCTACACCACCTCTAGTACTTCATCGTTTGTCTCCCTTTCCACTCACTTGACCTTCTCCATACCTATCCACTTCTCGGAAGCCATTAGTCTATTTTCATCTTCTTTCCATTCATGTTTTAGCACTACCCAATGCCTCGCTCCACATTAAACTTTCCATCAGTTTTTTCTTTACTCCCTAACTCAACGACCTTGCCATTAAATCTCGTCTGCGAGTTAACACCCGTTTTGCCAGCGCTATTCTCCTTCGAACTTCGGTGCTACCATAATCTTTTTTATCCAGCATACTACTCAGTTAATTTCTTCCTATGAATCAGTTTGTGAACACCTACTTTTGATTTCATCTGGCCCTTCTTGTTCTAGAAAATTTCATTTGATTATGGTTTATCGTCACTCAGTATCTTTAGCACTGATTTTTTAATGCATTTAGTAATTTTTATGTTGTCCTATTTATTTCTGACTCGATTTTTTCAGCGATTTTCTTATCGCCAGATTATTTAGAGTAGGTTTCTGAAAACTCTAATAATTCTTTTATTTCACTAATTTTACTTCACCGATCGTGATGGAGTAATCATCGTCAAGTTAATGAATTGATAAGTGCCGATATGTTTAAGGAATAAAAGAAGATTTTACAGAAGATAATAGCTGGTATTTTCGATTATTTTTTCGTAATATAATATCGCGAATGAATTAAGTTCCAAGGAAATATCTCCATGCCTGATAGGGTTTATTATACCAACACTTTCCTCATTACACCCTCTGCCATCCATCGTTTTGGCGGCTTGTAGGATATTATGTAGATGTATACGTAAGGTTACATAAATAAGGGTTGGTGTGCTGAAATCGTCGAAATTACGTAATGTGTCAGATCGCTAAGTGTCATGAAGATGAAATACGAATTCGTAAAAGATCATGCCCCTGTATATTTCTCTTTCGTTGATGAGTTCCATTTTATATTTGCCGTTATATTCTTAATTCCTCGTATATATTAATAGCATTCTCTATTTCTCGAATGATGCTACTTCTACTTTCTTGATTTCGTATAGTTTCAAGGGTGCGTGAATTATTATGAGTTTTCTTTTCGGCTTCAACTAACTACATGTCTGTAAACTTTAATTTCATTAAGTGTCTGATTCTCACGCCAACTTGGCACGTATTTTTCTTCTCAATCAAACTGCGTCCTATTCAGTTTTAAGGTCATGCATTTTAAAACTGTACAAGTCTTCGATTCTCTGTTAGGTAGTTATCACCGATTGAAGTGAGAGGGATTTTTGGAAATGTTCGCAGAGTGAAGCAGACCCAAGCGGATATGCTGCTTGATACTGTCGCAGTCACCTCTACGCTGCATGGGTGAACGTAACTCCTCATGCATAGCTGAAATATTCCAGACATCCCAGTAAAAGCCAGAATACCATCCTGTAAATTTTCCCATACGATATATGCAATTCGCTCGAGGGAATGATGACGCCAGGAACGTGCTTCTCCAAGTCTAGAATTGACTCCTTCTCACCGCGTTCGTTCCTCCGGTCCGGATCCTCCATGGACTACCTGGCGGGAATAAACAGGTTATTCAAGAAGATTTCGTCCCCCCCCCCATGAAAACGTCTCGGGCGTCTTTTTCGTCGGGGAGGAGTTCCCTGCGACACTCTATGGGTCTGCCCAATTGATGACCTGATGGCATCCTGAAAGAGTCGTCCGCTCTTATCTCCCGGGTTTATTTTGAGCGCATCCGCCAACTTTGGTGAGACGTCCATCCGTGAATAAAAACCTGAAATCCAGTCAGGGGAAATGCCACCCACCGCGAGAACCCGGCCTCCCGTGTACCTTATCTTAGTTCCGTCTCATTCTCAATTTTTGTGAGCATAGAAGAAAGGACATTCATGGGATTTTTCAACCAATCCGGAAAGTTTGTGTTCTTTTTCTTCTTCTCAGCGCCATCAGGAAATCAGCCCGAAAAAATTCTGTCTAATTATTGGCTGAACGTAACTTTGCCGCCTGCTGTGCGGGCCGAGGCTCAATTAATTGAATGGCGCCGTAATGTGGCTCGCAAGTGAGCTTCTGTAGAGCAGGAAAACTCAGAATGAGTATTTGATTTGGATAATGGAGAGACTGTGTGATGATTTGATAGTTAAAGGGATGTGAAATTAATGTCTGAAAGCTAAATTTTGGTTTCCGAAAAATACCACAGTTATATAAAAACGCCTCTTTTCTTGTAATGGAGGAACATTCTTTTGATATTTTGGAGAGGATATGTGAATCGCTTTATTGATCCGGGTTCAAATGTTTCCCATGAATGGACAGAAGACATACTTCGCGACAGAAGACATAGTTCAAGTATTCATTCGATTGCCTTCTATTTTGTTCTCAACATAAGTGCTGGTCGAAACTTTGGGTGTCCCAAACTAATCGTTGTTGCTCCGTTGTATGTGACATCCAAACAACGGAAGACAGCCGAGAGATCGTGGGCGTTTGAGTAAAAACCGCATGCATTCACCGATAAAGTTTGGAGCGTCCGATTAGTTTGTTCACATCGAGGTCTATCAGGCGTTATGGGCAAAAAATGCTCATGTGATAATTAAAGCAATTTTATGAGCAGCTTGAGTACTTATGCGAGCGTAGTATTTCATTTCTATCACAATTAACTTAGAGCTGACGCCTAATACTGTTACTGACAAATAATTTCGGTATTGTACGGTAATGGTAATAATCAATATACCATTCGAGAGTTATCAATGGGAAGATAAATACTTTCCTCTCAAATTATGCTAGTACGGATTCATTTAGTACCTTACCCTGTCATACGATCAGTAATTTTCTGAGTGTAAATTTCAAGGGAAAGTAGCAAAGCCTATTATTGTGACAAAGTTTCTAGTAATATTTGGGCACGAAGAGGCTATTAGGCTACGCCGTATTGTCAACAAATATCGTATATTAAGTGGGTCATGCACTCAGTGTTCAACGCAAAGCTAGATTTTATAGGAGAGGGTGGAGTTCACCATGCACTAATCCTTTTGCGTACGTACAAATACGCACATTTAGAATAGGGGGTGCAGTTTCGTTCCCTGAGTCACCTGCGATTTCCCACGAAGTTTGGACAATCAGAAAATCGCATCGCGAGGATTTAAGGTGAGGGTGTCCAGAGAGACTTCATTCAGATTTAAACCTAGCCATTCTGACCGTAGCCTAGCGCTCTTCCCACTACGCCGCCATGACCCCATATGCTGTGGGTAAGGGGGTAAAAAATTTAGCTGCTGCGCACAAAGCTGAAATCGAAAAAATCTGGTTAAAATTCGAAATTTTTTCATACAGGATTGAAACTTCGCATAGTCTTTCTCTAGGAGATAATCTCCTTGGTTGATGCTTTTGGCACCGCGTCATGTGTAGTCGTCTTCCTGCTTAACCATATGCTGAGGCTCGAAATTGAATAATTCAACAAAGAAACGCCCGCCTCCACTTTAATGGGAAACTTCCGAAGTACAGCTGATTCTGAGCCTTTGTTCCTCCGTACGCATGAACCTTAGCTCCCCTTCTCCCCCACCCTCCGTCGTAGACTCCTTACCTCTCCCCTCCATGGTTTATACTATATACATGCAATTTCATCAGTGAATCCTCTGCATGATGTATACAGTTACATCGAAACCAGGTCTTATAGTTGTAAAGATTTTAGGAAGTGGGAAATTGAATTTGTTCTTAATACCTCTTTCTTCATCTTCCTGCTATAGTTTAGGCGTAGGTATAGCCTGTTTCTTCGTCATCACATATACCTCTCACTATCAGTCAGTGCTTATAGTACTATACTTCCATTTCTTTCGTGTTCTCCCCACGCCTCTTTCACCAAGTGGTAATATGTCTCTACCTACTATTACCATTTAGTTATCTTCGATTAGATTGATGATAGTTCATTTCTTTCTAATTTTATGTTCAACACCCGCTCTTTAGTGTTTACCTACCATCTCCAAAATCATCTTATATTATACCCTCTGCGTCTAT
This sequence comes from Platycnemis pennipes, assembly GCA_933228895.1. Classification (NCBI taxonomy): domain Eukaryota; kingdom Metazoa; phylum Arthropoda; class Insecta; order Odonata; family Platycnemididae; genus Platycnemis; species Platycnemis pennipes. The sequence continues at coordinate 89,523,886 of OW121851.1, forward strand.
CTTGTAAGTTTTTCCCACTTATGCTTCGTAATATTTTCGCCTCGTTTGTAATATTTTTATTTTTGCGGTGTATGACCAGACCAGCGGTATATGTTTTACATATCCTGGATTTAGCCTCGATCCTTATTTTTATTTTTCCTTCGTTGTGAAATGCAGCTATGCTTGTGTCTTTCTTTGCCTGCTGTCTTGCCTCTTACTCAACAACTCCATGACCAGATATCTGTGACTTAATTCTTGTATTTAATGTACTGTCGTATTATCAACTCATCATTCACCAACTTACATTTTACGAGTATTTTGATGTTGCTATGGGTTTTGTTATGTAAGCAGATACAATTGTATACCAGCAGCACCAATACCAGTGCCAGCAGTATCAGTCAGCATAGCCAATGGAAGTCAGTTATGTATGACTTACTATTGTTACAAGTCATTGTGCAGTTGAATTGCTGTAAGGTCAACTTCATTCTCGGCAAATCAGTAGCTACTACATCATCACAATACCACACCCAGTCACCATTTTGAAATTTCGACCACCCATTCTCTACGTTTTTAATGTTTTTAGTTTCTTTATTATCTTGTCCATGACGATGTTGAAGAGGAGTGGATTCAGGAAGTCTCCCTACCTCATGTATTACTCAGCTGGTATTGATTCTGAAAATTCTTCATTGGTTTCGGCTTGCATCGGATTTGCATTGTATATATTTTCTGGCACTTTAATTAAAGTGTATGGTATTAACCATACGATGGTGGCATTTTATATTTTAAGTGAAGCTTCTTTATTTTTTTCTATGACCTCCCCACAAACCCTCAGTGCTTTCTTTGATTTCCTGTTTTTTCTGTGACATGCTCGAATATCTAGGGGCTCTATAGCTTCTTCTATTATGTTTGTTTTCAATTCCCACTCTGGGAATAACATTTGAGATGAAATCAATGTGATTTTATGAAAGTTTTTTATTTAAATATTTAATGTTTGTAAGTGCATTCTAATTGTAAGTGCATTCTAAGCTGCTAATATCATAAGAGAACATTGCTGTGCCCATGTGATAAAATAATTTTTTTTTTCTTTATATCTTACAGTTTATTGGGAATCCGGTATTTATATTTAGTTTATTTTGGGAGAATTTACGAAACCTTCGAGCATGAATCGAAAGGGAAAATTTGCCATCGTTAGCAGTGCCGAAAATAAATTTATTTTTCGATCATGCGTTGAGACTCTGCCTGGCGACAGCTGGGAATACCATGACGCGATGTTTTGATGCGGTGAGATCCCATAAACTTCCCCTATTCAAACTATTTCAACAGAAAAGGACCTGCAAAGATTTCGTAACGAGAGAATAGCAGGGAATTTGATTGCTTATTGGAACGTTGGCTGTTAGCCTAGTCTTAAAGAAGACTTTTTTCTAGATAACTTTCCTCAGACCAACGCTGTAATTTCTCGTACCTATTTTCTCCTACGGAAGCATTGGCGTCGCTCTAATTGACAACGCACATCATCTATCAAATGCGCGAGCTCTCATTCGAAGGCAACAGCCAGCATGTGGTTAGCTGTCGCCTTCAATGTCCCTCTCTCATTTAGTGGTAGGCTTCACGACAAGTGCCCTTCGGACACTAAGAGCTCGTTAGTGAGATTTATGAGGATTATTTTCTGAGGAGCCACTCGTACCCTGGTTGGAAATATATATTCAGATCTATTTTGTCGGTGGAGAAGGACAGTTTTACTCTGGTGCTATTTCGGAAACTCTGACATTGAACGTCTTTTACTTGTCAATCTTCTACATCTACATCTACACGATACACTGCAAGCCACCGCACGGGTGCGTGGCAGGGGGTGAAGATCACCAAGCATTCACTATTGACATGCAAACATGCTAATATAGGGTCTCAGGCAACTAGATTGTTAGTATCTACATAGTAATTAAGGGTTTGGTTGTTAATACATGCATCATGCACTACAGACTACTCTAAAATATTTCCCCTACCTATCCCCTTGCTATGCTGCCTATTCTGTTCTCTTATAGTACGGGGGAAAAATGCCATTTTGAATCTATCAGTACGACAATCTATCTCTCTAATCTTGTTTATCTGGTCGAATCTAGCATATAATACGCTGATGTTTTTAATATGTGCCAAACATCTTCAGTAAAGCTATCCGAATGAAATTTCTCTAATAGATTTAATCTGTACCTTAACCTACGCTCTGATAATGACTCCCACCCTAATTCTTGTATTAATTCTGAAACACTACTCAACTTTTAACTAAACACCTTTTAACGAACCTAGCTGCTCTACGCTGCACACTGTCTAGTTCTCTGATCAAACCTAATTCATTGGGATCCCATACACCAGCTGCATACTCAAGGTGGGCACTAACTAGTGAAAAGTAACATCCCTAATTTGTCTTATGATCACATTTCCCAAGTACTCTTTTTATAAATCCTAGCTTTCTCTTCTCTCGGCCGCATATTTCCCGGATATGTCTTCCCCACGACAAATCTTTAGTGATTGTTACGCCTAAATACCTAATGGTTTCAACGATTTCGATCTTCGTGTTATTAATTCTATAGGATCGCTCTATCGAATTATTCCTCCTCCAAAAATTTATAGCGTCACACTTTTTAAGGTAAGAACTAACTGCCATTTGTCGCACCACTCTTGAATTGCAACTAAAATCTTGCTAAGCGATTTCCTGTCTTCTTTTGATATACCCCTATACACTACCGCATCGTCTGCAAAAAGGCTAAGCTTACTACTAACTACGGTACCCAAATCGTTTATGTATAAAAGAAATAAAAGCGGACCTACTACGCTACCCTGGGGAACTCCCGACGTGACTTTGATTGTGTCCGGCATGATACCATCTATGACAACCCTCTGCTCTCGCCCACTTAAGAATTCTTTTACCCAACATACAACGTCTTTATTTATACCAAAACTCTCCAACTTCAAGATTAAATTATTATGAGGAACTTTATGGAATGCCTTTTTAAAATCTAAAAATATCGTATCAACTTCAATACTGTTCTCGCCGTAGACTAAAATATCGTGTACGAATAAAGCTAATTGGTTCTCGCCAAATCTACCTTTCCGGAACCCATGTTGGCTGTTTATGAGCAATCCCTGACTATCCAAATGCCCCATGATCGAACTGACTACAATGTGCCCAAATACCTTACAAGAGATTGACGTGAGTGAAATGGGTCTGTAGTTACTAGGTTCTTCCCTATCACCGCTTTTAAAAATAGGTGTAATGTTAGCTACTTTCCAATTCTTGGGTACTCTGTGGTCCTGTAGAGTGCATGCATGGGCTTTCTTCTTACGCTCTTCTGGTACAGACAAAATATGCGGCTCTTTGGGAAACAAAATCTGTCTTTATTTTTTACTCGAGGAGTTGCTTTGAATCTGCTTTATTAAGGGGTTTTTTATGCAGATTGAGGGAATAATGTCCTACCAGTTAATATATGCGCTGATCGGCCGTAAGCTGATTACAAATGGGAATAGAAATCCCAAATGATCGTAGAAAATTAACCAACTAATTCTGAAGATTCTGGCTATATGGAGTGGAAGCGAAACATGAAAACATAGAAAGAAAACACGAGCCAAATCTGCAAAAATAATAAACTTTACTACGACTCGGGTTTCACTGTATTACAGCATCATCAGGGGATGACCTATGATGGTGGACCCAGGGGATGACGCTGTAATACAGTAAAACCCGGGTCGTAGTAAAGTTTATTATTTTTGTGGATTTGGTTCGTGTTTTCTTTCTATGTTAACCAACTAATTGCATGGTATTTGTGAACGTTTTTTTCAATGACTAAGCCCGCACTAAACTTTAATGATGGAAACCTTGATTTTGTTATGTTCGCTGTTACCCTATGTAAGATATGGTTATTCCAGAATACTTCTCCCTGGGGAATGATTACGTAGGCGAACCGTCTCACCATGCCATGAACAAGCTTCTTGAATTGAGGGATTGTCCGTTCTTGTTGCGTAAACGTACCCGCATCATTATTCAATAAGGAATCGGAAATTCTCGAACTTGGACAACATTTATGTCGTGGTACAAATCAGTCCTTCAAAAACTAAAATTGTTTCCATGTCAAAGTCGGGATTTTTTGAGACTATGATTCTTCACTGATGCATCAATATGCCGTAATTTTTGAAGCTCGACAATATTCCGAAATGAAGTCCCTTGAGAGGGACGATCCTGCTCCAATATTCGCGCAGAAACGTGGGAAGTTCTCCTATCTGGCTCTGATGGCCTTGGAGAGAGATTCCAGAATAAGGCCCTAGAAATCGATTACATTACTGTAGAGAAAGTTGAAGAAGCATATAAAATTTAAAAAATTAAAAATTTATCTTGCCTTTATTTAAGTAACTTTTAATAACGTCGGGTATGGTTAAAACGGTTAAATGACAGTAAATTCGAACGATGAAGAGAGATTTCCGCCGTGGGGCAAACTCTAAAACATGTTCTGTGCTACAGCCAAGCGAGGGCTGTGGTCTATCCATGAAAACCTTGGGTGAAAGAGTTACAGAGCCCTGCTGTTATGACCATATCTGGAAATAATTTGGTGCAATCAAACTATCGACCCGTAATCATTTCACGGGGAAAGGGGTTCAAATAATTCTCTTTAGAGTGGTGTCTCATGAAATCCATCGGCAAGTGTCTTTTTTAGATTTTGAGACCAATTCCAGAGGAGCAAAATCAATGGTCACTTCCTGAGCAGAACGTTGATTTCTTCTTGTGGAATGAAATCGATATTAGTCTAAGTAATCGGTTGCTAGGTCAGGAAATTATTATCGACTAACCATATTGTCTTTTCCTCTCATACGTGATGGTTGCTGTTTTCATCCGCTAATCCTCAGATGTTTCTTCGACACAGCATTTCCCACGTTCTTTATAAAGCTTCCCCCATCAAAGCGGATAACGATATGTACATTTAGTTTCAAAAGTATTTTGCCATCCTGATTGCATTTCTGCCTTCGGATCATATTTGTTCTCCAAAGATTCTCACGTGGTGTTTATACCGATGAAGGTTATTTGGGAGGACAACGAAACACTTCCACCTGGTCTATTACTGCAGCAAGTGTCGATTTCTTATCTTGACTCCATTCTTTACCACTACGCCTTCATCCCGGCTTAAAAGCCCATTATTTTCAGCCGGCCGCAGTAGCCCGGGGCGCGATCACGGATCTTCATATCCCTCGCGCTCGTGCTATTATTCTTGCGCTTGGGAGAGAGAAACGTTTCGGCCGTTCTTCATATTTTGTTTCCTTCTTCGAGTCGATATTGTCATTTTGTTGAGTAATTCGTTACGGCATAATATGCCTATAATGTGTGTCTGGCGGGATCCGCGTTATGCATAACGATAACGAAATGCGCTCGCGAAGATCCGTGGTTTCTACCCATCAGGCCGGTAACGCGTCGGCCCGGCGACTCAAAGGCACCTACTACCTTGTTCGAATCATGCCATGGGTTTTGATGTCGAGTTTGTTTTACGGTTAGTTGTAGGTTAAACTGTGTAGTATAATCTGAGTGGGCAATCGTTTTTGAAACAAATGTGAGGAAAACAATTTTTTCATGGAAATTAAGAGAAAGAGCTTGTTTCAATTATTTCGAAGATGTGTTCAAAAGAAAAAACTCTGCAGTTTCTTAGTAGATTCACTTCTATATTTTTTCTACAGCTTCTCAACACTTATAATCCATAAGAGTCTACTACACACCTGTAAATTAGTGACGTCTGGAACTGGGAACTGAAAATTGGGTAATGAGATTATATACTTATAATTAGTTGAAGCAACGAGGTGGCATACGAGGGATTTCGGGGCAGAAGCTGTTACGTAATATACTTTGTATATGATTATGTATCAATTTCCTCCCTCTTATCACTTCAATTCATTTTATGATCACTAGGTAGGTACTTATAGGATCAATTTTTTCTGCTCTCCACAATTGACCTTGTGGATGGTGTAAATTTATGTGGTATCAGCGATGAGGATAACCTATATCAAAGTGAGGTGGCTATTTGCCTGAGTTGTAGTAATTTAAGGCATGGCATATACGAATTTTCGATGAAAATAAAGTTGAAAAGTCCTTTCGGAAAATATGAAAAAACGTGTTTCCCGTATAAAACGCCTTTTCATTGTTCAAAATACGTCAAGTGAAAAAGAGCACTGTTTTTTCCCAACAGTTCTTGTTCGAATTGCTGCAATAACTGCTTGGGGGTCCGTTTTCTTCCGCTGTCCGTCTTTCTTGATCAATGGACGCAGCTCCCCTTGGATTCGCGCTGTTTGTTTTGACCACTTGCCCATCCGAAAGCGTTCGAGGACACGAAATTCCGTCTCCCCCCTCCCCTGGACGCTAACTGACCGGACGCGGAGCCACGGACACATCTCCCTCCTCCACAACCCCGAAAGGGTTTCCGTAAAGGCGGCGGAAAACTTCCTCACAAGAGCGGAGAAGGCTGCGCAGTCCTCGGCTTCGAGGAAGAATGAGCGCGGAGGAGGAGGAAGGGATGCAGCTTGGTGGGGAGGAGAGAGGGAGGGGGAGGTAGTAATGGGACGGGAAGAGCAGCCTCGGAGGAGGGAGGGTAGGAGAAGGGGAGAGAGAAGTTGGCGTCTGCGGAGCTCTCTTGAGAGAGAAGCCCTTTCCATTCAGAAACAGGCGAGCGGCGTGCCCGGTCGGACCCTTCGAAGGGAAGAGTGCTTGTGGTCGTGTTTTTCGGGAGACAGTGAAGGAGAGCGCGCAGAGGTGAGGAGTCCCGTATTACAAGCGTTCGCGCGGGCGTCTTCGTTTACTCCGAGTCCTTTGGGGCAGGGTCCCTGCCTGCTTCGCTGTGCGGCCGTCCCTCTCCCGGGAGCGGCCCTGTGACCCAACACCCCCGCTCCTTCCCCGAAAAACTCTTTGCCGAGAAGGGTGAGCGGAGGTAGGGTGGCCGTTGGGTGGGGCAGATCTCGTGATGGAGAGCGGCTCCTCCGTCTGCTACCTGAGGCGACAGCACCACGATGATCAGATAGTGCCCGACGAGGAACTGAGCCCCCCCTACATGCAGTCTTGGATGCACCTCCAGGTAGGTTGGCTGCGACGACGAAGAATGGACCCTCCTCGCGAAAGCGCCCGCGTTCTTCTCTCTTTGTTTTTGAGTTCGCGGCGGCGCACTTGACGGATGCATGTTTGTGCTTGACCCCGCCCTCCTACCACTCCCCCCGAACGAGGAGAAGAAGGGCAGCAGCCAGCATCCCTATATAGGCCCCTACTTTCTCGATTTCCCACCCGCGGCTCCATCGCTGCAGAAGAACGTCGGCGCGGTTGCGACATCCAGAGAGGATCGCCCCAAGTCGTTCGCGAGCTCCCCAGGGAGAAAGAGAGAGAGCGAGAGAGGGATAGGATGGAACGAGCGAACGCGTTTCGACTTTCGAGCGCGCGGGATTATTCGCCTTGTCCAATTGGATGTGTGCGAGATAGTGTGCTGGTGCCCTGGGGATAGATTTGTGGTCGGCAGGTCGACGGAGACCGACGGACGCCGTGGAGGAGTTGGCCTCGCGTCCGTCGATCGCTGAGCGTGAATGCCAAACCGACCGCTTCAGTTTGACTTCGTTGCTTAGGAGTGGGGAAACTCCTTGTGGGTGGTCACAGCTGTGATTCTTTCTACGGCTCCCTCTGGTCGACTTTCAGATGATAGTCCCTCTCTCTCTCTCTCTATCGCGTCCAGCTGGAGACCCGCGCGCGTCAGAACACCGCTCTTTTTCTGCCTGGCCTTTGGGATCGATTGAATGGGCAGCTGACGCCGTTGTATTGCCGTCCGTCGGTTGGATCGCCTTGTTTACGTCCTGGGTTCAGTTTTCGTCGATATCTCGTGGAGCATGAAATAAATCAGGCCTTCCGGTCATGATTTCCCTTTCGTCTGTGTTGGCTCTTGGCTGTGTCTAGCACTAACTCCTCAGTTCCACTGACGGAGACCTCTTCAGAGTGGTTTGACAAAAGCCTGACGTATGCCATCAATGAACCGCGAAAGCTCTTAACGACCGACCCTTGGCTTTTCCTCCACGGGAGTAAGACGGGTCCACGTGCGACGGGAGCTAATGCGCTACATGTTAGCCCCGCATGGCTAGGCAAAGAGGGGAAAGTTGAGGGTCCACTTATCTTTCGGCACACTCTTCTCCTGTCTTTCAGCCCTGGAGAATAAACTGACGCGGAATCGAACGTAAACATTTTCTCCCAGAGAAATTTTCGAGTCATAGTATGTAAGAACTATGTTTAACGAGTAGTCCGGTACAGTGATTATTGTATGAAAGAAGTTTGAAGCATGAATGGCGCCGTGATGGTCGTTAAAGTCTTCAATGGTGAGGACTCCTTTTGTCTTTGGTTCCTTGTTCAAATTTTCGATCTAGTGTGCGCTAGGTCCAATTAAAAGTATACTGGTCAAGCATAATCTTTGGAATAATGATGTCACAAAATGTTTTTGCCACCGTTAATTGTCGCCTTTTGTTTTTTGTTGGCCTTGGTGGTCGGTAACGTGCCGGCCTGGTAACTTGAGAGTCGTGGGTTCGAATCTCACCTCGGACATGAATTTTGAGTTCGTGTTAGGTCTGAGGACTTAGGTTAGATGGTGATACTACTGCTACCCCTTTTATTTTGTTGAACACTTTTCGCGCCAGCCCACGCAATCTTTTACGTTGTTCGACTCGCCTGCTTCCACGGGAAGAATTCTTATGCGCGCTCGACGAGAGGGAACAGTTTTTAATCCACCTGGTTCCAGGAAGGTAGGGAGAGAGAGCGAGACCTTGTCGCCTTTATCTCTCTTCCTTATCCACGCGAGCCTATAACCTCCTTCCGCCGTTCATCTCTCTCTCCGAGCGCGCTGCGGCCTTTCTCTTTCTACCTCTTCTCTCTCGCTCCCCCCTGCTGCGGAATTCCAGCTAGAGTTCTTCCCCAGAGGCTCTTTTGGAAGGCTCCCAAGTCCATCCATCGGTTGCGAAATCGAGCGGCGGAGGGAAAGAGGCAGTCGAAGCAGCAGCGGCGGCAAGCAGACCTCCCTCCTCCATCTCTCCCGCAGTTCTTCTGCTCTTCTCCAGCTCGTGCTAATATTGCTTTGCCCACCGGAAGCTTCTTGGCGGAGGGACTCTCTCGCGAGGATGGGTAGGAGAGCGTTGGAAGCTCCCCCGCGCCTTCGATGAAGGGAGGCGAGAGATGGGTGGAAAATATGCAGCGACAGAGAAAATTTAGGCCTTACTTATATTGGATGCAACTGATAAAGAATGGGAATAACAGCACTTAATAAACTTTCCATAATAAAGTAAATAAATCCACTTAGGCGCGTTTTCAGCAGCAGATTTCAACCAATAACTTCCAAAATTTCCATGTACGATATATGTATATATGTATGCATGATAATGTATACATGTGTGTGTGTGTATTTTTATTTATTTATTGCGGGGAGTGCCGAATAACCGTTTTAAGAAGTGCACTAGTTTTAACAAGTTTATGTCGTTAGGCTTAACGGGCATAAGAGCGCCATTGGATTATCGAAACTTTTCGCAAGTGCTACTGAGACCTTAACGAACAGCTTAGAGAAAGCAAAATGTCGATAGTTAACCCATTCGCTAAGCTATCGACGTAGTAACGATGTCGATAGACTATACAATCGAGTTACAGAAAGCCTCTGCAGGTGACGTTAATTCGTGCGATATCTACACCCACTTAATATCCTAGGGGCCATCTCGAGAGTGTACGGCAGGAAATGAATCACCACAAAACATTTACTTGCTGCATGGGCTAATTGTTCCAACACTACTTAATTTGAATTCGAATCTCACTCTGCAGACACATTATTATCCAAAAAAAACATCAGCAGGACAGACAGAGTTGACACTTTAAGGGCCTATTTCAGAATCTCAACTACAGTTTCGATCCCACTGCTTACCTCTTAAACTCTCTACGAGTCAAATTGGTGTACGGATTCAGCCAGCAAAGGTGGTATTACTTCTCAGCGTGACGCAGAAAACTGAGTTGAGGTTCCGAATATGGCCCAGAATATCAACTACAGTCTCACTTTTACTGTTGGCGTCATAAATACTCTAATACGAGTTCAAGAAGGTATACAGATTCTCATCGGTATGGTTCGAAGCTTTGCGCAGCGTGGCGCTAAGAAGTAATAGCAACGTTGCAGGGTAAATCTACGCACCAATTTCACTAGAAGTAGATATTTAAGGAAGTAAGCAGGAGAAGCGAGACTGTTGTTGAGATTCTAAATACGATCGTAAGAGAGATAAACAGTCGTGCTGAGCGATACGTGAATCGCTTTCCCCGCTCACAATAGACGACTATAACGCTAACAAAGAGTATTTTTCAAACAAATTACACACCATAGGTACTTCATTATTGATAAACAGTTTTTTTTCAGCTAACTGTCGACTTCACGGCTGGTGACCTAACATCCTCTGCCACATGCCTTTGAGTCGGGTCGCAGGGAAAATGTAAATGCAAATATAGATGAGAGAAACCTGTTAGTCATGATTGCGCCAAGCACGATTAATGTCTCTGAAGGATTACAAGTTTTATTAGTGGTTTAGCCATTTGTTTAAATCCATTAGGTATCAGTAGAATTAAGTTTCCAGGTGCTCCAACTTCTAAGATTATATCGCAATATCTAACTGAATCTAATGCTAATTTGACTCCTGTGACAGACATCAATGCACGAGACGGGATCCGTACCCGTGACCCTTGGGTTGCCGACCAGGTTACCTTGGCCGGCTTGAATGAATTATTTTTAATTCCCATTAGATATGCAAGGGTGCTCTTACTAGGGCTTTACAGCCAACTCCAACTACATTCTACCTAAATATTTGTTGATTATGATGTCTATTATGATCTCTTATTCTTGGTGTGGAGAGAAGCCTCAAATCTATCATTTTTTCTCTTGCTTTCCCTTTTCAATCATATTCTTCGAATCGATCGAGGAATGCGTAGATCTCAGTCTGAGAATGAATGCAAAGTTTACCCAAGTTTATATAGCCCACTAGGATTGTTCACTATCGTAGTGGACGGAATCATGGGTTGGATTGGATGGTGTAATGACCAAGTTGCAATTTCCAGTATTCCGCGATGAAACTGTTGAAAATTGAAATCGATCGGTCATGCACAAATAATTTGATGAACTCTTATGTTTCAAGGAATAGCTTTATAAAAATCCATATCGCTGAATAATAAAATCTTTATAACTTTCACTTATTATTGCATGTAAAAATTGCTAAGGTTTTCCTATGCAGTCACCTGTTTTATTTACCAGCCATAGTAGTTCTAGAATAATTTGTTTTGGAGGAACTCCATTTACTTGGAAGAGATCGTATCGTCTTCGCTAATGTTAAACTTAAGACGAATGCGGCATCTATGTCGGAGGTGACATTCAAACCCGCGAGCTCTAGGTTACCTGGCCAGCGCACTTCGGAGCAGGCGGTTACAACGGCCGGCTGAACGTTACTAATTTCTGCGATGTTATTCTATCTCCTGTAAAATATATCATCTTCTGCTCTGAGATCGATTTGAAAGGTGAGGATAGAGCTCACAAAAGACCACACCCTCCGGCGTTTAGAATTCGAGCATTTTGATAGGATAGGACTGTACCTTGTAATGTCTGTGTCTCTTTGAGAGACCTATTACCCTAATAGTCATGCAACTAAGGTTTAGCTTGGCGTATTTCATATGACCACCTCTAGGTTTGGACCCTGGACTCGAGGCCGTCAGCCCAAATACCATGGTATTCGCGGTGACTTTCGCCTGTCATTATTACCTCTCCTGTTTCTTGGATTCAAGTAAATTACCTAATGTCTTTCCTATCTCTTACTTTCCTTTTCTTCGTGCTGACGTCTTGATTTAAATCGTAAAGCATTTGAAATGCTTTCCATGGGGATCTGGTTGGTGTGGTAGCTGGAGAACTGCCCTCCTATCCTGAGGGCTCAGATTCGAATCCCGGCGGTGGAAAATTTTTCATTGTGAATCCAATACCCTATTGAGTGCAGTACGGAGATCACTTCAAGTGCAATGCTTTGTCAATCGGATGGGACAGTATAACTTGGAACCCTTGGCGTCTTCTGTTAATAACAGGCTGACACCGACGCCGGGTGTCTGTCCACCCTTCTTCCTTTCCCAAAACATTCCTTCCGCTGTACAATTACTCACCTTTCCGCAATGGCGCAAACGCTATAGCAGTCGGTAACCTCCCCTAACAACAGCAGGGGCAATGTATTTACGCATTTATATTCATCTATTGCTTCCATTTCAATATTATTTGCAATTTTTTGGGAAAATCCTTTGCTTGTAGAGATATAACACTGATATCAACTCCTAGAGTTACGGAGTGTAATCATTGATATTTATATTCGTCGACATATCCTTGGTGCCTTGTTTTCAGCACTCAATTCTTTAGGATTGATATTAGAGGAAGCAGTTCCTTTGGAAATCGTCTTTGACAAAAAGGTGGAAATTCCAACGGTTTTGTCCCGCGAAGTCGCGATCCAAACATTTTGCTATAATGCTCTGGTAATATTGACACTCACTGCGGTGACACTCGCTAACGTTTTTGCATCCCTTTCGTCATCGGTCTTACTTTGTTACATAAATGTTTCCCCATGTTTTCCGGGTTAAAATTCCTTTCGGTGCACAAACGGGTTTCCCCTCAGGTCCTCCATCGGTGAGGAATAATGCAAACCGTTGCATTGCGTCTCACGCGAGGGAATACTCTTCCCCCTTCTTATCTTCGTGGAAGATAGCGTTCCTGCTGCGTCCAGTCCTAAGCAATTCCTTGAACGATATTTTTTTATCGCTGATACCGAACGTGTTGAAATGTGTGGTGGTAAATTCGTGCAGGTTGGAGGTTATCAACCATTGAAGCGTGTTGTGAGACCAACACCACCAAATTAAATTTTAATGGAATAGATAAGTGAGTATCTGTATTCGTTTAATTCGTTTGCAGAAGTAGTGTGGTTGCGGCGTTATATTGCTGTGCATTTTGCAAATGTAAAGAAGGGTCTGCTTCGAATACAAGTTGAATTTTCAGACCTCAAATCATGAAATCGTGTTAAACATTGGCGCAGGAAAGACAGGGAATCGAACCGCGGACCTTTGGCATGAGATGAATCTGTTCGTATCCCCACTAGCACTCTATGAAGGATTAGACGTGTATTTTTCACGTACATTACAGCGAGATCGGATGTCAAACAATCCAACTTGTTCATGACTATGCTGGTTTCGCGTAATTAATGCGTTGCCTTGGCGAATGTTAGCATTGAGGGGAGGCTAGGGAAATGCTTTTTCTCCTCCCGTAAATAGAAATAAATATGGAGACACAAGTCAAGGGCATGCGCGCGTAATAGGTTTGAAACTCGAATTTATTTTTATTACCTGCAGCTTTTCGTTCAAAAAATCAACAGTATTTGTATTGCATGCTTTTGTGCCGTTTATAGCTGCATAAATATAATGGAAAAGATATTCAAACTTGCCTCATTGTGACATCCTATATTGGCTCGCAAGAACCATGAGAATCAAAAAGTCAAAAATGCATTGTCGGTTCTTGCCACTATTGGTCAATCATATTCTGATAGGGTTTGTCGAACCAAGCCTAATGGAGTGGAATAAACGAAACTGTCTTGCATCTGGAGATTGATTGATTTGGATGAAATTCAGGGATCAAATAGCTAGCGTAGTAGTCTTGTGGAGAAGCGCGCAGATGGCAAGGAATAAGACTTAGAAAACGTGAAAAGGAATCCGGGCGGGGTTATCAGGAAATAAGTGATTACAGGAACGCTTGGGTGAGAGAGCAGTGAGGTGAAAGTAAACGGAAAGAACTACGGTGAAATATCCCGTGTAAGATAAAGCGAAGCAGATATTGGCATCGATACGCTAAAGGAATACGGAGGCCTGAATAGGTAAGCCGAAGAGTGTGACTGGAGAGTTGCGTTGAACCCATCCGATGATAAATGCCCTTCAACGATCCTGAATTGCATGTAAATGGGTCTAGGGGATTGGATGTAAGAGTAAGAACGGGAATTTGTCTTGATTTTAAATCTTTTAGGAATCTAGAAAATTTTATTCCGTGTTCAAGGATGAAAGGCTCATCTATTCTGAAGTTCTTAGATAAATGCTCATCATATTCATTGGTCAGCAAATCTAAAATGGACTAACCGGTTGGTTACATCAGATTCTCTCTCTCTCTCTCGCTCGTACTCTCAATTCGCTCGTATATTCAGTGCTGTATATTCTATATGTTTAACTTGATTAAATTTTTTGCTAATGTATGGATCAGTTTGAAATATTGCCTATGGCAAATCTCAATTCATAAATCTCCACTGTAAAATTTGCAATTATTTGATATATTTCACGTTCAAATTATTCATGCGCTGGCCCCTCATTGCCTTAGAATTCGTTTTCACATCCCCCATTAGTTGATGAATGAGTTGAATCAGCACTCTTTCCCAAATTTCCCCGTCCATTTTCTTCCAGTAATTATCCTAATCAATTTGATTTGTCTTTTGGCGTGACTCACGAGAGGACACATCGTCATATTGGCGTTTCCCGTAGTGTTTTTTTTTCCTTGGCTCACACTCCATCGAATCTTCTCGATGGAATGGAAACCCGACAAGGAGAGGTTTTGCTTTTTAAAACAGTCATCATGATCGAGAAGTAAGGAGCGTGATGTGATTTGGCGTTTCGTTCACCGACTTCCGTCTGCGAGGTAACGGTAGAAACATTCCCTCGCGACGTAAGGTACGCTTCGAGAATCGCTGGGTAACAAAACTACGTAGGGAACTCCATTGGGAGCATCATCATCATTGGTCAACAATCCTAGGATTGGTTTGACGCAGCTTTCCACTCGATTCTTCTATCGGCCAACCTTTTCGTTGTGACGTAATTCTTCTCTTTTACACTCTTCACAACTTGTTCCATATATCTCATACGAGGCCTGCCTTTTCCAATCTTACCGATCACTTTTCCCTCGACGATAGTCTTCATCAGGCCGTCGTGTCTCAAGATATGGCCGATTAAATTTTCCCTTCTTCTTTTTAGAGTTGTCAGCAGACTTCTCTTTTCTCCTACTCTTCTTAGCACTTCCTCGTTACTTACTCGGTCGATCCATTTAATCTTCAGCATTCTTCTGTAACACCACATTTCAAATGCTTCTACCCTTTTCTTCTCCGCTGCTGTCATCGTCTATGATTCACTGCCGTAAAGAAAAATGCTCCAGATGTATGTTCTGATGAACTGTTTCCTTACTTCTATGCATGTATTTCCTGCTGTAAGTAGATTCTTCTTTTGATAGAATGCCCTCTTTGCCTGGGCTATTCTACTCACTATTTCTTTCTTGCTTCGTCCATCGTTGGTTACTCTGCTTCCCAGGTAACAGAACTCTTTCACCTCTTCCAGTTTCTGTTTTCCTAGTTTAACGTTGGTTTTGGCCTCTTCTCTTTTGCTGCACACCAATATCTTGCCATGCACCATGCGAGAGAAAATTAATAAAAAACTAGATGCGGGCCGAAATCGAGAACTCTAGATGCAAGTTGAAGCGCTCGGCTTCTAGACTCTGTCTTCCTTGAATGCTCTATTCCACCGTTCGCCCTGTCGTGTTTTCCTCTGTCTTCTCTGACCTCCGCCTCCACCCTAGAGTGTTTTGAGGACCCTCAACTAGGCGAGGGGCACCTTTTGTTCTCTTCTTCACGCTCGCTTCCTCCCTACCTGCTTCTCTTCTTCGCCGCTCTCTTTACTTCTTGCTTTTCCAATGGAGATGGCGATATAAATCTGTCTCTCATTTTTAGACGGAGGTAGCCTCCCCTCAGTCGGAAACCAGGGAACTTATTCAGGTAGCACTTGAAATTGACAAGCCTTGGAAATTCCGGAATATCGTCTCGGACTAGACGATCCCAATGGTGTAGTTGATGGTTACGAATTTCTAAAGACCGTGACGTCTAGATTTCATTGCTTTCTGGGTTAAATAATATCTGTTGCTCATACAATAAGCCTCAGAGACGTTAATTGAACCGGTTGGTAACAGTAACAACTAGTGGTCATTTTATCTGGTCCAAAAGCGACCTGGGATGAACAGATCGAACAAGGGGAATTATTTCCATTCTGAACACCCTTCCCACACCTGTAGAAGGAGTACTCAATTTGGATTTTCTTCTACATAATACCCATCGAAATTATAGAAAGAATCGCCCGTTGAAAAGGTAGCAATGCAGACTCTCCTATTCCTGTAGTCATTGTATCGGACAATCAGCAGCAGTTCGGGGAGAGACGACCGACTGCCGAGAATCTTATCGCCATTGAGAATAAGTGGGAAATTAGGACGAGGCGGTAATATTTTTTTTTAGGTACGGAGGAAGTGTGGAGTGAAACACGATGCCGGGGTCAGGCTACTTTCGGTACAGGCGGAAGGCGCTGAGTGATGCTCATTTTAACGTCTTACATGACGGGCGAAGCATTGAACTTGAAGGGCTATCCACCCAGCACTTGAAGGGACCTGAAATAGGGAAAATATAACTGCGAAAATCTCTGCCACTGCCGGGATTTAAACCTGAGCCTTCGGGATGGGAAGCCAGTGCTGTAGCTGCCGCAATATCCTGATCCTCTCGGGCGTTTATAGATGAGAACCCGTCTCCAGTAACATAGCTCCGACAGTGAATATTCATGGTAGGGATCTAACCGCCGCGACGTTTATAAAAGCATCCAGCGTGGTGAAACCGCGTGAAATAACTCGCCAAACGACGCATGGCGTTTCTTTAAGGCCAATGGCGCGATGATTTTGAGATTGTGGTGACTACGATTGCAGACCTGCAATCGATGACAGCCTGAGGAACGTGAGTGACCAGCGAGTCGGATGATAGATGGAGAGATAGATAGATAAGCGTCTTAATTGGGGCGAGATTGAGACTAAAAGTCCCCTCTTACATCTAACCCCTAAAGATGATGAGAGAGGACAAACAGATGTGAACAACAATTGGTGTCTGCTATTGCTCAAACAAAGCGTGAAAGGAAGCACCGTCGCTACTAGAATCATGAGGTTTATGGAAAGAGAGAGTTACACGAAGGATTTCATTGTCTCTTTAGAGAAATGAGATGTGATCATTATTCATTCGCCATTCCTTTCCGAATGAACTTTGTTCAGCTCAGCTAGTAAGCGAAAAGCATTGTATTGGTATTAAAATCATTTCTCACTTTTCTTCAAGTGTGTTTTACCCGACAAACAACGTAGGTGAAGAACTTTCCCATCTACAAAAAAGTTCACCGGGATGAAGAATTCAAGGACGTGAAACGCTACTTATTTACGTCAAGTGTGTGTTATTGCAATGAGTGGTCATTCTTTTATTACTTATTGTTGTGCTTCGTGCGAAATATTGGCAATTGCCCTTCCGTTGAATTTCCGTTTGCATTGTGGAATGATCCCATTAGACGGGCATATGTCGAGATGTGACTCCTGGGATCGGAAACTTTGGAGAAAAGATCGAAGTATATGGCTAACAAACGTCTGTGATTCGTGGAAATAACTTTGTTACCTGGAAGTCAGAAGAAGTGAACCAGCAATTGTATTTTCTTGATTCCTTATCTCCTCTCCCCCCTCTAATCGCTGTTTTGGCGAAGTAGCGGTTTCGGTGAAGGCGACCGACATAAGAGATCATTCAAGAAAGGTGAGTAATTGGGTGGGGAGGGAATTTTCAAGGTGACGGAGGAAGGGTTGAAGAGAAACCCGGCGACGGCAATAGACTGCTCTTAATGGAAGATGCCAATGGGGTCAACGGATCAATGTTCCGTCCGAAAGACAAAGTACTTAACGAAGTGTTCTCGACTGGTATATCAACATTAAAACTTCTGCTACTGTCGGAATTCGAACTTGGGCATTCGGGATGGGAACCAGTACCCAAGCCGCCACACCAACCCGATCTCTCATAGGCAAAGGCTTAATAAGACTAGTGGCTTATCACTCAAAGGTATGGGCGTTCATCCCACATAACTTCTAACATCGCGTACAAAATCTTCTGTATAAGAGAGAATGGAAAAATATCTGAAAGTGTGACTGTTGCACAAAAAAACATTAACATCTCTACTATACAGCGCCTTAAAATTGAATGACGTATCTCATCTGTCATGCTGTGGTATTAATTCGGACCCTTAACATTCACAAAACAGGTTTAGTTATTCATATTTTTTTGTAGGTTCTTGAACTATTTTTTTCAATTCACTCTTACATGGAACTCTTATGTACACAATGATTAGGAAATTTGCCAGATTTAGTTTTTATTTTGAGTTCCATGCGTAAACCTGAGATGAGAAAAATTCCGGCCTTGTTTCCGGCTGTTGGGCATGGGTGCCACTCAGCCCACCCCGAGCTGTAATGAAATTCATCCTTTTTCGCTGTTCGCTGGAGGGGTCGCGGGGGAGTGGGTGATGGAGGGCTGCATTGGAACCGCTGCTTCTCCCTTCCAACCAGACGCCAATCATTTTGACAACCCATTACGCCTTCGCAAATTTCCATTACGCCCCTGTTGAGAGCCACTGGTTTGGAAGATGAAGCAAATCCTCATAAGGGGAACTGAATTCGTGTTTGCGCGGCATCACGGGCTGGAATTCCTGTTCTTGCAGCAGTCGCACGTGGCGGGAAATAGGCCGATGCAAGGATACCCATGCGACTTTTCTGAGCATCGGAAGTGCGCGCATTCCTTCTCACCGTTGCTGAATAGGAAACGGATTCGTGGAAATAAAGATTTCTCCTAGAGTTTATGTGGCGGAAATGGACCAAGTGCACTCATCCCCGAGCGGTTTCACTTCGGAATCATGATTTTACTCATTTGCATTCTAATTTGTGGACTTCTCCGAACTTGGCAGAAGTTTTTCGTGCCCCGTATACTCTCCGCTGCAGCCACTATATCACACGTCTGGGAATTTTTATTTCTTCCCTGTCGTTTCTCATATTAGAACTAGAGATGTTTCGTTTTTTCCTCTCGCTAGTCGTGATACATCAGGGCAGGCCGGGTCATTATCCCTGTCGTCATCTTTACCCTAGTCGAAGGAAGTTGTATTCTGCATTGATGCATTTTTCGAATACAAATCCAAGAAAAGAGTTCGTAGAAATTCTTCAACCTTATCGTTGAGTGTTAGCGAGAACTATCACTTGCTCAGTTATCGATAAAAACCCAGTGGATCACCGAGAAGGGTTTGAACGAATGATATGCGGAGAGCAAACAGCATTATTCTTGGAAATCAGAGTTGAACAGTTTTCACCGACATTTTACAGAAAAAAATTATAATTCACACGATAAGTCCTTTTCCCCACCATGTCGTGGCTAGCGGTGTGGAATCACGGAATCGCGTTGTCGCAATCTTTATCGTTAACGCTTACCCCTAAAGTAGCGCAGGGTTAACAATAATCGTCTATAAAATTCGCTCCACTGATTGTGATAAGCGATTTGAAAAGCTGTGCGAAAAATGAAGAATGGAGATCAAGTTCTCTCTAAGAGAAGTTTAATCAATAAATAACGGTAACGCTAGCGCACGCGTTATGAAGATCCATGATCGAGGCGCTGATTGGCTGAATTCTCTCACCTCTCGATTGCAGTTCCAATACCCCCGCTGGGTGACGCATATCTCTATCACATTAACTCAACATTTTAGTGATAATTCTAGAAATACATTGTGAAAACCCGCGTGCTATACTCGAATCGATTAGGTTAACAAAACTACAGAAACAGAAACTGCCTTACAGACAAGCAAAAATAAGAGATCATGATACGCAGCATAGTATCTGAATAGATCGGTATGATATTGCTCACAGTTGCCTGTTTTATATAAGAATAATTCTACTACGCCATGTTGTCTGCACGCCTTTCATGCTTATATTGGGAATTAACATGTAATGTAACATGTAACTCGAACGACTAACTCACTAATAAAATGTGTATTCTTTCGTTAATGTTTGTTGTTCGTATGTTAATCGTTTAGTTGTAACTACGTATTTGATACATGGGCAAAGAAAATGTTTTTCTTATTTATTAAAATTAGCGTAATATAGTACATACACGTAGTGCATGTTTGGCTATAATCACCCTCTGCCACACACCCTCGGAGTAGAAGGTTATTAGGTGGATGTTGATGAGATTTCAGTGGAGTCGTGCGTGACATGAGGTGAGCTTTATCGGTATCTAAACCTGGTTTAAGCTCTTTTAATGCCGGTTACTCTGCCCAGTTCGCGAAAAGTAGCGACTTCGTCAGTGAAAGTACGTTTGCCCCTCATCAGATGGGCGAGTGAATATCTTTTAAGTTTTTTTCTGATATAACCAACGTGTTGCGGAAATAACTCGCCTAAAGAGGAGGAATTCTTTCAAAAGCAGCAAACGAGTGACCCACTCACGCACTCCTAGACTTCCGCCGGACTCCGCATTCTTCAAATCGTTCGCTGCCAGTCAGGTAACGGAAGGACTCGGGAGATGTTCTGTGTGCTATGAAGACGCGCGGGAATAGACTACGTGGTTGGGGTCACGAAATAGCCGAAGACGGAGTATTTTCTTATGCGCGCAAAATATGGTCCTTGATACTGACGGGAGAGGATAGTTATCGGACATAATCTGGAAAGATTAATGTCAATTTATGCTGTGCCACCCGTATCTATTTCTTTACCTTAGAGCTCCCTTTCACAAAAATATCGAAAGCAATGCTTGGTCAACGTTTCGTGTATAATGCAGCTTGATCTAGGGGAGTAAAGTTGTTCTCTACACCTCTGACACTTGGGTCCAACTACATCTACATAATACCCTGCAAGCCACCACGAGGGTGTGTGGCAGGGGGTGATTTCTCACCAAACATGCACTACATATCATGCATTAAGAAGGAATAGTATTAATATAGTAGTCAGAACAACACTATTTTAAAAAAAGATACAAATTGCTAAGCAAACATGCAAAAACATTCTGTTAGTAGGGTTAGCTTTAAGTACTCATACCAACATGCAGCTACCAATGCTATTCATTGCTACTCTCTGATAGGACATATTTACCGTTATTCGTATCTCTAATTGTTCGAGGGAAAAAGGACATTTTGAATCTATCAGTTCGGCAATCAATTTCTCTAATTTTATGAATATGGTCCAGTCTGCCATAGTAAGTTGGGGTTCGTAAAATATTTTTAACTTCATCACTGAAAATATTGCCTTGGAATGTGTTTAAGAGATTAAGTCTAAATTTCAACCTGCGATCTGACAATGATTCCCATTTCAATTCATTTAATAGACTGGTTACGCTAACATAATTATCGTATCGTCCCTTTACAAATCTTGCCGATCTTCGCTGCACACGTTCAAGTTCATTACTTAGACCGATTTCGTAGGGATCCCATTCACTGGCAGCATATTCCAAATGAGGTCTAACAAGGGAAAAGTTGCTGATTTCTCGTACATGATCGTCACATTTACCCAATACTCTTTTGAGACTACAGCGGACACACTGGACATCATAAGTGTTTACCGTCTTGTCTGTTTGCACCTCGAAAGCCATGATCCAAAAAAAATGCTGGTTATGCATTCCAAAATGAATGCATTATGGAACAAGCTAAAAAATAAATATTCATTCGGACGAGATCTCATGTGGGTAACATTGATTTCTCCTTAAGTATTTTCGATTTGAAAATTCAAAATTATGAAGTCAGGATGAAATTACTTCAGGAACAGTTTTTAATGGCTACGTAAAGAGACATTTTATGAACGCTGGAACATGTTTATGTGAAAGAATTCACAGAAAAACTACGATTATAGCCATGAGATTGAAAATCTCATTGAATTTGCTGTACTGTTGGTGTAAAACGTGTTGGGTACTCGGATTTCACTGCATGAATATAAATCCTTTCGTCTCCTCGCAATCTTTTCAAATAGAGGCCCGAAGTGTTCCCTTGTATCCTCGCATTAATTACAGATTTATTATTTCACTTAGTAACGCTCTTCTCTGGAGCTCGGAGATTTCAATAACGAGGCCTGCAAATCACTTGGGACTGCTCGTCTTGCTCCCGCACGCACTTCCCGCAAGGGAAGAGTTTCATCTGTGCCTGCATATTGGAAATGGATGGGACGAGGAAAAGAAGAGACAAGGAAACGAATTTCATCAAAACAAAACTCGTCCATTACGTAAGTGGGAAGTGTTGGTGATGTAGCGAATAATGATCGCGGCCTAAGCATTCAGTTACGATTATTACCCAAGTAGCTATCATTATTACGGTCCCGTTTGCTTTCTTTAGGTAAGACTTCGCATCACGGGGTTTTCACATCTTCATGTGATTTGCTACTTGGTCCTGTTTCATTGCCTTTGTCGGCATTGTTATCGTTATGCTGTGGTTTAGAATTAGCAATTAGATAAGTGGATAGAATACCAGTGTACGGTAAAGGTTGATATTTGTGACCATTTTTTAGATCGTTACGCGAGAACTAGTGAAAGCAAATATTTAATCCACGCTTTATTCAGGTACTGCCACAATGATGGGAGAAATTGATGAATTTCACAAACGATGATTGAAAAAGTTTCATATAAGTTAATTTCCTAATAATGCCTGCACTGGGTTTTCACATCCATCCGTAGTCTATGATTAATGGATATTTTCCAGTTACTCTGCTAATTCGGTGGTCCGAAAGCTGGGTGCTACGAGTATCCAACTCGAGCTAGGCACTCTAATCGTCTTTGTATAGTTATTCGAATATTCTCCTTTTCCATGCCTCGTGTTGATTGGCCGTAAGTTGTGGAGTTACATTCCTCGCTAATGGAAGAGTGTTTAATACGAAATCTGATTAGCCGTAAATTCTGTAATTGGGATATTCAACGCTCCATCCTGGGAAACGGCAATCAAATTTCATTATTTTGGCTTTGGAATTCGTGGGCTCAAATTTCCGCACCTTGTTCTCTGATGATGTGTTATCGTGCATGTTCTCGAGGAGGTCACTGTTTTTCTAATAATTTCGACGGCGAAAAGATAACTTCAGGATTTTGTAACGGAGAAAACATGCCCCGAGGCGAATAATAATCCATTTCCCACACAGTGACGTGATTGAAGCAAGTTCACGAAGGTGAATCAAGATAACGGTCCCGATACATTCCGGTCCAGATTTCTAAATCTTGCTGGGGTAAAACACCGATCAAAAATTTATCTTGGTCCCTTAAGACTTTTTTATTTTATCCATCGTCTTTTTTGATCAGTATCTATAAAATTGATGAAAATATTGACTCCTAATCGGACGTTCAAAAAATTTTCATGGTTCAGACGGTACTAATATAATCTCTACTGCAAGATTCTACTGCAGAACTGACTGTGCGCGATTAATTCTAGCGTCATGTTAAATTGGTTGGCGGGACTTCAGAAGGAAGATGGGGATGACGGCTATCGTATTTACGGGCTCGAGGAATCCGATTTCAAGACCAGTAGACACTGTAAACTCCGCAGTATTTGTTGGCACAAACACGTCAATATCTTGACAATTAATTTTAATATAAAATCCAGTCACCCTACGGAAAATCGGCATAGTAAAAATGCAATTAGGGAAGAGAGACTAGGATATTCTCCTGTCCCGTTTTCTCAGTAATAATAGGATGAAATGAGTCTTAGAGCGAAGATTTTTATCGGAAGTTAGTTGCCAGAGATTCATAATTTGGTTTGAAACTATGATACAGTGGTCGGAAATCGAAAATATTCCCCATTAATATAATACGTCACTTACTCATTTCCTGGTCTGTTAATTCCATGGTCAGATTTGAGCGCGGTTAAAGGCCGGAATGTTACACCATCGTTAGCATTTCACTCGGTAAAGATATTGAGGAGCGTAACTTTCTTTTAAAAAGTTCTAATTCTCGTAAAAATAATTATTTTGAAAAAAATATCGTTTCGTCCTTTGGACATCGGGATATAACTTAAAAGAGGACCACAGGTGCTGTATAATTGAGATTCTCACATTTCTTGCACTCAACGAAATCATTAAAATACTAACTGCTCGTACGGAAATCTAGGAAATCCCTGCGAGCTGGTTTTTCTCCGTTGATGATGTGATCACTGCTCAAAGTAAAATGTCTTGATCCCAAATTGCTCAAGGCTTGGCGTTGCGCATCATATCCAGTTTAGTGAGCCGATAATTTGTCTGCGAAACGAGATCATCCTCGTCGCAGCACCGAAATAGTTGAACAGTTGAATAGAGTGACTAAAAACAGGCCGAAAATATATTTTTTCCGAATTTCCGTCATTTCCTGAAAAACTTTCCCAGCTAAATTCAACAGAAGGACGATTTGGGCGCAAAAGCGGGCGCTCGCGGCAATGTTGTGACTTGCGCTCTTCTCTGACAATGATATTTTCATTCTCTCTATTCCTTAGCCCCTCCTTCCTCCACCACTCCTTGTGCGTCCTCTCCTCTTCTTCCTCGGCTTACCTCACTCTCTTCCGCTCACTCGACTCGTCGAGCGAATATTTCCTTTGCCTCTTGGAATTACCCTTCTCCGAGCTTGTTTCCAACTCGTAAATTCTCGGGCTACCCGGAGTTTATCATTTTTTTAAGTATTCTTTTTAACCCTTAGCTCCTCGTGCGATAGAAACATTCAGAAGCTAATAGGGTGACTTTTCCCCTTGTTTATCTGCCGTTTGTGCGAAGATAATGTGATAGTATTTCCCGAGGAAAGTATGCGGAATTGAGTGCTGCCCCAAGTAGGGTCAGTTACTTCCAGTACACTCGATTCGGGTCCCGTCTCATGTTATTCAGTTCTGTGCTTGATACTCGATTCTCGGCTGTTGCTGAAACAACATATTTATGCTATTTACTTCGTCGTGGGTATCATTTCGTCATATGGTATATATTATCATATTTTGAATTCGTTTGAAATGATTCGGGCTCTCGGCCAAATGCTGTTTTGTAATTGATTAAAACATGAGATCATATTTAGGAAGACACTCTTGTCGTTTAGAAGAGTACTCATATTCAAGATGGCAGGCGATTGACAGTATAAATCGCACTTCAATATTTCAAAGAATTTGCTGATGAAATGCATTCAATCGATTGATGACCGATAAAACCTTTCTTTTGGAATTTGTTGTAATTCCCACATGAATTTGTTTCTGTGCGGGTACGCAATGCCCAAGGCACATAATGAACCCTTGACCCTTATCAATGCATGATTATTAATTTGGGTGTGAGAATCTTTGTGGATTGTCTGTCTAGTATTTAATGACCAATTCCACTATTCGACAGTGATTTTCAAAATCCGAACTGCCAGTGTATCAAACAGACATCGACACCGAGTGAGAGCTAAAGTTAACGAGGCAGTATCGTTGTTTTCCTTTTTTAACTTTTAAATAGATCACCCTTAAATGCAAGACATTTTGATATAGGCGATCTGCCACTTGGTTACACCGGCGGGAGATTATTTCTGCGATTAAGGCGTAAAACTAGTGTTACGGTCTCTGTGAGGCGGACGGGAAATATGTGGATTCTTCCTATAAGGGTCACGCGTTAGTTTGAACAGCCTCCGTGGAATTTGAGCGATCCCGCTGGAGGGCAGAATACCAAGCATGTTTTCCTTCGGTTTATTTGTGATATAAAGTTCTCTATCCTGTTTCAGAATCATTTCTCGGGTAGCTGTAAAGTCCGTTCATTTCAGGATATAAAATTGGCGCACTACGCAGCATAAAGTTGCTTTGCGCTCGATTAGGTCACGAGAGAAAAGCACGATATTCACGAAGTTGAGCTCATTTAATATAAGTAATAATAATGTGTTGATTGTTATGTGAACGGATTGGTTCATTCCAATTACAGGATTCGAATATCAATCCAAAATTTCTTATTGGAATATCCTCAGAAGAAAGAGTGACAAAAAATATTATTGATCCATTTTGAGTTGGTAAATTCAGTGGAATATGACCTTTTACGTGAAGGAAAGGACGCGCGAGGGTGATCTGACGGGAGCATAAGTTTCTCCTGATAGATCAACCCATTGGTCGAAGGGTCTCGCAGACTTTGCGAGCCGTTGCTAACTCAGCTGACAGTGAGTTGTCGCTTACTGTGAATCGCTCTCTGATCTGAAGAAACGCGATACCCGTGACAAATCATCTTCTCGAGCAATTTTCCGGGAACGGATGCAAGCAAATACGAAATAATGAGAATTAGGATTAGGCTAGTACCAAGTTTTCCGTGTCCACGATAATGGCCAGATCGTATTTGCGGAAAAAAAATAGATCTAATTCACGCTACATTCAAATCTTATTTCTGACATTCGCACTATACATTTCACATTCATGAAAGAAGTAAGATTTAAGAGGCAGAAAATTACATATTCTCCGCAGAGAAAGGTGTATTAATAAACGTTTTGAAATGAATGTAACGTGTTGAGTGGCTGTGATCAGGGTCTTTAAGGTATTGTGTATCCGTAATTCAACGAACTTCAAAAAGTACGTGTGACGATGTAATTGTTTTTTTATTAATGTAGAATTTTACTTTAATTCATGAGTTACTGTTTACTGAAGTTCGGCGGTATCGTCATTTTGTTTATTGCATATGAAATTCAAATTCGGGTGTTTGGGCATGTAAGAAAAAAATCAGTTTTTATTCTTCGGTGTTTGTCCAAAGTTAAGTTTGACTGAGTTTGTTCTTGTGTCGAAGTTCTAGAAATCCTCTCATATGTTTATTTTCATATGCCCTAAGGGAGTTCAACTTCCCCGAGAGTTTGCCAAGATTGCCTTTCTCTCTCTGTCTTTCTTATTTGAGGAAAAGCTTCTTTTAAATACTTGGCGTATCCATAAATTCAGAGCCCTTCCCTTCCCTTAAGTCCCCCTATAGTTCATTGGGGATGTTCATATCAAAGATGGAAGAAAAAAAGATTTAATCCACTCAAGATGGTAGATAAAATACATCAGTTGACAAATTCAAAATATAATTCGGGTTGAAGAGCTAATTCTATTCCAACAACATTGTTTGAATCCAAATTTTTCGAGTATATATTGGGATCTAATCTCGAGGGACACTGACATCCGTGTCAAAACGAAATGGGTATGTTGATCTATAATGTGCTCTCATTTTACATAGATACTAATAATGTTATTTAGTATTGCTCACGTGGTGATAATATTATCGGATCACACATCGGAATCGCATTATGATGTTATGTTTTACATTTATGCATGTGTTAAATTTATTTTGTGTATCAATGCAGAGTACGTTGAAAGTATTGGTGAATTCTTCCTCGTTAGAAGTTCAAAACATGCCAAATTTGCCGTTTTTTTTTTTTACATCTCTGCATCTTGACGAGTGAATTTGTAACCTGGGTAGATTCAGGTACGTATTTAGGGATTGGCAGCTTGTAAATCGGATGGTTTGCTTGATTGGGAATCGGTTAAATTGCTGAAGTGGAGAACGAAGCGGTTGAATTGATTTGACAGTAGTGTTTTCATTTTTTAATTATTAGTAAAGTATGCCTACCGGATCTAGTCAACTTCGTCACGATATATCTTTCTACTTGTCCTTAAAAGGGACCGATGAATAGGTCGCGATGATACGTTATAGCCAATTGTGGCCATGCTTCGGAGTCGTGCTAACGGGTTAGATCTGGAGCGAACAGAATTATGTGCTGGAGATCGTTGCTCCAATTGCGTAGATATTACTGTGGAGCCAGTCTATGAATATACGATTCATAAATCAAATGAGCGTCTATTTTCAAATCGCCAGTTATGATGGGTCTATAGCGTGGAGGTAGGATAGAATCGATCTAAGGGGAGATGTGACTGTTTGATTTCATGGTAGTCGATTCGATATCGGTCGTTGTACTATCCATCTCTGAAGCAGTGGGCCAGAAGTTGTGGAATATGGTTTAAGGTGCTCCAAATGCCTAACTCCGGTTCACTTAGACCAAAGATTGGCGTTACATTCGTACCCCAGGCGGGATTAGAACCCACGACCTTTAGATTGCCGGGCCGGGTTGCTTTACCGACCTGGCTACCGCGGTCGGCGTAATCGAAAATGCCCTTGGATCGAAACTCTCAAAACTCGCTCTCTCTCGGAATCAACTTGGCCCCGCCCGCCGCCGTACGATTTCGTATTTTTCATTGACGGCCCCTCCTCCCCATTCAACCTCGGGCTCCCGCCAATCTCGTGAGAGGCTCTCGGGACGGTTGAACTGGCGCTTATCTGGTTAGGGGAGATGAAGTAGAGAGAGGAGGCGTCTTTGGCGCTCTTTTGCGCCCGTCTGGTGAGCGCTTTGGAGGAACGCGACTCAAGGGGGAGATCTCTTTTGTGTTCGCCGCCGACCGCTCTGTGGCGCGGCGTTCGACGGCCGAGGGAACATCGGGAAGGTGCAAGAGAGAGAGGGAGGGAGGGGGCGTGAAGAGAGAGAGAGAGAGAAGGCAATGAAAGAAGAAATTGCGCAAACGCCGCTCGGGCTGCCATTTTCTCGCATCCGTGGCTTACGCGCAGTTTACTCGGAGGGTGAGGGCGCGCGCGCGGGCGGCCTTAATTGTGAGCAATTCCCAGCTGCTGCACCGGGAGCGCCATTCATGTGCTCAGGCGCCGCGATGCACCGACTGTGCGTTCTTCGTGCTTGCTTGCGACTCGTTCCTCGAGAACTCAGCGTTGGCGACAAAGAAAATACAAAATGGGACGCAAAAATTAAAGTGTAAGCGTGGTGTTCATTAGTCCACAGGATGGGATAGCTGAAAATGAGTCTGCTGCTTAGTCGTAACGATATACCCTTCATCAAGGTTTTGGGAATTTTGTTATGTATTTTACGACAAACCACATAGTACATCCGAATTATTGTATCTCTGACTGAGCTTTTCCTTTAGTCACGACAAGAATATGATGTAAGCAATCGTGTTATTTAATCAGTTTTTTCTGCAGGCATGAATTTTGTCTCATGTTTTTTTTCTTTCAAATTTTCTCTCCCAGTCAAATTTTGTCCCTTCTTTGCGAATCGTCTCGATATAGGAGATAATAAAGAACTATAGAATAATGAGTGAACTTTAAAAACCGAATACCGCATTCCCTAACCAAAAGTTAATCCTGAGACAAACGATATGTCAAGGGAGGGAATCGAACCCTCAAAATTTTGGTTTCTAGGACGACGACTGGCCAACCGGATCGTCTCCGTGTAATTTAAAATTCTTATGCCATTCATTCCAGTTGCAACGTTCGTAATGCCGGCGAATAAACTATTCGAATGATTCGAATTCCAGGTAAAGTGAAGGGAAATCCATGTGCGGTTATTCCTCATCCTTGATTTAGCAAGGCACAAGAGATACAAGGAAAATGTTTTTCCTCGCAAAGGAATTCCTGTGTATACATAGTTACCTATGAGACGAGTTTGCTTCAAGGTGTTCTCAAACCTCCGCACTTAGGTACACTTCTTTTAATTTTTGTGGATGCATGAGGGGGATAGTGTTCTTTATGGCCTCTCTGGGTCTCATTGGCATTACTTTATTTTTACAGCACCCGCGAAAACTTTTACTGGACACAATTTAAATTTTAAATACCTCTTTATTTTACGAGAAGAGAAATATTAATAAAAAAAGCTATTTACGTGAACTATTTTTATGGAACCTCAAAGGATATTTTTTCGAGGGGATGCATCGGTTCTCTGCATCGTTTTGGCCGAAATATTATGACTGTTTACGTATTTCGTGTACTCCCTTAAACATTTCAAGATGCACATCGTACGATAGATATATTGTTCATAATTTGTATTGTTGAATAATGGTGGAAGAGATGATGAACGTACACTCTTGTTGTCCCACGTGTTATTGACATAATGGCTACGGGATGTGGGGTGTTCCGTTAATCGATATTGGCTGCTTAACTAGTTGAATTTTTTAGTAATTTTGATCCAATAGGATTAATTCATTCGCGTTGCAGAAGCATTCGTGTCACGAGAGAGAAGCATCTATCTTCCGATAAAAATGAACGAATAAATTCCTGAGTGATGTTCTCGCTAATCCTTCTGGAATGATCTTTTGAAATAAATAGGCCTCAGAGGTGGTTTGGCAATTCTGTGCAAGTATCTCTTCGGGTTGTTCGCTCAAATTCGGAATGGGTGGGTTTTTTGAAAGGGAATTTGGGTAGAAGTCTGACATATGAATTTTTTGAATTTTTCTACAAGAAACTGCTATATATGAAACCTGAGAGCAGCCCTTGGGGAATGATGGAGTGGGAAATATCTCTGAAAGTATCAAAACGGAATTGATTCCTGTACTTCAGTTCGACCACGCGAATCTCGATGCTCACGTCGTGGCTCTGCTCAATCTAAATCTGGAATCCCTGGCTTCTCTTGAAGTCGCAGTTTCGAATGCCGTTTGGTGCATCGAGTGATTTACGTATTATATAAATAGTAGTACCAGTCTCTTGAAGTCGCAGTTTCGAATGCCGTTTGGTGCATCGAGTGATTTACGTATTATATAAATAGTAGTACCAGGGTGGATAACAGTCCCCCTATCTAAGGCGCAAAGATATAATATATAATTGGTGTAATCAAATGAGGAAGATTTCACTCTGTGGAATATTTTGGACTAATGAACAAATCTGAGTGAATTTCCACACAGTTTATTGATTGAATATTAGGATACCACAATCGGTTTCGACAATTGCGCCAACACCAGGTATTCTAGTACTCATAATTGTGTGGAAATTCACCAGGGTTTATTAATCTACATATATGTCTAAGCAATACTCTGCAAGCTACCGCGAGGGTGTGGCAGGGGCGAAGATTCAAAATTCAATCAAAGTTCACTCGTCCAGCCGTCATCATCATCATCATCATTGGTCAATAATCCTAGGATTGGTTTGACGCAGCTTTCTACTCGATTCTTCTATCGGCCAACCTTTTCATTGTGACGTAATTCTTCTCTTTTACAATAGTCCAGCCGTGTATTTAATAATTAATCACTCCCTGCCATACTCACTCGAGGTGGCCTGCAGGGTACTGAGTCGAAGCTGTAGTTGTTGTAGTATTGGGCTTTTAGGTGCTTCAACTACTGAACTTAAATTTCGCTGCCAAACCGAGGAGTTCCTAATCTGGGGAAGCTGTACCCCCAGGAGTGGGTACAGTAAGCAAGCCCATAGGGCATAGTGAATGGCAGGCAATTAAGGAGTCATACTATTATTACATTCAAACATTTTTTTATGAGGTGTATTTCCTTTCTCTTTAAAAATGTATGGTAAACTAATTATTTATTTATTTATTTTTCCGATGGATTGGTCGTACCGGTCGTACCTGATGTTTCACGTATAGCTTATAGGGTGCGGGGACTAAAAAGGTTGGGGACCCATTGTCTAGCCTAGTCTTAAACGCGTGATAAACACATCCCTTATCCTCGAGGCGGGAGTCGAATCCGCGATTGCCAAGCTGAGCTGACTACTGTGACCGTTAATGACTATTCTCTTGTGTGAAAGCAAATTCCATTGTCTTGTCTCAAGATGACTTTTATCATCACATCCCAGCCAAAGTCATTCCATGAAGGTGTGGTCTCAGGTAGGGCGCGGAAGAGTCTTATTTATGTCTGGGGAAGGACTAATGGTCGTCCGTGCTCGTATTTTAACCGTTTTCTCCATGAAAGAGGGTCTCGTGCTAATTATTGCTTACCGGGGACTTTGGAAGTGAAGAGAGGGAGAGGTGAATCGCAAGGCGAGAGTATACCCGACGCAGTGGGAAAGATTAAAATCATAGACCTCGTGATAGATCTCTGGAAACCTGTTCCAGAATGATTGGTCCAGCGTTCATTCGCTCGCTTCATCGTTGGAACGCTGGCTGTTCCCATTGGCTGGTCGACTTATTATTTTTTCTCGTGACGTACTCCCCCGTTCACTTGCCGGGAATTCTCTCGAGGACTGACTACTTGAGTGCATCCACCTCTTCGCGAGCAGGGGAATGATCATGCGGCCGGCTCTATCGAATAACGATCATTCAAAATAAAAATATCTCCTCCGATCGGGTGTGGAAGAAGAAAGTTGGGTCGGTGTTCATATCGGCGCCGTTCTCATCGGGGGACACGAAGTGCCTTCGGTGCGTGGTGCAATTTCATGCCTCATAGCGTCTCTCACCGCCAGGATTCACGCGGCATGCGCAAACAAGTGCGAGTAGAGAACTGATGCGCGCAGCCTGGAATGAATCGGGTGTCGGAAACAATAGGAAAGGATGACACTTCCGAGAAAGGCGTGTATCCTCTCGAGCACCGCTCTTTTGTGAGGCCGGCTCCCATCTCCCTCGTTGCCCCTGTCCGTGAATCATCATCTGTGTCATCCAGTGTTCCACCATTTATGGTAGCTTTATGGATTTATTTCTGCCGTCTAACAGTACTCTTGGCCTTCATTATATCCCTCATAAGCTTCACACCTTCCATGCTGTCCAAAAATCCCTGTTATTTTCCCTCCTCTCCTCTATTCAATCAGTTTTTCTATGGAGAATCCGTTGCCTTTCAACACTCATTTTTTTCTTCTACCCCTGAATTCCTCCCATCAACTCTATAGTCCTCTCCCGCCATACTTAACACTTCTTTGTTCTTCTTCCTATCTAGCTATCTTACTCTTTCCATCGTAATCCATAAATAAGTCTAAAAAATCGTTAACCTACGTTCATTTGTCCTACCTCAGAGTCCATGTTATGCAACCATGAATGGTGCACTCCATTCTAAGTGTATTTGATCTTTTCTTCACGTATTGACAGTGAGTTCCTTTCCTTAAATACCATCTCCTTGAGAATGTTTCTGCTGCTAATACAGCTCTTCTTCGAGTATCGTTCCCACCATTGGATGCGTAACGAAACTCAGGGACTATCAGGTGCTGTCTGATGATAGATAGATGAGTATTTATAACACTTGCTCACATAGATACATGCAATTAAATTAAATAGTGACATATTGACTAGAGATAGCTGTTAAGTAATTTCTAGATGAGGCTACCGCCATAACACGAGTGCATTGACGAAGAAGAGTGCATAAAACTGCTAATAAGCGAAGAGGAAACGGATTACCAAATTAAAAGTCTTTTTCTTTATCTAAGACAAAATTTGAAAATATCAGCTCGAATTAAAATGACACAATATGTCTCAATATTATTAAAAACTGGAATGAGATCGTGGGAGCTAAACTGCTACATTTCCAGGCGAGCGATCAATGCCATAAAGATATTGCTTTAATTTGCGCGCGGAACTATCTTTCCGATACTTAAATAAAGACCAAATCCGGAATTAAATGCCAAGCTACTTGGCAGCGTTCG
Source organism: Platycnemis pennipes (assembly GCA_933228895.1). Taxonomy (NCBI): domain Eukaryota; kingdom Metazoa; phylum Arthropoda; class Insecta; order Odonata; family Platycnemididae; genus Platycnemis; species Platycnemis pennipes. The sequence continues at coordinate 89,557,134 of OW121851.1, forward strand.
GGTAGAAAACCCGTGGATAGAACGCCATTTACCTTCCATTCATCCATCCTTGAACCTTCGAAACATTCACTCCGCTTGGACAATGGCATTTTGACACCTCACATCGGTCGGTCGGATTCAAATGGCTCGCGAGGGCAGCGCGCTGGTTTTCCCTTGGAGCGTTGATTGGAATCGCGACTCGTAAGTCATGCCAACCGTGTTAAATACACGATTACTATGCGGTGATTGGAAATCGAAGGAAATGATTGAGGCGGAGGTCACCGAAAACTCATCCCTCCTCGTGCCGCCGCTTGTGTGAAGGTGCCGCGGTGTGTGTCCGTAGAAGGGAACGAGAATAACGGAGGATCTTGGCGAGTGAGGCTGGAAGAGTCTCAGGCAGAGAAAGAGAGAGAGGGAGAAAACTAAATGCAATAGCCTTTTTAAGGAAAGGTCCGTTATGATATTTTCGGAATGGACGAGTAGGGATGCTTCAAGTCGACAAATAGAAGAGGCTGGAGTGGATGCCGATTTAGTTTCTCGAAACCGCTTGGGTAAACAAAGCCATTACACTGACCAAGTGGATTATGTTTACCTTAGCTCGGGGCAGCATCGCCAAGATATTCAAAACTATTCTCGTGCGCCGTACGAGAAAATAGCGCACGCGAAAGTAATCACCTCCTTTTATCGCCGGCTCTGTCGCACAGCTACTCGCATGGTAATTGACTCTTCCGTATGTTATCCCATTAAGGTAATATCTTGCCCAAGTTTGGAAACATCTCTAAGTTCTTTGGCGTTTCAACAGTTATTTATCCTTTTCAAAGAGGGTGGTCATTATCGGATGTATGTACTTTTGTATTACTTCCTGAACAAGGGTCAATAACTCGCTCTTTACGCTGGGTAACGTTATTTACCACCTGGGATTACCATCACTTAAACATTTAGATGTCATTATTATCGATAAAAGAGAAAATATTTTCCTATCTTCTACATATACATTTGCGTTGTAAATACAGAACGAAAGATAAGGAATTAAGATAAATCACAAGAAAACGAAAGTAATAATGAGATATTGAGAGAAAAAGGGCCAGATTGAATTTAAAAGCAGGAGGTCAGAAACCAGAGCGGGTGAATTTAGCTACCTTGTTAGTATGTTGGAGGAAAGGCGCAGTATTGAAGTCCAAAGGAGAATTGTGTTGGCAAATGAAGCTTTTACTCGTAAGCAAGAATGGTCGTTGCGCAGGGACGTAAAGAAAACTGGCGAAAAGTCTGAACCTGACACTGTATGGTGTAGAAACATGGTCTGTAAGGAAAGAATATGAAAATAGACTCGGGACTTTTGAGATAAGGTATTGAGGAGGATGGAGGAAGTTAGATTGGTGGAAAGGAGGACGGACGATGAAGTGCTAGAGTTGGTAAAAGAGGGAAGGAATTTGTTTGAGAAAATCAAGAGAAGGCAGAAGGACTGGATAGAGAAGTTAATTAAGGGCGAGGGTGTTTTGAAGGATGTGATAGAGGTTAGCATGTTGGGTAAGCGGGGTAGAGGGAGAAGAAAATTTGGATGGAATGATGGGAGGTAGGAGGTAAGAGGGTTTGAAGGTAGGGGAACCTAACTTCATCGGTAGTGCACTAATTATAATGATAGATATACAGTACTACGTAGACTCGTCTGGTACATTTCGGCTAAATCTTTCATTTCTTTGGAAGTAAAATACTGAAAATAAATGTATAAATGTCACTTGAGAATGTTTTCATATTTTCCGTGCAAGCAATTATGATTCCTTCTGGATGATTACTCTCCTTCCAGTCAAGGTTGGCATATCGTTCTCGGGGCGATCACCAAGTCATTATCCAACGTCCAGAACTATTCGTATTTCAAGGACGATCCGCAGTGGCGTGATTTGAGCTGCAAGAAACTTCCTCTCTCCGCATTTGCTTCGACTCAACTCTTAAGACGCTTCGTCACAGTGTCATCACCAGGTGACAATGCAATGCATCAGTAATGTCGCACGCGTTTTGAAACCAAGTCCACAGAAAGATGTGGCGCCCAGGGAATAACTCAGTCGCTCCTTTCTGCGCTCTAGAGGTCTTTAGAGACCAGCTGAGGCGCACCTCTCCTTCTCCAGTACAGTAATACCTTTCATCATTTCAAACTCGTTTTATGATGTCTCTCTCTCCAGAGGCGTTGTTGCAATAGGCGGAGTTCTTACAGCTTGCCCACAGTGCGCGGAGAAATGTGTGACAAGTTCCGTCTTTTTGAATTCATAATTTTTCGAATGCGATTTAATTCTGAGATACTCAAGCCATTTATTTTTAATATTTGAAATGAAATGACGGAGGAAGAAAGTCGAGTGAGTGCTATAAGGCTGTATTTCTTGCTCGTCAGTAAATTTTCGACGAGTATAAAGTGGTGAACTAATTAAAAAAATTTAAATGAAGCTTGCAGTTTTTTTTTAGGAAATCAATTGTGGAGGTCGAACAGAGTGATGTAAGGTTTGGGTGAGCCAAAGGCAATGGCAGATATTCCACTCTTACTGCGGTAGCTAATATGGTTCTCCACTTCCTTCAACTATTATTTTTATGTTTGTTTTAAACGTTTGTGCACATTTTACACAACCAAGCCAACATTTTAATGATATTCGGTTTAACACATATTTAATACTTTATGATCAAACTAAATATTAAATAAAATTATCAATTGTCTGATGTGATTTCTTCGACTGCGGTTATGCATCCAGAGTGACTTGTGACCTTCGTTTATGTATAGAAAAATCAAGGCGGCATTCTCTGGAGGTAACTGCATCGATTTTTGAAAAACTGAATAAATAATGCAAGTTGTAATGAGCAAATAATAGCAAGGTGATATGCTTTCTACAATCAGGCCAAAACAAACATGCCTACTCAAGCGGTTCTCACTCCAGAATGGCTTGATATTTCCGGAAAAATGCCTAGTTACAGGTTATGGACCTAAGGAAACTGGAGTTGTTTTCGCTAACTTCTTCCATCCTGTCCAATACTTGTATGCCTTTCACCTCAGTCAAACCACTGCATTGCTTCGTACTCGCTAGCTGCTCTTTCGACTCATATTATCCAATTCTCTGATGATTTCATCCCGACGCTCGCATTCATTATTTTCATTTCAGACTTTCTTAATAATGCGTAGGTAAGTAACCTTTGGCACGAGGAAGTGCGCGTCAATTTGAACTCGGAATAAATCGGTGAAAATCCGTATCATTGTCGCATGCGCGTTAGTTGTTATGTTTTCCCCCTTGGTGCTTTATGACGTGCATTTGATCAAATTTATGCACGAGGCAGTGTCAGGAAGCGTGCTTAGGTTTACGGACGCGCGTTCCCAGCTCGTACTCGCTCGCGGGAGCAGCCTTTCGTCACCGCTCGAACGGAAACTCGCGCGTGTGTATAATATTCACGTTCGGCTGTTGATGCGGCGGGTGTGCTGCGCGACGCATTCGCCGAGACGGAGGTGGCGACCCGTTCCGCATTTCCGAGATGCTAGGGCACGCGCTTCGCCCGGCATGTCCTCCGCGTAAAACGTAACGACCGGCGATTCCCGGAGTGCCATCCCAGAAACCATCTCGGCCTCTTCCCCTCTGCAGCAGCGGCGGAAATGCTCGGAAGAGGGAGGGAGAGAGAGGGAGAGGAGAAGAGATTAGCTAGTAGCCCTACACCGTGTTATTTGGGTGTCAAGCATCCCTCAGGCCGTGAACCTCATTGCGGACTATTCGGTAGAAGAGGAGATATACGCCATTTCTCTTAGAGGACGGGGTCATATTGGTGGCTATAAATCATGAAGACCAGACTTAGTTTCTTCCACACACGTTACTTAATGGCAATGTACAACTAGTTTCAACCTCTCGAAGATCATCAGATACAGCGTTTATAGTCATACTGTACTTCCACAAAGTTACGTCTCGAAGTATCAGCTTTATCAAGAGCGGGTTGGTGAGGTGTCTAGAGTATTATCTTTCCGCTCCGGGGGCCCTGGTTCAAATGCTGGGTGTTGTAAGGATTTTTCAGTGGTGTGCCGGTCCTTACGTGAGTGCGGTGTGGAGTGCAATTCGAGTTCAGTACCCCGTCCGTCAGATGGGACGTTAAACCGTTGACACTTTGGCACCTTTCGTTTAGAGCAGGTTAATGCCGACGACGGATTTAGTTCCACCCTCCTCGTTCCTCTGTTTCCTGAAATAAATCCAGCTTGTCTAACTATCCATGATGACGCATAAGATTTTAGCCCTCGGTCGCCTCACCCAAATTTCTGCTGCAGCTACTACAACGAGGAAGTATAGATGCACCACAGTTGCAATTTGCATTGTCGATCTGTGGTGTGGATCTTTTCGGTGATGATCACTAGATGATGGCAACATCGAGGCCTTTTTGACAGTTGTTGGGAGTTGGGTCTTGCTTTTTTGGGCATTGCTGCGTGATGGTCCGCCTTCCAATCCCAATTCCCACGTCCATTACGAAGATCCCGGGGGAGCAAAGGAAAATCCTTCCGCTCCTCGTCGTTTATGGTGTGCATTTTTTCCCCTCGTGGGGGAGAAGTCTCGGATGAAATGCGCGCGGAACTGGTAGCTTTCGAAACGGAGACAATAATAACTTTATCGAGGCTCATCTGGAAGCTTTTTGGAATGAAATCGCCCCGTCTAAGAGCCCGAAACGGGGGCCGGGCAGGCTGTTCTTTCTCTTTCCTTCTCTCTCTCCCCAGGAGCACCGATTCCGGCTTCTTCCGCGGTGAAAGCAGTGGCGATGATGGATGCGAGGCGCATTATTTAGTCCGGCGTCGGAGTGGATGTTGTAACCGTTTGGTGGACCCCGTTGTTTCGGATCCTCTTGATGCTATCGGCCGGCCGGTGGGACCACCGCGACACATGACTGATCGCCTCGAAACATGGAAGTCGTGCGTGCGGCGACGTATATAATCCCTTCCACCCTCCCGGGCGCAATCAAGTGCTCGAAAGGCATTGGAATTGGAACTCCTTCGCTCCCGACGACGGTTTTCGCAACGATCGGACGAAAGGGATCCAGGTGATCCAATGTTTTGCCCCCATCCAACGGAACTTTCCCGGAATGACGCGGTGGAATATTTTTTATTGCTCACAAATTTATTCGCCCACGACAAGACAAACATTTACATTCTATGCGGTGTATATAAAAGCTTTGATGTTTTACTAGGTGATTAAATTCGTAAGTTATGGCATTCCACCGAGTATGCGATGAGAAAATGTTATTTATTTTTTTGCTTGCGATTGAGAGTAAAGGAAATCGTTAAAAAAATCTCAATTCATTCATTCACTCCCATCGAAATGGGACATTCTCCACCTACGACCAGGGAGTGATATGTTCCTAGGCTTTACCCAAGTCAACCACGGCTTCCAAAATCTATTGATTACATCGAGTCGAACTGATTTATTCACGAGCGATTACGTCAGCGCTTGAGTGTTTATGGAAGCCTAATCATAACCTCCAATCCCTTCCTTCCGTTCGTTCCTCGTTATTATCGACATGCATCATACTCATTCCTATTATTCCAGATGCGTACCCATCTAACATTTCCTTAGTTTCGATAGCGTTTAAACGTAAGTTCTATTGGTAAAAGAAGGGCACTTGAAAATTATCCTTATTGTCATCCTTATTCAGTTAAATAAAGAATAAGTGAACATTTAGGGTTCAAACTGGAATCTTACTATGCACACCGATACTTAAAACCAGATTTTACTCCTTTATTAGAGGTAAGTTGGGCTCCTCAACTATAATTCGTTCCCTTCGAAGTTTAGAATTCTTTCAATCGATCATACTTATCCTTATGTGTAAAGGTGAAATTGGATTCATAAAATTGTGTTATTAATAGTTTGTAAAATAACTTATGGGTGAAAATGAATAACATGCTATTGGATGCAGTGATGAAAGGGGTACATTGGAAGCAACAGTAAATTCATTTCTAATTCGTCTTGACCAATATGGTGGTTTAACGCGTGGCATGTCTTGAGTGCACTTATAGAGACATGCCATGCCATGTATGGCATTTGGATTAAAATTTTGCTAGTGCCTTGCCCAACTATGTTACTCGAAAAAACGCCCACATTTACTCTTTTTCCCTCCACACGCCTTATCGTATGTCGCTAGTTATGGTATCCTATGTGTTTATGTTTTAATAACTAGTTCATAAAATCGCGAAATAAGTTTTACAATCCCCAGCGGCATTTGAACGACGGCTCTGATATGTCCCAAAGAATTTATTTACTTACGCTCTATTTTACGTATTTGGTTAAAATTTCATTTTATTTATCCAGCGATTTCTGCGTGGAGATCATGTCGCCGAAGGGAAAACAGCACACAGATATCTCCACTTTAATTTTGCGATGAATCACATCCTGCTAAAAATTACACCTTTGCTCCTTATCAAAGAGTTCTGGTTGTAAATCTAAGGTCTGCTCGCGGCAAAACCAATGATTCAGGTGTTCCGGTCTCTTATCGCATTGCTTCTTCAAACATTGGTGGTTATCTCTCGTTGAAATTTCAATGGTCTTAAAGTGATGAGTAACCCATCTGAATAAGCAGTTTCTTCACTGGAATTCTAATGTATAGCTTGAGATGACATGTGATCTCTATCTAGAATATCGCACCATAAGAAGATAGGGAAAAATTGTCTTCTTATGTGTATTTGAGAACTAAATAAGTGATATTTTTATATCCGAGGAATTTAAATTGCTCATCTCCTTGCTAGCTTTTGATTTGGCGAACAAGTGAGCGAAATGTTTTGGTCAGGAGTGCGAAGAAAGGTATCCATTAAATATTGGACTCTGAAGCGCACCGGAAAATGATGAAAACCTATGAAAAAATGATGGATATGTTCCTATCCAGTGTCATTGGAATAATAATTACTTTCCGAGTGCTGTGTGAAGGACTCCTCAAGTTCTCCATCCGTATGATGGGTTAAACTACAAGTATCTTAATATGAGTTAGGTAATGCGTCTTTGGTAAAATGTTTTACCTGTACCCCACTACCAATCTATTCTTATAACCACCTATTACTAATACACATGATTTCTTATGCTTTAATTCATTGCAAATTAGCAGGGAGTCTTCACAAGTTGCCGGTTTTGTTTTTATCACAATGAAGATTTTGCAGTCCACAAGATCAAGACTTAAAGGTTAATTTCTATGCATTGCAAGAGACGAGGTGTCTCTATCTCACCCGGTGAGTGGCTGGTTTAATTAATTCCGTATTAATTCTGTTTGCGGTCTGACAGATAAACTGGAGTGAACCCACCGCAAAAACACTTCGTGAAGCGAGGAGAATCGATGTAAAATGCAAGAAACATGCCGAATACCTTGAATAAGTGCTTAACTTTCGAACTCTCCTTTGTGGGGTAAGGAGACATTTCCTCGAGGCCGGCAACATTGAAGTCGGCTCCGTGACGGTGATACTAATGCGGGGAGAGAGAAAGTCAAAAGGTGTGTCGTTAAACTTCAATGGTCATTTGCTAGCGTGCTAGTGAAAAAATTATCTATTTTTCCCATTAGTATAAAATCTTCTTCTTCAAAACACCGTCTTGAGATTCAATGGATAATTTTCTATGCAAAAACTCAGGCTAGGAGCTAAGGCTCTTCGCCAAAGAGATATGCTGAGTGACTATTTTTATGCTGAAGTGATTGGCTTTATCACTCCTGTCAGATCTATTTGAAAATCTATGAGTTGACAGGTGACGTTTAGCTTTGGAGGCTGTCAGATTTTCGCTCATTGAGATTGATCGAGATACAATATCTTAGTGGGTACGGGAGGAAACTTGTATCTCTATATCGGGCTGTCCCTCACGAAATGCGTATTTGGGCTCAGTAGAAGGAAATGTATATTTTCTCCTATTTCCTTCCCTAGTGCCAAATTTTCGCCGGACGGAATTCCTATGGGAACGGGTTGATTGGCTGGAAAACGGGCTTCCCATTCCGTGAATGAAGGCTCGAAACCCGGTAGAGGCTAAGATTTTTAAGTGGTAACTACTTGAGCGCTGTATGGAGAGCATTCAAGTTCAGCACTTCGTCCGTCGTATGGGACGCTATACTGAGGACTCCTTGGCGTCTTTCGTTAAGATAAGGCTTATTTCGATGCCGGGTTTCGCTCCAGCCTTCTTCCGCTCCCTACAAAATCCCTCCTTTACCCAATAATCCACCGCATCTCAATGGTGCAACATTATCTCGGCTGTCCGTCGCCTCCTCGAACAACAGCTACTACTAGAAACAATCGCTGGAAATTTTTGCCACCCTTCCAGTCTAGACCCAGCAATTGTCTAGGCATCTTATTTTCAGCTAGGTTGAAGTGATCGTCCAGGCTCCTCATTTTGGTCGTACATCGCCAGCGATGATTCAGACGAATATAGTGTTAGTTTTAAGATGAATTCCCTTTTACAGCTCTCGAGACATTATTGTCAGCAACGGAAATTTTTCACTCCTCGCCGAGTGGTGTAAACCAGTGGTACCACTTTGGACTCGAGAATTCTCATTTCGACCGGTTAAATATTGGGGACGCATTACGATGTACTGAGTGAAGAGCAATCAAAACTGGACTTAAAGACCAAATTAATACGAAGGCATACCTTTAGGTATCTTTGAGCAGTGACTCTGTAGAAATGATTTTCTTTGGGTTGGATGGAAGAATTATCGTTTAATCACCTCCACATTTTTTTTCAAACGAGAGTGGGTATAATCTTGTTTGAAATAGTGGTGATTCTGGGCGGAAGACCGACTACTAAGGTCTTTTGCACCATTTAGGATAGGCGGGAAATTAGTGATAGATCAGGATTTTTCTGGGAAGGGAGGAGAGAAACTCAGCATCGTCATTAGTCTATCCTTATAGATAAGCGCAAAAGATTCACGGTCCCATCCAACGGGGTCGGGGTACAGAACTTATATTAATATTCACATAGCTCTTGATCAGGAACCGATATTTGCCCTCTTCACAGTACTTCCATTCTTGATTTACTCGATGGTTTGAGGCGAAACTGTTTAAATTTATTATTGTCTGAAGAAGTAAAAAAAACTATGTGCATTTCCACTAAAATTTATTATGGGACGTTCACAATTTCCCATTGGTATCGCCATCAAGTCGTAGGGTATTTGGCCTCACCTTTTTCCTATTCAAAGAGACAATGCAAAGTAATGTAATGCACCATGTTGAATATCTGTCCAAAGAGGGTGAAAAACTCGTCCCTTGGGCGCATTAACGCACGTTGGTTGTTGGGTTCCAAGTGTGCGGAGGAGATATTTGGTGAAGTCCCTCCGCCGGGCTAGAGAAATCGTTGATTGCCGAATGACAATGATTGATCGAACATTTGGACTGTGAGGTCATGGGAAAGACCGTCGCTGTCCATTACACCCTTCGCTGTCTTTATTTGCCTGTCGTTTACGTCGCATTCGTCAATCCCGCGTTGAATGGAAATTGTAGTGACTGATGTATCCATTGAAGTAGTGTGGAATGAAAATTGAAACGGTGAATGGGAATCATTCAGATAAACTCCTCCTGTGGATATCATTTCGTCAATTAATTCTTTTTTTTCGTGCGCGCAGTTGGCTTCGCTCTTGGAAATCGTTTATTTGTGCTCGAGCACTGCTTTAGCAGGATGGAACACTCTGTGGGATGGTAGGATAAAGAGGGAGAGAGAAAATATGTAGAGCGCTGTCTCAAAGCGTAACTACCAAAGCTTATTTTTTCCGCGAGTTATTATTTATCTAATGAAAATGAGAATGTGAATCGATGGTAGGAGTTTGGTTTGGGTATCCGATCGGTTTTTCGTCGATCTAAGTGATTGCTATTACATGCTGCGGTATGATCTTGGCATCCCTGATGTAATAAACTGTTGCTAAACCGAATAGGCTCACTAAATTGAGGAGCGAATAAATAGGCCAATCTTTATTTAGCTCCCTTTAATTTAGCCGGCGAGTTCACTGAAAGTCGGCACAATCTCATTTGGTTTTTTTTCAACGAGCGTTGAGGAATCCGACGATATTTCGCAAAACACATCGTTTCCATCGCCGGGTTGCCTTCACCTCTCTTTTCTATTCGACCTGCATACGTTATGAGGTTGCGAGCGACCCCGTGCTTCGATAATTAATAAGCGTTGCCAATTAGCTCGACCGTGAGAACTTTCCCACCTTTATAAAAGCCTCTCCGAAAAAAATAAGAAAGAAAATGTTTTGTGTGGAATTCGGCAATCCTTTCAGCCATCCATTAGCAAGTAACCAGGAAGGGACCAATGTTTAAGGTTCATAATTTAAACGAATTGCACAATATATATTCAAGCGGCGTCTGGCAGCTCTTTTAATAGCATTCGGGAAGGATGACTGAAAACGCCTAACGGTACTACCCGAGGCTTTAATTTCGCTGAAATATCTGACGCTCTCGGGTGACGTCTTCCTTATTTCTTTTTCACCCTCTCTTCTTTCTCGCCGTCTCCGCAACAGGGCTCTTAATGTATTCTCAGAATTCTTTTTACTGCTCGTATAGAGGTGAGAGCTTTTTCTTTTTTCATGCCACGGGAACACTAACCCCGCTATTGAAATAGGCCACGAACTAAAATAATTAATATCTCGAATCAATGATCGAACGTTTTATTCATAAAGGGGAAAAGGAATTTCAAGACTTCTTTATTGGATTTATTAATGCTCACGCCGTCGTGAGAGGGAAGAATTAATAACGGGCGCAGTAATGCTTTCGGATTGTTAATTGGTTTTTGGTATGCGTTTTTGTGTGGTCTTGGCTTTGCCGTCGGACGAAAAATCTAGTTATCATCCGACTGTGCATTTCTATTTTTATCCCATTTTTCAAATTGATGATTAGAAGACTTGCGCGGTCTCAGAGAGGCGCTGGAATTAATAGTTGCGTCATAAAATCGAAAATGAGGTATCCGGTGCGTAGCATAAATTCTTAAATTGGACTGACGAAATTTTGCATCCAAGTTTTTTTTGTGGAGTATTTAGGTTATTATGTGGATTGTCATTGTGCAATAGTGGTGAAATGTTTCAGGGTAAAACGCACGAAAGTGACTCGTGATTACGGTTATTAACGGTCATGACATTTGTCGGGGTGATGCAATCAATCGCGTCACTTCATTTTCTGTTGCTTTCAACTATTTTTTCTAATCATTTGATTTAATAATTTCAGTATAATATTCACTAGGTATTTAAATTAGTTCTTGGACATTTTTTACATGACTTCGTGATTTTAGGTGCATGTTGAATTCGATCATAATCCAATGTTACATGGTGGCAGGAGTCATCAACCACACATGGACAAACGTAGTATTAAATAAATTGAATTGGTCCTATTGCTATGGTTTAATGCTTATGTTTTTCTTCTTAATACTGGCTTATTTTTAGTTCCAAGGACGCTACGCCTCCTTTTGAGCAGAATGTTTGTTGTCACATGTTACGTTACGGAATTTTAAAAACCACTCTGTTCCCACGGTTCCATGACATATATATTTGGCTCGCGTTGAAACTCATTTTGATATCCTATTTATTCTTCAATGATTACCATTTCCTTCCCTTTTTTGCAGATGACGTTGTACCCAGAATGAACTGTATTTGATGTTTCATGCACGGTTATTTTTATGCTAAAACGAAATTTCATGCCAGTAACAGCATTTCACGTTATTTAGATCGTTATCAGTTTTTGAATAGATGTTCCTCATCGCGCATGTTTTAGTTAAATGAATTACGTGACAGGGAACAAAGGGAAAGAGTTGTATTCGCCCATGCTACCTTATATGAGAAAGAGAGAAAGCTGAAATTGATTTAAACTCCAAGGAAATCATAAATCATGGCATCATATTTCATGTCCAACTCACAACGAGATTCATTGCATTTAAAACACTTTCCAAATTAACTGCTTTTCGAAAGCATTACGATTTGAACGTCAAGTTAATAGCTTTTTAACATCCTAGAGTTTTCTCATTATCCTAAAAAATAAAACTCGAAGTCCTTTTCACTTTAGATAGAAAACGTTTAAGGTCTAGGAATTACTTAGAATATATCTAACTGAGTTTTATATCCTTCAATCTAAACATGATAGTCTAGGCTTGACTCTGTGTAAATTCATCTTGAAGAAGAATTTTTCTTATTCGAGATGAATTTCGAGAAGAATATTTCTTCGAGATGAATTCCGATTTTCCTGCGGAAATATGTTAGTCGACAAGTACCTGCGACTTGTTTATCCGTTATTGGTAAATCAACAACTATATATTTTATGAAAGACGAAAATATGAGGCCTTCTGAAAACTTTGAGAATTATATCGGACAGCCTAATCAGCCATATCTTCAAACATGATGTTTTGATGAAGACAATCCTTGAAGAAATAGGGAATGGGAATGATGGCAAAGGAATACCTCATATCAGATATTAACAGTAAGTCGCGAAGGATGTCAAAGAGAAGAATCATATAAAATGAAGAGGCCATCACAATAGGAGAACAAAGTAGGGAGCTGTGTCCAACCAATCTTAGGATTGATGACTTGTGATTATGATATATTTTATGATATCGAGAAGGAGACGTGTGTGGTAATCTGTCACGAAATGGTCTAACAACTTGGCAAGGAATGGAGTCTGGCCAGGGTTCAAAACAAACATCTCTAAGAAAAAACATAATGGAGTTATATTATCCCAGATATCTTTTGCTCCTTAGGTCGACCATCGCAATTATGGCGTGTGGCAATTTATCTTCAATTTCACTCGGTATATTTTGTGGAATACACTCGTGACGTTAACACGAACTAAATGCCTAGGCGTTGCTGCATAGAAGGGTTTTTAGGTGCAGTATGATCGATGGAGACTCATTACAATCCCATGTCATCAAGTTTCTTAAAACGATAATCTAATGCGCATGGCAATTCCCGTCTTCACTGAGCTTGTGCCCATCATTCCCGAAGATACCATTACGTTAATCTCATTTACTCTTTAGTTCGGTATCTGGATCCTCCTTCATCTCCAATTGTATAAGTCATGGTGCCAAAGGGCTTGTGATACTAATATATTTAGGTTGTCTAACCTCCATTAGCGCTGCATGCGGCGATGATCGGTATCGGCATCGCGGATCGTTCTTTCCCGTTACTGCTGTCGCTATCCACATCTCTTGCTTCTTTGGAAGCGAAATGGTCAAAGTCCCTGCCAGGCAAACTTTGAATAGCTGCCATGTCGATTTCACCCACACAAGCTCAATTAAAAGATGGCGATCGCAAGGAGCATGTAGGTCCGTGATCGTTACTTCCAGGGAAACTTCCAGGATGGAAGCAGGGAATATACGTAAACATAATCTACGAGATGAGTTTTCAGTCCTTTATAGCCTACTTCCGTTCTCTGGCTGTCTCGTCCGCGTTCACACAGTTCCTCATGAAATGTTCAGCTTATGAATAGTGTGAACACACATCGTTGTAGTCCAAGCTGAGACTCGCACCAAACGGAATATGTCATTCTTGCTCAGCAGGTTGGCAATGAGTATCGCTTTGTAGCGTATCATCGTCATTGAATCTTGATTAGTCTTTTTTAACTCCTTGTTACACTCCGTAGAGAGCGGCCGTGGAAAATTCCTCCAAATTTTGCGTCCTGTGGTGCTATGACTTCTCTGTAGACGTTTGAACTCCTTGCTCTAACGTTCCTTGTCCGGACCCCATGTACTAAGGGCCCATGCACAAATTACGTGACGCTAAAGGTGGGTAGTAGGAAGGGTTGCGACAACTGTTCTGATGCTATATCGATGGAGATATGAGGTCTAGCCTTCCATTACGTTGGGATAAAGGTGTATCATAATTTCATTTTTTGTCAAAAAATATTGAATACTCACATTTTAATTGGCAATTAAGGAATAGAGAGCATTGAGAATAAATGAGATACTCATAGTAAATTTCTTTATTATCGTTCGCTGAAAGAGAGGATTCCTTGGAAAGTAGTAGAAATTAGCGTTACGTAATTTAGGGGGGGGGTCTTAAAGAATGTTACGGAGCGTTATTGGTGGGTAGGGGATAAAAAAAGTGGAAAATCAGAGTTACACAACTCGTGGATGGCCCCCCTACGGCGTGAATGTTTACGAGCACCGTTCCCTCAATTATCACCGTCTTCACTTTGACCCCTCTTCACGTGTCCTAATCGACGGTTTGTTAGGGTAGTAGTGTCCCACCTACGATGCCCGCGAGTGGCCACACGTAAACCTGGTTCGCTCCCTAATTATTGCGAGCTGCACCTGTCGAGAGTTTCCACTACGTTATTCTCCCTCTCTTCTGTTTTCTGAATCCTCGGAACACTTGCAGAGGCAGTCCATTTCCAGTGAAGTTTATTATTATTTTTTTTTCGCTCGGGCGGGCTCCGCTCTCCATACGTAAGCGCGCGAAAATAAGTCTTTGGAGCGCGGCCACGGCTTCCGTGTTATCCTCGCCAGAGAAAATATCAGATGCGTCCGACCGCTTTAATACGACTTCTTTAGGATCCGAGTGACCCTCCTGAGGTCCAAATGGCCGTCGTCATGGCGGAGGATGTGCGAAGTGCGTGCGCTTTTATTCCGATTCAGAGGGTTCGGTTTCGAATCCCGGCCGTGAGGTAGTGCCATTCGTTAAGCGACGTGAATTAGGTACTTCACCCTCCGCAGAAATTATACAAACGGGATCATGAAAAAGGTTTCTTCATTGATACTACCACGAGGTCATCATGTAGTATAAATGCCTTCTCGATTTCCTACGAGCGTAATCCTCCTGCTAAACTACTTAGTCTTTATTTTAATCTGCGAATTTAGGGCTCAAAGTCCTCTCTTACAATTAACATATCGGACGTCACAATTATTCATGCCGCGGACAGTGAAAATCTTCCCCGGGCGGGATTCGAACCCGAGACCCTGTGATTAACAGGCTAGAGATTTACCCTGCCGCCACTGGGGCCGGCTAACTAGGCTGTACTAGTGTAAAGAAAGTAAAAAAATTGATCTCTTGATACCTTTCGCAACGAATATATTCCATTTTCCATGTCCTAAATTAGTTTTTTCCCGCTACCCCCACCACTGGGATATCAGGAAAATTTTTGATCCTCCCCGCGGAAATTTCGTCTTTCGAAACGTGGAAAGAAAGAAGGAGCACGCCGGCAGTGAGGTTTTTCAGAGCAACGGAATGTTTAAAATTAGTGATATAACAGACAGGATGAACCGGAACACTGATCGTGGATCATTTATTTAAAAGTGATTTTGTGACGATTGTTTCTCTTCGACGTCATCGATACGTGGACATCTCTGGGAAACACTAAGAATAAGTTCAGTCTCTGTCATTCCCCATTGATTCAGTTTCATTGCTTTTATTGTGACCGACAACTGCGGTCATTTACGCCTGAGTAGTTGGGTACAGGTCGGATGTTTTTAGGCGAAGGAGGTAGGTAGAGTGCAACCCGGCGTTGTCTTCAGTTTGTTCCATCGCGAGAGGCGCCAAGGACTCCGTGGTTTGTGTCTTATCTGATTGCTGAACGTGATGTTCTTTTCTCATAGGGATCACGTAGGGAATTGGAATCCTTATCAATTTCTCTCCCTACTGAGATTCGTACCCGGGCCTTCGGGATGGGAATCCAGTACCTACTCTTGACTATACCAATCGGATACCCAAGTCTATCTTTTTGCTGATAACATCCCCGTTGGACCGAGTCTCGAAGTGCATATTATTTATATTTTTTGCCTAGAAATTTCGCCGGGTGGAAACGGAAATTCCTTCATTTAGCACCAGTCATTATGTTCTTCCCTAATAAAATCAACTCTTCATGCCAGTGAGTTTACCAAACGCGACACGAAACCCACATATTAAGCGGAACATAACAACATATGGACTAACACGTGGCAATACACTTCGATGACAACATTCGATCTGGCTCTCTCGAATGAGTGGCCGTGACCTTTCCCGCTCTATTCCACCTTCTTTTTTTTTATAAAAGCCTCTGACTCAGTGGCATCATATGCGTCAGTGTTTTGATCCTGCACCTCTTGAGAGTCGGATAGAACCACTTCTGTTGCCCTTTGCTTTTTGCGCCGGCGAGCCGATTGCCGGGGGCTATCGCGGATAATTAGCGGTTGACCAAAAAAAAAAGTTTTTTTCTCCACCATTGAAGTCGATCCTGCCGCTCTGTGGATGCGCGGAGTTGGACTCGTGCGCGATCGCTCGCCTTTCTCTCGCCGATTTCTTTCGTCAACCACGACTAAATGTCATCTCATAAAATGGGGAACATTTTAACACTCAGCCGCTAGGTGTGCAATGGTGACTCTCGCACAGTATTGGACCACATTTGAGCGTCAAATTCGTGCGGGTGACGACTCGAAAATGGATAATTTTCGTGAAGGATGTTTTTATTAGGCGTGGTAGATGATACATTCGTAGTCGTAGTTGATTGGGGGAGGGAACCGACAGCTAAGGTCGTTTACACCATTTAGGATCGGTAATTTGTGAGAGTATGAATAGGAAAGGAGGAAGGGTGAATAAAAACCCTGCATTTAACGGAAGGCACCAAGGGGTCCACGGTTTTACGTCCCATGCGACGGACGGAGGTTTGACACGAAGTGCTTTTCGCACAGCACTCAAGTGGGGACGGTAATACCAGTGAAAAATCTGCCACTCCCAGGACTCGAACCACGGTCATCGAGATACCAGGTAATTACTCTAGCAACTACACCAACCCGATTCCCAATGATACCTTAGTTAAATGCATGGATTCATACCCTAGCAGCCCAGAGACTGGCTCTTTCTAGAACTCCTTTTTGCAACTGGCCAATTTTCGACTTTTACTCCCATTCCCGTAACGTGCACGACCTCAAAGAGCCTGAAACTGCTAAATTATATCTATATGTGTGTCTAGGACCTCATTCAGTCATGGTCTAATCATTGTACCGTTATTATCTCACCAATAACTCTATCATCGTGTCTATGTCGACATTAGATTCGCATTTGTATGCTCTCCTAACTCTTGACCGGAAAATCTTCCCTAACTTGTACAATTTGTACTAAATGTTAACTTTATGTGACAATAGTAATGAACCAACTAATTGTGATGCTTCTGGATTGAGGTAAATGCAGATTAGCGTTTGTGAAAAGTCATTTGACACGTATAGGATCTGAACTTTGACGTTCCAATTTCCAAATGGTTATGACTCAGATTTTCATTGCTTTCATCTTGCTCTTTTGCGGTTGAAATTTCCATGGGAAATATTTAATTTTTTACCCCTTGCATAGGGAAGGAAAATAATGCCTCATCCCCATTATGAAAATTTATTTTGCAACAAAAATACTTTCTTGTTTTCCATTTGATCGAGTCTTCTGATTTAAAACAATGAACCCAACCCTCTTTTTTGTGAATGAATGAATTTGTTCAAATTGATGGATTATCTTTGCGCATTTTTTGATTTCATCGGACACCATTTTCCACAATACTACATATTAATTTTATTTGCAACAAAAATGCTGCCCTAATTTCTGTTAAATGTTCACCAAATGGTGGAATGAGCGTAGTTCGTTGATTGTGGGCCCAAAATTTCATCTATTACTATCCCCCGTTAAATGCTAAGGACATAGCCCATATTAAAGATGGATTTAAGGGGAGTGACAAAAGAGGACAAGTACTTCGTGTTGTTCAGGTATGAATAGTTTTGGTGGCCTTGCTCCGAAGGGGAATGATGACGATGACGGTCACACACGGTTGCATATGTGGTCGAACAATCAATGTCACTTTCTTATAAAAAAACCAGATTCAGGTGTGTTGTGGTGGAAACGTTCCATATTAATAGAAAGATATTGCAATTTATATAAATAAATAAATTTTTACTTCTGTGGAAAATTGCAATATCTTTCTATAAATATGTCACTTTCTTAGATACGAAGATTGAGACTTTGTTAACTTCAAGCGCTTGAATCAATTTTTTTCACAAACATTTGTCGATACATCCCTTAGCATTTCCTCTCGAGGATAAAAAAACTTATCCGCTAGTTTGAAAGGTATTTGTACAATATTTATTGCCTAACTGGCTTCTGGAAAACAATGTTACCTATAGTAGATATTCAGACTCTCAGTGACTCTTACCAAGTTTTTCTTATAACATTCAGCATATCGCCTGCTTTTTAAATCAGTGAAATACTGCAATCGAAAGCGGTCTATACGGTTTCCAGTTGCGCGGCTCGACATTAGAGATACTCCCCTCCATCAATAATGTTCCTGCTGCCAGGGAACGTAGCCAAGATGCCGGCATGGACAGGAAATGAGACTGCTAGCAAGAAACAATGAAGTCTTGGGAAGACCTATGAGGACTTAACGCACCTTGGCTTACATTGAAACGTTCTTCTTCACCGCATCGCATATCAGAAGATTTATTATTTTACTTCAAGTTTGAAGGACACTTCCGTTCCGTGCGTTTTAACAATTCTAATCCTTTTCCGCCGATGCACGATACATTTTGGAAAATGGTTGTCCCACAAATCGATTTCACCCTTTGCTTGTCGCATTCACGGGTCTCACCTCCCGTGGCGATTGGAAGCAATCAATCACTCAGTCGGACCCTTTACTTCATTGTCTTTTGTTCCGCTGAACCGATCCGGCTGGTCTGACGAGTTGCGTTCTCCTCGGCTAATCGTCGGCGATTGTGTTTTCGTATTCATCTCGCGCCGCTGGGGTGATACGCCGTCGGTATGCAGAATTTTGTGCAGGTCAACGCGTGATCGCCACCACCTAGAGGACCTCAAGCGCGACGGCTGCGAATGATTTTATTTCACATATCGGCACAACGCACTGGTTTCACATTTTGACGGATGAACTTTACCGTTTAATCACCTCACCACTCGACGTCACCCGGTAATATTTTCTCGCGTCTCGACGTCGGTTCCGTAAGTTTCGGAGTGAGTGGAGCAATGGTGGGCGTTCCTCGTCGAGCTAGTGGATGAATATTTAAAGATAACGGGAGAGCTCATTTCTTAAGGTTTCACTTCCGCGCGTCTCCACAAACGCTTTGTTAAAAATAGGAGCGTGTTTCCCATAGCCAGGAGTCAATTTGCAAGTCCTCTAAAAAGTAGGGAGTATTTTTACTCAAAATTATTTTAATTATTCTGCCGGTCAAGAAGTGTTTAAATAGACATAAATTTCTATACAATGCTTCCCGCGCAGAATTTCTTTCTTAGGTCTTTAAAAATTTCAAAATAACACCCATTAATGGATTGAAGCGGGTGGCACGGAAACACGTATATTGCAAATCCATGTGTGAGAGCAAGTTACGAGATTCGAAGATTTACATTTTGGATTAAATCATCTAAGATCCATCAAAGCATTATGAAAAAATGTGTGGCCGTAGGACGGAAACGTGTACGTGCCTCTTTATATCCTTAATCAAAAATCGTTCTCCAACCTTTCTTTTTGCCTGCCTTCCATACGCCAGCCACAGTTCTGAGGACAGTCATTCCTAGCATTAGCGTCCACCGTCTATAGATAGCCGCTCACCCAATCCAATTACTCGTGTAAGTCACCGATCGAATGCGTTTGAGATCATTCCGCTTATTTCCATGCTGTCTTCTTTCCGTATAACATTAGCGGGTAAAGCTGGCTGAGGTCTATTATTAACTGTGACTCACGGAGAGATACATCGCGAATGCCACATGACTAAGACGTCGGCGGAATAACTTAACAGAGCGAAGAAACAACTTGTCAGCGATAAATATTCGAGCCATTAAAATCGCCTTTTTTTCTTCCGTCAGAATCGCGTAAAGAGATGTTTTCCCCGCGAGGAACTGCCTCTGAATTCCTGCATCTCGGATATCAACGGGGGAAGTCGTAACTCGCCGTGTCGCTGGTGTCGGAGACGGCTTGTAATCCCTTCTCTTCGGGAGATCTTTGCGGGAAATTTTTACATCGCGCCTACTACCCGCGCCTACTACTATCGTGCGATGACTTTCTTTTTAATTCTCAAGCTAATCCTTATTATTGGCAAAAGTGAAAGGCGGACTCCCCCTGGGCTGCCTTACCTATCTTCCACTTAAAATGGTTGTTACTCCTCAGGGTTAATCAGTTCCGCAAAGAATGAATAAGACTACTTAGTCGCTTGCAAATCTAATTTCCGATATATCAGCCCGGAAGTTTTCAAACAGAAAGTAATGCGTAAACTTTGCTGAAAATTTTTAAATACAATATAGTTCACGAGTGGGGGAAAATAGAGGTCTGCTTAAAAAGACGACGGATTATCCTAATCGGCCATATCTTGAGACGTGATGGTCTGATGAAGACAGTTGTCTCATGTCATAGATGATAATATATATATATATATATAAGTATATGTATATATCATCTATATATTCAAGGGATATACTACCCTAGTATGTATATATACACCATCCCCCGTTTCCTTCAATGTATCTACATCTACGCGATACCCTGCAAGCTACCGCGAGGGGGTGTGGCAGGGGATGAAGATCAACAACCATGCTCTATTGACAGTGAATATACCAAAAAATTTTCGTAATCTCTTCACATGAAGATGACACCTTGACTTCGAAACCTTGGTCGTATCCAATAGAAATTATTGTGGAAACACCAAATTATTAGTATTCCACAGTTGGCGAAGTAAGTGTGAATGGCTAAGGAATGCCTCGTTTGAAATAGGTATATGGAGAAAGAAATGAAGGATATAAAAGAGAAAAATTGTATAAACATTAAATGGTTAAATTCAAGGGTTGCAAACTATCCGTGAATACCTTAGCTGAGTTACCCGCTGCAATTTGCAATAGCAGAATTCCACTTAGGAAATCAGGGATTCCGGTTTCGAGTCTCGGTCAAGGTGGATTCTTTCCTTGTGGAAATTCTGCTATTATGAAATTGTTTGCTGAAAGGAGAATCGAGTGGAGAGCTATGTCTTAGAATTAATGACTTAGGATTAAAAAGACATTACACAGTCACTATGCTGGCAGTACCTAAATATAGTGGCGGAGTTGATGTTACTCGTATATTTCCATAGCAATTATTTACAAATCTGAAAGATCTCCTCTCAGCCTCTTCTCTAAAGGATTAGGATACATCATAGTGCGAACAATTGGTGGATCGGAAAGGATTAATAGCAAAGCATTTTGTCAATCGTCTCATCTGTAATGGCGATAATAATTGGTAGACCGTAGATGGTCGCAAAGATGTTGGTTGAATTCAACTTGTACTTAGCCTTAGAATGTACGGGAAACTTTTCTTCCAGGAAAGGGGGTTTTTCCTATTACTGGTCCAAATAATTCCGCGCAAAGTGGTATTCAAATCATTCCAAAGTGAGCATTTATTGGCGGGGATGTACTAAGATGTGCTCACTGATGATGTTAAAAATATTTTGCGGACCCCAACTTACTATGGTAGACTGGACCATAATCACAAAATTAGAGAAATTGATTGCCTAACTGACAGATTCAAAATGTCCTTTTTTCCTCGTACTATTAGGGATATGAATAACGGTAAATATATCCAGTACGAGTGTAGCAATAGATATTATTGGTAGCTGCATGTTGGTATAAGGATTTAAAGCTAACCCAACTAACAGCATGTTCTTGCATGTATGATTTGGTATTTTTATCTTTTTTTAAATAGCGTAGTTTTGAACAGTACCTATACAAGTACTAGTCCTTTTTTATGCATGATATGTAGTGCATGTTTGGTGAGAGTTCACCCCCTGCCACACACCTTTATGGTGGCTTGCAGTGTATTATGTAGATGTAGATGTAGATGAAGAAGCCCTCTCACACTGATGTGAACCCAGGACCCTTCTCTTCGGGCTATCTTTGTGTTGTTCATCGACACTCGTAAGGGCATCGCGGTGGCTTGCAGGTCAATCTGTAAATGTAGAGATGGAGTTAATATTGAAATGCGGATGTAAAGGTCAGTTTCGTTTTCGTTACCAGATTCTAGAGAATGCTTGAACGTCAATTCCACGGAGTAAACTTAAAAACGGGACTATACCTTAGATTTCTGTCGAAGTCGTAGTAATATTGGGTTCATTACTAGGGCGATCGCATTTCGACGGGGTCACGACAGTGGTTGGAGTGAGACTTTTGAGACTTTTGGTTGGAAAGTTTTGTACGGTCAACCTGTTTTTTTTACAGGTGACTTTTCCTTCTCACTCGTTTTCTTGAGCAAGTATCGTTTTCACTCCAACCCGTCTTATAGAAAGAAGTCATCTTCACTTTTTCTTCCGCTGAGTCACACCTGGGTGAGGAACCAAGTTTGGTGACATTTTCAAATGAGAATTTTGAGTAGTTTCCATCTGCCTGGTCTTTCGCCAAGGCTATTGTCATGTATATACCAGTGGTTTGTTTCCTTACCGCTAGTCTTTCTTCCTAGAGGATTTTGACTGAATTATAACTTCAGCAATGTCAGCGAATCCATTCATCTACATCTACGTAATACCCTGCGAGTCACCACTAGGGTGTGTGGCAGGGGTCCATTCTTGCTTCACGGCCGCGAAATCCTCTTCCTTAAGTGTTTTCTGCTTAAGCGTTTGTATTTCATGTGAGGGCCTGACGATTGTTTACGGATAGCAGTTAGCTTAACAGCGCCCAGATATTTTCAATCAGACTGGCTGAAACTTAACTGCCATGCGTATTTGCGCTGAATTATTGCTGGCTCCCGTTTGCCCCGCGGTTACGTGAACGCAAAGAAGATTTCTCATGCCGCGAGGAGTGAAGTAGAGAAAAATGATAATCTGTTAATAAATTACGAGTAAAGTTAGAAAACTCCTCGTTCCCTCTCTCGAGAAACTTGCGTCCTAGGTAGCACTCTTTTCGCCTCTCTCCTCCTGAAGCTCTTCCTTTTCTTGCTGCACTTCAACTTATTAAGACGTTTAAACGAGTCCCCTGCCAACCGTTCTGGTTTAAATGGCTTCGTTGGAATTTCACTCATCTGAACGTCTTCTCCTGTGTCCATCACCATGTTTACTCAAAGCTTTCAGTCGTTAATGAAGTCAAGAGTGAAGGAAACTGAGAAATTAAGAGGCCAGTGGTATGATGTTTTTCCACGCTGGGTGTCCGCGAATGAAACCCCA
Source organism: Platycnemis pennipes (assembly GCA_933228895.1). Lineage (NCBI taxonomy): Eukaryota > Metazoa > Arthropoda > Insecta > Odonata > Platycnemididae > Platycnemis > Platycnemis pennipes. The sequence continues at coordinate 89,580,173 of OW121851.1, forward strand.
GAGAAGGTTGTTGATGCGTGGTGTCCTTTACTCAATCCATTATTCACGCGTAACGAATTCTTATTTTGAATCACCGTCTGTTCATTCGGGCATGCCCCGGCGTGCAGCGGTGGAAATCCGAACCGTTGGGCTTAATTCTACCCGAACAGGATTAAAAAATATCGTCATTCGGCGCACTCGCGTCCTTCGCAGCGTGAAGCAGTTCGTACTTTCAGTGCTGAAATGACGGATATCCCAGTAGAAGAAGCAATCGTTCCCCCTCCTCCCTAGCACTTGTGTCTGTTAATTTATGCAAAGCACTCGCGTCTCTAGCCATGTTTTTCCGCGCGCGCACCGTTTCGGGATGAGTTAATCCACGCGCAGCGTCTCGCTTTAATGCTGTCTTGGGTCGTCCCTTGATGAACGCCCTCCCCGTGCGCATATTAAACGGGGGAGGTCTGTCATAATTGCGCGCCTGCGAAGGGACTCGAGTGAGAGCACCTTTTTACCTCCTACGGTGACGTCACTTCTTCCCATCGTGCCCCATCTCTCGCCTCCCTTTTTTGTCACTCGCTTTGTCGCTAAGTTACAGTAATTTATAGATAATAGTTGTTTTTTAACGAGAAATCGTTGAAATATCATAAAAATGCCCCGTACTATTTTAATTGAATTATAGGAAAATACAAATGAATATGATATTTAGCATTTTTTAAAAAATATTTCCAACATAATTATGAAAGATAGGCTAGCAGTAAGTGTTATCCAAGAAATAACGTTTCGTGCCCGCGGCATCATTTGCTTTGTATTTACTTATCTTTATCCGATACACTCTACTTAGCTATTAACTATTATTTTTCGCATACTTGGCGTACGTATTGAATTCGTAGCTACGATGTTTCTTAAATTAAGTAGTATCATATCTAATATTACCTATACCTACGCCGTGCAAGTTTGGTGAATATTCATCCCCTGCCACACACCCTCGAGGTGGTTTGCAGGGTACTCTGTGGAGGTAGATGTAGCAGTCCCTCTAGTCCGCGTATATCCGTCGCATCTTTTCCAACTCCACATCCAAATCTCCCTCCGCACCTGCTCCCTCACTCCGCCGCCCGCCCCACCGTACACCTTGTATAGCTTCCCATCCTCTTCCGTCACCTCCCAAGTATTTGGGTCGAGCGGTTGCATTCCTTCAATCGCATCTCTCCCTCTCTGTCTCTCTCTTCTCTTTTTTCTCTTTCCCTCTCTCTTCTCGCCGATATCCCGCTCGAAAACAGACCGAGCGGCGACGCGGGTCGCTCTTCGGATGTTTGGCCTCCTCCTCTCCCCCTCTCCGCTCCTCCCCTCTCTCCGTCGCATTCCTCCGACCAAATCGCATGCGTTTATGTGTGTTCCTTCTCTCCCTACATCTCCTCTTTCTCGTCCTCCTTTTTTTTTTAATCCCTGCCATTATATTTTCGTCTTCATCTCCTTCGCCTCACGTCCCAGTTCCTCCCGCTTCCCACCTCGTCTTCTTCGTTCCCTTTCCTCCGATTAACGAGCGCTGGTCTCTACGCGCGCCTTTTCGCTTTTTTTTTTAGCTTTTTGGGAATGTTTTAATTTCGACCGCTCAGTCGGCTCGGCGACGGTCACGGGAAACAACGTCAGCCGCTTTTCCTCCATGGGAGTAATTCTATGGTGGGTTCCCCTCGGCCCGTTGCTGATGGAAGTAGAAAAATTGAATTGCGTCCGAACTTGGCTAGTACTATTTTCTTCACTTAAAACCCTTACTTTTTACATGCTTTCCTTTATCTTAGAATGTTCAACCGTGTCCTCAAATCTTGCAACCCTAATTTAACTCGTTTCCCGACGGCATATTATAATAAGTTCCACAGCTTCATATATCGGGTGCAAAGAGAAATATTGTATGTGTATATGCCCTTGCAAATGAGATAAAGTTTTCAGTGTTCGTCCGTACACATCTACATCGTACAGTAGGTATTGAAACTAAATATGCCATTAGGGACGGTAACTAGTTGGACCAGTTCTAAATTGCCTGGGAAAACACAGAAAAGAGAAGTAATTTTGAATTTATAGTAGATCATGTTAGGTTTCGATTCATCCCCTGCCTTACACACCTTTGTCGTCTACATAATACCTGGCAGAGTATTATGTAGATGTAAAACAATAATTTCCTTACATCAATATATCCTAAGCTCTGTAACCGTTCTGCATTCTTCTCAAATGAATCATATTCCTCCCTCTTTTGTGATTGAAAAATATTCCTCTTTCTGTTGCGGCCTTCAACGACCAGTGGGGCACTTCCTTTAACGTCCAGCTTTACCCAGTTTCCTTCGGCTTCCCTTTCCACTCATACTACGCTCAGCACTTTTTAGCTCTCTTTTCCCCATCTTACTATCCTCATATAAAAACAAATATTCCTCCCATTTTCATCCATTTCATAACCGCCTCAAATTAATTTCTAGTCACGCTTTCCTATCTTAGCACTCCATGCCACACACCCTTTGAGGTGGCTCGCGAGATATCGCAGACGTAAATGCGAAGGGGGGAATATTGTATTAATGTAAGCGAGCAACAGCTCTTTGCTTGTAACTTGTTAGCTTGTCTGGGGTATTTTGAATGTTATGGAGAGTAAGAGGGTTTGAGAGAAACCCGGGGTAGTTGGATGGCCGATTCGCTGCGCAGTGGCTCAAGGTGTCCGCAGTTAGAGCACCTCATCGGATGTTGATTCTTGGAGTGCTCTCCTCATGCCATGCGGAGAAGGAAACATAATATTCGCTGACAATCCGCTACAGTCAGAATCTGATCGTGGGACTTACTTGCGTTGTATTTCCCTACCAGACTCCATTCTCAGGTTCAGGGTAAAATTCATGGATTGGCCGGAGTTAATTTCAGTCGAAGACGTTAAAGTCACTTCGAGTGACTTTCACTATCGGGTGATCTCGTGTTTTTAAGTACTTATATTTAGATTTGGAAGTTTCTTCAACCTTACATCCCTCACAAAGGTAGCGTAGACAGGTACAATCTATTTATAAATAGGAAGAAAATATATCCACCCCTTGATAGACGATTTCATTATTTTATCTGAGGTCTGAAGATATCCCCACCTCCCATTGGAAAGGTGCTCCGCTTCCAATCCTATAACCTCATTCCGACCTTAAATTCCATGCCATTATTTTCAATTTCATTCCAGATTTTGATGTTTAGATTAAATCGATTCGCGGAATGAAATTCGAAGAGAGATACGGAATTTTTCAATCTGCTCTATTCACTCACACAAACGGTGATATCTCCAAGGTTCCTCCTTGGAACTCAAAAGTTTCTACTTTCCTAAGCGCGTGGCTTGCCTCGGATCCGTCAACAAAAAAAAAGTTTGGAGATCTTCGCAGCCGCTTTAAGTGAGCCTGCGGAGGACATCGGTAGATGGCAGCGGCGGCGGCTGCGAAATATTTTCACCGCGTGCCTCCGCTGACCAACTTTCTTGGGCCGACCAGCCAGCCAGCCGGTCGGTCCGTCCGAGAGCGAATGGCTATCCATTCCACCTGGATACGTAAAAGGTTAAAGTTCGCCACCATTCCGAGCCGTCCGTTTCCCCCTCCCCACAATGGCTCCTCCTCGATCCAGAATGCTGCTCCCGCGAACGCAGACATCTCCTGAGTGCGCGACGGGATAGCGACTCTGCTCGTACTCATCGAGTCGCATGTAAAATCTCTCTCCGCGGCGCCGGTGTTTTAAGTTGATCAGCATTGTGCGCATATACTGGTGATATGAGTGTTTGAATCGATCGGTCTTTATTCTATTTTCTAATGTCCTCAAATTTCATTTGCATATTTTTTTTCACATACTCGGATTGCTTCACATATTTCAATCATGGCCTTATATGAATAAGAAGATGTAACCTATGTAAAGGTTGCATCTTCTTATTCAACATGAATTTTCATCAAGTGAAAGCCGAATCTATCGATTTCATGGCCAAATATTATGAACGCTGTAATAATGGGCTATGTAGACACTTTGGTTCGTTAAAAAGAAACAGCGTTAAATTCTGTTTGTGTTTCTTTTTCCTTTAAAGGTGTATAATTTACACAGTGTTTTGACTGAATCATTATTTTTTGTCATGTTCTTTTTCTTCTTCGCTCTTAGATATCTGAAAGAATATCGTATGGAGCTAGCTAGCTGTAGCTTACTCTCACCGCAGAACTCATCTTGAAGACTGGACGTCGCGTGCGAAAAATACCTAATACTAGTATCCCGTGTCCACTACTCTGTCGATTCAATTCTCACTCGACTACTTTGTCTTATGAAAGTCGTCGAGGGAGAAGTGAATAGAGAGGACTATATATGAAGGTCGTGCATGAAAAGCATGGAGCAAATGGAAAAAATGAAAAAATGTTGGACAATTTTAAGTTAGCTAATGGATGAATGAAAGGATGCGTAAAGTCATCATTAAGACGATGACCAATGATGATGAACAAAAATCTCGGTACAATATTCTTTGAATCCTCTTCTACCATACTCTACTTCAGGGATCTAATTTAATTCTACTAGGATATCGGTAAATGGATGAATGGATATGGGGCCTGTAGAATTGTAGAGATATTATCGATGTAGCTAGTTCTTTTGAATGCTTCTCATGGTAACGATGTAGCTTAGAAAGTCTAAATGACTGTAATTCCCACAACATAAACGTTTATATGAATGATATTGTATCGTGATAGCGTCGATTAAAAAAACAGCGCATGCGTAGTGCATGCTCGTATCCATACACTGCCATATGCCCTCGATGTTACTTGCAGGTTACTCAGTGAATGTATGTGTATAATGTATTTACATTTAATGAAAAAGTTCAAGTTCCTTCTTACAGCAAAATTGTAATGATTCAAGTTTGAGCCATCGAACCAATCAGAGAGTTGAACACGAATATAAGTTCGGTTTATTACTCACGCAGGTAATGAGTCCAACGGCCTATGAAAGTCACGCATTGGATTTAGGAGCCGACTGTGATTTCATAGAAATGCTACAAAAGGTCGCACTTAGGACCCACAAAATGAGACGTTAATGTCGCAGGTTCCCCATCCCTCATCTACCCACTGGAATACCAAGATCGATCTCGAAATGTCCATACTTATGTAAATACGTGGATGAGATCCGCTTCACTGATTAGTGCTTTAATGTCCAAAAGAGCAGTGCACAATGAAGGCGATAATTATGAATAATGAGTCGGTTCGTGAATGGACGGCGCCTCCGAACGAAATCACTCGCGCGCCCTTCAAATCCTCGCCATCCCGCGAGTCGGCGGTCCATTCAGCGGAGACTTTCACGAGTGCACCACCTTTCGTTGCGTCATTATTTTCGAAATTTGTCCGTTTATTCTTCGCTGAGGCTGCGTTCATCTCCCGCAGGATCTTTTCATTGAGTTTTTCGTGCCCTTAAGGGCAAACTCGTGGCCAAATCATCTCGAATTTCTTATTTTCGGTGCGATGAAAATGTTTGAAAACGTGACTCATCCTCTCAGCCTCTCCATAGATGTCGGTCTTTGTTTACCAGCACTCAGAACTGCCTTATATATCTTCCCAGGTCTCTCGAGCGAAACTGAGATACGGAGTAGCCGTGAAATTTAGAAGAGAAGCGAAATTAACCCATATTGCCCCTTTCCCGCCGTGCTGCTCACAGCTGTTCCGAATTTCGCTCCGCTTTTTTTTTTCGTTTGCGCGGCGGCTTTGCTTTTATGATGGGAAATTTCTACTGGGGATCGTGGTGCAGGAAAGAGGCGAGGAACTTTATGAGCTTCCTACGTCCCCGCAGTGGAATGCCTTCGATCACCTCAAAAAGAACATTTTTACTCTCACATATATCTTTCTGTGGTTCATGTGAAGATGGTCGTGCGGTTTTTGTCTTGGATAATACATATCTAATACTTTTCAAGATCAACTGAAAATTTGATTCAGCTGTTTTTTTTAATGCCATATGTGTACGCGTGAATCCTTTCGGCCGAATAACCATTTATTGACAGCTCTAACCGAATAAAAAGATGCAAGCATCTCTTTGTTTCTTTTTTACCATCCTGTATTATGTCTTTAATTTTTACGTGGCTATTGCTACCTATTAATATACGACGAACTTTCCTCTTGGAATACACTTTAGGTGGCTAATTTAAAATCCCTCGCGGGAGTTCGGATTACTTCATTTTAATACCGATTCAGCACGCTCTGTTTCGTTCTTCTGCTCGAAAATTGTGAAGAAGGCGGTCATCAAGTTTCTTGCATCGCAAAAAAAACGAACCAAGGCTGACTGGCCATCCACTGCAGGAAAATAACAAAAAATGTTTTCCAGTTGTTTTTTTTTGTTTGGAAATCTACATTTCATCAATTAGTTCGACCGCCGTATCGAAATAAATGATGTTGCGTCATTGGCGAAGAAAATAATAGTTTCCCGTCCTGTTTTAAAGTGGTGACTTGGTGTCACCTCCTGGGTGCTCCTATCGGCTAGCCTCTTCATATTTACTACCCATTATTTATTTATTCTTTTTATTTATTTTACATAATTCTTCCCTTTCACATTCTTCACTACTTGCTCCATATATCTCATTCAATGCCCTCCTTTTCCATTCTTTCGCTTTACTTATCCATCGAAGATTGTCGTCATCAGGCCACCATGTCTCATGATACAGCCTATAATATTATTTATAAACCTTTCCTCCCACTCTTAGGACTTAATTGTTATTGAGAAATACTCGGTAGAAATGCAGTGTCAATAAAATGGGAATATCGCCACATCGCTTTGGTGCGATCCGCCATTCCGAATTTTCGTTTCCAGAGTTCAAGTTCATTTACGGTCCCATTAGTTTTATTGCTTTAGGGAATCACGAGACGGTTAACTGCATAATAAAATAAGGAAGAACAGTATCTTGTTGATTCCATGTGATAAAATGTATTGTTTAAACTGCAGCTAAACGCGCCAAAAATACACATTTTAATTCCACTTCTCCTGTTTATATATATATTCTTCGTTATTCCACTACGGAACGCTGAAAAACTGCGAAGAAGGGTTCAAATAGGTCAGGCTGGCATAACCCCTCAGACGGAGAGTGGTGAGCGTCATCGTCAAGCGGAAATTTAAACCACGGAACTCTTGAGAGTGGGGAAAAAACAATGTCGTACTGCCCCGGTTTCTCTTCATAGAGTCGCTCGTGTTCAGTGACACGCGGATTCTCCGTTAACTTGTCGCGGAATAAATTATGACTCATCCCCGTCTCTTTTGTCCTCATCGCAGCGTAAATGTATTTTTTTTCGAATTTCCTGGGATAGCGTTCTGCTGGAAAATCCCAGAACATGGTGTATGTATCCTTCATATGTGTTTAATAGATGTCATCTCATTACCTCACCTAAATTTTCGTCGCAAAATAGCTTTCGAAACCTGAGATTGACGAAGACTGCGAAGGAAACCTATCGGAAAATATCGGTGAATTTTTCATCGTTATTAATTATTTTATTAAATACTTAGAATATGAGTAACTCACTTTTTAAGGGCATTCCAAATTGTGGATAAATAATCTCATTCGGTGTTTGAAGAATAGCCAGACCTTGGACAATAATATTTGGCTCGTAAAATCTGGTTTCACATTTGTACTTTTTGAGTTGTATCATTTTTCGAGAGTATTCTAAATTGTTGTTAAATAATCTCTTTCAGTTATTGAAGAATAGCCGGATCAACCCCTTGGTCAAAAATATTTAGCTCGTAAAATCTGGTTACAAGGTTGTATCTTTGCTTTCTGAGTAAATTTGGTAAACTCTTCTATCTCTTTGGTTAGCAGTTGCGTCATCTTCCTTTCAGCCTGCGAAAGGTATTGGCCAATGAAATCTATTAAACGAAATGCTGGTGTCATTAAAATGCGTTATTTGTATCTACCCTTTATTTTGGTGAGAGGGCTCACAGCCTTAAAACCATCGTTTTTCTTCGTCATATCACAAGGTGATCCATCCTTTTAATGTAATGAAAATTGTGTAATGATCACGATTAATGCTTTTTAATTGCATTGAAATTTCGTGAAATGGTTGAATAATATGTAGTATCTAATCACGAGGAAGCTCACTCAGTTCATCCAAATGCTTGCCATGCTATTTTTTTGGCTTGTGCCCAAGTGATAACTGTACAAGGCACGTGGAAGAGTTCCGCGCACCTTGTTCTAGACTGCGTTGTCTTTATTTTGGGATCTGCCGTTCGGTCTTTCTAGAATCCTGAGAAATCATGGGCGCAGGAAATGCGGAATCATTCTTAGTTAGTTAAGAGCGCTCGAATGGCTGATATTGATTGATTTGCCTGGGTTTTAAAAAGTTCCATTATCCTTACTCACAGCCTCAATACGCTCTAATATGTCATCATCACTTCATAACGACGGAGACTGATGTCGCAGATCAATAATTCACGGCTGCGTGTGTAGTGTACTTTATGATAATTACGAAAGGAAGAATCTGGTAATCTACCGCGTGCCAGTTTATTGCTGTTTGTTGATGACGAGTCTTCTATTACTCCACCACCTTATTCATCCTTGAATATGCTAATATCTCTTACATTCGAAGAAAAATATTTTCCTGAGGATTCCTGTTTACGCATTCCCAGGTTTAAAGAGGGCATTTTAAGAGGAGACTGTGAATGGAATGGAAATACGAACATAAGTTGGCTTTACGGAGAAATATTAAAGTACTGAAAACAAAATCTCCTAATTTTATCCGAATCTGTACAGCGTAAAAACAAACTTCTAATGAAACGGAGATCCTCCGCAAAAGGTAATAATCGAATCAACTATATTTGTGTTCAGACTCGTTCCGGTATTAATAATTAGAATAAATGCAAAGAGATTAGAATAATTTGACGCCATGCCTCTATACTGGGATTTGAAGAAACAAGTCAGCTATGGGCGTCACCATAAGTCAATATACGTTCAAATCTTCGAGCCGCTCCGAGGATAAGTTGCAGGAGGTAAATTATCACAGTGCAAACACCTGGTGCTTGCATCTACTAAACTGGTTGGTACCAGTGTATAAAAAACGTAGATATTGAATGTAAGCGTTTAGAAAATGTTAATGTGTTATTAGAAAGCTAACAAAGTACAAAATTTTGTCAACGGATGCGTATTAATATGCACTCACCAAGGGTGTAATAATGGAAAATATTATAATGAACAGCCGTTATCAAGTTCAACATGGACTACAGATCATATACTCTTGCCCCTTTGGTCTTATCGACACATCTACATTTTGTACCTAATACCCTAGAAGCCACTATGTAGGTGTGCAGCAGGAGGTTAATTTTTAGAGCCGTTATTGCGTTGTCCGTTATTGCATGTGAAAGAATGTGATTTTAAACCTTCCCTCACGGCATTCTGACTCCGATCCTTTGTTCGTGATGAAACTGACCTCAATACGAACCATTGTGTTCAAGTGTACTAATAGTGCCGTATTTTCACCGATACGAGTGAGATATAAATTTGAGTAATGATAAAAAGTAAACAAAAAGCCCAGAGCCGTGGTTGACTGGTCTGTCTTCATCTCATATCATGGTGATCAAATCAAGTAATCCCTCTCATCTCGAAACACCTAAATTTTATATCCCGTTGGAAGAGGTTATAAAAACGTGGGAATGAATAGGAGTAATTGGCTGTGGTTTCCAATAGGTGGAAATATCAAAATTCATAATCAATTTTTCCACCTGATCGATATCAAAAAATCATTAAAGTCTTCTATTGCATAACAGAGACAGGGTATGACATAAGTAGTTTCTGAATTATGAAATCCATTTCTACTTCGTTAATAAGCTACACTGCGAGCCACCGCAAAGGAGTGTGGCAGTGGTTGATAGGTTAACATCGTCTCCTAAATAATGTTGAAATGAAAAAGAATTTGTGAAGGAAACGAATATCAATGCGACGTAACTTTTAGGAAATTGTTAGGGCTTATATTGAAGCTATATGTACACCATTCAATTGTATTCCTTGATCGCGAGGACTCTAATTACATGATAATCACAGAACCAAGACGAGAACTGAGCAATAAACAACCTATGAAGGTGGCAATCCTCTGGGGATATACCTATAGCTTAGATTGGTTTTCACGTTGTTTTAAATCACCCTAGAATATTGGATAGTGCTTGGAGGCGTTTTTATGTTAAAGAGTAACAATAATTCCTTCTCTGATACTTTATTGTTATTTTAATAATAGAAGCGTTCAGAGGCTGCTATTTTCTTTTGGTATTCTTTGTATCTTCTTATATTTGGCACCCAAAGATGAAAGCATCCGAGTTATTCCGAATGTCTGAAGTACGTCCTTGGTAAGTCACCTTCCAGTGATAATAGTTTTTGGGAATCCCTCTTGTGGATCATTTAATTCGACTAACTCATCAAACCAACCGCAGAAATAATTATGAGCTATACCGTAATAAAACACCACAGAAGAGAAGAATTACGTCACAATGAAAAGGTTGGCCGATAGAAGAATTGAGTGGAAAGCTGCGTCAAACCAATTCTAGGATTGTTGACCAATGATGATGAGAATGTTTTAAAAATCATTTCAAAATCTTCTCATGTTTGTTGTGATTAAACTTTGAACTGGAAGATACATGTCATTACAAATGTCTTTTTTCCGTCTCATTCTATCTGTGAGCATTCAGCTGTGCCTTTCTGTAGCCTCCAGTGATATTTACGTGCTAAAAAATTCCATTTATGCGGAAATATCCGTATTATTACGGTCTATGGGGAAACGAAGTACGTTTGAATGCTCTGGGGTCCGTTGATTCGCAATAAGACAAGGAGTACAATGACTGCATGCACGTGGTGAATCCGGATTTTAGGCCTTTTCACCGTATGTTTCAACTATATGTAAATAGTAGCGAAGAGTTGTGTAAATATTAGGTTTGTCGATGGAAGAATCGATTAGAGAGCTACACCTAACTAATCTTAGTACTGATTACTGCGTATGATTAGTGGGAGTATACCGCGAAGTTTTAAAGCTGAATAATATTGTAAAGATTAATTTCTACCACAGGAAAAAACTTGGACCAGTGTTCACAATTGGAAGCTAAATATATTGCGAATGAATGTTTCACGATACTTTTCGAAAATGGATAAAAAAATATTCCATTTCAGCCATAGGATACGATTAATGATGGATACCGGAGAAAACCATTCAGGCATGCCCGATATTTTTTTCCATCACCACCTCTCACAAAAAAATTACCGTGGTATTTACTTTTCGCTGCACCATAAGGTTTAAAATCAAGTTTTTTTTTATCCTTACCTCTTGAGCTTGCTGCTTGAGCACTCGCTTGCCTTCGTATGCACAGTGCGTCAGATATCTCCTCCGACCTAGCAAGATCGAGTCACACGATGTTTGCGTAAAATCTTTCAAATTCAGAATTTCATTTAGTGGGAGTTGTTTGCCATTTCACGCCAAGTACACAGTCCAAGGTACGGACTTTCGTCGAAAATCCAGAGAACGTAGAGTTTATTCGGCAACAAGATCCACGGCGCGTGATATTCACGCATCAAAACAGGTCGGCTGATTCCTCGCTCTGACCCGCGTTTTGGATTTCCTTAAAGTCCGGTGCTCATAAATCATGACGTTAGGGATTAGTTGGGCTAGGTATTTGGAGGCACTTTCCAGATTTGAACTGTAGTTTTCCCCGTTTTCTTTGTGATGCCCCATAAATATTAGACTCAAAAGTATTAGGCAGCTTGTATTCCGTGAGAAGTATCCTGGGAAATATACCGTGCTTCAAATCGGCACTATCCAATCAGTAGCTGATTCTTTATCCATCAGGCGAATGACTTTAAACTGAAAATATTGCATTCCCTTGTGATACCTAATATTTAGGCATCATATATGCTCTAGAAAACATGGGTCCATTATTTAATTTAATGTATTCATATAAATTACGAACATATCATTACGTTAGTATTACATTGATTTGTATTAAATAACAATTCATTGTTATTTATCGCTAACATTTCAGTCGTCACTGCGTGCTTAATATGTTCCTCAGGGTGGTAGCATTGTGACTGTTGATTTATGTAAGTAATCTATAATCGGAATAAGTTTATTTTCATGCCTGCATGGTAGTAAGTGATTGATGATGCATACTTGGTGTTGGAACACCCCCTGCATCACACCCTTGCAATGTCTATGATATAAATGTTGCCCTGCGTAATGTCGTGTGATGGAATTTTTGGTCACCGACGATGGATAATAAGGTTGATGTGAGGTATAGAGACGGAGGGAAAAACGGGCGAAAAGGAGACGTGATGTGTTTGAAATTATTAACGCTGGTTTTCGTTGTTTTTCTGGATTGTGTGGGTGAACTCTGAAAAATATCAATGGGAATCTGCCAGCATTATGCATTCAATTCTAAGTAATTATTTTCTCGAGGGAATAAAATGTATCCGTTAAACATCTACGTCTACGTGATACCCTGCGAACCACCACGTGACAGGGGTTAAAACACTGTAGCGTTTCCCAACATCTTTTCTCTAGCGTACCCCACGGCAGTCCATTTCCCTTATCTGTGCCCCATGAGCCATCTTGTCCATGAGCCTTTTGTTCACGTAAAAATAACTGTAATTTATGCTGCTGCTGTTCATTACCAGTTGAATCTCTCGCGTAGTCACAATATGATTGCTTACTCGTGGATGCATTTCATGTATTTACTGTTCCCTTAACATGAACATGCATTTGTACGTATGACAGCAAACAGATTAAGAAAAAATAACAGACAAGATGGAGAAGAGAAAAAATACGATGCAATTCCACAAAACTTTTTTATTTTGACACGACCATGGTTTCGCTGCGGCGGCGCAGCATCATCAAGTTTTGCGGAATTGCATCGTTATTTTTTCTCTTCTCCATTATGGAAAAATTCCACCAAGTTACCCCGGAAACAGTTTCTTTAACAGACAAGATTAAAATAAGGATGATGGATTTTTGAGGATTTAAGCTTGTGTGCATGAATCATAAATATACACCATTCATGTTTATTGTGTTTCTCAGACTTTTCCTTGCACGCTGGATAAAATGTGAAATTTGTAGTGTGCGTCCTGTAGATTCATCGTAAATCTTTATGAGGTAAGTGGCATATTGTTTTGCATCCGGACTACTCCGTTGGTCCTTATACCCCTGGGATCTCAATGGGCATCGGACTGTCATCAGGTTACCCAGGGACTGATTCAACAGAGCTTTTACATACAACCATGCCCTGGGTGGAGAGAAGGCGGGACTCGAACCCGCGACATCAGGATTAGCAGGCGAGAACTTTACCTCGCCGCCACCGAGGCCGGTTAAATATGTATTTATATTTGCATGTACGCAGTGCACATTTAGTGATGCCTCCCCCTGCCACACACCTTGCATGCTTGTGAGTACAATAGCGTGCAAGCCACCACAAAGGTGTGTGACAGGGGAAAAGGCGTAGAGGAGTAGACGTAGATGTACTGTTACCGTAATCAGGCTTTTTTTCGTGTACCCCTGTATCGCATCCCACCTTGACGAAGGAGCCCGGATACGCCCTTGCCCCGGATCTCGTTGATTCATTGGGCAGGGTCTGATTGACTCGGGGGCGGGAAGGAAGGCCTCTCATCTCCTAGGCAGCGTGTGCGGTGTGTCAGACCCGGTGGCGGATGGCATGGAAGCCAGCCGTATCGTCGTCCGAAATAGTTCGCGAATCGCTCATATCGCAGTCTTCGTCCGTCCCGAACCAGGAGGGAAGGGGTCTTGCACGCGCCAGGGGGAAGGAGGGGGGAGATCCTTCCCACTCCCGCCCCCATCCACCCCAGTGTGACCTCACCCTCCCACCCCCCCCTTCTTCCTCACATCGCTCTCATTAATGATTCCGAGGCGGTGCTTGTCTCCGTGGAGCGAGTCGGTTGACTTTCGGAAGACCAATGAAGGGGGCAAGGAGAGTCGTGATACGCCCCGGGCGTAGGTATTTCCAAGGGGCGGGAGAGGGGAGGTGCGTAAGAGGCCGCTTAGTCATAACTCGTGTCTCTTTCGCACTGCTCTTTTTTTTCTCAATCCGACCTTTTTTTACCCTCTCTCTCCTCGCAGATTCGCTGTCGGGGACCATGTGGGCGATCGGAATGAGCTCGCGAATGCGAAATCTCCCACCGTTTTTTGTTTTCCTTCGATTATACTTCGCGTGAATGTTGATGAAATCGCTGAGTCATTCGACAAGCACGAAATCCACACTCGAGGTGGTATTCGAAGCCGAGACCTTTTCAGTTGCATAGTTGGCGCGTTTTCATTGGGGCAGACTTGACTTTATAAACAGTATAGGTTGCGTTCGGGAAGAAATTAACTTCATCATAAATGAAATTTATTTTTTTTAATGACTGCCTGGTTATTATCTATTCGGTGGAAAAGAAATGATATATAAACCTTACTCTACTCTCAATTCGTCGAAATTTTTTTCCAATAGGCAATGTGACGTCACCGAAGGAAGATCTATCCAGGTTGATGGGCGCAATCCCTTATCCTAATCGTAAACGCCTTATCTAAGGAAAACAATACTCTTATGCCTACTTAGTGTATGTCTCACATATGGAAAAGCATTATTTTAAGGTTGGAAGCTAATCTTTCACGGTGTTTCATATGCATCGACAGTATTTTTTAAATGTAAATTTAAATGTTAAATTACATGTAAATTTAATATTTCCCCTTAAACTACGCCAAAGATTACAACTCACCCAAGAAAAACAATCAGGCACGCAAAAAAATCACTTCTAATCACGCAATCGGTGGTAGTTTACGGGAAAATCGATTCCTTGCCAGGGACCAACCACATACATTCACTTAACTCTACGCAAATTCTTCTTAGCTTTTTGAGGCCCAGTTCCAAAACCCTTGCTTCCATGCCCATAGAAGCAAGGGATTAGTTTGTACGCATGATTTATTTCTAGCGTGTTGCTGCTGTGCTTGGATGTGAGCATCATTACCACTAATCTTCGCGCACTTTGTTTACAGGCGTGGTGCATAAACTCAGTATATTGTTGCTTCGACCAGAATATAGCTACTAATCCTTTTTAAGTATGATATGCAAAGCATGTTTCGTGTGAATACACCCCTGCCACACACCTTTATCTATATCTACAATATACCCTACAAGACATCTCGAGGGTGTGTGGCAGGGGATACGGTGGCTTGCAGAATATTATGTAGATGTACGACCACTGTAGTATTGATATCCTACGGTTTTAATTTTTGAGATCCATCATCTTGTTTAATTAACATTTTGTATGTTCTTTAGAGCCTCTACCCAAAGAGTGATCAGTTATAATTCCTTTTTATGTTTTTTGTCTCCCCCTAATGGCTTCTTGATCAATGGTATTAGGTGTTGATCGTATCGTGGTGGCACTTAAGCCCAACACTTTTGGACGCTTTTGAGTATTTGCCTGTCACAGCCGGATGCTAATGATTGGTTGCTATCGCGATAACTCTCCCGACCCCATGATGATGATGACTGCTTTTTTCCTCGTACAATTAGGGATATGAGTAGCGGTAAATATGTCCAATACGAGTGAATCAATCCATAGCATAGGAGATTGCATGCTGATATAAGGACTTGAAGGTAACCCAACTAACAGCATGTTTTTGCATGCTTAGTTTGCTATTTTTATCTTTGTAAATAGTGCAGTTTAGATTAATACATTAATACTAATCCTTTTAGATGCATGATATGTAGTGCATGTTTGGTGAGAATTCACCTCCTGCCACACAGGTTTGTGTTGGCTTGCAGGGTATTATGTAGATGTAGATAGATTTAAGCCGGGATCCATCCATCATTCCCCCCACGGGCGCCAACTATTCCATTGTGCGTTTTGTCAGCGTTTTGTTCTATTTTTGTTCTTTTTTTATCTTTCTCGAAGGGCTTGCGCATTGCACAGCCTTTCCCGAAGGGCTTGCGCATTGCACAGCCTTTCCCGAGTGGCTTGCTCGAGCGTTGGCGTTCACCTCTGCTCGGATTGTCCTTTTCCATATCGTCCGTTTCATCACATTTCGCATCTATCCACCAATTTCTCCCGACTTCCGCTCCGTCGCATGAGCGACGTGCAACGCATGAGAACGAGTCGATACTTCCCCATTCCCCTCCCTCTCGCGTCCATTCACGTGCGGATCGCTCGACGTGACATTTAATAAACATATTCACGCACGCAGCCGCCGCGTGCATGGAGAGATTGGGACCGCTCGATTCTCGGCGCTCGTAGTCACGCACCTGGGGTCGACACCGAAGGACATCCATCCTTGAGCTTACCTGAGGGCGGAGCGACTTTGCTTGCTAGTCCCTCCTTACAACAGCTAGTAACAGAGCCGACCAGGGGTAACAACATTCTAGACTTATTAGCCACAAATATACCCGAGAGAGTTCTAAATACAGTTACAGACACAGGAATTAGTGACCATAAAATAGTGCATGCGAAATTTATTGTAGGCGTTGAAAGACATTATAAACCAAGGAGGAGGGTGTACTTATTTGGCAAGGCAAATTACGACGGTATGAAAGAGGAATTAAGGGAAGCGTTTAATGTATTCAGCGAACAAAGCAAAGGATTAAATACAGAGGATTCGTGGAGAGAATTTCTTGAGGTCACCCGTAACGCAGTTCATAAATACATACCAAGTAAATATATTAGTGATAATACAGAGCCAAGGTGGTATAACGCGGAGGTTAGGAAATCACTAAAGCGACAAAGGGTATGCCACGCTAAGATGAAAAATGCCAGACGGGGTCTATCGGTAGAGGAAAAAAATGAGCTAGTTCAAAACTATAAAAAATCGAGAGCATTAGCAAGGAAATCATGTCGGCAAGCGTTATCACATTTCAAGAGCAAGATGTTAGGAGAATATTTAGATAGCAATCCTAAAGCGTTTTGGTCATATGTGAGAGAGCTTCAGGGAAATAAGTCCACAGTGCACACACTTAAAAATGATAAAGGAATCAGAGTCACCAGCAGTGTAGAAAAAGCCAACACTTTAAACACCTTCTTCCAAAGTGTATTCAACTCATCGTCACAAAACGCAGTGGAACCACCGCCGAACACTTTCAGTGAGCAAATGCCCGAAATAAAAATTTCATGTCGCGGAATAGAGCAGCAGTTAAAAAGCATAAGTAAAAACAAAGCACCAGGTCCCGATCAAATTCCTTCCAGAGTTTATAAAACATTAGCTTCTGAAATAGCCCCCTATCTAGAAATAATATTCAATAAAACACTAAAGAACCACACAGTACCCAAGGATTGGAAAGTAGCTAACATTACACCTATATTTAAAAGCGGTGATAGGGAAGAACCTAGTAACTACAGACCCATTTCACTCACGTCAATCTCTTGTAAGATATTTGAGCACATAGTAGTCAGTTCGATCATGGGGCATTTGGATAGTCAGGGATTACTCATAAACAGCCAGCATGGGTTCCGGAAAGGTAGATCTTGCGAGACACAATTAGCTTTATTCGTACACGATATTTTAGTCCACGGCGAAAGCAGTACTGAAGTTGATGCGATATTTTTAGATTTTAAAAAGGCTTTCGATAAAGTTCCTCATGACAAATTAATCTTGAAGTTAGAGAGTTTTGGTATAAATAAAGACGTTGTATGTTGGGTAAAAGAATTCTTAAGTGGGCGAGAGCAGAGGGTTGTCATAGATGGTATCATGTCGGACACAATCGAAGTCACATCGGGAGTTCCCCAGGGTAGCGTAGTAGGTCCGCTTCTATTTCTTTTATACATAAACGATTTGGGTACCGTAGTTAGTAGTAACCTTAGACTTTTTGCAGACGATGCGGTGGTGTACAGGGGTATATCAAACGAAGAGGACATGAAATCACTTAGCAAGGATTTAGATGCAATTGAAGAGTGGTGCGACAAATGGCAGTTAGAACTCAACCTTAAAAAGTGTGTAGCTATCAATTTTTGGAGGAGGAATAATTCGATAGAGCGATCCTATAGAATTAATAACACGAAGATCGAAAACGTTGAAACCGTAAGATATTTAGGTGTAACAATCACTAAAGATTTATCGTGGGGAAGACACATAAAGGAAATATGCGGCCGAGCGAAGAGAAAGCTAGGATTTATAAAAAGAGTACTTGGGAAATGTGATGAGAAGACAAAAGAGCGATGCTACTTTTCACTAGTTAGGCCCCACCTTGAGTATGCAGCCAGTGTATGGGATCCTAATGAATTAGGTTTGATGAGAGAACTAGACAGTGTGCAGCGTAGAGCAGCTAGATTCGTCAAAAGGTGTTACGATAGGTTGAGTAGTGTATCAGAATTAATACAAGAATTAGGGTGGGAATCATTATCAGAGCGTAGATTAAAGTTCAGATTTAATCTATTGCAGAAATTTCAATCGGATAGCTTTACTGAAGATGTTAGGCACATATTGAAAACACCAGCGTATTATGCTAGATTCGACCAGATAAATAAGATTAGAGAGATAGATTGTCGTACAGATAGATTCAAAATGGCATTTTTCCCCCGTACTATAAGAGAACAGAATAGGCAGCATAGGAAAGGGATAGGTAGGGGAAATATTTTAGAGTATTCTGTAGTGCATGATGCATGTATTAACCCCTCAAATACTATAGATACTAACAATCTAGTTGCATGAGACCCTTTAGTTGCTTGCTTGCATGCTAGTAGTGAATGCTTGGTGACCTTCACCCCCTGCCACACACCCTCGCGGTGGCTTGCAGGGTATCGTGTAGATGTAGATGTAGATGTAGATGTCCCATACGCAGTCCCCACAGACAAGGGATTTGGGACTTGGAGCCACGTTGAATCGCTCATGACGGCTGCCATGTACCTGAAAACGATGAGCGAAATGTTTTCCCATCCTCGAACCAATAAATTCGGATATGCACGTACGCAATACTCTGAGAGCCACCGCGAGGGTGTGTGGCGGGGGTGGAAATCACCAAGCATGAACTACTGAGATGCAACTAAGAACTACAAGGCTACTACTACATGGAAAAAGCTAGATAATCGAGTCACGTGCAAATTGATGATTAGTATCTACGTAGTTTAAAGGGATTTTTGGTTAGAATGGTATTTATTTACATATACATATGTATTTCCCTAACATACATGGTTTAGATGAGTTGTGGATTGTCGATGTTGGGGCCTAATTAATGATCAAATAATGAGTTTTAACTCTGATTCTAATAGCAATATGAATAATCCCATCCTTAGCTAAGCTTATTTAATTAAACTACAGCAAACAGAAAATTTTTCCTCTTTCCTTCTTAGTATGATGCTGCATTTTTTTCCTAAAATAAGGTATGAGAACATTTCTTGGTAAGTTCAAGACGAATTTGATAGTTCCTCGGAGCTAATTCACTCGGAATTACAACCCACGAGCTGAAAGCGATTAAGGAGAGACCCTGCTGTACTTCCACCACCATCGATGTTACAGGGGACACTATTGGCATGATCAAGGGTAAAAAAAGCCATAAGAAAGGGTAAATTATCATCTCTATACTACTCAAACTTCGATAACCTTATGCGACGATATAGCACCTGAGAGTTACATACTTGTCTGAATATATCGAGGGACTAGTCGAATATGTAAACATTTTGTCAGGCTCTATTGTGTCACGGTATAGATCTGGTGTCGAGATGATCAGGTCCCGACGGTACTGAGCTCCTAACCAGTGTTGAAATCAAATCATTTAACAACCGGTTCTCTGTCTAATGTCCGTTTCATATACGCATATTGTGTCATCGTCATTAGTCTTAATTCCTAAGATTGGTTTGACGCACCTCTCCACTTGATTCTCCTATCAGGTAACCTCTTCATACTTACATACTTCTTCTCTTTCACATCCTTCTCAACATGTTCCATAATTATCATAAAAGCTTGCCTTTGCCATCGCTGTTCACTTGTCTCTCGACGACTATCTTCATCGGGCCATCGTGTCTCCAGAAGAGGCCAACTAAGTGGTCCTCCTGTTTTCTTTTTAAAGTTTTTAGTAAACTCTCTTTTCCCCACACTTCTCTGGACTTCTTCGTTAGTCACTCGGTCGATCCATTTTATCTTCATCAAAATAACAGAAATAGTCAAAGATAGTATGTTTTTAATGATAAAAGTACTTAAATAATGCAATGAAAAAGGCACAAAAATAGTAATGATATTAGAAAGAGTATTAAATATTAATATTTATATTAAATAAGTGCAGTTTTGCAAATAAATTGGCCTGCTAAAGTCAACAAAAAGTTAGGTGATGGTTCTGCCGAAACGGATGAATGCCAACCCTTCTCCTATCCCGAGGATCTGGATTTGAATCCCGGCTGTGTTAAGAGGTTTTTCCACAGAATAACAGCCCCTGCCCCCCTGTCTGAGTGCCGTTGTAATCCCGTTCAAGTGAATACTCCGATTTCCGTTCTTCGACCGTGGGATGGGACGTTCAATCGTTGTCACATTGGCGCATCTTGTTTAGAGCAGTCTAATGTCGACGCCGAGTTTCTCTTCACTCAACTTATACCTGTCTATAATGATGCCCTATTGAAAACCAGAGCATAGTGAACGTGTTGTTTTTAGGAGAGCCAATTACGCGGAGGAGGGTACGGTGAAAGCTATCTGTAGGCAGACGATCCCATCTGTGAGCATAGCTAAACATGTTGCCGGCTGGCCGTTGCCTTGAAGGTCAAAATTTGCTCTGATTGCCTCCCCGTCCTGGACTAAATTGCGCATCAAAGAGTTATCTTGCTCCGTCGTAAAGGAGCGGGTCGTCCATCTGGAGAAGTATGGCTGTAATGGAATATTCCTGGTAGGGCTGTTGTATTAATAGCAGCAATCATGGTAGCAAATGCCTCGACGTCGTAAAGCTCTCCTTTCGCCGCGCTAAGTGAATCTCGTGTGAATCCTCTGGCTGCGTCTGAACGACAAATCGAAACACACCGTATCATCGTGATGTAGGACTGTTTTTTTCATCGTGATGACTTGTGTTTATGGTCCTCGAAACTCCAATTGCCATTTTGCATCATATCAGCCCACTTCCAAAGAAATATCATCCAGCTGCGATCAAGTTAATTCCCTGTGGGAGCCCACTAATTTCGGGAGATGTAAGTCGGCGAGTTCACTTCCATATCCAGACCGACAGACGATAAAAACTTTTTCTGCAGCTTACTACTCTCCGTTCGTTGGAATGCCGTGACACCGTTCAGAACTGTTAAAGATAATCAACCCCCTAAGTCCTTTGAAACACCACCTCTTTGGCAAACAGTTCGATTCAGACTCTGTCTCTCGAGAGTGTTTCGCTTCAGGGGAGTGACAAGGGGAAGGGAGGGGTGGAGAACGAAAAAAAAAACGCTTGTGGGATGCTTGCGGGGAGTAGAGACTCCGTATGGGCAATGCTGGCGTGTCAAAAGGGATTTCGGCTCACGAGGGTGGGGAAGGGTTGAGGTGAGGTGGTAGGTAAGAGGAGGTGCTTCGGGCGAGAATGGAACGAAGAACGGTTCCTCGGCGCGGCCGCCAGCATTCGGATTCCTGCACCATCTCAGCCGCGGCAAATAGCGATCTCCCGGAGGTCGACGACCTCTTCGAGCGGAAGGATTGGAATGGGAAGGGGGGGCAGAGAGGAGGGTGAGGGAACATCTCCTCAGCGCTCGATGGCCCGCCGACGACGGTGCCCTGGGGGGGAGGGGCCTTCGCGGGTCCCCCAAGGCACCCCCAGAGGTCCACGCCATTAACCTCAGTCAGCCTCCGCGACCCCCCGCCCACCTGCCGGGTCGGCGGAAGAGCACGTGCGCCCCCGTGTAATTTAGCACGCCTCTGAGCGTGGCCCCTCCCGCATTATCTACGGCCCTAGGATCGATTATTCTTGCGCCAATCTCTTAAGGGGATCGAGTCAGTGCGGTGGATGGAGCACTGACATCCCATGCCTCAGCGCACAAAACCGAAGATTAGTTGGCACGGAGTGCAAACCCTATTATTTGCACGAGAACTGAACAATTGAAGACTGTAATCCCCACATTCAGAAAGCTGATTCTAACTGTTTATGCCACATGCGCATATATTTTACATCCCTTCTATAAGTGCAGTGTTTCCGTATGATGTTTCTTTCGGTTCCAGTCAAGGTAACTGGGTCAGTTCGGTCTGGTTTTTCGTGGTAACTTGATTGGTAAAGAAAATCTACTTATTTTTATAGTATGTCATCATCAGTACTACCCCACTGTTCACTATCTACTGATAGTATTAATATCAGTTCTCTCCTACTGACTTTTCGAAACAATAAGATCCCACGGACTAGCTAATGTTTTCAAGTTTAAGAAGCGGTGCTAAATGACCTTAGGTGTCGATGCACCCAAAAAAATTAATTCTACTACTACTTCTCTCCTACTGACGTAGTTTCAAATAGTAAATTAAACACTGAATTTAGTGATACAAAAGGACTGAGTTATTATATCAAGAAGCGGAGGAAGAAAGTCTTTTTGCTAGTGATGCAATCGTGTAGTGTGAAGTATACCAACTTTATACTTCCAAAATATTGAATTGTAATATGTACATTGTTTTCAAACGTTTTAAACTTTGAAAACTTTTCGCTTTTTCATTTTGTCCATCCCTATATTGATATATGGGAGTGAGGAATGTGGAAAAACGTAGTATATGGCCAAAAGTCTATCTCTCTTGTCACTGCGGTCCTACATTCCAGGTTTATGACTGTGTTTATGAATTTTTTATAAGTCGTCAAGGAAAAATCTTGGCATTGTCCTAATATTGATGAATAACTGTTAGTTGCAGTCTTGCCTCCTCAATGTGCTTACCACACTTTCTTCGGTGCCACATTAATGTTTTATGCTCCAAAATTTTAAATTACAGTAAAATGTATTTTCTTGCGTATTTAACTTAGTATCTTACGTTTAAATAAAGCAGGGATGTAATAGCAAATTTTCCCTTTTTATTTATTTTATTTTGCAAAAATTAAACTGATTTGCGAACAGAACGGCATCCTTTCGTGCAGTATTCATTCACACATTTACCGGAGTACGCCTCCTCTATCCGCATTAACCAGTTCCTTGTGTAATATGGGTGTTTATTAAAGCCAAAGGACGATATATAATATGGGGTTAGCTGCCAATACATCCGTACATATTTGTTCTTCTCATTGACCGAAATCAGTAAAGAAATAGCCAAATTCGCGTGCATTTTACTAAATTGTCCATGTCTCAAAATACGATTGTCGCAGTTTTAGGCCTTTCTGCGTTAGAATGTTTGTTTTATATTCATTAAAGTTGTTCATTTGCATGCAGTACCTATCTTGTTTATAAAATGGAAAAAAGTATTTTTTGCGCCTGTTCTGCACACTGCCCGCACTTCGTTTTACTCCTAATTTCCTGCGACCCGTCTTGCATATTTTAATTGGTGGCCACGAGTTAATGAATAATCCCACCGACAGTTGTGCTATAATTAGAAAGAAAGTGAAATGGCCGCGTAAGATAGAGAGTATCGACGGGTTATCTTTGAAGACTGATGAAGTAGGCGGGAAAAGTGTCAAGGAAGCATGACACCTATAGTTAAAGGTACCTGAAGAAAAACATCCAAGTTTGTGTTTGATTCCTTTTGACGAATCCGAATGAAAAGTCTAAAAATTTCATCCAATTGATGATAAGATTATTTTAAGAATAATTTTAATCGTAGACCTATTGAAGGTAGGGTAGACCGGGGCAGGTTTAGTACAGGGGCAAGTTTACACACTGCTTATTGCTCACAAACTGTTGATCGGAGCGCAGCAATTGTCACATCAGGAGAGTCATTGTGACCGCCATTTACATTTATGTAAGTCTGCAGTCATTGAGACGAGTGACAATCAATAGAGAGCAGTATTTGTGATTTTTCTTTTAGTTAGTAAACTTTTTCACCACTACGATGGCATTAATAACTTCTATACCATTAGATGTTCACAACTCATTATGGTTTATCCTGTTAGTCTGTTCTTTTGCTGTTAATATAAGATATTCAGTTGAATACCTACGTCGTGAACCAAACTTATATGTTACATTTTGTCGAAAATGTGCCGAAGGGGCAAGTTTACACAAGGCAAATGGGGCATGTTTACACATTCTTCAAATCGTGTAAAGGTGCCCCGTGCTTTTCAAACACTAGAACACCTGAACTCACCTGCATACTTAGAACGTCTGCACGGTCATTTGTGCTGAATTTGATAGATCATAGGGATTATAGTTTAATTTTGCTTCTTTTCAAGGCAATTAGAGGAACATTAAAAAATTTATATTAAAAATATAAAAAATTTTCACTTCATAAGGGACCGTCCGATTCTTTCAAGACTTTTGCTGTGGTCGCCTGCCCCAAGAAGGGACAGAAATATCCTTAACTATTCATTCTTTTTTACCACCCATTCCAAATAATATTGCTAGAAGCGTGCGTCAGAAGCGTAGCGCAAAAGTCTACCCTCTTGGACTGAACGAGAAACTACAGGAGTGGATTGGTTTCTGGGTTTTTAAAATGGCGCAACTCTTTATGAATCAGGGCAACTCAATCTACTAGCCTTGCGAGAGCTACTAGTTTCAATTGGACATATATCGCGGCTTTCTTAAAAAAATTGACGATTGTCATGAACCACCTTAAGATCGGCTCATCAGATATTTGGACTGCAGATGAAACTGGCGTGATTGCAGTTCACAAGCCTAATAGTTGGACTGAAAGGATTCCGCCAGAACGGTAGAATCGCATCCGCTGAAGGAGAGACTCTTGTCACAATGGCAACGCCTGTAAATGCTGCTGGTTACAGCATGCCTCCATTCATCGTGTTTCTCAGGGTAAACTGCCAGCCAAAATTTGTTCGTGACGGCCCTGTTGACTCTGAAGGAGATGCCAACCCCTCATGTAGGACAGTTGAGAAAATGGTTTTATTTGGCAAACACTTTGTTCATCATGCTCGATGCTCTCCTGAGCGGCCATGTCTATTGCTTCTCGATAGCAGTGATTGGCACCTCTCAATTGAAGAGCTAGATTTCTGCAAGGTAACGGCGTAACACTTTGGGTTTTCCCTCCCCATTGCATCCACTAGCTTCAACCATTGACTGGAGCGTATACGGCCCATTGAAAAAGTTCATGAACACTGCCTGTGATTCATGGATGGCTAGCGTCCAATGACTAATATATGACACACAGAGTGTGGATTAACGATTTAAAAAATTAACGATCGAAATTAATCGTTAAAAATGTGGTTAACTATTTAATTTAATCATTTCTTTTTAGAAGAGTTAATTTTTAATAGTTAAAATGATGGATTAACTGATATAAAACTATCTTCAGTTAATTTTTTTCGTTAATTTTTGGCGAATGTCGACCTGTCCGAATTTGGGGGCAAAGGTTGCCCAATTGACAAATAGGAAAATAAAGCGGTATCTAAAAATGCAAGGGTAGTTGTGCAAGAATGCAATGAATAGGCCTTGACGAATGCATCCAAACAAAAGCGGGGATGAGGGGAGATGACCACCAAAATTAGTAACACACCCTCAGACGAGAAAACACGAAACCACGCGAAGACAATGTCCTTGACGGTGGCATCATGTTGTCAATGCTACATTGAAACCGAAAAAGATTAGTCGCATGAAAGCCTATGACGGATAAGAATGGGGAGGGGTTCATTCAAACTAATGTATCTGTCACAAGGTGCCAGTCTACGTGAGTCTTGCTCGGCTACATTGCGTCGTCAATACACATCCACATTTAATACATACAATACATACATATGCATACAAATACATACAATCTACATCTACTTCCGCCATATGCTTCCTCCGTTTATTTAGCATAATTTTTGTCATGTTTTATTAACTATCACCCTTAACTTTCTTCTTTTTAAAAGTAGTGTAAACTTACCCCAGGTACTGTGTAAACCTGCCCCCTTTAGGGGGCAAGTTTACACAGGTGACTTCACTCAATAATATTTTAAGTACATAAAAAAGTATGATAGTA
The DNA here is from genome assembly GCA_933228895.1 of Platycnemis pennipes. NCBI lineage: Eukaryota > Metazoa > Arthropoda > Insecta > Odonata > Platycnemididae > Platycnemis > Platycnemis pennipes. Next base: position 89,606,131 of record OW121851.1, read on the forward strand.
TGAGGCTCTTGATAGGTTTCTAAATGGAGGTTAATTATCAAGTTATACCTCAGTATGGAAGACATGTAAATCACTGCAATACAAAAAATAAGAAAAATCGAAATAAAAAAACTGTGTAAACCTGCCCCGGTCTACCCTACGTAAAACTGATAGCTAACACCTAATGTATCTGGTTAATTCTTCTCGGGCTTTCCACCGGGTAGGGCTACGGGTTCTGTCGAAGTTTCGACGATTAACTCTGCAATCGTCCTTTCAGCGATGAGCGTTAAGACCAAAACTGTCAGGAATATGCATCATTTCGTCAGGTCCATGTGACCATGAAACAATCACTATTTCACCAGCAGTATTCACCAGGAAAAAAAACATCGACATGTTTAAATGTCCATAACGTAAGACAAGATTGCCTAATGAAGACAATGATCGAGGTAATAGTAAACGGGAAGAATGGAAAAGGCAGGCCTCGTATGAGATATATGGAGCAAGTTGTGAAGGATGTAAAAGAGAAAAATTATGTTGATATGAAGAGGTTGGCTGATAGAAGAATCGAGTGGAGGGCTGCATCAAACCAATCCTAAAATTGTTGACCGATGATGATGATGTTTAAAGGTGCTCTTAAATAGCGTGTGTAGACGAGTATGGTTAACCAACTAATGAATATTATATTCATTCGTGGCTGCTCGTGCCTGATGGATGCATAAATAACACTCTTCTATGATTAATTGGTTTTAGATGTAATGAATTAATATGCATGTTTGGCGGAAATTTGGAAATTCAGCCCCTGCCACACATCCTCGAGGAGGCTATAGTGTATTCTGTAAGTGTAGGAGAACGAGGCAGGCACCAGAGAGTCGTCTCCTAAAGACTGGTCCAGTCCCGAGGGGTCACCCGATCCCGCGACCTTTCGGTTGGTGCTGTCGAGGGCATGGCCGGACTCACCGGTTCGGCGGAAGTGCTAATGGTGACTGCGTTCTCGGCTCTCTCTCTCTTTCTCCCACGGTGGAGACGGGAGGTGTGTGTGGTTGATCGTGAGAACGACGAATGTCCCGAGCAGAGGAAGTGCCCTGTTGGAGCGTGGGCGGCGACAGGGATTCGATTACTCGCAGGGACGGCAATGGGGCGAGAAAGGAACCGGGCGAGGTTGGAGGAGGATTTTATAATGGAATGGGCGGAGATGCTGTCGTTTACTGCATCGTCTACGCATGGTGTGCTAATTATACCTTTAAGCATGACGTATGGGTAACTACCGACGCGTAGATGTCTCTCTAACGAAGATGTGTCAGTTAATAGTTTCAGGATTAACACTGTGGAAATCTTTGATCGTAGGAATGAAGGTTAAAATTGAAACACTGCAATTTCCACACACAGTTTTATTCTCCACGACCATGGTTTCGTTGCAAGGCAACATCATCAGCTCTTCAGGCCAGCCAGATCCTGCCTTGCAACGAAACCATTGTCGTGGAGAATAAAACTGTGTGAGGAAATTGCAGTGTTTCAATTTCAACCTTCATTCCTACGAATATGTGTCAGGTTTCAAATACGGGCACTACTTCCTATGCCACTCATTTCGTTTGGATTCTGTTTACTCGATAAAACATGGACGCGCTGGGAAATTATGGTACACATCGTTGATACAGTATGGTTATATGCGTCAGTCAGTTCAAATCCATTTTAATTCATTCTGGTTATTCTGTTGTTCGGTTTTTCAAGTGTCCAACTTGCTTAGGTTGTGTAGCACCGTCTGGATCAAGCATAGCCCTAATGACATACACAATATTAATGGCCCAGTTGGGATTCGAACCCGCAAACTTAGGGTTACCAGGCCGGCACATTACCAACCTGACTCCCATGAGTACCTTTATTATTCTAATGTATTTAAAATAATAATAACATAATAATGTTTATGACTCCATATTAATTACAAACAAAGAAATAAATGTAAGGAGCTTTAGTTAACCTAGAAGGCGGACCTGTGTTTAGGTTACCATCATTAATAATCTTCCATGCATTGGTTTATAGCTAGTGGAAAAAGGACATGTACCAATATTAACAAAAAATAATATCTTTGACTAAATATATAATTATAATTATCGAATTTGATTTAACAAAGTATTTCTTCAATTTTAGGATAAGTAAACAGCCAATTTCTTACATTTTTTTAGAAAAACATGAAGATTTACCGCCCTTTTGTACTCAGACGGCAATAAGTTGTAAATCCTTATGCAATTTCGCTTGCTGTGTAAAAAACAAGACACAGTTACGATAACATTTATATACTTCCCCAGCAATAACGACCTTACACCTCCCAGAGGCTTAAGCCAAACTTATAATTCATCATCATCCTTGGATTGGTATTGACGCAGCTCTCCACTTGATTCCTCTATCAGCCAACCTCTTCATTTTTACATTATTTTTCTCTTTTACATACTTTACTACTTGCTCTATAATGCTGCTTATGCGAGTTCTTCCCCGGTCATTTTCCCATCCACTTGTCCCCCGACGATTGTCTTCATAAGGCCACCCTGTATCGAGATTAGTCTTGAATTTTTAATGCGGCCAGTAATCAGTATTTTGTTGTTTATTTGGTGTATACTTTTATTGCTGGCCGAAAAAACATAATCGCACTACCAGTTTACGCCTCCTCATGCCATCACTTACCGTACGGCCACTTATAGCACATATTGAATAGCATGTACCCTGCAATTTTATTCTTCTCCAATACGGTCTGCAAATCTGTTCTTTTACTATTTTAATTGTAAATAATCATGATGCTTTAAGTAACTGTAATAGCCAACTGTGCACTGTAACACCCAGTCCCCACGCACGTCATTTATTATCAAACGGATCTGCTTCCATATTGCAATGTGGGTTGTAACGTCACTTCATTTGCGATTTTATTTTCACGAAATTTTCTCGCTAGGGCAGACGTAACTCTGCCTTGAGAGGATAATTTTACTCCAGTCTAATAAAAATCAGTTCGCGCTTTTTGATTTTAGTAATTCGAGGCGTTTTAAACAAGCATCCGCGTGTGTAAACACACATGATTTATTTATTCATATAATTATCCATTCGATTTAACTCCATACTCAAGTCATGCTGAGCGTAAAGAAGAGATTTAAGACGGAGAAGAGTGAGGTAGGATGTGTTTCGGTGCTGCAGCCAAGCATAAGATAACCCCCGACTCCGATTAAAAGAGGTCGAAAGAGAAATGTACGACAAGATGTATCGCTTGATATTCACAGTTGTTGGCAGTAGTATATTATGTGTTAACAGCAATCCATTGATTTATAAACCTCCGTTTAAATTAGGGTTGTCAAATGTACCCTCAATAATTGGTTTCGGGTGATTGGATACGATATCAAGGCCCACAATCTAAATCGCTGAATGATCCCAGATTGGGTAATCGATTGATTATTGCCTTTAATATGTTCACAGGAATTAATTAAGGAGTAATAAATTATCCTTCCGTTTCTGCCGATATAATTTAAGTTTATACTCAGAAGCAGTATTCTACATGAAATAATATGGCAAATTAAATAAAAGTTTTGCGATATGAGTTGGGAATACATCCGGAGTCGAATACATCGACACCACTTACAAGAAACACCTCGAGATTGAAGTCAAATCTGGTATGAGCATAAACGATGTAAGACGTATAATGGGATAATCCTTTAAATCGAAGCGACAAATACGGTGCAATAAAAAAAAACATGTGTACCTTTTTATCATTTCAAAAATGTTATTGAGGAACTATTGTTTACAATTCGAAACTTGTTTGGCCTGTTAGTATGGCAACCTTATGCTAAACTCTACGGCTCGTTAAATGCACATATTAACGGAATGGAGCTATCTATTTACTTGTGACATTGTTTCATCCCTGTATGGAGCTGCTTATAGGTACGACATTTTTAGTTTAGCTGTGGGTGTTCTTGAAGGAGTATTATGATTGGAATCCAGATCCTGTAGCCAGTCGTCGAAGCACCCGAACAGCACAGCGTAATTGAAACGTAACAACATAATATGTAATTACACATATTATGTTGTTACCTTTCATTTACGTTAATGTAGATTTTTTAGATAATATTAATTTTCTTACATATTATGTAATGCATGTTTGGTGTGCGTTCACCCACTGCCACACACCTTTATTATAGCTTGCAGGGTATTATGTGGATGTAGATGTAGATAGATATTAAATTATGATTTTTCGAGTGGAATTAGAGGCGTTTTGTGGGTATTAACGGAGAACAACTACGGTTGAACACACCATTCCATGTTGCAGCTCGTGTCGATTTATGCTTTGACCATCTTGAGTTTGTCTCTCTCTCTCTCTACACGATAAAAAGTTTTATTTCCATCACCTCCTCGATGCACGTTCCGGGATTCTCTGCGCCCACCCCCCACTACAAAAAGATCGTCGATTTGGGGTCGTCTGGACTGCCGTATCGCGTTGCTCGAAGAATCCACTCCACTCCCCGCTTTATTTATCCCGTTCCGATCGGACGCGCGAGTAAACCGAGCTTGTTTGCTGTGTAACACGATACGGCGATGCCATTGGCGCCCAGCGTGGACCTCTCTCCGTTTATTCTCCTTTCAAAGCCATCCTCCCCCTTCCCCAGAGACAAATCCTCGTCCATCCACGACTGCGCTTCCTCAGTGCCGAATCAGGCAGAAATGATAATACCTGTCCCCATGTCTTCGTCACCCGACATACTCCTCCCGAACGAGCGGCATTGTTTTGTCTTCCCCTCCACTTGAGAAGTCCCCTCGAACCCGATCTCCGCGCGCCTCCGGAAATGTTTTCTTTCAGATGGACGGTGTGTCGCGTCCGCGTGAGTCAGAGAAAATGAGGTAAACCTCCGCTTTTATCCACGCCGTTATGCTTTAAAAAAACAAATCCTCCTAGCTTAGCGTGCCTAATCCGCGGGAAAATGATTATGAGGCTCTAGAGACGCAAATAATTTTACTATTTTTTTTCGTATTTCTTTTGCCTGCTCATTAGGAGACGATCGCAGTACCATTTCCGTCGAGGAGTTGAAGTCGGTCTTAGGTCCACCAGCTAAAATTATATCGCACCGTCTTACTTAAGATCTTGAACGTAGGAAAAATACACCTATATCTATGGCGGTATTCGAACCCGTGGCCTTTGGGCTGCCAGGCCAGTGAAATGGCTACTACGGCCGTCGTTCGAGTTTTCAAACAATTGATTCCTAAAGCAAACACAACATCAATGTTATGAGTGGAATACGAACTGACAACTTTGAACAAAAAGACCACCGCGTTACTGACCTGATTACCTCGGCAGGCTCAATTTTTATCGCGCAATTGAATGAATTATCCATTCGGAGCCAGATACTCGAAGGAATTTGCGAGCATTCAACTTCCCCAGAATGAATCTTCTGAATGAACTTCACCTGAATGAACTTCTGAATGAGTTATTCACTCAGAGGTGTTGAGCATGATGGGAGAGGAAAAAAAAATTTTTTGTCGGAATTCGGCAGAGTTGTTGAATGGAACAAATAATTTGGGACATTGGGATACTGCAAGCATGGGTCCGATAACTGGACTCTAGGCATAGGCGGTCAAAAGAAGATCGAAAGCAATAGAGATGCTAATGTGAAGAATGGATAAAGAACGATGTGCTTAAGGGAGGACGGCTTATGAACTCTTGTTATTTGTGAGGAAAGTTGTTGACGGATATTGTTAGGAGGTAAATGGTTGGATAGAGCAAGTAGTTAGGAACAGTGGGATAATGAAAGTCTTCATTGATGAAGCATACTGGGTCAGTTAGAAAGAAAGAGGGAAAGAGGCCATTTTGTTTTGTATGAAGCGAGTCTGAAATATGGTGACATGAGAAAGAAATATCGTAGATCTTTCATTTTCTTTGTCTTTCGGTCTTGGTCTAATAGTCTTTCGGTTCAATACAAATAACCCTAACCGGTAAGACACTCATCGTAAAAAATAATTTTTTTGCGACAAGTGTCAGCTATTCCCTTCATTACGACCGTTAAACCACGAAAGAGTGGTTTAATGGCAGTTGTAGTCGATGCGGAAATCGCAATGTGGGAAGGCAGTTGATGCGCACGTAATGGATAGCATAGTTTTCTATGATTTCGGAAGATAGGAAAAAATCATTTGGCTCGACTATGATCGAACCTCGTTCAACTTTTTCGGTCTTTTCATCTGACTACCTCCATTACACTGCCCTCAAGCACGCCTAATATTCCTATGTTACTTCGCAATGAGAGGGGAGTGTTGGTTAGACTAGCACGAGGCGCATACAACTTAATGATTCATAATTTTGAAAGGGTCACATGAACCCAAACTATCATGTCCTTTGACCGGAGCTAAATGTCACTCCCCTTAAAGAATGTGCATGTATACAAGTGTATATTTCAAATCCCCATGCGCTATTTACCAGCTGTACCAACCACTAGGGGCTGCTAGTTTATGGGGCATTCTCCGCGTGTCCGAGCGAGTGCATTTTTGGAGATCAGACGAATATGGGTTCTCTGTCAAATGCATACGAGTGATTCAATTGTTCCCAAACTACGCACGTTCAAGTTCCCGGACAGGAGAGGAGTTGAAATTTTTTATACGTAAAATCGAACGGTGGAAGTCTTGTACATTATTTGGGAATTAATGCTGTTTATCAGGGGTATGCGCCAGACAGCTTTGTGCCTATGAGGACTGGTTGGTAACTGGGTAAAGGAAGGAATTTTTTAAGAACAGAGGAAGAGTGGAATGATAATCGATGTCTGTGTTAGCCTAAACTCGAGGAAAGGTGCCAAGGGGTTCACAGTTTAACGGCGAATCCTACGGGAGTAATCTCCACATAGTGCTAATTTAGAAACCAGTGTATCACTTAAAAATCTGTCCCGTCAGGGTTTCAAACCTGATCCTTTGTGATTGGAACTCTTTACCACACTCCTGTGCAATCCACTTTTTTATGTGGGTTAACACGTGCAGCATCGCTCGCATTCGATCAATGAGGCGACAGCTGAAATTATCCCGAATTCTTTAACTCACATACAGTTAAATCTCTCTCTCTCTGATTATGGTTCTCTGCACTGCAAGTACCGATTGCGTAGCGTGTACGTGATAACTGCTTAGGATTGTACTCTACTACCCTTTTCCGGTGACCAGATTTCTCCGCTTCAGAACAGGAGACTTTTGGATTGTTTGTCGGGTATATATGGGCCAGAAAAAGCTTTCTAAGACTGAGCAAAAAAAGTCAGACTACCAACAAAAAGAGTTGGACAAAATGCCAAGAAGTTATTATACACTACTCAATTAGTTAGCACAGCGGTTCCCAAACTTTTTTGTCCGGGGACCCACCTTCATTGTGGAATTTTTTTCGCGACCCACATAATATTAAATAATATTAAATTTACATATCAGCGGAAAACAATTCAAAAGTATTAAGTGTTTTTAATGTCTCCGCGAGCCACCCAAATTGCTCCCGCGACCCACTAGTGGGTCACGACCCATAGTTTGGGAACCACTGAGTTAGCACATCGAAAAAACCTAGAATAATGGAGAGAATCCAAGAAAGTTAACATATTCAGCGCAGTGTGGCCCGCGAAATTTTTAACGATTACAACTACTTAAGGGTTTTTTCTCCGCCGCATAAATTTTTGTCGCGGGCAGGAGCATAAAATCTTTTATGGGCAAAGAAGGTGTCGTTCGAACACGTTTGGGATCTCCTAAGGTACACTCAAACTCGAGGGCGGACTCCCGCCCAGACTGCACCCGGCAAGAAATACGAACATACATCCTTGTTTATGAGTGGCGTCCTCTTTACTATCTTCTGATCCTCTTTTTTCTCTCTCTCTCTCTTTCTCTCAACTCCGCGCTTTTATTCTCCCCGGTCTTCACGTGCCTTCCAACTCGGCGAATCCCTTCGGATTTTACGAGTGCATCGAACCTATAGTAAATTTGTCTTCTCGCCACGGCGAGCATGCTGGTCCGTCCGATGCCAAAAATTTTCAGAACCGGGCCCGGTTTCCCTCGACGGAGAACGCGGCGGGAACCGGTTTGGAATGTTTTCTTTTCGTCTCGACTCCGGGGTGTGTTTCGTCAGTTTTTTTTCGCGCACACCGCCGCTGCGCAGCGGGATCGTTTCTCTGTTTTTCCCGAGCCGCAAGAGTGCAGCGCATGAATTAAGATACCGCCGGGGGGAAGAAAGTTCCTCCCATACGGGGGAGAGCTCGGATGTTGCCCGAGCGAAACCTGGTTTTGAGGGAAAATGAATGGCGCGCTAACTGATGACGCCGTGGGATTGTAATTTTCTGCTTCGTCATTTATGAAGGAGTGAAAGAGGATCAAGACACCACGCCTTTAGAGGAACGCTAAACCTTTTCGGTACTTGGGTTCCCGTTGACATTGAATACGGCTCTGCCCCTTCTTTTAAAGTTGTCTTCTGCTCTCGCCGAATGAGGCGCTGCATTCTCGTCTCATCAGGAGTGGGAGTGATTGTGATGAGGTTTAATGGCAAGTTTTATTGGACCCTTGTGTGTGCAAAATATCCAGCATGAAAACTTCACAAGGGAGGAAATGAAAAGTGTCGAGGGACAGCGCGGGAAGTTACAAGGCTCTTAAGGTCGTATTCGTTACTTAAATTGTTTTTATGGTGAGGCATATCCATTGAATGTTTTTTTTAACTTTTAATTATAAAGACAAGAAAAGCATTCTTCTTGCTTTTACCTCACAGCGTGTCTTAAGCTGGTGATGGAATAATCGCCTGGCTACAGCCTACATCGTCAGGATGTCCATGAGAAGGGAGACGAAACATCGGACAGAAAGGACAACGGGATTCTTTACAAAAATCGCAGAGTTATCTTAGGAAAGTGTTTTAAATAAACACATTCATTGGCTCTAAGTCCGTGTGTAGATAACGGTATTATTTAGCTCCTCCCTCCCTCTGACAACGGTCTGTCATACCTAGCGTGGACGCGCCATGGAGTTGAGCTTCAGGATAGTTGGGGTTTATGTTTACCGCACTCGTAGTCTCCTGAAGTAGGTCCCACCGCCGCAAAATGGACCGGTTCCCCTTTGAAGAAATTATAGTCGATTCCTTCGCGTTGTTGCGCATAACTTGTCAGCTCTGCGATGTAGAAAGGATGAGAATACCGCAATAACTGGTCGATGATTTTCGTCACTCCCAAAACGGTCTTTGAGAAATCGTCCACTGCTAAACACAGCGGTCCTTGGTGACATTTAGAACAGAAGCGAGTCACCATTGGCGTATTGACAGAATATCATCTCTTTACCATGAGTTTAATGTGAAAAGGCAACTTAATAATTTAAAAAGTGAACAATACCTCTGGATGCATGTACATAGCAGCCAGTATGTGTATCCATAGCTTTCTATACCGTTGTGTCGGTGATAATTTGAAATGTATACTTCAACTTGCATTAAATTAACTCTTATTTCTTTTCTCGGTGAAATTAATGTCCCATCGTCAACTCTTCTTTGACAAATATTACGACAACCATTTGGATTCTAAATAAGGATATTTTATGCGAATAATGGCTTATATATTGTTAAGCTGCGGTGGAAAAGTTTATATTTTAATAGTGTTCAGCGGATTCAGCAGAAGCAACGAGTAACATAATAATTAGCCAATGGTATTACTGTTTAATTGTAAATACATCCCGATATTTTGATATAATTGAATTTTTTATCTGTGTTTTTTGCAAAACTCCTATCAGCACTAAGGCGAATACGGTTAGAATGACCTAAACGATATCCGAGTATGCGACCTTGCACGTTGTTGCAATTACGGCGAGTTACCATCTTGTCACCGCGGAGTTTCTGACATGGAAGAGCAATTACGTTTCACTACTTCCTCCAGTCACTTTTTCTGCATCCTGCGAATTCATCCCGGCAACCACATCAACATAGCTCCCTGATAGCCACCGCTAAGGTGTATAGCAAGGAATGACTCCACACCATTTATGCATTACCGACGAGTAAACAATCAAGTTGTTAGTGACTATACTACCGATTTTACTGGTTAATTAAAAGACCCACGTTTCTTCTTTATAGCCTTTGCTTGATTTGCGCTGCTTCTGCTGAACCTATTAAAGTATAAACATTTCCACCGCAGTTTAACAATATGTAATTCATTAGTCCCATACAGTAGGTATCCTTATTTTGATTCCAAATGGTCATCGCACGATTTGCTGAAGAGTTGACAATGGGACATTAATTTCTCTGAGAAAAGAAATAAGAAGTTAATTTAATTCAAGATGAAGTATATATTTTAAATTATCAGGCCTTTTTGAAAGGAGTGTTCTTCGAAGGCTTGACATTGACTCTTCTTGACATTGGAGGGGAAACGTTTCCCATTTATTCAACGGACACGTGGGGAGTATCTTGAAAGTATTGCTTTTATAAGCGACGTGGACCGCAAAGGTTTTGACAGTTATAACTACGAAATAGATTAACAGGAGTTTTCATTTTTATTTATTTAACGTGCAGCAACTCGAGTACTGAGGACCCTCGCACAGCTGGATACTCCCAGCCAACATATTGACGGCGCCACAGTACGTTTCAACCATGTGTGAATATCAGACGCTCTTATATAGTTGGATATCCCTTCACAACTCTGGAACAATATCAACGGACTTTGGTTATATATGTTATGTCAATGTTAAATATCATATTAAAAATGTTAAAACAAACTTGTCTTATGGAAAAGATTCGCTGTGACAAAAAAAGACTCCCAGCACTGTAATATAAAAACAGTGATAAACTCTGACACAAAAGGCCAATGGCCAACCTTAACGCTGTAAATGCTAGACTCCAATTTAATTTTTGATGATTTTTTATTGTAAACTAATCAAACAATGAGAGCAGCTGAGTCAGGAGAAGAGGGGGCGTTGTTTCTTTATTTGATTTAGGCTAAACAGAATCAAGTTAAGTCAGGAGAACACTGCGTAATAACATAAAATACTGCGCCCTACATCAAATTAATATCCAGATGTACACATTCCCTACAAACCACTTATGTGCTCACCTACCATCTACATCTGCGTATTACCCTACGATGCGTGTGGCAGGGGGTGAATATATCCAAACATGCACTACTTACATGTCTCTTAGAGCTACAATGCTATTACTTCCTGGAGACATGTTACATGTAAGGGTGACGTGAAATTAGATAGTTGGTATATCTGTATCTATATCTACTGACTACCCTGCCAGTCACCTCGAGGGTGTGTGGTAGGGTATTGTGGCAGTGTTCGATTTACATAGTAATGAAGTGATCACTGTTTGTAAAAGCATTTCTCTAAATATATTTATCCCGATGAAGCAGCACCCCAACCTTTTTTCCCTTCGTCCACCCTGCTCACCCTCCCCTCCACACTCCTTCAAAGGCACATCTCAGAAGCCTCTGATATACGACCCCATTTGCCATTTATTGACCCAATCGTTCCTCCGTTGTTTCCCGCAGAGCGGCGAGCTGGACGCCTTCCTGTGCCGCCAGGAGGATTGGTGCGACGGGCGGGGTGCGGCGCTCACCGGAGTCGGGCCCAGGGGCTCCCCGGGCGATGTCGTCACCGCGGACAGCTGCCTGGGGCGCAGGGGAGTCGCGGGTGGCGGCGGAGGCGTCGGCGGAGGTGTCGGGATGGTGATGTCGAGGGCCGTGGAGGAGGACGACGACTTGGACGTGAAACCGCGCCGGGAGTCGGCCTCGCAGATCGACGAGTTCTTCGAGGACCCGACGGCCATCCCGCCCGCGCTCCTCCACTTGCACTCTGGGACCGTGGCCCCCGTGGCGACGCAGCGGCGGAGGCCCCTGGGAGACCCCGGTGGCGGAGGCATGAGGCCCCCGGGCGTCAACCCCGTGACGAGGATGGCGGACGAGGATGTGTTCCTGAAGCCCCTGTGGGAGGACATCGCGACCAGCATCCAGAAGCTGGATCCTGAGAATGCCGACATGCTTGTCCATAGGTAAGTACATATAAATCCGCTTCATACCGGGAAGACGCCATTGCGGCCGTTATCAAGGGGTCGACCTTTGATATTGTATTTTTAGGTCACATATTACTCGATTTGAACAGCGTTACATTCCATCGGATCCATGTTAATGCTTAGACTCCTTCTTCCTTGGTGCTGGGTCCTGTTGATTAGATATTTGGATGCTGTGATTGGTTTTCGATTCATAGTGAAGGCTAAGTTGAGACAACCATTCTCACCTCTCTCCCAAAAGCACATCTCTTTTTAAGACCAATCTTCTCGAAGTTATCATGATTGAATTTTGCTGGGCATTGATAATAATCTCCGTAAAATCATAGTCTGATGCAATGAAATTTCCAAGCGTATTAAAGTCAAGTGGATTTATTTTGTGCCCTCACTGGGATACTTAGTAAATGATATACTCAAATTTACGACAAATGAAATTTATTTGACAGATATATGTATGTATTTATTTATGCGTTTAGTTCTTCACCTCACATTAGGACTTTACAAGTTTACCGTCTTGTGCCTTATTTCTTTCTGCTTTACGTAATGACGTTCAACGCCGCTCCTTGTGTACTTCTAGATGAATCAAGAAGGTATAATCACAATCAATTCCTCTTGTATCAATTATTTATTTCCTAAGTCCCGAAAAAAAATTTCTTTTCATCTCGGAAACTTGACATTAGAATGATTATCCACTTAATCTCCCATGGAATTCATACTAGCGTGCGTCGTTCTAATTGGTGCCGGAAATGACGTATCTTATTAGGTAGGTATTTAATTCTGCTTATTCGTAGTTTTTTGCGAGCATGTTTTCTTTATCACTGTATCATGTTTCCAGGAAGTAGTAGCATTGTAGCTCTTTGTTTTATGTAAGTAGTACATACTTGGTAATCTTCACCCCTGCCACACACCCTCGTGGTGGCTCGCAGGGTATTATATAGATGAAGATCACGATGTATATTCATACTCTTTTATGAAGTTATCAATGCACGAAGTTTTTCTTTTCACGAAATTTTAATTCTTGCACCATTTTGTATTATTCATGGCTTTTGACGTGTGTTTTTACGGTATGTTTCAGTTTTGTTTATTTCGGTGAAATTCTTTTGACCCTACGTATGGTGTTTTGGGCTCCGTATAATTAAACAGTGTTTTTATGAAATCTCTTTTCATTTTCTCAGCTAAGAGAACGTACCCTATTCAGCTTCGTAGTGCGTGCATCATTTTCTTCATATTTTCAAAGGACCAAATCCTCGAAATGGTTCTTTAAAATGTTGAAACTATTAACCATCACATTTCACCCATAACTTTAGCGATTTGTTACGCAAATAATTGCTGTGGCCGAACTAAACAACTCCCTCATTGATGCCTACCTGCTTCTTGTGCAAACCCGCCCTTCTTTAATTTGCACTCTGTATGGCAAATATTTAAGATGCCTCTTAATCCCCTTCAAAATGCATGGGCTCAATGGAAACCGTTAATCAAATTTGCATGAACGCACGTGGGAATGTATGTACTTTGCTCAGTACTCATCGATGTTATTGATTTTTAAAGTTACCTCTAAGCTTCACCCCTTTGTCGCTTTGGGAAGAGAGGTTTTTATTAAAAGAAAGCGGTAGGTATTACACTGCTTTAGGTAGTTGAATTAGAGCACTCAAAGCTGCTATCATTGCCCTTTTAATAGGCTCTTTATGCATGGTGTGATTAGGGGGCGATAATTCTTTGCTAGAGAACGATCGAGTCCAATATTTTCCTATCATCAACGATTTTTCTCTGCCGCAGTTGGTATGGAATATCGCCCGTTGTTAGAATTATCCTAAACCCCCTAAACCAACGCTTAAAATGACCTGTATTCTTAACTCTTGTTTACTTTCCGTTTTCCACTCCGTATGTGCTGCCTCTCGTCACGACTGTTGCTGCGACTGTGATCTTCACTCTGGAAATCGATGCCTAGACGACAGATGGACAAAATATGGAATACGAACAATCCGTGAGTTCTGAAAGACGCATTTTAGTGTCGAAAGTTTTCATTAAAATCTTTATAGTGCTAAAAATACCAAAATGTAATACTTAGTTTTTCAACGATGTTGAAGTATTGCGGTTTCTTTGTTCAGAGTTAAATGGCGACCTCAAATCAGCCTTATATTTGCAAGGCGTTTACCACAAAAGCACGCTTATAATCTCCATTGGCGCGGCACTTGGCTTAATGGTATCTACAGTTCTCTTGGTGTCCATCTTGAAAATGGGTTTTAGAGAGAAGACAAGAAGCGCTGAATGATGATAGTTAAGGAAATCGTGAGGTGGAGGAGGGGGTTTGAAATGTCTCTCACGAAGTCAGAAAGAACTTATGAGTAACATTTTTAAAATGACGCATGGTGTTGTACGCGTCGGGGACCTTAACTGTTTGAGAGGATCAGTGAAAATTGCTGGATTTTAAGATTTGGGCGTGGATAAGAAAGAATGTAGACGGTAAGCCGCGCGTGAAAGAAGTGGACGCAAAAGTATTAAAAATGGTATGGGCTGTAAGAGAATCGGCGGAGGCTATTCGAAGCAGCCGTAACATGTCCTATTCAGGACATATTCAGAGGCAAAGTGATATACATGACAGCGATAGGGGGGATATTGAATAAAAGGGAAAGAGCTTATAGAAGAATTAGGATTTTAAGCACCATGGAAGGAGATAGCAGGTATGAAGAAACTCAATAAGGTCTTAGCTGCCGCTCAAAACGGAGTGTTGCGTGAGTAGAAAGGATCAGGAGGATCCATGTAAGGAGGAGAATTACAAAGGATACGATTTACCAGGAACCAACGTGGCTGAATCCTAATGGCGGTGATAGAAGTTTACTAGCGGTTGAAGAATCTATTGGACGTGCACTTTTGCTTTATGGCTTATTCTGAGGCCGCGGTTAACGAATATAGATGTTATTTCACTGATTAGAAATACCAAAAGTATTTTTATGTATCTATTGTTTAGAAGGACCTGTTTGATTATGTAATCGTATTTTTCCTCGGATATTGTCAGTGATCATGGTTGATGTCGTAGTCGTGGGCAGATCTCACTTCTGTCCAAAGACGTCCGCGATAACCTATCCATGTTGTAGTGGCAGTTTTTTTTACTGGGAAATGTTTGATCTTCAGTATATCTGGTGCCCAAAATTGTCAAAAATTATAATTATTGAGGTTATTTTGTGAGGATTAATTGATCCGTTTTGAACAGTTTTTCCATTGCACTTCATGACCATCATACTCGCTTCGTACCCGAGCCATTAACATCTATTGAATCGGTTTTATTTATTGGAATTGCCCATGCGGATATATTTTAATGATATTCGTTTCACATCGCTCCCCAAATTAAACTGTGTTTAAAAGGTGCCGAGTCACACAAAATATATAAAAGAAGCAGTGTTTCTTTCTCCTAAAAATTCAGTGAAAATATTTTCTAAGAATATATGTACATATCTTTGGTCAACGGTGTGTTAGCCCCGTATTTTGGGCTATTGATCTGTGGTCCCGAGTTCGATTCCGGGAGACGCCTCATTGAATACGTCCAGCTGAATCTAAGCTGTGTTAAACATTAAACATGATTAAAACGCCTAACTCCATTAGTTTAATATCTAAGCTGTGTTGTAATCTGGGTCTCAGATTTTTCTTGTTAGCCATTGGCGGTATTGGAACTGCCCCCCCTACTCAGTGTAAATTCCTCTCGCCATTGTGCTTAGCACTTAATGAACTCTAACCTCAAACCCAAGACGGAATTTTGGGTTGCCCGCCTTGTTTTTTAGGTATCTTAAGTTGCAATGAATGCATAATTTCAGAGGTAGAAACCATGGAGTTACTTTCAGAATTAAATTAAACTGCACAAGTAAGTCCATTTATGTGTACACTTATTCATAACGCGTGTTTCAACGCCTAAGGCGTCTCCATCATGTCTACTGTAGACCTCAGGTAATACATCAGGCTCATCATCAGGTGTGATGTAGATGAGTAGACATGATAATGATGCCTTGGGCGCTGAAACACGTGTTGTGTGTAAGTGTACATTAAATATAGGAGGGCATTACCACTTGAGCAATTTAATTTCATTCGTGAAATGACCTTCCGCAATGTAACCCCAAAATTCACTTGCAGAACCAGCACCAGAAGAAGGCTCTCCCCGATTACCAATCAAGTCCCTCCACGCATTATTGCAGGTGCGACCCTACGATCCTGCAGTCGATCAACGTGAAGGTGGAGCGCCCCGACCGGCTGCCATCCGTCCCGCTGCCCTCGTCCTCGTCGTCGCTCTTCGGCGGGCCGTTCTTCGGCGCCGCGACGGCCGGAGGCGCGGCGGCGTCGTGCTTCGGCGCCAAGGCTGTGGGCGGCGGTGGGGGCTTCTGCATGGAGCGGCCCTCTCAGCCCTCGCCGCAGGCCGTCCCCTCGCCCTTCGGACCCCCACTCTCCACGCCGCCCCCGGCCCCCATCATCGCCTCCGCCGCCGTCCACCTGCCCACGCTCGAAGCCGCCTCCGCCTCCTCGTCCCCGCTCCCTCCGCTCCTTTCGTCGTCCCCGCCGCCGCCGCAGAGGAGGCGGACCCCGCCGCCCCCGTACCCCGCGCCACCTCCCCCGCCGCCCCCGACCACCGCGCCGACGCCCTCCACCGCAGCGACGCCCCCAGCGGCGGCGGCGACCGCCGGCGGAGGCCGACAGACGCTGGCGTCCGCGTCCCCGCAGGTCGGGGGCACGGGCGGTGGAGCCACGGCGGCCTCTCAAGTCGTCAAGTACAACCGGCGGAACAACCCGGAACTAGAGAAGCGGAGGATACACCATTGTGATTTCCCCGGTGAGTGGACTGTTGATGGCAATAGTAAATAGAATAATCACTTGGTAACATTCCACAAATTGATAATGATTGTTAACCAATCGAAACCTAGGTCGGTGGTAAAATAAATTTGTGGAAATTTACCAAGTGATTATTCTATTTACTATCATGTGGTTCCACCAAGTGAAGCCTGAGGATTTCCTTTTTATGTCGATGGCAAAATCGCCATTGGTATTTTGTGACATCCTTCTCTCATTTAGCACATATTAATATGCTTTTAGCAGTAACGGTGGACAATATTACGAGGACTACTTACATCCCTCTTCACCCATTCCTCGACCTTTCCCTCCGAAAAGCATTTTACATCACTTAGCTCCTCTTTATAAGATTTATATCGTGAAGAATTATTAGGCACTTTGCCGACGTATGGACTATATTTGGAGTTCTCAGGATCTCCCCTGGGTCAGAAAATATGCTAAACGTCGGCAACCCTGAAATTCCTGATCTGGTAGAGATCCCGATAACCCTACGTACAATATGAATACATGAAATGAATGGTGGAGGCTGATACTTTGTGGAAATCCATTGCAGGACATGAATTAATGATGATGCTGCAGTGCAGTGAAACATGTTGACTCCTTGGAAATAAATTTTTATGTGGAATAGCGCAAAGTATCATTAATTCATGTCCTTCAATATGAATTTACATCAAGTAATTTCTGTCATGCCACCCAAAACGCAGTAATTTACTCATTCCCCCTTTCTACCGCCGGCCGTGACAGCTAGGTAACTGCAAGCTTTAAGTCGTGGGTTCCATCTCATTTCGGGTATGGATGTTATAATCGTAGTACATAGGTTTGATGCACCACATTACTTAAGCCGTTGGAGAACCTAAAACTTAAGTCTTCTTCTATTACCCTTCCTTCCAATAAGTTCCCAGTGTATTCGATCCCTTCCAATAAACGGTTCACATTGCTTACGTTATCATCGTCATCAGCACCATTGCTTGCGCGTTCCATCTTACAATCCCAAACACCTATTCCTCTCACCCTCCAAATTTATTTTCAGCTTCTTCCCGATTCAGCTAGCGTAATTTCATTCTTCCCGTAGGTACAGCAGGAACATGTCTTGTTCCAGCAGATTTTTATATTATTACTAGGGGGGCTTCGTCTCCTGTCCATCTATGGCGGCCCAACACCCATTTTCATCTACATCTACGCGATACCCTGCAAGCCACCGCGAGGGTGTGTGGCAGGGGTTTATTTCACTACATTCACCATTATATTTCAGTAGTAACCAATAGTTTCATTTTGGTGATTTTTCGACACGCTTTTCCCGTTTATTTATCGTAGACCAAGGAGGTTAGAAGTTACAGGAAGGGGCACATGCATCCAAGCCTGCGGTTGTCAATAGAGCCAAAAAATGGTGTGCTTGGGTGGATTTAGCCTCACCTCAACACAAAGCAAAGAGGGTGAGAAATTGTATGCCCTTTTGCAGGTTACCTCTATAACTATGTTTTTTCCATATTCTTGACGGTTGGGATGACCTGTTTGCGAAATATTAAATGTATTCTTTGTGTCCCTGATGCATGACCCCGTCAACGTTAATGCATTGTTCAAATACTTCATTTTTCAAAGGTATCTTCACATTAGTTCCCCTTAGTGTGACCTCATGTCTATTCTTTGATCTTGATGCACGTATTTTGATTTAATCTGACTTTTATTTCTTTTCCAGGTTGCACGAAAGTGTATACCAAGAGTTCCCATTTAAAGGCGCATCAGAGGATACACACAGGTTAGATTTTTTTAAATTTGTAAATCCTGGTATTTTCATTTTTCCCAACAGCCAGAAATATTTGTTTATTGTGATCCATATCATGTAACTAAATCATTGTTATGCAAGATACCTTGGTCGAGGAATTTATTGTGGAGACTTCAACGCCTGAAGCAAGAAGGAGTTGCCTTCCCAATGGATTGCAAAGCTCTATCTATAAGTGACTAAATCTCCAAAGCTCTAAATGGATTTCTAAGTTCTATAGTTAGCAAAAGGAAAACTCAACCACAAAAAAAAACAATTTAAAAGAGATTTGTTGAGAACACGGATTCCTTCTAGGAAATCAAGCGTGGATAATGAGATGCATATTAGAAAAGGTCACCTGGCCTAAAAGTAATTGGCTACAATATATTTTATAGATCTTATTGTGGATGATTTTCTCCCTCTTAATTACCTTCTTATTCTCCCAAATTTTCATAAATAACGATAAGCTTACCTCTTAGGTTTTAATTGATGGCAACCGGTGGTCTTTTATTCGTTGAAATCAACCTGTCGTGGGTGGCCTACATAATACGACACGTTATGTATGCTAGGTACTCGTTTTGACATTCAAAAATTTAGTTATTTTCTCAAAGTCATCTTTGATCACGGTCACACGTAATCCATGTTGGTTTGAAGAAATGGATGAAGTGACGGATATTCTAGGGTCATTAAGAGGGTAAGAAGTGATCCTTCTGTCACTATCAATGTCGCCTACAGATTTAATTTTGGAATTGTGATTAAATGTTTTCTTTAATTGTGCTCTATATTGAATAGGCGGATAAAAACAGTTGTGCCCGCCAATCTCTTCAATGTGCTCGTTAGAAACGCAATGAATCAATTAACATATTTATACTCGTAAGCACAGTTCATTTGGTAGTAGTAGAATTAGGTTTTAAAGTACTCCGACGGCTATGGTTGTATCACACCGCCCACATTTACTTTCTCCCCGGATTGATCCTGAGATACACAACATTTTTGATCGAGGCCGGATTCAAACCCACGACCTTTGTTTTACAAAGCAAGCACATCATTGGTCACTACGGCACTACGGCAACTACGGCACCCGAAAATACATTGGGTTTTCAAGGCATAATCGTAAGAAGTCATTTCACCATACATCCGTGTCTTGATTGCAAAAAGGAACAGATATCATTGCAGAAAATGTTTAATGAGTATTTTTATGATAATATTTGCATCCATTCTCATACTCGTGATATGTTTCTGAATCATTTTCAATTACAGTAAATAATATCTTACCTCTGGTTCGACCTAAATTGATAAACTCTGTAAAGATCTTTTGCTTTCCATTCCTTACGAAGGCTTCGTAAATACCGAAATTTGCATTAAATAACACTTGTAAGAATTCTAGATGATTTTCTGGTTGAAGCGGGTTGGAAGGCTATAGTTTGGAAGTACGATAAAATAAGAACCGAGAAAGATAATAATAGGACGAGGAGATAGCATTGTTTACAATGGGAAACGCTCAAAATTACACCCAAACCAAATTAATAGTATGGTAAGTGTTTTGCTCGTAAAATTCTCCTTTGTTTTCTTCCTGTTGAAGTTTTTGTAAAAGATAAAATCATTTGACTCATATGTGTGAAAAAAACAAATGAAAAATTCTGGAATACAGTGCAATCGCCGAAGAGGTCCCAACCGGAGAAGTGAGTTTTGAATGAAACCCGCTTAGAGTCGTTTGAAGTCCTTTATTAGACCGCCATTTGAACGCATGAATATTTAACTTTAAAGACTGAGAAAAGCGGGTTGGGATCATTATTTTATTTAGAGGATAGATTATTTGGTCGGCTTATTTGTAGTCATTGTGTATTTCATGAAGCGAATTAGGAATCATTAGAAAGACAAAGTAGGAAAGTATGAACATTTTGTCCTTGGTCTGAATGATGTAATATTCTGGACAGTTGCAGGAAATGAATTGACGATTTCCTAGAGTAGTTCGTCGTGAAATAATTGTAAGTGTTCAAAATATTTTGAATTTAGTGACTGAAGCCCCACGTACCACATTTATAACTTTATAAAATATAATATATCGAGCCTTTCAACCTAATGGAATTCTTCCGCAGCGTCGCAAAAAACTAAATTTCGAGCAAAATAAAAAGTGAGCATTCATGATGTCCATTTGAAATTTTTTTAAACCCGGAACGTTGAATAAAAAAATTGAAATGGGATTTTATGAAGTGACATTTTTGTCGACGGTATTCCCAATTAGATGGTGTAATTGGATAGTTGTATTTTCCATATCATCCTCGGTCTCTTTACCCTCCGCTGCACACTCTCGAGGGACCGGCTGGTTAGTCAGTAGTTGTATACAATAGGTCACTCCTTGGATACGAAATTTGTGGATAACATGGGAATATAGTCTTTCCTTAGTTCCTCTTATTTTCTATAGTTCTTCTATAGGCTAGGATAAGTGAGGCGAATGTGTCGACCTGGAATTCGATCCTACAATGTAGAGACGTTGTTATACTGCCACTTCTTCACGTAGCCTAGGAGCATCTCGAACTTGGATCTCAGGCTTTGGCAGCGCGAATTGTCATCAAAATAGGTTTCCGGGATCAGCTGCGTACGAAATTTTGTCGGTAAGCTTTCGCGGCCATTGCAGGGCGCATATTCAGGAAATATGCGCCCTGCAATCAAACTGTCATACGCAGCTGATCCCGGAAACCTATTTTTACGACTGGGAGCATCTCACATGACTCATCCGCCCCACCGATCCAATCTTGTTGAAGAGATATTAAAAGGCTTTAGTGGAGTTCATTTTTCTAATCCTATCTCGTGATAAGTGTAGTTTCTTTGCGCTGGCAACTAGTATGTTGAAAACTATGGCTGGAATATTAAAAATATAATTTATAAAATGTTGCCAAAGTGTATGAAATTGAGATTATCCCTCTTTTATTTTACTTCGTTGGTGGCTTCATGTTTTCATGCGAGCGATCGCTGTCTACGCATTCAACTAAAAGGATGCCAAGCGAGAATCCTGCCTTGAGAACGTCTAGTCCAGCAGTAAAAAAATCTCGCTTCTTGATATCAGTGGGCGTATGTTACTTGACAATGAAACTAGCGGAGAACTCCTTTTCATATAGATCCACCCTGTAGTTTTTGGGATTAGATTTTCTTAAAGTTAATGGTTACTTCAGTCATACGATAATTATTCTTTCAATTATCTGAGGCCTCCAGAGAATTAAAGTTCGAATAAATTGGGGAGTGGGCTTGAATCGTTCAAGATTAATTTCCGTGCGTAACTAATCTCGAACAATTCAAGCACACCCCTCAGGCCATGGTTCGTGAAGCATGTGGTGTATGTAGCGTCTTATACAAAAATCAGTCCCAATGATGTTTCCAGGCAATAGTATTTTGGATAGGGGTAACCCTTATTGTGTTAGTTGTATGTTACAAATATCTTTGGGGGGATGATCTCTGTTACGTAGTCGATTAAGCCAAATCTCAAGTGACTTCCTATTTCCACTTTTCCTACTATTTCTGATGAGGTTTTTCATCAGCATTTACAAGGTAACCCTTGCCAGTCAAACTAATGGAATATAATTTCGCTCGATGCGTTTAAACTTTAAAAAAAAACTGGCAACGAGATAGTTATTTGATAAACCAACCACCTGCTATGCGTTGGGGCCGTTTTTCCCGAGGCTATCATTTGGGTATTGAGTGCATGGATGAAATCTCCGTAAAAGAACTGGGATATTTTTCTCACAGTTTCCATGAATTTGAGAAGATTTGTATGCAGTTCGTTTCTTTACACGGTTTAGTTTTCATTGCGCATCTGTGCATGCGTCAAGACTGCGCAGTGACGAACCTTTTTTAAGTCCTTAAGGGTTTAGAAACCATGGTCATCACAAGTAACGTACCAAATGCAGGTACATACATTTTTGGGGGTGTCCACTTGACGAAAAGATATTTTTGGGACCCCTTCAGCATTTTTTTCACGCTTCATTCATGCGTCGCACTACGTCCTTCATCTAAACCTACATAATACCCTGCAAGCCACCATAAAGGTGTGCTGCAGAGGGTGAATTACCCCTCCGAATATGCATTACGTATCATGCATAAAAAAGGATCAGTAAAAATATACTAGTCAAAACTTCACAATTTAAAAAAGACAAAAATATAAAAGCAAGCATGCAATATGATGCTGTTAGTTTGGTTAGCTATAAGTCCTTATACCAGCTTGCAACTACCTATTGATACACTCGTATTTATGCTATTGGATATATTCACAGCTATTCATATCCCTAATTGTACGAGGAAAAAGAACATTTTGTCATCTGTCTGTTCGGCAATCAATTTCTCTGATTTTGTGATTATGGTCCAGTCTACCATAGTAAGTTGGAATTCGCAAAATATTTTAACGTTACCACTGAAAATATTATCTTGGAATTTATTTAAGAGATTAAGGTTAAATTTTCAACCGACGATCTGGCAATGAATCCTTCGAAATCCTTCTTCGCACCTTCATGGTCATTCCTCGGCCGGTCGTGGTAGCCAGGTGGACAACATACTGGCCTGGCAACCCGAAGGTGGCGGGTTCCTATCCCATACAGGGAATGGATTCTGTCGTCCTATGATTTAGATGCTTTCTCTGTTCTTTTGGCACGTCAGCAGCTTCATGTCTGGTTCGTTCATCCACTGCCGCAAATCCTTGAGATGGGTTGAAGGATGCGATTTCGATGTAGATGGAAATGGCTTCTCTTCTTCAGCCTCGCGTTTGAGCATGGGAATTGCACGGATAAACACACGCCAAACGTTCAGTCGTCCAGAGTCGCCTTCGGCATCTCAAAACGTCCTCCAACCTTCTACGACCTTTTTACGATTTCTGCTACCGATCCCCTCTCCACACCCACCGCATCCTGCTCTCCTGCGATTTTTCTCAACTTTGCTCAGCTTACTTCCATCACCCTTCTCTAAATCTGCATTTCAACAGCCTCCAATCAATGAACAGACACTCTTCCCTTGTAAAGACTCAAGTTTCACCGCGTGTCCCAACCCTCCACATCAAGGGTTCTTGACTTATTTTTTGCTTAACGGAACTCTACATAAATGTGCCGGCATGCGCTCTCCACGATGAAGGGTCCCCAAGTTTTGATGACCATTAATTAAGATTTATAATTATGCGATTCCGACGGTATCTTGTGAATGGATCGCAGGGATCGGAATGCATTCCTTCGCTCGCCCTCGAATCTCGCAGCCCATTTTCGCCCGCTCGGATTGTGGCCGCCTTGTTTTTTTTCCCCTCCCCGCGTCAAGTTGCGTCTGCGGAGAGCGCAAAAAACGCTTTTAACCGGCCGTTGAAACAATTTCGTGAGCCCTCCTCTCTTTCTCTCCGTCAGAGTTGATTGGAGGCGACGCGTGCTACTCGTTTTTTCTTCCCTCCCTCTCCCTGCTGTTCTCTCCCCCGGGGCTATTTCCACCAAGACAAACTTCCCTGGAAAGCTAGAGGAGGAAGGAATGAGTGGATGGGAGAGGCGAACCATCCCGAGGGAGAAACGGATTAACCGGGGTCAATCGCGGATTCGCCCCATCAAGAAAAAAAGAACCTTTCCCTTCCTTCCCCCCGTGTCCTGCCCAAGCGTTCCTCCGTCTTCTTCTTGGTCGCCTCCACCACCCGTCTCTCTTTCCCGCCCTTTTTTTTACCCCGCCGCGATTTTAGTGAATGGAACGAGTCGGTGTGGAGCGGGGAAGGTTGGGGGGAAATATCCTTCTCTCTCTTGTCTTTTTCTTCCTTCACTTGTCGGCGTTCCCTTCCCTTGCAGCCGCAACCGCCCGGGTCCCGGGGCTTGCCGTGGGCCTTTTGGGCCGACCGCACGAACGCAGCACCATCTTTCTCTACTCCTCGGGGGCCTTTGGGGCGCGTCCTCTTCTTCAGGGCTTCGGGACGCACGGAAACGCTTGAGGGTGGGGAGAGGGGAGGAGAAAAAAATAAACGAAGAGAAATAGCTGGTGTCCGAGGTCATTCCACTCTCTTCCCTCTACCTCTCTCTACTCCAACCTCCTCCTCCTTCTTCAAAAACCCCTTCCAGAGACGCACACATGCTTGAGGAGGAGTAGAAGAAGAAGGAACGAAGAGGTGAAGGAGGAGGAGAGATAAGAATGGGACGACACGAGGCGGAGGAGAAGAGAAGTTTGGTCCGTGCGCTTCGGCTGTGTTGGTGTTGGTGGTTTATGTGTGGGAGGTGGTCTCAGCGGGGTTATTCCTGCAGGGATGAGACGACGGAGCAGTGGGGGGACGGGGATATGTCCTCCTCTTGTGTACACCTATCCCCCTCCGACCCATCCCATCCGATCTTCCCCCCCCCTCAAGCTCGAAAGACCCTTAAAAACCCCTCCCCTCCTCCTCCCCCACTACCCTAGCAACCAGCCCTTCTCCGCCGCACCTGCTGCTACCCACAGGTCACGGCGGGTCGGCCGCCGGCATTCCAAACCTCATTCAGCCTTTTCCAACCCTTCCCCAGGCATCCCTCCCTCCCCCTCCTCTTCCCCCAGCATCACTCACTCCGCAATGAATGGGCACGGGCTGGGCGCATGCGCACGGACGAAGGGAGAAGAAAAAGCTTTTTCGTACGCTCCTCTCCTTCCCGTGGTGTGTCGTGGATCGGTTCGGCGCGACGTCTTAGGTGCGACTTGGCAACGTGGCCGACGCCGGAATGAATGGGCGGCCAATAGATCGTTTGGGGGAGGGTGGGGTGGGTTGTGTGTGCGGAGGTCAAGTCCTAAGAGGTGGATGGGGTGATGGAGAGAGGTGAGGGGTGTAGCTAAGCGAGGGGGTAGTGGGGGGTTTTGGGCTGTGGGAGGAGGCGGTGGAGCAATTTGGGGAATAGGAGGAAAAAAAAACACTCCTGTGCAAGCGTTTTGGTTCAGTGTGGCGTTATTATAGGCGAGGATAATGGTGATTGCATCGGGAATATGGTTGCCATTTCATTGTGGGAACGAGAGGTTGCCCTGCCATTCTGAAAAGAGCCCTTTTCTCCCTCGTTTCATTCGGGTGGGTCAAAAGAGCGGTTTGATCTTTTCACGCGGAACTGAGCTTTTTTTTAAAATCATAATTTGGCTCTTTTTCCACGACAATGGGACCTATTTTCTCGTTCATTACCGTCGAAAAGAACGCACCTACACATTCTATCCTCGGCAAATTTCCAAAATAAACGAAGGATAAAATATGACATAATCTCAACCGTAATAAGTGTTATCTATTTGGGAATTGATTATTCTGGGTAACTTAGGCCGGGTGAAGATGAAATCCCTATCACTTTTTAGTTTGGTTGGACCATTATATTAAGTATACTGACTGACTTACCTAGATTAAATGAATTCCTATACGTTATGCTGAGTAGTGACATCCTGAAGGAACAGGCGTCTTAGAAGCTGGCTTAGATTGCTGGCGGGAATCTTAAAAATATTATTTAACTTAATGATTTCCCTTGGACTGAAATTTTTCATTAGTTTCCAGTTCGTATAGGTATGCAAATACCCGAAAAATATTTGTTGCATCGCAGTCTTACTGGAGTGTGATAAATAATTACAAATTATTTTCTGAAAATACGTTAAGTTCTTATCTATATCTATATCTACGACATACCCTGCAAGCCAACTCGAGGGTGTGTGGCAGGGGGTGCATCCACACCAGGAACAATGACACAACAAACTAAAATGAACACTACAAAGCAAACACTACGCCTTTAAAAGTAGTTGGAGAAAAAAGAAGAAAAACTACCAAATCCCAATCATGTAGGACACACCCATGAATACCATGCATGCCTTGAAACCCGACACCAATTTCATAGATACTCATGCATGCAAAAAAAAAAGGCATTGCATGCAAGTCACACGTTGATTAGAACATGCAGGTAATAAAAAAAATAAAAAAACTATCGACCTTCTCTGAATATTACCTCTATAATTATTACCGATTTACGCGATGTTTAACGTTCTGATCACGAATCGTACGCGGAAAAAATGACATTTTAAACCTGTTCGTCCTGCAATGCAAAGTTCTTGTGCCTCGTGCTTCTCTCTTCTGCGTTGTCTTTCTCTTTTCCGTCTTAAAGCTCCAGATTTTTCTAGTTTTCTATCTTCCTTTTTTTAATCTCCTCTTCCCCTTCTGTTTGGAATACGTGGGAAAGTTCGTCAGCCTGTCTTCCTTTCCTTTTTCGGACATCTTTGCATAGCAGGAAGAGGGGTGCCATGTTTGCACGATACGCGTCCACTTCTCTGTTCAGTCCAAGTTCTCCTGGTGCCGTGGTAAGAAAAATAATCAAGTCTTGCCGGATTTAGTGTCATGCTGTACTTACGGCTGAGATTGTGATTCATACTGAAAGGATTTCATCAAAAGAGTATTGGGTAAATGTGACGATCATGTACGAGAAATCTGCTACTTTTCCCTTGTTAGACCTCATTTGGAATATGCTGCCAGTGTATGGGATCCCTACGAAATCGGTCTAAGTAATGAACTTGAACGTGTGCAGCGAAGATCGGCAAGATTTGTAAAGGGACGATACGATAATTATGTTAGCGTAACCAGTCTATTAAATGAATTGAAATGGGAATCATTGTCAGATCGCAGGTTGAAATTTAGACTTAATCTCTTAAACAAATTCCAAGGAAATATTTTCAGTGATGATGTTAAAAATATTTTTCGAACCCCAACTTACTATGGCAGACTGGACCATAATCATAAAATTAGAGAAATTGATTACCGAACTAACTGATTCAAAATGTCCTTTTTCCCTCGTACAATTAGAGATACGAATAACGGTAAATATGTCCTATCGGAGAGTAGCAATGAATAGCATTGGTAGCTGCATGTTGGTATGAGTACTTAAAGCTAACCCTACTAACAGAATGTTTTTGCATGTTTGCTTTGCAATTTCTATCTTTTTTAAATAGTGTAGTTCTGACTACTATATTAATACTATTCCTTTATAATGCATGATATGTAGTGCATGTTTGGTGAGAAATCACCCCCTGCCACACACCCTCGTGGTGGCTTGCAGGGTATTATGTAGATGTAGATGTAGATGAGATCCTTGACAATTTGTACTGATTGCCAGCAGTGGGATTCTATGTGCTGGCTATCTATATTTATTATACTGACTACCCTGTAATGGCTTTTCGAGGGTGTGTGGCATTCTACAATTCATTTCGTCAGAGCTTTCGTGACGTTTGCCGCGAGGAAACACGTTAATTGTCGGGATATTCGGGTATATTCGTATTTGACTTGTATCCTCGTGGTCCTCATGGTTCCCTCGTTTTGCTTTAATCAGCAAGATTTTTGTAAGTTGAATTTAAAAATTGATATCAGGTTTTGCGTAACGCACCATTTAAATATTTATCCGTGTGCTGAGCGATTCGGGCTGGTGGGGTGAAAGTTGTCACCGATTCAAAAGTGAATGCAGACGTTTTATTTTACGGAGAACTTTGGGCAAATTCTTGATCGCCTTGAAAATGTTTTCATGAAAAGGCGAATTCACATTTAAAGTCGTTCAACATATTCAATATTGTTTCAGATGGTGGAATTGCTTCAAAATAAATTATAAAAACAGCGGAGAATTATCATTATTGTATATTAAGTCAACAATATTTTAAAAACGTATTAAAGTTCGATACGCCAGTTTATCAAGATAATTAATAAAAACGAAAAGGGAGTGTGATTTAAACATCGTGTTTCCGCGTGAAATAAGGGGCCATAATGGATTGCATCGAAATTATCTGGGAGATAATAATTTAAATGGCTAATATAGATTTTAGTCTTTTCATACATCTACATCTACATAATACCCTGCAAGCCACCATAAAGGTGTGTGGCAGGGGGTGAATTCTCACCAAACATGCACTACATATCATGCATAAAAAGGATTAGTATTTATATACTGTTCTAAACTTCACTATTTAAAAAATATAAAAATAGCAAAGCAAACATGCAAAAACATGCAGTTAGTTGGGTTAGCTTCAATTCCTTATACCAACATCCAGTATCCCAACATCCATCTGTTCAGAACTGAGCTATTTAAAAGGAGATGGAAGTGGCAGGGCATACATGCGAAAACATGCCGTTGGTTGGGCTAGCTGTGGGTCCTTATGCCAACATGCAGCCGCCAATGTTATCCATTGCTACACTCGTACTGGATATATTTACCGTCATTCACATCCCCAATAGTACGAGGAAATTTGGTGGATATGTAGTGCATGTTTGGTGAGCAATCACCCCCTGCCACACACCCTTGTGGTGGCTTGCAGGGTATTATGTAGATGTAGATGTAGATGTAGATCCAGCTACCAATTTTACCCATTGCTACACTCGTATTGGATATATTTTTACCGTTATTCATATCCCTAATTGTAGGAGGAAAAAAGGAAGTTTTGAGTTTGCCAGTTCGGCAATCAATTTCTCTAATTTTGTGATTATCGTCCAATCTACCATAGTAAGTTGGGGTTCGCAAAATATTTTTAACGTCATCACTGAAAATATGGTCTTGGAATTTGTTTAAGAGATGAAGTATAAATTTGAACCTACGATATGACAATGATTCCCAATTTAATTCATTTAATAGACTGGAAACTTATGCATACTTCATATATATACATGAACCTCTAAATGTGAAACGCTTTACTGTAATAATTGTTTGAAATATATCCCAGAATGGTTGGCATGTAACCATAAATATTTTTTAATAATGTGTGTAGAGCCTATCCTCATTAATTACAATTTAAATAAGAAGCTGTATTGCATGAAAATTCTCCATGTTCCATGAGTGAATTTAGTTCATTTATAATTACGTATATGTACGGAGTACCCTGCAAGTCACCTCGATGGTGAGTGGCAGGGAAGAATTCAGAACCCAGAAATGATGATGAACCGAGCAAGCTTTACTTACATGCACTAATGGTGACATCAGTAAAAGCAGTAATTTTATTACAAACAATAGGAATTTGTACTCGATTTTAATGCATTCCTGTTTTAGTTCATACGTGGTGCATATTGGTGATAGTTCACCCCTTAACACATGCCCTGGAGGTGGCTTTCAGGGTGGTTAACAGATATAAATACTCCTGGTGTGGACTCACCCCCTACCTCGTATACTACCCTTATACCCTTCCGTTTACTAGGAAGGCACATAGATACAATGTGGATTTAATCACGGAATTGATGATGCTGCATCATCAGAAGTTTTTAAGCTCCGTA
The DNA here is from genome assembly GCA_933228895.1 of Platycnemis pennipes. Taxonomy (NCBI): domain Eukaryota; kingdom Metazoa; phylum Arthropoda; class Insecta; order Odonata; family Platycnemididae; genus Platycnemis; species Platycnemis pennipes. The sequence goes on from OW121851.1 coordinate 89,635,918, forward strand.
ACGGCCGCCGTTTCGAACCAGCTTCTTGGACAGGAGCCAAATGACAGCATGACTCGTTAATAAGCCTACCCACTGAACTCGCCAAACTACCAGCCGATCGTGATTGAATTCAGCTCCCCCTCTGGCCACCGCTCTGGCCCCAAGCACGCGAGGATTTTCTCGGCGAACACGAAGTCTCTCAGCTGAAGTTGCCTTCTGGCTCGGATGCCATCACCCCTCCCCGTTCGTACCCACTCATGCATTCGCTGTACAAGTATAGCCATTTTCCTCACGATTACGTTTCACCACTATTTCTCCTCGTGTGCGAGATATTATCACAGCCGCTGTGCACTGTTAAAATTGCCCGAGGAAATAGGTTTCCTGGACACAGCTCAAGTTTGATTGCCGAAGCCATTGGTCCATGATTCGATTCTCGGTCTAAGAACCATTTATCTTCTGACAATTTCCAGCGCTGTTGATGGTCTATCTACATATACACATAACTCTATAAGCCGCCACAAAGGGGTGAAGCAGAAGGTGAATCTTCACTGTACATGTACGTTTCATGCCTAAAGAAGACTAGTAGCTAAATTTCAGTGTAACTATAACGATTTAAAAAATAATTAAATAGCAGCAAGCATTCATAAACGAGCTATTAGTTGGGTTAGGTAGGAGCCTTTCTTCTGACAAGCAACTATTTAGGCCACCTTTTGATAAACTTTTTAGTATATTATTGAATATAATCATGGCTATTCGGATCTCTAATAGTACGAGGAAAGAAAGACATTTAAAATATGTCACTTCAGCCATTAGTTTCTTTAACGTTATGTTTATGGTCCAGTCTACTAGTAGTTATACTGGTTCATAAACAGTTGGCAAGAAGAGTTTGAAACATAGCTTTATATAATACATTCTTGAAATTTACAAAATATATTAAGTCTGTATTTCTGTACTATTGTAGCGGTAAGAATAACATCGCATAGTTGCATATCGCTCTTTGTGACGATTCATAGGATATGACCTCGTCGACGGTGGCTTATCCGGAACCCAATTCCAACTAGCGCGTGCCATCCGTGATTGGGGGTAATGTCAAATGATAGTTCCTATAAATCCTTTTAAAAATTGATTTCGGGATTAAGAATCATAGATAGAGAAGTCTACGCACTAGCCCATAATGCCAATGGTCCGTGGTTCATTTACCGCCTGGGAAACTTTTTTCCTCCCAAATGTTCTTCGAGTCTTTTGGCCGAATTTGGCCTGTTTTCTACAGCAGCAATTAATTTTCTTCCTCCGGGTGAGAGTGATTCTCTAACCAATAGTAACGGAGAAACGTAAATTATGAAGGTGTATAATAGTTTTGCGACGCTTCTTGTTCTCTGTCCGAAGGAGGAACGATACCGTCTGCTCATATCCCTTAAGAGATGCCAACGGTGGTCCATGGTGGGGTGTAGAAGTGAGATTACGTGTTGAATCATTTCGGCCGCTTTCTTCTTCTACATTTGCTTTGGAATTGTTGCGTATCTACACCTACATAATACCCTGCAAGCAACCATAAAGGTGTATGGCAGGGGTGGAATCCACACCAAGCATGTATCGTATCGATTTGGCGGTCACTTCACGTAGTTGGGGCCGGAGAAAATCGATGTAGTCGTTCATCCCTTCATTTTCATGAATGCATTCTCGGTGTCTTGAAACAATGCATGTGATATGTCACGTTTCTTCAGCGAAGAACAGAAAGCAATCCACATCTACGAAGTGCCCCGCTAGCAACTCGAAGGTGTTTGGCTGGGGGAGAATAATCGTCAAACGTGCTGTAATTTCATGAGAGAAAAGTTTGAGCCATGAAAACTTAAGTGGAAGCATAGAATAATTTCAGTGCCAATGATCGCCATTTAATCTTCAAAGTCGGGTTCAATTCAAACGCTTCACGCTATTTAGTGCTGTGTGGATCACTGGTGTTGTCTTACGATATCCATCCACGACATAGGACGTGTTGACTCTCGCATCCTTGGTCGAAGCCAACTTGCGTAAATATCCATGTCGTTCCATGGTCACTCGTTGGCATTTGAACTGTTTTATGATTTCGTTATGAAACTCCGTATGAAATACCTACGCCCAGTCATTTGCGTCCTCATTCTCTTTCCAATAGATCGATCACCCAAGCGATGCAGAAATAGGTATACTCATCGATAGCTAAAGAAAATACTTGATGCATTGCCCATGAAAACGATTTGTTAATCAACTTGTCGCATTCGAATTCAGAAATTACGCTCTCGACTCATCCAATATTGGGAAGAAGCCATTTTAGATGTGTCCGGATCCGTGAGGGATCAATTTATCCTTTGAGCCATCTAATGTTTCCGCCAAGGAAGGAAGGGAAGTTTTTTTTTGGGGACCCATTGGGAAAACTATTTCTCATCTTGCTTTTTTTTGTTGGAAAAATCCTGGCATATAGCTAGAATACTGTAAAGAAACTATGAAACGATGTGAAATGGAAACAAGTTGGACGGCATAACAAGACCGCCTAATGTGGTGGTTTTTATTAGATCTCATCAAAATTAGTTTTCTGTGCAAAATTTGTCGACAGCATTTTTAGTCATCCAGTCTAAAAGACAGCTGTTGGACCATGGATGATACCTAATACCTAAATGAATTCTTGCGCGGTTTTAGTAAAACCTCCTATCCGTCTTGAACGCTCACGAGTCTATTGTGTACTCTATACACTTTTTCACGAGAGAAGACCCAAACCATGAGTAAGACTTAACTATTTTTTTGTGATCTGTATCGATTTCATACGATTCTGAGGTTTTTGTGAGTACATCTACATAATATCCTGCAAGCCAACATAAAGGTGTGTGGCAGGGGATGAATTCACACCAAACGTGCATTACATAACGTGCATACAAAAAGGATTAGTAATAATATACTAGTCAAAACTTCACAATTTAAAAAAGATAAAAATAGCAAAGCAAGCGTGCAATATGATGCTGTTAGTTGGGTTAGCTTAAAGTTCTTAAACCAGCATTCAACTACCTATGCTATCCATTGATACACTTGTATTTATGCTATTTGATATATTTACAGATATTCATATCCCTAATTGTGCGAGGAAAAAAAGGACATTTTGAATCTGTCTGTTCGGCAATCAATTTCTCTAATTTTGTGATTATGGTCCAGTCTACCATACTAAGTTGGAGTTCGCAAAATATTTTTAGCATCATGAGTGAAAATATTACCATTGAATTTATTTATGAGATTAAGTCTAAATTACAACCGAAGATCCGACAATGATGTTGGGTAAAGTAGTTTGTTTATATTTTTTGAAAAATTCCACCAAGTTATCCCGGAAACAGTTTCTCATAATATTTGCAATTTTTCCACTTTTTGCACTGAATTAAAATACAATTTTCGCAGTAGAGTACTATCATTTATCCATTACGCCGTAAGGTTGGCAAAACCTCAGCAATACAAGTCCTAAGAGAGAATAGGTGACATTCAATTAGCTTGTGAATATGCATATACAGTATATTGTAAGTCATGGTCACTGCAGTGTGCAATGTGTTGTGAATTTACGGTACTCTCTCCTCGTGTACTATGTGTTGCGAAGTAAGGGCATCCACTCTCTTCGTCCATTTATCATTATTAATAATGACACATTCCGAGCGGCAGTGGTCGTATCCGTTTGCACCGTTTAAAGTTACATAAGTCGCACGCACGAATTTAATCGTGCAGATCTCTACTTGACTGGTGTGGGTTATGTAATGGCAATGTATTCATGTATCATTGAAGTATATTAAAGTGCTGCGGGAAAGAACCCTTGACCCTTTTGCAGTTACATCCAATTAGTACTGCAAACACTGAGCCCGTGGGACCACTCGTTACCCTCTTTAACGGCCACTTGATGTTTGTTTTCAGTTCTTGGATATATTTGTGTTTTCTTGCCATGTTGACATATAGCGGTTTTTGTTTGGGCGGAAATACGCGGTCATTAATGGAATTGTTATCAGCCCTCAAAATTGTTATCAAACACGTGTATAAGGTTAGAATCGCCCTCTCTTTAAAAATTCCTTCAAGTAATTTATCATTCCCTTACCATTTTTAAAATTCTGTCTTAGATTTCCGTCTCTCGAAGCTCAGCGTATTTTCTTCGTCTTCTTGAAAAACAGCTTCTCGAAATAAATCAGTTTATTTTGTCGTATTTTATCTCCTAACGGGTGGCTGAACTGTGCAGCTGCGCACTCCATGTGATTTCTCATAATTGAAAACTTAATATTTCATTTGCATTCAAACTTATCCCTTCTTTTGTGTGTTTAATTTCAGTCCCAAATTCTGTCATCCTTGTGAGTGCCTCTCCAGCTGACGCGATGCCTCTCCTGACATCTTGCATTGACTGACATCTGACATTGCGCGTAGCGTAGAGCGAAATAAAACTTGTATTGCGTCTCGATGTTTTCTACTGTCGTTGACGTTGCTCTGTAAAGATTTCATCTACGTAGTGCCCTGCAAGCAACCATGAAATCGCCGGCAGGGAGTAGAACTGTCGGAGGGAATAAACAGGCAATATCATGTGATGACGACCGATTTCGACAAACTGCGAAAGGGCACCACCACGAAGGTGGTGCCCTTTCAGCAGTTTGGGACGATGTATTTATGTATCTCATTTCAGGATCCTATAATGCTTGTACATCTACATAATACCTTGCAAGCCACCATAAAGGTGTGTGGCATGGGGTGAATACTCACTAAACACGCACTATATATCATGCATAAAAAAGGAGTAATAATAATACACTACTGTAAACTTCACTATTTAAAAAATGTAAAAATAGCAAAGCAAGCATGAAAAAACATGCTGTTATTTTAGTTAGCTTCAAATCTATACCAACATGCAGCTTATGCTATGCTATCCATTGATACACTCGTATTGGACGTATTTATCGCTATTCGTATCCCTAATTGTACGGGGAAGATATTAATTTAAGAGATTAAGCCTTAATTTCAACCTGCGATCTGACCTGTTTATATGACCATCTGACCTGACCTGCGATCTGACCATTTTACTTGTGACCATCGTGAATGTATGTGAGAATTCCTACGCTGGTTTATTGCTTCCTTCTTTATTTGTGTTTATTAAGCGGCCTACATCGACATGAGCGCTCCATTGTGGCTGAAATCTTCGACAACCGTCTTTGCGGCCTCATCCTTGAGAAGCTGCGTGGGCTGCGTTCTGATTGTTTCTCCTGTCAAAGCCGCATGATTTTTCATACAATGAATATTCATCATCACTTCCTATAATGCTATTCAACTAAACCGTACTATGCCTGGAGTAAACTACTGAATATGTTACAATGAAAAAATCGAGAGCACATATTGTTTCCTCATCTCCAGTTCTCTTAATTTTTAAATCTAATACTCCGAGGCACATAACAGATAAATTCCTGATAATGTATCTCATTCGAACAATTCCACATGAAGGAGCTATGCACTTTCTGTTGAACTTACCGTGAAGAGTCTGCCTGAATGACACCATAAATTGGTGCCCTATGGTACGCTAGAGCAGATAATTTCTTTAAACTGACGCTGGTGGACAGAAAAGAACGAGGAAAGCAGAAGTATAGTTAAGTTTATAAGAAAAATAAGCGACGTTGATTTTCTCCGAGAATTAGAATGGAGAAATTTGGTGATGTATTGAAGACCCTGATTTGGAGTGCGCCTGGGTTTCTTTAGCACTGTCCATCGCCGCCATTCTTTTCGAATTTCCTATCCGTGAAAAAAGAGAGAAAAACAGTTGCGAGGTGGGGAGTTGGGCATATGGAAAGTTGCCAAGGGGGACCCATGCAGTTCGCCATCTCGTTCCCTCGTGAATGCGACCATGGACGGCTGCGGCGGGCCGATGAGTGCGCCTAGAAGACTTCATTTTGCATCGCGAGAGACGATCCGCCGGGAGACTTCTCGGGACACGTCGGATGTCGAGGTATCGATATATTAGTCCCTCCATATTTCCTCATAGATCCGAACGCCGCAGAAATATTGAGGAGCTCCCTTTCATTCCCTCATTCACTCACATCCACAAGGATCCCTAGAAAATACCTCGAGAGCGTTTTGAACGGGGTGAACCGTTTTCAGACAAACTCTAGATACCTACACGTCTACATAATACCTTACAAGCTAGGTACTATACAGGCGTGTGGCAGGGGGTGCATTTATAGCAAACATGCATATCAAGATTTAACAGGGTTAGAAGATGCATCTACATTTACGCAATACCCTCCGAGCCACGACGAGGGTGTGCAATCACGCAGCCAGTGTATGGGATCCGAATGAATTAGGTTTAATCAGAAAGATAGAAAATGTGCAGCGTTTAGCAGCTAGGTTTGTTACACGTTGTTACGATAGGTTTAGGTTGGTTGGTTGGTTATTTAGGGGAGGCGACCGACAGTTGAGGTCATTTGCGCCATGTATGATAGGTGGGTACTTGGATAATGGTAGGAGGTCTTAGGGAACGGAGGAAGGTGGAGAGAAACCCGGCGTCGGCATTAGCCTACTCTTAACGTAAGGCGCCAAGGAGACCACGTAACCGACGGAATCCCATGTGATGGAACTTGAAATGCCCTCCCCTACACACTCAAGTGAGGACCGGTTTTCCACTGAAAAATCTGCCACTGCCGGGAATCGAACCCGGGCCCTCGGGATGGGAGGCCAGTACTCTAGCCACCACACCAACCCGATCCCCACGATAGGTTTAGTAGTGTATCAGAATTAATACAAGAATTAGGGTGGGAATCATTATCAGAGCGTAGGTTAAAGTACAGATAAAATCTATTACAGAAATTTGAATCGGATAGCTTCACTGAAGATGTTAGGCATATATTAAAAACCCTTGCGTATTATGCTAGATTTGACCATAAAATAAGATTAGAGAAATAGATTGTCGTACCGGTGGATTCAAAATGTCATTTTTCCCGTGTACTTTTAGATAACACTATTGGCAGCATAGCGAAGGGATAGGTAGGTGAAATATTTTTAAGAGTAGTCTGTATAATTGACATTACTAACCCATACATGGTAGGTAAATGCAGATCAAAGATTTAGATGCCGTTTTAACCTATAATGCCTTTATTACTATGTTGATACTAACCATATATCTGCATGCCGCATGTGACCATATTATATAACACGTTTCCATATAGTAGCCTAGTTGCATCTCAATAGTGCATGTGTGGTGATTCTCACCCCCTGCCACACACCCCCGTATTGGCTTGCAGGGTATTGCGTAGATTTAGTTGTAGACAACCTTTTAACCGCGGTCAAGCTTTGGCATTACGTGCAAGCGAGCATGTTTTGAATCGAGCGTCCTTCCATGCCCGTCTTTGAGACGCAAAATATCTCAAAGATTAGGCTTCAGCTTTCTGCGTTGCGCAAGGACCTAGAGGGCCTTTCTGGGTCTGCCGGGAATGAGGGATATGCAAATGTAGTCGTTCGCTCGTTTGATTGACTACGATATCCTCTTTTCTCCCGAATTCCTCGCTGCGATAGATCCAAACCTGTCTTAGGAGGAGAGGCGGTTTCGAAGTATTTTAGCGGCAATTTCATCCTCATTATACCCGTATTGATGACTGCCATTAAATTTTTCAATAAAAAGAAATTTCCCATTGGGTCGAGAGCCAACTATTTCGCATTGTACGGTATTTCTTCCTTTGGGAAAGCGAAAGGGAGTTTTTTGCACCCGTCTTAGCCTTGATTTAATCAAAGGAGTTCAGCAAGATTTGTTAAAGGCCGTTACGAAAATTGTATTAGTGTTACGAGTTTAATACATCTACATAATACCCTGCATAACACCTACATGATAGAAGACCTAGGATGGGAATTACTATCAGAACGCAGATTAAAATTTCGGCTTCCCTGCGTATTATGCGAGGTTTGATCAGATAAATAAGATTAGAGACATAGCTTGGAACAACGATGGTTTTAAAATGCAATTTTTCCCGCATACCATAAGAGAACACAAAAGGCATCATTGCGAAAGTGGGTAAAATTGTTAGAGTAGTCTGCAGATCATTGAGCATGTTTTAGTGTAACTAAGCTATGCATGCAAGGGAAATATATTTATTGAAATTCTTTCTAACCAGTAATCACATCGTTACCAGCGATAATAAACATCTATCTCTACATTATACCCTTCTGCCATCGCAAGAATGTGCCAAATTTATGATCTAAAAAAATAGAACCAACCATAGAAATAAGTATTTTCAAAATTACAGGTTTCATTCACGCAGCGCTCCGCAATTACATGCAAGGGTATCCTCTATGAATGAGATTTTCTATTATTCTCTACTCATAGGATTCGTCTGTAGACACTTTCTAAATCTTTCGATACATTCTGAAACGTCAGCTGAACGCTTATGGTGTATTTTTTCCTGGCACCCGCACGTCTTTCTTATTCAAGGATTTCAAATTTGCTTAGTATAAACTGGATAACTTGGTTCCCAGTGTACCGTTGGTAAAGTGACCAGAAATCCCGGGATTGAATCCGGATGTTGTCAAACCGACGCTGACAATTGAATCGAACTGAAGTTGTGTATTTCATCCTTGGAAATCGCAAGCGGTATAGGGAAAGGAATTTGCCTCCCTTGCTATGACGCGAGAAGTTTCACACCGTTGAGGTTGTGGGACATTAAAATGATGTAGATAGGTAAATTCCAAATTTTGAATCGAGAAACTTATTTATTTCCCAACCATTCTTTTATTAATGATGGTGCATATTGGTATAACCTTTAGAAAAATTGATTTTGCTTCAAATGATGATGTCCTTACAAATATCCATATTTTAGTGAATTTAAATAATACACGTTGGTCCTAACGAGCGTGTATTTTGCTCCGTAACCAGATTACATTCGAGAATTCGATTGATGTGGTGGCTAGAATACTGGCTTCCTGTACCACGGGCTTGAGTTCGAGTCCCGACAGTGGCAGATATTTTGCAGTGTTGAATACCATGCCCCAATGGTATACATAAAGCGGAGAATGCTTAATTTCAGTCCTTGGCTAGAGTTGGAGGGGAAGCTAGGTTGTTGCCTCCTTGGTGACTTTAGTTGAGAGTGAGTTAGTGTCGTCGCCTGGTTGTCTTGTGACATATTTTTTTCCTTATAAAATCTTCCCAAAATATCTTCCCTCGATGGCATAAATGCCCTCAGTCGCTGGTCACCCCCCGTAATAACTACTACTCCCTCCACCGTCCGATCACAGGGCGTGAGTGCGTCGATTCCTGATGAATCATTTTAACTTCATGTCTTGCAGGAACCAGGAACTTTGCGCTGTGTCCTTCAGCTCTGAAATAATTAATATTCATTAAGTTTCGCTGGAAAACAATATTCATTTCCTATTTCTTGGAAATTTATTAGAAAATCACGCATGTAAAACAAGCGAATTGAAGGGATGAATAATGACGTGTGCCCATTTGCGGAGTAATCACCTCTCTTCATCTACATCCACATAGTAGGCACGAACCTTGCTAGAAAATGCAAGGGCATAAAGGAGTGGCATGTCTACTGTCGAGAAGATCATATTATTAGTAAATACATCTCCAGTTTTAGCGTTGTTGTTGGCGGAAGCGACCGACAACTCAGATCATTAGCACAATTCAGGATGATTGGAAATAAGGTGTTGGTTTTAAGGAACAGAGGGCGGATGGAGTGAACCCTTGCGTCGGCTTTAGCCTGCTCCTAAAGAAAGGCGCTAAGGAATCCACGGTTCAACGTCCAATCCGTCGATCAGAGTACTGCTCTCGATCTGCTATCCTCACAGCACTCAAGTGGGGACCGGTATAAGGATGGAAATCTCTGCCTTACATCTACTCTACATACCTAATACCCCTTGAGCCACCACGAGGGTGTGTGGCAGGGGGTGAAGATCACCAAACATGCACTATTGACATGCAACTAGGATATTTAATGGAGACATCCTGGATAATAGGGTCACAAGCAGCTCAGTATCTATATAATAAGAAAGGGATTATTGGTTGTTAATACATGCATCATGCACTAGACTACTCTGAAAATATTTCACCTACCTATCCCTTTGCTCGCTGCCTATTGTGCTCTCTTATGGTACGCGACAAAAATGACATCTATTTAAATTTAAATATAAAACGCGAGAAACATGACATTTAAATCTATCGGTAATCTATCTCTCTAATCTTGTTAATCAGATCAAACCTAGCATAATACGCAGGGGTTCTTAATATATATATATCTAATATCATCTGTGAACAAATCGCTTTCACATCTACTTACATCTACATCTACATAATACCCTGCAAGCCACCACAAGGGTGTGTGGCAGGGGGTGATTGCTCACCAAACATGCACTACATATCATGCATAAAAAAGGAATAGTATTAATATAGTAGTCAGAACTACACTATTTAAAAAAGATAGAAATTGCAAAGAAAACATGCAAAAACATTCTGTTAGTAGGGTTAGCTTTAAGTACTCATACCAACATGCAGCTACCAATGCTATTCATGCTACTCTCCGATAGGACATATTTACCGTTATTCGTATCTCTTATTGTGCGAGGGAAAAAGGACATTTTGAATCGGTCAGTTCGGCAATCAATTTCTCTAACTTTATGATTATGGTCCAGTCTGCCATAGTAAGTTGGGGTTCGTAAAATATTTTTAACATTATCACTGAAAATATTGTCTTGGAATTTGTGGAAGAGATTAAGTGTAAATTTCAACCTGCGATCTGACAATGATTCCCATTTCAATTCATTTAATAGACTGGTTACGCTACTTAAAAGGTTTAATCTAAATTTTAACCTGCGTTCTGATAGTAACTCCCATTCTAGTTCTTCGATTTAACTCGCAACTCTTATACATTTATCATAACGGCCTTTAACAAATCCAGCGGATCTTCTTTGCACAAGCCTTAGTCGGGGTTCGAACCTGATCCGTCGAGATGGGAGGCCTGTACTCTCGGTGTTAGTGTTCAACTCATGTAAATGCATCTGGAAAACACGGCAGCCTCACATGCATTACGTCAAAACAGATTTGTTTGCTTGTTTTTTTACGTATAGGTCTGTTTTGCAGCAGAAATTTCCGAAGTTGGTCGCATTTGGAGGACCTTTCCTCGGCGACCATTAGGCAAAACCCTTCGCCCCATAAACTCTCCTCCCGGGTATATGGTGGACTAGGGATACCCGTTACGGGGGAACCCGAACCTTCTTCTTCTTCAACCAGCGACTCTGCTCACCGGTCCCAACTTTCTCCTCCAAAAGGAACCTCTTTTCTATTCGTCACCGCCACTTGTGCACCAAAACCTCCGCAAGTCCCGTCGGGAGAAATTGGCGGCGGAGGAGAAAATGGCCCGCCGCATTTTCCGCCCTCCTCCACCCGAGGCCGACGGAGGAGTCGACTTCTCGAGTACGTCTCCAAATTAGTACGTGCTCCTGTGAGACGGTCGTCTGACGGACGGAACTCATGAATGAACGTATTTATTTCCCCCGTTCGGATTCCCCCGCTGTGGGAACCGGCGACTCACACGTGCGGATGGACTGCGTAAAATGAGAAGCGGAGATTTTTTTTGGAGAGTCAAACGTGAATTTATTAATATTTCGCTCTGGAAGTTTCACCGCGAGGTAAGGTCGCAGCAGTAGTTGCAGTCTTGGGATGAAGATGAATCAAGAGCCAAGATAATATCTCACCGTCTCAATCCTAAGACGTTGAAATATATCAACCACGCCCGTTGCGGGAATCGAAACCACGTCCTTTTGTGTTGCCATGCCGACGACTACTACCGACGACCGGCTACCGCAGCTGGTGGTGAGGTAATGCCAGAATATAAATGACCTTCGAAGTATTTTTGTTAACAGTGTGCCCTCTTGGTAGTAGTAGGCTTGGATGTTTAAGTGCCCATTCAGCCGAGGTGTACCGCGCCTTCTAACCTAGGGTATTAATCCTATGACAAAAAAGCATCCATGCCCTGAGGGACCAAACCTGTGATCTTTAAGTTTCAAGACGAGTGCGTAACCAAGACAAAATTTCTATGTATAGATTCATCGCTCTTGGCGGAATTGTAACCCCTTTATCTCTACGAAAGCTGTGTCTTCTTGCCTCTCAAAGGTCGCAGATTCGGATCCCGAGCAGGGCATGGATGTAGCTATAGTCCTAGGATGAACGCTTATTGAATGCTACACACCTTTGCGGTGGCTTGAAGGGTATTATGTAGATGCCTTCCAATGGAATTGGGTATATTTGTAAACTAGTCTTCCTCTAATAATGGGTAAACGATTCTCCAAGAATTTTGTTATTAATATTCTTTCAAATAGTCAGTACTAATGTGTACATGATCTGGTTCTATCCTTTTCGTGTAATAGCTGTCTTAATTGGTGCGGTACTGAAAAATATTTAGTGGATGAAGGGTATTAAACAACGCATGTCCCATTGAGAAATATGATATGTTAGCTCTATGAAATACTCTTTGCTTACTATTTTTGGAAAAAAGGACTCGACAAAAGCCTCGTAAGTTGGAACCCGAATGGTGACTGGCCCGTCCCGAAATTCGCCCTTATGCTGTCACCTCACCTTAGCGTGATCGACGCAGAACGAAAACCAAAAAGGGGACATTCCACGGGTGACTGACGGAGCGGACCACTGTCCACTTGTTGGCTCCGACACCTGTGGAACTATTGCCCTAAAATTTCCAGCGGATCCCCGAATTTCCGCGCTCCGCTCCAAGTAGTTTGGCCGGTGCCGATCGAATTTCATAAAAAATCAGCCATCGCAGCATTCTGGTTTGAATTTCACATTTTCGACCCTGCGATGGAAGGAAGCTCTCCCTACATCTTTAAATCGTTATTGTTCTACTATAACATTGCTACTAATCCTCTTTAAGCATGATAGGTAGTAAACGTTTAGTGGAGATTCACCCCCTGCCACACACATTTATGGTGGCTCGTAGGGTATTATGTAGATGTAGATGAAGCGCAATGTCCTCGCAACACACCCTAGAGGTGGTCTGTTGGGTAGTTGGTAGATAGATAGATGTGTATTGCGCTGCAAGGGGGGGAATGCAGGTATGGAAATGGGAAACACATTCTCCAGTAATCTCCGCGGATTTTAATGGCGTGCCAATGAGACGTGAAGCCGTAACTTGGCCCGAGAGACAAAAGGATTCGGAATTTAATGAAATAGTTCCAGTTCCACGAGGAAAGTGGGGAAGGTTAGAGCATAAAAATTTAATGACGCATTAGGAGAATGGAGGAAGAAGGGCGAATGCACGCCGATATCTCTCTCTCTCGCCGTTACGGCACGTTCCTCCTTCGTCTCTCCTCTTCCTCCGACTCTTCTCCACTCGATCCCCCCTCATCACCCCCCCCCCCCCTCCTCCACTTCCCTCCCTCCACACTCTGCAGGCGGTGCCAGAAGAAAAATCCTTTTGGAAAGTGGTCCCAAGGATGGTATCGAGTAAGGGGGGAGGGATGGGGAGGGAGGAGTGGGGGGAGGGGTCGCTGGGGTTATGGGGAGGGGGAGGGGTGGGATGGGAGTGAGTGTGTGAGGGAGGGAGAGAGAGAGAGAGGTTGAGTGGGGTCGCTTCAGCTTCGAGGTGAGCCACATTCTTGAGACTCCGCCTAGCTGTTTGAATGGACGCCTACAATCCTCTTTCTCTCTCTCTCCCTCTCTCTTTCCTCCTTCCCTCCCCCCCGTCCCCCTTAAGTACCCTTCCCTCCCCACCCCCGTACGTCATTCACTCCCCTCCTCCCTCGTATACTCCACACCATTTCCCCTCCTCTGCTCCTCCTTTCGCTTCCTGTGCCCCTCCTCTGCTGCGTCTCGCTCACCCCTCCTCACCTTCTTCTTCGTCTCCTCCTTCGCTTCTTGCCCGGGACGGTCCTCGCGTCAATTACGTCCTCTCGCGCTCCTCGGCCTGAGACTCTCGTCCGTCACTGCACACGCACATCCTAGGCGTGGAAACAGTCGTCTCGGGAAGCATTCAGCGAGGAAAAAAATCACGGCCATAATCCGAGGATTATATATGTTTCGTCTCCTGGATTTTTTTTACTACTCTGAACATTTAAGGAAGATTCGAAGTAATTTTCCTTGATGTATAATTCCGAAGAAAAAGTTCCTACTAGTTCCTTAACTTACAATATACCATGCATCTACATCTACGTAAAACCCTTCAAGCCACCGCGAGGGCGTGCGGCAGGGGGTGCAGATCACCAAACATGCACTATTGACATGCAACTAAGAGCTTCAATGATATTAATGCTTGGAACGCACTGCCAGTATATGGGGTCCTTACGAAATAGGCTTGATTAACGAGCTGGAGCGAAGATAGGCAAGATTTGTAAGGAGACGGTACGATAACTATATAAGCGTAACAAGTTTATTAGATAAACAAATACGGGAATCATTATCTGACCGTAGATTTGAATTTAGACTTGATCTTTTATCTAAATTCCAAGACAATATTTTTACTCGTGGCATTGAAATTATTTTGCTAACTCCAACGTACTATGGTAGACTGGACCATTATCATAAAATTGTAGAAATTGATTTCCGAACCGACAGATTCAAATAACAATTTCATGGTTGTGCATGCTTGCTTTGCTATTTTCACATTTTTTAAATAGCAAAGTATAGACTAGAATATAGTTGAAATGGTGGGATGAAAGATATAGAAAGGAAGCAAAATTAAAGAAATCTGTGGAGAAAGTAAAAGGGTGTTCGAGAGAGAGAGATGGGAAAAGAAGTCCATGAAAACCTACTCTACACATACGGAGTGCTCTGCAAGTCACCTTGAGAGTGTGTCGCAGGGGGTAAATACTCACCGAAGATGCACTACGCGCATGCACTAATCTACATCTACATGGTACCCAATACATGATTTCTTTCTATCTCTTTTCATCCCATGTAAAAAGACAATTCTTTTTCCTTGCTTTCTTAGCACCTGCTTCTATAGAAATCATCTTTTTATGTCCACTAATGTCTTATTCCACCCACCTACTTCACTTTTGCCTATTTCCCGCCAGGCAATGTCTTCCATTCCCCATTATTCCCAGAACTTCCTTGTTCGTTTATGCCCAGCGCACTCCAAAACTTTTCTATATCCCCCTTTTAAAAGCGCCCAACTTTTTTACCCAGGGAAATGTTTCGGGACATCCTCGCACTCGAAATCTCCTCTTACTCTTTTCAAGTCACCCCCTGCCACACACCTTTATGGTGGCTTGCAGGGTATTATGAAGTATTTTCGCGATATCTCTGCTGAACGTTCAAGTCATTAGTTCCCTTCCGTTAGTTAACGTCCCATTCACTACCGCAATCGAATGTCTATAGTGCTGCGAATGTCTCCGCCCAAGAAGTAGCCTAAGCTATTGAATTGATTCAATTGTTCTATTTCATGCCCATGTATTTTTATGTTAAACATGGACTTATTTCTCTTGAGGAAGCTCATTATTTTGGTTTAATCGAGGTTAATCCTTATCATCCATCATTCGGTTCGAATCTTCAGTTCATCTGATTACGGCAGTGAACTCCAAGAGGACTACTACTAGTCATAGCTCATCCACAAATCTGATTGATTTGGTCTATGTAAAAAAATATTTATTATCATTTAAGTTATTATCACGCCATTTGAGCCGCTACATGGCATTGTAATGGAAAATGTTGAAACATCAGCCTCTGATTATGTAATTATTGGCAATTGTTTAGCGCTCATTAACTGAATTGCTGAATGTGCAGTTGGGTTTTTACTGCTAGAGTGTTGGGGCGATTATCCTTAGTTTTCCCTATGGTTTCGATGAGTTTGGTGTTAATCATGCTATTTTATAACAAACAGGTTATTTTATGTATAAAAATGCTCTGCATTGCAATCAGCCTCTCTTTCAATCTGGATCTTAACTTTTTTCTGCAAGTACTAATATCCCTTGATTATTGTATCCCTGGCTAAGTTCCCATTTTAGTTATTCGCTGTAATCTCCATGATTATATCGTCTAGTAGCTATATATGACATACCTATTCATAGGATATTCTCGAGGTTTAATCTTATTTCACAACATTCAACCTTCTACATTTTCTCATGGACGAAGCCTAAGGCATTGATTTCTCGCTGGATTAATTTAAGTCGCTGTATTTCATTGTGTGATCGTATTTTCAGTCCCGAGACTATAAAATAAAATCAGGTGGTTGGAATGTAAAATCTTTTCTCCCAGTGATGCCCGTGGCGATATAGTGTCGTTTCAATAATGCGAGTAGAGCATCTACGATTACCCGAAGAATGATGTATCGTGGAAAATGCATTTTACATAGGTAAAGGTTATCCACGCTTCTTATTTTTTGCATGCATTTTTTTGCCTCTCCATGGATATTTCTCCGGAAGCATCGCTTGCTTCTCAGCCCGGGGCGATAAGGAGCTGCTAAGTGTTCAGTGTTCTTTGCCTCTACGCCGCCTATTCAATTCTAATGTCCTATTTTTATAGCCTAGCCTGCGGAAGAACAATGACATTTAATATTGAATTAAATCCCTCCTACGGCGTTTCGCATTCCCTTTATTGGAACTTTTATTTCATACTTAGTTTGTTACACGGGAAAAGCGATCAACAGTTAACATCATTTACACCATTTAGGAGAAGGTGGAGTCTGGAATTTTCTGGGAAAAGTGGGGACAAAAGGCACTTAGGGGTTCATGATTTCACATCCCATCCGGCGTACGGACTATTGGATATGAAACGCTCTCCAGCAGCATCCAAGTGGGGACCCGTATACAAATGAAAAATCTCCGCCAACGGCGGAATTCGAACCCGGGCCTTCGGGATGGAAAGCCATTTTTTTTTCTTTAGTATTACCATAGAATACTTGTATACTTACTCCATGGTATTACTTTCAATATGCTTTTTTCTAAAAGCATCTTCGGCGATATGTGCTCAAGGAAATCGTCCGCATCTGCCACGTTTTATTCGGCTCATATTGTAGTATTTTTCTTCAGTTCTGCTCTGGGCTTGAATCAAATGAAAGAGAGGACTCTTCTCCCACAAATGTGTCTTTTCTAAAATAATTGTTTTGCTAAAGAAATTTGCGCATTTTAACGGTAACCACGCCACGTCTCTCGCTGCTCCGTTCACTTCAGGTTTCTGTTGTAATACTTATTATCATTTTTCTAAATAGATGGTCATATTCATTTAAAAAATAGTTGAATTGCCCGTTGATATTCATAGGGAAGGAAATATATAATATGAGACATTTTGAGTGGTCAATTTATTGCTCTGGATATATGGAAAGTAAAAACTCAAAAAATTTCGGCATGAAACATTCGGGCTCAAGATTTATCCTTTTATCCGATGGAGAAGATTTGAGTTTATGTTTGCTTGAACTTACGGAAAAGCATGAAAATATCAACTTTTTTACCTACTAAATCCTAATTAACAAACGAAAAGTAAGAAAATATGACGCAATATTATAGATAAGTCAAAGAAACGGGAATAATCGGGGATCCGATGGGTATTATGGTCACGTTTAGCCATTAGGCTAACCCAACCGTGGTAATGACTTATAAACCTTTAAATTTTGTAGTTTTCGTTGGGTAGGATTTTAAGCCGTGGAACCCTTTACACCTTTCAACTTAAAGCTATTCTTAATCACAAATGCAAGGACAAACTGGCAAATAAATTAAAGGATGTAACTAGCTGCGAAAAATCTTATCTCAGTTACCCACTGGTATGAGCAATAGCGAAATTTTCACAGGGAAAAATACTATTCATTTTGAAAGCCAATGGTTATTTTCTTGTGGACTTTCCTCTTAGTTTTCAAATAATGTTGATTGATCGGCTTTATCTATCTGCCCTTCCGTTTATAGATTCTTCATTTTGTACATGTAAATGCGGTTTTACGACCAGCACTATTAATAGAACTATTAATTGACGTCAGTATATATTGCCACCCAAGATGTCTCAAGACTAAGGTCGAGGAAAAGTGGTGATAGTGCGACTTCCTTTGATAAATTCACCGTTTTCTCACTGGGCGCATTGACAGGAGAATGATGACCCGGTGTTATAGCACTAGTGCTATCGGGTTCCTTTCGCAGAGGAAATAGCTGAACATGTACAGCGCACCGGCAACTCCTTTGGTCTTTTAATTAAACATCCAACGACGAGATTATAGCTTCCATCCGCGAGCACCATGAAATCCTTTCGCAGGAATGCCGTGCAAATAAGGAGAGTAATAATAATGATGATATGTGTTTTTCCTCCTCAATAGATCGCCTTTCCCATGGGTTAGAGGACGTCGAGGGAGGTCGCTAATTAAAAAGAACACTCGTGGGGTTGATTCAAAAGGTTTGGGGGAGAGAGGGGAAGGGGTGAATGGAGGAGGTTACGGGGAAAAGGAAATGTTTGCACACGGCAAAAAAATGAAGCAATAAAAAAAATCGCCACGATGAATCTGAATAGGCTCACTATTAGGAGCTCTCTGGACGAGTGGAAACAGAGAGAGAGAGACATGGAGATGGTGGGTGTAGCTGGAGTGGGGGAGACTGAAGAAGATGCGAGGAAGGAATAGGGATGGGGATGGGAACGGAAGGAGCAGATACATAAGAAAAAACCAAGGTGCTGGAGAACATAATTAAGTGGTGGAAAATCCTATTGGTTTTAATAATTTGAGTCACTGAATTCGGTTATTAGATTTCTCTTGGGCCTCGATTCCACAACTTGATGGGCATTGTGTGAAGCCGAATCTACTGATGTCAGATTTATTCAGTACCCATTGACGAGATTCTGTTGTCTTGAGTGGGCACCAAGCCTACGCATGGAACACGTAAGGAAGTTCCAAATGCACTATAGCGAGTCAGATGAAAACTTTAAGCGCGAAATAAAATTTGTAAATGCGATGCTACAGTCCTAAAAGTTGGGAATAATGTTGCATGTAGTGTAAGTTGTATCCAATGGTTGGCAGAAGATTGCAGAGGCACACACGTTTCCCAGCACGTGGTCTCCTGAATAATTTATTTTTCGTCTCATTATCATAGAAACCAAGAAAGTCTAAAATTTAGCAAAGCCTTCTAAAATTTTTCTTATGATTTTTTTGGAAATCCCACCATGAGTTCTCGTCATGCATTTGAGGATGCACAATTATTCGGGTGCATATCCCTAAAATGTGTACTTCATCTACATCTACACGATACCCTGCAAGCCACCGCGAGGATGTGTGGCAGGGGGTGAAGATCACCAAACATTCACTACTAACAAGAAAACAAGCAACTATAGGGTCTCATGCAACTAGATTTTACCTATCGTGCCTGTCACTGAATAGAACAATTTTATCTCTTTTGAACTCTCGAGATGAAAGAATCTCTTTTTAAGTTGATGTTTCCTTGAAATGCATCTCTTTAGATTTCTATAATCTCACTTCACATGTGTATTTTTTCTACTAGGTGTCTTATTTAATGTATCTGCTCGAACAAAAGTCATTCTCTCTTATTTTGTTGGTTGTTCCAAGTTTCTCAATGCAATGGATAAAATAATGTCGTTACATCTACATAGTACTCTTCAGACCACCGCCAGGGTATGTGGCAGTGAATGAATCAGCACTAACTTGCACTCCATTATTGTACTAGCGGAGATATCAACTACGCAATAAAAGAAACATGTCATTTGATGAATAATTGGAGTCGTGATGGGCTTGCATGGCCTAATAGCATAACATTAGCGACGAGTAAACAATGTTCCGTATCAGTGTTGTGTGGGTGAGTTAGAAAGCTAAAAAGAATCCACGTTTTCACTGTCATTTATTTAATCTACTAATTAGCTTCTTTCGGACAGACGGAATATAAAATTTCTGCCCGAGGTTTTGTGATGACGAGAGCAGAACATTTACGACTCAACCTACTGAATGGATGAATAGCCTGGCATCAGCATTTTGTATTTAACTCGAGGTTTTGTGAACGATATTTTTACGGGCCCACGTTTGCTGTTGACGCAGCGAATTATCTCAGTGGGTATGAATGAAAATGAAAAAAATCGAAAAGTTGACGTAGTGGTCTGCACGCGCGGGTACAACATTTCGGATCAGCCATTGGCGTGCCCCAAGTATTCCAAGTGCCACCTGAGGAGAGACTTCCCGCCCACTCTTCTCCTCTGTCGCGGAGAAGGAAGAAAAATGTAAGGGCCGCAATTATGTATCGAGGCCAATGGGTTCGTTCATCGAAGTTTATCCCGAAAGCGATTATGAAAAGAGTAGGTCCAAAGCTCTACGGAATAAAATGAGTGGAGAGAACGTGTCGATGCATACTAAACATTGGGATGATAAGTGACGAAATCACATTCCGTTTCGCGGATCGCGTTGCCAATGGTAATAGATTTATGTGGTTGAGCTCCCATTAGGGAAATCTTCGTTCTTCAGGCATCCAAGAACACAGCGTCCTTTACTGTTTCTATTCAACCGTGAATGCCGATACACTCATTGATTCTAAGACCACCGTGTGTTCAACGGGGTAATACCGCATTTTAATGCTGAACTGATTGATCGAGAAATCTAGTGATGGACGCCGAGAGCTGTGCGTGCTAGAAGTGAAAAAAAAAATAATTGTCGATTTTCTCCATTTTCTCGTTTCTTTGCGGGAAATGTCGATTTGTTGAACACTGGATGCATTCACAAAATATATTTTGTGAATGTATCCAGTGGTGTATGCCCTATATCCTCGTAAACTCGATCGTTTACGTAATTATTGTCCCAGATTAGGTGAAACGGCTTTGCGTTTTTTGTTTTGATGAATAATTATTATCTTCTCTCTACTGATGTAATGACTTGTGGCATATCGCATATAATTATTAACTGCCTCAATATCATGTTGTATTATTGCGTGAAAATTGCGCTGCAAATCAATGGAGAGAGCCTTATTAGTTACTAGAGACGCACAGAAGAAAAGATTTAATGTTTTAAGCATTTGCAGGGAACAATTCTTTGTTCCGCGGAAAATTCATATCTGAATTGTGAGGCAGCATTATTTATGACGTGCTGAGTTATTTTTATATCGTCAATGATTTTTTCCGCTAGTTTGACGTTACTATTGCATAACTTGCTATTTAATTCACTCCATGTAATTACCCGCTGGCCGCACAAACAAGAATTAAGACGACGGCCTGGTAACCTAGAGGTAGGGAATTCGAATCCCTCCACAGAAATGGATGCTCGTATTTGAATTAAATGATTCTATATTACCTCAGCATTTTGGGTAGCTAAAAATCTCTTATTTTGAATTTTGAAACCTAGAACTATTCGTGCCTTGAACTATTACTGATTATTCACTTCATAATTGAGTAAACCATTTATATACTACCACTAGTGAATTTATATTGTTTTTTTTACAAACCTTTCACCAATTGTTTAATTATCAATACGCATTTAGTTCCGACAAATCGCAAAATGAAGTTGAGCAAATTTAAAAAATGAAGAATTTTTTTCGTCTCTAAGAACATCTTTCTTTAGTACTTTTTAAACCCTTCTCTCGAATGAGAAGCTTTTACCGCCTTACTAATTTCAGCCATAAAGCATGCCCCCTTTAGTTAAATATTTTTTTAACTCAAAGGTTATGATGCATCATCACTTGTCTGTAAGCCCGGATATTCTAATCGTGTGAAACCTTAAAGAAGTGCAGAAGCATCTCCTTGCCTTCAACTGGCATACGGGGCTGTCTTTCCGCTAATATGTTGATTGGAATACGCTACGAATTGAATAGATGGGCACAAAAACCCTCTTCCGACGAAAACGCAAGGGGGGGGCAGAGAAGGGAGTTTAACATGTTTCCGGATGAGGTGACAAGATAAAAACGATTTGATTTCGCGGAAGCTTCGATTGAATAATTTTCGTGTCTGACTCTCCCTATCTTTGTTCCAAGGAACTCGGCGTTGAGAGTTGAAGTCATTTCAGAGATTTCAGCCGAGCCACCGCCTCGGGAGATATATTAAAAAAAACTGAACGATATTAGGTCGCCGCATTAGGAATTTCCGGGAGAGAGATTGAAATTTCAACAGGGCATTAGTAACGGAACTGAGCGTGGCATTCTTCTTGCGTGGGGTCTTTCTTGCGACATTTTAAGCGGTGCGACAGAGTCTCTTATTGTCTCGCGCTCAGGGATTTCATTTCTCGAATCTCTTCTGAGTAATTCCCGGCCCATCGTCGAATGAGCAACAAAACGTGGGCGGAGCGTGGAACACCTCAATCATAGTGATCTCGGGGCCATTATATAATTCTCACGGTGTTGTTTCCAGGAATTAGGTCCGCCGTATTTGACGTGCGGGGATATGGCGCCCTCGGCATGTCTCATAGAGCGCGTAGCGTGCGTGGCAACCATAATACTGGGGTCGGGGAAGGTGAGCGCGTGTTAGTATTTTCGTCGTAAAGAGATATATGTATGTGCGAGGCGAGCAGAAACTCCCGACGACGAGCTCCGGACGGGAACACTGCCGCGGGTTTAACGCACCGAGCAGCACACTCGAGAAGAAAACGAATCCAGTTTAGTTCCATGAGTCCATCGAGGAAATATCATTGGTATTTATTTGTCTCCCGGCTGCTGCCAAAGAATGCCATTTGAAATTGCCTATCACCTTGGTACGAAAAATATGTGGCGTATGCCAGCGGAAAGCTTCTAAACGGCCTTCTTTTAATTATCCGTGTCGTGCTGGGCTCCGCGTCTTTCTCCGTCGCTGCACTTCTAGGCAAGATGATTTGGATTTTCTTGAATTTATCTGTTGTACACAGCATTAGCTCTCATTTGTATCCTTCTTCAACCCCATTTGTGGTAAACACAAAGTATTATGGGAACGCATTAATTGGCGTTTCAACGCAAAACACAACAATCATTATATAAAGGCGAAGGGGCATACAAAATTAAGCGAAGGATTTTTTTCTCTCTTACTGCCATTATACTATTTTTAATTTCTCCTTCAATCTCATTCAATTATGGATCTTTGTTACTTCTCCGGTGGAAATGATTTGGACCGATGTTTAGTGCTGGTAATTTCAAAAAGTGATCCATTACTGTGAATCGGTTTTGATTTTGTTTATAAATCGTTACATTCATCTGTAAGCTACGTTAACACAACACCATTCAATTTATTCCTTTCCCTTCTTTTTCTTCCTCCACTATACCTGCAATCACTTAATAACCTTTTCTGGTCTTCTTCTGAAAATACGGTTTTAGTTCTTATCGCTTTCTCTTCATCCAAATCTTTCACTGCCACCATGTCAATTTAAATACCCTTCTGCTTCCTATATCTTCCCACTGTTTTAAATATCATGTGGCACTTCTTTCACCCATGGAACGTTTTTTTTTCTCTTCTCATGGAAGAATCAATTTCATTATTCTGTAAACATTTACAGTGTGAATATATCATTGAATTGTCAGCCTACTATAATAAGTGTTTTACCTGGCGAGTTAAATACTTTAAACTTTAGACTGGGAAAATACTGTGAATGAAAGTGAAATCGTTACAGTTGTAGTCAAGAAATATTTTTAATTGACACTCTTGATGGGTTCCCATTGTTATGGTTTTGATGGTCCTCATAACTACTCATCTACGTTGTCAAAGGTCAAGTATGTTTTGCAGAAAGTTTACTTTCTTTTTTATGGCAGTATCATGTCCGATGTACGTTCATCATAAGTCGCAGATAAATTGGTTTGTGACTGTTAATCATTTCTCGAAGTGTTAACTCCAGTTTCGGTAAAGTTTTTCCCGTAATCGCCTCTCAAGATATCAGTTTTCTTAGTATTTCCATGAATGCACATTACAATGATTTCGAATAATTCAAATATCTTCTCTCCGCTATTATTTTGAAGAAAATTGTAGACCTATATTTTCAGTTTTTTTCAAAATATCGTCGATTCCTTGCATTGCATTTTCTTTATTTTCACTGCTGCCATTCAAACATCTTTTAATATATAAAGTTGTCAACCTTCTCTGCGGTAAGGTTTTTCTTGCTCATTCGTCATTCATCCCTGATGCATGCATGTGGGTTCTTTGGAATTTTACGGTATGGACAGAAAAATTCCAAAGGTCATTCGGTTCGGTTTTTTCTATTCTTTTTATTCAGTACATCCTGGCCGATTACGTCTCATATACTTTTTGTTGCGGTAAGAATACGTGAGAACTGAAATGGTGGGGTCACTGGCAAAAATTCTGCTTTCATTAAGGGTTTTCCTCAAAATTAAGGTAACATGCTATCGTCTGCCAACCTGAAGTTATATATGTCTGAGGGTAAAGATGGGGAGGATAAAATTAGGAATTAAGATGATAATTTTTTCTGCTGTATTTCAGCTACAATTTTTGTGAATGCACCGCTTGGACTGGTGTTTGAATTTTCTTTCGTGGATTTGTGCAAAATTATTTGTTATTAGTTGTATTTTATATTTATTATTAATCTCGTTATTCTATAATATACATACTTACATCTTAGGTTTTTTTGGTTACTCACAAATTAGGTTTTTGATGCCACGGCAACATTTTGTCGTGCTGATACCATCCCTTTGTCCAGTTTTTGCATTTTTGGCGGGCATTGTGTTAGAAGACGGATCTATTTATCAACTGACTTGAGTCCATAGAATAGCGTCTCGTGCCAACAAATACTTGGCAAATGCTCAATTTACCGTGTCATTATTTCTTGCCATCTCACTCATCTTTCAAGCTATCCAGTGAATCTGCGGTTTATTATAATATCCATTTTAAATAATAATGCTGTTGTTATATTCAGTTATATTCAGTGTTGATATTTAGGTGTCAGCCGCGAGGGACATCTTTAGTAAATTTAGCATCAAGGATACTAAAATAAACCTATTTTCCTATCAATTTGACTGTCATCTTTGATAATACACAGTCATCATCTTCCTAAGTATATTTCATCCTCAGAATGGCCTGTAATGGTCAAATGGTGCAATGCAATTATGCAAGTCATTATGTAATCCGAAATACACCTCCCCCATATACTCTTTCCTGACATTCTAGCAGTAGTGCACCAAAGGCCAAAGTTTTATCACATCGTCTGCTTTAGGCTCTTTCATTTCAGGCTAAAACAACTGCCATGCCGGGGGTGGAGTTTGAACCCTCGAACTATGGGGTTACCCGGTTACCGGCGTGGTTAGCGCACCCGACACCCGCCACCTTTCAGGTCAATTCATCTACATTCTTTACGTACCACATTCTTCCATTTTCTCGGTTTCTCCCTTTGACTCTTCATCTCGATTATTCTCTATTTTTCTGTCCTCTCATATTCTCCTCCTTTTTACGCACATAGCTGACACTTCGTGGCTTTACTTCCGCTACCAGACATATTTTCTTATCCATCACAAGAATCGTCACGTCACAAAGTCTCCAGCCTACGCTCAATATTTTTCCTCGGAGGTTAATATCTTATCCGCGTAACCAAACGTAAGGTGACTAAGTTTTCTATTTTTTCACCTCTCTTCGTTTTCCTCGCGACAATAATCCCGTGCATCGTCTCTCCTGCCATCCATAGTTGGAAGGCAACTAAAGCATTTTTTTTACCCAGAGTTACTCCTCTACGGATATTCACAACCTAGGTTGTGTGTTGCTAAAATGTTGGGTACTAGTCATGAAATTATATGGAAAAAGCTTGGGTGTAGTGAAAAGTTTTCACATCTTTCGTCACAAATCAAATGGAAAGGAATTTTTTGCGTAACTTTTCAATGTTGAGTATATATTTTACATGCATCCGTCAAGAACTTTCGTTGTTATATATCATTCCCCGCATAAAGATATTTATCAGCAGCTCAATAGCTTACCGTCATTGTCGATAGTTTTCAATTTCCATGCCGTGATATTAAGGTGTTCGCAGATCCCAGGTGGTTTCTATTATGAGTTAAGTACAAGTCATAATGCAGTTGGAAGGAAATGAATGGTTTATGCGCCTCCGTATGACCAACTCTAAAAGATGTAGACAGTCACGCTGCTCGGATTGGCTGCACGTGACGAATCGTATCCTGTTGTGACAAATTAATCGCGTCAGTTGCAGAGCGGCCTGGCGTTTGAGTCTCCACCCGCCGCCGCCGCCTCCCCGCCCCGAAGTCATTTCCAACCGATTAAGTTACACGAAAAGGCACTTCGATCATAATTGAAAATCTGTCCGTAACAACTTGCATCGCTGTTGCTCCCGGAAAGGTTTCGAACTATGCGGGGAGTACTAGTTGAGAAGCCGAAGAAGATCATGTGAACTCACGTTGAGAGGCGGAATCGGCTTTGGAAGACGTTTTGGAGTTTGGAGGGAATCAATCGATGATCGCTCAGTTAAGCAGTTAATACCAGGTATTCGAACTCTTATATCGATCCAAATCGTATGACTCTTGTAGTTAATTCACATGACGTATTACAATAAGCCCTCGACTTACGAAGTCTCTACTTAAGGACTTTTCAAAGATACATCCACATAATATCCTGCATGCCACCACAAGGGTTTGCGGCAGGCGTTGAACCAAAACCACGCACGAATTTTAATCATGAGGTCAAATTCTAGTTAATTGAATACGAGTATTTTTACTGTTCAAATATATCTAGAATTGAATTAATATATCCTAAGGAATAAGATATTTTCATTTGCAGTATACTGTAGTGAAAGCCATAAGCATCTGAGTAGCATACGGATATACATATCCTATTGCAAAATTCAAACGTGAACCGGAAA
The DNA here is from genome assembly GCA_933228895.1 of Platycnemis pennipes. Lineage (NCBI taxonomy): Eukaryota > Metazoa > Arthropoda > Insecta > Odonata > Platycnemididae > Platycnemis > Platycnemis pennipes. The sequence continues at coordinate 89,662,584 of OW121851.1, forward strand.
TACTAATTTGGCGGCAACGTTTAAGGTTTCTTTGGCCGTTGCAGCTGGCGGCGTCACGTTGTGGGTAGTAGCGGATGAGTAAATGTATGTAGAAATAAACTTAGAGTTCTGTATGCACCAGATAACTTCAATGTTGTTTGCCTGGCGTAACGTTTTATGATTTTCGAACAAATTCACTTCGTGAACAAGTTCTCGGAACGCAACTCGTCCGTATGTCGATATTTACATGGTTGTTGTATTTCTCAAATGTTTACTTGCTTGTTGGATGAAAAGTGAAATTTCCCATATGATATTCCCTCTCCGATTCCGATAATCCCTCAGTAGTTAGTATGTGTAAACATTAGTGCTTATACGTAGTGTATTATCGGTGATGGTTCACTCTCAGCCACACACCCTCGATGTGGCTTGCAGTTTATAGTGAGTAGTTTTAGTTGCTCTGTTCAAGATAATGTGTGATTATGTCCAACTTGATTCGCATAAAACTTATTTTTTCCGATGTCCATGGAAAACGAGGTAGATAACTGTCATTATCTCATGGAATAGAGCCGGAATACTCTCATAAAATGGTCATAGTAATAAAAGAGAAGTACGGAAACTATGTGCAAGAAAACAGAGTTGGCGTATTTTCTTACACTAAGAATTGAATTGAAAAGTAGGGAGACACAGGCTAGAGCAGGTTGATCAATTTACTTGGGTAGTAGTTGGTAGTAGTAGTTGGAGTAATGAGGCCATAGCACCTGCAAAGTTCGTTGTGGCATCTCCCTGGCGAAAGAGGCCTTCACTCGAAGGAGAGAACTAATGACAGGGACCCTGATTAATGACGTTGAGGTAAGACTAGTGTAGAGCCGGATATGGAGCTTGGCAATGTAAGACACCGAAAGAAAAGATTGAAAAAAAGAAGGTGGAAATGGACTGGCAGTCTTAAGATATGGTTTGGAGAAGGATTGAGAGAGTAATGTGGGTGGAAAGGAGAACTAAGTGCTGGGAGGAGAGAAAGTTAATTGAAGAGATTAGAAGGACTTAAGAGTGGATGGATCGAGTTATAAGGGCTAGAGTGTTAGGAAGAAGGCCTGCCATTGATGGTCCACTTGACATCAGTGTACATTATTTCATAATGTAATGCAAATTATCGTTTTAAATTATAATAACTTCAACATCAATAAAATATATTTGTTCATTCATCTCTGCGTAATATGTCTTGCCTGTCAATTGAATGCACGGTGAGTTTTCACCCCCTGCCACAGACTCTCGCGGTGGCTCGCGGAATTTTACGTAGATGTAGTGGTACTCTGCTTGACAGCGAAATTGCGTACGGCAGGTGTTGACATCACACCAGACATGCACTACCGTCACGCACACAACCATATTTTTGTGACCTCACTAGCGGTATCATTTTTGGGATAAATATTTTAACCTCAATTTAAAGCAGCTTCACAAGCTGCTCAGCATCTGATTACAAACTATCATTTTACTCATTCGGGATGGGCACTGAACAAATGCTTTCATGCTACAAATGCTTCACAAGGTTTCAATACAAACGGGCTTACTTGTGAAACGGGCGATGGAACGAAAACAATTACATTTATATGTTTTGAATTAAGAATGTGTTTCAGAAATGGAAAATAAGCCTACAATCCGCACTGTCCCTCCTAATCAACTGTCTCTCCCGTAACTTCGGTTATTATCCTTCATTGGACGAAGATAAAAGACGTTTTAAATCTCTCCGTGGTACAAAATCCGTGATTTATTTTATTTATCTTAATAACCTAACTTGCCACAGTACATACAATACGTAACCTAGAGTAGTACTGAAGATTTTTTAATGTGATATAAATTTTCAGAATAGCAGGAAGTCTTAATTTTTGTCGGAGATTTAGACTTTTCATACAACTCTACGTTATTAATTCCGAGCCTGATTTTTCTGACGATTTGGGCAATCTTCCTAACTTATCATGTAACTGTTGTCCTTCTCCTATTTAACATTCGGTTTGCTAACTCGCACAAGCACCATTTTCATCCGTCAGTTTGATTTTAACCCTGCGAATCTGGCACATGTATCAAATATTTCCTTTTCCACTCCACCTTTCCAACGATGACCGTCTATACTCTGAAGAGGACCTCAACTCCTTTTGCAGTAATGCTCTGTGGCTCGCATCAGCCACCTTTTTGTGAAGACCACGTGTTTTTTGAACTTCAGGCTTCCAAATTACAGCTCTTCCTTTCCTGAGATCGTTGGAATTCTTTTACTCCTTCACATAAACAGCTGGACCTTGGGTATCATTGTCGTAGTAGTACAACTCTCCACTTAACACGTCGTCAGTTTTGCCATTACTCCGCTAAACGTTCGCAATTCTCAGTTTCCTCTCTTGGTCGTGGTGAGAACGCGAGGAGGATAACTAGGAAGCTATATATAAGTTCCTCCTTACCAAACTTGTTTACTGCCCTACTCATCGAAGGGTGTGCATTTGTCCTGACGGTAAATTGTGCCCTGATCTCGTCCCGTTTACTAATTCCGTCATTAAGTGTGTCGAGGTCTGTTAACATTCCTAACTTAGAAAACATTCTCGGGTTTCTAGCCGAGTAAGATGTTTTGTTGCTAACGTTTCTACATCTACATCTACATAATACCCGGCAAGCCACCACAAGGGTGTGTGGCAGGGGGTGATTGCTCACCAAACATGCACTACATATCATGCATAAAAAAGGAATAGTATTAATATAGTAGTCAGAACTACACTATTTAAAAAAGATAGAAATTGCAAAGCAAACATGCAAAAACATTCTGTTAGTAGGGTTAGCTTTAAGTACTCATACCAACATGCAGCTACCAATGCTATTCATTGCTACTCTCCGATAGGACATATTTACCGTTATTCGTATCTCTTATTGTGCGAGGGAAAAAGGACATTTTGAATCGGTCAGTTCGGCAATCAATTTCTCTAACTTTATGATTATGGTCCAGTCTGCCATAGTAAGTTGGGGTTCGTAAAATATTTTTAACATCATCACTGAAAATATTGCCTTGGAATTTGTGGAAGTTTCGATGGAATACTCCTCCATCGTCCTCAGAGCAATAAGTAATTTGTGTTGGGCAATGCTAATTGTTTCCGGATTCTGCTTTGCTCCCTTATCCGTTACCGATTTGTGTAGGAATGGAAATGTTTGGTACTGATTAGGGCAAGTAATCAGAGGAGTAAACATGGAATTGTGTCGTTAGGTATCGGATGTATGGAGGACGAATAATTTGCCCTCAGGTATATGAATAAAAATTGATGTCTGCTTTTCAGAAATGCTACTTGTAAAATAACAATTGATCATCCTACGTTTTCTTTTCTTCGTGCCTATGGGATTACGTTGCAAGTGATTTCTGTAGTAAGGCCCATTGTTCCCTTTTGCGTGGTGAGGCATCAGCATACTAATGTGATTTCTCGGCAATGAATTGCTGAAACCAGTTGTGCGTTCAGGGATGTCCACGGGGCATTCGATACGTCTCGTGTCCAAGGAATGAGGGAGAGGTCATTGGAGTAATTGGTTCTGTGTAACGGACTGTCCCAGAGATACATCGTGTTGGTAGTTGCATAACACAACATTGTGCTATCCTGTACCAGTGTTACATGGCATCAGCATGAGGATGCTATGATTATTTCCTCAGAGCTGAATTATATTCTCAACAACTCTCCTTTGAGTCACGCATATTATTGTTTTTAGTGGAATGGCTATATACTTAGTTTTACTAATGGCCGAGAGATGCTGTCGTTTTTGTTCAGCTTATGTTGAACAATCGGCTAGTTTTCATTTGCATTCTTGCTAGTGGATGGGTTGAATTCTTCTGCTTTGTGTCCCAAATACTCGCAGGGAGAACGAGGTCGGACAAGCCTCAGGCGAAACAGGCTTGGATAATTTCGAAAATTCAGAGCTACATCCTCCCCCCCTCTCTCTCTCTGTACAGTTAATGATCGCATGCGATAAGCTTCGCTGGAAAAATGGGAGGCAAATACCGCTATCTGGACTTATTTGCCGAGGTTTCTATAAAGTGATCATCTTCTGCTGTTTCAATGAACATTGCATTTTTGTTGATAGACGCCGTCGCTTGAAGCCGAGATGTTTTTTCTCAATGTTGACATTTTTCTTTTCCTCCACATACCTGCGATGGCTCCGTGTTTAACTGGTGTAAACTTGGCTTGATATCTTATCGCCTCGCGGTAAACTTTCTCATTTTTTTTTCACTCTTTTGCCCCGGCCATCGTGACAGCATTCCGAGTCTCACTGGAATCGCACACCCTCTTTGCACCGTTAACGTCCAAAATGAGTCGCTTAATGTAACTCTCGAACATGTTCCCCGTGCAAATTTTTTGCCTGCGTTGGTCGTTCACTTTCCAGTTCAAAAAACCGGGGCTTGGGTGGATGCCGCGGCTCGGAATGACATTTTCCTTTATTTCCATGAGCATATTGCGTTCGAGCACCGGTTGCGTCATTTCTCCCCATTATCGCTGTCATCCCGTTCGACGCGAAAGAAATTCCCCATCAATCTTCACAAGACTGGCGGTCTCTGTCGCTCCGGGTTAACCTCTCCTTGCCTGATCAACTCCCTCCCGTGTGTGAGCGAAACGGAAAAATGACGCTGGGCGGCTTTTACTGTTCGTGTCTCGATAAAAGCTCGTAACAAAAGAATTGAACCCATGTGGAACGAAGTTTCTACCCCGATAAGAATATGCTCATTCGCTTAATTTCCGTTTTCATCTACATAGTAGGTACCCTGCAAGCCACCACACGGGCATGTGGCAGGGTGTCAACCATCAACTGGAACGCATTTAAATATTCAGGTCTAATCCTATGCTAGGTGCTACACTGTAGATTTATTATCAGTTCAAAATAACTAGAATAAAAATGAAAATCTTCAAAGAAGTATTTTTACATGCAATACTGAAGTGAAAGCCATCACTGAGTCCAAGTCGAACGTCAATAACAAATATTTCCGAGTTTTAAGAGTATTCTCTCTCGTGTTATAATAACCGATAGGCTTGTGGATATGCCCACGTGTTCGTCCAAAGTCCGAAAGTGGCCATAAACAATAATCTTGGGGTAGACAGAGCTTGGAAACTCGATTGGAGGTGAAATACGTATCAGAAAATGCCAAAACTCAAACATTCGTAATCTGCGGGGCGATATTTATGAAGTCAATAAATAAATATAGATTAAAAGGTTAGTAGGAGGATAGGCGCGATTCTGCGCCGGTTCGAGATACAAGAGTGTCCGCCCCCTGGCATCGCTGATAGCGGAATGAAGTACGGTGAAATCGCTTCATTCCCGGATAATTCCTCAGTTTTCCCCCGTGATTCATTCGTGAGTAAGGGAGAAAGCCACGCTTCTTCTCGATACCATTAAATCACCGCCGCAAACGAAAATGAGGCACAAGAAGACCCACCGTTAGGTAATGTCCAAACAAGGGTATCCTTAAAGCTTTTGAACTTGCCTTTTGTCGGCCGCTTTCCTTTGAGGTGATCGGAAGACCAGTTTTCGAAGTTGTTCCGCCGTTTGAGTTGGCTTAGGTGAGATTACAGCTAGCCCTTAGGATGCGAAGGGAAGGCAAGGTTTTAACCGTTTGAAGAATTCTAATCCTAAAATGAGGAAGAATTTACCTCCGCCATGATTTCACTCGCAGCTATTTCTCTCCTAATGCAAAAGGCAACGCGCCTGCTCACTCTAAGAAACGCTACTGTCAACGAAGCAATATTGTTTGGTTTATTTCTTCTTTTTACCGACGACAATTTAGTTGTAGCGTGCCTTTCGCGATAAAGGCAAGGCGAGTTATTTTCTCTGGCTGTAAGGGCGTTCGTTTTTACTTTTAAACAACCTTCATTTTTATTTTTTAAAACTATACTGGTAGAGTTCACACTTAATGGCTAAAAGAGAAATTCAAATCATTTGCTTTAGGGCTTTAGCAACAATGACACGATGAAACCCGGACGATGAGTCTTACACCTATGTCTGCTATTCCTTACATTGGAAATGGTGAAAAAGTTGCAATTTTAAAATAACTTTTGATTTTGATCTGGCATATACCCGAAACATGCATAAAATGTAAAAAGACATTCAATTTTTTAAATTTTTTGCGTCCTGGGCAAAAGTCATTCGTTCCTATTGAGAAATATATTTTACGAAGTGCGTTACACAATTTTCTTCTTCGTAATGATTTTTCTATTGAATGAGATATGAAGCGGCGAATAATAAAATACAAATGCACGTATATCATAAACATACATTCGAGAAGACATGACTTTTTTCCTACTCCAATTTTTCATCTGTGCATATTTACTACATTGACATGGTACCCTAAATGGCACTTCAAGGGTGTCTGACAGTGGCTTACTTCTGTCGGGGTGGGGTACATGCACAATCGAAGAGTGAATAATTCTAGTCTGTCACCGCACTACATGCTGCACTATTAACTGAAATCACTAAGAGAAAACACTGCGGCTACACTTGAACTACAGCCTCTTACTTCCTTAATTTTTAATTTCATTGCATGTAAATTCCCCTATTTTATCTCTACGAGCTAACTTACCGTAGTACACTGGGTCTAATTACATTGTTATTGTCTTTAGAAAAGGAATCCGTCTTAAATTTCTGCAAAAGATTTAGCCTTGGTTTAATTTTGATAGAACCATGCTTCCCAACTTAATTCTGCTAACGACATGAACACACTGCGAAACTTATCTTGACACATTACTTTGCAAAGTAACTGCTCTCCACTGCACAAGTCAAATTCTGAAATAAAGCCAATTTCATCTGAATTTATGCATTCCGTAATATGGATTCGATCATGAGGCCTATTGAATATAGTGGGTGAGCACGTTTTTTTCACGAGCTACTGGCGTCAATTCAGTCGAATTACCTATCCGGACTTCTTTCGCGACAAGAAAAAAAACGCTGCACATTGTGGAGGAAGGTGTCGCCACAATCGTTCCCCCTCGCGATGCGCTTCGGAGACGGCCGTTGTTGCATCCTTCCCGCCCGAAACTTGTCGAGGTACATATTTACTAACAAGTGAGACAGAACCGTTATGACCTCCCCCGGACACCGTCTTAGAGATATCGCTCAATAAAATACACCGCTTTATACGCCCCTCCTCCCCGCGCCTCTCTATCTCTAATAGGAACCGCTTGCAGCTGAAGAGTCCCCCGAATGCGGCGAATATGAATGTGGAATTCATTCGTAGCGAGTCAAGTGTCCCATTCATTTGTCTGTGCGAAAATGTAAGTTCTTGCGACTACGCCTTCCTGGAAATCGTTTAATTTTGTAATCAGTCGTTTCCTGTTTTTTTCTTCGACTCCTCTTTCCGTTACACTTTCCCCATTCTCCTCGTCCTCTTTTTCTCTGTCCTGGCATCCCACCTCACTTGGGGAGGTTTCATCGCAAACTGCAGGTTATTTTGTTCTCATTTTTGTGCTAGACTGATGAGCTCTCCCCCACCCCTTTAAATCGATATAATCGACCCTAATTTTGTGGTCGTTTATTCTTGCAATTACTTGAGCAAAAGTGGGGACTTGGCTGTTATGCTGGAAAATACTGTTATCATCCTTGAAATACCTATCTTTTTTTTACAAAGAAATTGTGTGAAATGAGTATTTCCCTGGAATCTGAATGGCTATAAAATGAAGGCGCCAATCTGCCTGTTTTCGAGCTACTAACATTTTACTCCAATTTTTGCCGGAAAATATTTTTCGACTAAAAGGACACTTTAATACGCTCATCGTGCCGGGAAGGTAATAAGTAAATGATATATTTTCGTCTATTTAGCTGTATATTTTGTGACTTAATTAAAAATTTTTGGAGGGGTAGTCATGTTATCAGTGTGTGCGCAATTTTTTTACCGCGCGAATGAAAAGGCGGAATTGCTGTTTTGAATCACACGGTCACTAGGGAACTTTTGTTAACGACACGACGTCTGTCTCTTCCTCCTCCCCCTCATACCACGCCGAAGCACGCTCTCTCGTCGCTTAAACGGCTCTTCGGCGTTCCCCCTTCCATTACCTTGCTCCCAGCCACCGGACGGGGTCGTAGACCTCCGCGACGCGAGATGGCACGACCGTCTTCGAGTCCGCGAAAAATCTCGCTCTTTCGTACGTTCGAATGCGTGTGCGCATTATCTATGTGCCGTGTGTGAGGTACCAATGTGCGTGCGTGTGTGCGTCTGTCTACCGAGGAGGGGGGAGGAGAGTTCGGAGAATTGGTGGGCGGGAGGACCACGGAGACGTGGTTGAACTCTTCTACCGTACAAGTCAGAACGTTTCGGAATGGATGTTAGAGGGGCTGGAGTGCTGGCCTCCAGCACTCCAGCCCCTACACCCTAGTTGGTGTTAGTGTGGGGTTAGTTATTAGAGTCCTGGACTGAGCATTCGAGTCTAGTACTCCGTCCGTCGGATGGGACGTCAAGACGTGGTCCCCTTGGCGCCTTTCGTAAAGGGCAGGCTAATGCCGACGACATGTTTCTCTCCATCCTTACCCTTCCATTCTTACTTTGTACCTTTCCTCCCTGAAGCGTCTTTAAGAGCGGATACAGACTTGAATACCACATATGATCCATGCTGGCCTCCCAAACCAAGGATCCGGGTTCGAATCCTGGTAGTGGTAGATACTTTTTATCGGAAAACCAGCCCCCCTCTTGAGTGCTGGGTTGATGGCACTTCGATAGTAGTACTCTGTCCGTCGGATGGGACGGTAAGTTATGGTCCGCATGGCGTCTTTCTTTAGGTTTGGGGAATTTGGGCTAATACAGACGCCGCCGGGTAGGGCTGTGCGGTGCAGGAAATACTGAACCGGTTCTCGGTTCTGAAAAAAACAGTTTGCGACGGCGGTATACCGGTTCAATAGATCGAACCGGTGTTTTCTACTGAACCGGTGTTTCATACTGAACCGATTTCTTATTAGCCTTTTTTCTGCTGAACTTTTTTTCCTCGTGAACTGCGTTTTTTGTCATCCAAAAGGTTTTTTGCCAAAATGTTTATTTTACCTGTTTTTTAAGACTTGTTTTGTCCTTAAAGAAGATACCTCTTAATAAAGCGGGTACGCTTTCCTAAACTGAACTGTAAAAAGTGAGAATGTTTGCGTGAGCCATGGCTTTTATGCGAGGCCTGGGTGTACATATAAATTACCTTTTGTAATTGTAACGGCGATGAAACTCACATTATTGTTAAAGGAAGACATTGCAAAATTTCCACAGATACTACTTAGCACGACGCGTTTCGTTGTTAAAACAACATTATCAAGTGCCTTGATCAGCCTTGATGATAATGCTGTTGTAACAACAAAACTCGTCACACTAAGTTACTAACTCATGCCTGATGAATGAAATGCTCTCTAGAGCCAGAGCGACTGGTGTCTGCATAAGGACGAAATCTCTCCAATTAAGATCTGATTTAAGTGCTTCCAAAGAGTTTTCCATATGTGTGGAATGGCTGATTGCTTTCGTCTTGGCTCATAGTAATCTGCCTTTCTTATTGTTAGTCAAAATTTCCTTAACCTTTCATCTTGGCAACGATTATGGGGCGACGCACAGTGGTCGGAAATCGAAAATACCTGGCCAAAATACAAAAAGTGATTTTTTCCAGCCAGGAAGCTGAAACTTTGCATTAATATTCTCAAAAGACCTGGGCATGCAATGATGCAAAGCATTTTCCTTAGTACACAACACTTAACAATTAGCATGAGGTCAAAGTTGCACAAATTTCGCAAAAATTACCTACACTCGATTTTCTCACGAAATCTTCAAAATCAAGCCCTTACCTAAGCATTATGTGTAAAGAACTGGAATAAAAAGTCATTTAATTAGATGAAACAGTTTTTCGTCTTTGTTTTCGTGTAGTCTGCTTACATTTTTGTAATTATTTACCAAAGATATTAAACAAAATGGCAGACCTTAATTTTTGGTCATTTTTTTCATATAGGTAGAGAAATAATTAATTGCATCACCGAGCATCACGAAGTAACTTATATGGGGAAACTTTACAAAGCTTCCACAGTGCGAATCCGATGAGTGATGCTGCGACCGTTTGCGACGCCGAATTTCACATCATTTTTTCGATCGCGCGGTCGAGTCTGGTTGAACCCGCCTGCAGCGGGGAGTAACGTGGCGCGGCAAGTGTGTGGACTGGATTGTAGTCGCATCCACTCCGCTTTGGAGATTTTCGAGATACAAACATTGACAAGATCCTCCATGCATTATATTTTGCAGAAATTGCGGAAAAAATTACGCATTTTAACACATGGGGTAAAGGTCTAGGAGGTACTGAAAAACTTATTTCTTCGGGTGCACCGCGGGAGTTTCTCTTCTTACCAACTTGACATCGCCTACCAACGAATACGTACACTTTTAACGGAGACAGCATGCATATCACACAGGATTATTGTCTCTTCGAGGCCACCAACCCATAGCTAGTGTCGCACGGCTGCAATTCCCCCGCCCCCTGCACTGAGGTTGGGCGTTCGGCGAAGGGTCCGTTTTATGACACCGCGGAACGTTGTCGGGGATTGTGGGGGGTTACGATCCCGATGCTTAATTATTTTTGTTATGTTAAATGTCAGTGTCATTTTTTATTCAGTGCCAGGGAGAAATACTGTGAAGAGAAATAATTTGCAATACCCTATTTCATCATGATTATGTATACATCCTTTTTCTTAAAATGTAACAAAATATGCACTACAAAATTCAGTTTTTGCTTGTATTTCTACTAATCGCTATCCGAATAGTCACTGCCATCACACTCTGAACAAATCAGGTATTTTTCTTTTTCACTCGATAATGCAAATCATGCCACTTGATATTGCCTGCAATATTACAGAGAATCTGTTAATCAAGTTTATGTCGATTCCTGTAATGAAATTAGAAATTTGTTAGAAGAAATCAAAGGTAACCTAAAGCAATGAAATTCCAATGTAGCATCAGAAGGTGCTAATGAAGAATTCAGAAAATTAGATGCCTTTCACACCTGTTATTTCTGAAGATAGTGAGGGATTATCAAAGAATCGTCTGGCAGTATTTCCGTCATTCGTTGTACCATACGTGGGTCTAGGTACATCCACATTTAGCCCCATATTCTCTTTGAATGACTTTTGCAGGTGAATCTTCCTGTCTTTAAGCATTTTTTTGTATTCTCCACGTGCGTATTGGAAGGTTCTGAGGGTGAGTTTCGCAATAAAATATTTTTGAATGAGAAAGTAATGTTTCGTTCACTTTTTTACCTACCTGCCAGAGTTTGAAATCCATGCGATAAGATACATGCAACAGGCGCTCAAAAAATCTTATATGACAATGCAGTGTAGATATGCCTAAATTGTTAGTGCCCTTATTAACTGATCTTTGGGCCAATTCATTAAATTTATTCATACTTGAAATTTTTGCCCAACAAATATAGCATTTCATGCTGCCACTCTCCGTCAATGCGTTGCATACCTAATTTGGACGTTTTCTTTTAGTTAACACATAAAAATTAAATTATGACGTTTTTTGACAATTTTAAACGTTTTACCTTTCCGTTTATCATGGTGAGAAGCAGAGAAAAATTAATGGAGTAGTTTTTCCATTTGAATGCATTTAAAATATCACATTGCCTCTTTATATAAATTTCCTCTGCCTTCGCCACTTCTTTTGTCTCTTTGATCCATTGAAGGCGAATGGGGCGACAGAATCTTGTTGACGATGGCCTAGGGTTCATCCAAATAATTGCACCTAAAGTATAAGGAAATGTCTTTAAACATCAGAAAGTATTATGAGTAATAATTAAATGTTTTTACAAGAGATTGCGGAAAACACCTATAATTCTTTGTCATTGTTACCTGTCTCGTCGTTCACTAAACGCAGTGGCACCAGGGAGCTGATGAACAAGAATTCATCCGACATCGATTCTTGATGCCATCTTTGCTTATACCAGGAATGGCCTGAGTTTCCGTCAAAACCATATTTACCAATTAATGTACAATTTATATTATGCGCGGTTGTTGAATCTCTGGAAATGCATTCCAAGATACGCAATGCTGTATGATCTAGGAGACTTTGAAGTTTAACTTCACATGAGTCCTCTAAAATTAAAGATTTAAAAAAACGCCAAAAAGGTTATTAAAAATAAAATATTTAAAAAGACATTAGTTTGTCCTAATAGAGTACACATACCTTGAAAAAGTGAGGAATCTTGAAGAGGTTAGCAATTTATCCTCACCATTACGAGTTGTAGAGAGAATTTCGAGAGATCCAATTCTGACACCAACACGAGTGAAATCCGAGCTGAAGTTTCAAAATCTAATGCTTTGTACCACTATCAAAATGAAACTGAACGCTCCGGTGCATTTCATTGGAGATTAGGGACGTTTTCCCAAAAATATCCGCAAATAAAAGCGTAAAGGGATCCGCGGTGTCATAAAACGGACCCTTCGCCGAACGCCCAACCTCAGTGCAGGGGGCGGGGGAATTGCAGCCGTGCGACACTAGCTATGGGTTGGTGGCCTCGAAGAGACAATAATCCTGTGTGATATGCATGCTGTCTCCGTTAAAAGTGTACGTATTCGTTGGTAGGCGATGTCAAGTTGGTAAGAAGAGAAACTCCCGCGGTGCACCCGAAGAAATAAGTTTTTCAGTACCTCCTAGACCTTTACCCCATGTGTTAAAATGCGTAATTTTTTCCGCAATTTCTGCAAAATATAATGCATGGAGGATCTTGTCAATGTTTGTATCTCGAAAATCTCCAAAGCGGAGTGGATGCGACTACAATCCAGTCCACACACTTGCCGCGCCACGTTACTCCCCGCTGCAGGCGGGTTCAACCAGACTCGACCGCGCGATCGAAAAAATGATGTGAAATTCGGCGTCGCAAACGGTCGCAGCATCACTCATCGGATTCGCACTGTGGAAGCTTTGTAAAGTTTCCCCATATAAGTTACTTCGTGATGCTCGGTGATGCAATTAACTATTTCTCTACCTATATGAAAAAAATGACCAAAAATTAAGGTCTGCCATTTTGTTTAATATCTTTGGTAAATAATTACAAAAATGTAAGCAGACTACACGAAAACAAAGACGAAAAACTGTTTCATCTAATTAAATGACTTTTTATTCCAGTTCTTTACACATAATGCTTAGGTAAGGGCTTGATTTTGAAGATTTCGTGAGAAAATCGAGTGTAGGTAATTTTTGCGAAATTTGTGCAACTTTGACCTCATGCTAATTGTTAAGTGTTGTGTACTAAGGAAAATGCTTTGCATCATTGCATGCCCAGGTCTTTTGAGAATATTAATGCAAAGTTTCAGCTTCCTGGCTGGAAAAAATCACTTTTTGTATTTTGGCCAGGTATTTTCGATTTCCGACCACTGTGCGACGGTCTGACTATGACGCCATTTTGTGAAACATTGTTAAAATTGCCCGCAAACCACCCGAAAATTTCTGGCGACATAGAGTACCTATCACATCAAATTTTCCTTAGGTAACTGTATTTTCTTTAAATTTACCATTATTTAAAATATTATTAATTTAAAAACATCTCAACCATCCTTTGGCATAAAATAAGTATTGGAAAGAACTTACAATATTGAACTTTAATAATCAACGTCAAAGTGTTAAAATTTCATTTGCATTAGGCGCATCTTATGTTCAATAATTCACATCCTTGCATGCTATACGAACACGACTTTTGAGGCTGAAGTAAGCAGTTGAATTATCCTCTCACTTCTTGCGTGTGGCAGGGGTACATAGGAACTTGAAACAATGTTCCTTCCTCCACGAAATCTCTCAAAATCAACAGCATTGGTTTTATACAAAAAGCTACTGCACTAACCTGAAGGTTAATTAACTCTTTCTTATTCGTTGTAATCGTCGAAAAAACAAAACAACATGAACAAACGCAACGTTCTGCTAATTTACGTACGTGACAATGCTTTACATGGGTGAGTGCTCGCTCTGCACTCTAGCAGCCGATTATTTGTGTGACGACAGTCAGGCGGACAACTTATAGCACTGGAAAGTTCATAGGAGTGGTCGCCAGCCATCCTGGCAGAGACGGTGGCGTGAAAGCCGAGAAGCTAAAGAAAATCGGTGTTTCAGAACCGCTTCCCCGGTGCACCGGTTTTTTTCCTAAATCTGAACCGACCTGCCGGTTCTGAAAAAAAACGAACCGCTGAACCGGTGCTCCGGAAAACCGCCCAGCCCTACCGCCGGGTTTCTCTCCGTCCTTTCTCCTTACCCTTCCATTCCCATCCTTGTACATACCTTACCTCCGGGTCAGAGATCTAAGCCTTCAAGCACGGGAAAATTTTTAAACTTTCCTCACAGCGCTCAAAAAGGTGCCGGTATTTCTCTGAAAATTTACAACCACCTGCGGGATTTGAATCCTGATCCTCGAGTTGTGAAGCCAGTATTCTAGCTATTGCACAGCGCTTTAACTAGAGAAGAGGCTTTGTGCCACTAGGGCCGGGGTTCAAAACCATTCTATGTCATGTATTTTCGGTGGAATATCGGTAATCAAGCTGAATTGGAGTACCTAGTACTAAGCAAACGCGTTAGGCAGGTCCACCTAACGGATTCACGAGCTGCAGTGAATAGGAAAGACCGTCGGTAGCCATGGAGTAACTTATTCCACTCGTGGCTGAAGGATGGCTAAACACGTATGTTGTTCATAAAATTTAGGCTAAAAAATAATAGTATTGGAGAGATATGTAGTTATAAATCTGCCTGGTAAATACCTTGAAACGATAAAGCGTGCCCAGCATTTGTCCTGTTCCTGAGTCTGTGACATAGATTTCGCTATCACTACTAATTGTTATATCGACATTGCTAAGTTAGTAGATGGCTCTAGCAGGCCATTCCGCGCCAGTGTATTGCGCTTCCTAATTTTCTTCCAAACGAACTCTTTTTTTTTAATTAAATAACCTCTTCAAATCTCCAAAGTGCCTTCACGCCATTCAGAACCTTTCTTGTCTTCCTCGCCTGCCTAACATATTCCCTTCCACCACAATAATCCGATGTCTCTCAATACGTCATTCACTTTTTTGCTTTCTTCTAATTTCTCCAACCAGCTCCCTTGCTCTCCCAGCCTTTTTAGCGCTCCTTGTCCGTCTTTATTTCCACCCATTTAACCCTCAAATTCTTCTACACAGCCACACGAAGGACTTTGTTTGGAATTTCAGGAGTGGACCTAGGGGCACTTCATTAAATTTCCCTGGACCCGCAATCGCTTCATTGAAAATAAATCCTTTTTCAATTGAAGTTATATGAAATACGAGGGAATTTATCTAACATTTAAAGGTTATTAGATGTACAATGCCATTTTTGGTACATCGAACGGAGACTTTCAGTCATTAAATCGCTATGCTCTTTGAAGTGGATTTATATTTTCTCTGTGGATTTTAGAATTTAAACGATAGTAATCTTTACACAAAGCGCCGGAACAATTTTTTTGCGTCTTAGCTTGGAAAGAGGGGGTATTTTGCCCATTTAAATTTTTTTGTTTAAAGAAAGTGTGTATTTTGATGAGTAAACGTAGAAGATATTCAGGGTCAACTCTCAAGGTGACATCATCATGGCATGTCTTAGGTCAGACGTCATCTGAATTTCCTTTTTCAATTACTTCATCAAACAAACTGATAATTGGGTATAATTGCATAATTAAAGGCTAATTTTCTACTCCCCTTGCCAATAGTTCGCGTGTCGCGTCGAATGGAGTGTTATAGACGATTTCTGAGAATATTGTAAGCTCCGGTCTACTTGTCTCGTGTTTGTACCAATGAGTTTTCATTACATTATCCTGATACTGTCGCGTGAAAAGCGAAAGCGAGTTCCTTGAAGCCGAGTCGCATTTTCTTATATCCGTGTTAGTTACGAGGGTGAGATATGAGCTGGGCTACTCTGACGGTACCAACAGCTTGTTCTCTCGAGTTCATTTGTTACTATCACTACTGAGTAAGTATGTACTCACTCTGCAGTAGTATGTACACGTATGGCATGTCTTAACTTCTATTACTGTTTCTTCTGCGATAGTAGCGTGCAAGCGTCTTACTTAATCACTTAAGACGATTTAGCTTGCGAAAACAGGAATTTTCATTGCGTGAATCATCATTTGTTTCCTATTACTTTGGTAACGCTTTGATAACATATCCCTACTGTGCAGTTTCCGAACTGCTTCTTCACTACCATTTCTTGTTTCAAAATGACATTTTGAAACCCACTTCGTTATTACTTCGAATGGCTTTCCCTCCTTCTTCCTTGTTGACCTTTGAATTACCTTCAATAACGACATTTATGCTATCCGCCATTTTTGTCTCCAGATTTGTGCAAACAACTCTATATCGGTCTTGGTACATATCAACTCGGCCATTGAACAGGGCGCGTATTTTCTTTCCTCTTTCCTCTCTAGGGAGAAAACCTACCCCGCTGATCGAATTGCCCAAATGTGAGAGATTATGCCTGAGGCGTCAGATGAGTTGCTCCTTGGATACCATTTGGAGGATTACCTCAATTTGTTGCTTTTAGATGTGAACGGTCGTTTTCCGTATTAACTATCATACCGGAGATATTTTACGAAATAAATGTAATGCGGAATACAAGCTGCGAGCCAATTGGTTTTTTTCCTGGAATGTTGCCATTCAAATGACTCACATACGTACTTCAAAGATGGTTTTAAAATTTTAGGAAAGACATTTCCTGGTGGATTTAACCTCTGATGACATTCAACCTTCTTGAGAATGATCGTTTGCGTTTATGGGCACGCTCCCTTTTAAACGTGGCTTCTATTTATTACGATCGATGCTTAACATTTAATAATGATTATTATTCTAGCGTGAATTTTTCTGACGAACTTTAAAGATGAGCTCCAGTGGTGATGATTTTAGATTTTTATTCTTGAATATTCTTCTGAGCGAACGGAAGTTGTTTTGATATTCTCATTAATATTTAAATATTAATCCCGCTATCATTGAAACTGAAGTATACTGGATTCTTGAATATGTAGTCCTCGAAAAATATTACAATGCATAAATAAGTGAATAATTATCGAGGGACATGAGATTGCATCATAAGTTCTCTCTTATTATTATTTCTCTTTATTTTACTATAAATCATCTATTAATACTTTCTCGATATTATTGATTTGCAACTAATGTGTGGATAGTACCTTTAACCCAGGTTAATTCACTCTGTAGGTCTCTGAGGATGAAAAATAATTGAAAATAAACGCGAAGCTACCTACTTGATAGTAGGTGTGTTCGCTGTTTTTAATTTCTGTCGTTAGGTTTTTTTTATCTCTATTGATTTAATCAAATTTGTTTTGGTATATAAAATGCAAACGTTCAAATGATCGCTCGAATCAGGCTCATCTCTCCATAAATTTGTCAAGTGGCATCGGTAATATTTCTATTGCCCCTGGGAAGTAGTGCACCACCATTACGGATTCATATGCGTTGGAACTAAAACTTTTTACGACGCATTCATACCTTTCGTAATAAAAGATGTCGTTGACGAAACAACCGCGTCTTTTCCAGTAACCTTGGGAACGCATCCATTCCTTTCTTTGAGGGTTGATTTATAGCTTGTCCCGCGGATTTCCCTGCGAAAGTTTATCTTAAAACGCACATGTGTCATTAAGGCAGATATAACTGTGCGCATTTTGGCATACGTGGGCTCTTCCATGGTATTCAAAAACTTATTATCTTACGTCGGAAGCCATTCAGGTCATCTTCCATCCCGTGTTTTTCAGATAAAGCTGGAAGGGAACGATGGTAGATAATGTTAAGTGAAAGCTTGGAAGGCAACTCGCTTACATTTTTAGTGCAAAGTATTTTTATGCATACATATCTGGGGATGGAATAATAAAGTCCCAGGTTCTGGAGAAAGGTCTTGGCATCGCGCGCGCTCATCTGAATTGTAAAGTTTGTCCGTTGGACGTGGCTTGCGTGCCCATACGAACAGGGAATTGGCTTCGGTTGCGAGCAGGAAAGGCACGCGCGGCCACCGTCTGTGTTCGGATTATGTATTCCAAGCATCCTGAGTCATCAATGGGCAGCCGCGTGTACTGCCTAATTCCGTGCCGCAGTTTCGTGGCGCCGAACATGATATGGCACGTCCTTTGCCCTCTGGTTTCCGATGCCAGACGACGAAATCAAAGTCGAGCCCGCACGCTCGTGAATGACTCCAATAAAGCTCTATCGTAGTGTTTTATATCCTCAGTAGGGGCTCATCCTATGCTAAAAACCAAAAATTCCCCTCCACGTCTAGCTTTGGAAGTTGGTAAGTTTGGATTTATTGGGTGAAACGACAGCTGGGGTCATTAGCGCCACGCATATCTAAATTATAAAAGTAATAATCTAATATAATAATACTGATGGTCGGAAAGGTACGTAACGAATACATTCTAGCTTAAATTTGCTTGAAAAGGTTATTTATCTTCAAGAAGAAGATAACGCTTTTGGCCGTACTTAAACTCTCTCGATGTATAGCCTGTCGTCGTGCTTCTGCCAGGGAGATGTTGAAATATTTTAGAGTTAGTGATCCCTGTCAAAATTTGGATACAGCCATGCACTTTTCCGCTAGTAGAAAAAAAAGTGCTTCGATAAACTGCCACATATTCTTTGGAAGAGATCCAGTATGAAGCTCTAAATGTGAATAGCGCCGTGCTTCTGCCAGGGAGATCTTGAAATATTTTAGAGCTGCATGCAATTTGCTTGAGCGTTTGAGGTGCTTTGACGGTGCATTTGGTAGAAAGACATGAGCTTGACGAAGTTAAATTTGTATATTTCGCTTATAAAGGTGTGTATGACGTGTTAGGTCACATTGTCATCAACTGAAAGTATGTTTTAGCTCTTTTGTTTTCGGCTGTTATTTCTTGTCTTTTTCGTAGTATTAGGAAGAGTCAATACCTATGGCTCATGTTTCTTCCGTAGTGAAGAAAACCTATGGTCAGCTATTTCTATCATGTCCAAGATGAATTTTGATACAGTGCGTTCAGGCAATTAGTCTTTAACATTGATATTGATGAAAACCCCCACCTTATTACGTGCGCTAACTTTGATAAACTTTCATAAATACTACATGTAGGCAACTTAAAATTAAATCTACATAAATATACCGTAACACACACCTAGCATGAAAACTTTAAAAAAAACTCAAAATAATAATGTTGGCGGGGTAGAAGTACGTTTTGCAAAAGAAATTATGTATCTAGGCATCACTCTTAATTCAAACCTATCAAGGAGGAATCGTGTTCTAAATATGTTTTGCGCAGCGCTGAAGTGACATTTAGCGAACGAACTGAAGGAAAGCGTTCTAACGGAGTAATAAAATCATCATCATCTTTCAACAATCCTATGATTGGTTTGAACCTCCACTCGATTCTTCTATCGGCCAACCTCTTCATATTGACGTAATTCTCCTCTTTTAGCCCTTTCATTATATCCATACAAGGTTCCATATATCTCATACGAGGCCTGCCTTTTACATTCTTCCCTTTCACTTTTCCCTCGACAATTGTCTTCAAAGACACAAAAGTGATAAAATAAAGGTATTATTTTGCACTAATAAGGCCTCACCTGGAGTGTGTGTCAAGTATTTGGAATCCATTGCATAGATATTTACTTCGGGAACTGAATAAGATACGGAGGAGAGCAACGCGTTTTGTGACACATTCCCATGATTGAGAGAAGGCGTCGCTTGGCTAATTGAAGAACTTGGTTAGGGAAACCTGGAGACTAAAAGGTTAATAAGGAAAATTAATTCAAACCTGGCACTTCAGACATATTTCTATCCCACACTACATCAGCAGTATAAAGCGGCAAATTAAGAGAGATCATCTGTCGGATCGAGCAATACAAGAATTCGTGAATTTGCACGCACAATAAACGAATACAACGTAAACAAATTATAATTCTTTCAAACACATTATAAATCTTAATTAATTATTAATTAACCATTTTTTCATCTAAAACTCAACAAAATGGCTGTTGACCTATCACCCCTTGCCACACGCTTGCGATAAAACATGAGACATCATTGCCAGTTAAATTGGAAAATTTATATGTAGAATAGATTTTGCAAATATGAAGTTGATATCGCGGTGCTATAATTAAATCCTCGTATCTCAAAGCTCTAATAGCTTCAAAGGCACCATTTTGTTTCCTTATTGTCGAATTTGGGTGTGAATTTAATTTTAGCTTTTACGTTGTTGTCGCCGCCGCGCGGTGTTCCTTAGTCTTTTATCTCTTTCTCTGTCCAAGATCTGACATGATTGTTTTCTCCTCCCGTCCCGCAGGTGAGAAGCCGTATCGTTGCCACTGGCCAGAGTGTGAATGGAGGTTCGCGCGGTCGGACGAGCTCACGCGCCACTACCGGAAGCACACGGGCGCCAAGCCGTTCAAGTGTCAAGTGTGCGATCGGTCTTTCGCGCGCTCCGACCACCTCGCGCTTCACATGAGGCGGCATCTGCCCAAGGCCCCCAAGTGAGGAGGAGGCGGATGATGCCGCGGCGAGGACGAACGCCGCCACTTTCCTCCGCCGCTTCCCGCAAACCCAGTGCCACAGCAGCTTGCTTCAGGATGAAGGCAGTGTGTCGCCGCGTCGTCTCCGAAGCCATTGTCGACGAAGATACTCACGTCCTGACGCGCAACTTGCCAGTAGACTTTTCTCTATTAGTGTGAAAACCAATTTTATATATGTATAGACACAAATCTCTCTCCTTCTCGAAACTGTTTTCCATGTCGCTGCATCGCGAGGCATAGATTGATCGAGGTGGAAGATGGAGTCCTTGCTTGAGAAGTTGAAGCAGTTATTCTTGCCCTCTCCTCCGGCCTTGCCATGCCTTTGCCATATCGAGTGATGTATTTCACGGCGGGCTCTTCTCCGCGAAAAATCATTCGGTTGGGTGTTCGTAAGCGATAAAATTCCCCGGGCATGTACACCGCGATCATTCCTGTGTGTTCTCTGGAGTGGGCGAATCGACCGCAAATCTTCCAAACCGCATATGGTCGACTGCGCATAACTCCGCTTCTCTCGTGAGCTCTCTGATGCCAAATGGCTGAATCCATCCACCCTTCCCGACTCGATCTTGGAGCGTACGAGGGCACCCGTGGCCAAAACGATCCACTCGGATCCCTTTCCAGTCCAACCTGGGCGGAGGGAACTGTTGGGACCCTGTGCCTCTCGATGCTTGTTCCGGACAAACTGTTGTGACTTCCAAAACAAGTGCCATTTCTCGTATTTATCCGGGGCGGGATCATTGGAGTTTATCCAGGATTTTGGGGGAGAGAGGAGGTTGGGTAGGCAGAGTGTTTGGAAGGGAAGAGGGGGAGGGAGGATGCGCGTCCTCGGCCATCTTACCCATTGAGCCCTCCGAGTTGACACCCTCTCCCCTGCCAGAAACTGGCCCGTTTTCTGGTAATCGCTCCGAAATCCGCGATCCTTTGTTTATAATAATGTGCAATGAGAGGCAGAGCGCCGTCTACCCGGTAGAGTCATTCGGGTGGCATAAATGATGTAGAGACTACACACTCCGCACGATCATGATTACCAGGAGTGTGTGTGGTTTTCGAATTAGCTAAAAAAAAACCATGATCACGACGTCTCGCGTTCGAAATGAATTTCGGATCCTGTGATGCTCACCGCTGGTGTGCACCGTGGTGGTAAGAATCGGTTGCTATTTGCGCTCAAATTCCAAAACTGCGAAATTAATTTTTACGAGGCTTCAAACCATGTAAAGAAAAGAAGGAGACATTCCATACGTAGTGCATATATATATTATGTTCGAAGGGAGTTCCAAGTGCATTTGTGTGTAAATAGAGATTTTTATAACGTTTTACAAGTTATTGAAGTTTTTTTACAGTATCTATTTTTATAATGTTTTATATTGTTTGATTCGTAAGAATTCGCTCACCATTACTAATTTTTTTACTTAAACGTTTTATGACGCGATCTTTTTAACCTCTACTAATTTCTAGAGCCCTATCCGTAGACTCAAGCCTACGTGGGGGCCTCTTATACATAATAAGTATAAATACATGTAAGATTTCAATGAAATCGCACGCTTCAGGGAGTGAACAAATTGTGTCATTGTAAATAAACGACAAAATGGCGTGTCAATTGCATTTACACCGCTAAGTGAGTTACTTGTCATAAAAGTTATATCTTCACAACCCAGTGCCTTATCCAGTATTACTTAGAATTTTGTTTTAGAAATCGAAAGAAATTATAGTTTTGACAAAGTATTAAGGTCATTCCATTTTACATTGACAAATTAAGATATTGAACACGTACATTGCGAAACAACAAAATGACTAACTGACAAAAAATTTTCCTACATCCACCTTAACTCAAACACAGGCACTGCATAGTCAGAGATTTTGACACACTGCCCGTTGTCAAGAATACATCTCCTTATTACCTAAAGAGGCTCGACTTTTTTGGTGAAGCCTCTTGATTTAATACATTTTCAACTTGTTAAGTGAACGATACGCTCACGCATGATGACTGTGTCAATGTAAATCAGTGCTTTATATTTGCGCCATTTTATCATCTTTTCATGTACATGAAGTGACCATGTTCTGTCACAAATTTACATATCCTACAATTGTATATCATTGCCGTCTAACAGTACATTTCACTTTACATCTTCCGTTTTATTCCATTCCATCGATTGTTTCATTTTGTGAGCTCGATTTCAGGTTGGTATATTACTTCACTTTCGAGGCATATTCTTCTAAATTTCACAGAAAAGTAATGTTATCAAAGGGCCATTATTAAGGTTTTTTCGTTCAGATGGATCAATTCATTCTATATCTCTCCGTTGTTCATCTTCTTATTGGAGTTAAAGATATTTTACCAGCAAAAAAAACTGGCCACACTTGCTGAGAATACTTGGACAATACTTGCCCGCTTGGAGAAAGAGAAGATTGGGTAGTAGAATAAAATTTGACACATATCGGATCAAAAAAAAAACAGTTGGACATACGCGAAAGTCATAAAAATGTCGATTTATTGGAAATTTGTATGATTCTCATCGAAACTCCTGCTGTTGCATTTTCACTCTTTCCTCCAAGTAGAAATTTTCTTTAGGTGAATCGAACCGTTCTACGTTAACAGTGGCTTTTTTTACCAATATAATTTACCAAGGTAACACATTTTGAAATTCATCCGCTAAAAGAAGAAACTGAGCTGATTTCAGGGACCACACTGGCGGTTATCCTACATTTCCTGATGCCATAACATGTACAAATACACCGCGTACACTTAACTGGATTCCGTGGAACCTTGTTTTATACAAATACAAATAGTCATTCCCATTCCATCCACAATCCAGATAACCTTTCACATCACTTTAGTAGTAAATAAAACATAGATTACCTTTTTTCATCGCCCGAAATTTTACCATCAATTGTTACCAAGATATAATCCATTTGATGGTACTTATTGCCTCATTGTGCCATACGTTTCCCATTGCGATTACGCGCAAGGTTTTGTTACGTAGCTTTTAATCGGTTTAGTGTTTTGATCAGTGTATTAGAAAGTCTCTGATGAAATTTAAGTCCTTGCCTGCTGGTCTGTAACTGGGCAAGGGAGTAGGCAGTACTTCGAGTATGCCTGCCGGTAAGGCTACCTTTTCACGCAAAATAATTGGATCTTTTGAAGGTATTCAAAAGGTTATTAATTAATTGTGTACAAGAAAACTGTAGTAATTGTAATTTGCCAAAAATTGGCAATATTTGTATATTTTTCATTATTGTTGAGTCTATTTGAACAAATTTAATGATGTGTGTGTACTTAAGTGAAGAAATCAAATTTCTTTGAAGGGCATTTTCTTGTTCATCAAGAGGTGGATCCTAATGCATGAGAAAAGAGTCCGGATCTTGCTGCCCACCTGTCCACTGTTTCATGAAGGTGCTAATCCATATTTAAACGGATGTACAATTTATGTTCATTCAAAATGGTGCATTGTTGTCATTACAGAACTCTATTTTGAAAAAAAAAACTTGTTTTTATTTATGATTATCCCGAACGAGAAGAGTTTTGATGCCACTTCCACCACTTTCTCCTTCAGTAAGTAACGTGTTTTCCCTCAAAGTTACCCCTGGCCAAAGGATCTGCCGAGGAAATGGGATCGCGGATTGTTGAAAATCTTCAATGGATGAATTATCGTTTCTTTCGAGCAATTCAAAAACTAGTTTTTTATTTGAGTTATTACCAGTTAAAGATTATAGTCAAGATGAGAAATTGATGAAGAGACCACTACTACGCTCATAAGAATATGCAATAAGAAACTAGAAAGCCCAAAATTTTTATGGTCTATGACAATCAGTGACATTGACTATTGGAAAGATACTGATCAGGAAAGAATAGAAGCCAATGAGACCCAGTGTTGGAGAGGCTGGTTGAAGATTTAATGAAGATATAAGGTGAAAAATGAAAAGTTGTAGAATGATATGTGGAACACGGTAGAGCAGAGAAGAACCAGGTGAATTGGACAATTGAGGAAAAGTAGAAGGGAAGGCCCTACGAGAGATACCAAGGGTTAAGTGTCTACGCCAAAGAAAGGGATTTGTGAAAGAGGTACCTGGATGTCACTGTTACTGTAACAATTAGTTTTCAGGAAATTGATATGCTATAAGATGTATTTCGGCGAGGGGTAGTCTTTTTCGTGAGAGATAGAAACAATTTCTCTCACGGAAAAAGTTTTTTCCAATCATTTCACTAATACCAACTTTTATTATTTTTTTGACATATAAATTGGCATGAACTTTCTGATAATCTACTTTTTTTAACTGCCTACTTGCATTACCCTAGGAATACAGCATGGCCTGTATTCCTAGGCAGTGTTAAGGATTGAACTCGCGACCGGAAGTACACTAGCCCTCATTTTTAACAACTATGCTATCATAGTGTCATGGGAATCTGGCGAATGTAGGTGACACGCGCATCCGGCCTCTATGGAGAAAAAAGTCAAGGCGAGTATTTTTATTTTGTTTTAGTGGCACGGAAAAAATCTTCTCATTTCGTGACCCGAGTTGCACAACCTCTCCTTGTCAGTAGGTATCTCCCATACCTACATTCCATTCGCGGGGCGCATCGATCACTAAGCCGCGAAATTTTAAAATCTGCGATCCGGATCTGAACTTATACTGTCTTTGGATATGATTTCAGTAGCGAATGAAATGAAAGACCCGTGGATCTTTGGATCCAGCCGAACATCCTTAATTTATGAGTGGTACATTTTTGAATCTAATTTAAACAACAAAAGTATAATAAAGTGAGTATTCAGATGTAATGGTTTGAAATTGAAGATAATAAGGTTTTCTTGCAATGACTGCATGAGGAACAAACCATCCTTTCTCTTTTGAAGCCTCATCTCAATCTTTGGCAACACGTATATCAAGATAATTATTACAACAGCGTAAAATTAGCAGAACTGCTCTCTGATAATAAAATTAGAGTTTGTGGAACCATCAGACCAAAGAAGAGGGTTCCCTGCCACATTGAAGAGTGAGGCGAAAATATTGAAAAAAGGACAATGCACCTTTTCTCGCAAAGGTGAAGAGTTACTTGTACTGTGGAAAGACAAAAGAGAGGTGAGGATGATTAGCACTATTCACAGCGCTAAGATGGGTAATACAATGCTGAAAGATAGGATCACAGGACTTTCGATCAAAAAACCTTACTGCATTTTGAAATACGATGAGTATAGGAAAGGCGTAGACAGTATGTATTTATCGTATTATACAATGTGAGAAAAACAATGAAATGGTCGAAGAAAGTGTTCTGTGGCTAATAAACTGCTCTTTTTAACGCTTATAGAGTTTATAAAACACTAAACGAATCAAATAGCATTCAATTCAAAGGCTTTTTGCTCCAGACCGCCAAAGAGTGGGGAGCGAGTAGAGAGGAGCGAGCCAGATGAGCCATCCTCGGACGAGGACAGAGATAATAAGCCGACGGAGCGTGCTCCTTCGAGAGATCACCCACATCGTCTCTCGAGAGACCTTGGTAAACATCATCTCGTTCCTATCGTGGGAAAGGGGAAGAAGAAATACCACACTCGAAGATGCAAAGTGTGCGCTTACAGAAAAATTAGGAAGGAGACGAGGTATGTGTGCTCAACTTGCGTTGTTCCACTCCACAAGGGAAAATGTTTTATGGAGTGTCACACAGAGGAAATACTGACACTTTCTGTGAGTATTATTTTCCAAATCCCATTTAAAAATTTTCATTTTTAAATAAGTTACAGCATTTTTACTGATGGAATGCATTTCCAAACAGTGAGGTTTAAAAATCCGCCGGAACAGAGGGTTAAAAGGCGGTTAAATACCCCGGTACGCAACGTGTTAATATCGGCCCCGAACTTGTGTGTGAAATGTGAATTTCAAAGCTAGGCGTTTTGAAGTAGGTACCTACTTTTCTAATAGTTGAAAGAAGGTTATAAAACGTTTATTATGTACTAATGTTTGTTGCAAAATTAGAAGGTTAATTCGAATATATATTTATTTTGTAGCGTGTCAGTCAGTCATTCTGTATCCGTTTTGTTTTGTTCTCTCTCTTCGTTTTGAGCTAAAAGAGTGAGGTTTGGTGCATTGGGTGTGAATTCTCCGTCTGAATAATTTGGTAATAGTTTTGGATTTTTACCAGTTTATGGTGCAGAGAAAAATGCAAAAAACGGGGATTTTGAGAGTGCGAGACAACATACGTATAATGAAAACATGGTGTAGAAAAAAGCACCAAAAAAACACAAAGGATAATTAGAGTGGGACACATTTCACGATTTATAAAATAGCCATTTCCTTATCTATGCATACGAAATGCTCATGAAATGTGCCTGTAAAGCAGGCAGCAGGTCCTCTAGTTAATAATTAATAATAATGAGGAGCATAAAACAGCTTAATTTACAGCTGAAAAAACCTTCACTCGAGGTCGAATTTAAACGCACGCACACCATTCAACAACGTGAGATTTTACGTATAAATATTATGATATGTCTTATACCAAATCTCGTCCTAAATGTTTTACCTATAATACAGTTACTGGAAAAGGCGTTGTGGAGGTATGGAATTCCTTTGAAGTAAACTGTTAAAGTTGAAACAATTTTTTTCGATTTATGACAAATACTAGTCAACAACAGTTATTTAATTTCCCCATTCAACTGCCATTATGGATGCAATGAAAGTTGATATGAAAGGACAATATATGTAGCATTAATAGCAAACTCTTCGGCATGAGTACGCGTACTGCACAATCCTCAAGTCTTGTTTACTAATGGTCTTTTTATAAATTGAAAATATCTTTCGAGTGCATGACGAATAACCACAATTCCCTTAACCTTGGGGTATATTAAATAGCATTATGTGGAAAGAAGATTTATTAGTCAACCTTTGTAATATCCAAAGCTGTTGATATAATGTTTGATTCTTCCCATAACCATGTTTGATTCTCCCCACTGGGCAAGGATTAATTCCAACTCATGTCAATTGTCATACATATATTCAGCCGAACTGAACAAGCAGAGGCTTTCAATTAACAATTTTCGCATTTTTGTTGTGATGTGTCACGTAATAGATAATATACAGTTGAAACTATATGCCATTTGACCACTTAGAGCTTGCTGCATCTCAGATCTTTACAACGCAAGCGATCGCGAAATTTTGTCCGAAGCTTCAAAGTAAATGGAGTAAAAGAGTTCTGATGGCATGATCCGTTATTCACTAAAAATGTAGTGTGGTGTGAATTCACTCCCTGCCACACAACTTTATGGTGGCTATCAGGGTATTACGTAGATGTAAATCTCTCTCGTCATTTGGAGTAGTCCTTGTATTATTAATCATCCCTTAGAGTGACTGAGTTATATTAGAATATCTAGATGGTACAAAAACGTATATATTTCCTTTAAAGAGAAAGCAAATTCACATCCTGATAGCCAGAGGGCATCCAATATGATGTAAATTGTTAAGTAACCTGCTTCTTGTAATTCGTAGTCATGCTTCTGAGTCACCTCCGGGTACAGAATTCAATGGTTTTGTGTGTAGAGAGAGGTTAGGAGTTATAAAATGCAAAGTACTGACCCATTGTTTTAACACCTATCACAGAAGACTCGAAAAAAGTTCCATTTGGCACTTCGAAATGTTATTACACCATATCTGGCATGTCTCGGTTTATTCTGGCCATTGAAATATTGATTTCTCGGTTATAATAATATATAATATTATAATAATATATATTATAATATTATAAATGTTATATAATAATCGGCTCCTTTTTCAAAATTCAGTAATATTACAAAAAATTAGAGCATAAATACGGAAATCTGCAGGAGCAGTTGAAGATCAAAAATTGCCTTGTACGGGGACTTGTGAAACTTTGCGGTGGAGCCATGAACCAAAGCTGATTAGACCCTATAAAGTCAGCTGTTAATTTGAATGGATACTTAGAGCAACAAAACGAAATTATTCCATATGGTATCACAGAACCGGAAAGTGTTGAGAATGCGCGAATGAAACCATTGCAACACAATAATTTCTACTGACATTTGCCATGCAACTGTACTTCTTGGCAAAGGTGAAATACATTTTTTATTATTATTATTAATGCACAAATGACGAAGAATGAGTTGCATTACGTCAATGACTCAAGTTTTCAGTTAAGAGTGAGAAATGAATGAATTGAAATCAAAGAAAATGAAATTGCTGTCGGAGCATTCACAACTGTAAATTCCTATACATAGTTGTACCTGGTACCAGTTTTATTTTAAAGCAGGATGGAAACGCAAGAAATCACCAAAGAATTTCACGGTAATATTTGATTCATCAATTTCACAGATTTACGGAAATAATTTCTAATGCACTATTCCCATCGAGTTGATTCTGCCTTTCAATAACCATGTGATATACTACATTTCCTTTGATATTTTTAAAAATTTAGTTTAGCATATATACTACGATTCAATCATTGCCATGGCCAGGGACGGGGTTTATATCAAATGTTTCGGCATTCTGATGCTCACGTTACATCTTCCATATCGTGAAAAATTTACAACTGTATGAGTTAACATCTCAGTCGAATCTGTAAGTGCCGTCCCTTTACCCACACGTCAAAATTCAAACCTTTTTATTTGTTATCCAGAAATTTTATTCTTATTATCACTGTAGAATTTCTTTGGAACAAAAAGTGGATTTGTAGGCTCCATGACGGCTGTAATAAATTATGAATTTTACGAATGGAACTTAAATAAACTTAGGTATTAAGGCTTATTTATCCCGTGGCTACTCTGATCACAATGCATTTTTGTGTTCTGTATTCTTACCCAGCGGCTCCAATAATCGAGCTCTTGGAAGGTTTAATCACGAGAAAAATAAATTTTTGTCGATCATCATGGTAGTTCATTATCCAAGCTTCTTTCAATGAAGGTTTTTCTCTTTAATGTTCCATGTGTGCTTCTTATACAACCGCTCTACAGTGCCGTGCATTTAAATCAGCTAAGAAACTGAGGAAATTACTGTAAAAACTAGGGCATGCGTCGACCTCTCTTCCTATCGGTGAACGCTATAGTTACCAAATACAGCATATTTGTTCCGTTACGTGACTTTGCCATGGAAATCCGAGAGATCTATTCGTGAGACTAGAAATTTTAAAAAAATGTGCGAACGCTATTTTGAGCGTAGCATTATGACGGATCTTCCCGTTCCTTGTGTTCATTGCAAATGAATGCATTCCTATAACGGAAGCTTCTATTGAGAAGTGATACACGGGATGCTTACATAAGGATTGCGGAGTTTCAAAACGAAATCTCGCTTACTTTTCATTGCACGTCTCACGTTATATAAATGGCAGGAGAAGATGGCGGGAGTTGTTAAGGACTGGGCGGCCTTAGGGTATGTATCGTTATGCACAAAATGCACATACACCATTCTCATACCGAAGGAATGACTAATGTATTTGATGGGCATCTTCGCGCTGATAAGTCCACCAATCCGATGTAATGCCTTCGTATTGGCTGAAGAAGGGTGACTCATCGCGTTGCTCTCGAGATCAAGGTAATATGAGAACAGATGGCATTCTAGTTTAAACTTGAGTCAATGCACTAAAGTCTAACTTCCGGCCAGGCGAACACCGTGAAACCCGATATCGAGCTACATATGTAAGTGCTATGTTGGTAATCAGTCGGCCCCTGCCACACACCCTCGAGGTGGCTCGTGAAGGGTATACAACCAATCTTATTTAGAGATGTAGATGTTTCAAACAGGTCTTAAGGTTATTGGTTGGCTTCAAAAACCCATTTGTTGATGCGTGAAAAGGAGGACGAGACTATGCCATACAATACAAGGGGAGTGCCTTTATTCGATGATTTACTCGAGGTACTATTTTTGGCACCGAATGAGGTTTGACATCTTTGTTGGTGACACTATGGCTCTCGGTATGGGCACCGGATACGAGGGGTGATGTCATGATACTAAGTGGCGGAGCGAATTTGACCGCAATTCTACTGCTACCACTTTGAGAAATCACCAACTCACTTTTCCACAAGAATATTCTTGTGGAAAATTGCCAGTCTTTTTCTATAGCTATAATATTCCACCAAATCAAGCCTGAAACAACTACCTTTATACCAACTCACTTGCTTACACTGCGAAACTTCTGATGGATATGACGATTTTTCATGATATAATATGAAAAATAGACGATATGAAAAAGAGAATTATGTAAATATGAAGTGGTTAATTGATAGGATAATCGAGTGGAGAGCTGCGACAAATCAACCTTATGATTGTTCATTGATAATGACCCTAGGATAATGATAGGATAGGATGTTCATTGATAATAGCCCTAGGCACTGCCAATTACCCATTAGCCAAGGGTATTAGTGTTATTACCAACCATAAGGCGTCCAGTTTTTAAGTAATAGTAGTGCATAGTGGGCTTGAGTTCTAGTTTTTCCTACGACTAAGTTTAATTCGCATCTTCTGACATGGGATCTAAATCCTTGGACAAACAAAACATCCATGATCTGGGAAGCCGTGACCCTGGGATCGACAGGCAAGGGATTTACCCCGTCGATACCGAAGCCAGCTAGAAATATATCCGCAGAGTATACAAATGCGACTATCGGGAGCGCTCTACCGAGTCCCCTCCAGTCTTTCGGGCTCTTCGCTCTTTGGAGTGAGTCAGCACGCGGACACCGCCGGATGAAATTGATTCGGTTCCGATCTCATCGCTCAGAAAAAAAAATAAATGATCGGCATTACTCACCGGTTGAATTGCTGCCGGGTTTAAGTCACGCCACCTGACGACGACGGCGGAATCTTCCGATTTTTCCTGCTCGAGAGTTGAGTGGCTTCGCCGGGACAACCCTCCCGATTCTTCCTCTTGGCTCCCGTTGACCTTTTGCCTCGAGCCACCTGTGGAGCAGGCCGTCGGAGAGTTGTCAGGGAAGAGAGAGTGTGTTATGAAAGAATCCTCTCAATTACGAGAAAAAGGAGAAGAAACTGTTATAATTTAGAACCTTCTCCGTCGAAAAGGAAATAATACCATCAATTTTTTCACGAGGATTAATGATCCCGACTCGAATAAACGGCTGCAGATGGAGAGACGACCTTTTCGATTGGTTGTTAACGTACCGAATGAGTAAAAATTAATGGAGTCCGGCGATACATTGTCGAACGACGAGACAAACAAGATGAAAAACATTTTGTAGAGTTCCACAGTGCTTTTGATAAAATCAAATCGATTTCGACTACTGTCGTGGAAAAAAGTCATGACACTCGAGTTTACAAGTCAATGACAGTTGTACCCGTATTCCCACATGAAAACAAGTTATGTCAAAAATTAGCAAATTTAATTCTGCGTTTAACAGTGGAAAGTGAAAATTTTTATTTTATCTTGTTAAAATTTTATTGCCTGCGAAACAAAAAAGTGCCGGTTTTTTCACCGTTTTAAACGGAATGCTCACTTTAAAAATTCATAACTTTAAAAATATTCATTGGATCGTAACCAAACTTTAATACGACATAAAGGAACCTGTGTTTAACATATGTACAAAGTTTTAAGATAAACGAAGTTGAAATAAAATTGTTCTTGTAAATTTTGTGAAACAACTTTTTCTCAGTACTGCGTGGTCATATCGATACGAATCTTGTTCTGTCATGGAGCTTATGGTAATACAAGGCTAATCGGTACTCCATATTTAGAATTTATTTAGTTGTTTATTTTGTGTGCGCTTTCATTTAATTCGGTTTTTCCTACAACAAGAGGTGTGAAGCGAACGAGAGGAAACGGACGCATGACCTTGGAAATCCGTGCGACGTTGCTGCGTTCGACACCATCCCCGCGTTCCATATGTAGAATCAATACATTTTTGTTGCATTGTAACTTAAACAGATGGGATTCTTATCTTTCGAAAGAAAGTACACCCCTTTCCGTCAACTTTTTAAGTTACAATGCAACAAATGGTGTCCGATGGCAACAGATGGTGTCGAACGCGGCAACGTCGCACGGATTTCCGAAGCCATGCGTCCATTTCCCCCCGCTCGCTTCACACCTCTTGTTCGAGGAAACACCGAATTAAATGTAAGCGCACATAAAATAAACAACTAAATAAATTCTAAATATGGAGAACCGATTAGCCTTGTATTACCATAAGCTCCATGACAGAACAAGATTCGTATCGATATGACCACGCAGTACTGAGAAAAAGTTGTTTCACAAAATTTACAAGAACAATTTTATTTCAACTTCGATTATCTTAAAACTTTTTACATGTGTTAAAAACAGGTTCCTTTATGTCGTATTAAAGTTTGGTTACGATCCAATGAATACTTTTAAAGTTATGAATTTTTAAAGTGAGCATTCCGTTTAAAACGGTGAAAAAACAGGCACTTTTTTGTTTCGCAGACAATAAAATTTTAACAAGTTAAAATAAAAATGTTCACTTTCCACAGTTAAACGCAGAATTAAATTTGCTAATTTTTGATATAACTTGTTTTCATGTGGAACTACGCGTACAACATTCATTGACTTGTAAACTCGAGTGTCATGACTTTTTTCCACGACAGTAGGTACTATAGCGTCATTGTCAAGGGTAAAAAAACCTTATCCCTTATTTTCTTAGAACTGTACAAGAGTTTTTCGTTATTGCCGAATGAGATTTGAATCCGGCCGCGGTAATCAATAGCAATTCATCCTGACAACCGAAAGATCGTTGGTTCGTATCCCGCCTCAAGCGAAGTGTTTCTGTTTGAGTAGGTTAGTAGTGGTAGATTTCAGGTTTTAGGTGCTCCAACGGCTCACATTATATCACACCGTCTAACTTAATATCGTAATCCCATGACAAACACAGCATACATCCCCTGGGCAGGATTCGAACACGCCTCTTCTGGGTTGCCAGGCCAGCGCGTGAGACATGGGTACATAGGACGGCATTCGTCAGTGATGCTACGCGGTGCGATATAAGCTCAGCAGGTGCAGGATCTTAAAACTTAATTCTATCAAGATGATTGGCGAAGGGAACAGTTATTAACTGGAGATGAGTTCATGAGAGAAATCTTGTAGCAATGAGGAAAGGAATTGTTGAAAACATTAACGAAGTATATCATCAATGGTTTGCGTGTTTACTTTTTAGAAATTCATGTACGACAGTAAAATTAAGTAAACTTTGTTACTCCACACTGTTTATTGGGTACAACACGACCGGTTTCAACAATTCCGTGTCATTATCAAGGGATAATATTTGTATTGTCCCCACTAAACAATGCTGTACCCAATAAATGGTGTGGAATAACAAGTGTGTGTAAAGTAGCTCGGGGTTCTAAGGTTCCCACACCCAGGCTTATTGGCAAGAGAAAGGCAAAAAATTACGGGAAGGGGTTGAGATACGTATAACGAGCTGTAAAGAGTATGAGAAAAAATCAGAAATGTTTGGTATATTTAGGGAAGAAAGGAAGCTGCAGGAGTAAATTCAGAGGAAGTGAAGTACGTAGTAGACTTGGATGGGGTGATAAGTGAAATAGCGGGATAAAAATGGCTGTGGCTGAAGGGAGAGATGGTTATTTACAAGTAGGAGAAAGGGGACGAGATGGATAGTAAGTTTCATTCCAAAGAAGGGAGATAAGAGATTATCAAGTGGAAGAGAGAGAGAGAGAGATAAGATTCAGAAAAAACTCATAGCAAATACCTCTCAGTTTTTCTCAAAATTCCTTTGGCCGCGTAACGGCTACGTTTGGGACGATTTTAAAAAGTTCTGCGACACGAACTACCACGCGTTTTGACTCAAACATTTCCAAAATGTACGGGTCCTAAGTTTTTCCAAAGAACAGGAGCCTCATATGCTAAACGGATTCTATGCATAGACCTCTTTCTTTACGAAACTTCTTTTCTTCCCTCACCAGCTAAAAATCTTCCTCGTGTGACTTTATTTGCCAATAAAGAGTTTGGCTCAAATTTTTCTCCAAGTGAGGAGTGATTTACAACTTGCTCCAATTAATTATAGGAGATGTGTGGGAGTTTAAAACGAGTATTAATTATCCGACAAGATGTTCGAGCGTCGACATTTCCGTTCCTTCCCTGCATATTTAGGCACCATCGACAGCGGAAGGTAAAGTAATACATCTACATAATACCCTGCAAGCCACCACAAATGTGTGTGGCAGGAGGTGATTTCTCACCAAACATGCACTACGTATCATGCATAAAAAGGAATAGTATTAATATACTATTCAGAACTTCACTATTTAAAAAAAGATAGAAATTGCAAAGAAAACATGCAAAAACATTCTGTTAGTTAGCTTTAAGGACTCATACCAACATGCAGCTACCAATGCTATTCATTGCTACTCTCTGATAGGACATATTTACCGTTATTCGTATACCTAATTGTACGAGGGAAAAAGGACATTTTGAATCGGTCAGTTCGGCAATCAATTTCTCTAATTTTAAGATTATGGTCCAGTCTGCCATAGTAAGTCGAGGTTCGCAAAATATATTTAACATCATCACTGAAAATATTGTCTTGGAATTTATTTCAGAGATTAAGTCTAAATTTCAATCTGCTATCTGACAATGATTCCCATTTTAATTCATTTAATAGACTGGTTACGCCAATATAGTTATCGCACCGTCCCTTTACAAATCTTGCCGATCTTCGCTGCACACGTTCAAGTTAATTATTTAGATCAATTTCGTAGGGATCCCATACACTGGCAGCATATTCCAAATGAGGTCTAACAAGGGAAAAGTAGCTGATTTCTCGTACATGATCGTCACATTGACTCAATACTCTTTTGATGAATAAAGATGTTAAAAGTAACGGCGCTATGATAACCGAGCTCAGGAGCTTTAAAATAGAGGACTAGGGAGTGATGTGTCTTGGAGTAACTTGGAAGACAGGAGCGAGGAAAGTTCGACGCCAGTCGCCCTCTTCGGGAATCCTGAAAGGTCCGTCGACACCTGAGGGCATCTATGAGGTCATGAGTGGCGCCCGTGTATACAAACAAGAACGCAATTGTAATGGAATGGGGGAGGGATGTGGGAAACGGAGGGAGCGTTTTGTTAGATGGGTTGATACGCCGGAGAGCGTTCGTTGCGCGCACGTGAATGGAGGTGCGTGGGTGGATTTAGAAGAGACCGGGCAGAGGGGGGAGGGGGATGAGTCATTCGGTCCGCGGCGGTGTGACGGAAGATGGTGGGGGACGCGGAATGGAACGGGAAGAAGTCGCAGAGAATGGAGAGAGAGGAGAGGATGGGAACGCGGTAGTAACAGGGAACGACGCATTAATCGGCAGAACAAGCACATCCAACGAGTACCCTTTAAGATAACTGTAACGTGAGCGGCAGGGGACGAATGATCACGTAAATGCAGATAATAGGTACAATCTTCATTAGATATGTGTTAGTTATTCTTCCACCAGGAAAGAGCATCTAAATGATAACTATTTAGGAAAGATTAGGTATACTCAATCTCTTAAATAAATTACAAGACGAGGTCAAACATATTTTCCAAACTCCTACTTACTAGACCATACACATAAACTTGGGGCAATTGATTCCCGAACCGACATTCAAAATTCCTTTCTTTCTTGTAGGTACTATTAGGGATATGAATAGTTGCGATTATATCCAATATATATACAGGTTCATTAATAGGTTATAGCCTAGATAGTTGCATTTCGGTAAAAAGACCCTAGACCTAGCTAACCCAACTAACAGCACTTTCCTGCACTGCTCTGATCTTTAAATATTTTTTAAAATTGTTACAGTTCCACTCAAATGTGGCGACCAATTCTCGTTAAGAAAGATAGGTAGCACCCCCTGCCACACACCCTCGAGGTGGCTTGCAGGGTATGTGGTAGATATAGATATAGATGCAATTCAAGAGTGGTGCGACAAATGGCAGTTAGAACTCAACCTTAAAAAGTGTGTAGCTATCAATTTTTGGAGGAGGAATAATTCGATAGAGCGATCCTATAGAATTAATAACACGAAGATCGAAAACGTTGAAACCGTAAGGTATTTAGGCGTAACAATCACTAAAGATTTATCGTGGGGAAGACAAATCCGAGAAATATGCATCTACATCTACATCTACACGATACCCTGCAAGCCACCGCTAGGGTGTGTGGCAGGGGGTGAAGGTCACCAAGCATGCACTACTAACATGCAAGCAGCAACTAAAGGGTCTCATGCAACTAGATTGTTAGTATCTATAGTATTTGAGGGGTTAATACATGCATCATGCACTACAGAATACTCTAAAATATTTCCCCTACCTATCCCTTTCCTATGCTGCCTATTCTGTTCTCTTATAGTACGGGGGAAAAATGCCATTTTGAATCTATCTGTACGACAATCTATCTCTCTAATCTTATTTATCTGGTCGAATCTAGCATAATACGCTGGTGTTTTTAATATGTGCCTAACATCTTCAATAAAGCTATTCGATTGAAATGTCTCTACTAGATTTAATCTGTACTTTAACTTAAGCTCTGAAAATGATTACCACTCTAATTCTTGTATTAATTCTGTTGCGCTACTAAACCTATCGTAACACCTTCTGACGCACCTAGCTGCTCTACGCTGCACACTGTCTAGTTCTCTCATCAAACCTAATTCATTAGGATCCCATACACTGGCTGCATACTCAAGGTGGGGCCTAACTAGTGAAAAGTAGCATCGCTCTTTTGTCTTCTCATCACATTTCCCAAGTACTCTTTTTATAAATCCTAGCTTTCTCTTCGCTCGGCCGCATATTTCCCTTATGTGTCTTCCCCACGATAAATCTTTAGTGATTGTTACACCTAAATATCTTACGGTTTCAACGTTTTCGATCTTCGTGTTATTAATTCTATAGAATCGCTCTATCGAATTATTCCTCCTCCAAAAATTGATAGCTACACACTTTTTAAGGTTGAGTTCTAACTGCCATTTGTCGCACCACTCTTGAATTGCATCTAAATCCTTGCTAATTGATTTCATGTCCTCCTCGTTTGATATACCCCTGTACACCACCGCATCGTCTGCAAAAAGTCTAAGGTTACTACTAACTACGGTACCCAAATCGTTTATGTATAAAAGAAATAGAAGCGGACCTACTACGCTACCCTGGGGAACTCCCGATGTGACTTCGATTGTGTCCGACATGATATGACTATGACAACCCTCTGCTCTCGCCCACTTAAGAATTCTTTTACCCAACATACAACGTCTTTATTTATACCAAAACTCTCTAACTTCAAGATTAATTTGTCATGAGGAACTTTATCGAAAGCCTTTTTAAAATCTAAAAATATCGCATCAACTTCAGTACTGCTTTCGCCGTGGACTAAAATATCGTGAACGAATAAAGCTAATTGTGTCTCGCAAGATCTACCTTTCCGGAACCCATGCTGGCTGTTTATGAGTAATCCCTGACTATCCAAATGCCCCATGATCGAACTGACTACTATGTGCTCAAATATCTTACAAGAGATTGACGTGAGTGAAATGGGTCTGTAGTTACTAGGTTCTTCCCTATCACCGCTTTTAAATATAGGTGTAATGTTAGCTACTTTCCAATCCTTGGGTACTGTGTGGTTCTTTAGTGTTTTATTGAATATTATTTCTAGATAGGGGGCTATTTCAGAAGCTAATGTTTTATATACTCTGGAAGGAATTTGATCGGGACCTGGTGATTTGTTTTTACTTATGCTTTTTAACTGCTGCTCTATTCCGCGACATGCAATGTTTATTTCGGGCATTTGCTCACTGAAAGTGTTCGGCGGTGGTTCCACTGCGTTGTGTGACGATGAGTTGAATACGCTTTGGAAGAAGGTGTTTAAAGTATTGGCTTTTTCTACACTGCTGGTGACTCTGATTCCTTTATCATTTTTAAGTGTGTGCACTGTGGACTTATTTCCCTGAAGCTCTCTCACATATGACCAAAACGCTTTAGGATTGCTATCTAAATATTCTCCTAACATCTTGCTCTTGAAATGTGATAACGCTTGCCGACATGATTTCCTTGCTAATGCTCTCGATTTTTTATAGTTTTGAACTAGCTCATTTTTTCCTCTACCGATAGACCCCGTCTGGCATTTTTCATCTTAGCGTGGCATACCCTTTGTCGCTATAGTGATTTCCTAACCTCCGCGTTATACCACTTTGGCTCTGTATTATCACTAATATATTTACTTGGTATGTATTTATGAACAGCGTTACGGGTGACCTCAAGAAATTCTCTCCACGAATCCTCTGTATTTAATCCTTTGCTTTGTTCGCTGAATACATTAAACGCTTCCCTTAATTCCTCTTTCATACCGTCGTAATTTGCCTTGCCAAATAAGTACACCCTCCTCCTTGGTTTATAATGTCTTTCAACGCCTACAATAAATTTCGCATGCACTATTTTATGGTCACTAATTCCTGTATCTGTAACTGTATTTAGAACTCTCTCGGGTATATTTGTTGCTAATAAGTCTAGAATGTTGTTTCCCCTGGTCGGCTCTGTTACTAGCTGTTGTAAAGAATGTGTCGTAAAGGTGTTCAACAGTGATTCGCAATGTTCCTTATCCTTACCTCCTGTAATGAAACTACACGTATTCCAGTCTATCGAGGGGAGATTGAAATCTCCGCCTACTATTATTCCTCTATCATTCTTCCCAGAAAGTAATGTACGTATCTCTGACTCTAGCTCTATTATAGAATTGAGGGCTCTATTATATTATATATGCGGCCGAGCGAAGAGAAAGCTAGGATTTATAAAAAGAGTACTTGGGAAATGTGATGAGAAGACAAAGAGCGATGTTACTTTTCACTACTTAGGCCCCACCTTGAGTATGCAGCCAGTGTATGGGATCCGAATGAATTAGGTTTGATGAGAGAACTAGACATTGTGCAGCGTAGAGCAGCTAGGTTTGTTAAAAGGTGTTACGATAGGTTGAGTAGTGTTTCCGAATTAATACAAGAATTAGGGTGGGAGTCATTATCAGAGCGTAGGTTAAGGTACAGGTTAAATCTATTACACTGTAAAAAGTTGATCTGATTTTCAGTGCGATCTGAATTTAAGCGCTGTCTGGTTGTAAGGCAGGAACACGGATTTAAGGTACGGAAGAGGCAGGAACATGGATGGTTGGTACAGGAGCAGTTAAGCAGGAAGCAGAGGGAACAGGATTCTCGATGGTCTGATTTTCAGTCGTTCACCTGCCTTATTTTTAGACAAGATATTACTGCTGAAATTCAACATACCCTGTCTTAAAATTGTTGCATCTGAAATTCAGATCGCTTTTGTACCTTAAAATCAGATCTACTTTTTACAGTGTAGAGAAATTTCAATCGGATAGTTTACTGAAGATGTTAGACACATATTGAAAACACCAGCGTATTATGCAAGATTCGACCAGATAAAGAAGATTAGAGAGATAGATTTTCGCACTTATAGATTCAAAATGTCATTTTTCCCCGTACTATAAGAGAACAGAATAGGCAGCATAGCAAAGGGATAGGTAGGAGAAATATTTTAGAGTAGTCTGTAGTGCATGATGCATGTATTAATCCCTTAAATACTATAGATACTAACAATCTAGTTGCATGAGACCCTATTAGTTGCTTGTTCGCATGTCAATAGTGCATGCTTGGTGATCTTCACCCCCTGCCACACACCCTCGCGGTGGCTTGCAGGGTATCGTGTAGATGTAGATGTTATTATCACCCGTGAAATTGTAATCTCCTGTTGACATTCGAGAACGTGTTTTTCCCGCGATTTACCTTTCATAGCGGGCATAATTTAGATAACGGGTGCGAAGGCATAGTCTTAATAGAAACCGTTTTCTCAAATACTCAACAAGTTACCACTGTTTCACAAAACAATATCAAAGCGCGTTTCAGCTGTCAGAAACCTGTTGATGGCATAGCAGCTGAAGCGAGTTGTACGTTGTACTATTTTTTTATGAAATAGTCTTTTTGGGTGTTTGAGTATGGTATCCTTCCACTACACTTTGCCGGACACTGAACCCGTTTTCTTGAATTTAGAGAGGACTATGAGAAGCACAGATTTGCAGTGGGGGCATGAGATTGCTAGATGTTGAAGTTCATGTCGGTAATAAATATTGATGGCTTCCACCAAGCCAAACCCAATACGGAGTCATTTTGAAGTGTTAAGACTAACACGAGAATTATCTAAAATGACATAATATCCACTCCAGCCAATAGTCCTCGACTTTCATCTCGAATGAAAATATGTCATACAGGTGAAGATGATGAAGGCTAGGTGAAGATGATTTAATCTATAACAAATTGCTAGGCTTAACTTCGTGGAACCACATATTGATAATGTAAATAAATTCACTTTGTAAAATTCCACAGATTTATTAACAAATAAATCTGATATACAAATAAAGTGTTAATAAATCTGTGGACTTTTACTAAGTGAATTTATTTACATTATCAACGATTTAATCTGATTCAATAGCAGATCCAATAATATAACTCAAGTTAACATAGTTTTAGGTTTTTTTGTGTTGAGTTCTTCGAGCAGTACTTAGGCTAATGAAACTAAGTTGCAAAATATGTGCTTGTTTTGAAACTGCTTTATGCTTTCCAAGGAAATGTTTCATACGGGATTGCGAAAAAGGGAATATTACAGAGAGAACTTGAGCATAAATAGAACTTTCGGCTACTGGTCAGAAATGAACCTCGGTGTAAGATAAGCGTAGGTACATCAAAGAACTGTGATTGGTTTACACTTTAATCAAACTATGAATGTGTGAAAGATGGCTGCATGGGTTAACGTTTGGAGATGTCATCGTGAGCATTTTTTTATGTAACGGAATCCAAACCGTAGATTAGGATTCGTAAAAAGAGTTCTAGGGAAATTCGTAGATAGATAACGAAAAAGGAGCTATTTTGCACTTGTCAGGCCTGATTTAGAATATGCCGCTAGTATATGGAATCCGTACGAAGAAGGTATGATAAAAGAATTAGAGCGTGTGCAAAGGAGATCCGCTAGTGTGCTAAAGTGCACTAAAGTGTAGCTAAATTAAAAAACGTGTGGAAAATTACAAAGTTGATCTTTATTTTCAATCATGGAAAAATTCTACAATGTGACTGCCGAAGTTATTTCATCGAGAACCGCTAGATGTGTAAAGACCGTTATGATAATTGCATAAGTGTTACAAGTTTAAC
Source organism: Platycnemis pennipes (assembly GCA_933228895.1). Lineage (NCBI taxonomy): Eukaryota > Metazoa > Arthropoda > Insecta > Odonata > Platycnemididae > Platycnemis > Platycnemis pennipes. The sequence continues at coordinate 89,704,228 of OW121851.1, forward strand.
AGAAGAACTAGGATGGGAATTACTATCAGAACGCAGGTTAAAATTTGGGTTAAACCTTTTAGGTGAATTCGAAACAGATTTGTTCACAGATGAAGTTAGATATATATTAAGAACCCCTGCAAATTATGCTAGATTTTATTAGATGATCAATAGAGAGAGTTTGTAGTAACGATAGATACCTCATGGCTTCCTCTATTTGCCGATGACGCAGTAGTGTACAGGGAAATTCTATGCCCAAATATTTAAATGATGATATAAAAGCAATTGAAAAACGGTGTCTTGCATGGCAATTAGAATTAAATTTTTAAAAATAGGTAATAATGATTTTTTGGAAAAAGAATTATTCTCCTTCTAACACGTTCAAAATAATTAAGGATGAATTAACAAATGTGGAATCCATTAAATATCTTGGAATAAGACTGACACATGCTCTTTCCTGAGGTGAACACATACGTGAAATAATGGGTCAAGCTAATCGTAGACTGGGATTCATTAAAAAAGCTTTGGGTAAATGTGACGAACATGTACGAGAAATTAGCTACCTTACCCTTGTTAGACCTCATTTGGGTAAGCTGCCAGTGTATGGGATCCCTACGAAATCGGTCTAAATAACGAACTTAAACGTGTACAGCGAAGATCGGCAAGAATTTTAAAGGGACGGTACGATAACTAATTAGCGTAACCAGTCTATTAAATGAATTATTTTGGGATTCATTGTCAGATCGCAGGTTGAAATTTAGACTTAATCTCTTAAACGAATTCCAAGACCATGTTTCTAGTGATGAGGTTAAAAATATTTAGCGAACCCCAACTTCCTATGGTAGACTGGACCATGATTGCAAAATTAGAGAAATATATTGCCAAACTGACAGATTCAAAATGTCCTTTTTTCCTCGTACAATTAGGGATATGGGTAGCGGTAAATATGTCCAATACGAGTGAATCAATCCATAGCATAGGAGATTGCATGCTGGTATAAGGACTTGAAGGTAACCCAACTAACAGCATGTTTTTGCATGCTTAGGTCGTCATTTTTATCTTTTTAAATAGTGCAGTTTAGGCTAATATATTGATACTAATCCTTTTACATGCATGATATGTAGTGCATATTTGGTGAGAATTCACCCTCTGCCACACACCACAATGGTGGCTTGCAGGCTATTATGTAGATGTAGATTTAAATTTCATTTTTCCCGCGTACCAATGGATATTTCACTTGTTTCTTCGTCCAATTTTTATGATTATTGATTATACAGGCCAATAAATTGAAATAAATCTTTATTACGTTTTCATGCAACACCCTACTTACATGCCAACAGTGTACGTTTGGTGATCTTCACCCTCTGCCACACACCCTCGCGGTGGCTTGCTAGGTATTGCATAGATATAAGATTTTACCTCACTTTTGATGGAATGATAATATTATTTTTCATTGGCACCCATACAGTAGCGTACATGCACATGTAATTTCTACTTTAAATTATTTTATATTTAATTTGAATTTTCCTTCGTTACATGTCCCCTGAGTGCGATCCACATGGCTCACTCGAGGAATGATACTCGAGGTATGTGGAAGATAAGAGTGAGTCATGGAAGTAGGTAGACTGAAAGCTCCCGTTATCGAATCGTATGGAAGAGTTTGCGAGGTTGGTTTGGCCATGTTGAGGGGACGGAGCAGAGGTGAGTCACCAAACAGATATGCGAGAGAGGAAATTAATGGTCCAAGGGAGAGGGACAGGCCGAGAAAAACCTGGCAGACGTGCTAATGAGACGTAAGATGCACTTCCACGGGGAAAGAATTGCGGTTAAAAATGGTCGGTAAATCGTCAGTCTTAAGACCTTGAAATGAACATATTGGAAGATTTGTTTACAGATGACGTTGGATTGACGCTGGACATTAAGAACCCCAGCGTATTTCGCTAGGTTTGATCAGATAAACAAGATTACAGAGATGGATTGTCGTACCGATAGATTTTAACTCCATTTTTCACGCGTGCCATAAGAGAATACAATAGGCAGCATAGGAAAAGTAGGTCATAATTGTTGGAGTAGTCTATAGTGCATGAAGCATGTTTTAACATTGCTAACCTATGCATACTGGGGAAATGCTGATAAATATATTTAGAGAAAATTTTTCTCACCAGAAATCGCTTCGCTATAAGGTAGACAATAATCATCTAATTTTACGTGACTCTTATACCTAATATGTTTCCATGTACATCCCAACTATGGCCTAGTTGTATGTCAATAGTGCATGTTTGCTGATCTTTACCCCCTGCCACACACCCTCGTGGTGGCTCGCAGGGTATTAAATAGACGTAATCTGCCATATTACGCTGATTTTTTAAATATATTTGTAACTTATTCAGAGGAATATAGATATGATAGATATTATACCGGTTATGGATGTAAATTCTCTTTTTCCTCTCGCAAACGCGAAGGTGATGGCAAGTGTGCTGAAAATTTTACCGAAAAACAATGATGTCGGCAGCCAAAAATCGCGATGAAAAGGCCGTATCCTGATATGCGTACTCTGCAACTCACCCTGCGTACGATTCCAAGGGCTTCCGTGCTGAAGTTCGTGCAAAAGGGTGTTCGTGAAGACGTCGCTGCACTTAAACTTTTAACCTGATTTATATGGCACTAGAATTCCGTTCTGAGGTGTCCAAGCGGGACTCATCTTTGGAGGAATACCGTTGATTATGCCTGCATATATATATATAGTTTTTTTTTGGAATTCCCGGTGGAACGCGTTCGTCCGAAGTGGGCTCTGGGGCCTCTGGTTGCTTCCCATGGTGCCCCGAGGGGAGGAATACCGCGGGGCCCGCCGAATCAGCCCACAGTCCACGCGCTCGCATCTCCCCATGGGGTCTAAATGCTTGTCCCTGAACCCTCTCCTCGCCCTTTGTATCCGATTGCGAAGAAAACATTTCCCTTCGACGAGTTAATAAGCCTCCTAACAATCGAAATCATCATTCGAAAAATCTTCACCACCACCTTTTTTTATGGGCGTTTTGATCGCAATAAGGAAGTATGCCATTTTTTCACATTTATGGTGCTCGTAGAAAAAAGTGCTCCCTCTCTAATTACGTCAACATAATTCTATTTTTTCTGCGTTAACTTCTCCGCAAATCGTCCATGGAATGGGCTCGACGATAATGGGAGTCGCAAAAAAAAGAGATTAATTTTTATGACGAAGGAAAATGTAATTTTTGCGAAAACATTATACGAAATAGGCATCTTTCGAAAAAATTAAATGGTGGTAATAAGAAGCCGGCGACACGTCTTGGTTTTCGTGTCGTTGGCTCCGTGTACAGTGGCCTAAGTAGACGGGAGTCTATAAATGCTGCGTCAAGCCCTCCATCACTAGGGCGAAACGGACCGAATGCTACCCGACACTCATCACTCATTGTGGATGCAAGAGGCATCGTCAGGTAAGACAGAAAGAGACGGGGGTTCTACAGGGCTTACCAATGGCATGAAAACGTGCAGCCCACCAAACTATCGACCTTCGTCAATCGACCTCGGGGAAGACGCTGACCTCTACGACAGTGCGACTTCATCTTCTGGAGTCAAATCTGGAGTAAATACTTCCGAAGGTGGGAAACGAAATGTGCTTCTTTTTGTGCTAGTGTCGATTGAGGTGACCGATAGCTACTTCTATTTGCCTCTTAAAGAGGAATCTATTCTTACCATACACCCTTGCGGTGTTGTATTGATTGCTAAATTGATGTACACTTTACTTCACAGTCGGAAACGTTCTTTTAGAACTGAAGAACTGCTTAAAACATGTATTTCTGTCCCTAGACTAGACACAAGCAACTTGATCTCGGATTTAAAAAAATAATCATCAATAGTAGTTGTTTCACCTCTGTGAAATACTTACGACTAATTGCGATCCGGTAAAAGGCCTTAAAAAGGAAAACATTCTCTATTATAGAAAACCTTGGATGGAAAAGAGAGTTAAGAGAACTAATCACAGAAAATATGTCAGTACATTAGGATTTCTCTGGCTTTCAGTAGGTACCGTTGTCTTTGTTCTGTGACGTTTGATTTGCATGAGAATTTTTCTCCACTTTTACACAAGGAAATAACGTGAGATATTTCAAAATACTTCGTTATTTTAACCCTTTTTTGTTCACACATTCATAATTTTACTGAAATTCCTCTTAAACTCATATCTTGCCGATAAAAAAATAAATATAATATCTCTTCAGTTTCTGGCAAAAACTTCAAAGATATGTCTCGAATCAGATACTTGGAGGAAGTGGTGGAAGACGTTGGGGAAGAGAAATATAGTAGATGTGAAGAAGCCTGCTGTTAGAAAAATCGAGAGGAGAATAAGTGAATCAAATCTTATTACTGGTAGTCAGTGGTTTCCTCTCCTCCACGGAAGAGCAATTTTTTAAATTTAACTTTTATTTATAGTCAGAAAAAGAGAACGGAACTTAAGTGACCACAGAGTTCTGACTGCAAAATTCTCTCTAACTTAAGACAAATTTTAAAACTATATCACTAATTTTAAACTGTAACACTCCTGTTCCTTCTATAAATAAATGATATCAATAAGGTGTTCAAAAGTAACCTTCGTCTATTTGCCGATGACGCAGTAGTGTACAGGGAAATTTTATGCCCAAACGATAAAGAATATTTAAATGATGACCTACAAGCAATTGAAAAATGGTGTCATACATGGCAGTTAGATATAATAAAAAAAATGCGTGGTGTTGAATTTTTGAAAAAAGAATTGTTCTCCTCCTAGCACGTACAAAATAAGTAATGATGAATTAACAAACGTGGAATCCATTAAATATCTTGGAATAAGACTGACACATGATCTTTCCTGGGGTGAACACATACGTGAAGTAATGGGTCAAGCTAATCGTAGACTGGGATTCATCAAAAGAGTATTGGGTAAATGTGACGAACACATTTAATGCATGATATGCAGTGCATGTTTGGTGAGAATTCACCCCCTCCCACACACGTTTGTGGTGGCTTGCAGGGTATTATGTTGATGTAGATGTAGATGTAGTGCACATACTAGGGTTCATGCTGGCAAGACAAAGGGTAATCTGGTCCCAAGGCCACAGAGATATCTCCTCCGTGTCGACCAAAATAAATATATTAAGAGTCAGCCGCGGTGGTCGGATTGACAAAGAGCCGTGCTGGCAAACTTACTCTTGAGTGTTGCATTTAGATTCGCCCTATTCACTGCAAACAATCTTGGTAAGGTTATTATACATAGTCACACAAAAATTCTGCACGCAATTAAACATTTTTGACACATGACGAGTCTATAGAAATTTGATAGGTACAAAACACATGCCATTAAAATAGAGCCCATTTTTTAAACTACACTTCTATGAAAACAAGTATATATGTGTTACTTGGGATTTATTTTTCAGCGATATTACCAGAAAATACATGAAAAATAGTACCTACATTTTTAAACGACAACCTGAGCAAACAAGAATTTCTCTGTATCGCTTTTGGTCTATTTTTAGGGATATAACCGACCAGACCTCTAGTCTGACCGCTCCACCATAGGACTCTCCTTATGCAAGAAAAAATGTGTTTTTAAACTTCTCCAGTGAAGTTTATTGCATTAAGTCCCTATTTTGGCCATGGAAACTGTAATTTTGAAGTCAAAATTAGAATCCCTTGGTAATTTCTGCCCTTGAGAAAACATCGTCCAATTTTCACGGAAGCGCGGGCCGTTCACTTTTCACACGTGGTTAGTAACCCCCTATTGTTTTTATTGCGACTGCAATAAACTGATATGATGCCCATCAGCTGGGCGACACAAAGGCCGTACTTGCAGTCAGATAGAGGGATGAAGGAGGTTTAGGTAACGCACGGGAGACATATCACCAAAGGTTCGAATCTCATCTGGGTATGGCTGTTCTGTTCGTCATAGGAATATGCATCTACATAATACCCTGCAAGCCGCCATAAAGGTGTGTGGCAGGGGAATAGGTGAGGTTGGTTGCTGCGATGGAACTTAATCAGCCATAGCACCTAAAAATATCATTCTTCTACTACTTCTACTGCTTTAGATGTTCCATTCTACCTATATCTCACTACCAATTTGAGGGCACCACTAAAACCGCACCCTCACAACCGCTATAAATGGCGTCCAAAATTTGAATATTTCCGTACCATCCGGCAACAGAGCAGTCCTTCTCCGTTGATCAATTCACGGCGAAGACGACGAGCGCAAAATACATAGTAATCTATTATTCTGTAGCTATTACATACATGTAAATATTATTGCATGTGCGTAGAGCGTGTTTGATGATACCTTCCACATAGCCTCAAGGAGGCTTGCAGGGTAGCCGGTAGATGTAGATGAAATGTGACATTCCCTCCTTCACGAGGGGAAGGGGGCTTAACAGAGGAGGAGGCGCTCTTCAGATGAGGAACGAATGGAAAATGAGTTGAGGCGAGGGGAAGGGGAGAGTAATGCCAGGTTGTATATGTGAGGAGATCAAGGATAGGACATCGGATGAGGAGGCGGGGGGAGGAGGAGGAAGAGGAGAAGGATTAAAATGGAAGGGAGGGAAACGGGAGGGGGGAGGAGGGATAGGAATTTGGCGAAGGATCGGAGAGCGGCGGGATGGGAGGGGGGGATGTGGAAGTGGAGTGGGATGGGAAGGGTGGGGAGTGGAGGGGATCTCGGGAGATTTGTATGCACGTGTGCGAGGATGGGAATAGTGAATGCCCCGTGGCTGTGGGCAAAACAGAGATTACGTGAGTCACAGGTGGTGAGCTCACTCGGCTGGTTTCCAGCCCTGGGGACGAGAAGAGAGGAAGCGAGATATTAGGCGGGAAAAAATGCGCGTATATACCTGCCCCTCCACTCCCTCGACACACGAATGCCGCATTTTTTCGTGTATATTTAGGCATCCCGGTCGGAGAGTGCGTTAGTCGTCGCCGTCCCGTGGGCTGCCTCGGAGAAAGACCCTCCGCGAGGAATCCAAGCCCTGAGCGAACGCTCCTTCCCCTATTTATCTATTTATTAGTTTTTTTCGGCGGAAAACTGAAAGAATTTTCAGGCGCCTAATTAATGATGGGTCGGTGGGGGACCACATTCGTCTTTGACGCCCGCCGCGATTGAAGGGAGCGATCAGCGACCTATCACTATCAGGTTGATCAGGTGTCACCAAGATAGGCTTCTAAATCAAGAAAAAATATTAATGGAACAGTTGTACTTTTCCACTCAGATTTTTTAATAATAAAACCTAAGAAAGATTTCAACGCTTTTGCGTCATTATCAAGGGTCACATAATGACACAAAACTATGTAGCATAGTTCAACTGTTTAATTGATGTTTTGGGATGCACTTCCACAAGGTTACGCCCTAGTAAGTAGTAGAAACGATTCTAGATTAAGCTTTTCGGAGACGAGAGATATGGTAACGGATAGCGCTTTCGGAGTCACAGTAGTCTCTATGAAGATGTTACCAATGCATTGAAAACACCAGTGCACATATATTTACTTTTGCCTTGTTAGCGCTCGTATGAAATACGCTGCCAGTATATGGGATCCTTACGAAATAGGCTTAATTAACGAACTGTGACATGTCCAGCGAAGATCGGCAAGGTTTGTAAACAAACGGTATTATAACTATATTAGTGTAACCAGTCTATAATATGAACTGAAATAAGAATCAAAATCAGACCGCAGGTTGAAATTAAGACTAAATCTCTTATCTAAATTCCATAAATAATTTTAAAACACCAACTTTATATCTGTTTATCTGGCAGGAACTAGTAATCACTGACGACTACTAGTTCCTGCTAGAAGCCCCCCTTCCACACCCTAGCCCCCACCCCCTGCCACACACCCAAGCGGTGGCTTGCAGGGTATCGTGTAGATGTAGATGTAGAAGTAAGTTTGCAGGTTTTTGAACGTGTGCAGCGAAGATCGGCAAGATTTGTAAAGGGACGATACGATAATTATGATAGCGTAACCAGTCTATTAAATGAATTGAAATGGGAATCATTGTCAGATCGCAGGTTGAAATTTAGACTTTATCTCTTACACAAATTCCAAGGCAATATTTTCAGTGATGAAGTTAAAAATATTTTACGAACCCCAACTTACTATGGCAGACTGGACCATATTCATAAAATTAGAGAAATTGATTGCCGAACTGATAGATTCAAAATGTCCTTTTTCCCTCGAACAATTAGAGATACGAATAACGGTAAATATGTCCTATCAGAGAGTAGCAATGAATAGCATTGGTAGCTGCATGTTGGTATGAGTACTTAAAGCTAACCCTACTAACAGAATATTTTTGCATGTTTGCTTTGCAATTTCTATCTATTTTAAATAGTGTAGTTTTGATTACTATATTAATACTATTCCTTTTTAATGCATGATATGTAGTGCATGTTTGGTGAGAAATCACCCCCTGCCACACACCCTCGTGGTGGCTTGCAGGGTATTATGTAGATGTAGATGTAGATGTAAGTTCATATGAAATTGAGGATACCGGAAAGCATACTGGTGTGCGATCACTTGGTGAAAGATCAGACCTTGGGTGATATAGGCATAAGCAAGCGAAGGTATAACGCAACTCCTTCGCTCCGTGAGTTGGTCCCATCCTCATGGAAACACCGCGCAGAGACGTCGCTTTATCTTAATTTGACCTGGACATCAGAATTTACAGCACTTACTGACCCTTGGCCATAGCGTCTACATCCACGAAATAATACCCTACATACCACCGCGAGGGTGAGTGGCATGAGGTAAAAGATCACCACACGCGCATTACTTGGTGCATGCTTGTTGCCCGTGCATGCTTGGTGATCTTCACCCCCTGCCACACACCCTCGCGATGGCTTGCAGGGTATGGTGTAGATGTAGATGATCTTACATGCAACTAAGAGATACATCCAATGCTGACACTTTATGGAAAAGTGTTAGATACGTATTCACATCTACGTATTACCCTGCAAGTCACCTTAAAGGTTTGTGACAGGGGACAGGCAGGGGAGGTATTCATCTACATCTAAATAATACCCTAGGCCACCACAAGCAACCACAAGGGTGTGTGGCAGGGGGTGATTTCTCACCAAACATCCACTACATATTATGCATAAAAAAGGAATAGTATTAATATAGTAATCAAAACTACACTATTTAAAATAGATAGAAATTGCAAAGCAAACATGCAAAAATATTCTGTTAGTAGAGTTAGCTTTAAGTACTCATACCAACATGCATCTACCAATGCTATTCATTGCCACTCTCCGATAGGACATATTTACCGTTATTCGAATCTCTAATTTTATGTACGAGGGAAATAGGACATTTTGAATCGGTTAGTTCGGAAATCTATTTCTCTAATTTTATGATTATGGTCCAGTCTGCCATAGTAAGTTGGGGTTCGCTAAATATTTTTAACATCATCACTGAAAATATTGCCTTTGAATTTGTTTAAGAGATTAAGTCTAAATTTCAACCTGCGATCTGACAATGATTCCCATTTCAATTCATTTAATAGACTGGTTACGCTAATATAATTATCGTATTGTGCCTTTACAAATCTTGCCGATCTTCGCTGCACACGTTCAAGTTCATTACTTAGACCGATTTCGTAGGGATCCCATACACTGGCAGCATATTCCAAATGAGGTCTAACAAGGGAAAAGTAGCTGATTTCTCGTACATGATCGTCACATTTACCCAATACTCTTTTGATGAAACCCAGTTTACGATTCGCTTGACCCATTATTTCACGTATATGTTTACCCCAGGAAAGATCATGTGTCAGTCTTATTCCAAGATATTTAATGGATCCCACGTGTGTTATTTTGTTATTACTTATTTTGTATGTGCTAGGAGGAGAACTATTCTTTTTCCAAAAATTCATTACTACACATTTTTTAAAAATTTGATTCTAACTGCCATGTATCGCACCGATTTTCGATTGCTTGTAGGTCATCATTTAAATATTGCTTATCGTTTGGGCTTAGAATTTCCCTGTACACTACTGCGTCATCGGCAAATAGACAAAGCTTACTTTTTACCACCTTACTGATATCATTAATGTACAGAAGGAACAGGAGTGGACCTATCACATTACCTTGTGGGACACCCGAAGTGACTTGAATTGCCGGTGAGGTAACACCGTCCAAAACAACCCTTTGAACCTTATCATGTAGAAAATCACTTATCCATGATATAATGTTACTGTCTAGCCCATAAGATTTTAATTTCAAGAATAGTTTGCTATGAGACACGTTGTCAAAAGCTTTTTTGAAATCTAGAAAAACAGCATCCACTGGAATATTATTTTCGCCAGAAACTAAAATATCGTGGGAAAAGAGAGCAAGTTGAGTTTCACATGATCTGCTCTTCCGGAAGTCATTCTGAAAGTTGGACAACAAATTCTGGCTAAAATTTCTGGCTGGTATTCATGAGACACGTGATGATTATTGACGACCTAAGTGATTAGTATTAAGATAATAGACAAGACAGGACTGCGATCCACGATGGAAGTTATTTCTCATCAGTAGGTAAAGAGGTCACGTGATGTGCATGAAGCTTTTAGGAGCTGAAAGAAGTATGTAGATAAACCTGAAATAGGCATTAGCCTGATCGTAATACTTTCCCCCGCCACACACCTTTGTGGTGGCTCGCAGGGTATTATATGTAGATGTAGATTTAGGTTGAGAAAGTCGAGGAGAGTTCTTTCCACGTTTAAACCAGGCGGTGTCTTTTAACTGAGTAACATAATGCCAGTAAAAATTGAAGTTTACGCTGCGTGTTGGCTGAAGTGAACGTGATTAGCTGACGGCTACTAGTTCTTGCTATAAATAAGAACATAGAAAATTGAGGTTACCATAACGCATACTGGTGCGTGGTCATTTGGCGAAATTAAGTACATCTACATCTACATAAACCCTGAAAGCCACCATTAAGGTGTGTGGCAGGGGGTGAATTCACACCAAACATGCATTATATATCATTCATAAAAAAGGATCAGTAATAATATATTAGTCTAAACTTAAATTACTAAAAAAAGATAAAAATATAAAATCAAGCATGCAATAACATGCTGTTTGCTGGGTTACCTTTAAGTCCTTTTACCAACATGCAACTAACTATGCTATCCATCGATACACTCGTATTGGATATATTTACCGCAATTCACATCCCTAATTGTACGAGGAAAAAACGACATTTTAAATCTGTCAGTTTGGCAATCAATTTCTCTATTTTGTGATTATGGTCCAGTCTACCATAGTAAGTTGGGGTTCGCAAAATATTTTTAAAGTCATAACTGAAAATATTGTCTTGGATAATCTTGTTAATCTGATATAACATATACGCAGGGGTTCTTAATATATATCTAACGTCATCTGTGAACAAATCGGTTTAGAATTTACTTAAAAGGTTTATAGGAAAGAAACTGAGGAAGGGTAAAGAGAAAATCCGGCATCAACTTTGCATTTAGGAGGCGCCAAAGGGTCCACACTTCAACATCTCATGCGACGTATGGAGCACTGGCCTTGGAGTGTCCTCCACACATCAATCAAACAGGAACCAGTCCGAAAAATCTCTTCCGCTGACAGGCAACTAATCCGACCCACGGCCCAAGAACAGAACTGGTAACTAACGATCGGGAACGATAAGAAATAAAGCGTCATTTTCGCCCTTAATAGTATCGGCATGCCAAGAATTTTGAAAACAAAATGTAGTCCTTGAGCGGAGAATTTAGAGAATCTCGCCGTATCTGATAAGAGTTTGAAAACAAAAAATGCCCGTATAGTTTCCCCTCGTCAAACTGTTGTCGTCTTTCCAAATACTAAGCGGTTCTTCATCAAAGTCCCTAACCTTTTCAATGCGAGAGGTGTAGAGATAGTTGGTGCGGCGCAAATCACCATATTATACGACATCCAATCATCGTGGTGTGATGCGGTCTATGCGGGCCAATAGCCAACGCTGTCTCAACCGAACCGTGCCTGCCTACTGATAAATTACGCTCGAGCGTGGACGTCAATTTGGCGTAATTTTCTTTCTTGGTCCATTAACCCTCGGTGTGGTTTCAAGGTCTTACCTACCTGTTCCTCTGACCCCTAGAGCTGGACTTGCGGATGCAACGAAAGTGGCTCCAGGAAAGTCCACCCATGTAGGATAGATCGAAGGGTAGTAACCAGAGGAAAGGTAGTCGACGAGATGTCCGTTTCTCAGTGATACGGCAGAAAAATAGCGTCAGACCCCAGTGGGTCGAACGTTCAAGTGATGGTGTCACGTTAAAAACGATATAAGGTAAAGCTTCTGGAAACACCTCAATGATCTTTTCCCTTCATCAATAATAATTATAGCGATTAATTAATTCCTTCATGCCACACCTCTTGGAATTTTGCAGAGAACTATGTTATGCTACATCATAAAAATGTGATTGGAGATGTTGGTTATACTACAGAGATTTAAAATGTCATTTTCTTACGTCTACAAAAGGGGACATTAATAAATCAAATCGTAGTTACCGAGGAGGTAATTAGGACATGCATATACCCCAAAAAAGCTCTTAATATAGTTGCACACACCGGAATTAGTGATCATAAAATAGTGCATGCGAAATTTATTCTAGGCGTGGAGAGACTTAATAAACCAAGGAGGAGGGTATATTTATTTGGTAGGGCTAATTACGACGGCATGAAAGAGTAGATAAGGGAATCGTTCGATGTATTTAGTGAGCAAAGCAAAGTATTAGATACAGAGGATTCGTGGAGAACATTTCTTGAAGTCACCCGTGTAGTAGTTGACAAATATATACCAAGTACATTGGTAAGTGATAATACAGAGCCAAGGTGGTACATCGCGGAGATTAGGAAATCACTAAAGCGACGAAGGGTATGCCACGCTAAGATAGGATGCGAGAGAGGGTCAAGGTGCGATTTCTTAAACATCTTGTGTGTTGTGTTAAATATTATCATTGCGCATTGATATTCTCTCCCTTGTAGCCTTAATAAAAGTCGAGGTGAAAATATTTCCGTTACAGTAGTTGATTGCCGAAGTCTTAAAAACAAGATACCTGAGTTCCATTACCTTATTCATACTACTGATGCAGATGCAATTATAGGAACTGAAAGTTGGCTGACGGATGATATTCCTGACTCACAAGGGGAGTGTCCGAGTTCCGGGTCTAGGATTTTGACGAAATTTGCCAGGCAGGTAGTCCTTGATGAGTTATTTACGAATCACCCCCCATATAGGGTTATATATCCAGAAACTTCGTCAAAAAACGAGTTTGAAATATTTAATTGCAAATATAAAGCCAATAATTAGCCATGTTTAATCAGTGCAGTTTGGGTAGGGGTAAGGTACTCGCTTCACAATGTTGACGTCTCTAGTTCGAGACTTTTCGAGTCCAATTTTTTTTTCATCGCAATTTCGTCGTACGACTTTCCCTGGTTTTACATATTTTTAATCTGTTTACCCGGGATGCATTTTAACTATTTTACGTAAATAATTACGTAATTTGCTAAAATTACGTAATTAGTACGTTAAATAGTTAATTACGTTATTTACCTAAATCACGTAATTAGTACGTGGCGGAATTACTTCCGCACGCCCTGTCGTTTTTTGTGTATGAAATTAACGGAAGAGCATAAAGTGTGATCGTGATTTTGAATTTCCGTATCTTTGGCTACGCAGTCCCGACGCACGTACAACACTTGTTCTAATTCTCCTGGTGCCGTGATTTTCCAGCGCTGTGCTTTTTTGGAAAAACTAATCGCAAGAGAAAAAAAGAACTTAAGCTCTGTAATCATATAATTGTAAGTATCTACCGAAATGTTCGGGTGATCGGGCGAAATATTCGGGTGGGAGAGAGTTTCGAATCAAGGACGTCGCTTGGAAATTGATAAAAAGCCAGAGGTAACAATTAATTTTGAAGAATTAATGTATTGCACCTTTTCAGGAGCATGTTAGAATCACCCGAACATTTCGGTAGTCACTTACAATTGTATGATTACAAAACCTAAATTCTTTTTTTCTCTTGCGATTAGTTTTTCCAAAAAAGCACAGCGCTGGAAAATCACGGCACCAGGCGAATTAGAACAAGTGTTGTACGTGCGTAGGGACTGCGTAGCCAAAGATACGGAAATTCAAAATCACGATCACACTTTATGCTCTTCCGTTAATTTCATACACAAAAAACGACAGGGCGTGCGGAAGTAATTCCGCCACGTACTAATTACGTGATTTAGGTAAATAACGTAATTAACTATTTAACGTACTAATTACGTAATTTTAGCAAATTACGTAATTATTACGTAAAATAGTTAAAATGCATCCCGGGTAAACAGATTAAAAATATGTAAAACCAGGGAAAGTCGTACGACGAAATTGCGATGAAAAAAAAATTGGACTCGAAAAGTCTCGAACCAGGGACGTCAACATTGTGAAGCGAGTACCTTACCCCTAACCCAAACTGCACTGATTAAACATGGCTAATTATTGGCTTTATATTTGCAATCAAATATTTCAAACTCGTTTTTTGACGAAGTTTCTGGATATATAACCCTATATGGGGGGTGATTCGTAAATAACTCATCAAGGACTACCTGCCTGGCAAATTTCGTCAAAATCCTAGACCCGGAACTCGGACACTCCCCTTGTCAGATATATTTCCCAAATCTTTTAAAATATATAGAAAAGACAGACATAACAGAGCAGGTGGTGGTGTTTTCATTGCAGTCAAGAACTCAATCATTAGCAAACCAGTAATATTTCCCGACAACCCCTTGGAATGTATTTGGTGTTCATTAACATGCCCTAAATCCAAATGAATATCTGTCTGCGCATTCTATAGGCACCCAAAAACTCATGTTGAGTCATTATTAGAACTGGGAAAGCAGATAAATTCTATAACGTCCCGTAACAGCGAGCGTAATATAATAATAGGTGGAGATTTCAATGCACCATCAATAGACTGGAGAACATACTGCTTCGATGCTGGAGGAAGGGACAAGGACATCTGTGAGACTCTATTAGATGTGTTCTCCAATAACTCCCTACAACAATTAGGTACAGCACCTAATAGAGGGGATAACATTCTTAATTTACTGGCAACCGACATCACACAACAAGTGACAATGATAAACACGGTTGTTGGAATCAGTGACCACAGAGTTATAACTGTAAAATTCTTAATATCTTTAGATAAAAAATTTAAACAAAAAAGAAAGATTTACATTTTTAAAAGAGCTGACTTGGCTAACTTTAAAACGCAGGTTTACATAATATATTTCTGATGTCATCGACGAAAAGATTAGTGTCAAATATACTTTAAAGAACAGATTAAAAGTGTAATCCAGTGTCGTCAATACTAACTTACTCTTAAGAAAGCTCATGTCATCAGTGGTTTTAAGTCTTCCCCGCACTTTTAGATGCTTTCGACCAGAAGGAAAGATTGAAGGATAGGAACGGGAGGGTGGAGAGAAACTCAGCGTCGTCATTAGCTTGCTGTGGGGACCTCGGCAGAACGTCACATCTGACGGACGGAGCACTGAATTTCATTGATCTCGATGGCAAGATATTCCACAGAGAAAAAATCATTCGCCTTGACCGGGACTCGAACCCGGACCCCCTGATTTCCGGCTAGGTGCTCTACCAGTTGCGCTACCAAGGCGTCCTCTTTCTCTGTGGAAATTCTAGAGGCTTTAAAGGAGCTAGATGTTGCCGGACTGCTGGACATATAATGTCACAAAGCAGCCGAAGTCGTGCGCAAGGCGCCACCGTCCACGAGGTTAAAGCCGACTTTTAAACACTGAGGTGCTTACTATTTTAACAAATTCAAAGCTCGCGAGCTAGCCGCGAAAACTTTAACGGAGTTACCCGCTGAGTTGCACGATGGCAAGATATTCCACAGAGAAAAAATCATTCGCCTTGACCGGGACTCGAACCCGGACCCCCTGATTTCCATATCAGGGGGTCCGGGTGGAAATCAGGGGGTCCGGGTTCGAGTCCCGGTCAAGGCGAATGATTTTTTCTCTGTGGAATATCTTGCCATCGTGCAACTCAGCGGGTAACTCCGTTAAAGTTTTCGCGGCTAGCTCGCGAGCTTTGAATTTGGTTCATTGATCTCCACAAAGCACCCAATTAGGGGTTGAATTTCCAATCAAAAATATCTCCCACTGCCTAGATTCGTACAACCCAAGCAGTTCAACACCCCAATCGAGCCATATGAGATGCTAAACCTTGCCACTAATCATCCCACCTTGGCACGATATTGGGGTGTGGGACTTTCAACGTCGGATTGGTTTCCAACCCTTACTCCGCTCCCATATTTCCACCTCGTCCTCATTTAAAGGCCAACCCCAGAGGTGGAAGTGACCTCAGCCGTCAAGCGCGTGCTTTCCCTCGTGTCGTCACGGTGGATGGGTCAAAGTAGTTCGAATCCTGGGCATTTAACTGCGCCTGTCCTCTCCACCCATCGCAATACAGATCTCACTTTCTCACAATGACGCACTTATTTTTTATTTCATTGTCTCGTCATCGAAATTCCATTTGATTTTAAATATATGCGATGTTACTTTTCACTATTCAGGCCCCATCTGGAATATACAGCCAAGTGTATGAGATCAGAATGAATTAGGTTTGATCAGAGAGATATACAGTGTGCAGCGTAGAGAAGAGCTTCTAGGTTTGAGAGCCTAGCTCTAGATTAGTTAAAAGGTTTTATCTACATCTATATAATACCCTGCAAGCCACCATAGGGGTGTGTTACAGGGGGTGAATTCACACCAAATATGCATTACATATCATGCATAAAAAAGGATTAGTAATAACATACTAGTCTAATCTTCATTTATTTAAATAAGATAAAAATAGCAAAGCAAGCATGCACAAACATGCTGTTAGTCGGGTTAGCTATAAGTCCTTGTACCAGCATGTAACTACCTATTGATACACTCGTATTTGTGCTATTGGATATATTTACCGCTTTTCATATCCCTAATTGTACGAGGAAAAAAGCACATTTTGAATCTGTCAGTTCGGCGATCAATTTCTCTAATATTGTGATTATGCTCCAGACTACCATAGTAAGTTGGAGGTCGCAAAATATTTTTAACGTCACCAGTGAAAATAATATCTTGGACTTTTTTTAAGAGATTAAGTCTAAATTTCAACCGGCAAATCGGACAATGATTCCCCTTTTAATTCATTTAATAGACTGGTTACGCTAATATAGTTATCGTACCGTCCCATTACAAATCTTGCCGATCTTTGCTACACACGTTCGAGTTCATTATTTAGACCTATTTCATATGGATCCCATATACTGGCAGCGTATTCTAAATAAGTTCTAAGAAGGGAAAAGTAGCTCATTTCTCGTACATGATCGTCACATTACTCTTTTGATGAATACCAGTACTCTTTTGATGAATCCCAATTTACGATTAGCTTGAACCATGATGTTATAATAGGTTTAGTAGCGTATCAGAATTAATAGTAGAATTAGGTTGGGATTCATTATCAAATCAAAGGTTAAAGTACATAGTACATCTCCTGCAGAACTTTAAACGGATAGCGTTACTGAAGATATTAGATAGTATATATTAAAAACCCCTTGCATATTATGCTAGATTTGACCAGTTAGACAGAGAAGGAGCTGAATAAGATGCTAACAACCATGGAAAGGACTATGGCCAGATACCAGCTGAAGATAAATAAGAAGAAGACTAAGATATTGGTGTGCAGCAAGAAAGAAGAGGCGAAAACCAATGTCAAACTCGGAAAACAAAAACTTGAAAAGGTTAAAGAGTTCTGTTATCTAGGAAGCCGAGTAACCAACGATGGACGAAGCAAGAAAGAAATAGTGAGTAGAATAGCCCAGGCAAAGAGGGCATTCTTTCAAAAGAAGAATCTACTTACAGCAGGAAATACAATCATAGAAGTAAGGAAACAGTTCATCAGAACATACATCTGGAGCATGTTTCTTTACGGCAGTGAATCATGGACGATGACAGCAGCGGAGAAGAAAAGGGTAGAAGCATTTGAAATGTAGTGTTACAGAAGAATGCTGAAGATTAAATGGATCGACGGAGTAAGTAACGAGGAAGTGCTAAGAAGAGTAGGAGAAAAGAGAAGTCTGCTGACAACTCTAAAAAGAAGAAGGGAAAACTTAATCGGCCATATCTTGAGACACGATGGCCTGAAGAAGACTATGGTCGAGGGAAAAGTGAACGGGAAGATTGGAAAAGGCAGGCCTCGGATGAGATGCATGGAACAGGTCGTGAAGAATGTAAAAGAGAAGAATTACGTCACAATGAAAAGGTTGGCCGATAGAAGAATCGAGTGGAAAGCTGCGTCAAACCAATCCTAGGATTGTTGACCAATGATGATGATGAAATAAGATTATAGAGATAGATTGTCGCACCAATAGATTCAAAATGTCATTTTTACCCTGTACTATGAGTGTACACAATAGGCAGCATAGTAAAGGGATAGGTCGGTGAGATACTGTTAGAACGACTGGTGAAACCCGCGCGTTCGCGGGATGTTGCCTGCTCAGCTCCTTCGGGCTCTTCAGGCTGGTGCTACTGTTAGAGTAGTCTGTAGTGCATGGCGCATATATTCACATTACTAACCCATGCATGGTAGGTAAATAAAGATATAATATTAAGATAAATGCCATTATAACCAATAACCCTTTATTACAACCTATGTAGATAGTAAGCATATATCTACATGCTGCATGTTACCCTATTATATAACATGTTTCCATACAATAGCCTAGTTGCATATCAATAGCATTTTTTGCATAGGTGTAGCATCGAATAGCAACGTCATCTGGCTGATCTCCTCTGAATTTCATCCAATTCTGTTACTAATATTTTTTCCCACGGGTCTTAAATACTAAAGGCGTACATATTACACTCTAGGCCTAACCAACACGAAGTAACACTTCTTCCTATTTTTTATGTTAAAATTTCCCATAACCTGTCTAATGAATCCAGGTGAATCCCCAGATTCTTTTCATGTGCGTTCCCCAAGTAAGTTTCAATATTTTTTTGTTATTGGCCCAAAATATCCATAGTTCAATAAACATCTCCAGAGAAATAAAGTATTTTCACATACAGTAATATAGTGAAACCCATCAGCGTCTGAGTCGGACACCATCTTACGTCAGACCTTCGAGTAATGAGTATACGCAGATGTCCTGCCGTCCCATTGAGCGTGCCTGCGGCCGAAGGCATTTGAACCTCATTCAACACTTGTTTCCAAATCCCGAGGATAATGGAGGATGAAATCAATGGGTGCCGGTTGAATAAGACATGAATCACCAACAAGAAGAGTTCGCGGTGCTTGAACAATGATTGCCGCATGGTCCTCACTGTCTTTCAGAACATGCAAATGTGAAGCGATGACGAAGAGTTACGACTTCGGTATTTCTTTGCACCGGAAAATCCCTATATGTTTACTTAACTTCCCATCCAGGATATGAGAACGCCTCATCCCGGAAAAACGTCACGCATACCGAACCCAAGGAGTAGTAGTTAGTCGGGGGAGTCGACCGACAGCTTAGGTCATTTGCGCCGTTTTAGGAAAGTGGGTGAATTGGTGGAGGAAGGATTTTTCAGGGAACGGAGGCGGAGCGAAACATAGCGTCAGCAATATAGCCTGCTCTTGACAATAAAATCCAAGGGTCCACAGTTAAACGCCCCATCCGACGGTCGGTGTAATGCGCGGGAAATGTCTAATTTAAGGGTATGAGGTCGTTGGTCCGTAAACTGATCGTCCCGTTAGGACAAGAGACGCAAGATCGCGAGCCGGAGAAAAGAGATCATAGCACAGTCCACCTAAGATTGGAATCCACCCCTTATTCTCATTCAATTCTCTGCATCATCACCTACATCCAGGGGCGTCGAAACTATTTTCACTGGGGGGGCAACCTTGAAAAGGGCCCGGATCCTAAGAAAAGGCCCCGAATTTTTAGGGGTTAGGGACTAGAATTTCGGTAAAAGAGCATATTAAGGTGTAAGAATATGTGTCAGAAAGTACCCACTTCTACTGAAAGGGCCCGGGGTAAATTCTGGGGTGTGGGCCTTCGACCTTCCTGCCCACCACTTCCGACGCCACTGTCTACATCTACGTAATACCCTGCGAGGCACCGCAAGGGTGTGCGGTAGCGGGTGAAGATCACCAAGCATGCACTAGTTACAAACAACTGTGTGCTACACTACTACTACTTCATGGAAACAATTTACTTATAAGAATTACGTGCAACTATACTGTTAATATCTATACAGTAACGAAGTGATTACTAATTAGAAAAACTTTGTCTGAATATCTAGATGGTTAGTATCTATATAGTACCGAAGTGATTGCTGATTAGAAAACCTTGGTCTAAATATATTTACCTGTATTTCCCTACCATGAATGGATTAGTAATATTAATGCATGCTTCATGAGCTAAACACTACTCCATAATTTTTCAATATACCTATCCATTTGCTATTCTGCCTACTATGTTCTCTTATTGTACGCGGGAAAAATGACATTTCAAATCCATCGGTACGACAATCTATCTCTCGAATCTTGTTTATCTGATAAAATCTAGCAAATGCGCATGGATTTGAATACATGTCAAACTTCATCTGTAAACAAATCGGTCTACTTAAAAGGCTTAGCCTAAATTTGAACATACGTTCTGATAGTAATTCCCAACGTAGTTCTCCTATTAAATCAGTGGTTCCGTGAACGTCTATAGACCGGGAAATGTGAGCGCATGAGCTTGTCTTCGGGTAGGGGAGTCTTATGATATTCACAGTAATGTCTCATTACGTAGGTTGTATACGTAAACTTTAGTGCATGTTGGGTGATAATTCACACCGTGCCACACATACTCGAGTTGGCTTGCGGAGTAGTCAGTAGATATAGATATGCGGCCTCGTCTGGACTTGAAGCCGGTACCCCTCAGTTCGCTGGTGCAATGACTATAGCCGTCGACGAGCCTCATGACTTAATCTGTTTCAGTTCGTAGCTGAACGCTCTACCCTAATAGCCGTCCTCTGTGGGCCACCGCGAGGGATTCAAAGGATGGTCCTCGGAGGATGTTGAATTCTCGCCAAACATGGAGTGGTCTCATGCGCCCAAGATTTATGTTAATTAGAGGTAAAAAATGTTTGGTAGACTTACACACCATTAAGGCTTAGGGAACTTAGCGATCGGTACATATCGGTTGATATGGTCTACATTGCTGTCAGATTTCTAGTGGATACCGCAATATTCCGTATAGCTAAAAGCTAATTTACAATAAATCTGGTAACAATGGGTACCATTGAATCGATGCCTGTACATCAAAAGATTGAATTGTTATTGTTTAGCTAATACATTTGCCAGCATTCTCTACTCCATTCATTGCAGCAGGCAAGTAATAGTGTAGTAAGTATGCGTCGCTAGATTTTATAACGGCACCAACGACAAACTAAGCTACGAGCATGAACTCCTACATATCTCACACATTATGCGAGTTTTCGAGAATCAAGTTTTTCGCTCATGGTTGAGCTTAAAGCCAACGAATTCATATATCGGGTGGTAATGGTAGGACGGCTTGAAGCTTGAGGAGTTGAAAGAGTATTGCCATCCAAGAAGCATGATACCCTGCTGAGGACAAAGAAGCAAAAAAATGGTCAGTAGAGCAGCGCAGGTGATGAGAACATTCTGCCAGAAGTAGTATCTACAGACAGATGGAAATAGAAGCTAGGAAGTAAGAAAAAGCATTATTAGAGCTTAATCTGGAGAATAGTCCATTATGGCGGTGAGGCATATAACATCCACAGAAAACACTACTGTAAGCATTTGAAAAATGGTTTTATAGGTGAATGACATACGGATAAAATGAATCAACCAAGTGGAAGACGAAGAAGTTTGAAGAAGAGTGGAAGGAAAGAGAAGCCTGATGGAAGCTTGAAAAAGGAGGGGGTGATCTAATTGGTCAAAAAAGTAAGCAGAAAGAATGAAGGGCTTGATCAGCCATAAAACAAAATAATCACGTACTTGGGGTATCAAGGGAAAGTGGCACCACAGAATTTTGAATTGGAAAATTTTCAACTATAAAAGAAGTGAATTTGTGAAAAAATAAACATTATTTTCCATCTTTCAGTGCAAATTTAGTAATTTTGAAATATTACATTTTATATTAGGTATGTTTTAATATTGTTTATATTTTGAATTACGTATATATGGAGGAACCAAAATCTTTTAAGTGCTCAGGCCCTTAAGGGTACTAATCCGGCCCTGGAAGAACGGCAAAGGAAACTGCTCCTACGAAATAAATGGAACAAGAAGCGAAGGATGTAAAAGAAAAGACTGTTGTACATACATATGAAGAGACCAACCGATAGAGGAATTGAGTGGAGAGCTGAATGAAAAAATCTTAGTATTGATGATTAGCGATGTAGCTTTTCAATGCCTTGCGAAGACCTCGTTCTTCATAATACCGCGAGGTGGTGCGATAATAGGTTTTTTTGAGATCCTCTTAAGTCTAATCTTTGCATTGCATAACAATAACATCACACATAGACACCGTTTCGGGTGAATGACGCGCACGGTCTAGCAGTCACTCGCCCCTCACAACAATCGAGAAGTCTCAAGAAAACATAAGCGGGTGGGAGGAGGAGCACGAGACTTTAAACCGAGATGACTTCTTTCTGAGTCACCATTCGGAAAGTTTTGCAACTTTCAAGGGTATTGTCAAGGTTTAATTTTGTCCGTGATGAATGCTTTGAATGCTGTAACTTTTCCGTGTGTCCAGGTGCTGGGCGACGGAGCTACGCTGAAAAGTTTCACATTACTGCACGAAATCGATAAATACTCTTAAAGTACGTGCATTTTTCATTACTCAGGCGATAATCTTCAATCACTGAAAGGAATTCTTAACGTCTTTCTTCGCGTTGCCTTGATCTCAGTATGACCTCGCCTGGACGTGGCCGCCAAGTTGTAGTTTTTAGTGCCTATTAGAGAGGATTACCAGTAAATAGCCTTATGTGCAGTCAGTCCTTGTGAGGTTCATTACTTGCCATATTAAGAAAAGTGAACGTCACGTCGATATATCTTTAAAAGGAATATTGAGTACGAGTGGAACGACACTCATTGCCGACAGGGTTATTCAAATGAGAAGAGTGCAAGATATTTACAGAGGCGAAGAGAAATAGATTCAAATTCTACCCAGGGTCAAGTAGTGAAGTATTTGAAAAAGAAGAATTAATGCGAATACGAACAGGTTGCGCGATAGGAGAATCAAATGGAGAGCTGCGCCAGACCAATCTTGAGTTTGTTGATTGATGATGATGTGAAGAAACACCGACTAAAGTAAACTATGGTCAGAAAATCTCCAACTTCTAATTCCTCAGCCTGGGAGATGAAAGATGACATTTACATTGTACCCCGCAATTTTCTGCAGGGTTACCGGCAGGTAATGGCGCGATTCTGAGCAAGCGTTTCCGTCACGCACACGGTACCATTGCTAGTAATTAGGTATATCATTGGTTTTAGTATTAAGTTTAATAGATCCATCATGAAAATAAATCAGCTTCACTGGCAGCAAACAGCTTCAAATCACTAAATAAATTTCTAGTTATAAACTATCGTAATGTGGGACTAACTACACAAATCTCTTACGTACATTTGTGGCTACCTTTGTGGCTACATTTGTGGTACATGCTAAACATACGGGGTATCGAAAACAATTACACTTAGAAGTAGTACAATATAACGCTCTATCGAGCACACTAAAGCCTAATGATTTCATTATCTATCCTGATTCATCGTCTTCCCGGTAACACTGACCACATACGATAGTGTTGCTTCTAGTAAACGGAAGAATGACACTGTAATATTTTTTTCCTTACTTATTTTAACGTTATAATCTAGCCTGTACGAGTTTTACATTTTATTTTTAACATATTCATAAAGGCAATTCGGCTTGGATTTCAGAAGGCATACAGCCAGTACTTCATTCTGCGATCTGATAATAATTCCCGAATAACTTCCTAGCCGTCGATGCACCCTCAATTTTAAACCTACCTACTTACCGAATAACTTCTTATAACAATGTACGTCACTTTTTCAAGGAGGAATTACCCAGGAAGATGTCAATGTTTGTAACATTGATCACCAAAAGAGCACAGGCTTTAATATCAAGTCCCTGAAGAATGTCTTTCGGTCGAGTGATAATTTATTTCCCCTTAGCTGTGAATATAAATAAAACATCATTTACGATGCCAGAAATGCATAACTCTGAAATGTTTATGAGCACAAGAAGAAAAAATAATGAGAGGAACTGGCTGCAGTTAAGCATCAAGCTGGGATAATGAAGTATTCGGATAAATTATCGATGCATTGTTTCGGAGACGTATGTGAGAGAATAGGATACGTAGCGTAGCAATTTAGTCGCCTCCTCATGGACGCGATATTTTCAAGGAGGCTCGAAAAAAATACAATGGTTTTTGTCTTCTTTAGTCTTATTCTCGTCGATACAAATCCAAGACAGTAATTATTGTTGCTACCCCACCCCTAGGTTAAATTTTAAGAATTTAGGAATATCGACGACGGGTACCAATATTCTTCACGAATAAACGTAAAGTTACATTGTTTCAACCTTGGGATTGTGGACCTTGGAACTTCTCCGCAGAATTGATTCAAATAAAAACAACGCACTTTATAGGATTCTACGTTTGTTTTTGGCCCCGACCGGTTTCAAATATATTTTTTTAGAACTCCTTCATATTACCAACTAGACCGTGAACATTAAATGGGAGATATGGAATTACGCGCGGATCGATTTTAAATGCCTTTCTTCCCGCGATTAATTAAGGTATCAAAGAATCGTTAAGGGGGCACTACAGGAGAGGACAGGTGTCGTAAATAACGGATAGGAGAGGATAGCCAGGTTTGTCTTCTGTGGTTTTCAAGTCCGTTCCCGCACTTGAAGACGCTTCAAACCGGGAAGAAAAGGAAAAGGGATAGGATGGGAATGGCAGAGTAAGGAGGAAGAAGGGCGGCGAGAAACCCGGCGTCGGCATTAGCCTACTCTTTATAAAAGGCGCCAAGGGGACCACGGTTCAACGTCCTATCCGACGGACGGAGCACTGAAATCGAATGTTCTCCGAAAAGCACTCACGGTTTACCAATGAAAAATGTCTTCTATTGCCGGGATTCAACCAGAGTACTCTAACCACTACACCAAGCCGAACCAACCCCCGGATTGTCACACGTGTATCTGTGGACAGTCTTGACTTCATGCCTCCCGTAAGGGGCTGTCCATAAATTATGTAATGCTAAAGGGAGGAAGGGGTCGGGCCAACCGTTACGATTTCTGATAATAGAGAAGGGGGATCCAGCCTTCCGTTGCATTGGGAGAATGATACACTAAAAATACTCTTCTTTCTTCATATACTAATGATGATACACACAATAATTAGTGAATCTACAATAGTATTGAGAGGTAAAAAGTTATTAATAAAGCATCTTTTTTTCATCTTTCACGAGGATAGAGAGGGTTCATTGGCAGCAAAACGTTAATTAGGAGGGTGTTAGAGAATGTCACAGAGTGTTTTCCGAAGGGTGAAGATACAAAAGTGGAAAATCGGCGTTACTTAGTGTATGGATCATTTTCACATCAGGTTGCGGGGGAGGAATTGCCTTTTCTTACTCCACCTCTAGTTTCTTACAGAGATCTGGCGCCAAGAAAATCACAACTTGGAGATTTCTGGACCTGTCCAAGAGCGTCTCTCCCAGATTTGACAATATGAGAGGGGGAGGGAAGGGTTGGGACGCGGAGAAATACCGGCTGTCGGCATTAGCCTACTCTTTACTGAAGGCGGAAGGGATTCGTAATTTTATGGGGCTGTGAGGTGCTTTCCATACAATCAAGGAAGGAACATGATCCTGTGGAAAATTGTTTGCCGTTGAAGGGAATCAAAACCAACCCCTCAGAATGGAAAGCCACCGCACCGACCCGATTCATGAGGATTCCGGTTTTCAATGGGCCGATCCCTCGATCGCACTGCAGAGACTGTATTGGTATCGGCAGGATAAAAGGCACTGTTCACACTCCCGGGGGTAAAATTCATGAAGTGGTCTTCTATCTCCAATATTTAATAAATTCAGAGGCCAATCTTCTATGGGGATCGAGTTGGTGCGGTGGTTAGAGTACAGGTTTTCCACCTTGAAGGCTCAATTATCTTGTCAATTACAAGGTTCTAGTCATCTCTCCAGAAATCAGCTTCCAAAATAATCTTACTATTTCTAAATCTGATAAACGCAATGCAGTAAAGGAAGGGATAAGGACATTTATGTTTTAAAATGTGATGAGTTTTTTTTCTCCTACAACATCGCTGGTGTGCCTAAGGAAATTGCTAAAAAGTGCCAGAAAGAGATAAAAACAGCTATTGGCTCTTTCTCCTCCATTATAGATCCAAAAGAAGGGCACAAACTCACCCAGATGAATTCTTGGTTAACCTGGTTTTTCAGTCTCCCAAAACTCCACAAAGTTAACATCCCCATAGGGTATGTAGTGTCAAGTGTTTTTAACCACCTATCGGCCCATATCCTCAATACCCTTCTCAGTCACTATTACAAGTGTTTCCCCAAATATGTATTTAAGAACTCATTCAAACTAGCAAAGATTCTGTCCACACCAGTGATATCCTACAAGTGTATCATGGTATCCTTTGATGTCATCAACATCTTTTGCAGTGTACCCTTATCTGATACTCTCACAGAAATTACCCTCACAAAAGCTGGTGTTCCAGCCCATATTATCATTGAACTGTACTTTCTAGTGCAAATATATGTTCTCCAGAACAGCTTTGTTCTAAATGGAAAATACTACAAGCAATGAGATGGCCTGGCAAAGGGATACCTACTTCCTCAGTTTTTAGCCAAAATATATGTATGCGCAATTTTGAGCAAAAACATATTTCATTAAACCACCCACTTTGAAAAACATACTTCACTGGTACCATTATGTCAATGATGAATTCTGTGGGTGTACAAGAAAAGACACTTAGACAGTGTGTCTTAAGTCCTTAATTCAGTGGAATAGGTACAGCATCAAATCCAGCTGAAATCAAAGCCAGAAGAGGAAGACCCTATTAATTTTCTAGACCTAATGTTATCCATGAAAAATCAAAAGTTTGACTTCTCAACTTTTAGGAATGAGTGCTTTACCGACACATCACTCATTAGAACTCAAGGGTTCATATTTCCCCAAAACTCTTGGTCTTCCAAACTATGCTCCACCATTTTATATGAATTCCAATCTCTGATGCAAACAAACGAAAGGAATTCAGCACCATCAAACAAATTGCCGCAAATAACACTACCCTACTATAATCATTAGCACTTTATGCAAAAGAAAACAACACAATGTAACAAGAGCAGCCTTTTGAGGTTCCCATAATGGGAATGAGTCTAAATCACAGTGGAGATGGTTTTTGTTCCAAGGACACATCTCCCTCAAAAAAATTTAGTTAATTTCATGTGAATTAGTGTGAGTAGCCTTCTACATTAATGATGAGAACTTTGAGTAGGGGTACATAGAGAAGATTGTTAATGAAATGATATTGTTCATGAATTTGCATGGATTTGGGTCCTGGACATCATGGAAGAAGGAAGAGAAAAGATAGAAATCCTTATAAATGTGGATGTGGAAGGGAATGGAGAAAGGATGGATGGGAGACAGACAAATTGAGACGTGTTAAACATGGCTAGGGACAATAGATGATTATTGCCAGAACATAGAAGGCAGAATAGGTGGAGGGAATATGTACCCAGGGACAAAGAAATATTGAAGGTCACTATCAAATGTAGAATGTGGGTATGTGAGGGTGAGGAAGAAAGAGTAGGAAGGAAGAATAAAAGGTATTATGGATAGCATGAAGAGGGGTTGGAAATATGCTAAATAGAAAAGAGAAATAGCATACGGATGGGGTTAACATTTGCATTCATTGTGAAGAAGATTAGAATGTGCCCCAACAAAACCAACCCTAATCAGTAAAATATACTTTTTCTTCATTGTAGTTCTTAGGTTTCAATGAGGTTGGTCGGTAGAGCTCTGCATAGCTCTTCAGATTTTCACAGTTTGACAAGGGGTCCAATCGACATCTTAAGGTCAAAGGTAAAGGACTTGGTCTTTTTGACTGCCTTATGCCTGCCTGTTGGCTGCTCTCTGATGTGTTGTTTACCACAGTACTCTCTTCCATGCAACGTGAAGGGGTAAACTGTCTTCCCTGCTTATGGTGTTGGGAGTTTTTTTTCACATTTTTGATAACCTCTTGTATTATCCTTGGGTAACAAGAAGACTTTTATTGTTACTTTTACTCCTCTGAAAAAGATGTCATGGCCGGATTCATTCCAATATGGCCAAGAGCTGAAATTATTATTCTGGCCCTCTTGACCTCCTATGGGTGAATTTTCAATACTCTCCATGTCTTCACTTTGTAAGGACATGAGCTCAGAACTAGGTGAATGCCTTTGTGAAGGTCTTATGGTATTCCATCCCTGGAGGTCCTAGTAAAATGTTGGCTGTCTTCATCATGCAATTGAACCTAGTGGTTACATCATGTTTCCTGAGAACCCTGGGTATCTCCTCTGATGTGTCGGAGACAAATTGGAAATGGCATGTGTGTTAGTTTCCATTATTTGTATGTCTTTCTTTGGGCTATTATCTGGCTCTCTTATCCTCTTGAACTTTGTCTTATTTCTTCTTTCAGTCATTTTCTCTCCTCTTCAGAGACTTTTCTTTGGACCAAGTTTTCTTTGTAGCCATTGTGGTACATAACTTCCACCAGATGTCTCTTCTCATAATGTGTATCCAGTATATCATAGATGCAGTAATGAGTGTTTCAACCAGTCGGCCTGTGCTGGATTGTGATGGGAAATGGTACTAAGGTACTGGTCTGCATGTAACTTTTTCCTACAGAACTCATGCCCAACAACAATGAGAAACCCCTTCTGAGTGATGAGGTTTTTTTGGGGATTTCTCTGTGAATACATGGTTGTCTACCAACATTTCCCCTCCGCTGCTGGAGGGTAATGTTATTCATTATCCTGAAGAGGCCTCCAGCAGCGGAGGGAAAACGTTTGTAGACAACCATGTATTCGCCGAGAAATCTCCAAAAAACCACATCACTCAGAAGACATGGACTGCGAAAGTTTTAACCAATTGATAAATAAAAACCCCATTTCTCATTGTTCTTCCTTTTTACCAACATGTCCATGAAAGCAAGTTAGTTCTCTTTTCCCACCTCTATAGTGCTGACAGTTGAGGTGTCAGAGAAAACCCCTACAGTTCTTCAGTTGCATGCAGCAAAATGAGAAATGTGTCATCTACATATGTTTCAACCACAGTTTCAGCTTCTTGTTGTGGAATGATAAGACTTCTGCTTCAGTGCACTCCATGAACAAGTTCACCATTGCTGGGGAGAGCAGCAAACCCATTGCATTCAGGAAGAGGGTGGTGTTCTTCACGAAGGTGGTTGTTTTCTTGACATGAGGTTGTAATTGCTGTACAAGGTACTTGGCACATGGGGTTGTCAATTTGGCTCTCTATAGGGCTGACCAGAATAACCTCCTTATAATATCATATATGTATCTACATCTCCAAAATTTCTATCCCCACATTCCCCTCAAGGCTCACATACAGCATGGAATACGTCTGGTTTCAGGCTTGCAAAATCCAACTAGGTTGAATTAGTAATCAAACTGGAATCCAGCAGAAATCTAGCCTGACATGTCCAGCTGGATTCTTTCAGGCAAAATTCATACTGGAATCCAGCTTCTAAGTGAGAAGTATTTAATCCTTCGAGTGCTAACAAATATCCTAGAAACTATGCTACATTTGCCATAGCATTTTGGCAATTTTGCAGAGGTTCAGGAAAATAATATTTCACGTAGTACATACAAAAACATTAAAAGCCAGTGGTCAATATTGGAATTACAAACGTTTGATATCTTAAGTCTCTGCATTTAAATGCCACAGTCAACAATCAATGAACTACTAACAACTATTAGTGGCACTGCAGGAGGAGCACAATAGCATCAACCCTCACACTATTTGCAAGAGTTGTCGCGATCCCCGACACTCAAGGATTAAATATATAGTCATGGATTTCCAATCATATAGTGAAGGATGTTACAGAAAATACATTAAGAAATTAGCTGATAGTGAGAAGTCAGTGGGGAGCTGTTTCGAACCAATTGTAGGATTGATGACTAGTGGTGATGGATAATGTACATATTATACATGTCTTATCCATCCCTGGATATATAAAGTGATGGTTTTCCAATGTAGGTATGAGTGCATTAGATATTCACGCATGGATTGGAAATGAGTTGCAGACAGGAAAAAAACAGCACTGCAATTCTACACTGAAGATTCTAAGTCTTCACAAGAAAGTGTAGACAGAGTACATGCTGGTATTTCCATGACATATTATTTCTAACTCTTCCAGCGTGTCTAACCTTAAACCTTCATTTTCCACATCCAAAATTTCGGGAGTGAAATCACTGTTGTGTTTGGGTAGGAGTAAATTTTGGGCGAATTGTCATTGTTATTAATAAAGGAAGCCTGGTGCTCTTTAATGTCACCAGAAGATTCTGCTCAGTGGTGGAACCTGGATCGCATGAATAAATTTTAATGCGGAATGAGTGTTGTTTTTTTTTGTCTTCACAAGAAGAATTCCAGTAAAATCAAGTCAAATCTGAGACTATCCTTTGGATGTGAGGTGTTTATTATGTAATCAAATGATGTGTTACATGGGAATGCTTTGATTTCAATCGTTTCACATAAAACCAGCACTGGCTGAGTATAGGGATGGTAGATTGAAGAAATTGAAGGAGGAAATAAATGAATGGTTAATGCATGCAAAGAGCAAGATCAAAGAGCTTTAGGAGTACTGCATGTATAAACTTCTCGATAAATATTTGATGCCAAAATGCATATCTTATATTAAGTACTCTAGGGGGTTGCAAATAGATTAGTAGGTATGTCATTATAATGACAGATTACTGACATTACAGAGAAATTAAATATTTCATAGGTGGTGTTGCCATGAGTAACTTGGTGGTGGAAGGTTTCTGGGTAAAAGGTGTTGAGTATCATGCCAGAGGAGCATATACCATACCTATGGAATTAAGTACCTACACCTATCCAAAGATTGGAAAAGGCTTGTACAATTTAACTGTTAACAGACAGCTTGGTGCAATACCAAAAAGTTGTAATTGCCTTAAAGGATAAATAACGAATAAATGTGTTATGTGACTCATTTTACGGAGATTAACTCAAATATGGAAAAACTTTGCGCAGTAATTGGTGAGAGATCACCTAAATGGCAGGAGTTGCCTTCACATTATCACAAAAACGTGAATGGAAAAATGGACGGGGAAGACGAATAATGCTAATTTTCTTGACTCAACGTTGGATAAGGCTATAGAGGAGAAAAAAATGACAGCCAATAGCCTATGTACTTATTATGATGAGAATTCTCATTGCGATCCCAGCCGGCACAAATCATCTAATATCCCCTTCGCAGATGGATGCCATCCGGATGCCAACGGTAGGCGCGCATACTTTCATCTGGATGCCATCCGTATGCCGAACCGCTGCCGAGTGGATGCGAACGGGAGATACCGCCGCCTGTAGAGAGATGCGAAGAGGATGCCCGTTCCTCGAATACTAGCGGTTGTAGGTGCTGCTACCTACCGGCCAAAACGAGAATTACCAGCGACACAGCGCTGCCACCTATCAGCCGTATGGTGTACCACTTACACCCACTACAGTTTTCGCATACTATTCCCTACAGTTGCTTTTTCCTAGGCAATAAAGTGGAAGATTTACTTACTTGATGCACGTTTGTAAATGTGGGGGAATTCTAGGACTTAATTATTTTATCCTGGATGGCTCCAAAATGCATTATCATACGGCATAAATGGCGCTTGGCCGACAGACACTACGTGTGGATGCATGTCCTACGAGTAAACGAACTATCAAGTCAACAATTACAAATTACTTAATTTCAAAATTAAAACCATTGCCAATTACTTATCTTGCAAAATGAAAACAATATCAACGCCACGAACTTATTTCTCTGCGGGACCTCCATAGTTAGAAAAACATACAATTCTTTCCCGGCTTCGGAAAACTGCGTGAATACATTTCGGGATTACCACCAGGTTAGATTGGCAAAAAGTGAGGGTTGTTATGTATAGCTCGACATTTTGCAATTAATATAGCGGTACATTTCCCCGTATTCCATCTCCCGAATCATCTATCATTATGTCACAGATTACTATAAAATCATGATTTATTAAAATATCATACATGAGGTGAAACTGCAACACGGAAAAGTTGGCACCTAGCAAAGGATGCCAAAGGGAAAATTGGTAGCCACCGCATCCTGTCAAACATCGCATCCTCATTGCATCCTCTTCACATACAGATGCAATGCGGACTGTGCTGGCTGGGATTAATAGTTTGCGTAGAGAATCCATCCTAAAAATATCGTAGTCATTGTAACTCCATGATAAAAACGAAAAATTTGTTATTGTCAATTAAGATTGATTAAGGAGTTTCAAATAATTGAAATTAAGTTGCATAATATTAATTAAAATTATTACTTACAAATTCTCTGCATCGAAGGGGTTATTCACGATTCGCGCGTCATATCTTGCTGTAGGGGGTTACTGATTGGTTGGTAATTCTTGTACAAATATCGTAAAACTGTCCATCATTAAAAATGTAATGAATAAACTACCAACTTTCATCCTATAATTGGCCATAATTATTGAAGTAAATGAGCCAAATAAAATATTTAAATATTGTTTATTGCACTATGTGTTTGAAGGATACGGATAGTTTAGTTTTTATTCGAAATTTCAACTTTAAAAAATGGTATCCTTGTTTTCTGAATATAGGCAATCTGTGTATCCTTGTTATGATACAAAATGAGACAGCTGCATGTAATTTTTTGCTTGTGGAGTTGGGTGCCGTTGGCGTACGCAATGTGAAATAATAGTACACTGGCAAAGAATTTTATGTCAGTGGATTAATTTTTCGATTCTTCTTTGAACTGTTATCACATGGTAACATTTTGCTTGCGCGAAATTTGATATGACAGTACGATATTAAGGCAGGGCTGAGCCATCATCCGATAAGTATTTGAAATAATTTTGTCTGTTGGCATAATTCAGAGATGGATTCCTCGGACAAGATATCGATGTGCAGGCTTTGCTTGCGCACGGGACTATCTTCGATAGATATCTTTGCTGAAAATAACGAACAAAAATATCGCTTCAAGGAAGCAATAGAGGATCTACTACATTTTAAGGTGAGTATTCATGAAAGTTAGGGATATATTTTTCTGTGAATGTTTGAATGGCACTGCCAACGTTTACTATACCAATGGTGTTTACGTTGCCCTACAGATTTAATTTAAAATTGAGCAGCAATGCGGGACCACGAAATCGCATGACTTCATAATTCTTCGTTGTCTTATTTATTCTTAATATGGGGTACTATAAGTGGCCCCAGAGACGTGGGAGATTACAAGGTAGCATGCATGCCTTGTGCTTTGTATTTGTAATGCACTCATTTCTCCTAATGACCGAGTGACATTCCCATGGATTGTCAGCTGTATTGGGGTACAGTTATGGTCGTGAAATCTATAGGTTTTATAGATAAATTACCTTGATGAAAATCTTAGTTTTTTTGGATCCCACGCCTATCTGTTTCACTGTTATTTTTACTGTCACTACATTACATTACACTACACTACAAATTTACACTTTGGTGATTCTTCTGTATGTGAAATACCAAATTAGGCCAAATTTGCTGTAAAACATTATATTATTTATCGACATCCATCCAATATGTTGCTGTACGTCGCCTAATGTTAAGGCTCCCGAATAACTATCACATCGAAAAGATATATCTTGCTCTCCGTAAAAAAGAATTGGTGTGAATTGTATAATTAGGATGGTGCAGATGTTAGATTATAAAATCATATCTTAGTGGCAGTAGTGTGTTGGTTGATTGAGTTGGTAAATTGGGGATGAATGGTTAGAATATAGAATTTATAAATTCTATATTCTATTCTAGCTATTTATAAATAAAGGTTGAGTAAAAAGACAAAACTTCAGGTTCCAGAAACAATGATCGCATTTTAGGTGAGTTTATGGTATAGGATGACATCAAGATGAGGGAAGAGAGCTTGAGTCATGAATGATGAAATAGGAAAATAGAAAACGCTAATAGTAGGTACGAGAAAGATTATGAAAATTGAAATGATTGGCATGAGTGAAGAGATTGTTTGGTGTACTGGGGAGAGAATTAATTGGAAGGGGAAATAGCATGAAACGAGAAGTATTTAAATGGTGGAGGAGGAATGAAAGCTGTAGTAAAAGGAGAGGCTTAGTTGGTGGATCCACCAACTAAGCCAAACAACACCCCAAACTACATGTTCCATGTTGGAACATGTTGTTTGGGGTGGTGAGGTCCTAAAGTACTGCTGAAGAAAGAACACAAGGTGATTATATAAGATGGAGGGAAATAATGAGCATTGTAGTTATGTTAAAGAGAGGTGGGATACATGCTGGCCTAAAGAAAGAAGTAGGTAGTGCTTGGAGGAAGGTATTCAGCAACAGTGGATCCAAAATGGAATATTCCATTAAAACCTACCCTAATCAGCAAAATCCCTCGTCATGGAATACAGTTTTTGTGGGGCTTATGTTCCTATGACACCTATAGCTGAATTGGCAGGAGTAATGAAGGCAGCTCCTGGTAGAGTCACCAATGCCAGGTAGGTCAAAACCTGACGAAAGATAATCCGTGTACTGTAGTTACTTGAAGCATCTGTTCCAAGTTATGATGTCATGTTAACCCTTAGACACTTTAGGTGCTGATGTATCAGTTCAGGATAGAACTGGTTTTTCTTAAAATATTGTTTCATAAAAAATTAAATGGACTCATTGAGAAAATTAATGGGAAATGTGTTTAAAATTTCAAACTTCTGGGTCAGACGTTAGGTTGCAAAAAAATTTTTCAAACAAAGAATTATTATTTTCAAGATTTAGCCATGAGCTTCCTGGGAGGGAATAATGTAAATGCTATGAGATCAGTAAGGTAAGAGAGCATACTATGGAGGCAGGCAATGGGAAACCAACTCTCCCAAGAATGCAATAGACTCAAGCAATGGAGATTTAAATTCTGTCAACTATGGGGCCCATACGCAAATGAGTGGGATGGGTATCTTTCGTGGCACCTGGGGAAGCAAGGCCTCTGCACTCGTCACCTCACAAAATCCTTGTGTGGAAAGAGAGACAATAGTAATGGCAAAGAAGAAATCAGACAGGATGGGAAATTTAGTGATGGAATCAGAAGAGATTCAGCATTGATGGAATAGGTGGAAGAACTGTACAATGGTGAAAACAGGCCTAGGACCTTGGCAATAGAAGAGGAAAAGAATGAGCAGTAACTTGGAATACTAGATGGTAAGATAGAGAAGGTATTGTGAAAAATGAAGAGGGATAAAGTGGTGGAGATTACTAACGTCCTAGCTGAACTATTGAAGAATCTAGGAAGTAATCGATAAGAAAGAATTTATATGCTTCTGCTGAGGATGTATGAAAAGGGAATATGGCTAGAGGATTTTGTGAAAAATGTACTGATACCTATAACGTAAAAGAGGGTGACAAAGAATGCAAAAAATATAGAATGATAAGTTGGGTTTCTCATGTGGCAAAGGTCGTGTTTGGAATCATCAACAGAAAAATGGAAATGGGAACAAATGAATTTCTAGGTGAGGATCCCTTTGGATTTCACAAGGAGAGGACCACTCTAAATGTGATTGCAGAGATGAGAATACTATTGGAAAGGAATGTAACCAGGATGTATTCACGTGCTTTGTTGATGTTGAAAAGATTCTCAGTACAGAGAGAGGTGAGAAAAGTTAATGGGAATATTGTGGAATAAATGAGCAGACTGGAGAGAGAGGATTATGATCCAAACTTCATACAGGTCCCAGAAGGCACCTGGTGGAGAATCAGATTGGGAGGCATTAGGGAGGAAGGGGCTGTCAATCCTCAACGCCACTTTTACATACTCTGGGGAAATGGTGAGCGAGGCATGGGATGAGCTTCAGACGGGAGTAAAAGTTAGGGGGAAATTGATAAAAGTTGCTGGGGTTCGTGGATGACCAAGCACTAGTCAGCCAAGGGATTTAAAAAAAATGCTAAATGCGTTACAAAGACAGTGTGGAAGATATGGAATGAAGAGAAACCACAACAAATGAAAGTAATATTATTACTAATACTTTTTATGCATGCTATGCGATGATTGTTTGGTGTGAATTCACCCCCTACGACACACCTTTATGGTGGTTTGCATGGTATTGTGTAGATGTCATGAATTTTGGAAAACAAAAAGGGCCAGGTTAATGTTTAACCCTTTTACTGCCAGTGGGCCGATATATCGGCCCTCTATGGTTGTGCAAAAACTGCCAAGGGCCGATATATCGGCCCATCTACATTACATCATCACGTCTTTGTAATGGTTACAATCCCTTTAAATCAGAGACAGCATGAATAATTTTTTCATCCTCTTAAAAAGTGAAATATATGATCAACATTGAGAAAAATAAAAATTCATATATTAAAATTAAGTGCTTCAAATATATAATTTAATGAGCTTTCCCATTGGCTGGGCTTAGTGGGCTTGGCAATTTTCGCACAGTCTACTTTAAAGGGACTGGCAGTAAAAGGGTTAAAGTAGGAGTCGGAAGCTGGAGCAGGCAGAACAATTTAGCTACCTGAGCATTAGTTTTTCCTCCAACATACTAGTATGTTGGAAGGAAAGGGGAATCATAGCATTTAAGTCAGAAAGAGAATTGTGTTGATGAAAGCTGCTTTTGCCTGCAGCAACTAATGACAAGGCCATATAGTAGAGGTGTAAAGAAAAGACCAGTGTGAACTGAAATGGAGTGTGGCAATATGTATAGCACGGAAACATAAACTTTAGGGAAAGAAGGTGGAAATAGACAAAGGGCTTCTGAGATGTAGATATGAAGGATTGAAAAAGTAAAGTAGGGCCAAAGGAGGACAAAGATGAAAGGAAGTTGCTGGAGGGTATGAGGAGAAGGCAGAAGGTCTGGATGGAAAAGATGATAAAGGTGAGGGTGTTTTGAAGTTGTGATAGGAGAAGAATGTTGGGTTGGTGGGATAGAGAAGAGCAGGCAGCTTGGATGGAATGATGGTAGGCAGGAAGTATAGGGGGCTGAGGAGAGACATTGTGTGAAATGTAGGGGTCATGGGAAAATTTAATGTTCATTTAGATTTATCTTCACAAGTAGAAAACCTATAATAAAAATCAGCAGAAAAACCAGCAATAACACTGAAGGGTATTATTGGTGAAAGGACATTTTTAAATGCCTTATTCCTGCACAAGCTTAAGATCATTTCTGACCGGGATTTATTGCTAGATTCTTGTATACATTTTGTGAAACTTCTCTAATATTTAAACAGCCAATTTTTGCATTGCTGCATGCAGATAAAGTATTACTTTTTAAAAACTGAAGAATATTGCACTAATTCACCTTGTATTGTTTCATTTAAACTTTTCTAGTTTTTAGTCATAATTTTCATTTTTTTAATAAATTAATTATCCAGGTACAGAAAAGACTAGGTTTGCCGTGGGTTATCTGTCCAATATGCTGCGTGAAACTGGATGATTTTTGGAATTTCAAGTCGCAAAGCCTCAGTTCCAATGAAAAATTTGAAAGGAAATTGAGTCAACAAGAAGAGCTTTTTGAAGAATCTCCTTCTCCAGTGATGGTAAGTTTTCATTATATCATAAAAATAAATAGTTATCATATGACATTAGTGGTCAGTATGGGGAGTGAGATAAGTAAGATATGTTATAGGTAGGGACCGGAAAAAATAGCATCTATATTTTGCAACATTAGCATCTATTTTATGTGAAATTTGTATTTATTTTCCTGAAATTAGCATCTATTTTTTTATCTTCGAATAACCTAGAATTAAATATCAATTCTCAAGCTTGTTTACACAATATGCAAATATATCGTTACTTCAATCAAGAAGTTTGTTTAAACTCACGTAACCACTTTTATAGCAAATTAATTGGACATTCTAACAATTTTTTCTAACATGAGAAAATGAGCTAAAAAATTGTCACGAAGTTCTAGCTAATTTACTTTAGAAAAAAATTATTATTTAAAAAAATTGTCACCCAGAGTACGGCTGATTTATGTTAGAGTTGAATACTACTCCATGCTAAAACATAGATCACATCAAAGATTGTTTCCAGGTTCAAGTACCTACATAAAAAGCAAGCCAGTCATGGGGACGGGGAACTTGTGGAAGTAAAAAGAAGCTAGACTTTTACATGCCTATTTATCCTACAGTTTATGTGGGCATGGAATTGAATCAAATGACATGCTACCAAAAAAGCATTATCATCTTTTAATTTAGCTCTTCTGTCATTCACAACCATCTTATAGTGCAAAAAAAAGCTCTCACTGTCCACATTATTAGTAGGTGTATAGGTACACTGTTTGGATAGTTTCTGTAGAGAACTTCAGATGTTGATCTTTCATTGAGAGAAGAATTGAAATTAAATTGACTTCTCTGTTGGTAGGTTTCCTCATCTCCTTGCGTAACATGCTCTTCAGTATCCTGTAGCCATGGCAAAATTCTTCTGGTGAGGTCTTTATGCCTGCTTAGGTACTAAGCCTTATACACAACATCAGAAGGGTTGTTTAATGTTATACTTTTGACTGAAAAGACCTCCCCAATATTCGTGAAAAATTTTTCATTAATGCAGCAAGTTTATCTTTACATGTCAAAGCTACGCACATGAATTTATCTTTCATCGGTGCACTCTCAACCTCAGAAAAATCTTTCAGAGCAGCTGAAGTCTTCACTCCAAAATGTCATTCAAGAATGGCATGAAGCTCAATTTCAGTCAATTTCAGCTTTGGGTACAGGACATGTTCCGTGGGGTAGGATGAACCCTCCAGCAATTTTGAAAAATCAACAGTTGTCTTGGCATTTTCTGTGACAAACTGAATTTGTGCCCTGAGAAACATTATGTGCTCTTCACTGACCATATGATTTACAATGATGTTTTTTTCTCACACGTAACTCATACATTGTGATGCTTACAAATAAGGATTTTACTATCGAAAATATTAAGTCTACTACCACTGCATGTTTGAGGTTGTTTAAACACAGTATTGCGTCCCATCTTCCCCAAGTGAAACTTCTAAATATGTATGCAGTAAAACCCCTTATTTATAGTAGTCTAGGGACCACTAGAAAAAGTGTAAATTGCTGGAAATTGCAAATAGTGGGAAAAGGACAATTTTCAGTTTTACATGCTTACTTTCACAATATAGAGTAAATATATAAATAAGAAACACTGATAAACTGAATTAGATTAATTATTTCTTAAAGTATACGGCTGTCCTATTTATTTTTTTAAATATAGTTCTACCAAAGTTTTGACCAACCCAACCAATATGGTTGGTTGGGTTTGGGTTGAACTATAAACAACATCCAATATTGGACGTTGTCAAGTCCACAGTGACCACAGTGGTCCGTACAGCGACACTCATTTCACTACAGGCGTGGTAACATTTACTTTATTGGCTGTAGTACTGTGATGTGGAAGGTAAGGGGAAACCACCACATAAATATCCCGAGGAGTCGCAGCTACTCCACTCTTTTCTTTCTTATCAAGAGTGGTGGAACCCTCTCGAGTAAAATATTCCAGAGGTAAAATAGTCCCCCATTTGAATCTCCGGGTAGGGACTACTCGAGAGTGTATATCAGTCAAGTGGGATACACATTTAAGGGTAGGAACATGGAACGTGAGATCGCTACAGGCCTGCGGAAAACTGGAAAACCTAAAGCTGGAAATGAGAAGAATGGACCTTGACGTATTAGGAATGAGCAAATTGAAGTGGCCCGAAGAAGGAGACTTCTGGAGTGGCAGTTATAGGATTATACACACGGGATCACTAAATGGCAATGCTAAGGTAGGCATAATGCTCAGGAAGAGCACCAGAATGCATGTGAAGAGCTTCCTGCAGTACAATGAAAGGATAATAATGGTGAAGATCAATACCAAACCTGTAGATACCGTAGTGGTGCAGGCCTACGTCGGACTACGAAGATGAAGAAGTGGAAGACGTCTACAAAGATATCACTGAAGTTATAAAACATGTAAGAGGAGAGAAAACATAATTGTTCTTGGAGATTGGAACGCGGTTGTTGGCGAAGGTCAAGATGGAAGAATAACTGGGAAATATGGATTGGGAAACTGAAACGAAAGAGGAGAAACGCTGCTGGAGTTCTGCATGCAACATTAGTTAGTTATGAAAAATCTATGCAAAGATGTACAAAGCAACCTTGCACTTGGAAAGGTGGAAGCTGCCTACAGGATAGTGAGGAACCACTTCAAGGAACGGAGCACAAGACACAATGCCTTAAGGGACAAGAATGGAGAAATTTTGATTGAAAACGAGGACAAAGTGAAGAGATGGAAAGAATATCTGGGAGAGTTATGCAATGGAAAAAATCTCCGCACAAAAGCTATTGGAGAGGAAAGCGAAGTGGAAAAGGATGACTTAGGGGCATCTATATTAAGATCGGAATTCGACACTGCAGTAAGGGACCTTCGGATGAATAAGGCTTCTGGTATTGATGATGTTCCTGCCGAACTATGTAATTAAAAATGCAGGAGAGAAGACATTGACTCATAATTACAAAACCATCTGCGATATGTACTCAACAGGAGAAATACCAATGGACTTCAAGAAAAATATCATCATTCCTATTTCAAAAAAGAGGAGAGCAGAGAAATGTGATAATTTTAGGACTGTAGGCCTTACAACACATGCATCGAAGATATTGACAAGGATCATCTACAGAAGAATAGAACAAAAAGCTGAGGAGTTCCTGCATGAAGATCAATTCGGATTCAGGAAAAGTAAGGGAACCAGAGAAGCAATACTGGCCCTTAGACTGCTCATAGAGAAGAGAACAGAGAAGAACTAACCAACGTTCATTGCATTTGTGGATTTAGAGAAGGCTTTTGACAACGTGGATTGGAATTCAATGCTTGATATTCTGAAAGGAATTGGAGTGTCCTACAATGATGGAAGAATTGTACACAATTTGTATAAAAACCAAGTAGCTGTGATTAAATCTGGACCCATGTGAAGAAGCAAGAATAAAGAATAAAGAAAGGAGTGAGGCAAGGCTGTGCACTGTCTCCCGTAATTTTCAATGTTTACATCGAGAGAGCCATCAACGAAATCAAAGAGAAGCCTTCTGGAGTGCACATCCATGGAGAAAAAATCAGCATGCTGCGATTCGCTGATGACAAAGCACTCGTAGCAGAGACAGTGAAAGAGTTGAATAAGATGCTAATAACCATGGAAAGGACAATGGCCAGATACCATCTGAAGACCAATAAGAATAAAGCTAAGATATTGGTGTGCAGCAAAAGAGTAGAGGCCAAAACCTACGTTAAACTAGGGAAGCAAAAACTGGAAGAGGTGAAAGAGTTCTGCTACCTGGGAAGCCGAGTAACCAACGATAGACAAAGCAAGAAAGAAATAGTTAGTAGAAGAGCCCAGGCAAAGAGGGCATTCTATCAAAAGAAGAATCTACTTACAGCTGGAAATATAAGTGTAGGAGTAAGGAAACAATTCATCAGAACACACATCTGGAGCATGTTTCTTTACGGCAGTGAAGCATGAACGATGAGTGGTGGAGAAGAAATGGTGGAAGCATTCGAATTGTGGTGCTACAGAAGAATGTTGAAGATTAAATGGATCGACCGAGTAAGTAACGAGGAAGTCCTAAGAAGAATAGGAGAAAAGAGAATTCTGCTGAATACACTACAAAGAAGATGGGATAACTTAATCGGCCATATCTTAAGACACGATGGCCTGATGAAGACAATCGTTGAAATACAAGTGGATGGGAATAATGGCAAAGGAAGGCCTCATGAGATATATGGAACAAGTGATGAAGGATGTGAAAGAGAAGAAATACGTAAATATGAAGAGATAAGCCGATAAAAGAACTCAGTGGAGAGCTGCGTCAAACCACTCTGAGGATTGATGACTAATGATGACCCAGTCATTTCAGAGTATGAATCTTTTCCCGGCAAAAGGATCGCAAAAAATATTTCATCTTACTGTCACTAGTGGTGCTGTGTATTGTCCCACTATGCCGCTAAGTTCAAATTCTTCCATAAAACAGAGCACATTACTGCTCTCTCTCTCTTGTGTTTTGAAGTATATATGCACGAAACGAGGTAAAAAGTAATATAAGATCGAGTGTTTTCACGGCGAATACTATGAAGAAATGTTTCTCGGGCTTGGCACCGGTTAATAGGCTCCATTACTGCCAACGTTTCAAAGAGCGACTCGCTCTTCATCATCAGGGCTTCTGGGTGCCGGATTTTATTATTGCGGTTATATATATATCTTTCACCCGGGTCAGGTGTCTCCTGATTGGCCGAGACGTCGGTTTAAATTTAACAGGCCCGATTTTTGGCCTCCTTGAATATTCGCCGCCGGGCCGCCCTTCCTCATCTTTCGGATGCAATTTATTACTAGCCTCCAGGTGTTACTGAGGTTGAAACCAGTGTCTCTATTTATGTTATTATTTTCCAGACGGATCTCGATGGCCTCCTTAGTAAGTCTATCCCAATAGAAATTTGATCAGCAAAGTAATTTTGCCTTATCCCATTGTATTGCGTGGTCTCTTTTTATGCTGTGCTCCGCAACAGCTGATTTCTCCATTTGGGCTAGTCGGAAGTGTCTTCGGTGTTCCTTCAACCTTTGCTCGATGGTACAACCGGTCTCTCCCACATACACCATACCACATTCGCAGGGAATTTGGTATACCCCTGGAGTCTTCAGCCCAATGGGATCCTTGGCCTTCACCAACCAGTCCCTAATCTTAGATTGAGGTAGGTGGATCGTTCCAATATCGAAGCGACGAAGGATTCGTTCGATCTTTCCCTTTCTATTCTTTTTATGTTGCGTACGGTAGCCATAACTTCTGTATTGGATCTCAAATGTACTATAAACTGTTTGTTCACATTGGTATGAAGTCTTTATTAATAATATTTTTAAAAATCCTTCCTTTAAGACTCCTTTTTCCCAACATTAAGCACAGCTTTTACCTTTTTAAAACGATTTTATTTACCGTATTTGTCATTTTTAAACACCGCTTTTGATGATTTTTATTTACCATTTTTCGGGAACCCTAGTTATTAGAAAAGCATGCTTAAAAATATTTTTTTTCTTTTTTACTTTTTAGTCCTCGCAAATTAGATGTTTATAAAATTACACTAGTTTATTGTGGAAGTAAATGTTTGCACTTTATGTTTTTGTTATAAATATGATATATTTAAATATGCCTAAGGTAACTTTATGATAAATAAACAACTAATCTGCTAGGACTAAAAAGTAAACATATGTGAAGTGCTTTGTATTTCAGGGAGATATGGCCAGACTAAAGGCACATATGGTAACCATGTGAACGGGACCTGTGGATGGAACCGTGGAACCATGGAAAAGCAAACTAAAGAAAAGCATTAAAAAATAGAGTATGTTGGAATGCATGAAAAAAAAGAAGCTTACCTTGAGTTCTGGAAAAAATATTTTTTTTCGATATAGCAAATAGGCGTACAACCAAAATGTCTTCAGTACACGACTGCTAGATCTGTTCTGAGCGACAGGAAAGCACTCCAAGGTCGCTCGGCAGACAAATGCGAAAGCAGGGAACTTAATGGTACCCTTGACGTGAAACAACGTCTTCAGTCAGTGGGTATAGTCCACCATGACGTGGTACCATATTATGCCGCACTGAAAGTGT
Organism: Platycnemis pennipes; assembly: GCA_933228895.1. Classification (NCBI taxonomy): domain Eukaryota; kingdom Metazoa; phylum Arthropoda; class Insecta; order Odonata; family Platycnemididae; genus Platycnemis; species Platycnemis pennipes. The sequence continues at coordinate 89,748,181 of OW121851.1, forward strand.
TAATGAATTAAGTTGTTTGCAATCTTATGAAAGAATCCACTGGTTGGCACCATCCTGATAACACAAAGTCTGCAACAAACCACTTGAGACACCTATCATAATCTGAATGCATACTGCTTTGTTGAAACCATGTACATATGTACAGTCTTTGGTTTATTCCTTCACATTCGTACTATCTTTGTTACATTCATCAACCTTTGAGACTGTCACTTACCAAAGCGATACAATTTATCTGTTATTGTAAACATGAATCATAACGATGGAAGTATACCTGAAGACCTCAGTTGAAATTATTTATAATGATTTCACTCCTTTCACAGGTTGATATTGTTGAGATGAAGATAGAACCTTCAGAAGTTCAAGAAGAGATCTGCCCTCAGGTAAGCATTTTTCAAGTGGCCTTTTTTGAATAGAACTTTTAGTTTCATCCTCTTGCATATTTATGTAATTATGAGAATGATTGACCATTCCATTGCAGAATATTGTCATGGAAAGATAGCAATCAGTTATGATGTTTTTGTTAACAATAAGGATTTAGGGTGCAGTAATGGTTTCCATTATAATCAAAACCCATCTTAATCAAAATAATGACTATGTTTAGCATCCTTGTCCATGTTTAATGCTGCTGTGGACTCCTGATTTAAGTGACTGGTTGAAACTTAGTTGATGTTTATTTCAAGTTAAAATGCTGGTTATGTCAAGTTAATATGTTGCTTTGCATTTAACTATTCAGGTTTTTTTATAATGTGCAGAATTTTGCTGGTTAGGGCATTTTATTGTTCACCGTGGAGGAAAATATCAACAGCAATTCTGATACTAAAGATAATTTTTTAGCTTTACATGACACTGCCCTACCTTCCTAGAAGTTTAACCAATTTCATAGAATTACTTACACTATGTATTGTTGCATGCAAGTTGCATTAGTATTGACTAAATGGTAACAAACGTATGTTTGTTACCATTTAGGGCAACTACCAATTATTATCATATTTGGCAAAACTGTCTTCTCTATAAAACATTACTGTTTTATTTTAAGCAGATCATTAAGCTAGTATGTTAAATGGATAATTACATTTTTTACTGTTGTGCAAATATATTGTACTGATTGTATTGTACTGATATATTGTACCTGTATTGAACTTCTAGTTATGTTTTTCAACATGAAACTGGGGCCCAATATTTTATTTTACTGTCTAAGACTTCCCTGTTGTTTTTTAAATGGATTTATGACAGTTTTCCTTAGCCAATTCTACTTCAAATTGTATTTTTTGATTGCTCACCATCATGGCAGAGAATGCTTTAAGCTCTCTATTCTCATGGTCTGTAGAAGAGGGTAGAAAATGCTCCATATTTGCTTGTTTTTTTTGTCTTATTAGAACTTTGTGATGCCCTCCCTAAGGAATGAAATTGTTGTTTTTCTCCTTCAGGCTGTTTTATCTTCCAGGTCGCAAGAGTGTCTCCTATTCAGAATGAACAAGAAGAAGAAATGATGTCAGATCGTGTGTCCATGGAGGTTTGAACCTAGGATGTATTGAGCTAGTAGTTTAAATTATATATTCTACTGTGTGATTGCACCCCTTTGGATTGTAAGTAGTCACCTGGACTAATGAAGATACCCATATTCCATGGCTAGATCCAATTCCACAGGATTGAAGTGGAAATTTTGCTGTGTAAAAAATAAGTAGTATCAGTACCTCAACTGGTGGGATTAGCCAACAATCTTTCAGTAATGTCCTTAATAGTTTTTCATCCTAATTGGCCAATCTATAATAATCTTAATCCGTTCCTTTCCTCAAATCCTGTTGAGTGTTAATTTGTATTAGATTGTAATTATGAGGGCTTTAATCACATAATCACATGGAATATAATCTCTTGTCATTAATAGTTCATTTATACTTTTCTTCAAGAAATATTTACATACATAGGTTTTATTATGTACATACATACAAGTCTTTACTTTCCATGTGTATGATTTAAGTTCCTTAAAATTGTGCCCTGTCCGGCACAATGTAGTCTTTTATATTCAAGCATTGTCTCCTCATTTTATTGTTTATTGCCATACAGAGACCTATAATTATGTATTCATTTCATTCAATGCTATGGCTCTATATCATTCCCAAGAATCAGGAAAATTAAAGTCAAACAATATTCATAACTAAAATAAAACTGCAAAAAATATTAACTGGTCATAGTGGCTTTTTCCATGTTCTCAAGGAGAAGTTTCATGGAGCTTAAACATGTGATTTAATTTTAATTGAAACTGAAATGCAGGGAAAAATTCACGTATTCACATGGCTAAGTAAATTCTAGTCATAACTATCCATTCCATTCTTAGTTTCTTTGCGCACAAAGGGGGAGAATATGAAGGGTATCTAAAATTACTCTTTCAAATGAACTGTTGTTGTTCCTGAAGGAAAGGGGCACCTTCACAGGTATTCCTTGAACCAGTCCTCAACCTTGGGGTGTACCTTGATGAGTATCACATGCTTATGCATAGTTAGTGAAAAGCTAACTCCTCAATGAGCAGTGGTTGAGCACCGGCAGGAATGTTGCCATATTTTTTTCACTTGTATATAATATGGTATGAGACATCAGAAGCTCAAATGTAATCCTTCTTGATGGCACACAAGAAAAAGATTCACTTTGGTAATCCACAAATATCTTTATTTATTGAGACCAGTTTTGATACAGAGTATCATCTTGCGGCCAGAAGATGATGCTCTGTCTCAGAAATGGTCACAGTTATATAAAGTTATTTTTAGATCAGCAAAGTGAATCTTTTTCTTGTACACTTTTCCAGTGGTCACTAAAAGCAAACCTTTAGGTTTGGATGCTGATTAGCAAATGAAATTTATGATTCAATGTGAATATCTGTACATTTCATTCTTCAATAAAAATGCATGCTGAACACATCCATGAAATATAAAGCTGTAGTGACTTTTCTGCTTGTTAATTGTTGGAGCTTCTTGCTTATGGTCATTATGATCCTAATTTCAGAGAATGGAAATTGACGAGAAACAATTGTGGATGGTAAACATTTCAGAAATTATCACTTACACTTGGATTTTCTTGTAGAATTCATGTGTATGCAGTCATAAAGTTCACTTTTTATTGTCCCCTGGACTTTTCATTAATGGAATTTCTCTTTAGGCTTAATGTTAGGTATCTAGAAACGATTTGTATGATTGTGTGTATTTCCATTAATTTCATGGTCTGTGCCTTCAAATATTTATTTGCCTTTGAAAATTATATTTTCCACTCCTACTCTTGCAGATGGACAGCTTGCCTAGCTCTGAAAGAGGAATGACTGGCCTTCATTTAATTAATGAAGTATGTATAACTATTATATTTTGAGCTAAGTTGATTTTGTACATTATACTAAGAAATTAGATTTTATGCATTTCAATCTACCTATATTTATATAACTCCTTATTGGTGGTAATTTCAAAGATAGTGCATGTATACATGGGCACCAGAAGTGATTACTTTTATTTGCATTAATCCATATTAAAGGTACATGATATATATAATTTTCTTTGGCATGGCATAGCCATAATAGTATTGCATTACCGAACGGCATCCTAGATTTTTTGTGAAGCATAATTACCATATTTTTAAGCATTGAAGATCATTGGACAGCCTAGTTTAGGTAGAATAAATCCATAATATCCATATAAAATACCATGGAGCTAGGTAGATAGCTGTTCTCATGCTACAATGAGTTATGCATTTTGTCATGGTTCAGAAAACTGTACCTAGGTTTTTTTCTCAGTCATTGTTTCCTTTGTCAATCCTTAGTGAGTTATAGTCCACAAGAGCCATGGGTCTCAAAAAACAGCACTACAACTGCTGATGCAATGAGTTGCAGGATTAAAGCTGAAGCTTAGTCTAGCAATATCTGCGAAATATCTGATGTTCATCTCTTAGTTAGTGTTGTGCATAATATCTTACAGTTGATGTGTCCTCTAGATGCCTTATTTTTTCATGGTTGTTGGTCAAAAAGTTCTTTCCTTGAAACTGATCCTCACATGTTTCAACTGAAATAGTGGTTTAATGATGAATCCAATAGAAACATTAGAGCCACTTGTACCTAACGTGACCATGGAAGTGATGACCACAGAAACAACAGAGAATTGTTTTCTAAGCCCCTGCAAAATTTATACATTTTAGTATGGAGGATATCCTTCTATGATGATATGTATTTTATTTGAGTAAATTTGTCAGAGGTATGTTTTGTAACTGATGGTTTCAGGCATAACTTTATGGAACCTGCTCATAATGAAAAGAAAACTTGACTTTGTACTTCCACATGAAATCATTAAGATATGACCCTGGTTTCGACGTCCAACGTCATCGCCAGGTGATGATGACGGATGTCGAAACCTGGGTCGTGTTTTAATAAATTCATGTGGAAGTACAAAGTCAAGTGTTCTTTTAATTCGGGTATGTTTTGCCTGATGTTCATAGTTACAAATACAGAACAGCAACTTCAATCTATTTACCTGGATTGTACTTGAAATTTTACTCACACATATCAGGAATATAGTATCTTATTGATTGGTGCATAAAATTTCTCTTTCATACATTACTTATTAGAAATTATTTTACGGTACTGTGAAAATGCCTGCTTAAAATCAAGTACACACTCAAATCAAACCAATTCAAAAATCAAATTACTTCACATCAAAATCACGTCTCATATAATTCTAATTATTCTATAGCTGTATGAAATTCATTCTCATTGGTAGCATACCATACATCCAGAAGAACATCATTTTCATCATCCCATGATTCACTTTGCATTCTTCATCCCACACAGCACACAACTGCTGTAGAGCCTAGATATCCATGTGGTATACATATATACATTAGGTATACAGCAAAGGGTTTGAAGAAAGTATAGACTTTTCGCATGTGTACATACACAAAACCTCTGCAATAGCTCTACGGTGTGTTTAAAGCATATGCAAAGGTCCTTCACACAATCTATACTGTGTATGTAAGTAGAAGTTATTTCATACATATTTTGTAGAAGGTATCCTGTGTGCATTATACGTACATTAGACACTAGATATTATTTTAATTGCATTATTTTTGCAAAAATGTCAAAGCAATAGCTTACCACCATTATTACCACTTCTATATAGTATCACTTACATTAAAGCACTTACTTTGAGGACAAATAAGTGCTTTAAATATTTCTTAAGTAAGAAGTGTCGAAGCTAGGGAATATAAATATCATGCATACTTGCGCACATTACATTCTATGCAGAATATACAGAAAACTTACCACAAAAATTATCTATGACCATGTACATTTGCTCTGTGGTTTACCCTTTGTACCTGTATACATAATGTAAACAGTTTCTCATTGCCTGATGAGTATATGGTAGACCTCAGGTAGATGCTTTGTATCTATATACGCGATGGAGACAGTTTCTTATTCCATGAAAAGTAATTGTAGACATTGCATTGATGCTTTGTATGTGTATTAGCACTTCCATGTGCTGTGTGGAATCCTTAGTGTCACCCATTACTAGGGACATGACATTTTCGCAAAACGTTTTTTGCGACAGGATTCATGAAATAAGCGACTTTAGGGTTTTATCACGAAATTAACCGTGTCTTCTTTGAAATGCGATTTTTTAAATGAAATTAGAGATTATTGCAAATGCCGAATTTTGGTAGCATGAAATATTTTCTTGCTTATTACAATTTCTGTACGATCATCATTCATTTGCAATTGTTATACTTTTTGGGGCCTATTCTGTAAACACCGCCCCCGTTATGTTCTGCCAATTTCGGGGACATTAATAACGCAATCGTTATTAACGTCCCCGTATCGTTCTCATGCTGTTCTCCAACTATAGCATTAGCGATAGTTGGAGAACAGCATGAGGAATTCTAAGGGCAAATACCAAAATGTTTTTTTAAATTTTAAAAGCTCTTTTATTTGGCAGGAATATATTGGTTTTGCCCTTTTTTTATTTATTTTTTATTTATACTCATTTGCATCAAAAAACAAAGATATAATTAAATTTTAACTTTGTGGAAGTTAATATCAAAAAACAAAAGTGTGGCGAATGGGCGTGACGGCTCGCCGCCGAGCCGATTCTTTATGAAATAAAGATTTGTAGTAATGGTTGTAATCTGAATTATGTTCACATAGGCTTGGTTAAATTAATTCTATCCGTGTAATAACATTGTATTTAAAAAAGCTCATTTCTTTGTTCATTGATACGAAAGCTACGCAATGGTGATGGACACATTTTACACATACAAAATAGAAATAGCACATAAAATACAAATACACATATAAAATTTTAATAGCAATAGCAGGCCGGCAATGGAAAATCGGGGTTAATCTGTCAAGGAGATTACAGAAACATAGTTTCCGAAAAGCATGCTGCCCAGATGTCAACTGGCTAGTCGAGGATGTGGTAACATTTAGTTACATTTACTCCAGTAACCGCACCGGTCGCAGGTGGTTCGGCAGGTTTTTCTGGGTCGCATCCATTGACGTAAGATTATCTTTTGAAAAGATTGATTTCATCCATGCCAGCACTGGTGTTGCTGGTAACTTTGTTAGCGGTCGTATTCCATGTGACACAAAAAGTCGGCGGAATGCACACATTCGCTCCCGGTTACATTAGCAGCTCAGTTTGTTATGATAAAAGTAAAGACAAGGTTGCAATTTTTTCATACATGGCGCTCGAAATGTAACTTCTGGAGTGCCGAAATTATTCTGCTAGTTCTGGGTGGGACTTACAATTTTAAAACCTAACAATTGGAAACCTGGAAATAAAGTTATCATTATATCTTTCAATGTGAATTTAACTTAATAAAATCAAAATATTGCTAGTGTGAAATGGAATTTCATTTATATTTGATTTGAATTGGAAATTGGTGTAAAATTAGCAAAGTCTTTGGAAATGACAGAACTTCATATGCTAATTCAGACAATATTTTTATTAATTACAGATAGTCACAATTTACCGAAGTATTCTTCTGTTATTAAGCATCAAAATCTGCTAATTTTATTACCATTATCTCATTAATTTACCTTTAACTTAATTTTGCCTCCCATTTTGCCATTGGGTTTTTTTTATATTGCGTAGGGTAGCCATAACTTCTATATTGGATCTCAAATGTACTATTAACTGTTTGTTCACATTGGTATGAAGTCTTTAATAATAATATTTAAAAAAAACCTTCCTTTAAGACTTCTTTTTCCCAACATTAAACACAGCTTTTACCTTTTTAAAACGATTTTATTTGCCGTATTTGTCATTTTTAAACACAGCTTTTGATGATTTTTATTTACCATTTTTCGGTGTCCCTACCCATAACATAGGATTTTTTAAAGCCTCCACTTCATCATGAGTGGATCGTCTACTTCCAAGATTCTTTTACCCGCTTAGTAATCAGCATCATGTTCAATTTCATTGGGAATCCTGAATCTCTCAGGAAATGCGTGCTGGAATAAAGTCATTCATTTTAATTTTTGTGCTCTACCCTCTTTCTATTTCTTATGCAGTGGTACCTTAAATAGGTGGTGACATCCTTCACCTGTTTGGCTTGTCAACCCCCAGGAATACTGATGAGATCCAATCCATTTTTATTTAATACTAGCTAAAGGTTCCTGTTGAAATTCAACGGGAGGGAGAAATATAATACATTCAAATTGTGTTAAGAAATGTTAACATTTTTCATGAAAGGGCGAAATGTGTGTGGAAGGGAAGAAGTTAGGGGAGAAACTTTTGCTATGGAGTTAGCTCCAAGTCGGTATCGGAACCATGATTATAATTTAAACCAATGTAAACATATAATTACTGCCTGACTAATGCCTGGGCCTCTAGAAAAATAAGAATATTATTTAGTAACTTTCAGGCCAGATGAAACAAAGGAGGTTAGAAGGGGAGGTGCATACGAATGTCTCTATTTTTGACAATGAGGCCAGATTCAGGTTTTCGGGAATGTTAGGACTCAAATCTTCGGCAAAAAATTTTTCTCTGGCCTTTCATATATTGTTTGTCTCAATTCTCGAACTTCATGACAGTGGCGTCAATGAACTTCCTACGGATATGTATCAATGCCTTTTATTCCAAATAGATTAAATTCTTTTCTTTTAACCTAGTACAGATTTAGAAGAATGGAAAAGGCAGGCCTCGTATGAGAAACATGGAACAAATTGTGAAGGATGTAAAAGAGAGGAGTTATGTCAATATGAAGAGGTTTGCCTATGTTATGTTCTCTCTCTCTCTCGTCCGAAATCCCCTGGAAGATGGGAGCGGGTCGCATAAATGACTAGTCCGTTTCTACCTTGCGGGAAGACTGTTTATTCGCGCCAACCCGGCACACGTGTTACAAGTGAGGCAGTGCTGCCAACCACACCAAAACATCACAGCCTATAGAAGAGAATAGAGTGGAGAGTTGTGTCAAACCAATCATAGGATTGTTGACCGATGATGATGATGAAATCAGGTACTTGTCGCTCAGTTATCTAAGTTCACACATTTACAGGATATTTGATGTACCACTAAATTACAATTTTTTTCATCTTGTTACTCCTATTTTTGGTTATACTTCATTTAAGTTTCTTGTCACGTTCTTGTGTCTGAAAATACAACAATTTTGAAAGCAGTCCACTTCGGAATACGGTATAATCCTATAAAATACAGTAAAACCCCTCTTTTACACTTTTGAGGGGAACTAGAGAAAAAAGTGTAAATCGCGGGAAAGTGTAATTTGAGGGTATGCAATTTTATATGAAAGTTATGCCTGAAAGAGTCTTGCTTCTTGATTTTGCCTGCCTAATTCTTGCTTTCATTGAATGACAAGTTTAAAATTGAAATATAGTTCCAACAAAACCTCTTTAATAATGCCAAAATCTATTATTTGAAATGCATGGGGACATGGGGAGATATATTAACTAGATTACATATGGTTGGGCCAAGATTAGGAAGAGTGAAAAAATTGTACAGTTGTAAATTGGAGAGAATATCAGGAATTAGTTTACAGGTGTATGAGGGAAGATGCAGAACAGCAAGCAGTTCAGAAAGGATGGAGGGGGGGATGGTGTAGTAGACACTAGAGTAGTCAAGACACTGTTCATTACTGTTAAGTGAGGAGAGCTGCTGATAGAACTTACAAGAGATTCAGCATAGGGGTAAGGAAAATGTGAAAAGAACTGCATGGCATTAATGATAGACAAGGGAACTTGGGAATAGAAGAGGAGAATGACATAGATAAGGATGAACTGAGGCCAGGAGTCTTGATCCAACCATGCTAGTAAGTTAGGGTAAATATTATGAGAAAAGAAGGTGTGGAGACTATAGTGATCTTCTATCAAAGCTACTTAAGAATCGAGCTAAGGAAGAATGAGATGATTTTACGGGTGTGTTCGTAGGATATATGAGGATGAAATTTGGCTGGAGGATTTTTTAAAATCTGTATTAATGCCTCCAAAAAAGAAAGACAAGACCACAAATGCTGAAAAGCATACACTTCTTAAATAAATAAAAAATTTTCATCACCAATGCGATAGCATCAGCCATCCCGCGAGTTATGCAACCTGAACAACAATCGCGAGAAAAACGACGTACGTGTACTGTAATCCCTCGCGGCATTACAATTGCACAGATGAGCGAGGTCACGGTAAATGGAGGTATATCTGGGCAAATTTTATTTCTCTTTCATAGTGGTAACTTACTGCATGAGTTTTTACTTTGTCTTTCACGGAGCGTTGAGTCCAACCACTAGTTATGCAACCAGGACGACAATCACGGCAAAATCGTCTCGTAAAACGTAAATGGCGAACCATTCAAGAATTTGCTAGCGTGAATAAAGGGAAGACGTTACATTGCGGGTATATGGACATTATTAGGACATGAAGAAAAAGTCGTTAATGGCGGGAAAACGTAAATTGCGGGGACGTAAAAGCGAGGTTTTACTGTATTAACTTTTTGAACCCCACAGAAACTGTCATTTAAATACTTTTGGTTTTACCGAATGCACATCTACTTAATCCGGGAGTAGCACAAAGGTTATACTGTATGATTTTGCTGGATGGAATAGCCGATGTAGATTCAAGAATCAGCTGTGATATCTTTTTTAATAACTTTCAATATCTTCACGAAAAGAGCAATGCAGTTTACGGCATCTTTTTTGGATGAACTTTTTAGCATCATTGCAATGGCATTAATAAACAACCCACGGATACGTAATGAGACATTACGTTATATTGGGATTTGAATTTCATTCCCTGGTTTATGTTAAAATATCTCGAATCTCAAGCTATTTCGCTCGATGACAATTTTGAAAGCATTCCATGTCTTTGGGTTGGTTCATATGCACAAACCCGTAAAGAAATAAAAAAATTCACAATTTGAGCACCGCTGAAGCATTCATTTAAATACTCCTAATTTGGACCAAATGCAAACCTTCTAAATATGTGAGTAGCGCTAGCAGTCAGCACGTATCTTTGTGCGCAAAAATATGGCTGGCCTTGCTTCACGAATAGCCTACAATGCCCTCAGTACCTTCCTATTTCAGGGTGGCGATCGTCAGGGAAAACCGGGATAAACCTGGAATTGTAAGGGAATTTTGGAAATCTGGAAAAGTCAGGGAATTGTCAGGGAATTCTCGTAACAGTCAGGGTGAAACTGGGATAGGAAATTCTCGTTATTTTTCTACCATACGTATAGCAGGCAGTCTTTCCCGCCCTTTATTTTACCAAAACATTTCAACAATTTCCAACTAAAACTAATGCCCGTCGCCGAAGTACATAGAATATGTCCCGTCAATTCATTGAACATTCAGTTGTGAATCTTAGTTATTTAGTTGTGAATCAGTCGTACAATTTATCCATTTCGTATATCCTTAATGCGACATTTTCCTAGTAGTGTTAAAATTCATGATCACCATGTATTCTGCTCATCACAAGGAATCCAAGGCTATGTTTTTCGGAAGATTTTACCTCGCATTTTTTTTTAACTTCCGAGACCCAGGTTGAGAGGTAGTTGTAGCACACTAGCTTGTAGTAAATACGTGCTTGCAGTTCTAAAAATACGAGACGAAAATATTTAAACGGTAATACAAGTACGATCACACGTGTAAACAAAACTTACGTGAGATCCTCTTCGATTTCCATACCCCCCTTCGCGAGACCATAAGAAGAGTTCTTCTCCTCTCCCCACCTTTCACGCTCAACGCAATTATTGAATGGCCCCCTTAGCTCCCTCTCCAAGCAATTAGTCAGGTCACAAACCACTTCAAATATGATATTCCTAAATATGATGCTGCCGTTGCTAATTGCCTCCTGTTTTCACTCGCAGTGGCACGATTACGTTTTGTTGTTTATGCAAATATTTTTACATTTTTCGTTCCCTATTACAATCAAGGGGTTATGACCACGTTATCAAATTGTTATTCGCTTATAAAACTCGTGCCATCCGATTTCAATCCAGTCTAAGAACTTGGCTTTGGTTTGTCTTTTTCGTGTAGCTTAGTGATACCTGTGCCGGAGTCCGCCAGTAAATTGGCCATTAACTTTCCCTTCGATTGCTTTTCAGTAATCTTCAACTTCCCAGAACTACCCCGACATGCCACCTCTTCCTTGAAGAATTAGACATTGTCAATTTGTAATTTTACCGAAGGAAACATACACGGCCGCGAAAAATGTATTAAAAGTGTGTAAATTTGTGTGAGGGCTTAACTTGTGAAGGTTTAATATATTTTTTCATTAGGGCGGAGGTTCCTTATATTTTTTCATTCTTATAGCTTTTAATGTATTGATTTCAGCTTTTAACATTTTCTGAGTTTTGACGAAAATTTAATTCAGCAGAAATAAAATATTCCGATAATAGGAGACCTTTTGGCGATCGGTCAGGGAAATTGGTAAAGCCATCAGGGAAAAATCAGGGAAAAGTCAGGGAATTTGAAAATTGGTTATCAGTAGCCACCCTGTATATCCTCACGAAAAGCACAATGCCATTTGAGCATCCCACTATGATGAACTGTTTAAGCATCAACGATGTTTTCATTTCAGAGACGACAATGGCAATGGCCTTAGCAATGCTCGGAAAAGAACTGAAAAAAACAGTAAATTTCAACATAAAATACACAAAGCCCAGAAACCTGGAGAACAAAAAGTAGATCGCTTAAAAGAATAAGAAAGTGTAAACATTTTCCCATTAATTACAGAAAGAATGAAAGAAATTGACTAATATTTAGTTATTTTACTGAGGGAAAGAAAAAACTCTTGCACTACCATAAATTGAAAAAGTCCATTTAAACCAATGTAAATACATAATTGCTGCCAGGAATCGAACCCGGGCCCTGAGCCTTTTATTATGTAGCCTGTAGCACCTTCTAGTGTATACTCTAGAATGCTACAAAATTTCAGCTCAATCGGTTCAGTGGTTTTTGAGGAGATGCGTAGCATAAAGCTGGCAGACAGACAGACACCGCTTCATTTTTGTGTATTACCTAGTATGATTCCCTTGATGTATGGCATAGGATGGCATCTAAATAAATTAAGTACCAATGAACTGCAGTTTAACACCATGCATTATGAAGGTAGTCTTTCATGTAATAATTTTCTACCATTCAACCTTTTTTATCTGAATGCTCATGTACCTTTTAAATATCATGCAAGGCATGATATTTCCACTCCATTTGCACTTATATACATAAGAATGAAGCTGTTCTTTTCATAATCTGTTGATCTCATGGTAATATATTTTGCCCTATTTTTAATGAATATGGAATGGAATGTCACATCTTTGAGGTATTTTAACATCATAGGCAATAATTTCAGGTCGGTAGAGGCGTTCTTTCTCTTGCTGAATGACAACAAGCAAGTGGTCCTTAGGCTCAATACTCTGCTCAAAAATTGAAGTACCGGGGAAGCCCCATATGATGAATATAGCATATAACGACAAGATAAAATTGACAGTATTGGCGGTAACTTGGTGGAAATTCATTTTTCACAAAGAAGAAAAAACTCTGTAGTTCCACATGAAAACTTATTAATAACGACACGACCGGTTTCACCTGCTAGGGCATCATCAGGTGATGATGCCCTAGTGGGTGGAACCGGTCGTGTCGTTATTAAAATGTTTTCATGTGGAAATACAGAGTTTTTTCTTCTTTGTTATAACAAGAAGATCGAAATAGCAAGGGATGGCCTAGGGACCATTTATTACCCTATTATTTGTATATAAAATGAATTGGCAATAATGAGAGTAAAAAGTTGATTTCACTGGAATCATTCAATATTACAAGTAATAAACAGCACATAGTGTGTTGCTCATTGTGCTCATGGTATCAACCCTTTGCTTTGCATTAAAATACTAAGTTTTTCCACCAAATGATCTGCCCAATGGTCAAGTGTGTATTTACAACATTTCAGGCATACTCATTTGTGCATGTGTGGATTTCTTGATGATTTGTGCGCTTTTCGCTTTTTTTGTTATTCTCCCTCTTCTGCTACTAGTTCACTCCGAGAACCAACTTCATGGCTGGGAAATGTAAGACATTAGATCTGAAAACAAAAGTTGGCTTAATCAGTGAATACGAAAGTGGTGAAATGGGAGGGCATTATTATCAAAAAGATCGTGCAGCCAGTGCTAGAAGTCATTATGGCAGAAGAGTTACCTATGCGTAACTCGATAAAATTGAATATGAAACTCACAACTGTTTGTGTGTGGCCTTGTTTGCAACAGTTATGATTTCTATCGAAAATGAAGAGAATATTCCACAAGAGGTGTGACCATTTTTTTTATTTAGGAAGTTTTCACTGATAATAATCCATTATATTGCTATATTACTTGCTGCTGCAAAGTATTTGGAACTCAAAAACTTAAGTTAATATGCATAATCTTAAGTGTCAAAGTCAACGTTTAAATTCCAAATAATTATATATAACATGAAATTTATTGTCAATAAGACAGTAAATACAACCACAGGTCAATGAAGTGTGCAAAAATATCATTTTTAATAGCAATATAATGCAATCTTCTCCCTAGACCTCTTGTTATATGGAGCTTCTACTGTATGCATGAATTATTCATAGCAGTTAGAAAAATTTGCACATTTTTCCATAAAAAGATGGTGTATCTTATGTAGGTAGTGAGTCTGTATTGTAATCAGGGAATTATAATGCAACTATGCAAAACTGAGAGGCTTTCTTTCACCAAATGACTTGAAGAAGTACAGAAAATTAAGGAAAATGGAGTGAATTTCAAAGGAAAGGCTTTCAGAATCAGTTATCATAACCTGCATTATATCACCAGAAAAATGTATTGCCATTCATATTAAAGGCCAGTCGGACATTGGAAGTTCAAGGCACCGGATGATTTTCATTCTCCTTGGATAACACAAAATATTATGTGCCAGGAAATACTGCATTATCTGTAATAGACTTTATGTTCTTTGAATTTGAGTTCAAATTTTGTTTTTGAGTTCTTCTTTGGTGAAGAGATCAACAGTAGCCAAGGTTGTGTGATGAAGATTGTAAATATCCATGACAGGATGCACCATTTTGGAAATAGTAATCACCGTGGTTGTTGTGTTGATCTTGTCAAGCAAACAACCTCACATAACTGTCACTTTCATATGACATGGACTGGTTGTTAGGACTGATCTTACTTTTGTCTGGGGATGGTAACTTGGTGGTGAACACATTCTTCCTGATCTGATATTCGATAGCATTGACATGCCATTGTTTTGTCCTGGGCAGTGTTCCTCTATTGCTGCAGTGTACCTTATTGATCCATTCCCGTTTTTGCTGTTATTCAGAATATCACCTCCTTCTCAATATAGTCTGACACAAATGTGAATTCACTGAATAGTGATCTTGTATATCCCCCTAGAAAAATTAACCCCCCCCCGCCCCCCTGCTTTCCTGGTCAGAACCCCTAATCCAGGGAAACCATAAACAAGACAGGATTTTGGTATGACTATCCTAGTTACTGATAGACCACTCAAGTGTCTCCTGGCAATGGAACTAGCCAATGTCCTTTACATTTTTGATGAAGATGATCTCCGTTTTTACCTTTGATCAAAGTGCATCATTTGCCATTATTTCATAATTGATATGTAGCCTAACGTGTGTGTATACCTATGTATTTTGGGAAGCATGTGACTCATTTCCAGTTTCAGATCCAGATAGTTGTGTCCAAAGCAATTTTACCATTTCATAAAATTATTTCACTCTGTTTTAAGTCTACTGATATGTGTCAAGTGTGATGTTTTGGCTATGCATGCAAAATTCTTTGCGTGAGTTGTATGACAAGTCACCAGTTGGTTTCTAGATAGAAGCATGTGGTTTAAAGTACGTAGAATGGAATGTATAAATCCAGTGATAGGAATATATTCACAGAATATACCATTTTGTTGCATACTTACATCCTCTGTTGAATGAAAAATATTTTACATGAGAGTATAGTCCAATATAATAATGAAGGAAGTTTTTGGTACTTTTGAGATACTATTATCTATTGTCAGCTTTGCAATGAAATGTATTTATAATAGGAACATCTTACAAAAAGACACTGCTGATGCAATTAATGATGATTCAATGAGATGGAAAGAAAAGCTAATAGTTGTAATGAGTGGAACATTGGGGACATTGTTAGTTAAAAAGGCTCATTTCTTGGGCAGTTAATGAGTATGAATGTGGCATTAAACAAATTTAAGATTCACTCCCTTGTAAAGAGAACCAAGAAAACATTGTAACACCTGTGGTTGTGTTTAATCCATGTTTATTCATATTATGATATTTGTGTGAAGATATCTATTTTAGTATGGAGTTAAACTTTCCCCTTCAGCTGTCCTATTTTTATGTTTCTCACAGCCTTGGCTACCATGCATGAGCTATATAGTTTTTAGCAGTGGAAGGATTGAAGCCCTCTCTACCAAAATTTTTGGCTCCTTATGCATATGTTGGCTTGGCTCCTTGTGTATAGTACTTATTACTGATAAACATTAGTTTTCTGAATGATCGGCTCCATTTGTCACAATAATACACCTACCTACTTTGTGCGTTCATTTGGAGTACAGTAAGCTTCCAGTAAGGTTCTCTCATTTGTTCGTTGATTGTGCTTTGCTTTTTTAGATCACCTTTATGTAAGGATGAGGTCTTGTGCATATACATTTTTATTATCATGCATGCTTTGCATGGGTTGGCATTGTTTTTACTGTTGCTATTGGTTAAAGTGAACCCCGTGATGAATACGTTTACTCTCATAATGTAGTAACAAGAAGTGTATTGAGTTTTTAATAATTATCCCTGTAGGGTTGTGCAGCAGATTTCTGGAGGGGAACAGAAGCAGCCCTTAAAATCACTGTTCCTAAATATCTGAAAAATTTACTAAAAATGAATGGGTGCGACAATGGATTATCTATGGCTGATTTTGATGCTGCCACTCTTGTTCCTGTTCTGGAGAGATTTGTCCGTGAGGACATGCCGTATATTCTTCCATTGCACTGCTCTAAGGAGGACTACTATGGAATGTTTGAAAGGTGTCCTGAACGTTTCAGGATTGTATGGGGACATGTGAATATTCTTATTAAAATGACTGAGTACTGGAAAGAGGCTCGCAAGTGTTGCCAAGTGTTTCAAAGGAAAAATGAATGTCCATTCACTAATGATTTAAGATTCAACCCACAGTTCATGGAAACTCAAGTGAACACTTCTGGCCTTGAAAGGGAAAAAGCTGAGGACCAGAATAAAACTACTACTCTCCAAGATACTACCAGTGTTTTGGAGGATTCTAAAATGCTTCCGGAGTTAGCAATTTGTCCTCACTCTAGTAGTGAACAGTGTAACCACTTTACTGCTAAAACAATGGTGAAAAGTGGTGAGAGCTCAGGTACTGGTGTAGAAAAATCTAATGCTGAGGCTCTTGACGCAGGGCTCTCTCATTGGAGAAGAGAGAGGAATCACCTTATTGAAGTGATCAAGGAAAGTTTAAGTGACAAAACAGTGGAATACAGTCAGGACATGAACGTTGCTATAAAAAATTTACAAGCATCAGATGTCTTAACTAAATTTCGATTAATTGCAGATGTGCAGTGCTTCCTGTGTATGATATCAATTAGGGCATACAAGGTTTGCAATGACTTCAGTGTGTCAAAGTGGATGGTATCAAACTATGTTCGTCATGTTGTTGAGCAACACTGCCTTGGAAGCAAAAAGAATAAGAAAAAGAGTGAATCGCCCACTGAGACAGTTCTAAACAAGTCATTTGACTGGAGTAGACAGGATAGCCAACAATCTACCAGTGCCCGGGAGAATGCCTTGGGTGACTCAACATTGGATGACTATGGCGAAGAAGATGCACAGGCTAGAGTGGGTTCATTCTATGATGAAACACCATCAAAAAAGAAAAGGAGTGTCCGGTGCAAATCAGGTAGTAACTCTGAGGCTTAGTATATAAACTTGATGGAAACTGGCTAACAACTTCCATTTTCTTTATAACTTCTGCATCCTCATTTATTAGGTCCAAATACATCGATAACATGAGTTCACAGTAGCATTTATGAAGGTGACCCAGAGGTTGGGAACTAAGTTTATCAAGAATGTTTTCGCGTTTTCTATGAAATCTATGAAACATTGAAGGGATTAATGAACTACATGGTGAAATCCTATGTCTGTTCCTTTTGTAATGCAGGTTAGTAAATTATACCAGTTTAGGAGTATTTGTTTTAATTTTCTTCTTAAATATGTGGTTAAAATGATAACCAAAGTGGTAGTAGCTGTGGGTATGAAGAGCAAAGGTATAATTCTTTTTATATGGGAATCTCTGAAGTTCAGAGGAGTTAGTCCCTCATTTTGATGCTGAAGCAGTTTTAAAGGTAAAAATATTTTCTTGAAATTATTGTTTTTAGATGCACCATGTGCAGGTTTAATTGCAGGCTATGAATTTTCCTTTTCTCTTCTGCAGTATTTATAAACCATACTCTCAACAATAATGTATTATCACTAAGAAAAAATAAAAACTTATTGGTAATGCTTTTACTAGTATCTTTTGGATTCCTTGTAGATGATACTAATGAAAATAAGGAATGTAGAAGGTA
The DNA here is from genome assembly GCA_933228895.1 of Platycnemis pennipes. Classification (NCBI taxonomy): domain Eukaryota; kingdom Metazoa; phylum Arthropoda; class Insecta; order Odonata; family Platycnemididae; genus Platycnemis; species Platycnemis pennipes. The sequence goes on from OW121851.1 coordinate 89,766,265, forward strand.
CTTCAGCAATATAATGTAAGTTCATTGCTTCGAGATAATTGGAGAAGGGCCATTCATTAATTATATTCAGCTATAGGTACCTATTTGTGAAGTGATTGTGTATTGCCATGGATGACTGATTCATATATTGAATAGACATATGTACTAACACCCTCATAGTTCATAACAGCATCACTTCATAACTCTTGATTTCACTGAGTCTTGGTGCCAACAAATAGTTATCCATTGTTTACTGCATTGTCATTATTTGATTTGATACCTGAATGAATTGGTATTGGTTTCATGTATAATTCCTGGGTAATCAAAGTGATTGCTGTAAAATAATGATGCCATAACTTGCGATAATTCTTCACAAAAAGTTAATTGCATACTTGCATGTGATAGAACTAATTTCTACTTAAAATAAATATTAGAAATAAAGTCATGTGACTTATTATATGCTAAGGTATGGAACTATGAGTATTTCATTGCAGTTTAAAATAAATTGCCTTTAAAGAAACACATACTGAATTTCACTTTAATGGGATAAAAGAAGTTAAACTTATAAAAGAAAGTTGTGCTTATATTAATGTTCCATTATATGTTCTTGTTATGCAGTATCATCTCAAAAAAGCATAGCTAGCCAGTAATGTACATTGTCATGTTGTTAGGGTTTCTCTGCTACGTTGCTCAATGATATGCATATCTTGTGGTGAATTCTTGCATGTGTGGATTTAAGGTGTCAGGGTCAAGGATAAACATGCAACCTGTTGCCTCGAGAAAATCATCTTGATCATCAATACTGTCTTAATATGGGTAGGTCTTTGGGTATTCTCTTCCTGGAATCAACCTTCTCCCAATTTCCTTAGCATTATTTCCCACCCTTGATTATCATCATGTTCATGTCCCACATAGTCATTCCTTTTCTCTCTTCCCTGGTGAAAATAAAGTGTGAAGTAGTTTGCAAAACATGCGCGCACACTTATTTGCACACTTTATGCACACTCCTTTTACATTTTTTTTTGCCTTATTTCTTCACTTCTTTCACACTTATGTCACACTCTTTCATCCTTATGTCGCACTCTTTCACACTGTCTTCACACTTTTAGTGTTCCAAATGACACTTTTGTCACACTCTTTCACTCTTCCTGTGCATTTCTTTCACGCTTTATTGCACACTTTATTTTCACCAGGGTTACCCCATGCATAGTGAAGATTTTCTTCTTAATCACTCATCAATATTTTATTAACTGGTGAATTCCTCCACATACCTTTTGCACCAATTCTTTTTCCAAACCTTTTACATAGCACATACCTTTTGCACCAATTCTTTTTCCTAACCTTTTACATAGCACATACCTTTTTCGTCAATTTTATCACCTCTTTTGCCAGATCTATTACTATATTTTTGTCTTCATTTCCTCCCTGAATATTTCCTCCATTGCTCTCCATGCCCACTTGTTAAAAGCCTCTCCTCTACCTCTTTACTGAAGTGCCTAAGTTAAGGAGCAGTATCATGTGCAGTAGCATAGTTATGTTTTCACTTAGGTCTATGTTTTCAACTCTCTCCTCTTCGTGAATGCTTTATTTGGCTTTCATAATTAGCCCCTTAATTTGACTAATCTCATTTCCATTGTCATGATTCTTATATTGCTACATATACCATTTTTTTGCTACAAAGCCATAAATAACACCCTTGAGTAAATATGTATATATCTGCTTTATAGAGTTCCTAGCCAATTTATTAATGAGAATATCATAACCTCAATTTTCAAATGAATGATCACTATCCCAGCTGTTACTCATCAATGCTCTGATGCACTTGGCATTGACTGTTGTTGATCTGTTACATTAATCTTAATTTATTATCAGAAAGTATGATTACCTTAACATCCCAAATACTTTGATTCCCACATCATCATATCGTTACATATTTCATCATTATAGGTTTATACTGATCATTTAATAAACATGGTACAAAAATGCATAACTAGGGGAAAAAACATAAGGAATATTTCTGATAGGTTTTTTGGGGAAATAGGTCAGAAAAAAGAAAATTATTGCTGGAAAATTATAACATAAGCAGAAATTAATTCAGTATCTTACAAATGGTACAAGAATTCTAGTACCAGACATATGAAAGCCAGTAAAAAAGATATACATATGTATCATCAATGGTCATCAGTCCTAAGGTTGGTTTGGCATAGCTCTTCATGGAGTTCCTCCATTAGCTATCCCCTCCTTATAAACAAAATTCTTCCCTTTGTCACCATTCACTACTTGCTTCATGTATCTTCCCCTCCTATGCAGTCAAGCTCGTTCACTTTTTCTTCAGCTACTGTCAATTCACAGGATGTTTTTAAAGAAATTATAGTAAAAAAAGCCAATTAAATCGATAAAAATTATACTCCAACAATTGTATTCCATTCAACTAGGTGACCATCAACAAGGAGGAGAATTTGAAGCCGAGGTGTGACTCAGAGAAGTTCTAGGCTGTTGATGATCACCTTGTTGAATATATACTGGTATTCAAGTGTAATTTTCTACCACTTAATTGGCTTTTTTGGACTTCCCTTCCTTAAAAGAATTATCTTCAGCTATGTCCTTCGACATATGTCTCCAGATGCATGCAAAAAGTTATCCTCACTTTATTTCAGAATGTGTTCTGTTTGCTCCTGAAACACCAAATTATAACTGGAACTCATTCAACTCCAAAATGTTGATTTTTAAATAGTGACTGCTTGTTATCTGAGTGAATTGGGTGACATGATAAATGTACATGATATTAATAATAATAATATAATATATTTTTATCGTCCAGTGACCAATTAAATATGGTAAGGATTCCTCAAAAAATAAGGAGACAGTCAAATTATAAAATACAAGAGAAAAAGAAGAGTTACAAAGAACTATCTTTAAAAAATTCGTCCAAGGAGTAGTGCAGTTTCTCTTCAAGGTACCTTTTGACTCTTACTCTAAAATTATTTGTGCTGTCACAGTTTATCAAATCAGTCAATGAGGCAGTCTATTAAAAATGCACAATCCTAAGGTTTTAGGCCCCAGTGAGGCTGCCTTTGTCCTGATGCAATTTTGATGCAGAACACTGTGCGCATGCATATTATAATTTTGAACTTCAGCATTTTTTTATAAATTCACAGTAGACTTTACACATGTAACAAGAAAAAATATGTAGATACCAGTGCCTTAAATATGGGGCGACAAGAGCATTATGTGGGGCAAAGACCATTATTCTTGTTACTTTCTCCTGTAATCAGAATATTTTAATTGATACAGGGGATGACCCCCAAATTGTTGTTGGATGCTATTTAGGCATGTAATAAACCATATTAGAGATTTAGTAAAACATTAGGACTAACAGAGAACCTGATGTAATGAATAAGGAAACAAGTAGTGCTCAATTTATTAAGAAGAGCTGAGACCTGCTAATCCCAGGAGAGATTACAGTAGATACTAGATATTACGAAGTTAAACCTACCGGAAAAATCGACACTTCGTAATATCAAATATCGTATGAATGAGTATCCTTCACCAACATCACAATGAAGCTATTTTTTCCTAGAATATATGCACTCCCGCAACGTACTTGCATGATTTACAAGGTTAAAATTCATGAATGTGACAACACGGTTCATTCAGTTAAACATAGCTAATTTGTGCCTTTTTTCCGATGAGTCAGAAGTTATCGAGCGTCTTTGCAAAATTTTCGTGCAGTTTGGATTAGGCCTAAGAAGCTTCATTAGCGCATTTTTTTTGTTACTTTTATCACTACTGAAAAACTCGTAAGGTATGCGTGGGCGATGTATTTATATTTTGAAGCTAGTATTTATGTATACATACACTATGGAAGTGTGCGATTTGCGGGATCATTTGAAACTAGATGCTGCTCCGGATATAGAATTTAGAGGAATAAGTTTCCGCTAAAAGAAAATATATGCTCCGCATCAAGCAGGATAGATTAGGCCTAAATTAAGTTAAAACAGTGAAAAGATTCTCTCACGGATGCTATGTCAATCATATATTTAAACAAATAATATTATGCCCGTTAATTTCGCGAAATAACAGCCATAACCATCTTTGCGTGGTTATTCCCGAGACGAAGGCTCTGAAAGAAGACCTTAAAAAGGAGTTCATCTTTATGTTTACCTCCTTCCAAAAGTAGATTGTACAAGCCACGCACTTCAATGGTGAAGGCGTGATAATTTCCTTTACACTTCTTCAGTTACTAATGATGGTAACATAAATCCATAATTAACGTTTTTCACTATACTTTGGCGAAAGCTTCGGTTGTGGCTCTATTAAAATAAGGTCGCCTGCTCTTCATCCACTACATTTCAGGCATAGTTGAAAGTTTCGATGCATCTAAAAATTGTGGAACATTTTTGCGTATCGTTCTTCCTCTGCTTCTGATCAAACAAGGGGATTTTCGTCAGAGCATTCCAGTTCCGGCCACGCACGAAGACGGAATCGGAAGTCTTAAGTATTCTCCCATCACTGAGGGGATCACTGCATTCACCCTCACAAAAACAGCTACAAGTCCCGTGGTCTCCGGGTATCTTACGTCACTTAGAGGAGTTTGATCCAGCTGGGATTCAAGGCCAATTTGCGGAGGAAATAAACATCGAAAGAATAATATCCATATTCAGCATAGTCACATCTTATCTTCCTTCTGCTCTACTTCAACGGCCTACGCCTGCGTAGAGTGAGGACAAGACACTGGAGAGTGGGGTCTTTTATCATGAATAAAGAGCACTGGGGACTTCGGAGGGAGGGGGAGACTCTTGCCCACCTGTGAGTGGCGAAACAAGGGGTCATTTGAGGTGAGATGATCAGTGTGGGAGGGAAGGAAAGTCTTTGCCGGGGTCCGCAAATATTAAAGAAATGTAGTGAGGGAGAGAAAGTCGAGATAGAAAACTGGGGGAATTTTATTGGTGGGGACTACCAGAGGAGAAAATAACATGGGAATGGGTGGGCATTTCTATTTCACTTTCTGTTAATTTCCAATCACTGCCGACAATATGTGAAAAGGGAATTGGTGAATAATAATTTAAGAAGAAATACGATGAACAAATGTTTATTACAAAAAAGTTATCAGCTCTTCTGTAGACAGAATGACCAAACTTTTCTGCAACAGCACTTCTACTTAACTTTTTTGATTCAATTTCGTGAATCATTTTCACCTTCCCTTCTAATGTTATTCCTTTTGTATTTAAATGAGAGGGTTCTACGTCCTTGACCGTGTTATCACACGGAGCTCCTTGCATCAACACCCCTACTCAAAGATCCCCGTCAATTCGTGTCCTGTTTCCGAACTGGCTGGGTACCAACTAACTCCCACCCCTGATTTCCTCCAGCTTCCCAGCTGCGTTGGGAAGCATTTCGAGAATCACTATGGCTTGGAGAGACCCTGCATTGCTATACGATACGGGGTACGATAGCCCCGAAGGACGGCGTGGTGCCTGGCATGAGACATCGGACCAGCTTTCCTCCGGGGTGTATCATCCGATAACGCAAGGGAGATATGAAAGTGCCTCCGAACAGACTAGGATTCTGACGAGGCTTTTTGCTCCCTCTCCGATGGCGTGAATTAGGGTTTTTCATAGGATGGTTCTACTTATGATCTAGTCTTATATGTATCTCTATCAAGGATTAGGCTGCAAAATCCTTATCAGATTCCTTGTTACTCCGGAGGATCGCAGCTGAGAAGCTTTCTTTTAAGATATTTTTTCGATTGCTGGGTAGGAGCGAAAGGCGAGAAATGTACACTATTATACGACATAAATATATATGGGCGTATGAACGTTTTGTACTGTTGATTAATGTATGCGCCTAGAACAAAGAATCATTTAGAACTAATGCGACAAAGAAAGTGATCGTATGAACCAAGCGAACTCATATTTTTCTATAATTTTCTTGGCTGTTGGTGACGTAAGAAGGGAAGGGCAATGTTTACTTAGGAAGAAGATATATCTTAGGATCGATCGATCAATGACCACATCGAAACGCTCAAGGAGGACGGTAAATGAAACCTTATTCTTTCGATGATGACTATTGTCAGCCGGAATAATGAGGCCGTGGAGTAAGGTTGGGTAATCAGTCTGAAATATGTAGGGAGAAAAACGCTTCCATGTGTAATATGCATGACTGAATTTACCGCTCGAACGTCATAGTATCTCTTCCGATGCCCGTGAAAACGTTTTTGAGCGCACTCGCGCAGTAAACTATTACTGTAGTAGGAATAGCCCTCATGGATTAATGTTTGGGAAAAGCATGTAGCAAAAATTGACAGGGATCATTAGAGGAAAATGCTGGTTGTAGCATTTAGTTTCTCGCGGGCGAGTATATCCATACTACAAAAATTAACGTTTTTTTTTGACTCGTTGTCAAAGCCGAATGTATTTTTAGTCGTATTGGTGCCATATTTTATGTAAGTACTACTTCGCCTATGATTCAAAGTCGACCTAATGTATAATGTGCATGCCTACGATGAATGATTAGGAGCCTTAGTTTGGCAAGGGGCGTCTGAAAAACGCCCCTATGGTCCGTCATTATTCGTAAAAACAATAATAATAATAGAATAACCGAATAAAGATACTTTATTATTATTGTTATTAAAAACGAGTAACTTTTTCACGTCGGGACCGAGACCCGAGGTTTGCAATTTCAAAACGTCGCTATTTCATAATATCGTGTACCGTTACATGTATTAGATACCCTTTTGGTCGGGACCGAAGATTTTGCTTCGTAAAATTAAAATAACGTAATTTAGAGTCTCTACCGTCTCTACTGTAGTAGTTATTTTGACTCCTAAATACTTAACATTTTGATATTGACAAAGCTGGAGGCCATTCAGACCATCTGATCAGATGGCTCAGTGAAAAGTACATGGAATAGGACTTGTCAACATTAAAATTTAGGTAGTTGTTTAGACCTACAATGTATCCCATTTATCATGCAGCTGGTCATACACTGTGGTTGAGGTAGGTGAGGCCTTAAGGTACACAACCGTGATACTTTGAATGTAGTATAATAATAATCAGGCTCCTGAAAATGGATGAAAACTAATAGATTGTAGTGTATCACAGTTGTAATTTGATGAACATAGTGTTTGACCTGAAAATGCTTTCCTAACTCATTGTGTCAAGACTATCTGATCAGAGTGGCTCCGTGAAAAGTACATGGGTAGGGACTTGTTAACATTAAAGTTAAGGCAGTTGTTTAGACGTATGATGTAACCCATTTATTATGCAGTTGGTACTCAGCCATGATACTTAGACTGTAGTATAATAATAATCAGGTTCCCACCCCTGAAAATGGATGAAAACTAATAGATTGTAGTGTATCACAGTTGTAATTTGATGAACATAGTGTTTGACCTGAAATGCTTTCCTCCAACTGCTCTTTTCTGTGCACAGAAATAACTTGCTGTAAACTAGTTTATGTACGAGCTTCAATAAGCTGTAACTCATTGTGATGTTGGTATTTTATTGGTACCCTAAAGGTATAGGATACCTTATCAAACACCCAGACAACCATAACAGCCTTAGACAAAATTATGTTGTCAATTACAGTCTATAATAAACCTGATTTGATGGCTATTTTGTTTATAGACTTGTGCTGAATTGTGTTAGGTCATACAAAAAGCTATTATGTACAGTCTCTGACAAGAAACAATTTACCACTTTCTAATAGCAGAAAGTGGAAGTTCTTCAAAGATTCTCTTTCTGTTGAACTGGTTTCACAGCTCTTACTAGCCATCCTTTTGATTTCTGCCAGGGAAAAAAAATGTTCTTTCTCTACAATCTCTATTCTGAAACCCCATGGCACTTTGGGTTCGCGGCTGGGGAATTATGAAGGTCACACCTCAAGTTTCTTGCCAGGGCCTTTGTGCGTTCCAATTCTTCCCCTCTGTAAGATTCCTTTTCCTAAATCCCACTGTGTTATGCTTTTGATTTTCCTAACAACTATCCTCCCATCCCGCTGCCTACTTCCACCAATAGGTCTGAAATTAGCAAACTGGTCTAGCAGTGGTAAAGGGTTGGAGGTGACTCAACTTGAAGGAACCTCATCAGTGGAGTACCCGTGAAACTTTATATTGCTGGAAAGTAGGATACCAGTTCCTGAGCTTTGAATACTAAGCTCATTCAACAACTGTTATTCTACTATAGATTTTAAATGGTGTGTGAATCTGGAGTCAAACTTATCAATTGTTTCCAGCCTCCTCCCCCATCCCGATTACAGTTGATTCCCTTTCTCAATCCCATATCCCAAACCTGATTCTTTAAGAAGGCTTTCTCAATGAAATGATGGCTTGGAATTTCTTCTAAGATATCTCCTGTTAGGTCCATATATCCCAAAGTTTTCACTGGTTTTGCAGTTGCCGTTTCCAGGTCAAGTGTTACACTGTTATGTAAGAAATATGGACCTACACACGAGATATCCTGGAAGAAATTTCAAGCCAATAATCCATTAAATTTGATGGATGAGGCATTAGGGAATTCCGACACTCCCTTTTCACATGACAGAGGTTTCCAAGAATCCCATGACGGGTCACATGATGACAACATAGGCGTATCCAGGGGGGATGGTAACCTCCCATTGATAAAAAAAGTATAAATTATGTGTTTAACACATGCTAATAGGACAGTTATATCACACAATTTAGTTTATTAGTTTTTTTAATATCTTTTATGAGGCAACAAACCAACAAATAGAACAACTACCAAACTACTGCACTATACTTCGATTTTACACGCTCCATAAACTTTACTAGGCCTCTACGTTGCAACTATAACAGTAGACAGACAGACAGCACAGGACTTCGCTGAGTTATTGTTGTGGAAAGACGAATCCATTACTTAAGTCAGTAGGGGTGTGCTGTATAAACGTGGGCTCTGAATACGTTTTCGTCAGCAGTGGCGACCGACTCTCTTCCAACCCTGGCGGCGGCGGTGTAATCGGCGTGGATCTCTACATAACTTAGGCTTTCATGTACGATACTTTTATCTTCCTCTATGTTATTTACTCAAACGCCGAGAGAATACGCAAAACTTATGGTCAGTAGAGTACAGCTAGCCTATCCTCTGTAGCTAGTCTCAAGAGCAAAGCGAAGAGCTACCTCAAAGCTTGTGAATGTTTCCATTCTAAAGTCCCAGATATGTACATGAATCAGTGTCATGACTTAATTATCAACAATAAATCCTACAAGGTCTACAAGACTTGATCATAGTATATTATGAACAAAATAATACAGTACAAGTATATAACAATGTTAAGTTAAGTAAACTGATGAATTTATAAGTCAGCGCCCCCTAAAAATTTTGTCCCCCTCCCTCCCCACGGCACCCCCTAGACCTATAACCTGGCCACACCACTGTCTGTATGGTCTTTCTGTTGGGTCTTATTCCATAATCAGTGAGAGAGGTAATTTCCAAACAGTGAAAGCCGTTTAGTCATCGTTCCTTGACTAGTACCTACTCAAAGAATGCCGAGGCTCACATATCTTCTAACTTACAATGCTGTGAACAAAATCGTCTACATGTTTCCTACACGAATTGAACATTCACACCACAAAAAGGTACAAAGTAATCAAAAAGCAGAGTGAAGGGGCTTCTATCTGGCCCCTTGATGAAGCACTCTGCCTTAGAGTTAGTTTGCTGTTTGTACTAGGTATTATACTTGTTAACATTAAAAAAAAATCATTACTTAGGCATACTTAATAGGTATGCTACTAAGAATCTGAAAATGTTGTACAATATAGAAATCTAAATACATCAATTCATTTAACATTTTGTATGGCGGTGTTCTTAGTTGAAAGTACCTTTATACGGAAAACCATCATATGCAAAATTTCATAAAGAGTTAGACACTTTAAACAACTGACACCTTCACACATGTCGTGGCAGCCCTGTCATTGTCTTTATCAACTTTACCTTGAATGTTGCATGAGCCCTGACAAAGGTTAATATGGGTCTGTTCTTATTGTGACCCATAGGAGAAAATGGGTAAAAATATTTCGAGTGAAAAGGATTAATGCTCAAATGTGTGAACTACTGCTCCTGTGCAGTTAATGGCCCAGACTACAGGGTTCTCAATAGTTTTTATGAAGGATGAAGTTGCTGTACAAAAACACCAAAATTGGAATATACATACTTATAACAGATCTGTTAAAAATATTCTATCTCATGCATCTATGCATGAGGGGTAAGGTCTAAGAGTATTGAGTACTAAAAATTTTCAAAATTTACAATATTTATTTTAAAGTAATTTTAGTAAATCCATAAAATTACAATACATTGTACTTCATATTCCCCTTTAAACATTAAGCATGCTACTCACCATCTGATGAATAGTATTTATCACATTCACGACCACTGTACTCAATTATTGGAACTTGTACACCTTTTCATCAAACGTTGGAAGAATCGACAATGGTACAAATTAAGGTGACATTTTTTTCATTTGTTTATCAGACTGTATGGAGATCTAATGAAGGGAGAGGAGTTTACGAGGAGTCTCTGGAAACTTTTATGTTTCATGATCAGCTACATATAAAGGAAAAAAAAACAAAAAAAAATTGCCACTTTAGTATTTAGTATGGGTTTGCATATTCCTGAAACAGCATTCCTTGCATGTTGTTATCCATTGTACACTCTAATTTTTCCTATTCAGCTTTTTAGATTTTACCCTTTTAGTACCACCAAATATCAGCCATACAATGAGGAGTGCCGCAGTGATTTTTGTCAGAGAATAACATTTCAGAAAAAGTACCCTGGAGTTATTTTCTTAGATTTCAGATTGAAATCCCTTTCATTTCACATAAACTTGAGTATTTCTTTGCGATAATATTATTCTGACTAACCTGTAGTCAGACACATCTTTTGAGTTATATAGGTTATAGTTTCGTTCTACACAAGAACCAATATATTGGTCTGTGGCACTAAAAGGGCTAATGTTATCATACCCCAGGAAGGAAGTGGATATGAACTTGATATTAACTCACTGAAATACAGTGAGTTCTTAGTCTAGGAACCTTGAGGATGCATGTATATGATGCATAAGTTTCCATCAAGAAATTCGATGTATCACAAAGAGAATTAGTTCATTTTCTGTCTTTGAGACTGGTATTGCCTGAAATTTCTATGTTAGGGCATCACTCAAAGAGCACGGGCATAAACACCGGTGAATTTTGGCAATGGGTTACGCATGAAAACAAAATAGTCTCTGAAGAAGATGAAAGAGAACAAGTACAATAATAGATGCGCTCGTAAGCAATTTTTCTAGACATATTCAGGCCATTCGTTGAATGTCAAATATGTATTTTAAATAAAATTCCGTTTCACAATGAACATTTTTTTGACTGAAGCTGCCTTTAAGGCTTGAAGGTCTAAACGCATTTTTATCGAATCACTTCCTGTTGTCTTTCCTCGAGGCCTCATTTTATCCCTCCTATTCGTGAGCCATTTATACTCCTAATGGGATAAGCTTCATTGGAAAGAAGAACGGGGAAAAATGATTTTTTGGTAATTTATTTTCACTTGATTAGCTCTTTAGGGCTTTGCTCTTTGTTTCTGGCAAAATAGCAAACATCACTGCAAGATGACTGGCAGCTAGTTGCCAACATTTGTTAAGGATGACATTTAATAAATATTCTGATATTTCAAACAAACTCATGTCATCTCTTTGATAGAGCTTACCACCCTCTTTCATGAACACCCACTGAACAACTTCAGACAGTTCAACAAGTGATCATCATCAAGGCTAGATAATTACACGAGGGTAAGACTCACCACATGCACAATTTTAAGTGAAAGTGATGTGAAGTTATAACATTCTAGCTAAGTACTAATAATTAGAGATTCCTGTCATAAGGGTCTTTTAGGTGAGAAGTCTAGAGGCATTATCTAGATTTGATCCTAGAATTACCGTCCATTAAAAGTTTTAACACCATTTTGTGATAATTCCATTTATTAAAAATTTTGAAGCTGTCACATGCCATTTTAATCAGTCAGAGCACCCATGCACATTCTTGCATTGTAATATTTTCTGTTGCCAATGGCCAGTTGGGATTACATGTGTGATTGGTTCAGTTGATTCATGAGTACCAAGCACCAAACTTAATTATACAAGTCATTCTGAAATATTTTTGCCTTCCTTTGCCATAAAGATTATTTTTTAAACTAGTACCATGTGATGTAACTAAGAAACAGGGAAAATTACTCATCACCATAGGCTCAGTTTATGCCATGCTGACAGATTTGTGATAAGACACCTATCCTTCCAATTTAACATTCAGATGTAGGTACTCAATTTCATGCAAAAGAAGGCAATTTTTTGTTTCTAACTAAAAGGAAAATAGATGCTATTAAGTGACTTACGAAGAAAAGATGGGGACTTACTATTCTTCAATATTTTAAATAGGGCATAGAATGTTTCCTACACTCATTGAATACTCATTTATACTTCACATTCCACTTTCAGCTGAAAAGTGATGCATGGTTTACTGTCTTGTGCTATTTCCATTGGAATATCAATTTGCTGGCTCACAAGTGACACCCAAAGAACAACCAGGAGACTCATGAAATAAAATTTCAAGGGTGACAATGGATATCACAGAGTCATCGTAACAGTGATATATTTCATCATACTTACTAATATTGTTCATATACTTCATCTATGGCCAATCACAAGAGACCTTTCACTCTCTATGATAGGCCAAGAACTATCAGGCAACTCAGGGGTAAAATTTCCTTTGCCTTACAAAAAAAAAGGCTTGATTTCTCACTCACATACACACACACGCAGTATGATGACACGTAAAACAAATACTTTGGAAAAATAACAACTCCAAATCACTCTTTGCTATAAACTTTCTCACACATTATGATCACTTGCTTGCACACCACAAGGCCCAAAACCACAAGTGCACTATTAAATGGTCACCAAGTACTCAAAAGAAGGCTTTTTGCTCACTGGAGTCAATCCAATTTTCTAATAGATTTTGATGACCCTTAACGTTTTCTCCGTGAGAAATGCTAACTTAGTATCACTATTTGATGTCAAAGGACACACATCTATGACCGGATCAGATGCAGGTATGGTAGCAACTCTGCCACCTGTTCCAACACTCCACAGTGCCACTGTACTGCTGCTCTCTTGGTGAGCAGCCACGACCAAATCCCTTTGAAAAGGCAACAGACAGGGCCGTGTGAGTACCCTTTGACTCGTACCACCAAGGAAAGTATGCACAGGGGGATTGCAAACTGAGAAGGAGGCAGAGTCCTCACCACCTCTTCCGTTAGTTCTGTTGCTCCTCAACGCCCTCTCACACACCGAGTGACGAGCATGAGGCGTCCTTGCGGAAGGCCGCGCAGAAACCAAGAAGTGCTGAGTACTCGAATCATAGCGAAGGGCCGTGAAGGGACCCTCGTGAGGTAAACGGAAGGAACCAGAGTTAGAAGAATCATGAGCCCAGCATGATGACAGATGGCATGAAAGCAGGCCCCCAGATGGCAATGCTCTCCCAGGTGATGGCTGGACAGGCACAAGAGAGATAACAGGACTGATGTCATCTGGGTCCGATATGCGTGAAAGGGGTGCAGAAGTTCTCCTGACATCAAAGGACAGCGTGATACCTCCCTGCAAAAGACATCTCATTTTACTTGGTTTCATTGAAAACTATGAACAGTTGTGTAGCCAGGCGGTTAATCTCCATAGAGATTTTCTGAGACTCAAGACATGATAAGCACATGAAAATTCCAAAAAAAATTATATGCCAGAGGTGGTTCCATAGTTCTCCCAAGAATTCAAGTAATGATGGTGCACTGCCTTAAACTACCCACATTCAGAAAAGGAGAGTATCTTAAGTCCTTGGTTAATCCTTCAATCTAAAGAAAATAGAATTTTTCACGTAGTACAAAAAAACTTAAAAAGAGATAGCGTACTCCAGGAACAGCAAGCACTAAAAGTATGCTTCAATATAAGCCAAAGAGAAAAAGAATTCACTCTGAATGGGAAGTTAACAAAACTGCACCTCTCATTCAATCACCATTCAGATTTTAGCATTGAAGAAGAGTTAGTTTTAAAAATACAAACATTATTTAGAAATTGAACCTGAAGCATGTGTAGAACAATATAATTAACTGGAGTTTGAATATAGATCTTTGCACCATCCCTCCTTGTGATATATTATTTCTTTATATCCACAGAAACTATCTATTATTCAATACGACATGCTATGCTTAAAATATATAGCTTGTCAAAGAACCAAGATGCATTGCATGGGAATTCGTGTTAAATACAGTCAAGCCTATTTATCACGAAGTTGAAGGGGCCGAATATTTACTTCATAATAACAGAACTTCGTTATATGTGGACCAGTTTTTCAGAGCCTCTCTTTGCTGGGGAATAGCCTTCACTTTGTTATAACCGGGTTTGATATAAGTGGACTTGACTGTATAACAATAGTGCACAGGGAAGAACTGTGACAGCACCCAGGAAATGCAATTCATCGGAACTTATGTAACTAAAGGGTTCATAAAACAAGGTATTAGGGTAGTTAACATCAAAGAGTAAGTAAATGCTCACTCTACACTATCACGCAGGATGAGAATTAGCCAGAGTTGGTTTTCAGAAAAGCACTTTGAAAGTACACACCACGAGAGCTATTTTTTAAGTTTCTGTGTGAAATCATTTACAGGCACAGGAATAGCATTTTTAAAACAGTGTATAAAATGCATCTCACTTTGAATGAATGTCTAAACTTGTTAATGTGCAGACAAATGACATTCCAAAATTCAGGGCCACTAAAACATGGCACTCACTAAGAAAATTCAGCATTCCTTATTACCTAGGGTTTAGATTTATAGTTTTCTCCCTTTCAATTGAAAATGGTGCTCTATCATAGAGTTTACCTTGCTGCTAAGTACAGAAATAATAATGTTTGGAAATTGAGAAGCGAGACAATGGTGTTTCATTGGTTGGATGGACTCACGAATGAGGTGGTATTAACCCTCTTAGAGCTAACCTTCTTCCTGGGGTATTAGCGAGAAATGCAGAGGGTAATTTAATAAAATGTAGCACCTTAGGGAAAAAAATTATGAAGCTAATGTTTTATTTTTACATATGCGGTTTTTTAATATTATTTAAGTTGAACTAATTAATAATGATACATTTTTTATTTTGACTGAAAAATAAATGTTACTTCTTCAGTGTCATAAAGTTGAGCAATATTTTAATATTGGGCTGATATATTGACCTGCCGCACTTTTCCTCCGTGATGCTAAAGTCGATATATTGGCCAGTCACTCCAAGAGGGTTTCATAAGCATACTGGTACACGATCTAGATGTGGCCACAATCACCGCAAGCATACTGGTACGCACAATGCATTTTGTTACTTGTAGGTTGATGCTGCTGTGATCTTACATTTTTTTCTTAAACTTTTTGGTCAGTCATCTGTACCTGTTTGCAGCTGCTCTCTGATGGCTTCATTGGCAAGTTTATTATTCATCGATTTAGAAAATACTTTTGCATTAAATACCTTAAAAGTTTGTGGTGTTTGTGGTTACTTGAAATCTCAGAGATAGGATGCGAATGGGTTAAAGAATCAATGAAAGTAGGTCTTTAAGGAAAAATCATAATGAGGAATGGTATTTTAGTATGACTTAATCTGCAAAACAATCACAATTTTAAGACCATTGCCCATGGCATCATAGGAATTAGAAAGAGGAGGAAGACCATGGATGCTTCTGATGTACTTACAACTAATACTGTATGACATGGGGTGCTCATCCTAACAAGAATTCAAAAAAAGACAGTGAACAGAAGAGTAAGGTATGATGCTGCAAAACCAACTTATGAGCTGACAACCAGAACAGACAGAAAAAGAAGATTTGTTTGAAACGCATTTACGGCACAGGTGCCACAGATGACAACTGCAGAAAATCTGAGTAAAAATCTGACAGGAAATAATATACATAGCATTATTTTACCAGGGCTCCCTTATGTAAATCTTGAAGAAATGTCAAGGGAGATAGGAGTTAAATTATAGGCTATTATTAGCATTGAAGGAGGACAAAAGACACATGCACATTTGCGTAAGGTGCATTAACTGATCATTACATGGTAGTTCGTCATTGAGCTAAAGGGAAGAAATAGCTAACAGATGCATAACAGATTAAGAGTGAGTTATATAGGATGAAGATAATTCATAGAAAAAACAAATATTGATGAGATTTTATCCATCTTGATACTGTAAATATTTGTTTGGTACAGAGATTTGCTCAATATCTTACAAAATCCTTTTATCCCTAATTAATTCTGACTCAAATGCTAAATGTTACTAGAAACAGAATAACAATAAAAATTTCCCACTGTTTTTAAGAATTCATGCATCACCAGATTTGTTATACTACAACATTTCAACTGTAACTTCCTGAAGGTGAGACTATGTGGTATGTGTGAGGGGGAACAGGCAGGTAACATGATGTCTGAGGAGGGGTGAAGTGAATGGGTGAAGGATTGGGAAAAATCTAATCATTACAGAGAGAGGGACAGGAGAGCCTGGGGGTGGATTTAAGCATAGGGGAACAGTTCAGGTGTGAGTGGAAGAGACATTGATCAGCAATGAAAGCTTACAAAATACAAGCTACCATCAGTGTTTGTCATCCAGTTTTTGGCAGAAAATAACCGCAAACTATGAGTCACCAAAAAATGTAACAACTTTTAATGGTACTAAACATGAAATGCCTACTTAAGTGCATCTGGGGATGGCAACGAACAAAACAGATATTTCTAGATAAATTGTTTTCACAACATGACGATAAATGATAACTGCATACAAGAAACTCACCTGTGTTCCGACATAGAGTAAATTGGGATCACAGGCATCCCAGCAGCAACTCCATAGGGGTGTATCTGCAGAGAGAGTGGCAACGACAGCATTTGCACCACCACTGACATCCAGGAGACGAGCAGTGCAGTCAAATGATGCAGACAGGAGGAGACAACGAATTGCTGTAGGAGGGGCAAAAGCCAAATCTCTGATTGGCTTTGGATGAGCAGGAACAAATTGAGTTGCTCGGAACTCCAATGAATCAACCTTTTTCACACCAAAACCAGGGAAAAGTGGATTTGTTGAACGCTGTGAGACTACCACAAGGTTCAAAGTCTCGCAGTAGGCAGCAACCCGACAGCCTCCTTCTCTCGCTATTTCCACATTGCTTATAAGGGTGAATCGGCATGGACCACCATCTCCTGAAATAGCTTCCACTGACGTTGAAACCTGTGAACCATCATCACATGAAGAGTTACCTCCTGCCAATCTGTCTGTCTCATGGAAGATAACAGCACCAGTTCTTCCTTTACGGAGTAATTCCAGCTCAGCCTAAGAAAAGAGCAATAGTATTGTCATCAAATATAATAAAAAGGGAAATCCATATTTTACTGAACCACTACAATGCAAAACCCATTTATAAAAGAGGAAATGATAGTTACAGAGCAAAGGAATACATATTGCAAACTGAAAATGGAGTACAGTTGAACATTTTTAGCCCAGCAACCTTTAGACCTGACAAGTGCTCCACCGTAGAAAATGCCGGATCATAGAATATTGCAGAACATCAAATCCAGTAAAAAGGGGCTTACATCTGAACTTCACTGGTTATACTGTATTTACTGCTATGCCATTAAAACAATACCCTGTGCAAAGTTACCCAAAGGCAGGGCAGAAATGAACCTTTGAAAAAATTGTTGATTTTAACTAGGGTTGGGGCAGGGATTCGAAGATTTGGTCGAATCCTATCGAATCCATGGATTCGATCGAATCAATGGATTAAAGATTTGAATACCAGTCGTTGGGATTCTATGTACCTACCAGTGGCGGAGATTTACAGTAAGTCCTCAACTTAAACGGGTCCGAGTTACATGGATCCGGAGTTACGCCAATGTTCCGTTAGGCCGGTGACATTCTTGCATTTATCTGCGTTTCTGTCGCCACGACAGATTTAACCGCGTGATGACCTGTGACTCATTGCCTAGGGCGCAAGAGTTGATGCCAAACTACGTGATTTTTCTACTGTGGGTTAACATTGCAAGAAAGTCTGAATCTAACAGTATTATGGCCACCTCTACTTGGTTACATCATTAATGCCTGCCAGGTCTGACCGTGGCGTTAGCAGAAACCAGCTTTCTGTCTACCCAATATCCGTTCATTATGGCATGGGAAACCAGTGCCTTATGCAGGAAAGCCTGAATCTAATTTTACCATTTTCACCTCCATTTGGTGACAAAGTTGCATTCTTGACACCTGTCGGTATAGGTTAGGCAGGAAAGCTGCTTTGAGTGCACGACCAAAAAAATCTAAATATATTGTGTTACAGTCATTGCCCAAAACCCTGTGCATTGGACAATCAGCAAAATACAGCAATCGTATTCAAAATTTACCAAGTAATACAGTTACTGAATTAATGAGGTTTGACTGTGCATGAGACATGGTAATTAGACACAAATCATCACTAGCGCAACTACTTTGAATTTAGTTCCTCATAAACACATGTCATGTCTTACCAATCTACACTTCATTTTTTATCAGCTTTTTCCATCATTATTAGTAAGAATGCCATCTGCTTAGACAAACAAGGATACATTTTATAATTGAATCTAGAATTCATTCCATACCTTGAGTAGAGAAAATACAGAGGTGTGGAATAACTGTAATACTTGAGTGAATGGGATTTACATAAGAAATTTACAAAACAATTCCTATATCCTCCAATTTTCGAACACCTCATCCAACTGGTATTTAATTTTGTGGAACTCAATCACTTCCCTGAGCCAGTGGACCAAGTTAGTAATCATAGGAAGCTATCTATTACCTACTTGTTATTAATAGAATAACAAGAGTTAGCAACATAAGAACCTCTGGAAACCAACATCATTATCCTACCTGCAACTTTTCAACCTGTGCTTTCTGCATTTGATTCGCCATGGTGAATCTAGTTACTTCCAACTCCAATCGCTCTCGCTCCCTCTTTGAGGCTTCCAACTGGGCAGCAAGACGATCTCTTTCAGAAGTGTCTAGAGCTTTGAGAGTTCGTGCAAAGAGTGGCCGTATATCTCGGACTTTTGCCTTAGTGTTGCACTGAGGGCATCGCCCTGAGGAAGCGGCAGCAGATGTGAGCCAACGACGGATGCATGATTCACCATATATATGTCCACATTTGAGACAGCACAGGCGATGAGCTCCAGAGTTACCCCACTCATCCATGCATATGGGACATGTTTGGCCACTAGAATCTTCTTCTGAATCCAATGAGTCTGCATTCTCAGAGTCTTTTTTCCTCTTCTTACCTTAAACCATGGCATGAGTTGCATTGATTAATATCCCTTACCAGACAATTAGAGCAAGGTTCTCACGTGACTACAACTACATACTTCAAATGTAATAAAATAATAATAGTAATACATATTTCTTGATTTGGATTTGATCCAGAGAGACATGAAGCTTGTCATGAGTGAAATATTATATCACACACATACAAGGAAAAAGAAGTAATCAAAGCTTATCTTCTAAGAAATCCTGCAAGGCAATATGCTTTGTGTTGAATCAGCTGTGTATTTCTTTCTTTGAAAACTGTAGAGAGTTGATAGACTTAATGTAGCTGGGGAGTTTAATAAGAATTAAATAGGATAGCTGCATAGTGGTGATGACCTTTCAAGCCCAGCTTATGTCTTTTCATAATTCAGAAATGGCTCATATAGCATTTTTTTTAGGAAAACAGTGCACCTTGAGAAGTGTACATTGTGAATGGAAGAAATTCAGAAGTCTCCTGAAGTTTGAGAGGCTGTGACAGAAAAACTACTTTAGCTAGGTAAAAAAAATGGGCTTTTTTCTTACATTGGTTAAGGGATTATATGTACCAAGTTTTGTCAAAGTCCAAGTAGGTGGGTGGCAAAACCTCTTTTGTGGTTGAATTGACATGGAATGACCCTAACAACACTTCGCAAATCCACAAGAAAATAATCAGTGGTAACAAAGAAACATCATCATGGAATCGGGAATATTTCACTGGTTTTGATTTTTCCCACAACCCCTACATTTAACATGATGCCCCTCTTCAGACCCTCATACTTCCTACCACCCATAATTCTCACTAACTACCTATTCTTCTCCTCCCTCCCTGCTTATTCAAACAATCTTACCTCATTCATATCCTTTAAATCCACAAATTTTGCCTCAAAGAGTACGTAATTTTCTATGGAAATATTTTGGGATTAATTTAATTTAAACCATAAACAAACTCTTTAGTGTAAAGCCAGGAGCAATGTTTCACAATCTTTAGTTAATAAAAATTCACTTGGTGATGAAATTCTATCAAGATGAAAGTAATTAATGTCAGCAATTTATGTGTAACGCCAAATGAATGAATAATAAAGTAGCTGCAAATCAAATACTAAGAATTCATTGCTTTGAGAGTATTAAAAGAGAATGTTTTAAATATTCATGAAGAAATATTAGGGGTGGTGGTGGCCTAGTGGATAGAGCACTGAGCTACTAGTTCAAACTGGGTTCAAATCCCAGGATTTTTCTTTCTGGAGCCTTTCTGGACACCTCACGATTCGATTTTCTGCGTGTCAGAGCTTCTTAGGAAATTGCAGGTGGCCCAGGGAAAGAAACTGGCCCCCCCACCCTAAATGTGAGAATTTCACACGCCATTGGCTTAGTACAGGGCGAGCTCTACCCTCACCTATCAAACCAACCTTCGGGTTGAATCACTGAGTACCTAGGTGAGTGAAGAAATATTAACAGAAATAAAAAAAGTCAAATAAAAATGCTAAGTGAAACCAAAAAGAATTTGTACACATCAGCGAGTGAAACGAGGTTTATACAAATTGGACTGAAAAAGTGGGCTCACACAGCAGAAAAGAGATGAGAAATATGGTAACAAGGACAAATTATTGATTTCATCAGAATGCAACTGACTTCGATAACACGGTAAGCAATCTGCCACCCATTGGATACTCTAGGAAGTAATAGTATTAACCCTTTCGCGCCGAACGTCGGTCATGGCCGACGCAGATTTTTGTACGCTAAAGACCGAGCGTCGGTCATGACCGACGTGGATCTTTCGACCCAAAAGACCGAACGTCGGCCATGGCCGACGAGGAGGAGGAAAAGTGACCGCCGCGGAAGCAATAACCTCAGGTATACTGCGACCCCTCGAGACCCGGCTTAGCGTGAGCTAAGACCCTTTCCCGGGCAACTGGGCTCGACCCTCTGCCTCATTTGTAACCCCCCTCGCTGCATGACTTCGCGGTTAACTAGTAGTCTATGCACTGGTTTTTGTAAACCATTTTTTTGTTATACATTCCTTTAATTTAAGCTTTAAAGTGAAATATGCGTTTTTTGCTGAGTTTGTGAAAATTTTGAACGATATTCTAGCGTTAATATTAACGGAGTTATAGTGCAGTACTCTACATAACTTGTAGGTTATACATATGTTCACGGCAAAAAATACACTTTTGGATAAAGTTTTGTTTTAGCTTGGGGTAATCGTGATTCGTTCCTTCTCACTTAAATTTTTATTTTTTCTCATATTTGAATTCATACCTATTCAACTATCACATATATTTCCGTATTTTTCCTCATCGAAAAGTAGATTTTCTGGTTTTCTTAAGAACTGGATCTTTAGTAACCATTGATTCTTCTTATACGTTGGTGTTCCATTTGAATTATTGGTAGTTTTATACTTTAATACCCTTATGCGTAAACGCATACGTATTCTCCGGGGCATTTCTTCAATAAAGCACTTGAGCCGGATGACTAGTTTCCCACGCTGTTTCAGGTAGCAGACTTTGGAAAAACCATAGATCCCATTCGTATGGTGCTGCTCTTTGTGTATGCATGGTCTTAATGGGTTAATAGCATTTTCGCCGAATTTCTAGGTCCCCTTTCACTTTCTTCGAAAACCGACTCTGAAGAATTATCATCTACACACCTGTGGTGGTATCTCTTGTGTTTTCATGCTGTGCTTCTCTTCTCAATGCCTTTTCACTGAATTGCTGGATTCCCCATCCTTTTCGTAGAATTTCTCATTAGGAATCCATTTCTACACCCATGTGCCCATCCATATGAATATTTGTTTTTCCTTTCTTTTCACTTCAGTCTTGGCTCTAATGCAAGCAGTGCTCTCTCTGTTCGCTCGAGTTTTAGCCATTTCTTAGTTCAGATAAATTCTCTCTTTATGGTGGCGTTGCAAAACTTTTGTTCGAGTGTAGTCATGTCAAAGGAACATTCTATGCTTGAGGACTCAATATTGGAGTTATTAACTAAAAGTGTAGTGAGGATGAAGACGTCTATTCGGACTCAGATGAGGAGACTTCGGATTATGATCCAGAGACTTCGACTGCTGAAGCAACAGGCGCAATGGATCCCTCAGTTTCATCTTCGGGCGATGCATCAGATACGAAGAAAAGATTGTTACCAAAAGAAGAAAGCTTTCTCCGAAAGGTATGGATTTGTTTTCTGATGGTATTTCTCCAAAAATCCACGAATTTGATTCCTCTTCTTCCGGGTCTAAGGCTGCTGCGTCCGCGAGTTCTCCAATCAGATTATTTTATGAATTTTTTTTCTCCACTGATTTGCTTATGCTAATGTCAGAAGAAACCTATCGGTTCAAATTCGTTAATATTAACGCTAGAATTTCATTTAAATTTTTGAAGCGCTCAGCAAAACACGTGGAATCCATTTAATAAGTTTAAAATTTTGGAATATACGTAAGGGCTTTTAAAAAAAACAGTGCTAATTCAATCAATTTACCGCGGACTCCTGCTGCGAAAAAGGCTGCTAAAGGGTTGGTTGGTCGAGCCCAGTGGACGGGGAAAGGGTCCGGTGTCCCGCTGAGTTGGGTCCCAAAACGGTGGGTGGGGCATACCTGCCTACTTCCTCGCCACGAGAGAGCTCCGGACGGGAGAGTCAAGAAATATCTCTTGCTCCTCGTACGACGGGAAAAATTCTCTTCCTATGGCTCCGGAACGAAAGGGTTAAGAGAGGAAACAATACTTGCATCATCAAACTGATGTAATGGATTCTCACACCAAACCTTGTGTTATTACCTCTTGGAGACTCGCCATCTATAGTTTTGTTTCGTGAAGATTCCTTTTGGTCTTCATGTTCTTCGGCTGGAAGGGCAGGATTTTCTGGAACTTCGGAAGACGCTGATGCAGAAGGTACGATGGAAGCAGATGAATCACCCGGAGAAATTGATAAACTGGCACGAGATCCTGACGGTGATGCTGATGAGGTAGACGGCGCTGCTACGGTAGCAGTTTCCTGGAGACTTGACTCCGTCGCAGAATTTTCATCCTCCTCCGCAGTAACAAAGGGTGAATCGACTGCTGAACGATGGCGTGGAGATACCAGGGTCGATGATGTACTCGCTGAATCATAATCTTGCGTTGGAGCTTCCGGGGGTTGCCAAGAAGAATCATCAGAAGTTTGTGAATTTTGGAATTCGGAATCCTGGAATCCCTAACACAAAAGACTGTGATTAATATTCCTGGAAACAGCCCAATGACTACATTTTTACGAAACAATTATGAATAGCTCTTACCTCGTTATCGCCAGTTGAATCTGAGGGAGACGATCCTGAGAGTAGTCCTTCCTCTTCCGTAAAACTTAAGTCGTCCTCTCCTCCATCATCCGACTCAAACTCATCTGAAAATGCCACAATGTTAATGCCATGAACTCAAGTAGGGTTTTTTTAAATTGTTTAATTTGAATAAATAATCTACCATCATCCAGAGAAACTACATCAGAGTCTTCGTCTCCCTCTGAAAACTCCATCGCCAAATGGAGGCCTAGTAAGTAAAACGCCTTCCTGCAAGTGCGGTCATGTAAACATCAACACTGAGAAGTAAATTATCACAGATGAATAAAAATGTAAGCGAAAGGGCCACATTAAAATCTGGTTAAATCTAAAGGAAACATGCTGGATCATAGTTGGCAAAGACTTGTAACGGTGGCGTTAACAAAATTATAACATGACAGCACTGTCCCACTCGATTTATCCGGGTGTTTTAGACCACCATATGTTGTGAGTGTAGATGGAATTAATACGAACGATCTCTTCGGAATGCCAAGAGAACATCACTATTCACCCACCTACCACATGAACTCCACATACACTGTACCAACTGTACGTACAACGGATACGACTTCGTACACAAACACTCGCTCCGCTTATCGTAATAAACAGCTGCACATCTAGGGGCACGCCAAATGAAGGCGGGCAACGTTTTTGGATACGCAAGTAAATAAGTGTACTGGCGGTACTGGCTGTAAAAGAACAACGCTCCTTCCAGCGACTCAATGGACTTCCTCTAAAGTTCAAGGTGAATTCATACTTTTCAAGTGAACATAATTCACCTAACACTTCCCCGAGTAAACAAGGAACCAACAATAAGCCAATAATAACTAATTTGACGACTGTGAATGGAAATGACTGCTCCTCCACGTCTATAAAGGATTGTTACATGTGGTAACTAAATGAGTTATCCTATTCATTAGGGCCCTTGCGGCGAAATAATATGTTACTTATTAGGTATGCAGATTAACTCTTAGTATACGTACTTTTCGTATCAACAAAAGCTTTTACTAAGCATAACATGGACTCCATTCCTGTCGTAGTTTTTATGCTGTTGTAGGATATCTTTGCTCTGGATCCTTTGCGCCTTAATGTGTTTCGATGATGAATAGTCAAATTTTTTAGCACTAGATTACTGAATTAGAGGAACTTATATGTTACATCCTGAAGCGTAGTTACCCATGATGACCTACCAACCCACGGTCCCGGGTTCGAATCCGGGAGAAAACAGTTCAGTCGTCCAGCTGAATCCGAACTTTTTCATTACCCTGGTGTGCAATCGCCCCGAGAAAATTCAGTGCAGAGAAAGAAGCGGCCCCTACGCTGTACACATTTTTTCCCTATCCGGTCTGTTATTTCTGCCGTTGGGATGAAGAAGTACCATAGATAATGCAAATTTTCTGGATTGCCTTGCTCGACCACCTGAGAATCCCTGGTGACGAACAGAACAAATCCGTAACCTCCCGAGCATTAAGGAACGTTAGCAAATGCATTACAAGAAAATATACCTTCCCACCTTATTAACACTTTTTACAAGTAATAGCATAGCTATATAAAATACCGTTAAGACAACCGAGATCGAAACGATATATCATAACTCCTTGAAGTGCTGGCGTTTTACCAATCATATCAAAGACGACCTGTTAGGAATAGCATTCACCATGCAGAAAAGCTCTAAAATCACTGAAAAAGAAATTCATATTTTACAGGTGAGGAAACATTAGAAGTACGGTCTGCGAGAAAAAAAGTCCTATGTCCACTTATGCAAACAGTAAAACCATTTTATTACCGCAGTGGAATAATTCATTCCAATTAAAGCAGTGTCAGTGCAAGGACGTTCATACCGCTACATTAATCTGTCAAAGGAGAGGTATTACACATTTCTCACATCACGCGTAAAAAATGACGTTCACATGCCTGTATGACGTTGTAGCCTGACGTAGCCTTCTTTCGACCAATCAGGTGGTAGGTGATTGGCTGCAGTTAGCTGGTTATGTCTGTGAATAAAGTCGGCGTTAGGGATAAACTCGGTGTGTAATATACTTATAAAGTGTATTTAACCCAGTGTACACCTTAACACCACGATTTTAATTATGTTTAGTAATCCTAGTGAGCAATGATTTTCTAATTCCAAGTCGCAGTCATTGCGGCTCAGATTTAATGCGTCGGAGTGGTGAATTGGGATTTCTTTCATAATATTTGTTGTTTTATTGGTAATACATTTATTTTTACATCTTCTAAATGCAGTACTCGACAGGTGTATGTCAGAATTGGACAGTTTATATAGATATCTGAGTTAGTTCTGTGATGAGGGTGTGCCCCTTGTTGTCGTTTACTATTAAGAGTATTGGTGTTAAGTGTTATGATTAGTACTTGCTTATTTTAGGCCCTGCCATTTGACTCCTGACTGCAGAGAGGCCATCTGTGTATTCATTGGATTTAACTAAGTGGGTAAGCATAAATTCAAGTTTGTCCATTTGTAGTGTGAACCCATTAGGGCAACTAGTCACGTGCTTCTATTTCGTGTGATTGATTGAGTGGTTGGCATTTTCCCCCGTCTTATCCATCACATATACTTGTGGGAACCTCATGGTATTCTTTACTTAACGTCTATTGTTGTTTCAATTTCACTCTTGGGAGGGCCATGTACTATTGGTGGTGTCATTCGTATCAACCTTGTTATCTTGTGTGATAAGAAATTTAATCCAATTATTGAATTTTCAATGCATAAAGGCTCGCATATTTTCATGTTCTCCACCTTGACTCCCGTCAGCTCGAAAGATGTGACTGCATTGAAATAGATCGGCTGAGTCGGCCAAAAATAGAATCCTCTCTCAAACCAACGCTGCTCATGTGGGCGGCTTCCTTGGGATGGCCACTAGGTGACTCCCTTCCCATGGGTAAAAAATAAATTAAGTGAGCCAAATGCACTCCCAAGTCTGTTGGAGTATCGCCAGACTGAGGAATACCCGGCAGCCCACGTTTTACATCTTCCCTTATTTCATAGAATTTGTATATTTTTGTGAGTAACGTGACCCTTGTTTGTACCTTGACCGTTAAAATTTCATAAAATTCTATACAACTTTTTTATTAAACAATCTTTTGACGAGGTTAATAGCAAAGATTTTTCTCCATATTGCTATCTGAATATTGATATTCTCTTCCTCTGTAGTGCCAAGAGCAATACTCTGGAGGTTTTGTTATGCTAAACTCTAAAGGGTGTCTGTATTAGTTAAATACATGTCAGGAGCTGTCTTGGGTTACTTTTCCTCTGCCTGATGTATATCTTTTTGCTGCTGTTGTTATTTTTGAAAACATTTCCAGAAGTCTCTCTCAGTTCTTGAATGCCCTTGAATGATATCTCCTGATTTAGCTCACGAAGTTTTTTGTTACTCTAATTTAATGCGACATTTTTCATTTTTCTTCAGTATAATTTAAAATGGTTTGTGCAGCTGAGGAAGAAGAGAGCAACCATGCTGTGTGTGTGCTGAGGGACATGAGAATGGGAGAAAATGTTGCAGGGAAAGTTACCTTACACCCAGTACCAACCACAACAGTTGGAGAGTTTTTAGAAGAAGCTGCCACGAAGTTCCAATGTTCTGAGGACTCCTTTGACCTAGTTCTCCTCAAAAATGTCGAGGGTGATTCGGTAAGTCAGAAAGAAATACATCTCTTATTTATTATGTGTGTTGAGCTACCTTGCTCACTGCTTTCATTTTGTGTATGAGACTGTGTTAATCATTGTTTTTGTGTTGGTCACTCATAAAATGACTTATAGGAAGTCAAATACCTAGGAATGAATGCAAATTATGCAAAATGTACATGTTTAGTCTTTGTTATTAACTAATAACACTAGTGTGAATTATTGACAATAAAAGATAATTGAATACTGCCATACTGGGGAAGTGATTTTGAGGATTGCGTGAATACACCCAATTCATCTTAGTTGTAGCAAAAAATATTGGGGGCATTCACATTGTGCCCTGAGAGTTTCCTCAATATATTCAGTGGGATTATCTTCTTTTACAGTTCAATTAAGCATTAAGACTTCTGCCCCTAATTAAATCAGTCAGGGTGGCGATTGTCAGGGAAAACCTGGAATTTTCAGGGAATTTTGGAAATCTGGAAAAGTCAGGGAATTCTCGTAACAGTCAGGGAGAAACTGGGATTGGAAATTCTCGTTAATTTTATACCATTACGTTTACCACTTTCCCACCCTTTATTTCACCAACTAAAACTAATGTCCGTCGCCGAAGGGCATAGAATAAGCCCCGTCAATTCGTTGAACATTCAGTTGTGAATCTTAGTTATTTAGCTGTGACTCAGTCGTATGATGCATCTCTTTCTTATATCCTTAATGCGATATTTGCCTAGTAGGTAGCGTTATAATTCATGATCACCATGTATTCCGCTCATCACAAGGAATCTGAGGCTATGTTGTTTGGAAGATTTTACAACTTTTTTTTTAACTTCCGAGAGACAGGTCAAGAGGTAGTTGCAGCACACTAGCTTGTAGTAAATATGTGCTTGCAGTTCCAAAAATTGGAGACTATGATTATCCAAATGGTAATAAAAGTACGATCACCCGTGTAAACAAAATCTTTAGTAAGATCATCTTTGATTCCCGTACCCCCTTCGCGAGGCAGTAAGAAGTGTCCTCCTCTCCTCCCCTCCTTTCACGCTCGACGTAATTATTGAATGGCACCTTTAGCTCCGTCTCGAAGCAATTTGCCAGGTCACAAACCACCTCAAATATGATTGATATTCCTGAACATGAAGCTGCCGTTGCTAATTGCCTCCTGTTTTCGCTCGCAGTGGTGCGATTACGTTTTGTTTGTTTATACAAATATTTTTACATTTTTGGTTCCCTCTTACAATCAAGGGGTAACAACCACGTTAATCAAATTGTTATTTGCTTCTAAACGTCACTCGTGCTGTTAGATTTTGATCCAGTCGAACAACTTGGGCTTGGTTTGTTTATACAAATATTTTTACATTTTTGGTTCCCTCTTACAATCAAGGGGTAACAACCACGTTAATCAAATTGTTATTTGCTTCTAAACGTCACTCGTGCTGTTAGATTTTGATCCAGTCGAACAACTTGGGCTTGGTTTGTATTTTTCAGGCAACCTGTGCCGGAGTCTGCCAGTAAATTCCTCATTACCTTTCCCTTCGATGCCTTTTCAGTAATCTTAAACTTCCCAGAGCTACCATGACATGCTACCTCTTCCTTGAAGAATTAGACATTGTCAATTTGTAATTTTACCGAAGGAAACATGCACGGCCAGGGAAATACGATATGCGGCTGCGTACCCGTGGCCGCCAAAAATGTGTTATAAGTGTGTATAATTTGTGTTAGGGCTTAACTTGTGAAGGTTTAATGTGTTTTTTCATTCTTATAGCTTTTAATGTATTGATTTCAACTTTTAACATTTTCTGAGTTTTGACGAAAATTTAATTCAGCAGAAATAAAATATTCCGATAATAGCAGACCTTTTGGCGATCGGTCAGGGAAATTGGTAAAGCCATCAGGGAATAGTCAGGGAATTTGAAAATTGGATATCAGTAGGTATCAGTACTAATGTGACACAGTAAACAATATTCAACATGTTCAAACCTTGTGAATGGGACCAACCACACATTCAAACACAAACTGTAGCTGTCAATCAGCTATAATTATTGGTCACACTTATGATTAAAATCAAGGTGCACCCTTTGCAAGGGATGCAGAGCTTTAGGCCATGAAATAGTGTCACTTGTTGAAGGACTAAAATTGATCATTGAACACAGTTAACAATTTTGCACTTTACCTTTGATATCCTCATCAATACCTGGCCACTGAACATAATTACAAGCTAGCATTTTCATGAGACAAATGGCAGGATGACCTTTGTGCAATAAGTCTTGCACACTGCTCCTCAAACTTTGAGGAATGACAGCTTTTGATCCTGTGAGAAGACACCCTTCTTCAACACTTAAATGGTATCTAATAATGCAAAATGGTTTCAAAACTTGATCAGGTAACATGCCAGGCATGCTATGCATTCTCATTTGCAACTAACTCTCTTGGAAGTCTCAAAAGAGCATAAGTGGGGCCAACAAAGAACTTTTACGAAATTCTACCTCATAATTGTATGCTTGTAGAGCCACAGCCCAGGTCGGATCTTTGGTGATGCCACAACAGGCAAATCTTTGTGGGGAGAAATGAGACTTTTCAGGGGTAAATATTCAGTGATAATCTTGAATTTCTTTCTTTACAAATACTTTTGCAATGCTGTCACTGCCACTGTCAACAGCAAATGCTTCTCTTACCAACTGGCTTGGGGACAAAGACAGGGAATGGTACGGGACTGGTTTTTCTTTATCATATGTCTAATGACACAAAACACTTCCCACACCATAAGGTGATGCATCTGTGTACAAGTGAATTGGTTTGCTCTCATTATAGTGGATCAAAAAATTCCTGTCTAACTACCAATTCTTACTCTGTTGGAAACAATCCTTGCATTGTCTGGACCATCTTTGTACCTAAGCAGATTCATTTCCCTTGGCAACGTTGAGCTGCTCATTGAGTGGCTTCAACCTCTGGCTCACGTTGGGAATGAAATCCCTATAAAAATTCAGCAACCCTAAATATGCTCTTAATTCAGTGTCATTTTTAGGTGACTTGGCCTTTGTAATAGCCTTTGTAAGGATGACCAATCTGGTCACCCTTTTACGCAAATGACTTAGAGAGGATACAATGAAAATTTATGAGATACATTGCAATCAAATGTAAGTTATTATACTTCATTCCCTACCAAGACGATGTAATAATTTTGTTACTTATCTATTTACGTCACCTCCTTCCTGCTGTGTTTAACAATAAATCCAAAATCACAAAACAAAAACAATACCCTCCTAATCTTATACAACAACACAATTACTTTCTTCCTTCTTCAGGCTCTCATTATAAACAGACAGGCCATATATCACTGCACATATATTCCAAAGCCACTTCACTGTTTACTTTGCTCACACATACCATCAAATACCCTCTTAAAATTAAGTACATACAATATTAGTAAGGAGTGGACCGCTTTATTCCTCGAGTACGCTCTGGGGAGTTCCCGGCTTTATCCTTCAACATGCGATCGCTGCCTCTTTCTGCACCCTGATTTCTCCGCCTAGGTGGCTGAAGATCCGCAGCGTGTCTCTATTTGGCTGCAATTCCGCAATCCCGCCAGATAATTCCCCGATGTGGATTCAGCTCCCTACGGGCAAATTCGTAGACCTCGATGGCTTTATACTATCCTTCAGACAAACACCCGATGTGGATTCAAGTCCTACCGGGAGGATTGTTGGCCTAGACGACCATGTCTCGCTCTCCTCTCCCCTTTATATAGCCAACTGGCTCATTGTTTACGTTCGGCGAACAATATTACTCCCTTGCGTTTCTTGCCGCGACGACTAATAATAACATCGGTTACATTTCCTTTGTTAAGTACGGCAACTTGCGAATGCCCCGGATCCCCGCGCTCATTACCAAAATCAGCCATTGTAGAGCCCGACGCCATTTTTCCCTATGTCTCTGTATAAAATCTACGGATAAAATTTAAGATGGCGGCCCCTTGAATACCATGCATAAGATTCCCATTTGGCACGACATGGCTTGTAAATGACATGTTACAACGTTTTATCTGTTTATAATATGCCTACTCCAGCAGAAAGGAGAAAATTTAATGACCTAGTTTTATTGTATAATTTATTAAATAGCTGTTTAAACTTATCCGAAATTCTCTTTAATTAATTTTCCATCCGTTATAATGTCTTTAATTAATTTCCATCTACTTAGTCATGAATTTTCCATCAGTTACTTCGTTTCAAATAAGTAATCACAATACTATTGTGCATTCAATAACCCTGTCTCGAGAATACAGAGGTTAGCTAATGAAGTTCAAGGATTGACTTCTGTCTATCATTGACCAAATATTAAAAAATAATCTGTGAAAGTATTGTATGCCTACACTAAAAATACACTCATCTATAAATAATTTGTTTGTGTAATTATGACTTTTATATCAATTTTATTTTCCATCTGTTTGTTTATTGCACATTACTTTATTATTATCCTCACCTTTTTGTAATTGTTCTTGTACTTCTATAGTGGGTCTAGTGCCCGTAACTAAAGACTTACTTACTTACCTACTTACTCATCTTTCGTGGGCGTAGTTTGGAGACCTTGAGCATTTATGATATGCCCTAAATACTGGACTGATGTCTTAAAAAAAACAAACATTTATCAAAGTTCACTTTCACACAATGCTTTTCAAACCTATTTAATGCTTCATTGGTGTACAGTTGACCCCCCCAATCTTCTCCTCCAATTACGATGTCATCTATATACTACTTTCCCACCTTGGGTGTACCCGCTAAAAGTACATCCATAACCAGGTGAAATAAAGTGGCTGCGCTTGCGATTCCATAAATTAACCTATTAAAATGAAAAAGGTCCCATGGAGTATTGATGGTCTACAACTCCTTGAATTCTTAGGTGACATCCAGTTGCAAATAAGCTTCAGACAAATCTAAATTTGTGAAAAAGTTACATGCTGAAAACTTGTTGAAAATGTCCTTTGCCCTGGGAGGAGGATACTGATCAATTCTCAAGTTCAGGTTGACAGTTCTTTTATAATCAACCACAACCCTGACATTTCCATCCCTTTTCAATTCAAAGCGAATGGGTGAGGCCCATTGTAGATGGTAACTGGGGCAAGTTTCTTGGCTTCCACCCACTTTCTAATACATTGAGGTATATTTTTCTCAAATCCAACTCCTCCAACTTACCAAGGCCTAGACCAGGGGTGGTGAACCTTTCGGCGATTGTGTGCCAAAGTTTATGAAATAAGAGTATACTCACTCGACTTGCGTGCCAACCCATCGAATGAGATAGAGGTATCGAGCGTCCTCCCAGCTCCGTGTGCCGAAATAATTGCTCCGTGTGCCACTTTGGGCTCACATGCTAGGTTCGCCACCCCTGGCCTAGATCCTTGGACAGATTACCTTGCATGGTATTACCCACATTCTCCTGTAACGAAGGAAATGGGACTGAATGGCTTCTCTACCTAGGACACAATATGGAACCATGATCGACCCAAGAGGGGCATAAAATCTTATCCACCATCACAGATTAACAAATCCAAAGATAGATTGTTTATGACAATTTAAAATGCTTATTATTGCTCATTATTCTGACCAACACTTACCAAGTCACCAGCTCTTTGCGCAAACAATTTCGATGTATGACTGAATTTTTGGCACACATAACATTGCCAACCTTTCGCAAGACATGTAGATGGACCATGAAAATGACCACATCTCCAACAACTTGTGGAATGACAGGCAGGCCACTGCGATGCATGGACTAGGCAACCTCTGTGCTGCTTCTCTTGTCCACCTCGAAATTATTGTTGACCTCTCATAGGCTGGAACTGCAGTTGAGACTGCATACTTGGTGTAGAGAATCTGGAGCTCATTGATGCTCCTTGGTTACTGGTACAGCCGCAGTGATGAGTTGAGTTTCCGCATCCTCCTCCTTGCTTCGGGTGTTGATGTCCACTGCTTCCACTCAGCCTTACTCTCACTGCTGCTGCATGAGCGGCCTCAAAAGTGACATTCTGAATATCCCACAATACCTTTTTGAGGGCTATGGACCACACTCCATTAATAAAGGCTTCCATCAGTCTCATTTAAAGTGTCCTTGAACTGGCAATTTCGTGCTAAAGGTTTCAAAGTTTGTGACTAGTTATTTATGGACTCCGCCTCCCATTGTTCTCTAACAACATACTTCTCACGAACGTAATACTTGATATTGGAAGGTTAATATGTGTCCTCTAATTTACTATGTAGTGCTTCAAATGGTGAAGTTTTAGGCTGGGCTGGTAGACATTACAGGTGCAATGTATTGTGCATCTCCGAGCTGCAAGATGGCATTAACAGATGAACTTTCATTGGCTCCGAAATATCATTAAGCTCACAGTAAATTTCAAATTGTTCTAACCATATAGTTAGTGAGTGGACTGACTTATTAAAAGGTTCTAATCAGCCATGTGGCACTGCCATTGCCACCACAATTGGTAACTAACCTGATTCCTGTGAATTTTCTGCCAAATTACTATTGCTCATAATGTTTCCTTAAATTTTCGTCACCAAAATGGACTACATAGCCAGGGATAACCGAGATATAGAGGGATAGACTTCACTTAGACATTTGGACTTGACTCACAATGACTGGCACCAGACCTGTTAACTCAACAGAGGCGCTCTAATGACTGCCAAATAGTACAAGTAAAGGAGGGAGCACACTCAAAAACAAAACACCAAAGAAAAGGTTATCAACAGAAATGGCACAGCTCCGAGATTTCAAATAGGCAGAACTGTTTAGTGAGTGCAGAATACAAGAAAATGAGAACTCCATGCACCACAGAGAAAAAACGGTGCCAGCAGGATGGGTGGAGAAATTGTTATCACCCAAAGACAACATAATGTTGAGGATCGCTTGGAAGCCATTAGCAATGATAATTACCATGGAAGATTCAGATTTAGTACTGTTCCTATATTGCATGATACTGGAAAGCTGTCATTCTAATGAGAATCCTTGACCTTGTGCTGGGTCAAGTATTATGAGAAACTGGCTGATTAAATGGTCCCTTGGCCATTCCTTGCTTTTTCAAGCTTCTCTTTATCTATATTGTAATATAACGTGATCTAGATTCTTAGGACTTAGATGTCTAAGTCATCAAAAACTCAATGAAAATTTCAGTTTAGAAGGTTTAAATCTGTACTCTCTTTTTAAATGCACCCTATTTTCTGGTTTATAAGCCAGAAATATTACCTCTAGTAAAGCTGGAAATATTTTTGAACAAAGTATCTGTTGCGGTAATACTAATTTGTGGTTCTACCTCTCATCATCAAATTTTTAATGGCCTTGTTATGATCATCATTCATTATAGGTGGTACTCAAGAACAACCGAGTAATGACATTGAAGGATGCTGGTGTTTCATTTGAGCCGGATGTCAGAAATCAGTTCGTACTCTCCGACCCCAGAGGCAAACCTTCATTAAGAAGGGTCCGGGAAGCTCCATTGGTGGAGAGAGCCGTTGATGCCAAGGAAGAAGTTGGAGGGAGTGGAGAACATGCAAGGCCCTCAACAATTGGGAATTTCCCGTCATCAAAGGCTCAATGGGGTAAATGTGGGAAAGGAGACTTCCTAGCAGACTACACCTTGTGTTTGCCTCCTGGAGGGCCTCCAATTCCAGCCCCTCCACCAGCTCCTCCCCCACTTATGTCACAGGTTGACAACAACTCGTATGCAATTTCCATCATGAAACCAGACACTCGTGAGTAATTAATTCTGTTTTCAGTAGCTTAGATTAGGTTTCAATCGTACGTATGTGATCTCATGAAAAAAATTTTTGCTCATTTTTGTCTGGTGTTTTCAATTCATTATCATTTAAGAGTTAAGTTTCAGTACTGATGTAGTTAAAGGTGATTTTGTGGCTTTTGAAGATTGTTATTTGTTAAGTCTTCAGCAGCACATAAATCTCCTATTTGGAATTGAATATTAATATGTTTTATCATGGTCACTTTCGAATATTTGAATATTTTTTGAATGGTTCATAATTTTTTATATAGTTTGTTTCAATTAGGAATACAGTTAGGATGGGGAGGAGAAGCCTGGTGTCTCTAAATCCAAGGGAGTCGTAAGAACTTCCATAAAGATTTTCTTTGGAGTTATTAACTATCTAAAAATTATGCACTTAAATATTTGCCTTTTCCATTGCTTGTTCTTAATCTTTACCAGTTTACAGTATTATTTACTTATAGCACATTTTTGCATTTTTATATTTTTGTACTTAACTAACTAGATGCTGATAGCTCTGTTTATTATGATGAATATCACATCTCATTTAATCTTGTCACCATGCGATGCAGGAAATTATCTTTCCTTGCCTGCTTAAAATAATATCTAATTGCTGAGAGTAGACTGTGAATACTTGGCTGTAGTTTGAGCATTCAGTGCATTTTTTTAAAAATGAGGATCTAAGTATGTAATATAAATATTGATAATTTTAACAGTATGCTGACATTTTGTGTAGTTAGTAATTGAGTGCATTTAACACCTGCATATACAAACATATACAAAAAATAAACAAATATACAAACTTTTTCTTGATTTATATCATCTTATGAATTATAAAAAGGTACAGCTACTTACAAAAAAATCGGACCACTTCCTGACGCAACCCAGCCAACAGGCCTTTAAAATCAGTGATGTGACAACACTGTCGCTGAAACATGAGCTGGCGAAACCAAAGCCCTTTCATACTTGATACTGGCGACTGGAAGCTCACAAGGGAGGTGGGTTTTCTGGCCTCGAAATAAAAGCTGGGCATATGATATTGCTATGCATTTAAACATCGCCTTTCCAATTTGAGCTAGTGCCTGCCTTGCCATTTATTAATCTCGTTACCAGTTGAGGGCGTGGTGTTAGCGGTGAAGTGTGTGATTTTGGGAGGAAAAGTGAGCCAATAATTCACATTGATGGTGCGTACTAGTTACGCTAGAGGAATGGTGCAGTTGACACCTACTGTCGACCAAAATATTATGTGCACTTGATTTTTTAAGGGTGTTTACAAAGTAACCAAAATAAATTTAATGAAAACATATTTTATGTCATTTAATTCTGCATTAATTTTACGTTCTTAACAACGACGTATTATAACCTTAGGATATAGAAGGATTGCAAGGTCATGAAAATTGCATTTTTTCGACTACCCAGAGCCGAGAAAAAAGTTTGTGATAAAAATGATTAGAGTGTAATTTCTTGGACAGATAAAATTCTAAACTTAACACGAAATGCTTAAAACATTCTTTTTTATATTGCATTAAAATTTGGGTTAAAAAATCTGAAGGGTTTTGAGAAATAAATTTTGAAATTTCTTCACATAGAATTAAACAACAAAAAATTGATATGATTAAATTTTTTGTAGTTATTTCGGTAACTTCATAAATAACCTTCAAACTCGAGTGCACATAATATTTTGGTCGACAGTAGGTGGAGAAACCGAGTGGCAGGAATGTAAATGACACATATGCCTGTTCAGGTGATTGCACGGAAATCGAATATATCACACATGACAATTATTAATTTGAAGAAAATGTGAAAAAGAAAAGAATCCCATTAGGTTTCCAGGAAGGTGGGTTAAAGTCATCAGTCAGAAGGGTGCACACATAGTGGACTGCGTAAAGGCAAATACTTTTCCGACTGCCGAAGAGATTACTAGGGATGTTGGTCATGTTCGGACATGCCCACAGACAGTGCGTCGATGGATGCAATGCGCATAACTCAAGGCAAGGCGTGGAGGTGTGAAGGAATTTCTTACAAATGCTCACAAAGTTGCGCATCTGGACTTGTTTCATTTATTATTTTTTCATGTTTTATATTTTCATTTCTTATCATCTTTCATTTCGTGATAGTTACGGAATGATTCCAAAAAAATATCTTTTTTTCATAATGCAACAATGAAAAATAAGTTAAAATGATGTGCATTTACTTTCTTTTTGGCAATTGGTGAGTTGTAGCCCAGAAAAAACTCCACGGTTTTATGCCAATGTTCTACTATCAAGTCTGTAAAAGATAAGTGTTCTCCGTAGTGTCAATGAAATCTCGTTAAGGGAAATGTGTATGATTCAGATATAGGGTATTAATTTCTCAATGTGTGGCACTGCCCCTCATAGATACAAAAATATGTTATGTCTGCATTGTTTCGGGTTTTCTTCCGCGACAGTTGGCTATTAGACCACTCTACTAGCTAATCACTAAGGACTGCTAGCTAACCACTAAGGTCTACTAGCTAACCACTAAGGTCTACTAGCCAACTGATGCGGAGGAAAATCCTAAACAATGCAGAGATCAAACCACCGCCGCAGAAATCTTCGCTCTGACAAAAATATGTTTTTTCTTCTCGATTGAAAATTTTTGTATTATCCCTGATGTTTCAAAATCTGTTTTATTGAAACTGTTTCGAGGACTCTCTTCCACCTTCAAAATAAGTCAATTTCAGTTAAAAATAGTATTTAATACTAAGGCATAATTTTCCAATAACAGTAAGTAGCATTAATTAAGAGAAACAATGTCAGTTTTCAATGCTGGAAAGCAATCGAAACTTATCTCAGGAATAAAAAAAACTGTCCTCTCTCTTTCCTCGCCCGTAAGCTTCTATTCCTCAACAAAACCTCCTGCCACACACCCTCGCGGTGGCTTGCATGGTATTGTGAGACTGTGAATCTATGAGACTTGGTTTCGCCGGCATATTTGTCCACTGGATTTCCCAACTTCCGCGAAAGACTGATGAAGCCGAATCGGCAACGGATGGTCCACGAGTGTTCCTCGAAAAATGGTTTATTCATGAAATCTCTTAGCAATATGGAAAATTGGGGTTCACTAAATTCTGTGCTTGCGTGGTCAGCGAGCGAGATGGAGAGGCACGGCCGTGGTCTGCATTGCGAAAGGAATTCGTCAGTTGTTTCGGGAAAGAAACCCCTCCTTGCCGCTGGTGAACTTCCAGCCCCCTTATATCATGGGGCCTTCGCTTTGACAGCTCATGTTTCATTCGTGTTCTCCTGCTACTGAGATCGTTAGCTCGGCACGATAGTGTTCACCGATTGAATACGGCGACAGTGTTGTCACATGGAGGATTTGAAGAGCCTGTTGAGCAGGTTGTGTCGGGAAGTGGTACAAATTTTTTGTAAGTAGCTGTACATAATCAGATTTCTCAATTTTTAAATATTGCATTTCTGTGTTGAAGTCTGTCTGAAGTCCCGATTACTCATTTTAAGAAGATTAACAAGGGAGGCCACAATATTCTATGAAGTACATTGTTCTGGAACTTAATTTTGCATTTCTATAGTACAGTGGACTTTTGTTAGGACATTCTATGTAGGGGTGGATGGGTCAAAATTTTAAGGTTCGTGTTGGGTCGCATCCTATAATTAAACCCCATTTTTTTCCAGAAGCTTATACAGAAATGTCTAAAAATATGTTTATGAAGGCCAATAAAAGGAAAAGAAACCATCTAGGTCTACATGGTGGACTAAAGTTAAACTGTATTAGTAACACAAAACATAAATTCAAATATCTAAAAACAGTCGACTGTAATTATAACACAAATAAATACAATAGTAACTTGGAAAATGAATTAAGGGGCAAAACAAGCATCTTACTGTATTTCCTGTACATATAAGGAATGATTGAATTATACTAGAGAAATGATAGGTTCCTATTAGATCCATTCCTACTAAAACTTTGCGATGTAAGCTCACCCTTGGTATTAGGCAACCAACACAACAGTAAATACAGTGTAACCCCATTATTTACACTTTTCTAGGAACCGCTAGGAAAAAGTGTAAATTTTAGGAAAGTGCAATTAGCGGGAAAAGGAGAATTTTCAATTTTACATGCATACTTTCAGAGTATAGAGTAAAGATAAGATAAGAAGCACTGATATACTGAATTAGAGCACTATCATTAATTATTTCTTGCATTATAAGTACATAGCTTGCCTGATTTATTTTTGTACAGTATATTTCTACCAATTTTTCAACCAACCTAACCAGCTATTAGACGTTAAATCCGTAATTCCCAAACTTAGACATTGCGCAATGCGTTTTCTCTTATGGCGATGCCATTCATGGCTATATTTGATGATCTAACACTTGAAAACCACTTGTTAAGTTGGTAATCGATACCACGATTTCTTGAAATTTCTTATTTTTGACAGATGTCTGCACATTTAGCATGTTACTAAAATCACATCATAATTTTTTATAATTTTATCCATTGTAAAGACTAGTAATCTTAGACGTTTCACCATATCAGTGAGAGTAGCTTCATGAGAATCATTATGTTGCATCATGATCGACAGTTCTCATTTTTGCCGAAATCGAAAATATTCTAGCAGCTGCGAAGGCTTCCTTGGTGATTACAGTGATTAGAAGATGACTCGAGGGTTTCCAGGTTTCTTCCACATTTGTTCATCCTGCTAGAGAACAGTTTTGCCAGCATCCAGATGGCATCTTCAGGTCCAGAGTATAAGAAATTGATAAAGGAAATACATAGGATATTTGATGAGATGCAACTTTTGGACCTAAAGATGGTGTCTGGAATGCTGGCGAAACTGCCGCCCAGCAGGCTGAACCAACGCGGAAGGAACCTGAAAACTCTCCAGTCATCTGAAAACCCTCTAATTCTCATCAACTTCCGATAACAGAGTAAAATAAATTTTACGTTCTGAAGTAATTGAGAATAATATTGACAACACACAAAAATACTCATGTCAGTAAAAATTCGTATGTCAATGCACTCTTATCTCGTGGTACCACTGTGCATTTAGTGGTATGCTACTCCGTTATATGTTAGTATGCTCCTCTTTCATCTTCTCTTTCCTAATATAAAAGAATTGGAATATTTTTGACCATGCATCATTTCTGCATAATTAATCTTCTCGTGCTTTTTCGTTATGCATTCAGCATTGGTACTTGGACAAAAGTGTGCCAAAATAATAATACTTTCTAACAGTAGAGCTATTTTCAATTCTTTTGTTTATTTATGGGTAAAATTTACAAGTGTTAATGTGCCTTGTTCAGTTCTTAGTTTTATTGACCAACTACTGCTTATGAAATCCTCATGATCATAGTTATGTATGTACTTCAGGATTGAAAAAGCTTTGGACTTGTACTGAAGGGAAGTGAAAAAATAGGGGTTTCATTTTTTTCCATCTCATTGGTAAAATTGCTTTTAGACATTTGTTCTGCTGTTATCCTCAGGTCAAGGATGAGCTACTGATAATCCATGACCTGAGGACTCCAGCAGGACAGCGAAAATGTTGTCTGCTAAGCAACGAACAGGTTATAAAACTCGGTGTGCGGAATTCATCTAAGCATGTTGCTAGTATCTTCTCACATTGTCCTATATTATAATTTTCTCCCTCGTTTCACCTTGAATATGCTTCTGGTTAATTTTTTATTCAATGAGTGAAATGTGACGATAACCAGAGCATCATATTTCATTTTGAAGGTTCAAAATATATGCTGTCAAATAACAGGATAATCATGTGGCCTCTGTGATTTGGTTATAAAAAGAGAGTAGGATGACATTCTTGACAATGACAAAACTTTATTTGGAAGTACATATGCTACTATTTTTGTGAAGATTTTTTTTGTTGATGGTTTCCAGTTATTATTGAATTTTCATGTACATTTTATTTTAGTTTTATTCTTTAGCCAGTGAAAAACTAATAACCACTAAGATGCATTTGACTTATCATGCTGTTGCTCTTTGATTACATTAAAATACTTTTTAATTGGTGTTTTAATGATAACTGCACCCCTTATTTTTTGCTCACATTTATTTTGAGTGACTCCTATGATCCCATTTGCAATATTCATGAAGATCTAAGTCTCTGACAATAATCTTTGTTTTCTTCTTTAGGTTATGTGGGCCTAGTGAACCAAGCCATGACCTGCTACCTCAACAGTCTGCTTCAGGCCCTGTATATGACTCCTGAATTTCGTAATGCCCTCTATGAATGGTGTTATGATGGCACTGAAGAAGGAACCACTAACTCAATTCCCTTTCACCTCCAAAAATTATTTCTTAACCTGCAAGTAAGTTTGATTGTAATTCCTTGATTTTCACGGCAGTTTATCATTATGTATGTTGCTAGTTTGCCATTGGTGCACCTTGAAACTAGTTTACATAAATGGTTAACCAGTGAACATAAATTGCCTTATATCATTACCATAAATACTCTTACATTGCTGCAGCAAATAGAGTCGAGCAAAGCTTTAGTGTAAAATTTAGTACTGAATGTGAGAACCAAAGCAAAGATTTATACTGGAGCTGTCAAAAATGTACCATTATTCTTTGCAGAATGTAGGAATTTTGTCTTCTGATATTAAGTGCTCAAATGTGACCTTTCTTTCAGACTTCATCTCGACCTGCAGTTGAAACAACAGAATTAACCAAAAGCTTTGGCTGGGAATCAAGCACTGCTTGGCAGCAGCACGATGTACAAGAACTGTGTAGAGTGATGTTTGATGCCCTGGAACAAAAGTTCAAAAATACACCTCATGCTGATCTCATTCAACGGCTCTATGAAGGTGTGTTGCAAATAGTGATTATGTCATGAATAAGAACACACTGCAAAAGATGTGGTATGTTTTATCCTTTAGATAATACAATCCGATATCTTTAATGGCCATGTAATAACCCACAACTCATGCTCTTAGTGATTGCTCATTTACCTAGTAATATGAGTTTTATGAGTTATGTCTTGTCATCAACACTGAGATTAGTTTGATGCAGCTCTGCAATTCATTCTATTCATAGCTAACCTAATTATATTTTACATTATTCTTTTTTTAAGTCTTTTTCTAGCTATTCCATATTTTTTATATCAGGCCTTTTGCCACTTTCCCATTCATATTTCCATCTATTGCATTCATAAGGCTATCACGTCTTAAAATATAATTGATTACGTTGATCTGTTTGCTTTTTAAAGTTTTCATCTAACTCCTCTTTTCTCTTGCTCTTCTTAGAACTTCTTAATTACCCAGTCTATGTTATCTCCATCATTCTACAGGAACACCACATTGAAGATTCTTGTAATTTTTTCTTTTCTCTGGCTGGTCT
This sequence comes from Platycnemis pennipes, assembly GCA_933228895.1. Classification (NCBI taxonomy): domain Eukaryota; kingdom Metazoa; phylum Arthropoda; class Insecta; order Odonata; family Platycnemididae; genus Platycnemis; species Platycnemis pennipes. The sequence continues at coordinate 89,808,640 of OW121851.1, forward strand.
CTCCCAGTCCTCACTCCCATGAAGGAGCCAGATTTGTACTTCTTCATAATTTCTAATGATATAAGCTTCCCAGATAGCATTACTCTTTCACCTCTTCAAGCTTTTTGTGTCCTGAGTTCAACATTGATCTTAGCCTTCACTCCTCTACTGCATACAATGATTTTTCATATCAACTCCTGAAACTTTGACTTAAGTTTATGCCCAAAGAAAAATCTAGATGCACGAGGAAACACTTACCATGGTGGCATTATTGTATTAAAGTTCCATTTTTAACACTTCTCCCTTGCCGTTATTCTCCCATTTTTGCCACTTGTCCAGTCCTTGGTCACTGCAAACTACGAACAAACCTCCCCTCTCAGCACTGGCTTCTACCAAGGATCTCATGAAAATCTGTTTCTATATGTGTAAGACTGATGTTGCTTGTGTGAATGAGGTAGTGCTGTTCATGATACCTTTATCAGTTAAACATTGTCATGGCAAGTGTTTTGTCTCATGTTAATGTTCAAGGGATTACATCTAAGTTAAGTTCTTCTGTTAACCATTCAGTAATTAAACTTTAATAGATTTTGAGTTGTGAAGGGTCTTCTTATATTAAATATAACTGTTGATTTACAGGAAATATGATAGATAGTGTTAAGTGCAGAGAGTGCAGTACGGAAAAATGCCGTAAAGACACCTTCCTGGACATCCCCTTAGCTGTCCGTCCATTTGGCTTAGATGTTGCTTATGGGAGTGTGGTAAGAGATATTTTCATCACTGTTAAACTCATAATTATGATATAGCATTAATGTTTGTATCTATTAATTTTTAAAAAGAGAATTCATTCTTGCCTAAAAACTTACTGAGTCTAATTGTCATACCATCAACTGCGGCTTGCATCCAATGCTACTGTCATTAATTTTTGAAAGTTTTCTTTTTTCTAAGTATAGTTAGTCTTGATAGTCAAGAAAACTTGTACAAATAGGGTGTCTTTAATTCCTTCTCTTTTACATCTTTTTGCAGGAGAAAGCTCTTGAAGCCTTTGTACAGCCTGAAACTCTTGATGGGAATAATCAATATCATTGTGAATCATGTAACAAGAAGTGTGATGCCTATAAGATGCTCAAATTTTCCAAATTTCCTTATATCCTGACCCTCCATCTCAAGCGTTTTGACTTTGACTGCAATACTTTTCATCGCATCAAACTGAATGATAAGTAAGTATTCTTTGTGTTAAGAGTCAATTCATTATTGTGATTGTTTTTTTTTTCTACTACTGTGAAGGTTATTTGAACGTTGATACCTTGGAATCCTAATGCACTCTGGTGGGGGACATTTGAAAAAGTATGGTACAGAACTAGAGATGGGGTGAATCCCAAATTTGATCGAATCCGAATTCCGAAACCTAATCCTGCTTTTTTTATCGAATCTCGAATCCTAATCCCAAATCCTAATCCCCCTCGATTTTATTAAATTCAAGTCTTACTTTTGTCTGTAAATTGTTAAATAATGCTTCCTTTATCTTATATTCTCTAATTAAATCCAATAAAAGATGAATCTTATTTCTTAAAGTAAATTATAAATGAATAACGGTCATGTAGTCCCCACTCACTAAAATTAAGGACATTTTCGAGGGCAAATATAAAGAATGGGTAATTTCAAAAGTAAATCAAAGTTTAATTTTTCTTAAATAAAATTGAAAATTCAATGAAAAGAGATTACAAGTTTTTGTTTATAAAATGCCGCATTATCACTCTGTCAGGATCTAATCGATTTCTTTTTTTATCAGCCAAATTTTCCCTGCAGTACCGAATGCTCTTTCTGAAAATACTGTTGCTGGAAGAATGCAGAGGAACTTTTTTGTTAGAATTTTCAAATTGGGGAATTTCAAAGAATTCATATGTGGACAAGAATTATTAGTTCACATTATGCTGCTTAAACATTTCAAACCGAGGTATTTGCGATTTAAATTCTAAAAATGAGCAATTACAGTAAGTCCTTGACTTACGTGGATCCGAGTTACACAGATCCGGAGATACGCGGATGTTCAGTTAGGCCGGTGACATGCTTGCGTTTCTCTGAGTTTCTGTTGCCAACTGTTTCAACCGTGTGACGACCTGCGACTCATTGCCAAGTGCGCAAGAGTTGATGCCAAACTACGGGTGTTCGGAACACCAACTCTAGGTTACGACTATACATAGTTCGATAGGTGATATTTGAACATCATGATGGTGAAAAAGTCTGATGTGATCAGGCATCAACGTTTTTCTTCAGCGTAGTTGGGACTTTCCCTCGTAAGTTGATGCGTGGTTAATTATCTATTCCATAGATGATGCCTTTTGTACATTACAGTAAAAAAAGAAGTAGACATCCACGTAACTCGAAACACCACAACTTACCTATCCATTTTTGGACCATTAGCGGTGCTGCTTTCACGGCGGCAATCAGCGACAATTACAGAGGACGCCATCTTTTGAGAGGCTGTTATGTCAACATAATACGATAAAGCAAATCCAATCTTTCTTTCACTGGATATTAAAATCTAAAATAAGTATAATTACCCAAAACTTCTTTTTTTTTGCTGTAATGGTCAACAGGCGTCATCTATGGAGTAGATAATTAACTACTTGTCGACTAATGCGGGAAGTCCCAAATTGAGCCCTTGAGTCTCCATCAGTTTGTCATAACATGAATGCACGTTCTTTAATAGAAATGCTGTGCCTATATTACATGTGCGTCTTTCTCATTAATTGATTGGATTACTTGTTAATATCATCACGATCGTCATCGCGTTGTGCATCAATGCATGGCCTCTTTTACTGTGCATCTTTTTCTCGTAGCATCTCACAGTAATCACAGTTACATATGATCACATCATCCAGCTATAAAAATGGCATCTGTTCAAAATAACAACCACCTGAAATAATTGCAGAAATATATACAATTTCAATCCGTGATGACTCTATTATGATGATAATCTGTTGGCATATCAACAAATAAAAGCAGAATGCCATCTGTACCTGATAGCAGTAGTCTCCTCTGCTCTCTGCGTAGTAGCTGTGGACTAGGACGATTTAACAACACCGGAAAGTCTTGGGAACACACGGAAAAAACTAATTCAATGTAATAACAATTATAATTCTTATAAAACTAAAGAAAAACACATTCCCGGAATAGAATCATAAATCACTATTGAATATTCATTTCATAACAGTTTTCATTTTTAGTTTTCGTCACTGCTACATTCAGATACACCATATTTCCTTCCTGCTTCTCGATTTCCTATTTTTTCGGCATCACATATAATATGTAGTTTTGTGCTCACACAATCACAATTTCACATCAGAATTCATTTTAGGGTGATAATAGCAAATTATTTTAAAATGCTAAATGATCGATTTGAACTCATTTACTACTCTCACGCTCGGAGCAGATATCATGAATAGAAAGAAGGTATAATCTCTGAGCATACGACTATTGCCACTATGTAACAAATTCTTTGTTGTGTCCTTGCAATGTAGCTTTAATGTGTATGCAAAAGGCGGTATCTATTACGTAAAAACGTTGCTACAGAGACATGACATGGAAACAAACTCAGTTTACGATTTTGAAAAGACAAAGATGCCGCCCCCTTGCGGCAGCTTACAGGATACAGTAGATTTAAATAAATATCAGTGCTACAATGTGTTGTCCTACGTACGATCTATACACGATAAATCTATTGCTTTGTCAAGTAGTGTTTCTGTTCCAGTGTTTCTTCAAGTACCATTGTACACTCAGACTTTGTTAAACGTGGATTTTTATTAGTAATTACTTCAAAATTTCAGAATACTTTACAATGTACGATTTACTTACTTATTACTTACCAATACTTACCAATTACATTACTAATACTTATCAATAAATTAAGGCCGCTTTACATGATATAACTTTTTGTACAAACTCTTGTATGAGGAAATTGTACCGTGTAAAGTGGCAAATTGTATGAACGCTTGTGCGATTGTCTGAATGACTGAACGGGAAATAGAACCTGTTCTAATTCCCTTCAGACAAACATACAATTTAGTTCAGTTTATACAAGCATTTGTACAAGAAATTGTGCAAAAAATTGTATCGTGTAGAGCGACCTTTATACAAGTATAATTTAATGCATTAATATCAGCTGTTCACGGTCCATTGTGAGAGGCGTAAATTAGGCCATTAATCTGTCCCAAACTGTCCCATAAGAATGTAAACAAGCTTTGGCATTGGCTACTGGAATTTTTGTTTTCTGATCTTTATGGTTCTCATACTGGAAGGGGCAGATACAATTATTACGACTCAGAACTGGGTAATTTATTACCCAACTCGGTTGAGAATAGCAGGTTGGGCAATAATGACCCGTGGAATAGCGCGGCCTTATAATAGCGACCCCGATTCAGAATACCAGCCTATTTGCAAAAGAAATAAACTGATGGGTGTCATTATGGTCTCAGGGTGGTGTGTACTGACAGAAGTTTTGGGTTCAATTTCTGGAGGACTAATAACGGTGGGTACAGTGTCTGTCACCTAAAGATGATGTTATAATGTTGAAACATGTCAGGCAAATAAAGCAATTTGTTGAGTATTTAAAAATAGGATTTAAATTATTGTGTTGATTTCAGTTGAGTTTTTGTTGATCAGCCAAACATTTTTTCCCATCAGTAATTGTATAATCTAACTTCTTTTCTGATCCTTTATCTTACAGGGTAGTGTTTCCAAAAATGCTCGACCTTAATAGGTTTGTTCAGGATGCCTCACCTGGCAAATCAGAAGAACAGGTAGAAGAAGGAGCACAGGGGTCTATGGAAACCAAAGGAGCGAATGATATGCGCTGTGATGATGGAGCAAGCAGTACCACTGACAGTGGGTCGGCTCTTGATGAGGACCACAACGGCTTCCCTTTAAGCAGCAACGTATTGACGAGTCCGGGTGGAGAGAGGACCCAAATCCTACCTCAATCCCTTTCACTGCCCCAGCAGCAGCAGCCACCACCTGCTCCTCCACCCTCTTCTTCATCTTCGTCATCTTGTGGAACTGGTGATGCAGCAATAGAATCCCAGGTGTGCTCTTCTCTTCTCTTGCATGGGCTTGGTGGACATAGTAATTTGTCAGTAATTGATGTATGATCTTTCATTTTTCATTAGCACCATTATCGTCGTGTACTGTTGTACTACTGTCAGTCATTCACTTACAACCTATTTGACATATGACTTACTTAGGTTCTACTTGTGACCGAGTGTTTAGCATTGATGATAACAATGCTCCTCAGCTGGATTATGCTACAGTGCCCATTATATTTCATTGATGAAATCATTAAGACATATATCGTAGGGAGCAATGAATTAAGGCTTAAGAGATTGGCCTAAAAGTGAGGCATTCTGTTAAAAACAAGAAGAAATAGTTTTCTTATTCATTTGATGCAGGGTCATTCTCAGGTCAGGACTTGAGAAAGGGGGTCTTTTTTAATGCTCTGTTGGAAAGGAGCCATTGCATGTAGGCTCAAAGAGGTGAACTTTCATTATGAAAAGTAGTTAGAAACTTGGTGGTATTTCAGGAAACTCTTAACATTTCTCTCCCTACTGGATAGAGTATGATGACCTCTGACTCTATGTATTTCTTAAGTATCTTATACACCTCAGCACTTGTCAAGCTGGATCCTAGGAGATTAAAGACATTTTGGTTTTGCAATACACAGTAAGTTCTCCACTTACGCGGATCCGAGTTAAACCGATCCGGAGTTACGCGGATGTTAAGTTAGGCCAGTGTTAAGGTATGCACGAACCGATGTGGGGGTGAAATTTGCATGGGACAAAATCTCTCGGCGGGATTCCAATATGTGCAAACCGACACGAAACAGCGTGGTCGAACGCGGACCTGCCGTGAATATTATTTAGTTCGTTGCATGCCGCGTTTCCCTCGTCTAGTGCAAAATTACTGTGAGAAATGCGACAGGAGACTTCATTGTAGCAGTTAAGAAGTACCATCACCCAATCTGAAAATCAATGAAAATAATTAGGTCAAAGAGTTATATATAAGCACGCTTTTGAACATTATTTGCAAATAGTATTTTTTTAAATCAGAAAGTATTGCTTGCTAATATTCCTTTCTCGGTATCCATCTTCTTTGAATGCGATTACGAAGGGAGCTTCATCTTTGTCAGATGACACTTCCATAGTCTTAACACTAAAGCGGAAGTACTGACGCCTGCACATGCCCTGAAGTCCCGCCAATGTATCGCTTTGGTCTGAGTTGGCGAATTTCGATTCCTTGTCCTGCTTTTGCATCCCGTGCCGGTGTGTTCAGATTACAGATGTTCAGACCTTATGTTTGCGTTTTCTCCGTGTTTCTGTTGCCGTAGCAGATACACCCGCGACTCATTGTCAAGCGCGCAAGAGTTAATGCCAAACTATGGGCGTTTGGAGCACTCACTCTAGTTAAGGCCATAGCATAGTTCGATAGGTGATGATTTGATCATGGTGATGGTGAAAAAGTCTAATGTGATTACCTTATTACTTTTCGTCGTCTTCGCTGAACCCTTCCTAGGCCTCTCGCAACACCACTGAATTTTTAACTTACTTTTAAGTCTATAAGTTCGTGGACTTTACATACAATAATGCCTACCTGCGAGACATCATATATATAAATAAATGCACGTCAAACATTAATGCACAGCAACCGCAATCGATACACATTCACACCAGTAGGTGAGAGAAAACAGACCGGACTTACAAACAGACGGTGCCATAAGCAGCGTCACGTCTGGCAGTCCTTGGTATGAGGAACATACATTGGCTATATGTTCTGTCACGCCATTAACACGACATGCAGCGCTTTGAAATCCGCCGCTGGTCGAAAGCCTGGCCGGCTCCATAAGAATCTCTGTGTTTGATCTTTTACTAGCTGTCACTGCGTAACTATCACGATGACATAAACCCAAAGAAAGCATAAGTCTGTCACCGGCCTTTCATGGCATCAACGTCTTTTTTCGTAGTAGTTCGACCATCCCGCATAAGGCGTAGTTAACTATCTACTCTGTAGATGACATCTGTTATCCATCACAACAAAAAAAGAACATGTTTTGAGTAATTATACTTACAGGGTGGCGATCATCAGGGACAACCTGGAATTGTCAGGGAATTTTGGAAATCTGGAAAAGTCAGGGAATTGTCGGGGAATTCTCGTAACAGTCGGGGAGAAACTGGGATAGGAAATTTTCGTCATTTTTCTACCATTACGTCTACCAGGCAGTCTTTCCTGCCCTTTATTTCACCAACTGAAACTAATGTCTGTTGCCAAAGCGCATAGAATAAGCCCCGTCAATTCGATGAAGATTCAGTTGTGAATCTTAGTTATTTAGTTGTAAATCAGTCGTACAATGTATCCCTTTTGTATATCCTTAATGCGATATTTTCCTAGTAGAGTTAAAATTCATGATCACCATGTATTTGCTCAATACAGAGAATCCGAGGCTATGTTGTTCAGAAGATTTTACCTCTGGTTTTATTTTAACTTCCGAGACTCAGGTCGAGAGGTAGTTGGAGCACACTAGCTTGTAGTAAATACGTGTTTGCAGTTCTAAAAATACGAGTTAATGATTATTAAAGTGGTAATACAAGTATGATCATACGTGAAAAAAAAATCTTACATAAGATCATCTTCGTTTCCCATATCCCCTTCGTGAGACCATAAGAAGTCTTCTCCTCCCCTCCCCACCTTTCACGCTGGACGTAATTATAGAATGGTCCCCTTAACTCCCTCTTGAAGCAATGGGGGCATTTACTCGGAACCGAAATTGCAATTTTGTACACGAAATTGTTAGATGGAAACTAAAAATGAATTTTAGTGAAAAAATTAATCTTCTAACCACAACCATTCACTAATAAATCAAATATTTTAATAATCAAAAAGTGATGCCCACCGAAGAAGTTGCTTTGATAACATTGACGTCATTTTCCTCCCATCCTGGACTGATTTTAGTGGAAGGGAAAGGAGTGGAGGGGGTTCTCGAAGGTCTGCTCGCACAGATCCTGTCGCAATCACTCCGATTGGCAGAGTCAGCTGTGTCCCCCCTTTGAGATAAGGCAAAGTAGCTTCGCGGGCTCAGTTGTGGTTGGACGAAGTGGATGACATCAGAGGTTGCACCACGCCCACTTTTCTGAAAGGATTAAAAACATCAGTTTTTCGCCGCTTATAACTTAAGAAATAATTGACGGATCAAAAAAATATGGGTCTTTTTATTTTACATACTCTATCAGATCCGGCAATAAAAAAATATAGTAAACAAACCCATTTAGTCAGGTCACAAACCACCTCAAATATGATATTCCTAAATAAGACGCTGCCGTTGCTAATTGTCTCCGGTTTTCGCTTGCAGTGGCGTGATTTCGTTTTGTTTGTTTTGTCACGATCGGCAAATCGCAACAGCTAGAGAAGATTGCTCCGAGTGGCTTGAGCGAAATTCTGTTGAGGCCGCTGGGAACTTAAGGGTTGAAACCCATAACAAAAGCAGAAGTTTCCTGAAGAAGTTTATTAACAAGACTTAACAGACTTAACATCGTACTCTCTCTGTCGAGAGAATGCCCCCAATGCTTCCGCACAGGGGAATATATATCAAAGTTCTCCAGCAGGAGGGGAGGGCGCGATGACCTCTGACCCCAGTCAATGAGGGAGAGTGTCCTGCCCTTTGGTCGTCTGGGAGCAATAGGAACCAGCCATTAGGCAACTACTTGGAGACTCTACAGCCAGCCCCTTATCTCCCCCAAATAATTGAGAAGCGTCCGGGGTCACCGCATGCCCCTCAGTAATTAGGTCGAGAAGACACACTTCCGACCAATACCTCTTACATAATTTCTCTATACACACTATGCTTCCACATACCTTCAACCGTTACACCTCCCCCCTTAAGGAAAAGGAAACACCTATAAACTGGTGTTTTCTTTTAAGCCTTAACGTTTCCCTCTGGGAGGTTCTGACACAGATCGTCTTCCTACCGTTGGAGATGATTTTATTATGTGTGACGTCAATTCCATTGCCTCTTTGATGTGAGGCAATCTTTCATCAGAGGTGGACACCTTGTTCACAATTTTTGGCTTAAATGGCTTAAATATAATGGATCTGCAAGGCCCACAATCCTTACAGTGATTGAAATAGTTAAAGAAACATTTTGACAGCATTTACAATAATAACATATAATTAATACTAGTACTACCAAACCCAATACAGTTGAGCACCCTTAATCCGGGAACCCCTAATCCGGGAGCACCCATAATCCGGCAATTTTGCCATGACCAACTGCCGAAAATGCCGAAACATTTTTAACCGGAACATTGCTTCATAACCTGCCGAGATATTATTCTTATATTAATATTGAGATACCATTCTTAACGTTAATTTTCCCATTTCGAGAATGAGAATAATTTAAACATATTAATTTCTGATACTTCGTGTACACAGGAATTATTCCAGAACTTGAAGTAAACGTATAAATTTGAAGACATCGCTGAGACGGACTACGACTAATTTACAGATCGGCCACTTTCAATGGCGCGCGTATTTTTGATTGACCACTAGACGTAATTTGATAAAATTATTGGTTATATTCTTATGTTTCACCCAAAACATGTCTCATCCATTCAGTTGTGGCAACAGCACAAAACGTTAACCATCGCAGAAAAAGTGCAAGTTGTGAAAAAGCTTGACGTCGTTGCATCAGTAAAGCGTTTGAGTGAAACATACTACGTGGGATCATCAACATTATAGCACATTAAGAAGCTGAAAGAGAAAATTCATCAAAATTTTACTGTTAAAGTGACACGAAGAAGTAGATAAGAGAGAAAAACTATGAAAGAAGATATAAGTGCTGATTAATCAGCAATTATATCTAAATTTAGATAGCCTGGTTTCGAATGCGTCGAAGTGAAGGGATTAGTTAGTATTTCTGGCCAAATGCTAATGGAGCAGGATAAACTATTTCAGAAATAGACGTGATCAATCCAAAAGACGTGATTCGGGAAATTTCACGTGCAGGCAATAGCATTTCACCGTCCGTTCTAAAACACGCGTGGTTTAAATTGTGGCCTGCTTTAAGGTTTGATATAGACGAAATATGTGGGGGTTTAAAAAAATTTCATGTTTCTGAGGATAAAAATATGATGATGGAGTTTGCAAACATCATCCATAACCCTGAATTATAGGAAATGGAATTGGTAAATTTAGACGAAAGGATAGTTAGCGGCCACGATATTCTCACCACACAACATACCATAGATGATGAAATCATTGAAATGGTAATTAATAACAATAAATCCGAGTGGGGATGAAGATGATCAGCCTGAAATTGTTGAAGGACGACTACTATTGATGATGGTCTTTAAAGAATAATCCAGTCCGGTAGCCCACGGCGACGTAGTGATGGGCCGCCGTACACACGACACCGACGCGTTGAATCAGCTGATAACAAATCGAGCGAGGTAGGAAATTATGTTACGCAAATCACAGCATAAGAAATGTTAAATTTTATACCCTTTTCAAATAACAATATGAAACTTTTACATGTGCAGCAATATGCACAATGCTTAGATTCCGTTATTTTCACTCACTGCGAAACTTCGATAATTTTAAATAATAACTTTGTGTATTGAGAAACCATTTCTTTCTGATTATTCCCAGTAATTCTTTTTAAAATAATGTTTAGTAAATGGCAAATTAATGTATATTTTGTTATAAATAATTGACTCCTTTCAATGAAAACATCCCGGACGTCAGAAATAGACCAGTTGACATGCATGACCCATAGTCCGGCAAAATCCCTAATCCGGCATCACCTCGGTCCCGACTGTGCCGGATTAAAGATGCTCAACTGTATAGTCAAAACTGATGCATGCATAATCCTTGAGGAATGGGTCTGCTTTCACTCCTGTTCGAATATTAAATTTTCTACTTCATCCACCTTATGACTCGTGTATTGCTGGTCCCCTAGATTATTTATAACATGAACAGGTGGTATTTTTAATTTAACCCTCTCAAGATACAACTTTACACCCTCGTCTTCACAACAATCATATATTAAATTTAATTTCGGTAATACGTCCTTACTTGAGGTGTTAGTGGTCAGACATATCTCAGTCTGGATCATTACTCTATTGCTATACCCTCTACACCTTTTTAGAAATGACAGTTTGCCTGAACCCTTTAATAACACATCAGTGGCCTCTTGTCTTTCACACAACACAGTCATTCTTTCGGTCTTGGATGCCACAAACAACCATTTGTTATTATCTAACTTAGTCCACAGTGTTTCATTTAACACAGCAATTCTCTTTGAACAATCTGAGGGGGTCGTCCTAATGGACTGTAATGTACGAGCCTCACATTCCTCTTGGAATTGAGTAGAATGCACTGGGAATTCATGTTTACACATCCTTAAATAGTCACTTAATTTCTTACTTTTATCAAACACACTATTAGAAAGTTTGCAATAACGTTGCTTGCTGATGTCCATGAATAGATATGGTCTCTCAGGCTAAATAAAAATAAATTTAGAGCCCAATGCTATTGGAAATGGTTCACCTTATACACATTCACTTGATCCGTTAATGGATACTTCATAATATATGCTAACACATTATTGTTCACAAACACGTCCAAATCCATGATTTTTAACAACACATTTCCCTTAGTCACACCCAAGGGATAGGGTATGGATAGGTCCTTAGGAATTTGGGTTCCTTCCGATTTCATTATCCTGACTATTTCGGATGGGCTAATTACTTGATGCTGTAATATGCCCTTTTGGGCATTAACAATGGCCGTCAGAATCACCTCATAATTTCTCCTGATTTCTTCTATTAATCTATTCAACTGAATCATATGCTTGTTTACAGTAATCATCAAAGAAGCTATTCCAAATTTCCTTCTGATTTCACCCTCATCCTTGCTTACATGCTCCTCGATTTCTTTTAACTTTTCTATTAGGGACTTTTCGCTCTGCTCCTTTCCCTTATAGTAGAGCTATCGGTTTTTAGTGTGGACTTAGCCTCAGGCATTTGTTCCTTAGCTTACTGTTATGTATCATTATGTTTTTCCTCTAATCTCCCTATTTTATCACTGTAATAGCTTTCATTGTCATCATCCATTGTTCCAAACAATACCTTCCCTATTTCACTGATGAAATTAAATATCCCTCGTTTAAACCTCAGCGGCTTCTCATCGGGTCTCGCCCATTCAGCTCCCTAATCTAGTCTATTTTCTCCAACACATGTGATACTTAATACAACACCGTTTAACAATCTTTTAAATTAGCCCATGACGTGTTTTGATACCTAGTGCAAAATCCTTTAGTTACCTTTACATATTGTTTTACTTGATCATATTTTTCATTTAAGGAATCTATATTAACATAACAAATCAACTGCCAAATTTTGTTATAAAAACAGCTTTAGCCTATTGGCATGTACTTTCATACATTTCTAGATATTAGTACATTTACTCGCTCTACGTTCGTGACATGATATGGTCCCATCTATTGTGCGGATAACTTTCTTGACCTACCTCTCCTTACGGATTCATCAAACAGTGAAACCTTGTCACCTGGATTAAATATTTCTACGTTCGTTTTCCTGTTATAGTATAATTTATTTTTCACTTTTGCTTCCAAGAGGTTCTCTCTCGCCCCTTGGCAGCAGGTCTACAATCAGGATTTTAACTCCTTAACGTAGTCATCATGGCAGTACTGAATCGCAGGAGTTTCCTTTTGCAGATATCCCGCTATGTTGGCTGCTCTGCCAAACATCATCTCATGGGGTGTGTACCTTGTAGCCGTATGAGGAGTAGTGTTGTAGACGAAAATGGCATAGGCAATCCACTTGTCCCAATTTCTCTGATCCTCTGCTATGAAGTGTCTCAGGTATTCGGTCAATGTTTTGTGAGTGCGCTCCAAAGATCTGTTACTCTGGGGGTGAAATGCATTGATCTGAATTTTCTTGATCTTCAGCATTCGGCACACTTCCTTAAGCCCGTTTCACACGATACCTGATCCAGCACAAGACCTAGTGTGCTAGCCGCTACTTGATATTGAGGACGTAATCTAGTATGATTGGAACTTTCCTGGGAGGTTTCACACAATCATCGACCTTGTGCTAGCTATGAATCCGTTATTCCATGTGATTCCATACTAATTAAAGGAAAGAGAAGTTCGCACAGTGTCTGTAACGTGACTTGATTGGTCGATGGCTACTGGGCTACTAGGTCCTACTAGAAATCTAGTATCGCATCAAGTATGAAATCCAGTAGCTCAGCGAGTATACTAGCTAGCATGCTTGCCAGCCAGTATACTGGTTCTGTTCACACAATACTGGAAAGCTAGCATGCTAGCGAGTATACTAGACCTTGTACTGGATCAAGTATCGTGTGAAACGGGCTGTAAATAAAACACTAAGGAAGTTTGTCCCTTGATCGGTCAGCAGTGAACTCATGCACAGCAATCATGAAACTCGTGGAGAATTTTCCTCTTCCTTTCATCGGAGATTTCCTCCTCTCTCCTCCCCATGTATTCCTCACGCGTATCTTCATCTTGCATTTCTTCCTGGCTTCGTGTTTCTAGATGTCAAATGCGGCTGAGTGCATCAACATTTGTGTTCTGCACACCCTTTTTGTAGACAATTTGGTAATCATATTCCTCTAACTTGATTTGCCAACATGTGAACCTGGAATTTTCATATGATAGATTATTTATCCAAGTGATGGGCTTGTGATCAGTTACAATCGTGAGCTTCCTTCCATAGAGATAAGGACGGAAGTATTTGGTCCCCTAACTATCACCGGGAGTTCCTTTTCCACCGTCGAATAATTCTTCTCAGCATTACTGAGCGTTCTGCTTGCATAAGCTAATGGTCTGTCTCGTCCGATGACTCACTGCAATGACACGGCTCCCAGCGCTTCATTGCTCGCGTCAGTGGTGAGTATGAATTCTTGTGTAAAGTCAGGGTATTTGAGGATGGGCTCAAAACTCTCTTCTTGTTCCTCTCCCCACTCATACAATACACCCTTTGTAAGCAATGCGTGCATCGGTCGTGCGATCTTGCTGAATTCGGGGATAAATCTTCTATAATATCCCGTTAATTCTAGGAATCCCTTAAGCTGCTTGGTGGTTCTTGGTTCCGGAAACTCTTTCCTCTTTCTCACCTTTTTGGGGTCGGGCCATACTCCATCCTCCATTATGACGTGTCCTAAATAATTGACTTCCTTAGAAATTCACATTTACCAGGATGCAACTTCAGATCGTGATCTCTCAGCCTCTGTAATATTTCACATAGCCTTTCACTGTGATTTACCAAGGAATCTGTGTAGATTATTATGTATATCGTCCAGATACACTTGGCACTTGATCCCTTGTAATCCACTCAGGACCATATTGATCAGACGTTGGAAAGTGGCAGGTGCTCCTTTTAATCCAAAGCCGTGACGTGTGAAGTGGTAATGATTATTTAAAGCGCTAAAGGCTGTCTTCTCTCGGTCCTCTACTCACAGCAGTATCTGATGGTATCCACTCGCTAAATCAAGAGTGGTGAAATAGCGTGTTTTACCTAGCTGATCGAGATTTTCGGAAATGTTCGGAAGGGGAAAGGCATCCCCCACCGTGATGTCATTTAGTCTTTGATAGTCGATAACTCTCCTCCATTTTTTCTCTCCGGAAGCATCCATCTTCTTTGGTGTCACTATGATCGAATAGTTCCATGTGCTGTTGCTTTTCTCGATAATTCCTTCCTTCAACATTTTTTCCATTTGTCCTTTCGCTTCTTCCCTATGTGCCTCGGGTAGGCAGTAGGACTTACTCCGAATGGCTTGCGTAGCATCTAGCATTGGAGTGGGAATTGCATGTTCCACTGCCTTAGTACACGAGAAAGAATCTCCAGGTAGATAGAACACATCAATAAATGTTTCAAAGGTTTTTAATAACTCTCTCCTCTCTTCTGAATTTAGATGAGCTAGTCTGAGGAGTGACCTCATTTTTTTCCTTACGCTCCCTTATTGATCCTGCCTTACCATCTCTGAATTCCAAATTTCCCATATCACTTTCTACATCCTTTAATTCAACCGTGGGAAGCAAAATTTCTTTTTCTTCTTCGTTAGTATTAGCAATACTAGTGATACATTCTCCGTCTTTGCCTACGGTGAAGTATTCGGCCAAATATATCCCAGGAGCAATAGACTGTTTTTCAAGTAATCCTTCTCCCTTGCTCCCAGTGAAGCATTTCATTACTATCTCACTTCTCGCGGGGTATTTCATTTGTCAGATCTCCTTCGCCTGCCCTGGTTTGCATATTTCCCCATCTAGCGGTATTATGACATCACCCATTTTATTTCATTTTGGGCAAATCTAATTTGTGCTCCCATTTTTCTAAAGAAATCACTACCAGTAATTCCATCGCTCTCAAGCGATATTCTTTCATCAACCAGCTGGAAACAATGAGCTCTCATTTTATTTTCGGCCATTAAATTTAACTTAAGACTTCCCAGTGTCTCAAAGGTTTTATCCGTTACCCCCCTTAAGGTCATCCTATCCCTGGGGTAGTATGCAGTGCCCTTTTTCAAAGAACTGTCCCACACTAAACTGACATCGGAACCCATGTCAACTGTTAACTTGAGCTTCCCGGTTTTACTTTCCTCCACGTCATATGTCACAGTGCATCCCTCCTCCAGGTTAACAGATCCCACCTGCCTACCTTCCTTTGTTGGTGCACCCTTGTTTGCATCCGATTTCTCTCCCTGCCTTTGCAGTCCATGACATTCTCTCATCATGTGACCCATTTCCTTGCATTTAAAACATTTAACTCCCTTCACGTTTCTTACTTGCTGCGGAGAATTTATTTCCCAGGGTTCCCGTTTCCCCTTTTCACTCTTCATTTCTGTCCCACATTTTCCTTGACAACCTGCAATCTTTCATTACATATCCCATTTTGTTACAATTGGAGCATTTAATTCCATGCATTGCCCTGAGTTGCTTGTGTTCAATGGTAGTTATCTTTAAATAGCACTTTAATGTCTCATGTCCTAATTCCCACAATGTCCCACAATTCTCACATTTTGGGGGACTTCTTGGACCACCCTTACTACGTTCCTTTGCTGAGAGTATGGCACTCTCTTCTTCTAAAGCAACTTCCACGGCCTCTGGCAACAAAATATAAAGTCACAAGTTCAACAAAAAAATCATTCTAGCCTGATGAATACAGTAGCTTTTCAACTGTATGGTGTAACTTTTTGGCATAATCTGAGCATGACTCAAATAGGAATGATACTACCATCTAAATAGATGGAGATAAATGGGTCATAACACCATAACAGTTGTTATTTAATGCTGTCAGTTTTACAACTTAGCATTTTCAGGGCTATTAGGCATTCATTAACCTGTTATTCCTTTCAAAATTGCTTTTGGCTTTTTACTTCTTGCAAGCTAATGTTTTGAAATGGGCCTGAGGGAAAAATCGTACTGAAAATTGTTCTTGCTTTTTTTTTTTAGGAGGATGATGAGGGGATAGATGTCAGTAGTGTACCATCTAGGAAGACAAAAGCTCACAATCATATCAATCATGAGCAACAAAACTGTCATAACAACATGGAAGATGAGGAAGAGGAAGACTTTGATGAAAATACTAATTCGAATGACTGTTTTATGAAGGTGAGGAGGAACGAAAGGAATTTAATAGAGCAGCAGTCAACCTCACCTGTTTCAACAGCCAGCGGACCATTTGTGTATGAGCTTTTCTCCATTATGATCCATTCTGGGAGTGCTACTGGTGGCCACTACTATGCATACATCAAGGACTTCGCCACTGGAGAATGGTTGTGCTTCAATGATCAATCTGTCACTAGGGTAAGTATCACTATCAAATTATTTTGAATGATACCTTGAAGTATGAGTGCTTTGCTAGTTTCAATTGATTTCTTGCTTGTTGTTGATCATCGAGTAAAATTTATTACATTTCAGATAACAGAGGAGGACATCAAGAAAACCTATGGTGGAGGTTTATCAAGAGTATATTATTCGGGTGCATATAGCTCTAGTACAAATGCATATATGCTCATGTATCGACAAATAGACAAAACCAGAAACTGTTTAGCTATGACTGTTGATCAATTTCCTCCCCATATAAAGGTGAGTAGAGTTTAAGACAAATTTAAAAATTGATTTTGTTGTATTGTTTACAATCATGTGTATTTTTTAAATTCAATTTGTCATTCATTTTTATTCACTTGATGAAGTTGAATGTATAAATTAGATGATAGTGCTATAGTATCCTGAAATGTCTGCTATAAATTCAAATGAAAGAGAAAACCCTCAATGACCTCTTGCACTAGATGGAAAAATCGTGAAGTTCTCTCCTCCGAGAATCCCCTAGGGAAAGATTAACCTTGTGACTTATTTTTTGTCTGGACTGAAAGTTGGAGTTCCTATATACCTTCTAGCATATATGCATCCAATTCAATGGTTTGGGGGAGAGGTTGATGGAATAATTACACTGGTAAACACTAAATTTGTTGACTTAGGTCTGACACCTGTTTTTGACTGAATTTTGGCTTCTGAATTCAAAAATGACCTCAGTTTTTGTCTATCACGTCAACTTTTTAACACATTCAACCCGGAATATTTCTAGTGTGCAATCATGAAAAACGGAAAGCTTTTTCTGCCACATTAATTTGGCCAGTCACTTAAATGTAAATTAAAATTAGTTAAAAAATTTTTTGAATAACGAAACACGATAATTTATTAAAGATGCGAGTTCGCGTCCTTCAGAGAGGTCTTTATAGAGGTCTTCAGTGAGGTCATCAGAGAGGTCTTTAACAGACGTGAATTGGCGTCCTTTGGTATCCTGGCAATGCACCTCGGACGTGCATTTGCGTGTCGGGTTGAACATGTTAAGTTACAGTATAACCTCTCTTTATTCTAAAAGTCACAAATGTGAATTCATAGGATAATACAGGAAGAAATTGTCAAATATACAGTTCATAGAGAATAATTTTATTCATGCAAAGTCTATATTAGTCACTTGGACAAGTCAAAAAGCAGTAAATAGACAAAAAAAATAGTGGTAAAGACATAAAATTATGTAGTAAAATTCTGTCGAGAAATGACAAAAATGCATGTTAAGGTAAAAATTTTCGCTTATAGCTTTTCCTGGAGTGTTCTACCTGTAGACAATCTTGCCTGATGCTCCAACAATAGTCAGCCATCATATTTACTTCCCATCTACCCTGATACCAACGAATTTGAAGCTTTTCAAGAATTGCTGGACAATTTCGTTGTAATTCTATGCTGGTGTGTTTCCAAGAAAGCCTCTGACAAGGTTTTTGAATGCCAACCAAGCATCCTTTTGGAGTTTAATCATTGTTACGGTGAAATTCTCATCTACAATGAGCTGCCGAATCTCTGGACCATCAAACATATCAGCGTTTATCTTTTCAAAAGACAGGCAAGGAAATGCTGAAATGTGATAATTAAAACAGTCTCCTTCAGTTCATTTCATTGAACAAATTGTTTCATGAGACCCAGTAGGTAGAAATATAATGTTCTTTTTGTCTTCAAGTGGCTGATGTAGAATATTTGGATCACCAGGTTTGAGGTCAGATCTTGGCGGCCAACTTGACTGCACCCAATGCTTCTCGTGAGCTCTGCTGTCTCACATACACGAAAAACAGAGATACTAAGTATACTATATACTAAGTTGCTGGCCAAGAAGGAAGCTTATCATTTTTAGGGCAACACAGATGACCCATTTCTGCATGTGATATTGCAACAAATCAATGAATCTCTTTATGACTTCATACTCTTGAAGCAAATGAAACTGCAAAGCAAACTGATTGGCCAACTGGGACTACACCAAATAAAATTCCCTTGTGTTGAAGGACACACTTCAAGCTCTCTTTTGAGCTATCGATGAGCAGTCACCATTCAGCTGCCTTATAGACTGGAATTTCCAACTCCTCTATTAAGCCATGTACATTAAGGCAATGCACAAATCGACCGTCCTTTCAAAATTATTGCAGAAATACAGTTTCTCTTGATCGAAAGTAGGATACCTTAGCTCCTTTTTCAAGCAAGTTTTTCTCATGCAGTCTAGGTGCTAGGAGTTCTGAAGCCTTTTGGATAGTCCCAGATCTTGTGCTAAATCATTTAACTTATGCTGATCAAATCCTTGGCGAACCTAGTCATCTTCAACTTCAAAATCTTCATCATCGGTGTCACTTTGATCTTCACCATACTCGATTTCCTGTTCTTCAAAAGAGGGTAATTCTTTGAAAACTGGGATGGGTATTTCAGGTGAATGAAGCACTGGGCGTATAGCTGATGGGAAACTAGGGTACTCCATTTTACATTTGTTTTACTTGTTATATCCTGAAGTTTTCACAGTACAAAAGTAACAGTCACTTGGGTGGTCTCTGGGCTCTCCCCAAATCATAGGCCTACCAAATTGCAATTTATCCCGTGTTCTCTTCGTTTACATCTGCAAACTCCCCACACACTGCTTGGAAACCTTGTGAGAAGCCCGAGGTTATCTTGATCACCAATTTTCACTTTAAAATATGCAAAATAGGCTTGCCTGACAAATGCACTGATGTTTGTCCTTTGACTGGGAATGGTGAAACTGCCACAGATGTAACAAAACAAATCAGGGCTATTTAAGTACATACTTACGATGCGAAAGAGTATGATTTGGAGGTATAGGAGATAAGAATATATGCAGATAAAATTCCTCAGTGAGTGACATTGTCAACGAGAACCTTGACAAAGTCACTCACCGTGACGAAACCGTGATCGGTGACAGTAAAATTAATTACATGTGGAAATAGCCAAGTAGAATTTTTTCAAACACTCCTATTATGGATAGCATAGGCCCTGTTGCTGTTCTCCTATGGCGTCATTCATCCCTCACCAACCAAGGGAGGGTTACCTCAGTGAATAGGAGGGTACTAGTGCTTCGTATGATTCAGCCTTTATTCAGCGGAGTAGGGTCACCTTAAGATAAGCTGTAGAGAAAAAACTTGACGTGATAGAAGAAAACTAACTACAGTTTTGAAATCAGCATGCCTATTTTACTTTGAATCAGCTGAAAAATCGAACTCAACAGAAATTTTCCTAAAAATTGTTCTCCAGTGTTATTTGCCTATAATCTTTCTAATTTTAATAAGAAATCATGATCAGCTATATGTATTAATGTGAATCATCTCTCCATTATTAGTATGTCATTCAGTACATTTCTACCACAATGTTTAGTCACTTTTAGCCATTTTCAGGGTATGAGTGTTGGCGTTTTGAAATATCAAACTATGACTCTTTAATATGTAAAAAAAAGCTATGTATATCTGGAAAATATGCAGTGTTTCATCATTGTAATTGCTTGAGTTTTTCCACGTACTTTTTTCTGCATTTTCATGCTTTAAAAGTTTTGGATGTCTTTTTAAATGGTAAAGAAGGGGTTTTTTTAAAGGCTTTTTTCTGTTTTTAAGGAATTGTTGGCCAAAATGAGAGAAAAGGAGGAGCAGGAGAGGGCTGCCCGAGAACGTGACCTTGACTCAATCAAAATGAAAGTCTTTCTCAACCACCCAGTGCAACACTCACTTGTGGATGCGAGGCTAATTTTGCCGAAATCAACCACCCTTAAGGAGGCTGTAGCAGTTGCTCATCAGGTATAGTGGTCAGGAGCTAAAGAGAGAGGGAATGTTACAGTTATAGTAATGTGTGTAAATGCTAGAGATGGGATGAATAGCAGATTTCGGAATTCAAATTTAAAATTTGAATATTTGTCATACTCAAATATTCAAATACCTTGAAAACTAGAATTGCAATTAATATATTAAATGTTATTCTGCTTATATATTTGTTGCCTGTTAAAGTAAAAATCTACCACTCTGTTTATTTATAAAATTTAATTCTGGTTTTAAAATTTTAAGTATACAATAAAATAACTTTACTTCCAGTTATGGACTGTTGAATGCATTCACTTTTATAAGCAAAAATAAGTGAGCAGAAATTGTTAATACACCTCCAAGTATTGACCAGTTGTGAATCAACCACAAAATAGTGTCCAAGTTCAAGTAATTTGGAAATATGTAGAAATCATGAATCTCAGATATGGCAGAATGAACTATGGTATTACTCTGACAAGGCAAACATTTTGTACATAATTGATGAACAATTCAGTAAGGAAATACTGTCAGTACAGGATGCCTAGCCCTTTTGTTGGGAAGTTATCTCCCCAAAAGAGAAAACCAATTTTAATCCAGTTTGCTATTGCTGGTAATTGTTATTTCTTTTCTTCTTCTATATTCACTTAAGCCTGGCAACCTTGTGGCCACAATAGTCTCGCTCAAGTTTCAGTTGAGTCATCAGTTTCATAGTAAGGTTTTACAGATTTCATAAAAACTTTTGTAATAAATAAATATTGTTTTATTTAGATTTTTAAAAACATGATCGGCTTTATTTTGTCAAAATTTTAATTTATTAGGATGATAGCTAACAGAATAACAAGCATGCAATGTTGAATCATCAGATTGTAAGTCCCAAAAACCTGTTTTTCCAAATAAAATTTAGTAAAGGTTTATCTAAGGTGACAAAAATGTTTTATTTACATAAATGTAGAAATGAACATTCCTTAAGATACATTTTACTGTGTTAAGATTGGTTCCCTCTTCCATTTCCACGAAGTATTGGCCCCATCTATCAACTATGCGCAGTTGTTGCCTATAATTATGTTTTTAGTGTGCTGGTGTTTTCATAAAAACCCTGTTTGCATTTAAAGTACAATCCTCTGTTCTAGAGTTTCTTCCATTAATCATGTAAATGAAGTACAAATCTCTTAAGATGTGGTGTTGTCCACAATTTAATGGAAAATTAGACTACACATGTTTCAACTCTAACGCATCATCATCAGGTCTGAAAAAACACGAAATTTGAGGCGTATATATACATAGAGAAAACGGAGGGGGAGTAAAACAATGCAATGGAGGGGGAGGGGGGATGTGGGGGGAGTGGAGGTTACCGAGCGGGGACAGGATTATTGGTGGGATAGGGACAGGATTGGGGAGTGACAGCCAAATCCAATGTAGTTCAGTAGCGTCAAATTCTTCTTTTTCCTCTTGAGGATCTCCCATTTCTCCAAGGTGTCCAGGCGAAGTCCCTTACGCTCGACATGGAGGATATTTAACTTGAAGTCACTATAATGGGATTCCTCCATCAGATGCTTAGCAATTTGGGATTTGGGGTCACCGTTCAACAGGCACTTTCTGTGTTCGTTTAATCTGGTATCAAAATTTCTGCCCGTTTGGCCAATGTAGCTCGCACCACATGTGTTACACGTCAATTCATACACTCCCGATTTCTTCATTCTATCATAGGGATCTTTGGGTCTGCTAAATAAGTCCCTTAATGTTACTGGCGTATAGAAAGAGGGTTTATAAGTATCTTTGGGGAAGGTTTTAGTGACTAGGTAAGATCCTCGACCCAGGAAAGGTAATCTAACCCATTTTTGTTTATTTAATATTTCGTAATTGGAGGTGATGCGCTTGATCCCTGACTCTTTTCTCTTCCTTTTCAAAATCCTGTCCACCATGGAAGTATGATAGCCGTTAGCTGTTGCAATGTATTTTATAATGTCGCCTGACACTGTTGAATTAATCATGTGGTGGTTCATTTGAATCTTTCTAGTAAACTTCTGTCCCTAGCTAAGTAGCCGTTTGTAGCAAGGAAATATATGGAGGTTTGGTTGAAGATGAATAAAGACAACCATGAGTATATTTCATTACAGACCTTGGAATGTCATAAAGTTACTTATTGGTAAATAGTAATACTTATTGTTATTTTTTTCAATTGACTTTTTCCAATGTCTTTGAAACAGACCTTGGAGCTGGAGGGTGTGGTGGATGTAAGCCAGTGCAGACTTGTGAGTTACGAGCATGTTTTGGGTGGTATAGAATGTAGTTTTGAAGGTCGAGAGGAAGAACCTGTGGGGGAGGTCTTGGCTCCATATGCCAAGTACGACCTGCTGATGGAAACCAAAGAGCCTGATGCACAGTTTGAAGTGTACCATCCTGGAGGTGAGTGATGGGAAAGAATTGATAACTCCATTTTTCATGCACATAATCTTAGCAAACAAATCCTTGCTGCTGGCCTTTGATGGTCTGAAACTTCTTGAAAAGTAAGTGCAGTAAAACTGCACTTATCTGTACCTCTTTTAATTGATCCCCAGTTTAACTAGCCAGTTGCCAGGGGTGTCCGACCTAGGCCTGGGCGATATATCGTAAAATATCGCGATATTTTAATATATCGCGAATCCGATATGGAGTTTTTAAAATTGACGATATATCGTTGCTCGATAAATATCGTCTTATCGGGGCACGATAAGATATCGGGACACGATAATATATCGGGGCACGATAAATATCGTGATATCGCGTCCCGATAAAATATCACAATATATTATCACGATAAAAGATCGTGATATCAGAAAAAGACAGCCGTTGAGTTGGCCTTCGCTTAAGCTGGAGCAAGTACATTTGAAAACTTACTGTTCTGCTATCTGCTAATGCAAATTCTCTGCAGTTCTCTCTCACTCTCTCTTTCAATTCCAGTGGTCTGATAGTTTATAGATGACATCACGTTTAAATTTTGAAAGGAACTGAAAACAACTGTTTGCTAATTAGTGTATGTATTGTCCGCTGATCTAAATATATCGAAAGAAACTCAGCAAACAAACTATTCTACTTGCTAGAATAATGTGATCTTACTTTAGATGATTACCAAAAGGTACTTTCAGTAACATGCATTGTTCTGATTGCTTTACGCGTAGTAATGCCTAAATATGCTGTAAACAATTTTTCGGTAAAATTCGGTAAACACATTCAGAAAGTTTTACACAATGACATCTAAATTTTTATTTAGAAATATTAGGATTCGCTGGATCTAATCTGTTATGCTTGTGATCACATATCAGACCAGCACTGCTAAATATTCTTTCAGATGCAACTGTTGCAGTAGGAGTGCTAAGAAGTTGCCTTGTTGTTTTAATGTTTTTGTTGTTGTTTAAATGAACCAACATGTTGTTTTAAATGTTTCTTCATGGCTGTAGTCGTCATACTCTTGCCTCCTCTTGAAATACGCGATCCAAAATGCATACATTTTGCATATGCTTTGTTGTCTACACTAACAGAAAATGTTTCTAAACCTCCGACATAACAATGTTGTTTGACAAAAATATCCTCTGATGTTTTATCACAGACGTAACCACAACTTGTCCCAAGTTCTCAATTTTCTGCTGCAATGCGATGCTACCAGGTACACGATGGTATCATCTGCTTTACAACCAACTCGAGGCCAGGTGCAGCCACCAACTTTACATTTAAATTACTATCTTTCAGATACATATTCAAAGAATTGGACTAAATTAAAAAAAATATATTTTTCTTTAAGATATTATACGTTATTTACGTTTGACCTTTTTAAGCAGGAAAAAAAAATGTCTATATTATTTGAAAATATTGTATGTTGGTAACCCGTATTAACACTAACGACTGCATTGTGCCTGCCATCTTATGGCCAATGGAGAAATATCTCTGCCTACAAGTTCACAAGCGAAATTCCTAATGCATTTATCTACTTTTAAATCACATTTTTATGATGAAAATTGCATCTTACCCTTTGATGCAGTAAAAATTGATGTGTTTAAGAGAGACTGTGAAAACAATGAATTATGTGGTTATGGCAATGAAGGTTACAGTAATATTCTTAAGAAAGCTTTAAAAAAGGTTTGGTACAATAAAATTACTCTTTTGAATTTAAACTGGATTCAATCGAATCCAGCCAAAAATATCCAATCCTCGAATACAGTAAGATTCGGGGGGGGTAGGTGGATTCGGGAACCCATCTCTACTCTTAACACAAAGTATTTTTTTTTTTTCAGGTGTTGTTTCCAAAGTCTACTTTGTAGATGTTGACACAGAAGAGATTAGAAACCCAGTCACTCTCAGGAAAAACATGAACATGACTTTGGGTGAGTATAAAGAATGCCTTTATAAGGATTTTCAGCTGATTGATGAACCTGGAGAAGAAGCAGATGAGGAAATGAAAGATGAGTCCAACAGCAAGCAGAAAGAAAAGAGGCCTCCACTCTATTTAGTCATGGAGAAGCATAGTATGGAACTTCGACTTCTAGATGATGATACAAAAACACTGAAGAAGGAGGATTTTTCTACATATCACAGAGTAAGAAAGCTAAAGCTAGACACAGTTTATAAATGATTTTTGTGTCTTAGTCTAGGCCATTGTGTAGATGGTGAACATCTTTTATAACTTAGGGTTAATATTTTCTTCTGCAACCACTGTTGACTAGTATTCCCATTTTTTTAACTTATGGCTTTTAAAATGCAGCTTTTTTAAATCTTAGAAGATTTACTGATAAATTAGTTGGTGAAAAAGGCTATAACTTACAATTTTGTGTGCCTCATGTATTTATGAAGAAAGTGAACTAATTTGCCTTCAACCTCTCATTGGCATACTGAATTTACTGAGAATCGTTGTCCCACAAAAAAATTCATTTAATCCATTTGCTGTGGTCACATTCATGGGAAAGGTCTGCCTCATCATTGAAGTTTTCTAGAAATCCCAGTGACAAAAATAATTAACAGTCTTTGTTCTTTAACTTCGTGGTATTCCATTGCAAAAATGTATATGCTTTAAACTTGACCCATGTTTCAGTGAATAATAGTCATCACTGATGATGATCATAATTTAGTACCTGATGATAATTACTCATTTTAACCTAGGTATGCATTTTTTTATTCCTCCTAATGTGGTGTGAAATTTTTCTGTAAAAAGGTATTGGAAACCATGATAATTTGGTTTTTGGCTATGGAATTATCTATTTTTCTTGAATATGTTCATAATGAAATTCATGATTTACAGTGGGCTCTCATTAGAATATTCCTTGATAGCATGTTTTCCTTGTTCGCTAGTTCATTTCTTCAGGTCCAAGTCACAGTGCATGTGAATAATTCTTTTAGAACATTTTGGTTACCTCTTTAGCACGTTTGGAGGAGGACCACACCAAATTTTTTCCAGGAAAATTACCGCCGCATAGGTTAATTTGACGATGGATATGTCTCAAGAGCTATAATTCTCGCATTAAAAAAGGTTGTTATCACGTACAAAAATATTTAAATAGGTTCACTATGTTAAATAAAATTTATGAAGAATTAACAGGGCACCCACAAGTCGTGCATTTTATTGTGATGTTTGTTTGTTTTATAAGTGTTGACTGGACATATACTACTTGAGCACCAATATTTAATGACATTAGAAGTGAGACAAGTGCTTAGAATTAGCCATGGAAAAATCTGTGGTGAAATGAAAAAAATTGATTGAAAAGCTGAACCTCTGTGAAGTAGATGAAAATCTACCTATGAAGCATGTTGAAATGGTGGCGAAAATTAATATTCTAGCTTGTGCCTTTCATATTGTTATGACCGATGGCCAGAGTGATGCTATCCTACTACTCTCAAAAAGAAATTTTTCATTCTCACTGCGAAAACATGCATCAAAGTAATTATTTAAAAAATTCCTTTGCCTGCATTTAATGGATGGCTAAATGATCTATGTGCTGATGTGCACTGTATGAATATAGCTTCTTCTGTTTATAAGATATAAAGCCTTTAACTTGAGTCTATAAACTTCTTGCACTGACAGTATACACAAAATGTGCTGTTAGGTCATTATTGCCATAATTAATTATTGAGTGTGCATAAATCTAAGGTATCATATGTATCTTCTTGGGAACTATAGTAAGTGTAAATGAAATATTATTTACAATAAATGAACATCAGCTATCTACATCATTAACCAAAATGAAGATAAAGAATAAAATTTTCCTGGGGTGTATGCAACTCACAAATAAGTCTTCAACTTATCCTGGAAGGCCTGACCATTTTGAGTGTTCACATCATTAGCACACTCAGAATTTCGGGCCCCTTAATAAACTTGCTAACGAGAGTCAACTACATATATTACCTTCTAAATTTAGTGCTTTCTGGTTTTTAACATTTACCATTTTGAATCTTGTCTGCTCTTGGTGGTGAACCAATGTGATATATTGTTGTTCCTGATCTGTCATTATCCTTCCTGGTATTAATAGACAGTTAAATATTAAAAATTTGTCCTCCAAGATTCACTGTGTACCAAGGGTAGTAAAGGACTGGGTCTCTTTCAAATTGTCATTCAAGTCATTTTGATTGATGTTTCTCCTTATTGTAGATTCCTTTTACTTGCATTAGGCTGCAGTTCACATGTTTTGCTTGATTCTTTGTGAAGTAGTCAAGGGAATTAACAATGGTTGTGATAATTTTATGCCATGAGAATTTTGGTGAAAATGCCTTGCCAGAACTAACATTGAGTATTGCTTGAAAATCAAAATTTTTTTGGACACCCAAGTTTTGCCTTTGTTTTGAGGTCATTTCTGCCCATGTTAATGGATATCATATGTATTTTTTGTATGAAAGATGGGATGAGGTATTGGGAATGTTCATGTTGTAATTGAATGATTACCTGTGAGCACTCTAAGCTGTTAAATGATTCTTTGGCAGCTCATTGTCAGTTAATGTTTATTGAGAAAATTGACAAATTAGTGTGAGACTGATTTTCTATTAAATTCTCAATGTAGTTTTCTTCCTCCTGACAGTTTTTTTTTGTAATTTGCATATCAATAGCCATATACCTGCCCAATCTCATCAAAAATCAATGATTTTTTCATTAAAATTTAACATAATGCAGCAGGAAAATGCATTGTATTAATCCTTCAGGGCTCTCAGAAATGTTCTTAAAAATGCATATTCCTTCGGTGTCTATGTGCTTATTCTTATTTAAATTTGCTGATATGTTCTTTTATATCAATTTTGTTCTTGAGTATGGTATGTGTAAAATATTTGATACCTTGAAGTCTTCATAAATCATTTTAGAATGAGCTTCATTATTTTATATCTGTGTTTTAATGTAATTATTTTTTATATCAATTTATCTCCTTTTTTATTTCATTAGCTATACCACTGTTTGTTGCCTCTTTTTTTAGATCTTTGTGTCATTCAAACTGGACGATGAGCAGTATAAACCATTCGTAACATCCAAACTGTACCGCATAGTGAAAGATTTTGTCCACATTATAACCTTGAAAATAACTCTACCAGATGTTGATAAAGGTAAAATAGTTTTTTATCCATTAGACTAGTGTATTTTAGAAGGCCATGCATAAGCTACGTATACCAGTACTAATTCAGTGTTTTTCGTAATTTCTTGTGATTGCCATTGTGTGAATATTTCCTAAAAACTCTACCTAGACTATCCATACACCACACTTGGCTTCCATTATTGAGTGCTTAAAAGTTAAATATTTTATAAATCTTCTTGTTATAGCTAAAGGAGATGTTTTACTGGTTGCATTTCCATTCTCTTATGTTCCTCTTCATGTGTGAACTCTTGTTATTTGGTATTTTTTGTCATCATTATGCTCCAAGTTCTTATTAATGCACAAGCTAATGGATGTGATGATCCTGCTTGGGTATGAAGAAAATTTTGAAGCTGTTGCAAACCTGTGATTTACTTACTTTGTGTATGTAGAACTTTCTAGTGTAAGGTTATGAGGTCTGAAAGTATCAGAGAATGAGCAAGTCATAAAATGTGGTCTTAAATTTTTCTGTCTCAATGAGGGAAATTTTGGAACAAATATTAGATATTTTTAAAGTGAACTGAAGGCCTGACATCTAGTGTCAAAATTTTTCACTGAAGAGACTGAACATGGAAGAGTGTGGTCGAAAATTTGTGGCAGGCAATGTTAGACAGGGAATTAATATTGCAATTGAAGCCCCGGGGTAAAAGACTAAGATATGGCTGGAGATAGTGCCATAGATACTCTATGGCTAGCGTAGTGGAAGAGGTATCAGCTGCTTTCATGACTGTTCATATTGCTTAGGTTTTGGGTCTTCAGGCTGGAATATCCCTTAAAAATTGTGAAAAAGAACTCAAATTAGGACAAGACATGGTATGTAGTATTTATCCGCAATGTTTAGCTCAAACCAGTTTCACCATTACAATACTGTTTTGCATTGATCTTAAAAACATGTCGAAGCCAAAAACAAAGCATGAATTAATACTAAGTAGTGTGTCTGCCTTTAAACATTCTACAGTTCTGTTCAGTAGCTGATCTACAAAATGTCAACTTAAGCCTGAACCCCATAGATAGATTACATAGTACAGTGGAAGCCCCATATAATGAGTACAGCATATAATGAAAGTTCGAATTAGCAAGAGATAGCCTAGGTACCATTTATTACCCTATGATTTGCATGTAAAATAAATCGACAATAACATGACCAACAAGTTGCTTTCACAGGGGTTATTTGATATTGTGACTAATATACAGCAAATTGCATACTCACAAGCTTGTGCTCATGATGTTGATATTTGCTTGAAAATGAAAACAAATTTTTCTTCCGGATGTTCTGTCCAATGATCAATTGTGCATTTACAGCATTTTTGGCGTGCCTATATGTGCACTGATGGATTTCTCTATAGTTCATGCGCATTTAAGTGCTTTTTTGTTATTTTTCCGCTTCTGTTACTAGTTTACTCCGTAAGCCGACATCATGGCTGGGAAAAGTAAGTCATTAGATCTTAAAGCAAAACTCACTTCATTAATGGATACGACAGTGGTAGGACTGTAGGGCATCATTATTAATATTGTGTGACCCACCGGGGGTCACGCAAATGCATGTAGCCTTCCTCTAATCTCAGGAAAAGGCTGAGTGTTGCTGCTTCAAACACCATCCCTCAGCAGTGGCCATAAGCTCAGAAGGACTGTGACCCACTGGTGGGTCACACTGCCCATGCAAAAGGCTGGGTGTGACCCACCAGTGGGTCACGCCGCACTGTGAGGGGTAGGGCTTTAATCAGCCCCGCAGTGAATGTGTTAAAAAGTTTATGCAGCTGGCACTAGAAGTCATTACGGCAAAAGATATTTCATGTACATATCATTGATGAATTTCAAACTTACAACTGTTTGTGTGTGGCCTTCTACCTGTAAGATTATGCTCCTTTCAGACTTTTTTCTAGTAGTCTTGCTCCAAACCCTCATTTGTAATAAGTAATTTTTAGCCATTGGAAATTCAGTATCAAATCATGTAGAATTGTTTTAAAGTCTAATGTATCCTGTTAATCTACTGTTACTCTAAGGTCTATCATAAATCTCACATCTTTGCTGGATTCTGATGTTGAACATTAATTTTTTGTGGGCATTGATTTAAATGATTTCTTATTCTCTGATTCAGACATCCTGGAAAGAATGTCCATCCCTCCACTCAGTGCTGTGCATAGCCAACCAAAATCAGTGGCCAACAATGATGAAGGAGGTTTTGAAGAAAATTTGAACTATAGTATGCGCCACGTCTTCCAGCGTGCCAACGTTGTCAAACCATCAAATGTCGACGAAGAGGAAGAAGATGAAGGAATTGGTGATGGGGAGTGTGTGGGTGTTTCGGAATGCAATGCCAGCATAGAACTAAATACTGGTTTAGGTAATTGGAGTGGGCGAATGTGTGTGCCGGGCGAGAACGAAGTAAGCGGCAGAAATAGTGATCAAAGTGCAAGTGAAGACAGCAGCCTCACAGACAGTGAAAGGTGAGAAAGCCATGGTGTTTCATATCTCACATTCAAGATTGAGTCAATGCTAATTGGGCACTGAAGGGAGCAGTGCTTTGCATGGAATTGACGCCCTTCCAGGACAAGAAATTCCTCTATCCCTTCACCTTGACAGATTTCTGTAATTACATGATTGTAAGTACATTAGAGTTTAATATTTTTACTGTCAGAAGGAGGTAGGGTTGGTGTAGAGGAAGCTGCTGATAATTTAACCATAATGGTCAGGAGAAGCAGTATGGATAATCAGCTTACTTTCTACATGAGCTTTCCCTTAATTATGTAGTCTCATCACTGGCAGTTCACTTGTCAGAGGTGGATTCTAGATAAGCTACCAAGCTGTACACAACATTTTTTTACCTGTTTTAATATCTGTTTCATAGTAGAATTGCATTAACATTTTCTCCACTTGGCTTCTCATCGGAGGTTCCCGTACTTCTGCTTTCTCCCTCCATGCTTACCTAACTCCTTCATGCTACCATCTCTTGAAAAATCATATTGACTGTAATTATATTTTCCTCCCAGTGTAATATCAATTTTTTGTTTTCCCTCAAGAATACCACACGGGCCCCAATTTATTGAATATTTTCCCATGGAGACCTGCAGGCAGTCACCAAGGGACCTAGCCCATCAATGCCAATCCCCATACCCACCTCTGAATGCATAGAATGATCTGATCATGCACATTCAAGCAAAAATGCAATCATGAGTAATGTTATGCTCGCCTCAGGGCCCATCCGGACGACAAGAGTAGGGAACGGCCACAACACCACTTTGAATGCGAAACCAAATGTTCACCTCATGATACCCTTGAGTCCTGTGCCCAACTGCCGCCCGCCTCCAAGGCTGGCCTCCTCACTCCTTTGCGTCCCCCTCATGTGACACCCCGGTGGCCACTTCTCATTGGCCAGTGAGGCATCACCTCATGGGCAAAGTACACCTAATACAAAGTGTATACAGTGTACACCAATATGAACGGAAGTCAGCCGCCCACGGGGGTGGGGTCGGCACCGGTCTGTCGCTGACGGCGACACAGTAAAATTGAAATACATTAACTATTTCATTATTAAAGGAAAGGCCTTAGTAAGCGAGAAGTAGAGTAAATTTAATACACAAGTAATCACATGTTGTCCTCTTGCTATCACTATTCAACACTAAAGTTGAAAATCACCAAAGAAAAAAATTGTCTTTCGACTCAGGAAGTAAGCCGTGGTGATCACTTTTCAGACCATTGCACTGATGCTTTAGGAGGAGGATGTATAGGAGCTAGCTTTCATTTGCCATTACAACCCAGGGATGGTACTCTTAAAGTGGAAGTGGACCTCATCTTTATGGTTTGTGACTTTTGGAGTATAATTTCACCTTATGAGTGCGGCTATTGAAATTCCTTATTTTATTCTGTAATATGAAGTTGCATTGTTAATTGTTCAGTGATGCTGCAGAAGTAAACCCAATTCATCTTGTATTAATGTTCTGGGTACTTGTGTCAAAGGACAAATCCTTAGAAACTCAAAATTACAAAGTCAACAGGACCGGAAAAATCGACACTTCGTAATGTCAAGTTATAATTCATGAATGTATCTTTATCGGTATTCATGCCAATACGGTTCATAAAGATAAACGCTAGTAACTTCGTTAAAACTTTCGTGGCTATGATATCCGGCGTCGTTGTTTTTTGGGTAAACCCACATCACAGTGTAAAAATGACCGACCATTTCGTCTCCGCTGCTGGA
Organism: Platycnemis pennipes; assembly: GCA_933228895.1. Lineage (NCBI taxonomy): Eukaryota > Metazoa > Arthropoda > Insecta > Odonata > Platycnemididae > Platycnemis > Platycnemis pennipes. The sequence continues at coordinate 89,841,097 of OW121851.1, forward strand.
GACTTCCTCAGGGTTTACCCAAAAAACAACGATGCTAGTAACTTCTTCCTTTTTTCCAATGAGTCAGAGATTAGTCAATCAAGCGTCTTTGCAAAATTTTTGTACAGTTAGGACTAGGCCTATGAAGCTCCATTAGTGTATTTTTGTATATTACTTTAATCTCTACTGAAAAACTTGAAATGTAAGCATCAGCAATGTATTTATATTTTTAAGCTAGTAATGATTTGTTCATATGCTATGGAAGTGTGCGATTTGTGCAATCATTTGCAAATAGATGCTGCTCCGGATGTATAATTTAGAGGAATAAATTTCTGCTAGAAGAAAATCATATGCTCCACATCAGGCATAATAGATTAGACCTAAATTAAGTTTGCACGGGAAATAAACATCGAAAGAATCAAATCCTTTTGCAACGTAGTCACATATTATCTTCCTCCTGCTATACCTCAACAGACAACGCCTGTGGAGAGGGAGGACGAGGCACTGGAGAATGGATTTTTTTATATCATGAATCAAGATATGCCCACAAAACAATTTTGAACGTTTTAGACCCTGTGCACAGATACCTTGTGAAGGGGGGTACTTCAGGGGCCCAAAAGTGGACTTATGAGGCTTGCTGAGCCAGTGGGGGACTCTGCACCTGTTGAGTGAGTGGGAGGGAGGGGCTCATGAAGGGCCTTATCCTGGTTGGGTATCAATTAACTCTCACCCCTGATGTCCTCCAGGGTGTATTGTCCGATAACACAAGGGAGAGATGAAAGTGCCTTCGATTGGACTAGGATTCTGACTAGGCTTTCTGATTCCTCTCTGACAGCATGAATTAAGGTCTCTCATAGGATGGTTCTATTATCATGTAGTCTTATGTGTATCTCCAACAAGAATTAGGCTACGAAACCCTTATCAGATTCTTTATCACTCCTCAAGAATGCAGCTAAGAAGTAGGATATTTTTTAGGATATTTTTTTGATTGTGGGGTTGGAGCAAAAGGCGAGAAAGGTACACTATTATATGATATAAATATACATGAGCGGATGGATGTATTTTACCGTTGATTATGCATCGCCCAGAACAAAACATCATTTAGAAAGAATGCGATAAACTAAGTGATCACATGAACCAAGCAAACTTGTATTTTCTTATGATTTTCTTGGCTGTCAGTGATGGAAGAAAGAAAGGGAATCCTTACTCATGTAGAGGATATCCTTCCTCGATGACTACATCGAAATGCTCAATGAAGACAGTAAATGAAACATGATTCTTTTGATGGTTACTATTGTCAGCTGGAATAATTAGGCATTGGAGTAGGGTTCGGTAATCAGTCTGAAATATGTAGGGAGAAAAAAGCTTCCTTGTGTGATATGCATGACTGAATTTACCACTTGAACACCATAGCATATTATATAGCCTATATAGTATAGTATATTTACTCTAGTATAGTATAGAGTATATCTGTATTCACTAATTTGGTTTTTTGACTCGTTTTTGTTAACTTTGGACTTGTGGCAACAAAGCCGAATGCATTTTTAGTTGTATTGGTGCCATATTTTATGTACTATTTAGCCTATGATTCAAAGTCATCCTTAGTATGTTAGCATTGAAAAATGTATTATTGTCCAAGCAATTCACATTTCTTGCATAAAGTGAATGCCTACGATGATTGATTAGGAGCCTTACGCTGTCAAGGAGCATCTGAAAAATGTTGATATTATTGGTCATTATTAGTAAAAATTATTAATTTTTCACGTTGGGACCGAGACCAGAGGTTCGTAATTTCAAAACTTCGTCAATTCGTAACATCAAGTATTGTTACATGTACTTAGATACCCTTTTGGTTGGGACCGAAGATTTTGCTTGGTAAAATCAAAATATCATAATTTCGAGTTTCCATTGTGAGTGAAAGCATTGAATTATCGATGCATTCACTCACAGTTGTATGTATCCATGAATTCAGGAACCATAAATTAAAAAGAATTGGGATAAATTTTAATTATTCGCATAACATCGGCCCTGATAATATTTTCAAAAACCTAGAAAAATAGGCACAAATTAACTAATGTACCAGAAAACATAAGTATTCCCATTGTAACAGGAAAAAATAATCGAAACCAGGAGTATGAATCATAAAATTATAAGGAAATAAATAATTCTTTGGCATTGGAAAACTTTGATGACTTCATCACGAGGATATAAAAAGCATAACAAAACAAAACAAACGTCAGACCTTTAGTATCATACATACACATGCATCACATTAACAGCTCAGTACTTTCAATTTCTATTCCCGGCTGAAAAATGATTCAGGTATCATCTGCTTCAGTCTAGAGGCAGGAACAAGCGGAGGGGCGGGAACTAGCAGGCAGGAACAAGCAGGTCTATGCGGAAGGGCGAAGACAGGCGGGCTGAACTCTGCCCCTTACCCACACCACAGATCTCCACTGTCGTGTGATTGGCTAGATGCTTTTCCGCTGTCCATCATCCACCCATTCCGCTCCTATGCAAACTTAGCAAACTTGGTTTAACAAAAGAACAACTGAAAAGTGTGAGCGTGCACAAGGAATGCCAGGGTGGGCGTTAAATCATCAGTGCCTGGTCTTGATTTAACTTCAAATAATTTAGAGATGGCACAAATCTTGTATTCTAAGTTTTAGTGGACTAATAATGCCACTAAAGATAAATACCATGGGTTAATTTGTACTTCGCAGTGCATCGCCCTCAAGAAATATCGCTTGTAATACGGAACGTATACCGTGGCAGGAGCTTCTTGGCCTCGCTATATCCGTTTTCTTTTACATGTTAACCATGGGCCTTTTGAGCTAAACACTCATTATTGCGAGATTCTCGCTATATGCTGTACTCACTATAATGGGCTTCTACTGTAATTTGGTTTATTTTTTCACTCTCGGTACCTAAATTATTACTTTTTCTTCACTGAGGTAACTTTTTGTAACTTTTTCACCTTTTAATTTTTTGTTCTACATTTAATCAAGAATCAATAAAAGGTTTCAGTCATTGAGATGATTTAATACCTGAATGGTGAAGCAGTGTGAGGCCAGAACGAACGTAATATCTAACTATCTAAGGTAACTAGAGAATTTGGCATTGTCATAAATGTATTCAGTGTAGTGCAACATAAATTAAAATTTGTCATCGCAACATGTCACCTGTATTGACTGGAGGTGTATTTATTCTCAAATTTTGGCAACAATAGTTGATTTTCATATTAATGTTGTGTTACTCATAGATACATCCCTGTATGCATCTAGTCTTTCTTGTAGCTCTCACTTTTTGCCCAACTCTTAGATCTGTATGCACATTCCTACCCATAATATTAAGGGGAAGAACAAAAAACTACAGATCCATTTTACTGTTACTGATCTCATGTAAGGTATTTGAACACATAGTTGTCAGTTTGATCATGAGGCATGTGGATAGTCAGAAGTATTCATGAACAGCCATCATAGATTTCAGAAAGGTAGATCTTGTGAGACGCAAATAGCTTTATTCATGCTCGACATTTTAATCTCTGGTGAAAACTAAGCGAATTGTGCGTCAATTATATGCAAAATATTTACCTGGTCATAATAATACCATAGTTCATTCTATCTGATCTGAGTGTAATATGTATTTCCAACTTTAATCTTTTTTGTACACATTGCATTTACTTGAAATTTGACACGAGTTTGTGGTAGATTCATAACTAGACAGAACTTGAGCAGAAAGTGATAATACACCTGTTAAAGCATATAAAAGTTAATGTTTACAATGGTCCATAATTGGTACACAGTAAAGTTATTTTAATATATATGGCATTTTAAATCCGGGATTAAATTTTTTTATTTAATAAAGTTGTGGCTTTTTATTTCAACAGGCAGCAAATAAATTACCAGAATAACATTTAACATATCAATTGCAATTTTAGTATTCGAGGTATTTGAAATTGGAGATATTTGAAATTTGAGTCATGATTTAATATTGAAATTCAAGAAATCTGATATTTGACTTATCTCTAGTTATAAGTATTCTCTTTTTTATTATAGGTATATTGTGCTAGCAATTATTTGGAATTTTTGTTACATTAACCATTTAGTTTTTTTGATGTTCGGTTAATATTTTATTACTTTTTTCAAAAAAGGAAATTTTATGTACATATACCAAAATGTAATTTCCAGGGTAATGTTACATTTTTCAGCCCTATACCCCAATATTTCCATTTTTGTGGCCATGCATTACCTTGTGGCTTAAGGGGACCTAGGCTATACAGTGGACTCTCGTTAGCATGGTATTTTAGGGACCCGAAATCCTGAATGTGACAATGAGGAAAATGTACTAAACAGGTTAGGCCTTGCCGGGTAAGGTGAACATGTGTTTATAGGTTACATAACTTTCAGGGTACCATATATGCTAGCCATCAAGTTAGTTCATTCTGTAGATCACTGGTGTTCATTTTTTGTAACAAAGTTTCATTTGCTATCATCACGCCTCTGAAGAAAATATGTACGATACGTTGCGTTGATGCACACTCAATGATAAATTATGATGATAATGACTAGAGAGCAATTTTTGTATATGTATGTCACAATAAAAAACTCAAGTTTAAGGCTTAATATCTCAAAAATGGAAGAAGTGATATTCATACAAAGCATATCAGCTTGAAGATAATTTAGTCTTTCGTTTAATGCTGCTAACAGACTTTTTTAATAATAACTTTTGAGAAATATTTATACAGTGAGGATGAAAAATGCCACAATTTGTGTAGAGCTGGAGAGGTCAATATCACTTTGGCAGTTGTCATAACAATATGAAATGCACAAAGGAAAGGAAAGTTTGATAGAATATGAATTGTACTCTTGTCATGATGTCCTTTTAGTTTCAAATTACTTATATTTGTGTAAGTTATTCTAGTCAATTTACGAAATCAGGTTTTCTCCGCAAGAATGCAACATTGGAAGCACATGAACACCTACGTCTTCAATTTAAAATTTCTACTGAGAATCTAGTAACGTCACAACTCTTGACCATATTTCATACGAATTTTGCATTTTGCAAAATGAGTTCGGGGCGAAGCAATTTTAGCCACAATTTCAGCACGCTCCATAGGTGAATTTTCGTCTACTTTTCAAAGAAGTTTGAGCTTTTCAATTGATAATTTTCATTTCACTCCAGACCTTCCCATGGCTAATTCTAAGCACTTGTCTCACTTTTACTGTCATGAAGTATTGGTGCAATGGTGTAGTTTTGATGTCCAATTGACACTTGTAAAACAAATGAACATCATGATAAAATGTGGGGCTTTTGGGTGCCCTTTTAATTCTTCCCAAAAATTTTTTAAACCATTATAGGCCCATTTAAATATTTTGGTAAGCAATAACAATGTTTCAAATGCAAGATTTAAACCTTTAGCGAGACATCCATAAATCAACCTATACGGTGATTATTTTCCTGGATGAAATCGGTTTGATCCTCCTCTGAACGTGCTTAAGAGGTTACCAAAATGTGCTAACCGTTATTATTTACATGCACTATGATGCTGACCTTAGGAAATGAATGTACAAACGAGGAAAATGTGCTATCAGGGAACGTCCTAATGAGAGTCCATTGTAGTTGTTATGAATAAATTTCAGGAAAAACAGAATTTCGTTCTACTAGTTCAGAGTGTGCTAGAAATGCAATTCTCAAACTTAAGGTTAAGCTTGAATGAGTGTGAAGGCTACTGAGAGCATACGGATGTCCATTATTACTACAATTAATGCAATTTCTTTTACTGCCATAGCTGATATTTGTCACATCCTTTCCTCTATGTTTCTCTGTTTACCTGTTGTCTTTACCTTACTCCCTCACAACTGAGGTCCTCTTTACACAGTCTTTCCGTCTAGTTTTTGATTGGCCCTTCTTTGTCTTTTTGGTATCTAATGAAGATGTTTTTTGGAAGAGTATACTCTGGCATTTGCATCTTATGTTCATACCATAACATGTAGTTTGTTGTTGTTTCAGTTCGGTTTTCAATTGCTAACTTCAGAGCTCCTGTTCTTTCCTTCAGTTTGCTGTTTACATATAAATACTATTGTTTTTAAGTTAGAGGCCACAGCTTCTCCTACAGTATCCAGTTTTCACAGTATTCAGCCTTCCTTTTTTAATCTCTGTAACCATACCTTCTGAACCATAGATGACATAACCTTCTACCCCTGATGAAAATGTTTTTATTTGTGACATTAGATATTTGTGTGCTTCAAATTACTGTGGTTCAGTATATTGTTTATAACTTTTCCTCATCCTATTTTCCATATGATATCGTCATTGTCCTTGGATTGGGTTTCAATTATCAAATGAGAATATTCAATATGGAATTCACATAATAATACTAAGTACAGTAGAAGCCCGATATAGTGAGTGCGGCTTATTGCGAGAATCGCGTTATAGCAAGTGATTGTCTTTGTACCGCCAAAAGGCCTATGTTTTACATGTAAAATAAAGTGGATATAGAGAGGCCAAAAAGTTCCTTCCACGGTATACGCTCGGTATTACGACAGATATCTCTCGAGGGCGATACACCGCCTAGCAAAAATAAACTATTGTGTTTTGTATTATCTGCTAATTAAACTAAAAATACAAAATGTGTGCCATATCTACAACACCTAAAGCCAGTTATGTCTAAGCATTAGCGATTTACGGCCTTCAGTACGCTCTGCGCGCTCCCATTTTACGTTCTTCTTTACAATTAGGTGCTGTTTGGTTACAATTGGTGCTCTGCATGGTGCACCATGTTTGCTGTCCTTCCATGAATTTTTTAAACCCTTCTTAGCACCGTGACCAACTCAAAATGTCATGCCCGCAAGAAGTTTGTGTCATTTGAAAAGTTTCTATGCCTGAGATCCCCAGCTTCACACTGAACTTGATGCTAAAATATATCTCTTCAGTGGAACAGTGCCTTTACAAAAACAACTGTAGTGCCACAACAAGTTTGAATAATAACAATCAACCTATAGCAAGATGTTCCACAGAGAAAAAATCATTCGCCTTCACCAGGACTCGAACCGGATTTCCAACCAGGTGCACTACCAGTTTGAGCTACCAAGACATCCTCTCTCTCTCTGTGGAAATTATAGAGGCTTTAAAGGAACAAGTGTATGCCAACTGCTGGATATATCATGCCACGAAGCAGTGAAGTTGTGCACATGGTGCCACCATCCACAAATTTAAAACAGACATTAAAACACTGAGGTGCTCACTTATAACAAATTGAAAACTCGTGAACTAGCTGTGATAACTTAAATGGAGTTACCCGCTGAAATTGCACAATAGCAAGATATTCATCGGAGAAATAAATCATTCGGGTCCCAGGGTCTGGGTTCGAGTCCAAGGCAGTTTTCAATTGCCTGAGCTTGCAATTAACAATCAACCAGTTACTCATGAGGTGATGTTCAACACTGTGGGCCTAATGCTATGACGACTGGGTGCCTTGTGATGCAAACAGTACTGGAACTTTTTGATCAAACCTTGTATAAATACATTGAAACTTGGACATCCAATTGGCCTTCAAAAAGTAATTGTAAATCACTGATGAGAGTATATTTTGTGAATTTATCTTATGTTTCCCTTTTGATAGGGATGATAGTTTCTTGTGTAAAATGATCGTAAACTTGTCATGCATTCTAAAGAGAACATTATTTAAAATGTGGTGTTACAAGCATCTAATTTGAGTAATAACATGGAGACTTTTTTGGCAATCTCAATCCTTAAGGTATAATGTCAAATATTGGTGATGGACTACCTTATCTTAAAGAGTCCTAGGCACCGGTCTCATCCTTAATGTTTTGAGTACCTGGTGGTATCTGGGAAGTATATCTTAGAATTTCTCTGGTATTTTGATGAAAATTGCATAACTTCTTTTTGATAATTGTAACGATGTTACTTTTCATTTTAGAAGTCTGAAATTTTGACTGTGCTCTGATAGTATTAGGGGTCAGATGGCAAAAGGAACATTTTTGACTCAGTCACACCCCAGTAAAGACCTTGTGTCATCATTATAGCAGTACCTTCATAAATTTTTCCTGCCTCATATAAAAAAATGGTGTAATATTTTCCTGATAAAATATCAATTTTGTTGCTGAAAAATTTGGAGCCTCTCTTGGCAACACTGGCACTTTATATGATTTTTCAATTCTCAGAGTGACAATGGTATTCAAAGGTTTAATTTTGTTGGCTACCAATTTCTTGACTTGTTGATTATTTAAAACACATTAATGTTGGTGCCAAGCAGATGATAGACACTTGATATTTTCTAAACTTGCTATAAATGTTTGTGAATTCTCTGCTGAAGTCAGTTGGTCTTTCATCATGCTTGAATAAAGAAGCAGGTATTGTGGAACTTAATATTTTGTCAACTATTCCAGCTGGTGAATAAGTGCAAAGTGAAAAATCTGGATACCACAGTCCTTTAAGTTTATTAACAAACATTAGCAAGTTCCATTTGCATTTATATGCATCTTCATTAATGAATCAGCTTATTATCTTACTTGAAGCCTAAAGAATGGGAGTACATTCTCCTCTCACCCATTTCCTGAGATATTTCTGTGGATCGGCGTGATTGAAATTTTTTCTTGTTGGGCTTGTTGTGCTCAGTTGAAAAATGCTATATTTTTCTGTTGCTACAGGACGTTGGTTGGAGACCATCAGGAGGAAGCTCTAGCTCAAGTGTCAAGTTCAAGTAATTCTCCCCAGGGTTCGGATCACGAGCAAGGGATATCCTCACCTGAAGAAGGGAACGGTGGCATCTCCCTACCCTCTGCACGTATGGGTGGAAGAGATAGTTCATCCAAGAGGGTTATTCGCTACAAGGTCAGTTAAGTAAATTTTGGATCGCATGAGGTAAAATGTGCACCAGAAAATTGGATGGGATGGAGATTTGAAGCTTAGCAACAAAGAAGTACCACAAATGCTCCTGCCGATTCTTGTTTTAAATGACTAAGTTATTCTGCGATTCACTGTTTATTTAATGTATACCATATTCCTCCAAATATACCCTATCTCCGATTTTAGACCCCCCCCAATTTTTTGTATTCCCATTTTGGAAAATGCTTTAAAATATGCAAAGCAGGACTTACTCATAATATTTTTAGGTTAACTACTTCAGACCTTGAGTAATAAAAATTTCCATTGTTTCAATTACCACTATGGAGAATAAAGTTAATATATTTATCAAAATACTCAATATTATTTCATCTTATAACATTGATTGTGTTTCGGGAAACTATAATTCCTTAATTAGGTGGAATGGAGAAGTGAGATATGTATATCAGAGTTCATACCACTCCTGGAAGTCATGGAAATGTCTGTGAAATAAAAATCGGGACTGGAAGTCATGGAAATGTCAGGGAAATTAGATTCTGGTCAGGGGAAAGCTCCAGAGGCACGGCAAAAAGATGAAAATTGTGGTTGAATGCACAGAGCGTTGCTGCACTCGAGCGGCGAGGTGCACATTTTGTTGCCGTCAGCTTGCTGCCCTGGCTGTTTGGCACGGGATAGCGCTGACTTGGCGGCTCGCTCACGCTCGGGATCTGGTTGCTTGGTCTGCTCATCCATTGATTTGTCATTAAATTTTGACTGGAATATGTTACTTTCCTGGAATAAATAAATTTTATTTCACAATATACCTTGCTGCATGTTTCCATAAAATCCCTATATACGACTGCTTTGCCATTGATATAAAGTCAGGGAAATTTCAAAAATTGGGACTGGAAATCAGGGAAAAGTCAGGGATATTGAAACTGGAGTGTTGGTATGAACTAGTGATGGGTCGATACCATTTTTTCTCGATACTCGATACCGAGTACGATACCAGTAAGTACTCATGATACTAATCGATACCAGACATTATGAATCAATTTAAAATTTTAAAGTTATTTTCGTTTAATATACATCATAAATAGAAATACTACAGGCCTGGGTACAAGCAAACAGTAATAAAAGTTTTGAAGAGCATCTGGAAGAATTAAAAAAAACAAGTATTTCTGATAATTGAGTACATTTACTGTGTTTTATTGAATATAAATATATATTAGCATCATAAATTATGTTGTGCACATTTTCCAACGTTAAAACAGGCACTACTGAGTCTTTTGTAAAAAGTTTAGCATGCCATCTTACAGTGGATATGATTAAATGCTTAAACAATGTGTGTGGCCCACATATTTCCATATACCGTATGTGCATTGGGAATCATTGCGACCTAATGTTTTTTTCATTTAAAATACTGCCCTCTGTAGCTATCACTCGCATTGGTTGTAAGGAGTCAAGGTCACCGAGATCGCAGTGAAAGATTATTTTAAAAAGGAATTACAATATAATTAAAGGGCACAAATTCCTAAATCTCTATCTTCTTTATTGAGTTTTGGTTTACGTTGTGGGTAGTTATTTTTTTTTCAAATAAAAGCTTCGTTATACCCACATTTGTGTACATAATTGCATTGTCCATTGTCCAAAAGTACATATTTGGCACCAGTATGACATTTAATCTTTACAGGTGTTCATGGGTCCATTTACCAAATATTTCATACTCTTACTACCTTCTCCATTCTGGATGGTATTTGTTTAGTTCTGATTATTTTATTTGTGTCTTCTATTATTTGTATTGCGGGCCGAATAATAATTCGAGTTGCATTTCATCAACATAAATAGACTGAATGTCTGCTATTTCAGTTAAAACATATACTTTTCCTCCTCATCCAATTAGTGACACTATCTCTTAAAAATCGATGGATTTCTGCCTAAACATGATAGAACTTGGGATTGTAAAAAGGACTAGTGATGGCCGGATCGGATCCGTCGGATCCAAAGATCCGCGGATCTTTCATTTTTTCGGTTCCGGATTCGGATCCAAAGACACGGAGCAAAATCGGATCCGGATCCTAGATTTAAAATTTTCTCGGCTTAGCGATCGAAGCGCCCCGTGAATGGAATGTAGTTGCGGTAGATATAGACAAGAAGAGGATGTGTAACTCAGGTCACGAAATTAGATGAAAATGTTCCCGTGCAACTAGAAGCAAAATAAAGAAATATGACTTTTTTCCCCATTACCCCGGTATCGCGAGAAAAAAAAATACGTAGGATGTCACGCGGGTAGCCTCCATTCGCCGGGATCAGGTGGACAACGAGAGCTAGTGTACTGTGCGAAGTTCGATCCCTATCGCAGTTTAATTTTTTCTTTCAGTCTTTGCATCGAAAATGTTATCACCTTCAATTTCAAATCATTACATCTGTTACTCATTTTATTATACTTTTGTTGTTTTAAAAATTTCATTTTAAAGGTTGTTATTAATGAGACATTGCAAAATTACTAGTTTAGCAGCTTGAAATATTCTATAATAATTTTTTCGTCTTAAAAATTGAATCCCCGGATATTCCATAAATGGAATCTCTCGGCCGCATTAAAATATTTTGTGTTTCTAAAAAGAATTTGAAAGCATTCAAAGATTTGATAATTGGAAGATAATTCCTTTGTTAATGAAAATAAACTTACAATGTTTCTCTTAACTGTACTCTAAAGAATAGTTGTACAGGTTTCAAAAATGTATTGTATGATGAGTATGTGATAAGGAAGTTGATCTTTATATTAGAAGTAATAGGATATAGTTATTGCATCCGTAAATCTTGATCCAGGAAAATATTATCCACATGGATGAAAGGAAGTTGATTTTTTCGACAATAAATTCACTTTTTTTTGGTATTTCTATTGTTGCTGTATTTATATATTTAAAAAAATCTAGGTTTTGAAAATCAGAATCGAGTATCTGAAACTAAGGATCCGAAACCGAGATAAAGATCCGAAACCCAGGCAAGGATCCGGTTCCGGATCCGGCAAAAAACCTGGATCCGTCCATCACTAAAAAGGACCATGGTCAATCACCCCCATTTGTGCGATGCGCGAACACCCTGAATCGGCATGGGTTATTTCCAATATCCATTAACGCAAGTTAATAGTGCTTGAACAACTAATTCATTCGCTAATGAATGCACGAAGGTATATGAATTTTGTATAGAGTCCTGTCGATTAAAGTTTTCGGTTTCTAGGAAAAATATTTGATTAAAAATTTATTATGGAATTGCTGTGACTAGGAACTTGGCAATTAATGACGCATTTAATAATCCTAAATAGGGAATAAAAAATTGTTTTTTTGATGTATCATCCGTTACGCCCTTATTAGGATGCCTACTATCTGTTGCAAAATTTCCGTCACCCACGAGTTTGAAGACCAATATCTCCAAGATGGCTTATGCGTGGGAGAAAAGAGAAGTCTGCTGAAAACTATAAGAAGTAGACAGGACAACTTAATTGGCCATATTTTAAGATACGATGGCCTGATGAAGACAACTGTCAAGGGAAAATTGAACAGGAAGAATGGCTAAGGATGACCTCATATGACTAGAGATGGGTAAATTACCGTAATTTTCAGTTGAGGTAAATTACATTTTGAGCTGCAAATCCTTATCAGAGGACTCAAAACAAAATCAAATAGCATTGAGATATAAATGCTGATGCTTATATCAAACATATCATGACGTTTTTCTATTATAACTCATTAAAAAAATTAAAACTAAGTTGGCAGCAACACGCAATTTGCCTCTCTTTTGTCACACTATGCGAAATTTTCGTTCCAAAGACATGCCTCTGTGCAATGTGCATTTGTTATTTTGCTCTGAATTAATTGGAATTAATCATGGACACAACATAAACAAAATCGTTTTAGCTTCTTAATTTATAATATCACCCATTCCAATGGTTTCTTCATGAGGAAGAACTTTTCTGAAAATTACAGTTTATTACGGTAATTTTCAGGGGTGTTGGTAATTTACCAAGTTGCCCATCTCTACATATGACATATATGGAACAGGTTGTGAAGGATGTGAAAGAGATGAATTATGTTAGTTGAAGAGGTTGGCCGATAGAAGAATCAAGTGGAGGGCTGCATCAAAACAATCCTTGGATTGTTGACAGATGATGATAATGACAAATCAAATTAAAGCTTGTTTATTTTTATTGTTGTGAGAACTGCACCACTAGATGAGTACTCATTATTGACAATGGTAGAAATAACACAAATGAAGGATCCATAATACTGCCATAGATTGGTCTTCTTTGCATGTTATTTACTGTTATTTCCCAAAAATTTTCAATTTTTTCCCATGTACTCTGTTGAATTTTGCCTTGAAATCAATAAAGCCTGCGATAACTCTACAATAATTCTGGTTCTTTCTTAATTAATACTGATTTCTTAATCAATTATTGATTTAATTCTGGTTTTTGTTGTCATTAAGAAATAAACCTTCATTATTTTCTGATTCCGAAAGTCAAATCATTTTTTAATTCAAGAATTGTGAGCCTGCTGTGAATATGTGAATGGAGTCATCCCCAGAAATGCAAAATAGTAGAATTTCCACAGAGAAAAATTTAACTTGACCGGGACCACCATGTCCCACCCAATGTGGTTTTTTTCATGTGAAACTATGCAAATATTATGAAACTTACCTGTTTAATCATAGATTTTGCTCTTTCGTTAAAAAATCTGTGTTGCAATGCTTTGGTGTATTTCAGCTCTCTGTAGCATAAGGAATCCTCATTAATTCAGTCTGTTGCTCCATTAACTTCAAAAATTAAGTTTAAATTGTCACTGATGGTATATGTTAATTCAATAAGAACTCAGTTGCGGAATTTGTGAAGATATGATTGAATTCACCAGCCTTTCCATAAGATATGTGGTGAATCAGTACAAAAAATGAGTCATTTTTAATGAGTTACATGGGACCTAAAAACTGGCATAATGCTGATGGTTCTTACATGGATATTTGCATTTGTACCAACAGAAAGAGTAAAAATCAAAATTTTTAAATATGCATAGCTCGTGTAACCCTTCGCATTATAAAAGAATAAGTTAATTGGTCTGTAGTTTGAAATGAGATTATTGATGCTTGTTTGTAGCCATTTTTGAATGGGATAGCTGGGTACTTGAAAATATTCTAAAAGTGAATTTGGTATACCAGGATTTAGATGGAGAAGATGCATATCACATAGAGGAGAATTGGGATGAAGATGGGCAAACTGGTCCAAGCTCAAAGGTAGAAGCATCCCCTCTGCTATCCAAATTCTACTTTAAAGCAACCCCCCTGGTGGATAATGGTTCCAATCAAAAAAGTAAGTAGTTAATATTTTTAATTGAAATTCAAATCCAAAATGTCTCAAGGGTTAATTACATGTCATTTCCACCCGAGTGTGACCACTCTAACCTCATACTGTGTTGAAACTTGGAATGTTTCATCCCTACTGGTGAATTCCAGTATTTATTTGCATTCCAGTTTAATTTAATTCATTTTGTCCTTTTGGATTTTAAGCTACTGACTCTTACGGTTAATTCACGTTCTCAATTTCCACATCTCACAAGTGTTACCTCATAAGGCTCACACAATTGGTACTAAATTTGTTTTTTATTTTGCCATAAAATCGATCAGAAAATATGGTTTCTAATAGAATAATTGTTACTAGGCCCTTGGCCTAGGAAGTATGAGCTTAAGGTACAACCTAATTTATGTTTTGTGTGTACATCACTGGAGAAATATCAGCTAAATGTTGAAGTAATTATTGCTGAAATGGAATGAGATGATTATGTTCACTTTCTTTCATAACAGGCATGAAGATGCTTATATTCTCAGAAATAAATAATATAAAGAGAAAAATTTATATTTTGCTTTGTTTATTATAAATGCAGCATTTAACAGCATTTCCTCCTGTCATCTTCTTATAGTGTTAAAAGTCCAGGTAGACAAGCGAATGTTGCTGAATGCCCTTAAAATTGAGTTGGAGCCGTACGTTGGAGTTCCTGTTGACTACTTCAAGCTAAGTAGAATAATGGGACACCAGGAGTATGAGTGCAATAGAGTCGGTGGTCTCCTCAACCTATTTCAGGATGGCGATCAAATTCTAATCAAACTTGGAAGAGTCCTTCGGAAAGGAGAGTGTCTTGGAAAAGTCTACATGCTCAATATCCATGACATTGAGGTACAGAACTTCTTCATGGAATTATAATTTATATTTCACATTGATATTGGGTGTTCAGCTGTTTTTCTCTATAGAATGTAAATTAATTAGCTTAAAATCATAAACTTCATCAAATTCATTTCTTTTACCAATGGCATTCATACAGGCCCCTGATATTGCATGATAATTTACTTATTTTTTTGCCTTTTATGCATTAAAAATAGTTTTTCATTATATCTGTCACTTATACTTATTTTATGTCTCAAGAAACAATTTCACTGAAAGGGAAATGATTCAAGAAAATTAAAACTACACATTACATGCAGAAAATTGGTACACTACTTTAAAGTAATTCTTGATAGATTATTTATACATTCATAATTATGCTTTTTCCTGTTCAGTTACCAAGCAAAATCATTCTATAATGAGTACAAGCATTTTGTGAAAGCGATTTCCCTTTCATTGTATCAGTATGATGAGCTGTTAAGCGCCATATTTTCTGAATGTTTTTTAATGCTACTTTTATTTCCTTTTACCCCAAAAGCATACCAAACTACTTTTTGAGTTTGTCCTGTCACGAAACCAAACTGTCCTCTCAGCCAAACGAGAAATTCTGGCTGAGCTAAAAAAGAAGCTGTCCATTGATATACCTCTTAACAGGTAAGCAAAGGAAAAAATGGAATTGCTAACTGTAATTGACATTGTGGTTACAAAAAATATTTATTGATGTGAAGAACAAAATGATTTACCTCTAAATAAGGCTTTTGAGGGTATATCAAAAGCCTCATTCAGCATTGAAGCCTCATCAAAGCCTCATAAAATTGCATTGTAGCAAGAGAATAACACTTATTGACGTTTAGATTTGTTGTAAAAAATGTTTAATTTATTGAAATGAACATTTTAACTCGTGAATTGTATCAAAAAGGTTTTTGTATCATTCACACTGCTGATGGCTTTCCAAGCCTCATCAAGCATTGAAGCGGAAAAGTAGAAGTTCAGCTGGGGAAAGGTAGCTACAAGCAAAGTAGCGGAGTGAACAGCTAGCAGAAGTGCTGAAACAACTAAATTTGTATTTAAACCTCGGAGCTTCTCCATACTGAACACTCGGGCGCATAAAACAGAATCATGAAAACTTGTAATTTTTAAAACCCAGCCATAGTATTTGTTGATTAAAGAAAAACCTACTCAGCAGGTAAAACTAGTATGAAAACTATTTTGTATAGACCGTAAAGACCTTACCACAGGCAGTAGTGTATAACTAATAGCTTAGAAAGAAAGAAACATGTAAATACATTGTGCACTTAACCCTTAGAGTGCCAGGGAGTGCGATCACGCTCCTCCAAACTCTGGTGAAAACTGCCGGGGAGCGCTATCATGCTCCTTCTGTATTGTCAATATTAATTTGTTGGTTGTTTACTGATTGTTGACTGATGACATTTTAATGCAGAAAACTTTAAATACCGAACCTTTGTTATTCCAAAATTGAAAACTAGCGTTCATTTGCTTACGTTTTTACATGAACTAGGTGAAATAATATTTTTCCCTGAAGCTCTACAAAATGGGCCTAAATACTCCGGCAATTTTAGCGAAGCTCCTAGGATATTGGTTGGCACTCAACGGGTTAATAGGGAATCACATACAGGGAAAACCACTGGATTGAAATGTCTGTTACTGGGCTTGACTTCATTATTGGCTCCATAGATATCATTGAAAAATTTCCGACACTGACGTCTGTTTAACTGCAAACCTGGAAAATCATTTGAAGGTTAAATAATTGTGGGTGATTTGCATTGTAGTAAGAGAATAATACTAATTGATATTTAGATTTGTTGTAAAAAATGTTTAATTTATGAAATGAACATTTTAACTCGTGAATTGCATCAAAAAGGTTTTTGTATCATTCACACTGCTGATGGCTTCCCATCCACATGCTTTTCCAGCAAATGTGCTGCAACTGGCACAGCTGCTTACAAAGATGTAGATGGCTGCAACAATGTATATAAGGATAGCTGGAGAGATTCTGTCAGTTGGATTCATAGGCTCATAGTGCTAGGTCATACGTTACTGAATTTCATTTTATTATGATGTCAGAGCCCAAAGCTACAAGTATATCTCCTAAGTAAATTTATACCAGATTAAACTTTTATACCTTTACCAATAAAGTGTAACACAACATCTTATTCTAAGAAAGCTTTTGAAGACTGACTTCAGCCTTACTAAATAATATAAATACAGATTCATATATTCCCATTCAGTGTAAATTGAGTGAAATGTCTCTGTTAATGTGAAAGAAAACATAATTTAATGTCTATTGAATTAATCTTTGTCCGCATTTAGTTTAATAGGTTTTGAGCTCTAAATCAATATATTAGTTTTAGTTGTTTAATTTTGTTGGTTTTTAATCTCTGGAATACATTCATCTTATTGTTTCTCGCTGACCAACAAAGCAATCTTTTTGAAACTGCAAATTTTGATTATTTTCATGAATGTGATGATATCATGATATTTTTTCTGTGTACGTACTGCTTCCCATGAGTTAGAACACTCAATAATTGCATCTTTGTTATAGGTGTCGCCTTCGGAAAAAATCTTGGAAGACCCCAGGAAAAGTGTACATAGATAATCAAAAGTTTGATGATTTATCCTTAATGCCAAATTGGGAAATATTTATCCAAGAGCTACCCCCTGTACAGAATGATAACCCTAAGAATGAGGAAGGTGATAAAGATGCATCAGCAGCTGTTAAAGAAGATGATGTCCAGTATGAACCTAAGACCAACCCTGATCAACTCTGCTTATTTACTCGACGGTGGTATCCAGATAAGCTGGAACTAGGGAATCTGCAGGAAGTTGTTATTAATGGTACCACTGTTCAGGAACTTAAGGAAAAGGTAAATATGTGTTATCAGTATTGTGATGGTGGAAAATAATTTTAAGTGCAAACTGGTTGGTTCTACCATTCTACCCACAATGCATTATGAAAATGTTCATTTTTCCCGATAAAATATTTTTAAATGTGACTCTTGAGTTGCCTGGTGGTGGAAAATACTATTCTGTTGTCTAAAATGTTGTCAATAATAATCTTGAGTAAGTAGTATGATGATGTTTAGGAATCCACCCTTCAAGAAAATGTGAACCATTTTAATGAAACATGGCTTGTTTATTTCTTGTCAGACCTTAGGTTCATTATCAAGGGACTAAATATATTTCAAGCTCAAATACGTCATATGTGCATCTTAAATTGATTGGTATGGAAACCTGGGGCCATATTCTGTAACTTGGGTGATATCCATCACCGGTGATGGACATCTATGAAAAACTTCACCCACCCTTATCATTTCCGATTTTGTAACTGGGTGGTGAAGTTTCTTCACCCAGTGATGAGGAGTGCTATGAAAAATTGCACAGTCTAGTAATTGCAAAAGGAGATTAGCCAGTAAAGAGAGCCAGGTGTAACACAAGGCTGGCAAGTAATGTGCAAATTAAATGCCTGTAGTTACGAACATGCATGTTCATGCTTGATTTCTCGAGTTATGATAGGTTTGATAATATTTAATATGATGTTCTAATAACCCAGCTAGGTGATTCTTAACAGTAGGATAAATATTGCAAAATGATCCATATATTAGCTTTATTTTACTGAATATCAACAAAAACAATCACACTATTTTATCATGATATGTGAAATTAACCACCTTCTCCTTCTTGGCATTGGTCCTCTTGACCAACTTCTTCCTCGCCATTGTAAGTGCCCGCACTCTATCCATCTTGTGCTGCTTAAGAATAAGCATCAGTCTTTTGTTCACTGTGTGTTGGTCTCTCAGGATTGCACGTAGAATGCGCTTGACCTTCGGCGTAAAGGCCTGACTGGAAGAAAGGTAATTCATCACACACTGAAATCTCGACACCTGTTGTCTTGCCAGTGTGATTTTGGCATTGAGATGTTTAAGCCTATTTGCTGCTTTAGTCTCCCAAGTGACAGACACTCAGGGAGAGGCCAACAATGTGGCGGCAGCATATACCACGCAGTCTATTTCCCAGAGGCTGGTCGTTTCCGTCAGGATCATATCTATGATGCCATTCAACTGGGACAGCTGTTGGTCCCGCAGAGAAATTTTATGATGCATATTTCTCTGCCTGGTAGTCGTCTCATTGTAGTTTATCGTGCTTTCCAACTGCTTAAGTAGATCAGAATCGGCCTTCCGCTTGTCTCCCTTCACCGAAAAATTGGCGGAAGCCCTGGCAGTAGGAGGTTCATCTGCCTTTGTAGGAGATAGAGCCTGGGCCGGCGGTGTACTACTCTGACCTTGTGGTTGGTGTGTCATTTTCTTGCGCAGGTGATTGGCATAGTCGCATAGATTCTGCTGCGACAGATGGTTATATAATTATTATTATTATATGCACATTGTGATGGAACCCTCTCGATTAAAATATTCCGGAGGTAAAATAGTCCCCCATTCAGATCTCCAGTCAGGGACAGGCCTCTGACACTCCCTATTGTTACCGTGTTGTGATTTTGGAGCTCTTAGTGAGGCCGCGGAATTCGTGCGAACTAATGGCGCCACGAGTAACTCCACCCAAGTGAGCTCATCCACATCCTTGTGATTGGGGAGGAGAATGGATAATTAGCATTTTACATGCACAGTTTTAGCTTTTTTGCTATTATAGTTTTTCATAGTGCTGCTCCATACTGCATTTCGGTGTAAGCTAGTGGGCGGAAGTAGGAATCAGCTTTATTGTGGAAAAGCTAGATGCCGCGAATCTGCGTTGCTCCGAGCTGCAAAAAAACTTATGGTTCGACAAAATCGAGCCTATCCTTCTTTTCTGCTCCTAAAGACCCCGATAGTGGCAACGAGCAAATTTTCAGCTCAAGCCAGGACATTTTTTTATGTGAGAAACACTTTTTGTCCATACCTAGAGCTATAGTCAAGAAAACGTTTTCTCGGGCGAAGAGAATCAGAATCGATCCAGGGAAAAAACTTGTTTACTGAAAATGAAGGAGAGCCCTCCCTCTCCATCATGAGTGAAACTGTGCTAATAACCATTTCTGTGTTTCAAGAACTGTGTAGTAATGAATTTTATGTACCTCCGTCATTCACATGGGTCAGAAGTTTTCCTAAATTTGGACCGAAAGTGGTGATTTTTACTCAGCTAATGTCATTGATGTTGCCTGATTGGAGAGTAAGTACGGCGATTTTCAAAGACATTTGCGTGAAAGAAGACGGTGTTGTGGCTTTTGTTGCGTTTGGAAAGACGGTAGAAATGAGCGATTGAACATTCAAAGTGGGCCTGTGGGAAGCTGCTCAGATTTAGAGGAAATCATGAGGAAAGTAGATGCGGCAATATTTTGCCGGGACAATGTGATGCGTGACATACCGATAGAGGTGAAAAGCAGCGTTTACTTTATCATTAATTCCAGACAGTGGGGACACATAAACAGCCAGATGATAATTGATAACGGTGACATGTGCAATCACTAAAATCAAGCCAGAAGGACATTGCTTCCGAAGTTCAGAAGCATTTGAGGCAGAAGCAAAATGCCAACCGAACACGTCTCACAGGCCAATTAAGCCCCAAAAAAAAGGCAACTTGTCGAGCACTGATGAATAGGAGCTCCAATTTCAAACGATCGCAAATCCGTGCGAAGAATTAGAGTGATAGGCTGCAAACGGAGGTCCATGAAACGATAAGAAGAGTGGCAGATGGTTCGTTCCCGGAAAACGTGGAAGCCTACCCAAATATAAAAAAGAATCAGGTGACTGCCTTGAAATAAATCCTACATGTAGCCAGGCTAAGTAAGACTAATTGAAGAAGGTATGCTGAAGACTAGAGACTGTTGTGCATGCTTTTTCAAGTGCGCTCACCTGCGGGGTATAAATTTGTTTGCGATAGTGAAATCTTCCCACTGCCAAATGTGATGACTGTGAGGCGCTATTTATCCTTAGTGGATACCTCGTGTGGATTTGACACGAGTTTATTTGAGCTGTTTAAGCGGCAGCTCTGTGGCAAAATAGAATTTCAAAAATATGGAATAATATTGTGGTATGAAATGACAGTGCGACTAAGTTTGTCACCATACGCCAATCAGCTAGAGCCAATGATCATCCGTCAGCAATTGGATTTATCCAACTGTATTAATTGTTGGCTGTTTTTGGCATTTTGAAGGCTCCTAAGTATGGTAGTTGTGTATCCACGGACAACAGTCCACTGGAGCCAAATTAGTGATATCAAAGACATATTTACCAAGGGTCCAAATTCACAGTCTTTAATCTCCAAACTGAAGAAGAGGTTAAATGGATTTATAGAGGAGGGAGACTGGGATGCAGTGTATGCAATAGAGCATGATTACTCTCTCCCAGCTGTTACTGACAGCTTAATATACTATGTGGAAACAATCTCAGCACGAACGTGATTGAAGAGGAAAGCGAAGTCGAAAAGGATAATATGGGAGTATTAATATTAAGATCGGAATTCGATGCAGCATTAAGGGATCTTCGGATGAATAAGGCTTCTGGAGTTGGTGATATCCCCGCAGAACTAATAAAAAACGCAGGAGAGAAGACATTAACTGATCTCTACAAAACCATCTGCGACATATACTCGACAGGAGAAATACCCAAGGACTTCGAAACATCATAATTCCCATTCCCAAAAAGAAGTGAGCGGAGAAATGCGAAAAGTTTAGGACTATAAGCCTGGACGACACATGCATCGAATATATAGACAAGGGTCATCTAAAGAAGAGTAGAATGAAAAGCAGAGGAGCTTCTGGATGAAGATCAATTCGGATTCAGGAAAAGTAAGGGTACAAGAGAAGCAATATTGGCCCTTTGGCTGCTTATAGAGAAGAGAATAGAGAAGAACAAACCGACCTCAATTGAATTTGTGGATTTAGAGAAGGCTTTTGGCAACGTAGATTGGAATTTAATGCTTGGAAATCTAAAAGAAATTGTTTCTTTACGGCAGTGAGGTATGGACGATGACAGCAGCGGAGAAGAAAAGGGTAGAAATATAGCATTCGAAATATGGTGCTACCGAAGAATGATAAAGATAAAATGGATCGACCAAGTGATAAATGAAGAAGTCCTAAGAAGAGTGGAGAAAAGGGAATTCTGCTGAAAACTATAAAAAGACGGGACAACCTAATCGACCATATCTTAAGACACAATGGCCTGATGAAGACAATCGTCGAAGGAAAAGTGAAAGAGAAGATTGGAAAAGGCAGGCCTTGTATGACTGAAATAGAGCAGGTCGTAAAGGACGCAAAAGAGAGGAACTACGTTAATATGAAGAGGATGGCCAATAGAAGAATCGAGTGGGGGGCTGCGTGAAACCAATCCTAGGATTGTTGACCCATTATGATGATGACTGGTTATTTGTGTAAAAAAATACAAAAATTCAGCAATTGTCAAGTATGCATTTCGGCGGTCATTTCTCTAAACCCTTTGGGCATTGATGCTGTTGCACAGTTTTATCATTGCCAATCAGAGGGTAGAATGGTTCATCCAAACGCAAATCTTTTTAAATTTATCAAGTCAGTGGAGGACAAGCTTCTAATTAATATTGAATCTATCAATGCATACAAAGTGACCATTGATGATAATGTTGACTCTGGTGGTTTAATATTTCCATGCTCAATGCACAGGGAGGAGATAATGGTATGGATTATCAATCATTGTATAATGGTATGAATGCGACTGTTTGCTACACGAAGAAATTGTGAGACTGAAAAAGAGAATCGCAATTTTTAAAACAATCAAAATTTTCGAAGAGCTGATATCTTAATTCTTTCTTAATATCTTAAGGAAGAATTGTTTCGTATTAACATTCCTGTTTTAATTGTACCTCACTACAGTCCATACGGTATTGCTTAGCCTAATATCTACCATCCAAAAGGGCAGATAAAGTGGGATAGTCAAGTGTTTTAGGACTACTCTGCTAGGGGATTTCGTAATTAATTGTATTATGGTTTAACTTAGTTACTCAGCGAGTTAAGATAACATTTACTTATTTCTAAATGGCATTCAATTTATTTCGTGCAATCTACAGGTATTCCAGTTCCGGGGGTGGATAGAAGGTTACAACAAAAGTGATCACTACGCATGGGCTAGTTACTTCATTTTTTCATTTTAAACGTTTCTGTAATACACCTACTTTCTGTGTTCCTTTTTCTCAGGCATCATTGTTAGTGATTCATCATGCTGCTGGCCAAGTATCAGATGGAGTAAAGGTTCATTTATGTAGTAACTTTTGGTATTATTCTCAACTATATGACAGTGTTCCGAGCATTAGAAAAACGCAGACATCCTTTGTTACTATTATGTTATTTCGAAGAAAATATTTGCCATTTCTCCAATGGCGGGCTCTACAAGATGAGTCAGATAATTAATATTGTTTTTTTGTTAAAGATGTAGGCTAAATTTTTAATTGCTGAAACACTTTCCATGCAAGGTTTTAAAGCAAAGGTGATTGTATCAGCTTAATACTTGGGTGGAGTTACTAGTGCTGCCATTAGTTCCCGCTTTCGCCACGGCCTCACTAAGCGAGCCATTTTTGACGACGAGTGTCAGGGGCCTGGTCAGGGACTACTGAGAGAGTACATCAGTCAAATGTGATAAACATTTTAGGGTAGGAACATGGAACGTGAGATCACTTAGGACTTGTGGAAGACTGGAGAACCTGAAGGTGGAAATGCGAAGAATGGACCTCGAAGTGTTAGGAATCAGTGAAGTGAAGCGGTCCGAAGATGGAGACTTTTGGAGTGGAAGCTACAGGATTATACATATGGGATCATTAAATGGTAATGCTGGAGTAGGGATCATACTCAGAAAGAACACCGGAATGCATGTGAAGAGCTTCCTGCAATACAATGAAAGGATAATAATGGTGAAGACCGAGACCAAACCTGTAGATACCGTAGTGAGCTGGTTTACATGCCTACAATGGACTATGTAGATGAAGAAGTGGAAGATGTCTATGAAGATATCAAGGAAGTTATAAAACAGGTGAAAGGAGAAGAAAATCTAATAATGTTAGGAGACTGGAACACCATCATCGGCAAAGGTCAAGATGGAAGAATAACTGGAAAATACGGATTGGGAAATCGAAACTGGATTGAATCTCTAAATTGGATTTAGAGAAGGCTTTTGACAACGTGGATTGGGGTTCGATGCTTGGAAATCTGAGGGGAATAAGAGTGTCCTACAATGATGGAAGAATTATCCACAGTCTGTATAAAAACCAGGTAGCTGTGATTAAATCTGGACCCAGCTGTGAAGAGGCAAGAATAAGGAAAAGAGTGAGATAAGACTGTGCACTGTCTCCCGTAATTTTCAATATTTTCATTGTGTAAGCCATCAATGAAATCAAAGAGAAGTCTTCTGGAGTGACTGTCCACAGAGAAAAAATAAGCATGCTGCGATTATCTGATGACATAGCACTCATAGCAGAGACAGAGAGGGATCTGAATAAGATTCTAGTAACCATGGAAAGGACAATGGCCAGATATCAACTGTAGATAAATAAGAAGAAGACTAAGAAATTAGTGTGCAGCAAGAAAGAAGAGACCAAAACCAATGTCAAACTAGGAAAACAAAAACTTGATGAGGTGAAAGAGTTCTGTTACCTAGGAAGCCGAATAACCAATGGTGGACGAAGAAAGAAAGAAATAGTAGAATAGCTCAGGCAAAGAGGGCATTCTATCAAAAGAAGAATCTTCTTACAGCTGGAAATACAAGCGTAGATATAGGGAAACAATTCATAAGAACTTACATCTGGAGCATGTTTCTTTACGGCAGTGAGGCTTGGACGAAGACAGCAGCAGAGAAAAAAAGGGTAGAAGCATTTGAAATATGGTGCTGCCGAAGAATGATGAAGATTAAATGGATCAACCGAGTAAGTAATGAAGAAGTCCTAAGAAGAGTGGGAGAAAAGAGAAGTTGTTGACAACTCTAAAAAGAAGAAGGGACAATGTAATCGGCCATATCTTGAGACACGATGGCCTAATGAAGACAATGGTTGAGGGAAAAGTGAACAGGAAGATTGGAAAAGGCAGGCCTCGTATGAGATACATGGAACAGGTTGTAAGGGATGTAAAAGAGAAGAATTATGTCACAATGAAAAGGTTGGCCGATAGAAGAATTGAGTGGAAAGCTGCATCAAACCAATCCTAGGATTGTTGACCAATGATGATGATGATATGCACATGCCATTGTTTCCATTGCAAAATGTTCAGAGTCACTGCATTAACGTCATTAATTAATGCAAAATTTTTGTTTCTCACTAACAAAATGTCAGAACCTCAATAGGGGGTGATGGTGTGAGGGCAGCTATTGAGGAAGTGATGTCTCATCACCAGTGATACAAGTTACATAATATGTGCCTTGGTGCTTTGAGCTTTTGGCTCTGTCTTCTTGCTATACCTGGGTCCATATTCTCCTGAAACCTCATGGGACATATCCAATTAAACAAAATCAGATTAATTGGGAACAAGTTTGCAGGGAAAGTAGCTGGTCCTCAGAACCTAAAGTTATTTTCCTTCAGTACTCACCTTAGAATTGGGCCAGTAGTACTCTCACCAGTTGTACCAACCCTTTGCTTGATGACATATGGTTCAAGATTTTTAGTTGTGATGGATTGCTTGTTTTTGTGAGGGACTTTGGGTAATATCACTGACTGTTTGTTTCATTAAAGGGAGGGATATTGATTGTGCTATCATAGATTTGGGGTAGCAATTTTAGTTAGTGCTTTTTGTACAATTACTTAAATTTTAAGGCAATGGCCATTAACTTTGCATTGTCATTTGTATGTGTTACCTTTTTGTTTCAAAGATATAGAACGAGAGATATTTGGGAAAGTAAATTGAAAAAATGTTGGATAGTAGTTATAAGAATCTACAGCTTTATGTGATGGTACACACCAAAATTAAAGGAAGTGTTTTGTTTCCTTGTTGAAATTGTGACTGCTAGTCTTATTGTTCTATTCTTTTTCAGCTGTCGAAAATGAGTGGCATTCCTCTTGAGAGGTTAGAAATGGCACCTACTGAAGGACAGTTCCCATACTTAATGCCAATTATCTCGGTCCATGCAGACATGGAATGGGACAATCAGAAAGCCACATCTCTAGCAGATGAGCCATTTACAGTCTTCGATGATGGAGCATGCATAGTATACAGGTAAAACTTCAGCTTCCATATTTTAGTCCTGGTGCTAGAGTTTATTTGATATTGTCATGCCTAGAAATCCAAACCCAACATATTCTTTTGTGCCTAGAGTATCACTAAAATAAAAATATGCTCGAAGCTTGCCAGCCATTGCAACCAGGCCAGTTATTTTTTTGAATGGTATTACTAAGGCCAGGCAGTTCCAGTCCCTCTGGGGGAATGTTTGTTTTAGGATTTAAAGATTGAGGTAGGTACATGATATGATATAAACCGAGCTTTTGTAGCTCTTACAGTCTACAGAAAATTTACGGATAGCATTCTGCCTAATTATAGGTTCAAGAAACTGGTTTTCCCTCTTGCTTTGCAAGTATAATATGTGTAAGAAATAATTCACCCTTCAAGTTACCTGTCGTATCTGTTTTATCTTTTATAAGGATAAATTTTAGAAGACTTAGTTTGAATTACTAAGGTTTTAGGGTATTACCAATTATTCCCCCTTGAGGTGAGATGACATTTTGAGATACTTGAGCCAAATATTTGGATTACCTTGTGCAAATTATTCCAACAAGAAATAAGTTATGTTTTTGGTCTCAGGTTTTTGATTGACTACTTTATGAGATAGTAATTTCTTGGATAAAAGTTGGAAAGTTGGATGATTGAACTTGTATATGAAATAGATTGGTTTTCCGAGACTGATCAGGTATTTTTTTTAATACCCCGATGCATAATTTTTGAAGGTACTTTCATAGACAGTCATTATGCCATCTCTCTGTGCAGGGATTCTGCCGATCAGCTCAGGAAGCCATCCCCAGAAGAGAGGCCAATGTTGGCCTCACGTTCTACCAAAGGCCTCACGATGCTTGGGACTCCCTCATCCTTCTCGTACTCACCGCGCAAAGAGCGAGCCCTGAAAATCTACCTGGACACTACCCCATCCCCATCTGTTTATGCTTCTGCTTCGACTGTGCAGTCCCAACGCAAGGATGAGAGCGAAGTAGATTGATCATCCTGCCATTATGTGTTGTGCATAGAGCCGGCCAATTTTGTCTAACAGGGAGTGAAGGGAAGGACCTTGAGCTGGTGCTTCGACCAGTTGGGGTAGAGGGGTGTAGGGCTGTGAAGAAGTGGTTCCTTTGCCACCTTTGCACAAGCTCTGGCTCATGTGCAACAGCCAGTTCATTTTACCTCGGCTTGATCAAAACACTAACAGGTGAGCGTGCACATGGTGAACTGCTAATCAAAGCCCAGGTGGTGATCCGTGGCTGGGGGTATGTGTGATTGTTGTCCAGGTTTGTTGTGCCATTCGATTGCTAGCCTTAATCTCGTATCTTTCATGATCCCCTTGCTCTTATTACTAATTCACCTCCAGGTTGTGTTGTGTGTGTCTGAAGATGACCTGCTTTGACGTGAACAGTGGGGAAATCATCCTTGGTTGTGTACTTTGGTCGGACTCGCCCATCTTTTTTGCTTTCCTGTCGTAAAATTTGTGAGCTGAATCGGCTCCCTCACCCTTGATTCTTTTTTTACTCTTGTCACACACTTTTGTAAAGTTCATCCTTTTTATTTTTATGGGCAGATTGTTGCCTCGCATACTGCATTTTTTCTCTGCTGTACCTTTTGAAAAGTCTTCCCCTCCTAAAATCTAAGAGCAAAGCTTGCTTCGCCCCAGTTTGGAGAATGGGGTTTGTAAGGTGCTTTACCCTCTTGGTCTTAAAAGAACCTAGGCAATAGTTGTTATGAAATGGCAAAATAAATTACATGTAAATACTACCATGATTTCATTTCGGTCCATCGTGCGTTCATTTATCTTTTAAGTGCTGAAATTGAAAAAAATTGACTTCAGATGACCATTTGTGTCTTAGATTATCAATTGATGAAAAAAACCTTGCTTTTGGATTATATTGCAATCTTGTTGAAAAGCTATGAGCAATTGATAATGATTAAACTGCTGGAGTGGATGATCGGTAATGTTGGCTGTCAGTATATATTTATTGTGAATAAAGATAATTAATGGATAATTGGATTTTATTTCGAGCTATTGTGTGTAATCAATTTTAACAAGTTGTGACATTGCTCCTTCTAACTTCAAAAGAAATAACCATTCTTTTAAGACTATGTGCTTAAGCTATTACTCGAGATTTTTTTGTACAAATTTTTGCAAATTGTCTTTTTTTATTGGTAATTAAAGAATTCACATAGCCTTCAATCCTAGCTGGTAGCATTAGCTTTGTGTTCAAGGAATAATATTATTGATTTGAAATGAATTTCTGAGACCATGAGGCAACTGAGAAGTGGGTGATATCAGCTTGAAAGAAAATTTGATAATGTGCAGTTCTACTGTGGCGGTTCGTCTGGAAATAATGATTGAGCTGTGAACTAGCATAGTAGGTGAATATGTGTGGAAGGGTATGGGAAAAGTTGCTTTTAGTAATTGAACGGCTTTAGTGCCATTAAGTCCGTTAACAAATTCATCACTGATGATGAAAATTAACATCATCCTTGACCTCATTGCCCTCCAACAAATCTTTGTTTGAAAACAAATCAGCTGTTTTTATTTTAAATTTTAACCTTATTCATTTCAGAATTTTTCTCCTTAAGCAACTCAGCTGCTGAAGTTATTTCATAATTCGGGGTAGAAGAATTTGTGCGTGATGCTAGTTATATTGAACACAACATAGCAATTTGAGAAATAATTTTTCTATTTTTTTTCAAGAAAGTAATGGTGGAAATTCTTGACTAAAAATGTCCTGCGTATCTTCTTCTGTTGAATTTGCGTGACTACATAGTTGAATGCATTTTCCTGGTTGAAACCAGTGTGTGTGGCTTCTGCAAAAAATTCTGTCATTTGACAGTTCTAGTAAGTGCAAATTTTTTTAAATTCATTTGCTGCGAAGGTTTCTAGTTTTGGATCAAGTGAATGTACGTCATTAACCTAATGAACTCAAATCTACATTATCCTAGGGTCTTGAGCTAACAGTCGGTGATATATCTATGTGAACACCCCATTTTAAAAATATTGCTATCATCTGGTCACTAGAATTTAATGGCAAGCTGCAAGCGTTAGCTGGGAGATGTACCTGCATTCTCCCATTTTGCATTCTATCATTTGCATTTTCATATAGACTCATTTCATGGTGAGCATAACCATAACCTGTCGGAAGCTACTTCTGGGTTGATGAGACAAAACTGATTTGAAAATACCCAATCTTTACTGTGAGGTAGAGATTCATGCCTGTGGCTTGAAGCTAACTAGCATTTAGGAATTGGTATTGGTAAGGAAACGTTTAAATAGGGTAGTAGAACGACTGGCTTATTTGACAGGTATTCATTGGGAATCTGTGGTGGCCATGTGTTTTGCTGGTATGCCATGACTCTTGAAGGTAAAATGAGAAGAACCTCATCAGCATCCCTCACCAATGTTACGTTGCACTGTATCTTGACCATTCCATTCTTAAGTTTTAGCACTTCAGTTAACAGTAAAGGTCACAACTTTGTATTATTTTTTATTAACTGGTTATAATGATAACAAAGTCTGGCTTACAGCTTTTTTCTTGTGAATCTGCTCTACTTCCTACATGCATAAATACAGCACCCACCTGTACAATATTTCCTGTAGGATGTGTAACCAGTCCTATTTAATAAAAAAATGGGCATAATTTACAGAGGATCACATGATAAGTCCTTGTTATGATGATGGTAGGCATACTTAAATGTTCCACCACCATTCTGATGCACTTTTATACATAGTCCGAAGGAACTGTTTTCGTCACAGGCAAGGAACAGAGGTGGTGTCTGTTGTTGCACATGACATGCTCTTCCCCTTCACTCTCTCCACAAAGCAACCCCACTGCACTGTTCACTGCATCAGGGGAGAGCGTAATTTCAATCCCATGATCATTGGGTCTGATTGCGACTGCATTTGAATGCAAGTCTGCGGGAAG
Organism: Platycnemis pennipes; assembly: GCA_933228895.1. Classification (NCBI taxonomy): domain Eukaryota; kingdom Metazoa; phylum Arthropoda; class Insecta; order Odonata; family Platycnemididae; genus Platycnemis; species Platycnemis pennipes. Next base: position 89,871,224 of record OW121851.1, read on the forward strand.
CCTTGGGTCTGCATCCACAGCCTCGTAGGTGGCCTCCCATCCCCCATTGGGTGCTTGTGCACTCGTTGACAGGTCCGAATAATATGCACTGCTGCTACTGAGGGGGGAGGAGGCAGAGAGGCGGCAATTTAATGGGTCAATCACTGAGCCCTGATATGCCATATTCTGATAGGATGGATCTTCATATTCTGGTGACGGAATGGCCTCTTCTCCATCTTCGTCCCTTGGGTCCAGTTCGGCATAAAGGGCTTCCTCTGCAATACTACTGACTCCCACAGGTGTCATGGGAGCTGCTCTTCCAGTGGATGATAAAGTGTAGTGATTCTCTGGTGTGTAGCGGCGGCGCCTGGATTGGAAAAAATAGAATCTTAGTTCCCGCAGCAATGAGTTTTAGACACGTTATAAAAGGAAAACTGCCATTTTATTGCTGCTGTGCTTTTCAGGCCATTGCATTCTCTTGGAAGTGTTTAATTTAACTTTTACTTTGTCATATACTTAAGCAACCAAGAGCCATAGAGAATATTTTCTTAGAGAAAATTTAAATTTCCTCATAAGTTATACAAAATTATTTAATGCACGAAAACTTGTATTACAAGAGTATAGATTTTGGAAACAAATGAACAGTATGAAGTAGACTACCAAATTTATTCCACCACAGTACAGCCAAAATTTTTTAAGTAATTATTCAATTATAACTCATTTTGTACCCTATTTTTGTGTTTAGGAAAAGGGATTGTGATTACACAAGTGTTGCTTTCTTGAAATATACAAAGTTTTGGTTACCTTTCAACATGGGGACTTGGTTCATGGTTGTAGCGTCCACTTCGGCGAGTGGTGAGCCAGGCCCAGACACCATGGCCAATTGAAGTTTGTGGCTGGGATGTGTTGGGGGGAGTTGATGGTGGGAGGGATAGAGAGCTGACAGCAGAGGCTCGTGAGTACGCATGTCCCTTATTCGCGTCATCTCCGTGATCTGTACCCCCAACATTGCCACCATGACCTTCCGGAGATCCTCCTCCCATTGTGCGGCAGAGTGAACACACCCCTGAAAGTGAACAAAAATCAACACATCAATGTACAGTATAGAAAATTTGACCGTATGAAAGCAATGTCAGTGGCAGTTATTCAACACCAATTATTTACAACAATGGACCAACTCCTTTAGGGTCATCACCTCATATTTCGGTGATGAGTGGCAGATCATGGCCACTGCTAGCCATGATTCTACAGTGATTGGAAATTAAGGCCTTCAGTCAATGTCAATCATTAGTTAAGGAGTTTATGAAATTTCCTGCTGTAATTCCTTTTTTCTCTCACTATGTAGAAACATTCAGAGGTACTAATTGCGACTATTTTCAGGACTACATCTTTCAGTTAACTCAATTCTATTGCACAAAATTGTCAGTCAATTACATATTCCTTCACAAAGCACTATCATACTACTATTTGAACATAAGTTCAAGGCTGATTCAAGAATAAGAGGCATGAATAACTCCCAAGAATTACTAAGGACCATAAAGATTATTTTCGAGCCATTTTCCTAGAACTACATCAATACATTTTTTGATGTGTTCAGTTACACTAGAGTTTCGATTAAACTAATCAGTACGGCATTCATGTCTTGGATAATGCCTTGCGATAAGCATAATGCTTTAATAAATAATACATTCATGTTCCCTAAAATTGCAACATTTCTAGGTCATTTGAAACGACTATTATCACTGAGAAAATCAGCTTCTACAGCAGACAAGATCTAACAACTTTCAGCCAATCTTTTTCCATCAATTTATATAATTTCAATATTATTTGCCTCAAATGGCAAATTTAGGGTTGTACATGAATATATTTTGAGTCAGTAATAGTGTCATTTATTTGCTAACCTATGACAGCTATTTTCAGTGACTCACCTCTTGATCTGATATTCTTCAGCCTGCTGAAAAAAAAACAAAGAGATTCAGTTAGTAGTTGCTATTTATTGCACAGGAGACTTAGTTCTCTTTTCATTTCATTGCATACGTACTTGCGGCATTGGATGACGGTCACCATAATTATGGCACCAATTACTGCAGACACTATGGAGACGATGATAAGGGCTAGCACCCATCCAAACTCTTGAGGGGTATCTGTGAATGGAGAAGTACATTTTATTAGTTTCTTCTATATGAGTGGGCCACTAACCCGAGAATGACATTAAACTTTTTGCCAAATGAATAAGGTTTTTCTAGCAAATTCTGACTTTCACTGCGTTGAGTGAGAATATTATTTAAAATATGCCCCATATTAAAGACATTGAAATGACGGGACATAAACTAAAGAAATTGAGTATAAAAATAACACACACACATTTCCATTTAACTTATACGATAAATACGGATGATGTTCAATGATGAAATCGTGCCGAAATATAATACTTATGTCTTATTTCAACAATGAACGTACGCAAACCTTAAGAATGTATTCAGCATCTTCTCACATCAGGGTCCACTTTCGAGCACTAGTCACTTAGAAAAATCCTTATAAATGCTTCAATATACCTCAGATGCAAACCTTCGATCATCTAACAACCATGATCCCTCAGTTTTTTAAAAAGAATCTGGCATTTACTCGAGTCGAAAGGATTTTAAAACTCGCCGCAACAACAGAAGCTGATATCGTAGGATATACAAATCCCATATGACAATCCCTAATATCAGCCTGACGATATCACTTATAATAACATTACTTACACTACCTAAAGCTTTGTTCGATGGAGGAGATGGTAAGTGCACGGGAGGTAAGCAAGGGGAAATAAGAAATCCAAACCACCGCCCAGCTGAGTAAAATGAGTCTCCGAAGAGGCCGATGACGTCAATAGATGAAAAGCGCAAGTGGTAAAATGCGAGTTTTCACATTCATTTGTTGGTAAACCATATTGCGCGGACTTGGAGTACCTATTTGAAGAAATTGTGTTTTAATGAATAGTAACTTTTAAGCCGAAGCCGAACGAGTTCTTTTTTGAGTCTTCGTTACGAAGCCTATCTTCAGCTTACCTCTACAAGCTATTCACAGCAGCCTTATAGGATTGTTTTAATTGGATGGAAGTCAGTCAAGTGCCCATGAAGATTGCAGCCGTTAGGTACAATCATCCGCCATACCATTTTGTAGTTGTAGTAATTGTTCATCAGACCGAACGAAGCCACTTGTAACCGATGCGATGCCATACTAGCAGCCAAGAAAAGGCTCTTTCTTGGAAGAATTCTTTGGATCCATGTTATCAAGGTATGTTTGGTTTTCATTTGCTTTTGCATGGCTAATAGAACGTTCGAGTACTCGATTGTAACTGTTATAATAGGGTAAGGTGAAGTTTTTAATTCGTATTCATAGCTTGTATTAAGGCCTGGTTACACGATAAATTAACACGTACGAGTTAATGTGTAAATGCATGAACGCGAAAATGAACCGTGTAACCACACCAAAATGTACAAATGAACGAATGCGTGAATAGAAAATAGAACCTGTTCTATTTGGGTAATGCATTCGCACAAGTGGCGCTGAAACCATTCACGCAAATGTACATGAACCCGTATGTGTGATGTATCGTGTAACCAGGCCTTTATCAGGTATGACAGTGCTGATATCTTAAGGCCGCTTTACACGATACAATTTCTTGTACAAACGCTTGTATAACCTGAACAAAATTGTACGTTTGTCTGAATGGAATTAGAACAGGTTCTATTTCCCATTCAGACAATCGCACAAGCGTTCGTACCATTTGCCGCTTTACACGGTACAATTTCCTCATACAACAGTTTGTACAAGAATTATACAAAAAATTGTATCGTGTAAAGCGGCCTTTCTTACGTATGGATGCTATTTTTGAGTATTTCGTTTACGTGGATGGCGCTGGCTACTGTAATTTCTACGATTTGTCAGTTTTCATTTAAATTGAGAGCGTTTTACACTTTGAATGAATGCTTAGTCGCCCGGATATTAATTCGGTGATCGCAGCATTGGCATTCATATTTTCCAGCTTCACTTTTTCGTTCATTCTATAAAGATGCCAACCTTCCGGCTTGACAATCTTTCATTGAGAGAGTAGTAGTGTTTTTTATTTATAGTTAATTGAGAACTAATCTTTCAAATACAGTTTGAGTTACCTATCTATCTTTTTATTGTTTTGAATGAATTGATACCTTCAACTTCATTTATGACATGTCTACCTTGCGATACTCCATTCTATTAGCATATCTCTCCTACTCCTTTGTTATTTCGGTAAGGAAACCTTTAGGATATTATAATCACGAATTACGCTCTTCTGCGCTATAAATAGTTTGCGTTAGTGACTTTTAAGTTTGATCATGTTTTATTTCTTTAGTTTGTTTGGCATAATAAAGCTGTAGAAGTTATTTTCGAACCTATCCTAGGAGGCTACGGTCTGCTGATGCCCATCTAAATTCTCTCTGCAATGCACCCTCAGGTTTTTTTCAGTCATTTTTTCACTGTACAACTGTCGATAAACATATTGTGTGATGTATGGGGTTGGAGAGTCACGATTTCGGTCCCTTTTAACCTCTTTTGCTCTACCGGTCATGTGAGTGTAATGCAAGAGCGACTTCTTGAGTTTTCAGGTACGGGGCCCTACTAAAACATAGCAGGGCCGTCCATATATATTCATCATCATCGGTCAACAATCCTAGGATTGATTTGACGCAGCCCTACACTCGATTCTTCTATCGGCCAACCTCTTTTATAATAACGTAATTCCTCTCTTTCATATCCTTCACGACCTTTTCCAAATATATACGACGCCTTCCTTTGCCGTTCTTCCCATTCACTTTTCCTTCGACGATTGTTTTCATCAGGCCATCGTGTCTTTAAGATATGGCCGATTAGGTTATCCCGTCTTCTCTGCTTTCAGCGGACTTCTCTTTTCTCCCACTCTTCTCAAAGACTTCATCTGTCACTCTGTCGATCCATGTTATCCTCATCATTCTTCTGTAACACCACACTTCGAATGCTTTTCTTCTCCACTGCTGTCATCGTCCATGCCTCACTGCCGTAAAGAAACATGCTGCAGATGTAAGTTCTTATGAATTGTTTCCTTATATCTACGCTTGTATTTCCAGATGCAAATAGATTCTTCTTTTAAGAATGCCCTATTTGCCTGAGCTATTCTGCTGACTATTTCATTCTTCCTTCGTCCATCGTTAGTTGGTTGGTTGGTTATTCAGGGAAGGCTACCGGCAGCTGAGGTCATTTGCGCCATTTAGGATAGGTGGGTGATTGAGTAATGGGAGGAGTTTTCAGGGAACGGAGGAAGGGTGGAGAGAAACCCGGCGTCGGCATTAGTCTACTCTTAACGACAGGCGCCAAGGGGACCGCGGCTTAACTTCCCATCCGACGGACGGAGTACTGAACTTGAAATGCCCTCCACTAGACACTCAAGTGGGGACCGGTTTTACACTGAAAAATCCGCCACTGCCGGGAATCTAACGCGGGCCCTCGGGATGGGAGGCCAGTACTCTAGCCACCCGATCCCCCATCGTTGGTTACTCGGCTTCCCAGGTAACAGAACACTTTCACCTCTTCCAGTTTTTGCTTCCCTAGTTAAACGTTGGTTTTGGCCTCTTCTCTCTTGCTGCTCAGCAATATCTTAGTTTTCTTCTTATTGATCTTCAGATGATATCTGGCCATTGTCCTTTCCATGGTTATCAGAGTCTTATTAAGATCCTTCTCAGTCTGTGCAACAAGTGCTATGTCATCAGCGAATCGCAGCATACTAATTTTTTTCTCCGTGTATATTCACTCCAGAAGACTTCTCTTTGATTTCATTGATGGCTTTCTCGATGTATGTATTTATACGTAATGCTAAAGAGGTTGAGAGGGGTCGAGCCAACTGTTAAGATTCATTATCGACAGACGGAGTTTATCTCCTCCCATTGCGTTGCGAGAGAGATGCATTCGAATTTTTCAAATGATTATACAAATAATAATTAGTCAATTGATGAGAATGTTGATGTATAAATTAGTAACTTAACAAAAGTATGTCCGTCCTCTTATTCGCAAAAAAGTGAGGTCTAATTAGCAACGTTACGTAATTTAAGGAGAAAACGGACATTCTCAAAAAAGAGAGGTCTCTTTGGCAACCTTACGAAATTCAAGCGTAGGAGGGTCCTTAGAAAATACGGATACTTACAGGAAGGGGTGAAAAAAGTGGAGAAGTCAGTATTACGTTATTTGCTCATGGACACCCCTATGATGGTATAATTAAGCCTTAATCAAGGAAAGGCATGGTCTTGGAAAAATTGCCTACGGCTCATAATGCTGGAATCTTCGAAAGTTAAATGTTACATAAAATATACCATTAATACACGCACAAAATTTCAAGTACAGAGGAATACGGAATTCAGCCATGTTAGAAGAAAAAGACTCGAAGAAGAGGGGTTATCTTGGATAATTTTCATTTTTAGTTTCCGTAACCATCGTGTAAATGTAATTTTGGAAATTTAAAAAAATCATGGCGGATAAAATAACGTATTAAACAATTTGTTGTGATGGACTAACTTTAATGTCAATGCACCGATTGAAAGGTATTTTTCTCCATCTCGCTAACTGCAAGGAATTCAAGTCGGCGACACGATGGCCAAGCAGCGTAGACGTCATGTGTTCGTTTCCCGCATCGTTCATGGGCATCGTGTATGTCTTAAGATTTATTTTAAATGCTGAGCATGAGATATAGCCACAGCAGTTTAACATCATAAAACCTAATTCTACGTTACTACCCACCCCACTCCTTCCTTTCTCCTTAGCCTCCTGCAGAGTTACTTCTTACCGAGCACAAGTGAATTAGAAGTTTGAAAAAATACGAACTTAGAGAATCAGTAAGGTCTCGGGGTATTTTAATCGCAACCGTGACTTAATTTACTACCTTGAGCGTATATGGTGTACATAATCTTGACGTTAAAATCGCACTTGGTCCAATCTTGCTTGGATCGGAAGATGGAGAAGGCGAGAAGGCATTTTCGCGTGGGCTGTTCAGGACTTACCAGATTGCTCGGAGCACGTTGCACTTCACATATTCCGAGTAGCCACCCTAAAGGTTTTGTGGCCGGGAGAGAATCTTCTCCAACCATGTGATGAGTTACAAGCCATGTGTAGATTAGAAAATCATATTACACTGTCACTAGTATTTAATATCAATTCATGAAATGATAAAACTTCTTTCCCACTTTGACGTTTGAAATAATACAACCATGGTTTTAACGTTTGTGTGGTATTTTCAGGGGTAGGGTAAAAATGTGTCAAGGCTGTGAACCCTTGAAAATTACATGTAAAAGTGGAAACCTTGTTGTGTCATAATAAACATTAAAGTGTGACATCATTTTTGTACGAATATGCCTCCTCAAAGTTGCGATCGAAGAGGTAGAAATGAGTATTACTTCACGCCCAGTGTTAACTAACGTTTGATTGTTATCAGTCATGCAAGAATTGGTATTAGTTTTGACTTACAATTAGGGTAATGCTGCCGAGTGAGCTACGTGCACTTCCTCATCAACCCTGCCACCGTTGAGGCATTACTTTTTATTTTACTTTGGTATCCTGCTCTAACCCCTAAGTTTTTATCTCATGATTCAGCCTAATGGCTATCTCTCACTATTCTGCTTCCCTAAGCTCAAACGTAAGACTAAAAAAGGTACGTACATGCACAAGGCGGGATTAGAACCCGCGGCCTATGGGTAGCCAGAAGTTTGCTGCGGGAGGGAGGGGGGCCAAGTTTAGTGTAGCCGAACTTGAAACAAATAAGCTGTGCCCATTCTGTGCCGAAATGCGACAAATCTCTTCTCTTAATTTTCAGTGTAATCCGGGTTATCATCACCCGTTAAAATCAGAATAACAAAAGTATTGGAAAATAATTTCGGGGGGGTCTGAAGCCCCACGAGCTCCCCCCTGGCTACGTGCCTGTCCTTGGAAGGATTTGAACAGGCGACCAGGCCGCCTGCAAATCTGTCCGTTCATTGGATTATTATCAAGCCACCCCTTGAATAAGTCTGTATGCACTACCAGTATCCCTTGCGGCGAAGGGAGGAAAGACTTGAATCTTTACCGTTGAGCGCCGTTCCGTTGGCTCCGCCGCCGCCGTCGAGTATAAGCAGCAGGTCTCCCTCGAGGTCGCCGCCGGGCCCTTCCGGCCACGCCCACCCGCAGAGGTCGCAGGGCGAGTCGTCGGGGATGTCGAGGAAGGGCGGCCTCGGGGGCGGCGGCAGGAAGGGGGCGGAGAAGAGGTTGCCCCCGTATTGGGGCAGCAGGGAGGCTACGGAGGCCGCGCTCAGCGTGTCCTCCTCCGCGGCACCCAGCCACCAGTCGGCGTCGTCGGCCCAAGAGCTCTGCAGGAAGGTGTCGTTGGGAAAGGCGGTGGGATTCTGAAAACGGAGGGAGGAGACGGGCGGGTTAGGAGCACCAATGTGAGACATTTAAATCCATCGAGTGCCCTGCAAGCCACCTCGAGAGTGTTTGGCAGAGAGTTCACAATCACCGAACATTTACTACGCGCATGCACTAATAGCTACCACGTATTACAGTAATGGATCGTGCAATTATTAGAGAAATGTGTTAGTATTGCATGCACCTGGTATGCGCACCAAAATGATTTTAATCGAAGAATTAGTATAATGTTTATCAAAACCATGTTCGAATGTTAATTATTAGAATGCATTATTCTTATATTACCATCAGGTGCGATATATCGGTGCGCAATATTAAGCCGTGATCGAAATTATTAAGGATTAGGTATGTGCATATTAGTAATGCTACGTTAGCCATTGGAGGTATCTAAAATCAACGACTAAAACACTTTCCGGCAGCAACAGCCATGACTGTGCATAGAACGAAGAAAAAGAATTCCATCGCGTCTTGCAGGGTACTCCCTTATTAATTAGCATGTTGATTGGGACGTTACGCATCCTTTCCTTACTTCTTCCTTTAATCTTGCTTCCCCTCTGTGTGGTACTGCTACGCTTGTGGATGAAAGGGAGAGTGGAATGGGAGGGGAACCCAATGTCTCGGCGTTGGCCAACCTTGAACAAGAAGACTTCTTTAAGTGATATTGGGCTCACAAAAATGCGACCCTTCGAGACGAGACTATTCGAGCTAATTCTGCGAGTATTGCAGCCTGGTTTTCAATAAGCATTGACTGGTTTTTGGCCTCCATTTAGGAGAACTTTCTCAGCTTTTTAGCATGTCATTGTACGTTTCATTTTCTTTTATAATTATTGATCCTCCTTTGTGTTTCAGAATGATCTTTGCTACTTTATTTGTGTCTGCTGTATAAAGTTCTTCTGCCAAGTCCAACGCAATAAATGTCTGACGATTACTCCCAATTTCTTATCTGTTAACGATACAAGAATCAAAATAGCTACGAATGAGCATCTGATCCGCCTAAATCAAAATTCAGATTACTATTTGTTCGGGAAAGTCTGCCGTAACGTTCCCTTCTTTAGTCGACAATTTTGGCCTGTTTTCAATCGTCAGGATATCACGACATTTTCAACAGTATTCGCTCTTTTTAGCGGGACCATTCCTATGTCTATAGTAGTCCTTTGATATTTCACCTGTTAAATATACTATCATTCATTCATTTGTATAATTGATTTACATAAATCTCTCGTCAACTTTTATTTTGCTCCAAGCCGATTAAATAAATAAATGAGTGAATTTTGTACCCAGAGAAAAGTTGGCTGTATGTATTGTATTTCAAGCCTGCCGCGTGAACGGCGGTGAAATTCACATTAATTGCCATGAGAACAAATTCACCTGGACCGGCAATGAAACCACGGACCTTTGGCTTTCCGTGCCACTGCGCAGACCACTACGTTACCCAGGATGCTTAATTCCCATGGCAATTTTACCGAGGTTCAAGGTACTAGATTTTTGAGCCCTCGCGGTCCATCCATGGCAACGCAAGGGAGAAAGGGCTTCAAAAAGCCACGACCAATGGTGAACCCCATCCAGCGCTAAATCCGCGCTTGGCGGTTAAGGTAGGATATTCCAAGCCTGCCGTGTGAACGGCGGTGAAATTCTCATTAATTGCCATGAGAAAAAATTCACCTGGACCGGGAATGGAACCACGGACCTTTTTGGCTTTCCGGGCCACTTCGCTGACCACTACACTACCAGGTGTACGAGATGATAATCCGACATTCATTAGAAGTCTTTAAATGTAAAGTATATTAATATATTTAATGGAATGAAAGCCTTTAAACCAGTTTTTAGGTTAGGGCAGCAGCAATGTATCTAGCAAATGAATGTTTTTAACGATTTGTTGAACGTGTACATATATTGATACTAACCAAGGATTTGCTGAAGTTGTTGGACTAAAACTTGGGTTCGGCGCTAATATCCTCGACTTTGGCGTGCCATTAAAAACTAATAATCAATCGGTCAACACTAAAAAACCGAGCTCAAGATCATTAGTGTTCAGTGGTGACGACGTAAACGGCAAATATTTATCAACCATCGTCCACTTCAGTTATGTATAAAACCACTGATGTACACAGCACCAAAACCACAGAGATACACACACAAACCTAGAGTAAACCAAACCAGCTGGAGTTTATTTTATTTTTTTGAATGAGTCTTTAAGAACGTTTTATCCGAAAAGGTTCAAGTCAATAGAATTGCTCGATTTAACGGTAAAAGATAGTGTTACAATAGCAGAGTATATACGCGAGCGCTTAAGGATTTACGCAGCCAAACACAAGGAAGGATAGTCCCGAACGGTTGACAGAAATTCATTCACGCACATGAGAACGGGAAACGGCACCGATACTCAAAAACCATTCATGCACGAAGGCCCAATCTGGGGGATCGGAATGTTTTCTCGATTCATGACTCAATATTTTTCAAGTAGACAAGGGTAATCAGCCCCAGATAGTCAATCAGTTCCAGCCTTCAGGTTAGGTTTACATCCCCACTCTCAGAAGTCGCCGTTAATAGTTTCGAACCAATCGTACCAACATGAAATTACGTGGTATTTACTTCGCCAGGCACGTTTTTGTACAAGTCGGCTACGGCTAACTGTAAACCATCAAAACTTTTGAACGGACGTGACAACATAACAGCTTGGTATTACGTCCGTCCTTCCCATCAAGACCAGTTTTCCTCTCACACATTGGAGGTTTTGACGAATGACCACGGTTTGCTTCGGCGCTCACGGGATACACGAGCGATCTGATTTACGACGGGCTTGTCGGAGCCAATTACTTCGCCAGTGGGGTCACCCGTAAATGTTAATTTATTGAGACAAAGTCAAATCTTCGAGACTCATCACGACCACCCTTAGGTCCGCAATTTTCTTGGCCGTGAGAATGGCTTACGGATTTTGCGCACCACGTAACGCGAGGAATAATCGAACCAAACAGGAAGATGGGCCGTATGAAAATTGGAGCAGTGGAGGCGATGAAGTTGTTGAAGCGAGGAACCTCGATTGTATCGGCATCTCGACGTTTTGCCAGCTCACGTCTTGGGGTTGGCAAATGTATTTTTCTTCCGATCGACAAGTGTAGTCTTCACTCCCGTCGGTGTTGGGAAACAGGAGAGGTCGAGCATTATTAGAAGTGCTGGAGGAGCAGCTCGCTGCGATACATTCCTACTAAGCGCTTCTACTCCGAAATATATTTCAGATTCAACTGGAAATACGGAGACGGAAGTCGACATCGAGGCTGTTATTTTGAAGCTAGAGCTGCAGTTAAAGAATATTTTTTTTCAATGCCTATATGAAAGTTGTACAACTTTTCACAGGTTTTCACTAATTCATCACGAGCCTACTACCTCAAGACCTAGGAATTTAGTCCGCTATCCAGACACCCCGATAGATAAAGGAAATAATACGCACCCAGACAGGGCGGCAAACCATGGGCTCCTTGGAGCTTTTCGTAAAGAGAAGGCTAACGCCGATGCGGGGTTGAGATTCCACGCTTAATCGAACCCGAAGGTCAGTGTGATTGGCGAGGGTAGGGCTCAGCAAGCACTAAGTTTCACGACGGGTGTTATTCACTCATGAGGGTATGGGAGATGGGGTAGTTAGTTCCTTCACCAGTGCCACTTGCGGTTTAGCAGAAAGATAGATTCGCTCTGTTGCGGAGTGACCAAATGTAGAACATCTCACGAGTTCAGTCAGTAGAACATCGCTCTACCCACTGAGCTAACATGTCCTCGCCCTTCATCCATTCCCTGAAAATTTCCTATCTGTCCTTTATAAACAGGCCTGGACCAAGTGTAAGCGAACTACGTGGCCGCGGAGGGCGCCGGGCTAGGTGGCGCCGAAGGTTCCCCAAAAAAGCCCTAATAATATATAGACCCAAAATGTGCAGAATTTTGTCAACAAAAACAAGAGAAAGAAAACGCAAATGAGATTGATTTTATAGTCACCTACATATACATGTGTCCATCACATGTACACGTACCCATCAAATAAAGCGATTCTCTACACTTAGCGGTGCACGCGTTAACTCCTCGGGGCATCTCTGGGGGAGGGGGTGGCGCCGAAATTATAGCTCGCTTACATTTGAAATATGCCTAGGATCGGCCCTGTTCATAAATAACCCATGCTTCAGTCACTCTTCGTGATCTACTTCTGTATACACATACCTGTTGATAACGATTAAAACTTTCGCAAATTTGCGTTTTACATGCTTGAGTTTTCTCCGGACGGGAACGTGAAATGGCTAGAGTGCTGTAGCCATCAGTATAGCTGTAGAATGGTTTGCTTCTCATCCCGTGGACCCGGGATCGAATCCGGGGCGTGACAGATTTCTCAGTCGTATACCGGTCCATGATTGAGCGCAGTGTAGAGAGGACTTCAAGTTTAGTATCCCATCCGTCCGATTGGGCGTTAAACCGTGGACTCGATTTTTTTTAAAGCAAGCCATAACCTTCCTAACCTTCCGCTGCTCGCTAAATTACTACCTTGAAAACAAAAACAAAGTGAGCGAAATAAAGCGTTATGGATGTCAAATCCAAGTGATCTACTATTACTTCTACGAAATAAAGAAAATAACCAATAAAATCACCAATTGCACGGGTGCGTAGATTAATCATATGCACTGTTATATTTCAATGATATAGGTTTTATTCATGTATTGCGCTGTAAATGTGGATGGTGTGGATGCTCGTCATGCACAGTTCTGTTTTATTTCTATCAATTACTTATCGTAATCTACGGATACTGGACTGTTTGGCTGAATTTGAGCAGTTGGGGGAATTTTTAGGAGGTGAGAATTTTTTAGGAACATTAGCGTCAAGGATTTAGTTTGTGCATCGGATCGGAGGAAGCCACTCGTGTCATTTTGTGGAAGCCTCTCCAATGTTACGGTCATCCGCGCAATCCGGAAATTCATACATTTTTCCAAATCCATCAAATGACGGACAAAAACAGTCTCAGAGCTCAGGTAACATATTTATTGGCAATGCAATCATTTTCAGTTCAAGCTCCGCCAGTTGAACGGGCTTGAAGTGCGATTAATTTCCCTTGACATGCAAATGGTTCCGTGTGTTGTCCCGAGTTTTTTGCTCGTCATCGAAAGAGGTCTCTCCCTTCATGGGAAGAGGGAGACTCAGGGGAACGGGTTCGTATTACGGCTCAGTTCCTGTTTCATCCCGCCAGCTTCTTGGAGAATTTTTTTCCCCTTTCGGGAGGACCCTCTTTTTTCGGCTCGGAGGGGGAGGGTTGGATCGTCTTTCGCCATTTTCTCCCTCTCTCTCTCTCTCTCGTCCGAAAATGTGAAAGATGGTCCGCGTGCACTTCCCTGATGTCCACAAACCCCTGCCTCCCGAGACCCAAAGCAGATCCCCCGGAAGTCGTTGGGTGTCCTTTTTGCCGGCCGAGGAAGTAGTTCGTAGGTAGCGGTAGCACGAAACGAGGAAAGCGGGCGTCGCTTGAACACCTGCCGCGGCTCTCGATTTCGGTCCGTGGTGGGCTTCCTCGCACGCAGACGCCTCCTAAACCCCCTCTAATCCTCCTCCTTGGACTCCTGTTGTTATGTACTCTCTCATCTCCTCCCCCCACCCTCGAGAAGTTGTTACAAACAAAAACGAATCCATCCGTGGATTGGACGATTGTGCAGCGCAAGGATTTTGGTCTCTTTGATTGATGGCGTGCGCGGGGAAAAAATGCAGTCCAGAACGAATTTCGGGTCCAAAAAAGAGATTAAAAAATATAAGAAGCGAGAGACCTTTGCTAATCGGAGATTGATTGCGCTCCGGGTGGAAAAAAAATCTCCGGGAGATTTATTATTAAAATTCTTGGAATATGGACGGTTGATGTTTGCTCTGCGACGTTTAATGAGCCTGGAAAAAAATCGATGGTCTACATTTGATTGGCTTAATTTCACGTCTCTGTGTGAGGCACGTATCTTGCAAGCTATTCCGTGAACGTGACTTTTAGTTTATTTGGTGCGCTCTTTTTTTCTGAAGACATTCTGGATAGTAGCTTGATGTTAATGGAATCACCGACAGTGTCATTTGTATCTTGGTTATAACGAGTTGAGCTCAAGAATGCTCGATCCGTGAGGATTTTGAAGCTTAGTCGGCGACTGCGCGAGTCAAACCGAATGAGAAATTTCTTCATTTAATTTATGTTGGTTTTAATTTGTCACTTGTCATTTTAACGTGCCTAAGTCATTGGAAAGTAAAATTAAGGCGCTATATATCTAGCTCATTCGACGAATATATGTATTTTTTTTTAATTTCTTCCGACATGGAAGCAAGGTCGATACATCCTTCGGTATAACGACCTTCGAGCTGGAAGAAGCAATCAAACCGTGATATAGGAGCAGGATGCCAACACTCGAGTAGGGACCGGTGCCTAACTGAAAAATCTGCCTGTGCCGGGACTCAAACGCGGGACCACTTGGTGGAAAACGAGTTCTTTAGCCACCACATCAATCCGATCTCCTTAATTTGTTTCCGGCAGGAAATTTCGAGGGAAAATGTTAGCCAAATAGAAGCTGTTTATACATTCGTATGACTTCCTCTACAACCATAGCGTCACCCAGCAAGTCATCATGAGGATTTGTGGCTTGGGGTGAATGATTACTAATCATCTGTGGTACAATGAAATCAAATGAAATGCTACCACTTAGAAAGTTAAAATGGCGCTGTTTAGTCACGCGCCAAGCATGAATGAATAGCTTCCTAAAGATTTGGAAATGTGAAATGACATGATTTTTATTGTTGTAATAGGCATTTGATCGCATGATATTTATTAAATTAGACTCGTAATGGTGCAGTCAACTCACGTTGGTAGAGTTAACTTATTGTTAGTATCTTAGACGGGGGTGAGAGCAGCACTTATTGTTATGGTAACAGGTGGGTTGGCTGGCCTTCCGAGAATAACTGACGGTGAATGAAGCAGCTCAATTGCCATCCCAATAAGATATCTTCTCCGCTGAAGCACCTGGAATAGCAGCAAGCGGTATGGCCTCTGCCTTCGAGCGACCTGTTGCGTCAATCTGGTTGCCTCTGCTCGAGTGAGTCTAATTTCCTTCGCTGAGATACAAGGCGTGATTCTTCATACTTTAATTAACGTGGAAGAGACGCATATAAACGACTGACTTGCACAATAGACATGAGTCTGTCTTCAGTATAAGGTTTGGTTTGTGATAGCCCACGTGAGCCATCGTATTCACCCTCAGTCTCTTCATTTCCCCTAGAAACGGAGTCGAGTCTTTCTTCTTTCTCACCAAAATCCACTCCCCTGCTTAATTACAGTCCTCAACAGAAAATTTTACCCGGGGATGTATACTAATTTACCCGAGGAGGAGTTTATACCTGCACTGGTCGAAAACTTAAATATTTTACAAATATTTTCTATCCTATATGCGTTTGAGTTATAATCTGGCGAAGTACGTGTTTGGAGTGAATGAAAAGGATTAATGCGTCAATTTTTTGTTTACCTAATCACCATTATCAAGCTGAAAAACCTCATGAACGAAATACATCCCGTTCATGAGGAAGGAAATACATCCCAGTAGAAGTCACCACTGGGAGTAATGGTTGTTTCAATTCTTGTTTTTGTACTCAATTCCGGAAGGATCCTCTTATCTACCACTTCTCGCTGGACTTTTTCGGTACTCGGTGACCGAGTCATCGACTGAGTCTCAGTCGATGTGACATTTGATTTACATCATTCTTCAATAGGCCTCCCCATTACCTCAACCGTCTAATGCCTTTTAGCACCACTTCCCACGTCTCACAGCACTGGAAATAAGCGACTATTATTCAAGAGTACACGCAAAGCTTCTTTGGGTATACGATGGCGCCATCTTTCGCATGTGAATTTGCTTCCGTACGTACAGAGCTTTCGTTGATTTTTGCGTTGCGTTCACTTTCTCACCATCGCTTTTGCTGCAATGGTGAGGTCTTGAGTTCCTCAATCACTACCAATTGTGGTCTCTGCTCTAGCGCCATTTGTGGTGATGTTAAGAAGTTCAAAATGTGAACACGTCGTTAAAGGTGAAGTCATTGCTAATTGGGGTTTTGAACGAATGAAAATCATTTGTGTGACAAGAGAAGCAATTAAAAAGAAGCCTGGCACTTTTTCACCCATCCTGTGTTTCCTGTAAAATCCCCAGTTCTATCCAATTATTATTAGAAGTTAATCCGGGGAGGTGAACGACAGCCAAGGTTATTTGCGTCATTTTGGGAGGGGTGGGTAGTAGGGTAAGGGCAAGTATTTTGTATGGTACGTAGCATGGCTGGAGAGAAACCCGGCATCGGTATTATCCTGCTCTTAACAAAAGGCGCCAAGGAGTGGGTCCAAGCCTTAACGTCCCATCCGACGGACGGAGTACTGAACTTGAATTACTCTCCGCACAGTACTCAAGCATAAGGGACCGGTATACCGTCGAAAAATTACTCCCACAGCCGGGACTGGAACCCAAGCTCTCGGGATGGGAGGCCAGTATTTTAGCCACCGCACCTACCCCATCTCGTTAGCCAATAATTTATATCTACCTAAAAACGCCAATTACATCAGAAATTCGTTACCCCATTAATTTCAACTCCTACCTCCTACGCATTGGATATTGTCTACTTCGCTTGTGTTTAACTCCTACGCCTTATGTATGTCATTCCCAGCTCCTTTATGGACTTAAGCGTTTTTTAATGCTACGCGCATAATCTCATTCGTCAGGCAGAATAGTGTTCTCGCTCGGTCTTCTCCCATCTTAGTAGGAACACCTGGGCACCCGCGAAACTTGACATGCATTCTCATCCCGCTCGTCTTCGTGCCCCTCTTCTTTTCTTATCATTACGTTCTCGATGGACACGATGACGATAAGGGAGGGGACAGACTTATCCCTCTCTCTTTGTTTTATCTTTATCTGCGCTTACTCGCTTGCGCATATTAAAAAGATGGGATATTTATTTCTTACGGGTGACGGGTGGTGGATTCTTCGCACGATTCGGATGGTGGTTCGCGCGTGTTTTTCGCGGCGTCGTGAAACCTTCCGCTTCGGTCGCGTCAGCCAGGAAATGATCGATCGTCACATCCGTCTGGCGATTATTAATTCTGGTCTAGCAAGCGCGGGGAGGAAGTACGTGTCCGAGGGGTGGTCGCGGCTCGCGGTGGGTGCCTCTCTCCCTTCTCCGCTTCAACAGCGATCTCTGCGCTTGAAGGGCGCGCGTGGGTTCTCTCCCTTCGTGGGGAAGCGAAGGTGATGCAAAACCTGGACGTGTACCACAGAACCAATTGATCGACGTACATGTGAATAGCATCGGAAAGCGCAGGTTAAAATGTTTAGTCTAAAACTTTCGGGTGAATTGGAAACTGATGTGTTTACCGATGACGTTCGAGATATATTAGGGAAGCTCACGTATTATTGTAGATTTGATCACAAAAACAAAATTAGATAGGTAAATTTAAAATGTCATTTTGCCCGCGTATCATAAGAGAACATTGTAATGGGATTGGTAGTCAGTTATAATACAATTGCTGGTGTAAGGCGTCACACTGTGAAAATATTTTATATTCATCATCATCATCATCACCCAATTCTCCACTCGATTCTCCTATCAGCTCATTCTCTTGATATTTACGTATTTTTTCTGTTTCACATCCTTCATCACTTGTTCTCCTAAGAGGCCTTCCTTTGCCATTCTTCTCGTTTTATTGTAATTTTATATTCATGATGATGAATAAGAAAAATAAACTTGCACTATTTGTAAACTCTACTGTTACTGTAAATACACCGTATTTAAATGATTACACCGACCGTGGTTTCAAGTTGATGATGACACTTGTGTGTTGAAACCATTGTCGGTGTTATTATTTAAATACAGTTTGAAAATAGTACTAGTTTATTTTTAAGGTATCTGTATTGCATGTAGTATGTTTTAACATTACTAACTCATGCATGCTTGGGAAATATAAATTAATATACTTAGAGAAATTTAGTTACTCGTGACTCACGAATGCGCACCTAACATTTTTCGCGGTGAGCAGTGTACCACTGAAGAAATGAAAAATCTCTGCCTCTGCTGGGATTCGCACCTGTATTTTTGGGATGGGAAGCCAGTAGATATTCTAGCCATCACTCCCCAGAGGAGGCCTCTTTTTGTCGTTTTACCACCATGGAAAGTGAACTGCCCCATAAGCTAAATATTGTTATTATGCGCATGGTCTGGAAACAATGGATGCCATATCTCTGTATGTGTTAAAGATATTTTCTATCGTGTTTGACTTGTAACCAGAAAGATATAAGTGAGAGCAAAATCTGTCCACATGGAATTTACTGTGAAGCCGTAGGCTGCATCGCAGATGAAGTCACCGTGTTCCCTTTTCGTGAATCATCGCTTACTTAGCTGTGAAATAAGTTGTGTATTCACTAACAGTGTGATTGATTACTCGTCGATAGTGAATGCCTGGTATGAATTTATCCTCTTACACTCAGCAGTGCTTTGCAATGTACTTTGTAGATTTAGATGTCGGTGAACTTAACAATAAAAATGCACCGGAAATGTATCTAGATTGCTGGTCCCAAATAATGAAACAGAACTGAGGAAAAAATGCAATGGATGTGGTTTCCGTTAGCTGATTTGATTTTTCAACTTCGCATCAAACGGCGGTAATTTTCACATCAAGTGCCTGCGCCAGTGTAAAATTTTGTCCCTTGGCATTGTAGTCTCTTCGCATGAGTGCACAGTGAGATCAGAGGTTCGATTTGGATCTTATGGATTGCTATGAGCGGATGGGAAAATTTTGTCTGCGAGTGATTGAGAACTTAGGATCTGAGTGGACACGCGTTTCAGTGTAGGCGAGTATCGGGGTTCATGTGCCTGTCCTCCTTCGTAGGAACGTTGTCTATTACAGCCGTGGCTCCAAAGCAAATTGCCTTCTCTCTTACTGTATGTACCGTAAAATACCAGTTTAATACTTAGCCAACCGCAAAAAAACAGTCACGTGAATATTTCTTTGGTCCCTGGCGAGAAATTGGTTTGACCGCATACCACCACAGATTGTGTGAATGACAGCGCATTTGTGTGCATGATTGTTTTTTTCTATCGCGTGTTAATCTTTGGAGTGTATCTTCACTTGATTTGTTTTCATGTGTGACGCATAAGATCAGTATGACCAGTGGAGAATATTTTTCCTTTAATGTTTTGTAACAAAACGGGCCCCGATCTGGTTTTGAAGTATGAGAACGTCAAATCATCTGTCAGCTTGAGATTTTTCCAGAAAATCTTCCTTTTTAAGACACCTTTTCTTCTGATTGTCGTAAACGTGTTTATTGTCAAATTGCAAGTGCGAAAATAGCTTGAGGCAATGTGTTCGAAGCAATAGGTACCTATATCATCATGTTATTCACTTTCCCTAAGCCACAAATTCGAGTCCTTGTCAACTCAGCTGGTGATCCTATTGCAATTATCGTGGAGCGACTTATTTCGAGTGTTTTCAATCCAATATCGACGTGGATATCCACAACTGCGCCCCTTCGGTTGCTTCGTAGTTTAAGTCGTGATACTGGCATTCGGCGTCCGTTTGATTTGTTCCGTCCTATAGCCCGCGGAGATATTGGCGGTCCTGGGAAAATGCTTGATTCACCGTGCCGGATTCTCGGTGTTCCGTACTCGCTTTGTTTTTTGCCTGTGGGCTGTCGAGGGGCTGCAACCAATCGACGATCCTGCAATTTCGTGGCCTCCCTTGTGGTTTCCGCCGGTGCGTAAACAATGTCTTCATTTCGGAGCGAAGGTCTCAAGAGGAGGGAGAGTGGGGGGGGCAGGACTTAAAAATGCCGCGTTTGTGTGTCTGGAGTGGACTGGGAACAGTGCCTCAGGGGTTCCGGCTCTCACGCACCGCTCCTCTCCTCTAAACGCATGATGGATTTTGCGTTCCTTTAGTTATCACTCGGATGTCTTCATTTAAAGTGTATTTCCTCAGTGCCCCCTTAATACTTCGCAAGCTTTTGTATATATGTTCTTGATATTCAGCCTGTTTTTATGGTATATTCCTGCTCTGTTTTACTTTTTTGAATGCTTCCTTCCGTACGTAATTTTTCTTGTGCAGTATTCTACTCGTTCTTTCTCTTCTCTTTTCATCCCATCTGAGGTACCTATCCTCTCTCCCATCTTCCTATCATTCTTCCTTTCATAGCCCGACCATTCGCATTCCATCGCCCTTTATTACTTGTTCCATTCATCTCCTGGCAATTCCCCCAACTTTTTTAGATTCCTTCTTAGGGGTACTCAGGTCCGAAACCCCTGCTCTAGCCTTATCCCCCTATCTTCCTCATTATGCCCAGTCATTCCTCGCTCTTTTCCATCTCCCTTTCTCCATCCTTCTCCATTCCCACATCTCAAAAGCTTGCAATCTATACTCATTCTCTTTCTCCGGAGCATAGTTCTCGGGACCATACAATAACTTCGTCGTCACTCGTTGGCAATCCAGATTTTGCTATGATAGCTCTCATGTGGATATCCCTAGAGGCTAATCTTTCCATATTAACATAATTCTTCGTATCTAATCAATGTTCCTCCTTCGATGTTCTTCTTGTCACTTTTCTATTGGTTACTGATTTCTTAAGACATTTCATTTTCATCAGACGTTTTTCTCCTTATATTCACAGAATCTCTTCGTTAGATCAGATGAATTTGATTTTAATCAATGTACGCTAACATCAAATTTTCTCGGTTTCCAGTCTTTCCTCTTTGGGTGTAATAATATTCCATGCCTTATTACTATGAATGACTATCAGAACAATATTTCCATATCAAGCGCCTTTACTCCAACCTTTCTTTCCTTGAGACGAATAAAAGAGTTTACTCATGAGTTCCCTCCTGTTGAAAACACCTTTTGGACGCATTCCTCCTCCATAGATAATACTACTCCTGTCTTCTATCAAAATGCTGCTTAAGGTACAAAAATGATCTTCTCTTTCAGCCATGAACTCCTACTTACTATTAAATGCTTAGCTTAGACCGGTTTAGACTTTTTGTTAAATAACCCTATGTTCTCTGGCAGGCGATAAAAAAGAAGTGTCTGATCCCTGATGAGTGGCCAATTAAGTGATGATTTTACCTTAAAAGCCGTCTTGGGAAAGGCAGTGGGAATCCTCCCTTATTACGAATACCTCGAACTGTAATGGGACTTCATGAGGAGCCGCGGAAAAATAAGGGGGAATCGGAAAAGCTTAGCCTAGAAATTATAGTTGTCTGAGAGATATTACTTACTTTCCAGTTTTCCTCTGCATTCTTCGGGAGTGATTGCTCTTATTGTTAGAGAAGGGTAGTTATCTACCATTTAACACTCCGTGAATGACCCTCTCGGTGACTTAAATATTTTATCTCTCAATCTACTTATAGCGGTATCATTTTGAGCCATGAACCTTTCAAAGCCGATCGCTGTAGCCAGGCTAGTAACGCGACCGTCTCGGCCTCTAAAAATCTCGGGTTCGAATCCCACCTCGACCATGGACTGTGCTCGTCGGAGGTTTGAGTTACATGGTTCGTTATGGTCTCAGCATTTGGATCACTTTAAAGCCTAATTCTATTACGATACCAATTAGTAATTTGTTTCGGTGGTGCTTTTAAGCTTTCACGCGGCGGAAATGTTTTATAATGCATTTTATTCAATCTGAAACATTTTTTTCCAGCATTATTTCCTTATTTAGCTCGTCTGATCACCACTATTTGTACCCAGTACTATTCAAGTTTGGTAGACAACGATCAATATTACGACCGAGTGCTCCACATCCTCGCTAGAGTCCTTGCTATCTTTTGCCTCTCCTTTTCGTCTACTCTTTGCTCTTCTTCGTATTAGCTATCTGTTTTTTAAACCATATTGCTGTGCAAATACACGAGGAGCTGTATTGATTAAATTTTTTCCTTCCTCCCACGATGTTTATCTTTGCCAACCCTATTTCTAGTGAATCTCATTAGTGTCCTTTTCATATAATTCATCTTCGGCGCTCGCCTCTCACGGATTCTGTTAATAAGCGCGGAGATGAGCTGCTATCCCTTCGCTGATTGGCCATCAAGAGGTCAAACAATCGCAATCTGACTTAATGAACTCCCTTTCCTTCTTCATACCCTTTCATAGCCTCTTGCATGTTATTTCTTAGTTGGTAATTTTGAACTAATTTACTTAAATAGACTATTTTCGTGTTACCACCCAGTTCATAACTGCCAATGCAATCTCTAGTTCGCTTACTTGACTTGCGCTGCCTGAATGATACCCAGGTTCCGAATAAGGTGCATATCCTTCCATTCACTACTTCAAGCTCAGCTATTAACCACCAACTATGGCAGTTTGCGATATGTTTTTGAAAAATACGTTTTTGCTATGCATTCTTTATGACGGGAAAAACGAGTTAACTTTAATTTTTTTGACCATTTACTTTTTATTTTTTAAATGCACTCTGAAGACTTACAAATTGTTGACGAATGCCTGTTTTTAATTACTTCATTTTCTAAATTGATGCTTTAGCCTGCCGTGTGGCTATTTTTCATGGTTAATGGAGGCCCCATCAAAGAAAGTTTGGGAAACGCCTCAACTCCAGCCTCTCCTCTTCCCCACTTTCGTAAGTCTTCCAATTCGTCGCCCAACACTCTAGAAATTGACCGAAGGACGCTTAACGGTTGTCTCTCGCCAGCTTTCCGTAATGCAACGTTTTGAGCCGAGAGGTTTTTTTTTAGATGTAGAGGGCAAAATCGATGTTAAATGCTGAGACCGGGGTTGATCACCTAATAACTCTTCTTTAAAATCCGATTCCTCAGGTACTTCGTAGTGACCAGTTACACGCGGAACAATGGACAGCCATTGGGTTTTGTATTTAATGAGGTGGTCGAAACTAATTTTGTTCCCTTGATAATTTTACATAATTGGATTTCAGCCCAAAATTGTCTTTCGAAGTAGATCCATTTACGAAAACCTTGGCGTTGATTCACGTTATATTTTCACCGGAGGGTTGCGAATGCTTGCGCTAATTGGTTGATGCTTTCTACGCATCAATCACGCGAAGCGCCCTCCTGCAATGGATGAGGCTTTTTTTTAAGTATGGCTGGCATTATGTGGGCCGTTAATGATCTTCACGTATGAGATTTTCACATATTTCCATTGCGAAATGGATCTTAGTGAGACAAAACAACTTGTATTTCTCAAACGATATCGGAAAGAAACCAGAAGAAAAGTAACAGTGTTAAGTGATCTCTTCCACTATGCACGGTGTAAACAGTGCGTCAAACATTGCTAAAGGAAAACTACTTCCTGCACCGGAAATCGAACCACGGACCTTTGGCTTGTCTTCCCGATGCGCAGGCCACTACGCCACCCAAGAAAGATATTTACTGAACGATCTGAAAATTGCGTTTGTAATCAAGAAACCTGGGTTGTGGGTTGTTCCGAGCGTTTTCCTGGCAAGCCAAAGGTTCGTGATTCGATCCCTGGTGCAGAAAATGTTTTTCTTCCATCAATTTTTAGAAAAGTAGCAGTTTTTTAAAATTTATAAGCAAAAACTGTGACCTTAGATTCTCTCTGCAAGTTACCACCCATCTTACTTTAACATTGTCGCAATCTCTAACGTTGTTGTTATAGTTAACAGTACCCATGATGGTAAAAGGCAGTATGTTTCGTTAAAATCATACCCTGGTTGTATATTGCATTTGAAATCTAATCCTGAGAGTGTTTCGATAACTCGGTGTTTGAATATTAGTGGTAAATTAAAAATTGCCATGATTTTCCGAAAGGAAATGAAATTAATGTTTATATTAATTTAACGAGTGTGCATCATTCGCACTCTGGATTTAGGTTTTAAAGGCTTCACAGGGACTCAAGGAAGAGATCCCTTGCGGTGAACCGTCTTTCACATTTACGTCTATCTCGGGGGGCGTCGCAAAATAATGCATACACGCTTGTGGAATTTATTTTGGCTAAGGTTCTGAGGATTCATCTACATCTACACGATATTGCAAGCCACCGCGAGGGTGTGTGGCAGGGGATTAGAAACAGTTATGTCGTCAAAGGCAAAGTTTGTTATGAGATTAATTAAATAAGTGTTCAACCTGAAGGTTGGCTTTTGAGCTGGTAGAGCTCACCCAGCAAACACTAAGCCATTGACGTGTGAATTTCACTCTTTCAGAGTAGGGGGGCAGTTCCTGGGCCACCTGCGATTTCCTACGAAGTACTGACGCGCAAAATTTGGTTTGCGAGGATTTTAGGTGGGGGTGTCCATAAAGGCTTCACCCGGGATATGATCCCGGGACCCTCCGGTTGTTAGCTCAGCGCTTTACTCACTCTACCATCACGACCAACTTTGTTCATTCATGTGGTTCAGTTAAGTATTGATTCATTTGTTACTGACTGGCGTCGGGGTACGTGGCACTTGTAACCAGATGGTGCCTAGTAATTTAATAAATGTCTATCCGGCTGTACCACATAGCATTATGCCTTACGTAATACGAAGACGCGAAATGAAGATATTTGTAGGATCCCTATACATGTCGTTTAATTTCGAACAGTTTCTAGTTATCATTTTCAAGCGGAATATTACGCTTCTAGTATCCATCGTCCATTAGATATCAAGATATCATCGCCTGATGACGGTGTTAGATATCGAGAGCGGGAGAAGTGAAAAATCAGTGGATCATAGCGCGCCTGTATTGCCGCTCCGCCCTCTGACGTCCGGTGCAATCAAATTTTCGTCGAGAATAGCCGTTCCGGAAAGCGAGATAGCGTTTCTTTAATGAACTCTCATCATGCGGTCAGTGTTGAACGTCTGCTGTTTTTCTTTATGGTTATGTAGCTCGTTTCAATTCAGGCCTGATGTCCGAGGACATACTACTTACATGCACATCGCATTGTGAGTGTACCCTCAGGGACCCGCTGCTTTATTTTCTTTCCCTCGCAAAACCATATAACTTTTCCGCCTCCTTTAATGATCCCAGCTCTAGCCTCATCTTCCGCGCTTACCTCACCTCCTCCGACGCCCGAAAGGTAGCGAGCCACTCGGAAAACACGCACGCCGAACCTACCTCCCGCTGAATAGGCGGCTGGGACGAAAGAAAGGATAAAAAAAAATGAAGGAAAGACGTACAGTTAGACCTTGATTGATACAGTGTTATCGTGGCTCGCACAGTCACAGTGCGTACTTAATCATCCTTCTCCATTCCGCCCCCCCCCCCCCTACACTCGTCTTCTTTCACGAGAGGAGGCTACGCTTGCGCCGGGCGGATCAAGACCTCTTGCCGTCAGCGGAACGGAATTTTCGTATTTTGTTTTTCAATTTTTTTTATTATTATTTCGGGGCCACCAATCTAGGGTGCGCTTTCGTATTTCTGTATTCGTTGCCCTCCCCTCTCCGCGTCAGAGTTAAAATGGGACCCGAGCGTTCGAATCTGATTTATGGCGGCTGATTTTATGCAGTCAGGGATGGATAGTGATCGATGTCCCGAGTAAAAGGAGCCATCCCTCTTCCCCCTGCGCGGTGACCCAAGCAAGTGTGACTACGAGCGCTTGATTTTATTATGCGCCATTTATACCTCACGGAAGGTCCCGCAGGATTGGTGGTGGGTTGATGTTGCGGTGGGGGCTCTCGTAGGCTAACCCCCACCCCCTCCCTCTCTCTCTCTCTCCAAAGGCTATTTGCATAATTTAGCGTTGGCGCGCATTTGTAGGGTATTAAGGGAGGAGTAAGCAAATTTAAAAGCAAATATTGCTATTAGAATGTAAATTGTGTTTGCGTCCGTCGTTTCTACCTTGTCGCGCGAGCCGTGTTTTTGTTACACGAATCTCGCCGATCAAAGCGACCGTGTGATGGACTATTTCCCTGCTCTCCCATTTTAAACTACACTCTCCACTCGCAAATTTCATTCTCGTTGTCGCTAGAGGTCGTGGCTCGTTGGGAGAAGGCGAC
This sequence comes from Platycnemis pennipes, assembly GCA_933228895.1. NCBI lineage: Eukaryota > Metazoa > Arthropoda > Insecta > Odonata > Platycnemididae > Platycnemis > Platycnemis pennipes. The sequence goes on from OW121851.1 coordinate 89,897,605, forward strand.
TGATGGTAGCTGAGGTAATTTGCGCCATTAAAGGCGGGTGGCGAGCAATTGGCAGGGTTCGTGGGGAAATAGATGAAGGGGGTGGTGTGACATGGAAAAACCAGGTTTCAGCTTCATATTGCTCTTAACGAGAGGTGCCAGGAGATCTACGAAATAACATCCAATCCGAAAGACGAAGTAACTTGTAGTGCTCTCCGCGCAATACTCGAGTAGGAACTAGTATTCTCCCGGGAAATCGCTGCCCATGACGGTATTTGAACCCGGCCCCTCGAAAAGAAAATCCTAGGAACCGTACCAGCCGGATCTCCGATTTTGTTTTCATCTTAGTTTACTTTCTACCTGCATCTCTTACACGAAACAGTCTCAGGCAAAACTTTGTGGAAGTTATTCATAGCAGGAGAAAAGGTATTAACACTGCTGTTTCCACGTACGTTTTTTAGGTACGACCAAGGTTTCGTAGCAAGGCTACATCATCACCTCATCAAGTCCTGATGATGTAGCCTTGCTACGAAACCATGGTCGTACCTAATGAATGTGTATGTGGCAACGGCTGTGTTAATACCTTTTCTCCTGCATACCTTATCTTATATTCATATACTTCTCCCTCTCTTCCTCGCGTATTTAACATTCTTTCCCATGACGTAGCCTTTGATATCACTTAGCCGCTAGTCTGATCCCTCCGCCTACGTTCTCTTAGAATTAACCGGAGCGATTTCCTTTCCTCTCCCGATATACAAAGGTTATCTGCGCTTGTCTTATGTCCACAGTATTGTCTCTCAGTGCCCAAGGTGTAGTTCTGGATGCAAGTGCATTATATCCGTACTTAAGAGGACACGAATGAATCTGTATTTGATCGAGTTTCGAAATCATGTTTATCTACGTACACCGAGTTATAGTTTCGTATCTTACAATGTTGTTATCCTCGGCAGATTGCGTCGCTCATTACTTTAAAATAATCTAATAGTTGAGCTGTGGAATAATCTAAGATGTTAACACATTTCCTGAGACGTGTCGTCTTGTTCTTATCGATATACCCTTTGTCGTGTATGCTCTACAAGAGGCACCTTTGTAATAAAATAAATATGTATATATTTTTCGAGGATTTGGAGTCAAAAATTCCATCTCTTTATGGCAACCGTACAGTTGCCGTATGCTTATTGTATGAGGCGAAATTAAAATGAAGAAGGGGTATTGGGAAAGTGGTGATAAATTTATTGTTTGGTTTGTAGTATTGGTTTGAATTATTATTTATGCATTTTTATCAAGAGGACATTAAGGTGAAACTCCCTGGTTTCGTAGTTATGATAACGTGAATATGTGTCCGATAGCCTTTTGAAACAGCCATAGAAATTCCATTTGTTACATATGCATTCGCAGAAAACGACTGAATTCTACTATTGCTCTTAAATGTGTGTTGTCGTGAAAATATGTTCTACTTTAGATTTCCATATGATTCCTACTGGATGTTGCTAACCTTTAAAATTTTACTGGCGCAGATGGAGCCTAAAATAAATTGAAATTTCTCCCAACGAAAAGGATATTTTTGGTAAACTTCGAAGTTGAGGTGTTACGAGAAACTTTGACCATTGGTAAATTGATTTCCTCTCCATTTAATCCAACATTACCTGTCTTATCTACATTCATAGTGATGCCATATAATTCAGAGTGTTTCCGAAATGATTTTTGGATGATTTTATGTGGTGAAACGGGTTTAAGCCCTGGTGGTCGTTAATGGAATCGAATATTTACTCAGGTTATCCATTTTCGGAGCCCTCCTGATAAAACTACGCTTGTAAATTGAAGCTTTCTGTCCAAAATGAAGAATAGTAGAATCTAAACCATAAATTTTGCTTCTATTTACAGTCACCAGGGCGTAGAAGAAAGCCAACGTGTCGCTGATACTGGATGTTGAAAATTTTTATATACAGCTTCTTTTGCATTCTATGGAATCACTATGAACTCGGGAAAGCTAATAATGGAAAGGGCATCAAAGCACTGACAGTAGATTTTTTCCGTTATTCTTTAATTTCAAAATTTATTGTAATATTTTTTCTTTTGCTGTAAGTTCCATTTATTTCAGGATTTACTCGCTCGCACGAATGTAAACGTAGCATCATCGATATTTCTACTGCAACACATATTTATCGAGGACCACAGAAGCAATTAGCTGCTTTCTGCGAAATATTATGGAAAACTGGTATTTCCTTTGTCACTTATAAAAGTTTGCGGGCAAAATTTCGTGTTACCTTAACTACGAAACTAAGGAGATTCGAAGAAATGGCCACATGAAAAGTTTCATTGAAATAATATGTTTTATCACCTCTAGAAATATTTGCTGTCACTGTTCGAATACCCTGTACAGCCGGGGCCCAAAGCTACAGTCAGGAGACATATGTTGCATGGGTTTTTAAAGCACTTTTATGACAGATAGTCAAACAGCTTTTACAAATTATCAAAACGTGATAAAACATTCGTACTGTGTTATCGGATGAGAGTAGCTGCCGGCGACAGTTTCTATCCGCTCTGAAAATGTCTTTGGTGATTTTTTGTGACTCTTCTCCTTTCCGGCTTAGCTGATACTCATGACGTGTTGGGTCTTGTGCATAGTTGGGAAAGTTACCAAAAAATTAACTGATTAACGTTAAAGTTAATCTCCGTAAAGTAACTAGTTAAAGTTAAAAGTAACTTTTCTGAAAAAGTAACTGATTGAAGTTAAAGTAAGAGTAACTTTTACGTTAAAAGTTACTTTTTCAGTTACTTTGGCAAGTTGGATTCTGTGGTAATAGTGGCTCTGATGGTCTTTTGTTTTGACAAACAAAGCTAATCTGAAAAAGTTATTGTAGTTTCTTCCATCCGTATCCATTTGTTTAAAAATATTTGAATTGGGGATTTTCGTTGTAATTCCATTTGGTGTCCAGTGTTGTTGGTTAGGGTTTCCTAGTGGCTGCTGAAAGGACTCGCCGATTTTTCTGAGGTGGAGCTCCTATTCCGGGATTTTTAAGGACATTGTCTTCGCGTGGTTTCGTGTTTTCTCGTCTGAGGGTGCGTTCCTAAACTTTGGCGGTCACTCTCCTCAGCCCGCTTTTGTTTGTATGGATTCTTCTGGGCCTATTCATTGCATTCTTGCACAACTACTCTTGCATTCTTAGATACCGTTTTATTTTCCCATTTGTCTGTAGGGCAACCTTTGCGCCCTAATTCGGACAGGTTCGCCAAAGGCATTTGCCAAAAATTAACTGAAGTTAGTATTGTATCAGTTAATGCATAATTTTAACGATTAAAAGTTAAAAGTTAACTCTTCTAAAAAGAAACGATTAAACTAAATATTTAACCAGATCCTTAACTATTAATTTTAATCTTTAATTTTTAAAATCGTTAATCCCAACTATGATCTTGTGCTTGTTTCACAAAAATTTTTAACCACCTAAGACATTCACTGCCGTGAAGAAGCTGACTTCTACCTATATGCTTCTCCCACCGCCTATAAAATCAGCTGCTTCGCATTGCATCATTTATGGAGACAATTCACGACCACTTGCGATGACAGCTGCAAAAATCCCCGTTTCAGTCACGCCTAAATCAGAACACCAAACACAGAATCATCCTAGCCCACGCAAAATCCACGATGTACCCTCTCGGTGTAAAAACTAGAATGGACCCTGTGGTCACTTAAATTATGCTCGTAACCCCCAGAGTCATAACATAGCGTCCCACGCATTTTCAGTTTTTTATTGTTACCTCGGCCACAGTTATGACAGTCCAAAGAATAGGATTCGACGCACCAACATCCGGAAATAACTCGGGAGGGTATACGTCCTAAGCGGGAATTAGATTTTTGAACCGAGATGGGCAAAAAAATAAGTCCACGATGGCAGGCGTGAGCTAATGGACGGAGGGTGACATTCATGACAGATCGGACGTGTGTACCCGTTTTCTCACACCCCATAAGTCATAACGGCCTACTCAAGGGGTGATTTTCAACGGATCGGGGGTTCATTTCCGTATCCATGCCCGACTCGGGGAGAGAGAGAGAGAGAGATCCGTGAGGTACACTGATTGTGTCTGCGCGCGTTTGCGTCGGTGTGCGTGAGAACACTCGTGAAAATCAAATGGGAGTGGTCCCCGGGTCCATTGTGCGAGAACGTTTGACTTCTTTTCTTTGGATGTGCCCGAATCCTATCCCTTGTCCACAATGCGCAATGAATGAGCTCTCCGAGTGGGTGACTGCGTAAAAGGTCCCCCCCTACCCGCGGTAGATGGAGCGTTCTTTTTTCTTCGTATTTATTTTTATTTTAATTTCTACCCTTGCATTGTGCGAGGAGAGGGGAAAGCGTCATGAAGAAATGCTTACGCATATTTTTTTTTCTTTTCGTTTCAAGCGGAACGCCTTTCTCTGTGCCCTAGGCCATCATTGGGCATTGTCCAATTTCCCGTGGGCGGCTGCTTGGCCTTCGGGTGAGTTCTGTGGGAGCACTCCCTCAGATGTCCGAGTCTTGGACCGGCCGCGCGCTGCCTTTAATGAGATGTGATGCCTTACAGCATCCCGATTTGATTTATCCTCGTGAGAAACGTCGGTGAAAGGATGTATTCCGCCTGTTTTATTTCAGGCTCAAGAGAGGCATCGCCTCCAAATCCTTTGTCATGCCAGGGACGATGGGGTGGTCATAGAGGAATTAATTTCATTGCGGAAGACTCATTCGAGATAGACCACGAGGTAATGGGGAAATATGTGAATGCGCTCGAGTACATTACAGTGATACTGCTAGAAAATTCCAAAGCGAATCGAAGAGAGTTTTTCAACGATTTACTTTACTCGCTGACTTTCGATTCTAAAGCTCTCTCGTCCAATCTCGATTTTTCCTATGTGGTAGAATTAGGTGTGAGGCTATCTAATGATGATATACCGTACATGAAACCTAAGCTCTTAATCATAAAGCCTGTGTCCCACGGAAAAAATTTTCATCAAATTTTTTGGTCTAAACCGTTGCATCCAATTATTTGGATGAAATAGGAATGGGGTGTACCACGTCGCAGCGTTTTGGTCAAAAATAGACGAACCAATGAAATACGAGAAAATAGTAACCAATGAAAATGGCTGCCACAACCGAATGCAAATAAGCCGCGACGATTGTAATTCTAGCTTAGCAGTAGTGGATACATTTAATTAAATTTATACAGGCAAATCATGCAATAGGTTCCGTGTATAAATTCATATTTTTCATGCACTCAATAAGTACAATTCATTCAATCCACGCCCTTAGCGGAATTCGAACCCGCGTCATTTAGAGAGTAGGGTGCGTTTTCAACCCTGCTTAGCCCTTCCCACTCTCTCGATTGTTTTCTTCATGCCTTCATTGTACTCCTTCCAGTCATTCCTTCTTCTGGACGCTTTTATTTCTCATTTTTCCTTGCTTGAACTTTATTCCCTATTCCGTGACACAATTACCGTCTACCTCTTTATATCTCCACCAGGGCCGTATTAACCATATGGAGTACCCGGCGGCCGCCAGGGGCCTCGCGAGAGTCACGAGGGGCCATGTTTTTAATGTAAATATAGGAAGTTATTTAATTTAATGTAAATATTGTAAGTACGAAATATGGCACCTACTGCCAGGGTATTAATAGTGATAGAAACTTGAACTCATGTATTGTCTTTATAAGCAAGGAAAAGTCTATGTCAAGCTGCCAGGTTGCAAGACTATAATAGGACATTGGGGGCCGCATTCTAGATTCCGCCGGGGGCTTCAGAGGTCATAAATACGTCACTGATCTCCACTGATTACTCTTCAGACTTTTACGAACTTGCCTCTTACAATTTGGCCTCTTAAAATATCCCTTTACTCCTGTGAGAGCGTTATTAACTCCACACCCATTCTCACCCGCGCACCAGAAATCCGCCCGTCCGCTGAATTAATTGCGGTCAGGACATCGGACCTGAGGAGGCGGCGAAGTTTCCAATTATTTAGCGGTCGAGAGGGTCGATGTGTAAGGTAACGGTATTGAGGTCAAATCCAGTACCTGTGTTCACCGAATCAGTTACTATATCAGAGGTGAGCTTTCTGCTGTTTTATTGGCTGAGTTGTAGTATTTATGTTATTGTTTTATCGAGTAGCTACTACCGTAAGTGTCGGGATTGGATCTTATCTTTAGACTATGATACCAATCACGGAGACCGTTCTTTGGTATTCCCTCCATATATGTATACATGTATCCAATTTCAATCTAGCTTCAAAGGAGAGAAATAAAAGTACTTGTGTTCGAGGGAAGACTTTACATCAGGGCCCTCGCTTTAAAAAAATGCAATAAATGAACTGTCTTGGTTGATTCATTTACGCGAATTATATGTAGCCATTTTTAGGAAATAATGATCTTATCCATTTATTGTGACCATTTCTCTCTGTGGTGGTAAGTAAATTTTTGTGAATCACTTGCGAACTTCGTCAGACAGTTTCATTCATTGATGCACACATCAAAGCAGGTTTTTAAAAGTGAGAGAGTAAATGGAGCGTCGAGAATAGAAATCTTTTTTTGAGTGGCCCTCCCATCTGTGAAATTCAAGCTATTGTAAAATAGTGTAAGAAAACTAGAAATGTATTTTTCAAACTTTTTATTGAGTAAAACCCTACCGGTTTCGATAGTCTCGTGTCATTGTCAAGGGTACTCTTAATACATTACTCGGTGATTCATTAGCGCTGACTGTCCTCCTTCGTCAGTTCGTTGGAAAAGAAAAAAAATCACAAGTATCGATTGATGGTCGAAAAAGGTATGTGTAAAACTACGTTGACCGATAAAGAAAACACTGTTCATAATGAAATTGAGTCTGTAGGACTTCACTTTATGGACATATTCTATAATTCTAAAGGATCAATTGCCAGACTCATCTAATCATTCATCAGATAATGAAATCGACGTGTTGAAAACTGGGCCGTAAAAAAATTAAGTGGAATTCGACAAGTGGCTTATTTTTTTTCTTTCGCACGGTGAAGTCTTTCATCCAACTCTTAATTCTAATCCTGTGACTTATTTGTAATGGCGATGGGACGTTGGATCAGTCTTCCCTGGAGGCTACTCGTAAGTTTGCTCGTCCTCGCTCTTCTCTCCCTCTCTCCCTGTTACTTTTTCTCCCTTTTTCAATTCCGAACACTCGCTCTTCCCTGGCGTTCGTCTCCATCCCCGCCGCGCTCTTTGCTCCTTTTGCTCCGCGACCCGGCTGCGGATTCCTCATCAGCGGCGCCGAGTGGATCTCCGCGAACTTAAAGGCGTGTGGACGGACTCCTCTCACAGAAATGACGCCTATGTTTTTTACACTTTTTTTCACTTTTTATTTATTTTTTTTACCACTCCCACCCTCTCTCGCCTATTTGCCCGCCGGTGGGAATTCTCACTTCTTGTCTCCTCATCCCCGAGAGAGTGGAACTTGAACTCTGTTCGAGTGGATGGGGGGGGGGGGGCAGTAGTAATCCGAGAACGCCCCCGGAGACTTTTTGCTCCGACTAGGGTCTGCTGTAAGTAATTTATCGGCCGAGGAGATTGGACTCTCTCTCTACTCCGCGTTTTGTGCGATTGAACCGACTTCTCTTCCCCCAGAGTTGGTGCCTCCTTCCATCACACCTCCGCGTCCCCCCGTGTTCCCTCCCGAGGCGTGAGTTTCCGAGATCCCGTCGCAATCCGACGGCGTCGACTCTCGGAAACGGAGATCGGGGGACCGTGCCACGGGTACCGCAAAAAGGATTCCCACGCCGGCGGGCAAGAGTTCAGTTCCCGGAAGGTGGCGTTCCGGTCCCTCGTCCGGCGTCGTCGTGTTGGGGTTTGTCGCGTTGCTGGGCGGACGGCGCCGATCGCGACGCTAGTCGAGATCCTACCTCACTCCCTCCCCCTCCCTGTACCCCATTATCTCTCTCTACCATGACACGCCTCCCACAAGCGCTGCACTTCTGCCCAACACCATCGCTGTTAAGGCTGTGCCATATGAGGCATCTCCGGGTAGGCGCGGTGGTTGTTGGAGTACTGGCACCTCAACCTGAGGGCCCAGGTTCGAATTCCGGCAGTGGAAGATATTTTTCAGTGGTAAACCGGCCACTCCTTGAGTGATTTGTGGCAAACACTTCTGAGTGCAGTACTCCGTCCATCAGATGGATCGTTAAGCTGTGCACCTTTCGTTAAGAGCAGGCTAATTCCAACGCCTACGTAGTTTCTGTCCATTCTTCCTCCTTATTCCTCCATTCCAATTCTTGTGCATTTCCTCCTGGTCCTGAAGGTCTATTAAATGCGGGTACAGACTTGAAAACCACAGGTGTTGATGAATGGCATGGTGTAAACAAACGGATTTTGCGTAAAAATTCCTGCTTGGATGAACAACCGTGTGAAAAATAACCCCTGTTTTCGTGAATTCTGCTTCATTTCCACGATAAAATGCTACTACATGTTGTGCAATTAATTGAGTCATGTAAATGGGATTTAATGTCTTATTCCGCGATGCAATTGCAACCCCCTAAATTGCTTCCAATCTTGCATGCTCACAAAGATTGCCATATGCCAGGATAGGCGAACCTTTTGGCGATCGAGTGCCAAAGTTTATGAAATACTCGCTCGACTCGTGTGCCAACCCGACGAGTGAGATAGAGGTATCGATCGAGCGCCCTCCCAGCTCCGCGTGCCACTTTGGGCACGCGTGCCATAGGTTCACAACCCCTGCCATATGCCATTTTAAGATTTATCAAAAGTTGAAGAGGAAGTTTGGCGAACTACTTCGGAACGACGAAAAAAAGATCGTGGTGGCAAGGTCTTTAAGGAGTAAGCTGTAGTCAGGAATTCTGGGTTATACAGAAATCCAGCCCTCAGGACCAATCGTAGCCCTCAGGATAACTCTGAAAACCTTACTGACTTTGCCCAATCCGAACGATGTTCAAACCAATCCGTTCCTCACATTTTACTATGTTTGTAATCTAAGAAATTGCAATTCTAAATATTTCAATTGCATTTTGGAAAATGACCTTTATTGAATTGATCCAACTACATATTGGTTTTACGAAGCTCTCCCTGTGATTACTACATAATAATAACATATTAACAAAATTGTAGCATATAAATAATGGACTTGGGTTTTCAGGTGCTATGGCTAACATTTTATCGCGCCTACTGGCCGAAGCTCTTAATCCTTAAGAGGAACACAACATCCATGCTAAAGGTGGGTTTTGAACTCAAACCTTTAGGTTGCCAGGCTAGCACGTAACAGAAATAGCTATCAGGTCCGGCTTCATTCCCCTTCACATTAACAAAATACTTCTCTTTTTACATCTTCGATGCTGGACTTCTGTCCATCTCCCGACATTTTCTATAGCACACGTTAGTTTTTTTTCTAAATACGAATTCATCCGTTCAAAATTAACCTTTTGAAAAGGTTTGTTTGGGAGTTTGTTTCACTCCCTTATACCCTCATTGAGTGCGTGAGGAAATATTAGGTATTCCCAAGTCGTACAAGTCACCCATTTTCGATCACTCATGTTTTCCCGAAGTATTCAACGTATGTAATCAGAGCTGCTTCAATTTTTAAGTGGACAAAATGCGACAGCAAGCGCAGACAAGGAAGCCATTAATAACCTTTCGCTCTCGTACTGCCTATTGCGACCGCCAATGAATGGTAATGTGAGAGAACTTCTGAATTTAACAAACGTTATGGATAGTAAAAGTTAAACTATAGAAATCGGCTCTTTCTCCGAGATTTGGGTCCAGCGAGAGAAAGGTTCGATTGCCCGAACAGATGATTTTTGGCGTCTTCGAAAATTATGTAGCGAGGAAATTCCATTTTTTTAATATCCGACCTTTATTTCTAACTTTATTGTGTTATTATATTTTTGTTAGGAACGGATAGAAATGGGACGATAACAGCTCGCGTGCAGTTCACGGAGCGCGGTCGTCGTGCGTTTCAATGTCACGTTTCCACTCACCGCGCTCACGACAGCTCCTTAAAAAGGTCGGCATCGGATCCCGAAGGAGGAAGAGGAGTGTATATTATTCTCAATCGACTAGAATCTCCGACGGTTCCATTCAGAATGTCAGTGGACTATCCCCGCGTCCCGGGTGAGATCGGTTCGAAGGCATCCCTCGGCTTCATCGACGGCCGGCCCCGCGCCAGCCGCATCGCATCCATCAAAACGCACTCGCTAATTTTTTTTAAAAAGGTAGCTTTCGAATTCTTCTCTCCGAGGTATTATTGATCGAGCGGTTGGTGGATGTTAAGTCTCGCATCGTTAATGCGTTGCGTTGATTGATTACGTCCCGAGAATCCCTTGCTTCCACTCTAAATCATCGTCGATGAAGCCCATTCCGTGAAAATTATTTTTTAATGCTAAATTCCCCCTTATTTTTCTTGTTACGAATTTTAGGCGGTTGAGTGGTGTGTAAAGTTTGCGTGTAATGTGTAGAGTTTTAGAAGGAGCTTGAAGTTGCGAGTAAGGTTGTTCTTTGATGGAGTTTGGAGAACATCCTTGTTTGGGGCAATGAATAAAGAGTTTGGGAGAGTTCATGGACCTTTCAACATGGTAGAATGATTGAACGATGAAATATTTCCCAGGATATTTAGAAGTATTCATCCCCTATTGATTCCACGACTTTGTTGGGTGTAACTTCTTTTCATTTATACCAGTTGTGTTAGTCTACTCCGTGCTCCACTTGAAACGTTTTAGATTTTTGAGACAGTGGCTTTTGTTACTCGGAACTCAAGGATCGCGACGTGACCGCGACCTAGAAAGCCGAAACGAAGCTCTATAATGAACACAGTTTTAAAGAATATAAGTGTACCTTCAATTTTATGTAGTAAGTAGTTCCACAAAGTTCCACCTCAAACTTTTTTAAGTTCTCGCTGTTGAGTTCAGAGCCCTCGAATCAATTGCAGGTTTGTTGACAGTAATTTGGCAACATTTTAATATTTGTTTTCATAAACTCAAATTTTATCAATTTGACATTAAATATATTTTTTGCTGTCTAACTGGGAATTTCAGGGGATTTTCATCAGCCAGGCATCTGGGGAATTTGTTGAAGAACGTGGTGTAATTGTTCGGTTGAAATTGGACATACTTTATGCTTAATTATTATCAAACGGCAAACGCTCACCGATCTTGTTTTATTCTCATATTATATGGACAGCAGGTGATTTTATGGCATCTGTGTGCAGGATCGCTTCTTGCGACTCTCCTGCCTTTCATATATACGCAGCAGATGCGTAATGAACTGTGTTTCCTCCGAGTAATGTGGTGGTTTCCCCTATCGTTCCACATCACGGCTCTCGTCTCGTTAAGAGTAATTTTTACCTCGTCATCAGTGATGTGCTATTATGGCCCCACTTTTGGCGTGAGCCTCAGCATTCTCTCGGATGAGGCTTACACAGCGTCATCCGCGTTAATCGGAGGATTTTTTCCGGCAGGAGCCATTCAGTACTTCTTGGCACCGTCTTGGGATTTAATAATATATTTTAGGTCACTCCTCCCCCACTCCCCACACCCCCCGGTGCTATCGTATGTTAACGTAGATTCGTGTCTGTAAGCCATTGACCTCTAGAAGTATTCAGCGGACAACCTGGGCGTAAGTCACGAAAATTATCGACGGAGTGAAATCCAGCGATATAGGGTCCCTTGTTGTCGTGTTTCGACCCAGGTGATGATGTGCTCCTCAAGCTATAGCCAACGGGGCGCAAATATGGCATTTATAGTCACCATATCACTTGATGTCTGTGAATCGGAAAGTTCTGTAATGAATAAATGTCTGATACCTTATTCAGCGAAAAGTCGGTATCGCTGAGACGTGAATATGACGACATGATATCACAACAAATCCTGATTTTTTTGAGGGACTGTTGTCTTTAACCTTGTAGAGGCTCAAGTAATTCGGGTTTTCTGAATGAGACCCCATGGACCTCGGAACTGTGTAGATTCCAGGCTATTGCTGCGAGAGTTCGAGGTGCGTCCAGTAATGATGCAGCAGAGGGAATACGGCCAAGAGTGCTGTTTCAAATTGAAGGTCGTTGTACGGAAATTTCATCAGTCAGTGACCCATTTCTTGTGGTGTCTCTTAAGTGACTGGCCTGGGATCGAGATTTCTTTCTAAGGTAAATGGGAAAATTTCGCCTGTGATAAAGAGCCATTCTCACTTATTGAGGCGGTGTTGTAAAAGTCAAGGAGTACGAGCAATGAATGTATTTCATTCATAATCTCTCGGGCTGAAGGAAGCGTAGAATTTACGCTCTTGTGTTGCCGCCGTAGGACGAAGAAAAAATGACAGGGAGAAGTGCTTAATTTATCGAAACGATTCTATTCCGCTGTGGAAGAAGCAAAGCGTGAAATCACCAAACTGTGAAAAAACTGAAGACGACCTTTAAACTTCCGGGTCATCAAATATTTCTCCCTATGGATGACGTAAAAGAATTTTACCTCAGTCTTCCCACAAAATTACAGGCTGTTATACCAAGCAGAGAGTTATGCAGAGCGTTCAATTTCAGGCCTATTAGATTTTACTTCTTCGTGTTGTGCGGTAGTTGAATCCGCTTGCGATTATTTGCTGGGACGCGTTCTGGGATTGAAGATATACAGGTAGGACGTAATTTACGGGTATGATCTCTTCAACTCTTGCGCATGACTTCTTTCAAAGTTTAACCCGTACGATTTGGCAGGTAGCTTTCATCTGTCAATATTATTCTAGCACCTGCAGTAATTGTATTGATCCTTTTAAGAAAGCTTATGTATTATGGTCCAGTTCATACTTGTCACGAGAAGTATATGCTGAGTTGTATTCGAAGTACCTATACAATTTTATCACATACTTATGCACTAGTAATGACTAGATATAAAAAGTGGCAGAGAAATCATCCTGTCTTCGTTCGTACGTGACAATCGGCAATAGCTTGTTTGTAGTGTATTAAATTGAACATTTACTAATGTAATTTTGATTTCTATTATCATTTGCATTTCATTCCTATGACTGGTTAGCTGCTGTCATCGAGTCCTTGTTATCCTATAACATTTCTCTTACACTATGATATCTCTTTCTATCATCCGTCATAATTTGCCAAATTATATTAATTAGCTAGCTAATTCTGAGAAAATATCAAAAACCATTAGAAAGACCGGGAGGAATTTGGACATTTCTTTATTTATCCTGCGCTAGATGAGGCCGTATGGACCCCTTTCCCCTAGCCCAGGGTTCATTAAAACATACAAAGTTTCATAATTTTCAAGTAACTTGGCACGCAGGCCACTACTATATTCTGTTTTAAACAACCGAGTAAAAACGCATTTGGCGACCATATAGCACTGCATACTTTTCCATGGGTGTCGTTTTGGTGGCATTACTCTGTCACTGAAGATAAAGAAAAATATGTAAGCATTTCATCAATTAAACAGTTAACAAAAAAGAATTAAACCTTTTTTCTAGAGCCGTATTCATATTTTTTACAATCTTTTAAATCATCTTCAAAGAATTTGTGGGTCTACAAAGGAAAAAGTAAGTGACACGATATTGAAAAAGATGTATTAGAAGGACAATTGAATTATATTGTTAAATATGATGGAAATGGAACGTGGATGGAAAAGGAATGATACAAGGCTGGGAATTTAAAGGCAAGGGGGAAGGGTGGAGAGAAATTCGGCGTCGGCATCAGCCTTCTCTTGACGAAATGTGTCAAGGAGACTACGATTTAACGTCCTATCCGACGGACGGAGTACGGAACTCGAATGCTCTCGATATAACACTAGAGTAGGGTCCAGTTTATCAATCAAAACTATCCTCCGCTAACGGGAATGGAACCCGAGGCCTCGCGGTGGGATATCAGTACTACTACACCAACCCGACCCCACTCATGTAGGTATGTTACCTTTAATGGTTAATGGAACTTGGCTGATGCCTATTATGTACTTAATGGATTCGCACGCGGCTTTAGATTTTCTCGCGGCAAGATCGTTTTAGTTTCCCCACCGGAGATGATGCTCACATCGGATTTCACCACTGATGGCCGTTTTCTTCGAGATCCCAACGCCAGGAAGGAGTGTGTTGCGGGGGCGATGAAAGGGGAGGGAGATGAGAGAGAGAGAGAGGGGGGGTGTAGAACGATAAAGATTTCCTTCCGCTAGACTACTCGCACGGCGCGATCTTCGGGAAGCCGTGCCGAGGATTTTAAAAATAATGGCGGATTTGGCGGAGGGCCAATCATCCGTGTGGAGCCGAATGCCGCCCTCTACCTCAAAAGCCGGGGAGCGATGGGAGCCATTAAGGCGGCCGAGGAGATGCTCTCTCCACAGTTCATCCTTTCGCTCTCTCTCTCTGGGCGATAAAAGGAAATGCACCCGCTCGGGTTACGGGGATTCTCCCGATGCCTCTCCTTCCGTCCTGTTCGAAGCGACGCCTTTTGCGCCGTTTAAAACACGGGGTAAACGGTCTCCGCGGACGGGTCTCCGGCACCCTTCGTCTCCGCTTTCCTTTCTCAGATCTTGGAAGACGGAGGAAAGGAGGTTTCGCGGACGGTCGACAAGCGTTCCGTATTTTGTTTCGGGACAACGATGTTCGCGGAGAGGCTTTTTTTTGTTCCATTGGTTAGATGCGTGTTCAAACCTTTATTTTCGTCGCTGTCGGCGCAATTCGGCACAAAAAATTATGAAGCAGGGTTTCGTGCTGAGACAGAGGGCAGTGGGATATTGAAAAATCCTAAAGCAATCATTATATTTGTGTTAAACACCAATTTCTCACTGCTTTGCGATATTAGCCTTGTGCGATAGAATGTTTTGGGATCCATCAGTCTCTGGTTTTGGATATCGCTCATGAAAGAATTTCGATCTAATTTAAGTGAGACCCAGAAATAGTTAACACAATGGGAGATTTTACAAGACATTGGACTCACTTTTAAAAATGGATTTATGTATCTCTATCGCTACACTTTCAGCTACATATATCGTTAGACATATACATACATTCAGTTACATATATCGTTAACGCATAGAATGAAGACATCATTCGGATGTCTTCATTCTATGCGTTACATAATAATGGTCTATTTTCCAGCAGAAATCACGACTTATCCTCCTCACATACATAGCCCTTTTTTATCTTTTTTCCTTTTTTACCTTTTTTATATCTTTTTCATTGAGATGATGAGTCCAATAAAAGAAAAGCGTGGTCTTTGTTCAACATTTTTAATCAAAATCTTAATTATTTAATTTAGAGCTGAGCGATTTTGCTTCAGATCATTTCTCTCTTTGAATTTTTTAAACAATCTACCGCAGGAGCTTTCGTTGATTTATTTTCCCGATTCCTGTGTTGGATTTGTTATGCTGTGGACATTTCTTCCAATTTGAAGTGCACTGATGCTCGCTCGTTGTGGGCATCGTTCCCTAGCTGCCAGAGTCAAGAGCCGTGGAGAAGAATGCGTCATTGGAAGCAGGTACGCTGACTCTGCTCCGTAGCTCCATAAAGGCTCGCTCATAACGAGAGTCCTTGTCTTGCTCAGCAGATTTTAGGTAACGAACGCTTGTGGAAGGCGTTTTGGTATTCACGAGGAATTTGTCTCCGTCGCAGCGTCGATTCTTCCATTATCCATCATCGTCCCGCACGTCCATCCGTCTCAGTCAAACGTCCAACGACAAAAGACTTGATGAATCCTTAGGTTGTTCTCGTCTTTTGTATCTTCCGTGTGCCTTCCGTGTTGAACAAGTCTTGGTCGCGCTCTTGAAGGATGTCATAATTCAAGGCAATAAAGCCAACTCATTGCTCTTAAGAGGCGTAGTCTTCTCTGGCTGCGCGAAATGTTTTTTTCAGTGGAGAGTTACTTATCTAGGGGATAGGGAACACGCGAATGAAGGAGAACTTGTTGAAGGTTTTTTGCTAGTTTCTCTCGATCCACCGAAGGGTAGCTCAAAGCTGACTGAAGCATGATTTATAGTGGGATTGGTAAATGGGGGAAAGGTTGCCAATCATTTAACAAAATGTTTTAGTTTTTAAATATATTATTCACTTGATATTACAGCGAAAGAGTGTTCCATCTATCATCTCCATGCTCAAAGTGGTTCTTCGTCTTTACCTCAGTCATCGTCGTTTACGAGAATGTGAGAAAGAGACTTAGCAACCCGCGAGTTTCGTCTTTAAGCTTGAAATTACGAGTTTAATAACGTGGGTTTAATGTAGTGAATACAGCTAGCAATATTTTTGGAAAGCTAACCATATTTCCTGACTCCGCGAAGTGTTGTGATATTCTAATAGCCCCCAGAACTGGTTTTGGCGCGCAATAAAGCTTCCTTTAATGACGCCAAAAAACCTATCTACTCCATCTCTTTGCTCATTTCTACTCGTTTTTTTAAAGACTGGCTCTCCATAAAGTTTTGTTCATGATTTGGCGAAGCAATCTTAACCGAATACCCGCAACGCGTGTGAGAATTGTGGAATGCTAAGAGTTATCCTAAATAATTTCGGAAATTTAAATTGCTTGCTGTATTTTATGCCACTCTGCTTGGAAGTGGAGATATTCTTCATGCAAAAAGCCTATTCTGCTTAGTGGTACATTTATCGAAGGGTTTTCGAGTGTGTTACTAAAAAATCTGCTTTGAAGCAGCAATTGCGTATATTGAAGGGAATTTAGTGTATCTAATGCTGTTGAATCTACCTAAATAAAAAAATAAGGGATTTGAAATTTCAGAGAATTTCATTATTTTCGCTGTCAAGCGGGGTGTTTCCAAAATGAACCATGCATAACGCTCGATGCTGTTGATTTCTCATTTTCAAGTTTCTTATTGTGTGAGGAGGAAAATAATTTGTCATCAGTTCGTACTTCAATGCAGTTACCGTGAATATCCATGGAATACAGTTTCTGTATTATTTTACCACCGTTAGCAATCAACTTGATCGATTGTTTTTTTTTTCTAAATCAGTCGATAAGTTTATAAGCACGTAAGGAATTAATTTAGTTAGTATTGTGATCATGGATGGAGCATGAGTAAAATGGATCTAAATGGTTTTCCGTCTTTCTCTGTAATTGTGTCCTGCAGATGTGGTGTAGAACTATATCAT
Source organism: Platycnemis pennipes (assembly GCA_933228895.1). Taxonomy (NCBI): domain Eukaryota; kingdom Metazoa; phylum Arthropoda; class Insecta; order Odonata; family Platycnemididae; genus Platycnemis; species Platycnemis pennipes. Next base: position 89,914,648 of record OW121851.1, read on the forward strand.
TGAATCAATCTCCAACACTTGTCATTGTTGTGGCATTAATCTGGCGTGTGACCTTGTGGCTTATAAAGTTTCCCAATAACCTATTTCCAATAGCCGAGTGTTTTTTCCGTACTTTCATGGGTATTTTTAACCGTAAGTGATTTAGTAATGCATTTATTCTTATTAGGAAATTTTATCTTGAGGCCAAACACACTGTCACTGTTTTTTTAACGAGCCCTGCTTATAAATCGTCCCTCTATATAGATTTCAACTGGGAGAAAATATCCAACGAAGTTATTGTAAGTGCATAGTGTGAAATCATAACCTTCCACACTTAACGTATTAAATTAAATCCTATGATTGATTCACGCGTTAAATGGCCCGATAATCACTCGTCGACCTAATTCGAGGAGAAGTGAGTCATAAAAGTAGCGTGAAATGGGAGGCTAAAAAATAATTGGGTTTATTATCAAATCGTGATGAAATAATTATAGGTAGGAAAATATCATAAGCTCGTATGATGAATTAATCATGAAGTTTACCTGGTACATTATTATTTGGAGCATGGTCTCATGATGAACTCGAGTTAAGCGCAGTGGAGTTGTCGTCATAGTAATTTAGATGTTTATCAATCTACCTTACCTAAGCCGAAGGCCATTTTTCCAGTCTTACTCACCCATTCGTAACAGTGCACATGCTATAAATTTTATAACTTGGTTTATATGATTCACGGAAAAGAATGATACTTTGTGAAGAAGTATGAGTTGAATATCATAGTTGGAGCTCGCAAAGTACGTGGGCTTAAAAGGGGAAGTATTACGTTGTTTCGTGCAATACTTGGAATAAGGAGATAAATAGATAATATGGACACTAAAATTAAGAGAAAAATAATGATATGAAAGGCGGACGTATTAAAGAGGAGACTATATGTATTTAGAGATGTATTTACTGCATGAAGATTAGTTTGGACCTCAGAATGAGGAGAAATGTTTGGTGCAGCTAAGAAACGTAGTCTTTTAGGAGAGATCGTTAGTGTAGAATGAAGTGGTTAGGGGCAATGATATTATGAAAAAAGGGGAAAATGAGCTGAGTGTGAGAAAGACCTAAGATGATCAAGTCTGGGTGGAAGATGTGACGAAGTTGTTGGGAAAGATTTGAGAACACAGAGAATGTTCATAAGTGAAATATTCAGATGTTACTCTATCCGTTTATTGGAATGCGGCAATAACGGAGAAATAGGGAGGAACTTGGAATGACAGAAAGGAGGTATGTGGATCACGATTTGCTGAATAAGGCAAGTCATGAGGAAGAAGTGTTTTTGCTATACGGAAGCTCATCCAGTTTCTGAAAGGATTGTTAGGAACTATCGATTACTTTCTTAAATCTTGTGACTGTATTTGACTCCGTGAATATTTTAGTTAAATTTGTGTGATTATCGGATGTGGGTTCAAGTATTTTCATGACTCGGCCGATAGAGTTTTTCTAGTGTTGTCATTGCATGTAGGGGAAAACAAAAACCTGATAGACATCCTTCGGATTTCGCCTGGACCTTTCGATCTGGATTTCATTCTGTATAGCTGGACGATAAAGGGGAAATGGCAAGCAGTGACGTTATGGAGGGGTTTGCGTCATAGACGTCGATAGTAACAACGCAAGAGTATTTAAATGTTAGTCGCTGTCGTAGAACTAGGTTTTATGTTCTCCAGCTGCTGAGGATTTGTTACACCGCCTTCCCTAATAGTTTTATGCTTCTTGCTTATTTCTTCCCTGAAAAGATTCTGTTCCCCGTACATCAATTAATTTCCAGCTCTTCAAACCTTTCTCATTTCAATTTAACGCTGTACACTAAAATTAAACAAATTAACAAGGCCAGTAGCTTTATATCAAACAGAAGAGAATTTTAAAATCAGGGAAAGAGTTTAAAAGTTATTTATATGAGAAATCATGTAGATATCATAAGGGATCTGCGAAACTTATGCAATGAGATACAACACCGAGGACGGATTCGTGAACCCACGACCTTCATGGCGCTAGGCCAACACCTTACAAACCTGGCAACCGTTACCGCAGCCGGCTGGTCAGTGGTTACGAATGAAATTTTATCGTTTTATTGATGCGCACGGTAGGTGGTAATCCAACCGCAGGAAACATCTAACCACCGTTTGCTGAAGCTGTACATTAGGGCGCTGTCAATTGCCAATATTTCTCCCTTGTCCGTATGTCGCTAAAGCGTTGTATGTTACCCTTCTCGTTCGTTTTTTTACGATGTGTTAAAAACTCTCCAATGTCATGCCTACATCGTCCTTCGGGCAGCACTGCGAGTGATAGCCAACAGCAACGCACCGTTTAGGTACGGCTTAAGCTTTGAGGATGCAACCCTGGTCTATGTTTCCCAGATCGAACCGGACGGATATCATCTTCGCTGCAGTCTTCCTGCGGAATGGAGCCGGAACTGCAAGCATGCGGATGCGAGACCGGATTCGTTTCGGCAAAAATATAAAAGTCGAACGTACATCGAAATAAAATATCGAGAGAGGTGGAATTGGTCTCGTTAAATTAAAATTCCACGGTTATCGCCCTCTTACCTCCGGCATTTTACACCTTTCCCCCTTTTAGAAGGAAAGGAACAAAAAAATAAAATAAAAAATCCGGCGGGTTAAAGAAAAAGAACTTGCCGCGATAACTTTTACTGTCGCCTTCCTCCTCAGGTGATACGTACGTGGAAGGAAGGGAAAGAGTGAGAGAGGACGGGTTCGTTTCCCTTCGAAGGCGTTGCAAATTCGTTGAAGACAAAAGGAGAGGGATAGAATATATTCCCCCTTTCTCTCTCTCTCTCCTCTTCTCTCCTCTCCCCCTCTCCACGAGATCACAATCGAAAATTCCACTCTCCGCCAGCGGCCTGGCACTCTCGATCTCCCATAAAGTTTTCGAGAGGCTGGTCGGTTTTCTCGTCGAAAAAGGGGAGAATGGTTTTAAACAGGGAAGAGATTTAAGAAGGGAAAGCAAGGGAAAAAAAATAAAACAGGAAAGGAGGCTCACGATAGGCGAGCAACAGCGGAAGAAGACGACTCGATCGTCGATTATTTGTATACATGTATGTATGTATGTGTATATATACATATTTATTTATTTATGTATTTATATTTATATATCGTCTCTTCTCAGCGGCCTAGAAGGTGGGTTGTGAAAAAACCCGAAAATTAGCCGAAGTGAGTGTGTTGCGTCTCCCCTTTTGTGTTCCTCTCGTCGTCTATCTATCTCCAAGGTATTTCTATGTATACATATACTAACTATATATAGCTAGATATATATATATATATACAACGATTTATAAAACAATATATATTTATATATAACGATATATAAAACAATAAAGTTTCATTTCGGCAAGGAAAGGGGAATCGGAGGCGAGAGGAAATATGGCGGACGTCCGCAGTTTTTCCTTTATTTTTTTTTGTGAAACTGCCCCTCGCAAAAAGCACCGCAATCCTTTTCCTCATCCTCTCACCTCTCTCTATCTCGAGGAAGCGATGGCGCTAAAGGAATTCCTCGATCGGACCGCATCTCCCTCATCCATATTCCCCTCTCCTCCCCGCAGCTTCCCATCTCCCTCTCCTCCCACAATACCATCCTGTCCGCTCCTTCCTCTTTCTCTCTCCCCTGAGAACCGATCGCCCGAACAGCCTTTTTCCTAATTTCCATCCATTCTCTCCTGTCTCTGTTTGAGAACGGTCCCTCCCCACCATACCCTCGCCCCAAAAGAGCAGGTTCAATCCCGCGAGGGTAGCCAGCCATCGTTTCGTTTCGTGTTGCTGTTTTCTTTTTCGGATTTTATTATTTTATTCCATCCAGTCTCACCGACCCCGGAAGATTAAGGCATTAGGCAAGGAGCTCGGCGATAAAACTGACTCATCGATTTCTCGGCGTTTTCATGAAAAAAAAAATAAGCATATATTTTTTAATGGAGAATGCCTGTCGGGTTTCGCCGTTTAGCGGATCGGCGCCATCCATCACCATCACCGCGAGTCTTAGCGTTCGTGGGGTCCGTTTGTGCGCCGCGACCGCCCGTTATGCGAACTCGCCGAAGAAATTCCCGTCCCACCGCGCGTATCGCTCGGCGTCCGAATCCCCCTAGAAATGTTTCGTGGAATATTCTCAAAATACTTCTCCGTGGGATTCTCTCCGTCTCCTTTCCTTTCATGTGATGCCGACGATTTGGTCGGCACCCTTGCTACCAATTTTTTAAAAATATTTTTAAACCGTCGTTAAATATTTATTATTCCGTTATGTTCCCAGGTGCCTTGTGAAAATATATGTAATCGTTATCGCGTGATTTTGCGCGATTCGGCTCAGGAAAATCACCAAATAATACTATCACTCAATAATAAATGCCGGGTAGCTCTCAGATGAGAAATGTGTTAAATGTGTTTTTACTGAGATAAAAATATAGAAAAGGGACTTGCCGTTTTGGTTATAACGGTTTCCTTGAGTTCATTAGAGAAGCAAATATGTCTGAGTCTATATAACTAATGGGAGAATTTCGCTTTATGGCCTCAAAAATAGGCATCAAAGAAAAAACTCCAATCGTGTTACTTTTTAAGTACCGCACGTCAAATGGGAATTGCTTGAAGAATTAGCCGTAGAGGAGCTCGCCCGTTAAGTATTATTATAATTTGATAAAGTTAAAAGGCGCTTAAAAAGTATTGCGGGTATTGGAGTGTTTCTTCTTTTTTCTTTGGGATCTATAAGCTGACCTTCGATCTTCAAATTCATGTCTGATATCGGGAGATCTGTTACCATTATGACTTTCACTGCATTCAGTAGTGCAGTGAACTGGGTTTTTTGGGGTTTATAAAATGCTTACACGTTTTAATTATTGTTTTTATATAGCTACCTGATTACTCACAGTCCACGGATCGTCTATAAATTTAAAGGAGCCGGAAAAATTATGTGCATGGGATGGTTTTAATTCATACTGCAGGAATAACTTATTTATTTATTTTCCATTACCACCGAAAACAGCTCCTATGGCCTTTTACATCGGGGTATTTAGCAATTAACAACAGACGAGCACACACATCCATGTCCTGAGAGGTGAAAAATCCACTAAACGACTCGAACCCGCGACCCTGAAGTTGACAGGCGTGGACTTAACCACGCCGCCACCGGGGCCGACGATTTTATTTTGCTTACTTAAAATATGTAAGGTGTGCTGTTACCTCTATGGCAATCACATTTTTTGAGTGTGGCCCAGTTAACGAGAATCGATGCTGTAGTGATGCAAATGTTAGAAAGAATTAGGGGGTAGGTATGTTTCTCACTGCTAGGACACATCCCTGACCAGAGGATAAATGGATTATCAACACCTAAGTTTCGTTGGTGAATCAATGAAAGTCTTAATTCAGCGTTAATCATATGCCAAATAAAGCAGCACTTTCGGATTTTCATTTCCATGTTTTAGTCTGCTCACTTCTTTGGAGTTTTGGCGGGTAGGATTTAACTAGAACGGTTATAAGGTATGAAATCGTTTGCGGGTTAATTTTAGTGCGCGCCAGCTTACACTTAAATGATATCAAATTATTGCTGGATTGCATCCTCAGCTAACTACTCTATTCAAGAAGTAATAAATTATTACTTACAAAAAAAGAAACATTTTCACGCTTACGAGACTCCAATTCGCCTTTTCCGCTTTTTCCGTGGGACTTTCATTTAGTAAATCGTTTGGAATCTCGTTTATTCATTGCCTTACGGTTCTCTCCACCATTTCATTCTTTTTATATTTTTCCTTTCCTGCTCCCCTTTCAAAAAAAATTACAAGGGTGTGGCAAATGATACGTTTCCACCCCTTTCCCAGTTAGCGGACCTTTACGTGAGGAGGGAAGGGCATCTCCTCCCATTTACCTTCCAGCCCCCTCTCCCACTCCACTTCGTTGTCTCTACGCCGCGGAACAGTTGAAGACGCTTAAGCTCTATTTCTCAGACTACCGCGGGCAATTGTTGAACCTGCGTGATGTGCTAATTTCGAAAATTCGCGAAGGGAGCGTTTGCAAAGAGGACGGAATCAATGACTGAGAATCTGTTAAGCGAAAACGAGGAAGAAAAGATTAGTTCAAACCTTTTCTGTGGAATGCGGCGTTATACAGTTGCGAAAGTTGGTCTCCGAGGAAAGTGGAAGAGTTACGTGTTTACTCTGGAGAAGGTAAGCTAGTTAGAGGGGAGGTGGTAAGTAAGGTTTAGGTATGGTTTTGGAGGAGAGGAAGTTGCTTGATGGAAGTCGAAGAAGGCAGAAAAATTGGACGAAGAAATATTGAAAAGCAATAGACGCTAGCTTTTGCGAAAGAAGGGAAATGGTAAGGCAAGAGAGGCACAGGTTTGGAAAGAGTATGAACTTTGATATTCATGTGGAAGGCAGAAGAAGTCAGGCCTTTTAGGAAGAGACAATAAAAGGCTTGTGCTGCTCTTTGTGGTTACAACGTTTACATTTTCGTACATAAATTAAAAAAATCTCTCCTTTGGAAAAAACCTAGGAAGTAATCAAATATTTGGGTTTTCCTACTTCCTTTGTTACCTTGTATTTCTGTACCCGTTCCTCTTCTCTAGCTCCTAGGGATTTGTTTCGAACCTAAGCCATTGAATTTTAATCAGAGGTTTGCCCTTCTCATTGTAGCAATGGGTTAGCCATTACTAAAAGCGGGATTTTTTTCAAATGGGTTTGGAGTCGTTCTGTTAAATTGGGAAAAGGTTCAGCCAATGCTCAGGGGTGTTAGTTCAAAGTCTTGTGATGTCTCCGAAAATTCCCATCTCAAACAAAACTTAGCGACCTTTGTACAAAATTGGTTATTGGAAGTCTGCCGGCGACTTCGATAGTGTTTATTCCTCTAACTGTTAGCGATAAAGTCAAATATACACGTCAGCTCCCACTCTTCTGGTTGCCTTCGAGGAAGTAGTCTTGACTGATGGGCCCGTTACTACATTGTTTGATATTAGACTTTTGGTAATGTTGAGTGGGCTATTAAAACACATTCTCAATTCCTCGTTTTCTCTATAACTAACCAGTTTGTATTAATCTTGTTTTTTAACTCAGAAAATTGCCTACTTCCTTTCCATTCATCTCAATTTCCTTTTGTCTCAAAGCAAATGAAGCTTTTTTCTCTCTAGTCCTCATTTCCCATTTTCCCCTAATCTCTTCTCCAGCCCTTTTGCTTCCCTCTCTGTATGTACCATAAAAAGTATTTCTTTCTTCCAGTTTCATGGCTAATATTTTTTGGTCAGTCCTGTCTCTGTCTCATTAGTTTGTTCATTCTACCCAGAAATCACATATCAAAACTCCGTCACTATTTTCATCCTGGTTACTCTTTTAAAAATGATTTATCTTTGATATGCTTTATTACAATGCTAAATGGCAACCTTGGCATGCTTTATTTTACCATTAGTTACATTTTGTTGCTCACTTTGTGTTAATTTTACATTCCTCATTTGATCATTTAAAATATCTTTATATGTGTTTTTTTTACTAAGGCAGTATACTATCTATTCGGACAGTGAGAACATTTTTACTCATTGATAATGGAAATGCCAAATATCCTCTTGTGTATCATTTAGGAATTTCTATTGCCGGGCCTGAACAGAAAGCATCAACTCATTGGAATCGGATTGAACTCCCGGTACGCAAGAGTGAATGGGTAGCTTTATCGCACTGTCGTTATGGTTTCGCACTATCTCTCATGGTTTTCATATCATCTCTCATTAAAATTTCATGTCTTTGTGTGTTTGGCCCTGCTATGCATTAACGCAGTGATAGGAGTCGTAAATCATATTTGGCACCATAGTTTTTGAAGTTCGGTTTCTTTACATGTGCCCATAAAATCTTAAGTGAATGCCTAAATATGTTGAAGTCCTATGGACTTTTAAGGCCTACTAATAATTTATGCGTGTTGAGCCTTTTTTTGCATACACTGAAAATAGAGTTGGAAGTTTACTATTTATACCATCCTGAACATTCGTAATAGTTTTTCGGGGGAGGCGATCAGGTAATTTGCTCAGGTAATCTGCGCCACTTCGGACAGGTGTATAATCGGATATAAGCAGTTTTTCAGGGAACGGTGGTAGTGTGGGAAGAAACCTGACATCGGTATGAGCCTGCTCTTTAACTATTCTTGATAACTCTTAGTGTAAGAATGAAGTAACGAGTAACTTCCGTTGGGACTAGTTGATAATTTTCTCATCATGGTGTGCCAAAACTTGTCATACCCAAGAAATTCATTTAAGGACTGCCGTATCTAAGGAAAGGTTAACTCAGGTTTACTGATTTTTAGTGTTGCATAGGTACAAACATAATACTACTACGGAAAACATAGGTGCATTTAAGCTCAAATGCTTTTGTTTTGTGACATCGATGGCGTACGATATTGATGGTCGTTAATAAATTAATTATTTCTGTTTGCTTTTCTCAAGCTTCTAAGGTCCTACTTTCAGCGCAACTGGGTGTCTTACAAAAATTACTAGAAACAAGCTGTATGAAACTACATTCGTATTGTACCTACTCTGTAGCGGATGATTGCTCGTGCGAGTACGAATTTAGTCGTGAATGAATGGAATCAGAGGTCGTTTGATGTAAACCATGTTGAAGAGGTACCTATGAAAGATAATTTATCGCGGCATACGGAGACTTGGTGGGAGAAAAAAAATGTTCTATGATCAAGAAGCTATCTCCTGACTTACTTTACATCGTTTCGATATGAATTGGAGACCATTTGTGGCGCAGCTAGTCGATTCTCGCGAGTGGAGAAATCAGGGACACCGGAAAACAAGCTAACCGAACACGCGTTAATCGGGGGTGTTGGTGGTTGGAGGTGGTGGATGGGGGCACGTACCTACTGGTGTTATTTCCCTCGCATACAATCGTCTCAAAAGTGCCTTCTCACTCTCAGTCCCTTTCGCTTTCCCATATCCGCGGCCGAGTTGGCCGAGCCAGCCAACTACCCCCTCCCAAGCCTCCTCAGCCCGCCACCCTCGGCTCCAGTAACTTATTGTCCCCGTCAAACGGTCGACCGCTTCTGGGCCGAAGGATTCCCGGCTCGCCGCCGTCTCCTCGTCAGACCCTTTTTCCCCGGCGCGGTTTCAACGCGATAGTGCATCGGAGGGAGTTCTCTGCTTCACCCCCATCGCTCTCGCCCCCTTCTTCTCATCTCTCCACGCCGCAAATGACGCGATCTCCTCGAGGAGAGGTGTTGGCCTTCGCTCCGATCTTTGCGGTGAAATTAATCCCTTCTCGTCTCCCTTCGACGTTTCCATCTTTGAGCGTCTCCCAAGTCGTATCTTCCGCGAGCGGAAGCGTCTTCTTCTTCGCCTCTTTTTCGGCATTCGATGTAGTTCTCGCCGTCGCTGGATTTCATTCTTTCGGTGGTGAAAAGTTTTTTTGTAATCGTAGTGCATTAAACGTGCGTCGCGGTCGTGTTAAAGCGTTATCAATTTCAGTGGTTGGATTGGAGATGTATAAGGGAGTTTTTTTTAAATATATGATGCCGTGAATGGGTGAAATTTTCCGATAAAATTAGTTGTAGGCATCAACAATTGGTGGTGAGATGTTGATGAATCATCTTAGGAAAATCCTTTAGCTTTTACTTATAACTTTCTACGGGTATATCATCAAGGATTGACAGTTAATTTTCGTATGACGTTTTCTGCATGATATATCTAGTATAATTGTGCGTTTACAACAGAACATGTTTGACTTACGTTGCTGTAGGAACGAAAGTATAAAATAAATGTCTGCTCAACTTATGTTATTTCCGCAACGCGGAACATTAATTAACTTCGTATCTATGCTGTATCTTTACAAAACATCTAAGTAGATACTTCAGCTGCCTTATGGTGAAAGTCGGGTTTCGTCACCAAAAATAAATAATTTTTCGTAACTTTTGTTAAGTTTCTATTTATCGATGGAGGCAAAATATTGGGTTAGTGGAAATGTTGACATTACTATTAAGTTATAATACTGGTAGTGTTACATGCCATGCTCACTATAACGATTTATATGTGAAAATTTATCGAAACTAATTTTAAGCGCATTGTGCGAAAAAACTAGTCAGTACACTTAATTAATCACAAGGTGTTCTGAACCTACCGATTTGGAGTTCTTTTAATCGTCATACTTAAAAGGGTGTGAACGTTTAGCTCGACGTGATTAATATTAACGCGTCCTCAAATCGAAGTAGCCCGTGATATTCAGTATGTAAAGCCATCCCCCGATTGTAATTGTAATTTTCTCTCTTATCTCACGATTTTAAATAGTTTTCAGCTAAAGTAACGCTAATTCGTAGACGTTAATATTTCACCAAGGCAGTGCCTGGTTCCTTCTTGTAACATTTGGTCACATGTCTACGGCTAATACTGTATTCTTGTACTGTGGAGAGGAAGCTGAAGAGATTCAAAACTCCATTACTATCCCACCATATTTTTTCATGACTTCAGAGTTTTTATGGTACCTTAATATTTTTGCATATATTTTGAGGGTCCATTTAAGACTTGTCTGATCAATTCAAAAGTAATCTGCATAATGCTATTTTTCTTCTCATATGCCATTGGCGGATGTGAATTCCTGCGGGTAAATTCATTTTCTCAAGCTTGACGAAAAGTCATTTTAGAGGTCGCGCGGGTCATTCCGAAAAGAACATGGTCATAATATCTAACGATAAGGATCATTCCCTTTTTCGCTCGCAAGTATTTCAGAAACGGTCCGGTATTTCCCTTACTTGCCTGTACTTGTATATTCATCTTGTGATTAATCGTTAGCTTGAGGAGAAGGGCGGATGATCACAGAGATGATAAATTATTCACGTCGAGTGCCGTAATATTTTTTCCAACTTATAGGCTTACAAAAGGGAGAAAGCTAAGCGTATATGATAATTCTTTACCGATCGCTGACGACCTACTTTCACGAACAAGTGAAGGGGACGAATAGAATAACCTCTTTGGAATCATTCACCCTGCTTCGCTACCGCAGTCGTGATTATAATAGCCCAGTATAAATTTCATTCGGAGGCGTCAACTTGGGGGCATCTCGGCTATCAAGTTTTCGGAACGCGGGTTGATTTATATCTTTATTGATTCCTTTCTAATTAATGGCGCGAGGGGTTGTACGTGGGCAGAAGTGTTCCATTTGGGAGGGCTTTGACGGAATCTACATTTGTCTTTCCCCTACGAGTTGTCCGCCAGCACATTTCCCATGGTAGTTATTAGAAGAGGCTGACGTCACTTATGGCGTGAGCGATAAAGAGAGCCCTTTAAGGGAGTGGAGGAAGAGTGGAAATTATCTCAGGACGTAGACGTTGGCGTCTTCTAAGGTATGCGAGAGGCGCCAAGGCGTCCACAGTTTTAACACACCTTCGGAAGGGAATTTTCTCGGGTGTTTTTCTTTTGTCGATGTATTCAACCGAAACTGTCATTTCTATCAGTTATTCTTGCATTAATGCATTTTAAAATTGAAATATTAGGGTGTGGAGTAACTTAGATAAGTAATACAGAGCTGACGGTTAAGTCCAATGCTCTTCAATGCAAAAGTGGATGAAAAGGTGTGGGAATAGCTTGCTGCAAGTCTAACAGTTGGAGGATAAGTGATTAAATATTTCAGATCCGACAGGATTCAATTGTTAATTAGTCGGTCTGCCTAGGAACTGTGGTCATTTTTAGAGACGTTACTGTTTCGGTATGGGCTGAAGTTTAAACATAAGAAACAAAGTAATGATATTTTAAAAGAAAACGAAGCACTAGCTAGATTTAAAAGTGGAAGGAGATAATTGTAGCATTTTAGTTGCTTATACTTTGTATAGCACGTTAGTTACTCAGGGCTTTTGCACCAAGGTGGGTGTAATACTTAAAATATTGGGTGGAAAATCGCGTTAGCGAAAGAGGCATTTACCAATAAGAGATAACGCACGACCAACCTAAGCAATGATGTCAGGGAAAGTTTAGCAAAGAATCTTTTATGGAGGATAGCGTCACATGGTTCTGAAATCTGGGCCCTGGGGTGAAAGGATTAAAATTAATGGTGACTTTTGGTACGCTGCTTTGGAGTGTGTAGGAAATACAGTGGACTGTAAGCTAGACGATCGAGAAAATTCTTTCAAGGAAGTGTGAGGTTGGTGAGGGCTATAGAGAGGAAGGATATTAAAGGAAATAAGGAGAATGGAACAAGCGATTAGGGGCAAAGAGATGCTGAAGGCCGTTAAAGGAATAGTGATGCTTGGAGAGAAGCAGAATAGACAAGTGATCGTTCAAGGTAGGTGAGAGAGCAATGGAACAGGGTAAGTGTATTCCATCAAATCCTTTGAAGAATGCACTTGATAATCAATATTAAGAAACTAAAAAAATGTCTGGATATGTAGCCAAGTATTCGATCGGTTCAGAGTATAGGAGTAGAATTTGTTTGAAATTGCTCCAAAATGCTGACGAAATGCAGCATCACCTAAAGTGAGCAATATTAGATACAAAATCATACCCGAGCTGGCATGCGAACCCGCCACCGTTGGTTTACCAGGTTGGCACGTCACCGACGTGGCATTCGCTGGCGTGGGTTCACTGCGTTTCTACGGTCGCTTCGGACCCCTTTTCCGATAATCTATTTCATGACAAGAAGTACGTGAGGCACATTTTGCCTGCTCAGCACAGTTTCCACTCGCATTAAGCTCGACGTACGTGAAAAACACCGGTGGAACTAATGCCGACGCTAGGAGGTTGAATGGATTAAACGGAAAATTGCGATGCAATTTGAAAAGGCTTTGAAATGGACTTACCACACGGGCCTGTAAGATGTGGTTAGTCGTGGAGGAATTCGGTTTCTACTCCCGGAAACACGGGGGTAATTAATTCCGTGGAAAATTAGTCCCTTGGAGTTGACGCAAAAAATCCTTTTCTAATACTTCCTCGACTGTTTCAGCGCGTAACATCTCGCTTCTTAGCGGAAGTATAAGCTCAATTTTCGCTTGTCGTGGACGGGCAGGAGTTAATAAACGTACTGATACGATACTTTCTCGGACCGCTGTGCGCACCGGTGTCTCCGGAGCGCCAAGTATCGTAATTTATACGATCATTTTGTTCCTCATCCGCGTCCGTTAAGCGAGCCGACTTCTCCCACTTCAGCGATTTCACGCAGCATCCCTCTCTCGTCCCACGTTCGTGTATGTGGCTCATCGTGTGGACCCAGCGCCATTTTTTTTTCTTACCCGGCATTCAAAATTTACACGTGGACGGGCACCGCAGCGCCGAGTAGTCGACCGCAGAAACAAAAGAGTAGTGAGGCTTCTCGCGGCATCCCGGACTCCCTTTTCATTGTCGTCCCCTTTCCGTTCTTCAGTTCGTATCCCTCCCTCATTCCTACTGTTCTGTATCATCTTTCTTCGCCTCTCTCTTCCCACTTCACCTTCCCCTTCTGCTTCATCTTTTGCTCCGCAGTTCGCCCTCCGCGTTAAAGTCTCCTTGCCACGCTGTTATCCGCAGCGGATCAACTCACTCCTTTGTTTCTTGTTTCCATCCTCCCCCGTACGGACGTGTTTATACACATATATATGTACATACTCACGCGCGTACATACATTGATGCCTGCACATAAGTGTGTATGCCGCCCACTCCTTTCTTCAACCATGTAGGTATAACCCTTTCGTGCTTTATCGCGTGTACGTGTACCTATACCGCCTTCCGTCTTATCTCCGATCCCACTCGACCAATCTTCCTTTCGAAACTGCCTTCACCCGTTTCTTCCCATTGCTCTAGCATCGCTCTCCACTCCTCTTCCTTCCATGTTAAACCATCCGCTGCCCCTTGGTCTTCCCTATTAAAGCTCCCCCTCCCACCCCTTCGCCAATAACGATGACGAATAAGACGCCAAATCTCCCTTTTTCACTAGTTCCACTCCCGTATTGGGTGAATGAAATGTTTCCGTGTTTGATAGGGTTTCGTAACAATGCAACGGGTGCTAGCATTCTAAGAGAGTCTTATTTGTGCTCTACTTCCAACCGCAACTGGATTCATATTTTCTCGTCACGAATAGCTTTGAAAGCTCTAGGCAGTAAATTCAAGTGTCGCGGGTTCGAGTATTGAGTAAAACCTATGGATGTGAAATATAGAAAATATTTTCGAGTGTGAAATCACAATTATTTTGGTAATTATTTTATCAAATAATATAGAATATTTTATTTGTATAAAATGTATAGTCATGCTCTGATATACATTTTGGAAACAGGGCTATTTGTAATGCATTTTTCCTTCCAATTAAAGATTTTGTGCCAATAGATATCCCGTTGCAATCCTTCCAGCTATTCTCAGCTCCAGCCTTTTTATATTTACATAGCGGAAGTGAAGAAATATGATACATTAATTCCTCTGAGAGGAACCATCTTATGTATACGCGTATATAAATATAACAATTCTGGTGCAAAGCTATAGGGATTTTACCTTCAGGGTGAAACTTGGAATGTTGGATGGTTCTATCAACATTTGCCTGGGAGATTTTAGAGTCAGTATAATGTAAATTCTTTGCATTTCATTAACACAGGATCAAAATCTGTCTTAAATCTGTATCTATCTAGCTTCGTTTCGCTAAAGACGAATTGCGAGCCTGAAAAGTGCAGTGAAAAACTGGATAATTTCCAGTTTTCCGGGTCCGAATTCCCCGAAATCGGAATCCAAGAGGACTCATCAATTATTCCCGCGGAAATATAATCTCGCGGAGGGCAGGGAAGTAAAATTTTCCCCTTTTACGTTGACTTATGTTCTCGAATTCCTTTTTTTTTCCTTCCAGCCCTTGTCTCGCGATCGCAATTCGGTCGGACTCGGCGGCGTTCATGAAGATGCTTGATGGCGGAACACGGCCTGAACACTCGTGCCCTCGCTGCGCCTCGAACCCTTGACCCCGAGGGAGGAAGACGGACGAGCGACAGCACGGGAAGCGACAGAGCTATGGGAGGAATGCACTTTCGCCGGAGCTATACATCCTACCACAGATGAGCCATTGGTCACTCATCCCTCGCGCTCTCCCGGCTTTCATAATGCTCAGGTGAGAACGCCATTTGTCACCCAGGCTCCGCCGCGGCTGTTTCAAAAGGTGGCACGCTGCAACCGGAACCTTATGAAACTTTATCGCCGGCAAATCTACGGCCCGAGTGTTTTGGTCAAGTGCATGACGGCGGAACAGAGGAAGAGAGAGAGAAAAAAAAGGACAGGGAAGCGGAATGCTCCGGACCGTAATGTTACAAGCGGGTTAGAGGTTGGGAGAAATATAATGGCTTAGCGTCAACTTCTCATTGCGTTTGCGGATAGCCAAATGTGTTTTGGCACGGCGTGAGTAGGTGCGGTGAACTTCGCCATTTTTTACGCGAAAGTAAGCGCAATTTATGGGTAATGTTAAAGGCACCTGGATAATCCGAATATAAATCGTAAGGAATCATAAAAATATAAATAATTGAATCGTAAATGTAACGGATTGCCGATATATTTCATTCCTAGTGCAGAATATTACCTTTCACCCGTCTCTCGGTTGCTAGATGGGGACGATATGGCTGTAATATTTGACATTTAAGAATGGGAGGTAGGTTTTAGGATACAGACTGCTCATTACCATCAGCTCTTTGTGGTTGTTCAAAAGTCTATGAGATTAGAATGTGAATGCATTGACTTTTGCCATAGTGGATTTTTCCATTTTTGTCGTAATAAAGAGCAATTTTCGTCATGGAAAGACAACTGGATAATCTATAGTTAAGCAAAAATTATCATTAATTGTTTTCTAATGCTTAGGGTGGATTTTAAACTAATATTTTCACTCCGTTTGCATTTTTTGAATAGTTTATTTCCTCCACTGTCATTCTCTTATGATAAGCACAATGTTTCTCTTCATTCAATCCAAAATTCTTTATCTTCTCCTCCCTTACTCTCGCTTACCCAGTGTTCTAACTTCAATGGCGACCTGCAGAATTTCATTACACCGAATTACTTTTTTCAACTAACGACTCTACGTCCTCATTTCTGCAAACAGATTCCTTCCTGGACCACTATACTCTACTTTTCATCTCAGTTCGCCATCCTTACTGTCCATCCTACTTTTTCCTTTCTCTTCCGCATCCGCATCTCAAAATCCTCCGATTTAATGGTGAAATCACTCTATGGAGTCGGTGTCTCGATCCGCAATGTGCCACGTTTCATATATATTTATATATTGACTCTTCTTCTTACATTTTTGCTCAGAGTTCACATCAGACCATCTCTTCTGCTATTATATGATGCTCAGCCACAGAAATCCTTCACCTAACATCCTAAACGGGGTCGTTCCCGTCTTTGTCTAATAAGCTACCGACGTAATAAATCTGTCCCATCTGTTCAAAGAATTACACGAATAAGAGGAAAGTTATTGTTAGAATTACTGAGAGAATACTTTATATCCTGAGTGAAATCGAATCCTGTCGCACGCCCGAGTGATCGGATGCAAGATGTGTTTAATATTTGTTATTAGGAGTTCACGAATTTGAACGTAGGCTTATTATGATGCTGGTTGTCCACAAAATCGTTCCTTCAAAATCTTTTCATTCTTCATCCCCGCACTCTTCGTCCATTCCTTCGAACCATAGTTGCGTTTATTATTTTCCTTTCTCTTCATCGCTTACCTTAAGGTCTCCCATCTACCACGATCGTAAATTTTCCATCACCCCTCTATAACTCCTCCATCCACCTTTTTGCCCCCCCCCCCTTGACTCCTGTCTTGCGAAGTCTTTTTCCTTCTCTCGACAATTATTCATGTGTCTTTCTCTCTCCACCCAGCTTTTTTTATATCAGTCTCCTTACCCACTACGCTTCAATCTTCCTCATCATTTTCTACTTCAAAAACAAAGAATCGAAGACATGCTGCGCAACATTCTTCTTCATTAGTTTTCACCAAACTATCTCGGAGTCACGGCCAACTCTTTATTGATATTATCGTCTCCAACGCGTTTGGCGTTTGAGTCATTAGGGTTGAATGTTGTTGAATCTGCCACCAATGTTCTTCCAGTTTCAGCGTAAGTTGTGTCATTTATCAAAGAAAACAACTCGCATTCTATGATG
Source organism: Platycnemis pennipes (assembly GCA_933228895.1). Taxonomy (NCBI): domain Eukaryota; kingdom Metazoa; phylum Arthropoda; class Insecta; order Odonata; family Platycnemididae; genus Platycnemis; species Platycnemis pennipes. The sequence goes on from OW121851.1 coordinate 89,931,715, forward strand.
AAACTTCTTGATGAAAGGGACTTCACTTAATGTAAGTAAATCATACGCATGGGCCTCTTAGCCCATTATTTTTGTTCACATATGTAGTATTCGGTAGTGTTGTGACATTGGAGCCCTTTCATTTCGGAATTTCTAACTGTATTAAAAAGGACAATCGGAAATTAATTATGTGAAAGCATTGCTTTGAGTGATATAATATGGTATCGTGGTAAGGTAGTAATGCGGTTCCAAAATAATAATTTATTTACATACATTGCGGCCAAGATTTCGATCATCTTCAGTTAGTATCACGTAATGTTGATGCCTAGCTTCGGTAACATAGTGGTTTTCAATATTTAATCTTTAAGGATTGCATTCTTCTTTTGTCAGTGAAAATGAAGGAATACCTTATGAATGAAGCCTGAGAGAGAACCTGGTAAAATGTAAATGTCACATTGTTTATGACAATGTTGTTTTTGCTGTGAATCGTTGCCCTTGACTTTTCGAGAGGAAATCCTCAGCACTTCCAAGTGAAAAGTGCTGAACTATAACTTAAATGGTTTTACACCGAGGATTCACAATGGACTGGTATTTACTCCCATGCGGATAGAAAATCTTGCCAATAAGATACTCTTCATTTAGAAGCCATGAGTGTGAAAACTTACAGTACCGACATATGTAGGGAAAAAACCGAAAAATCTAGCAAACATTTTGGGGAAATCGAGAATTAAAATGGGTAGAACGATTAGACCCTGGAGTTGTTTTTACAAGCAGTGTTTAACTAGACACTTTAAGTTCTCTTTGGCAAATATCTCTCAGAATTCGTTGAGTGTAGAAGTGTCGAATCGATGTTCTCGAACTCAGAGAAAGTCATTCCATTACGAAAGTGTTGAGATTCATGCAATTTCCATTTTGAATGACAGGATCTGCCGCACATGCTAATGTCTCCTCGGCTCGCGGATAAGCAGGTCCTCGGTGATAATTTTTGTCTTCATTTTCATGGCTCGCGTGAGGACGATTCCCAGTCCACCTTTTTGGAACCCTCTGGTTCCTCGTTCATTCCCTCTTAGCCCTCCGCTGGACTCCGCAAGCCACGAACCGCAATTATGCTGGCGAATGACATGATTACCACGTCAAATAGAATACTAAGTCACGAAGTTACGTTTTCATTCACTCTTTAATGAACGGTTCACGTCCCGACTCTTTGTTTTTCATCTCCATCTTCCCTCGGTCCATTTATCTCTTATTCCCATCTCCATTCCCACCCTCTTGCCTCCCGACTCATGAAGAATGCCACGTCTCGAAGCACTTGTTCTTTAAATATATTTTTTTCGCCACCCTCCCCCCCCCCCCTCATCCGATTATGCATCAGGATAATGCTTTATAAAGCCATTCCGACCGTGATTACCTTCGGATTTCAATAATGTAATCCTTCACCCGGCTGCCGATACCAGCTTTTTGGCGTCCCTCCTCGAAGCTATCGGGCAGATCGGACGGCGTCCTTCAACTTGTGTATATACAGATGGATGGCTCTCTCGAGACTTTTTGAAAAGACTGGCGCGACGCCGCCCTCTCGGTTCCGAGGGCAAACAAACGGATGCGGCCCCGCTCGCGAACCCGCCTACATTTCTCGAACTCTCCCGAAGATTTATTCGGGAGGGAATCCTTCTTTCTCTCTCGCCTACACTCTCCTTACGCCTCCCCCCCCCCCCTCCGCGTCGATAAAAAAGAGAGGTGCATGCTTGGTCGGTTGGAGACTTTAATTAGCGGTTCGGGTTAAACCTTCTGGTTGATTCTCGAGACGTAAGGGTTTCCCGACGATGAGAGAGAAAAAAAAGATCCCGCTTTTTTTTTTTTAAAGGACGCGGTGGAGGGTTTTTTGGGAGGAGTTACTTCTGGGGAAGAGGGTGGGAGGGTGAAAGAATACGACGGACGGGAAAAACGTCCGTTTGTGTTTGTTTTAGGATCATTTTTCATTCCACCCGCCCGGCTTGCGCGCGCCTTTTGTTTTTGTATTCCGCGATGGGAATTTGTTCTCATCCCCTCCCCTTCCTTCCCACTTCTCCCGCGGATAAACAGCTTCCCATCGCCTCCCGGCCAGGCAATCAGCAGGGACGCGAGCGGTGGCAACGTCGAGGTCTCTCACTCTCTCTCTCTCTCCTTACCTCCTGCTTCGCGGCTGGGTTTGGCGGTGGAAGAGGCAGCAGTGGTGGGGGGAAGAAAGAACACACAGTCCCCGCCACCACCCGTTCCCGAGGCCCGAGTTTTTTCTTTTAATGCCGGGGATAGCAGATTGACAACCCTTGATTAAGGCGGCGGCAGCGGGGAATCAGATACGCATCTGCGGGAGGATGAGGAGGGGGTGCGGCGATGTCATCCGCTTCTGCCTTTGCCTCCGACGGTGGCGGCGCCGCCCCGAGGCGTCGTGAAGACTTTCCGCTCCGCTCGATTGTTTAAACAGCGCGAAAAATTAGTGTGCGTGTATTGTGCATTGGGGAAGATGAAACGGGTAGTCCAAGAGAGGCTGGGGTGAAAAAAAACCGATGAGATGGATCATCTGCCTTGGTTGGATCGTTCGGCGGAGGAATATTAAACGGTGGGATTGGAGGTAGCGACAAATTATTAATTGTATCGCGTGGAAGCGAATATTAATGGAGTCCGGGACCCTACGTCCCGGCCCGGGCGTCCGCACGGTAGCGGTCGGTCGCTGGACGTTTCTTTCTCCTCTCCCTCTTTGCTCCGCTGGCCAGATGGGTGTCTCTCGTTTGCGACGGAGATATTGGTGGAACGCGCGGGAAGGATTTATGAACATAACGCCGCTCTTTCCACTGTTAGTTATTGCATGGAGACTTTGCACCGTCCGTGGTCATTTCTGCCGCTCAAGATAGATGTTCAATTAGGGCGTTGCAAGGCGTGGGAAGGAAGGGTGGTTGGGAATCAGGTGTCGGCATCAGTCTGCCAGTCTCGAGAAGTGGTTCCAAGGAGGTCAATGCTTAAAATTGACGGAGGAGGTTGATTTGAATGAATCTACCGGTGGTACTCCGGAGAAAGAGAGATATTGAGGGGGAGGAGGAGGATATGGATATATGATACCCCAATCCTTGTTCTCTGGGAAAAGATATAGGGAACGGATCGGAATCTCGTTAGGTGTGGCTTTGGAGATGGGCGGGAAGGTAAGGTGGGCGGAATGGAATAAAATGTCGTTTCAGGTCTAATAGCGGAAGAGTACGTTTTAGGAAGAATTTTTATGGCAGTGGACGAAATGGTGTGAAGACGTAATGGGCGTTAATTGCCGTGATATAAGGAAGGATGATAGGTAAGTGAGGAGGGAAAGAAGAAGGAAAGGATGGTTGTTACGGCCATCATAATCAACGGAAGGAAGTACGCCGTGATTAAAACTTAAGTAATTTAAGTTAGTGCGTCCTTGTAGTTTAAAAACAAAACACTACCGATATAGCTTTTTGTCCATCGAAACCTAACTCAAAGGTGCTCTCTACTCACGTCTCGGAATTAATTTATAATGTCTTGGAATCCTGCCCACTCTGCAAATGGATGCTTTGCACATCAAGGACAAACGAGCATCTTGTTTTGTGACGGAAACCGATCAGTTTGTCTTGAGCTAAGTCCTTTTTTTTAGAGATGAGGAGCAATTCGGTATGGGCAAACTGATTTCCTTGCTTTTCTTCGGGCGGAGGGGGGGTGGAGTGAGGAAGAGGGAGGAGGGGGTTGATGGCTTCACGAATGGTGAGAGAATAGACGGCAGAACGTGTCCAAGGCCTTAACGACATTGTTGTAATACCTGTTGAAATGAAAAGTCACAGCATACGCGCTAGCAGATCCTTACAGGACTCATACAACCATGTTCTGAACGTTGCTGCATTCCAGAGTGTACTTTTCTTGCATTATTTACATCATAAATAGAGGTCGTATGATTTTTCTTTTATGATCTTCGACTGCAATGACTACGTAACCGAACATTCCCACTTTAAACGTTTGACTTTAGCAATACCCTGGATTATTTATTTAACATTTAATGAGATCACAAGATACCTTTCAATGTACTCGTATATTCAGAACTACGCCTTCTTAAAAATAGATTTAGAAATGAATGTGATCATTATAAGCAGCTGCTCCAGATTGCACGCTGTCCAGTGACCACCGAGAAAAAAGTCTTACCTTTCTTTTATTACAGGCATGCATGTAAATCAACATGAGTGAAATGAAATCTTGTTTATTATCTTTGGCTAAAACTGTAATTCATGCCGCCCCCAGCGGTCGTTAGTGCTGCGTGGCATGTTTATAATCGGCATTAATTTCGCATAGATATGCATCATGGTTATGTAAAACATTTTTGCCCGCTTGCTTAATGGGATGGAAATTTCTGATGAGGGAAATCACTCGCGGTTGCAGGGATACCTTGCATTTTATGAACATAATATGTTGGCCAATTGAATCGGAAAACGAACTTGATGTATATTCAGCGTTCACCCATTTTCCCTATCGGATTCGTGCTCGCCCACGCAGCTCCCGTTGAACACCGCGAATCGATTTTAGCTACTTTCTTGCTGTCATCTCACTCATCCGTTTTACATCCTCTGCTATTTTTCATCATGGCCGTTTTCCCAGTTCAGTGTCGAGATTCCAGTGCTGAAAAACGCGCGAGTTACGATGTTTAATCGTCACTCAACCTGAGCGTTGCTCTAGTTTCATACATACGTTCCGCATGTTCCCTCCTGGCTCTCTTGTGTACGCGCCTAAACGCCCGCATAAAATCGTGTGCAGTAAGTTATTGGCAGTAGTAGGTGGCTTTGATCGAGGCGAATGTGATTGCATCTAGAATACCCTATGCTCGCGCCTACTTAGATTGGTTATTCTTCTGGGAAGGTGACCGGGAGTTTAGGTCGAGAGCTTGCGCCATTTACGATAGGCTGATTGAGAAGAGGCAGGAAGTTTTCAGGGAATGCAGGAAAGGCGGAAAAAAACCCGGCGTTGACATTACCCTTCTGTACACGACAGGTACGAAGAGGTCCGCGGTATAACGTCCCGACCGATGGACATAGTACTTAACTTAAAGTGCTCTCAACACAGCACTCAAGTAGGGACAGGTAAAACAATGAAAAATCTCTGACTGTGTCGGGATTCGAACCTGGGCCCTTTGAATGGGAGGACAGAAAACCAAGCTACCACGACGTTCCGAATCCCAAGGTCTTGTTTTCCGGTTATTTCTGCCGCATCTTTTCAATTGCTTGATTACGTTTGTACCCATTACAGGATGTGTTTTAGTTCAAATCATCATTTTGATCGAAAGATTTATCCTGCAATGGATACGAAACGTAATAAAAATACCAAAATAATAATGAGGAGTACACCGAGAATCAAGAATTACCACAATACACTCGTCGCAAAAGCCTTCAGCGAAAACTGTACTTACCTATACATTATACTTTGCAATCAGAGTCATTTCTTGCATTTTGGAAGCTCTATACATTTTTCTCTTTTGAACCTGACTAGACGGGGTTCGGAAATGGTGATCCTATATGAAATTCGCACGCTACTGGAAGCAAAACTTCGTTTCAGTTATGGAACCGAGAAATAATGCACTCATCCGCATATATGTGTGCGGCTGTGTCAAACTTATCTATCCCTCCCTGCAACTACGAACGAGCTTCGCCGAAACATCTCCCCCTCCCATTGGAAATAAAATGATCGAATCAACTGCGAGTTTTTAATGGATGCCACTGTCCCCGAGGGAGATCAATTTCCTCCCCAAACCAACGGTCCCTTGTAAGGAGGCTGGAAAAAAAAGAGTTGGCTTCCCTAACAAACCCGACCGAATAATTATTTTAACGAACTTGACTTCCGAAGCATCACCTTCCCATCCCTCCCTCCCTCCCACCCCACACCCTCTTCCCCCCTCTCTTCATCTTTTTTTTGTGTCCACTCCCTCGGTGTGCGCGCGCGCGTACAGTGACAAATTAATGCTCCGATCGCGTCCAAGCGCGGCAATCTTGATAGGGACGAGGCAAGACGCCTCCATAAATTAGGACGCGCGTATGACGGCCGTATTTTATGGCACGGATGAGTAAATAAAGAATCCGCATATTTCAAACCGTACCTTTCCTCTCCCCCCTCCCTCCCTCTCCGTGCTCGCGCGCGTCTGTGTGTGTGTGTGCGAGTACGCGAGCGTGTGATTATTTTTTATATCCTCATCCTACTCCCCCTGCCATCGCTCCTTTTTTTCCGTCATTTTTCTCGCGTCTCAATCTCCTCTCTGACCGAGAGAAAGAGAGTGCGTGAGTTTGTGTGTGTGTGTGTTCGAGAAAGAGGGGTAGGGCTGAGGTAGGGATAGTCGGGGATATATCTCATTCTTATTCCCTTTGCCCATATACTTGCTGCAGCCTTTCTTTACCTCTCGCCGATCCGCAGTGTTCCTCTTCTCTTCGCCCATGTTATAAAACTCCGCGGAGGCTCCCTTCTATCCCCCCCTACTCCCACGTATCCCCCCCGCCCCCCTGATGGTTGCTCGTTCGGACGCGCGGACTTGCCTCTGAGACCACCTTTCCTCCCCGACCCCCTTCACCGCCTCTTCCCCGCCTCCCCCCTTCCAACCCGGGGCAAACACTGCATCTGATACGTCGCGGAAGAATGTTTTCGTATAGCATTGTTGAAGGGGGTCCGTCTCCTTATTTTTCTCCCTCCCCACTCCGCTTCCTTCCCGGTTAGTTTTCAAGGGCTCCGGTCCCACCCCTCCCTCCCCCCTCCCCAAATCACCATCTCCGCAGACTTGTACACCCCTTCCCCTCCTCCTCCCCCCACCCCACCGCCACCTCGCCTCCTCCTCAACTCTTTTCCTTTCGAGATCGTGGGTGGGCTAAACCACCTTCATTCGCTGACCTCCCTCCCCTCTCTCCCCACCTGCCTTCTCCCCCTCCGTCCTTCCTCACCTCCTCCGCCACTCCTCCCACGCCCCGGCTCCGCGAACACCAATTTCCTCCTCTTTCTCGGTTCCACCACCTCTCCCCCCCTCCCTCTTGGCCCTCCTCCCTGCTTCCCTCTCTCTCGTTCCTCCACTTTCTCCCTCTCCCAACTCCTCATCCACTCTCCCACGAAACCCACCTTAACTTCCCTCACACTCCAAGCTTTTTTCGCTCTACTCCCTCTCTTTCTGAATATCTCATTCACTTCTTATTTTCTCTCTCTCCGACCTTTCTTTCTCTATATTTCTCTCCATTCTCTCTCCCTTTTTCATTCTCTCCCTCTCCTGTGGTCTCCCACTCTTTCTTTCCCACTTTCCTCTTTCACTCCCTCCGGTATTTCTGTAATGCTTCTGCATTTGCCATGTTTACATTTCCTTTTTTTCTCTCCTAACTTTCTCCCCTAACTTACTCTCCCTATCTTTCCCTCCTATCTCATTCTTCTCCATTCTTCTTTCTTTCCCTCTCCCCTTGTATGTCTCTCTTTCCCACTTTTCTCTTTTTCTCTATCCATTGTGCTTGTATTGTTTTCTCTCTTTCTCGCCATATTTATATTTCCCCTTCTCATCCTTTTCTTTCCTTCCCTGCTTCTAAATGGCTTACTCATTTTTCCTATCCGTTCCCTTCCTCAACCTTTCCTTCACATTATTTCGCTTTAATTTTCCTTTCTCTCCCTTTCCCCTTATGTCAAACTTATGCCTTTCACTCTTTTCATTCCTTCTCTATGTTTCCTCTTTTCCCCCTTAAGTCACCCTTTCGTTTTCTCTCCACCTCTGTCTCTCTTTCTTCTATGTCATTCCTTTCCTGTCTTTTTCTTTCTTCTTTTCTCATATTTTCGTTTCTTTAAATCCTCCCCAACATTATCAACCCATTCCTATTTATACCATTATTTATTTTTACTTACTCATATTGATCCCTACTATTGGAGTCAGTTGTTCTCTTATACTTATTTACACAAATCCATTTGTTTTGGCTTTCAAAGTGGTGAATTAGCAGAATACCTATGGTGTAGCTACGGAATCGCCACTTGCGTGTGCCGAGCGCTTGTAAAGCAAATGTGTCCACATTCTTCGTAAATGTTTAAATTGTTTATTCTATATTTATTTATATATATGTGGTCCCAAATATATTTACTGTACTATTATATATGTAGAGCCCGAATAGCGTTAGAGAGGACGTTATCGTCGTATTCCACCAGGTAAAATAAAATCAAATCAAATCTTTTCCCTTTTTCCTTTTGTCTCTCGTTCTTCTCATGTATCATTCCATATCTATTCCTTTCTTTCAATCTCTCTCTTCTCCCTCTTAATCATCCCCCATCCTTTCCTTCCTCCTACCTCTTTCCTCCCGCTTCCCCCTCCCTCATCCCCCACCTCGGTCGCGTCCTTCCTCGCACTCTCTCTCTTTATCTCCCATTCTCGCTCCTCCCAAGTCCTCCATCACGCGTGCAAAGCTTACTCCAGATTCGCCCGAGTGTTGTCGTGATAAAGGAGTAAAGTGCTGTGAGAACCCCTCGGCTAGTGCATTCAAGCGAGATTGGCAGTGTTTCACTCGGGCTGTGAATCAAACTGCGGAATTCTAGTGTTCGAGTGCTGTTCGAGGGAGGAAAAGAATGTTCGGGATCGGAATCTGTCTCTCAACTCTTTCAGAAAGAGTGGGAATCGGATTCCAAGAGGGTTAGTGGACATGGGAGTGTTGCTCCTGGCATCGAGATAATTATTTATGGCCCGAATCATTATGACTGGTGCATGCAGAGGAGAGGTGCACGTGATCGTTTAATGGTCACGATGCTGTGAGTTGCACGTCAACTCTTTTGTGCCCAAGTGTAGGAATCGGTGCCACTCACAATGCTCCTTTTGCGAGTAGCTGAAGTCGCAGTTCAGCTGACAAATGGATCGAATCAACTAGGACAATTCTACATCCGACGTAATAGTAGTTATTCGGGGTAGGAGATCGACAGCTGTGGTCATCTGTGCCATTTTAGGATAGGTGGGCTATTAGGTAGAGGTAGGAGTAGGTAACGGAGGAAGGGTGGAGAGAAACCCGGCGTCGGCATTTAACTGCTCTTAACGAAAGGCGCCAAGGGGTCTATAGTTTAACGTCCCACCCAAGAGACGAAGTACTGAACCTAAAGTGCCCTACACACAGCATACCAAGCCAGGATCTGTTTACCGATATAAAACTCTCCTACTGCCAGGATTTGAACTCTGACTCTCGGGAATTGGAGTCAGTACTCTAGCCACTGCACCAACCTAATCCTCTACTACATCCGACATGTAAATGGCGAAGTTGAAGAAGGAGACGTTGAGTAAGGAAGTTTAAAGGTGACTAATGCATATCTCGAAGCGGTTTTACACGAGGCTTAACATTGCCCGGTCTGACGCATGGTGAGATATGTGGTGAAAAGTACATCGTGTGGAGCAACGGAATGCAGGGAAAAGTGTCAAATGCATGGCCGACAATGCGGAGAATACCTTTTATTCTATATATGTTTTCATCCATGCAGTTTCCAATATTTGACATTGCTACAAACTGTGCAATTTTCTGCTTCATGTAAAACGGCCTTGTGACGAAGATTTGGATTGCATGGAGCCGAAATTGTCCCATGTGGAGTGAGGTAGGAGATGACTAGCGGTGTGTGAGACTGGCTGTTCGAAAAGAACGGAGAGGGTAGAGTAAGGAGGTAGGGAATAAGATAAGATAAGAGAAAAATTAAGGATGGAGGGGGAAGTTTAAGTTACTGGAGGAGACGAGGTAGAGGCCGAGTAAGTGAACGGAGTATATGATGAGGATAAATGGCATTATGGAGGTCGTGATACCGAAGAGAATATTGGGTAAGCGAAGAAGAAAATGGGCTATTTTGATGGGATGAAGATAGATATGGAGTATGCGTAGAACTAAATGAGGGAATCATGTGAAAGATAGGGAGGTCCCTCAGACTGCAGAAAGTGACTCATGCTCGTCGAGATCTACCTCAACCGGCAGAACTCTCAATGATTACAAATAATTGAAGTTTTTCCTAGTAAGGAAATTGTGAGATTGACGCTATTTGAAGCTAACCTCTTCATACTTGAGTCACTTGATCATTACCGCTGCCTTTAATCCAGGTAATTTTTGTTTGCCTTTTTGGCGAAATAGGTTAGTGGCATCGAAGCCAATAGGTATCACCAATGTTATCACTGCCCCATTTGTTTAGGAGTAGCTCTAGACTGCATCTTTTTTGGCCATTTGCTTATAATATTTATCGAAACCTACATAATACCATGCAAGCCACTGCAAGGGCGTGGCAGGGCGTTAACCATCACCGGGCATACTTTTATATCAAAAGAGAATAAAATTTACTGCTCTATCATGCAGGAATAAAAATATTAGAAACAAATCTACCATATCTATTTTAATTTTCCCCTGGTGTCTTCGTTGTATCTATTACTGTCCCCAGTTTTGCGCAGAAAAAGTGAATTGCCGATCCTCTCAGTCTTATTATCTATCTCTCTTACTTTTATCGTTGTGATCTAACTTTGTGTGATATTGTTATCTTTGCAAGGACAGCTGCGATAATTCTCGCCGTCCGTGAAATTTGGAAATAAGTAATTTGGGGAGCAGACTACTTATTTTGTCGTATTTGGTGTTCATAGTTTCCCAATATTTACTGAATCCACCCTGGCCCGGTGGCTCAGCTGATCGTTTAATGGATCGTTTTTGAACCACTCGATTCCCTATCGGCTATTCTGGTCATATTGATAACATTCTTCCCTTTTACACCCTTTACTTCTTGCTCCATATATATCATATGTTGTTCTCCTGATCCATTCTTCCCATTCACTTTTCCATCGACAACTGTCACATTTAGTACACCGTTATAAAAATGTTTGATCAGTGATAACAGTTTTCTAAACGGATTCAGTTACTCTGACCTACAAGTTTATTAATCATAGCGTTTGAGAGAAAGTCAATCTATCGTAGTCGCCAAGTTCTTCTTATTACTTCATCTACGTTAGAACCGAACTTCCACCGTGTATTTAACATTCTTCGTCCGTAAATGCGTGGAAGAGTCGGGCATAATGAGCAGTAGTAACTCCTACTGCCAGTCTGGGGTCTTTTCAGTTGAATGTTTGATGTTGTACATGGCTTGACTGATCGGCTAATCAACGTTGGTACATTGTGTCTTTCCCACTGCTAAGTAGATGTTCATTTCCTCGTGTTTCAGATTTTATTGGCTGGATTTTTCATTTTCCTGTCACACAAAACCCTATTAAATGAGCGGAATTTGGGCTTTCGGCCGGCCAATAAATTTGTCTTTTCCGCGTTGTTTTCAACTTTATGTTTCGAAGAAAACGAAAACGCGCTCTTAATTGGGGAACCAATTAGAATGTTTTCTGGCTGACTCATCCCTTCCTCTCCATGTCCCTGTCTCATCCCTCGCCTTTATATTCAGGAGGACTCTCCCTCACTCCTCCCTCTTTCATTCTTTTCCCTTCCTCCCCCCACCACCCTGTCTCCGCCATAAGGCCAACCTTTGGCCTACGCAGTCCTTAACTATTTGTCCGACCCTCCCCCCTTTCTCTCTCAACTCCCATTTCGGTCTTTTCAAGCCTCGAGTTTTGGGCTCCCGGCTGTTCTCTGCTCATTACCAGGCTGAAACGTTCACCTGCTCTCCCTTCGCCTCCTGTCCACTCCCTTGTCTTGCTTGCTTCTCCTTCTTATTTCGTTTTTATTTTTTCCTGCCAGCATCGCCAAGGGACCGGATTGGTGCGACGGACGTTTTTGTTCACTTTCCGCCGGGAAGCATTTTTTCGATTCCTGGAGATGGAAGGATATAATTTTTGAAATTCTTTGCCCCCAACCCGAATGTATTCGTGGTTTGGAGAGCGAGAAATCACATTGAGGGTTGAATGAGGCGGGCGAGTGTTGGACGATTCGGAAGTCATTCGTGGGAGACTCGAGCTCCTCGCTATGCGTGCTCCATCTTACAGCGGCATGTTTACCCGTCATGAATGCCACGGATGACCTCGGCGGTCGCTCACCTCCGCGGTGACTATTTTATCGCGGCACTGTAACAGGCGTCTCTCTCCCTCCCTTTCCAACTCTGCCCGAGTGAAGCGGAGACGATGACATTTCCAGGGTGCGGGCAGCTGCTGCTTACTCGTTCGGCACCCGCGCACATAAGTCAAGCCCAGAGTCTTTAAGCCGTCTCGGTTCCTTCGTTCCATCCTTATTTACCGACCTCTCGTTTTATGGTATTCGCAGACAATTCCCTTCTGGAGCCGGGATGATTCCCAGTTCTTTCACGGGATTGGTATTTTGAAACATTTCCCCACAACTCACCTCGATGGAGTGTGGCTGGAGATTAATATTTACCAAAAATTCAATAGCACGTACAATAATATGTGTATTTGATATGGTCAGTCATTCAGTATGGGAAATGAACTGTATGGGAAATGTTAGTATGTACTGGAGGCAGCATTGCGGTTTGATAATCAAGATTAGCCATCTTAGTTGGTACGGGCTTGCTATTCTAGGTACTCATGGATGAAGATGTTTTTGCGTAGAGCAACACTTGTGATTAGTGAAACAGAGTAATGAAATGAGAAAACATAGATTTTTTTATTTTTGTTTTAGGGCAGAGAACATAGAGAAATTAATAGAATAAAATTTTAAAATACTTATTATAAAGAGAAGAAAGTGCACAAACAAGCGCCGTATATGTAGCTTCGATATATTACATTGGACCCAGCTTTTAGGAATAAAAATAACTTCCGTGGGAATCAAATTTCTTAATACCTCCTGCAAGTAACATTAAAAATGATAAATAACGCCACTATGATGGAATTTGGGTAAGATTTCATTGTTATTTATGTTTTAATGCAAATATGGTCTCCATGGGAGGTAAGAAAACGCAATTTTTGGTGCGGAGGAGGTCTGGCCTAATCCTTCCCAAACACCCATATTCTAGCTTCGTTTTCACCGGTTGAGTAGCATGCGTATGCCCCCTCCAGTACATCCTAACCTCCTTGACGGATATTCATATGAATTTTTCATATTTCATGGTCAGTTGGCGTATTGTGATTCATCATATCCATCTTCGCAAGTCATTCCGAAGAACTTGGCAGGCCCGTGAATGCCTCTGTGACGCAGTAAATGTGGACAAAACCCATGTTCCACCCATGTGCTAATGTAAATTTAATTACAGTGTTAAAGAATGGAATTCTTTTTTTTTGGTGCTCCAACTGCTCATGTTATACCGCACTCTACCTAAATGCAAATCCTGTGACGAACTGGACGCCTATGCCCCGGGATGGGATAAGAACCCACGAACTTTGGATTGCCAGGCCAGCGCACTACCGACCTGGCTACTGCAGTCTCTAAAGATATTGACTTCTCAATATTCGCGCTGAATGTAATCGCTTCCAACAATTTTTATTCCTCAATTTTCGGTGAATAAACTTCGATTGCATAAGTGAAATGCAATACTAATAGTAGCCATTCGGGGGAGGCGACCGAAAACTAAGCTTCTTTGCTCCAAGGTAGGTAATTACTTGGGGAACGTATTAACTTTTCAGAGAACAGAGGAAGGGTGGAGAGAAACATTTTAAGGAAAGGCGCCAGGATTTTCACGATTAAACGTTCCATCTGACGGATGGAGTATTAAGCTTGAAGGGAATGGAAAAACGAATACAAAAAATTTGAGCGTTTCACAGTTAAACTACTTTAGTTAAAACTTGTTTTACTGCACTCTAGCGTATTCAGGCACAAGTACTAGTATTTACACCTCTAGCTGCACTTGTACCTTAAGATGCTACAGTGTAGTGAAGCATTTTTTAATTAAAATAGTTTAACTGCGGAACAGTTTTTCTTATTCGTTTTTCCATTCAACATGGAATTCCACAAATTCTCGGTCTCAATAGTCCACTTCTCGAACTTGAATTACTCTTTACACAGCGAAGTAGGGCCCAGTAAAATGTCTCTGGCAGTGCCAGGATTTGAACCCCGGCCCTCGGGATTGGTGACCAGTAGTCCAGCCACCATACTAAACTGATCCTCCAACGGGAAAACCAAAGATTTTAAAAAGTATCGAATTAAATGTAGTATTTTTACTGAGACAGCAGTTAAACTTGACCCCGAGAGTGGATACTGGGGATCTTAGTGGTTTTCTAGGGCAACTACTTCCCTCTTCCATTCTCCCATCCGCTGTCTTCCATAATTTTTCTTCGCTCTCATTACCTCCCTCCATGCTTCTGCGTCTCTACCTGTCTCCATTGTCCTCCTGGCTCCCTTTATCACTTTCACGCCAACCCCCCTCTCCTCGCCTGAATCCACTCTTGCCCCGCCACCCACTCTCCAGTCCGACATTCCCGTTCCCATTACAAACCTCATTCCTCCAACTCCCCCGTTCTCTTGTAACCCTCTTTGGATAATGATGCGATTGGAGCGGATTCCCCTACGCCTCGTCTCCCCTGAATCCCATGCCTGTTGCTGAAAATCTCTCGTGGATATTTGGGATCGGGTTGGCGTGGTGGCTAGAGTAAGTACTGACTTATTTGCCGAAAGGCCCGGATCCCGGTCTTGGGTAAACCCGTCCGTACTTGAGTGCGGTGTGGATAACACTTCATGTTCAGTACTCCTTCCGTCGGATGGGACATTAAAGTGTGGACCCCTTGGCGGTTTTTGTGAACAGCTAGTAATCCGACGCCGGGTCTCTGCCCACCCATCCGCTACTGCTATCTTCTTAATTCCTACAACATTCAAAATTCCCGCTGTAACGTTTAACGTTCTGGTTTTTGTTTAGTTGAATGTTGAAATATTATGTTGGTTTGGTTGGTGGGGAGGTTGTTGACTGGATTGTGAAGAAAGGGAGCAGAGGAGAAGATGAATAAAAGGTGGTCTTTAGCAACGTGGTTGGCGTGTGCTGGACGCGTCATCGCGGTTGATTTGAAAAGCAAGGTCGGCCATCTTCGTAAGCACATATATTCGGGCTTGCTGCTCACATTACTCGTACATATGAATTAAAAACTCGCCAAAGAAATGGAAGAGTGCAAATGCACAGATAAACGGCCAATAGGTATATAGTTTAAATAGGCTGAATTCGAACTGGTTTTAAAGATAAAATTATGTTAGGGAAATAAAATTCATTAATTTGCTCTTAAATTGCCTTAGAAAGATTAACTGACGTTGCTGCGATGAAATTTGAGTACGATTTCATAGTTATTTATATTTTAATACGCATGTAGTGTCCATAAGATGCTATATAAAACGCAAATTTTATACGGAGTAGGTGGGACCTATTCCTTCCCAAACACCTCCAAAGTGTTCCCACCACATTGTTAATGGCGCTTATGGCCTTAGTTGTTGATAGACTTCCCTAATGGCTACTACTCTCGAGGATATTCCGTTATTTTCTTGAAAGGTTATCTTCAAACGTCTCGCACTTTCTTTCTTACTCTTGCTCCCCCGTCCTCCTTCCTGTATCTCCCGCTCTCTCAAACGAAATCTTAATTTCGAGTAGAGACTCAACCGCTGAGCTGGTCGCATTTCGTACCGCTTCTTTTTTTCACAAAACCCGATTGCAGCGTAGCGTTGACTGAAGGTGTTGCCGGCGATAAACTCGCGAGTGGTGGAAAAGCGCGATGATATTTCTCTCATATTATCTCAGTTTCTTCTCCAGATCTTATTTCTCGCCTCCGTGTGAGATGCATCTGGGTGGTAATTTATTCGTCTGTACGCGTCGCTTTCAGGGAATGTTTTGCCCTCACAATGCTGGAGCTGACAAAGAATCCGCAGGATAAATGCATCGTTTCTTCTAGTGTCCAGTCCGCGTATTTACGAGATTGTATCTACCCAGCTCTGCTTCACTACTATGATGGCCGTCTGTCCAACGTGAGGGAAAATTAAGTTGGGCGATGCTACGTCTTTTATTTGATTGCTCGACAAGTATCGTTGTGTGAGTCCACGTCACGACGAGATATATATATTTGGCACGGTGATAATGCTTGTTTCTGTACACTTAACATTTCTTCTTTGAGCAGTAAAGTTGCGATTTTACCATCCCACGTGGATGGTATAGTGACAGTAGTCCCATTTAACTGAAAATCGTGGCGGTTTGAGCGAATCAAATGTTTTTAGATTCTGTCGTAATATTTTAGTACACCCTTCAAGTTTATTGGTTTACTGGTACTGTAATTCTTCCGTTTTTAAAATTAGAAACGGATAATTTCCAAATAATATTTCCAGAGTTTCCTCTTAACTGTCTCACCAACTTTAGTGTGAAATGCGTATACTTTCAGGGCACCTTGGGAGATCTCTTGGCCCACCTCGATTTGACTAGTTCCGAGAAACGTATCCAAGCTCTTATAAATTTTTGAGACCAACAAAAAGAAAATTTCTCCTCAATTGAACTAAACTAAATGTACAAAACAGTAATCGTCCACATATATTATTTCTCATTTCGCGTGACTATTACGGCATACCCGGTTAGAAATAAAATTGTAATACATTAATACAAATAATACATTAAATATTAAATTTAACTTTATGCATTTTGATGAACGCCAATGTTAAGTCTATAAATTTCGTTCGTAGTTTAAAATACATTAAAAAATTAGATATATTTCAAAATTAATCTTAGTCCGATGCATATAATTTCAACAGATCTTTTGAGGCCTTCATGTGGGCGTACGGACGTAATGCCTTCATTGCTAATATGGCTTGCCGCCTGCCTCTTTAAGGCTCGACGAGTACCCCTGTAGGATTGTCATTGAAGGAGCCAATAATAGTGAAGTTCGGTATCTCAGCCATTTCATCGTATATCCTAATAAGCAATTGATCATCATTTTTGTTACCTTGGCGAAAAAACTTGTGAACTCCGCACACAACTAACTGTGGTGATTTCGCTCACCAGTGCGCTTCAAGTTTAATTTTAAATTGGGAAACGAAATCTAAATCAACTCACGGGCGGTATCTCCAGTGCGCTTTGACTTAGGAGCAGGTGAGCTCTCAGCATCGAGGGAGGGCGCAAATGCACCTGGGGAACTTGAATTTCAATGTCGCTTCCCACAGCGAGCCCGGTGACACGGGGCCACACGTACAGTCGACGGCAACCCTTAAGAAAGTCGGCCCGCGACTGCGTGAGTCAGCTCCAAGAAATCCCACCTCATCATTAATGCCATTAAAAAAGGTCTTGTACCCACGACAACTTGTCTATGCGATGAAAAATAACAGTAAATGAAAATGCGTTTGAAGTTGAGAATATTTTCAGTCATTTCGATTCAGACTCCGCGTGAAGATGTATTTAAACCGAGTGTTTAAACACTACAAGCCAGTATTACAAACTACAAGTATATATCCAGAGTATATTTTTTTAAAGTGTGGACATTTTTTTTGTGGTTTGCGTTTCTTAACAAGGTCACAATTTCACAAAATAAAACCTTCAACTACCTCCCTAAAACTTATTGCATTGATGAATCAAAGTAATGAATTTCGTTTGCAACAACTACGGTAATCTTATAACTATTCCACAGCTAAGGCATGTGCGTGCCTCCAGTCACAACAAATATTGGAGGCATGGGCTTCTCGTATGAGATTTGCATCGTCTTATGACAAATTTATCATGGAAATGAATGAATAGAGCGTGCTTCATTGATATGGTCGTGTTAAGAGAGTTATAAGAATAGAATGGGGATAAAGAGGCGGATGTGCAAAGGTAGAGTGAGAAGGAAAGTTTAGCTTGAAAGAATAATGGGTTGATGACGACAAAGACTCGTTCGAAGGGAGGAACATTAGCTCCAAGTTTTATAACGTCTGGTCCATGACAACTGTCTGTTGAAATAGGCGTTAAGTTAATGTTATTCCTTTTATACGATCGGGTTTCAGTGTTCAAATCAGACAGACGGTAGGGAAAATGTGCCTTAACGATGAAGAGTGCATCCACTATTGTTTTCGTTTCCGGGAAACACGTAAAACGTGGACTGGGAGTTCCAGGAATGGATGGGTATAAAGAAAGCAATTCTTGGTCATAACGGAAGCCAAAGAGGCATTCGAGCATGGGGTGAGTGGGGAGAATTTATCGAGGTGGGACTACTTCACCAAGTGAAACTCCATTTTTACAGACTTGCCAATGCAAAGACGCAATGGATATGAATCGGCTAGGAAAAGTAAATAAATGAAAGGGCAAAACAAGTTCGGTAGGGAAGATGGAAGGAGGTTAGAGATTTTAGCGAACAAATTTCGACTGACCCGAATATCGAATCACTGAACTCTTTTGGAACTTGGCATTCTTTCATCTTTGCAACTAATCTTTCCTTTGTTCGTGTTCGCTGGCCTTCTGTGAGTCATTTTTGTGAATGCCTCATTTGTATTTTCTCGTTTTTATGCATATCATAATACCGTTGTAATATGGCATTATGAATGTACCGTACTTACTGAATGGTATTACCTAACTCTGCGTATTTGGACTGTGATGATGGAAATAGTGAACTGCCTCGTAATAATTTTTATCCTCCGGTATTTCCAGTCTTGTGCTGTAACGAGTGTTAGGTCCTGACGGAGTGAAAAAAAGATCAATCTAGATTCACCCAGGGTCTTTCTGGATTGATCCTTCGGCGCGCAAGGAACATATATTAAATGAAACCATAATCGCCAAAAGTGTTTGATTGATCGGGTGTTAGTTAATTAGAAATATTGGGTGATTTGTACCGACATTATCCCATCCCAATAGCTCTAATATCGTCGCATTTTTTCCCCGCTCGAAATCACGACGATTAGACATTTTTCTGCTTTCCAACTGAACTCAAATAATAAGGGTTTTCATTTAACGATCCGACTACCGCAATATTCGCGAATATGATCGTATATCGTGCGGAGGATGGCTGAAAAATGAGCTACAGTCGACGTTTGAGTGTCGAGCGAGGAAAGTCCCTGCGGGGTGACATCAACGCCCGAGTTTCGTGCGGCTCGATGTGAATTTTGTCTCCATCGGAAACGTTTCCAGGGATTATTCCCCGTGCCTTTCTTCGTTCAGCCGCTCAGTTGGGCGACCAACCCTGTCCAGTACTGTCGGAACCCTCGTCTTCCCTCTCTTTCTCTCTCTCTTCCCTACCTCTCTATGGTCCACCCGACTCAGACCCGCCAACATAGTTGCCCCCTCGCGAATGAAAAGAATTTAAGCCTTCTCTCCTCCCTAGCCACTCTTTCTCTCTCCCTCTCTTTCCATCTCTCTCTCCTCTACATCCCTCCGAGGAGAGAGGAAATCTTTCCTGTGGCTCGCCGACTTCATTGTGTTCTGCGGAGCTGGCGAATTCCACGCAAGCCTGCTGCCTCCTCCAGGGGAGTCTTAAATCCACGTTAAACTCACCGACGGTGACGTCGGATCCTCCGTCTTCTTCCAAGGGGAGAGAGGGGAGACTTTCTCCCGGCGGGTTGGAAAGGGGGCGAGGGGGTGGGACCACAGTCGGACAGACAGACTTAAGATACAGCATGCCCAAGGAGAGGCGGCGCGTTTGTCGTCTTAGCCGTTAGCCGATGGTTTACGTCCAATTAAAAGACTTCGCCCGCGTCGTTAGGATATGATCGGATGTTCCTTCCCCTCAACCCGTCTCTCACCCAGCCCTTCCCTGCTTACTAGTCCTCCGTCCTTTGAAACAGCCTGCCTCTATCTACATCTACGCATTATCCCTCGCAAGGGGCGTGTGGAGAAAGTGGTGTTAGGATGCCATTCGGAGGTTAAGGCCTTGATCATACCTCAGTGTTTGGAGGCTCGTAAATCTTCGGGATATACAGTGGGGTAAAAGTAGTTAGTGGAGGTAGGAGAGGTTAAGCTTAAATTAGGCGTGTAGAAATCCTAATGAAAAGGGGTAAAGTTTGTTTTACTTCGCAAATCAAGTGATGCCAATGTTTGATCGTGGAAGGGTGCAGTATGGTCGTACTTGTTTGGGATCTCCTTTAATCCTTGAAGGTCTGTTTTTGGGGCAATGTACTGCGTAATTTTTTTAGGTTAGCATTGCGTTCATTTAATGCGTGCTATTTGGGTGTTTGTGCCATGTAACGGTTCCAAACGCTGAAGAAGTCAGTTTGGCTAAACTTTCCACTAATCTTTCATCTTCCGAGAATGTTTCGAGTCGTTGAAAACAAATTTCACCGTAAAGTTATTAGTTCACTCTCACAATAGGTAGCCGTTGGAAATAAATATGATGATGGTAATGTCACGCTCTACAACTGGTGAAATTTTATATTTTTACGTGGAAAGTTTAATTCCTGACAGTGCGTCGAATAGAATCCAATTTTTTTCTACGACGAATATACATGCGCTACAAAAAAAGGGTGTGCGCTGTATTCGTATGATTTTATATACATTGCTGACTATCTCTAGAGAAGAAGACCACGAAAACAAATAATGCACACTTTAAGCCCGTTTTTCCTTCGCTCTTCTCTGTTCAGCTTCGCTATTTTTAGTACGCAAATCTCCGGTCACCTAGCTTCTCGCAATAGCGGTTTTAACTACCCTCGATTGAGTGATATTGTCGGAAACGCGCGAGTGTTCGATCGCGTGAGAGTAAGAGAGAGGGAGGGAGAATCGATTCATTGCGTCCATTTGCTCCGAAGTGGATTCTTTCCTGGATTTCCCAACCACCCCGCGTCTATTTTCCCCCCAACCGACCTCCGCAGCCCATCCATCCGAGATTCCACGACAGATCAAACGTTCTCCCCCCACCGCCACCGCGCCCCCTCCTTCCGAAGACCCTTTTGTGCCCGGCGATAAGATGATTTGCGATCGGAGAAGCCGTGCCTATGTGGGAGGACGGATCCCTTCCCCGTCGGGGATGAGTGTCTAAAGGCTATTAGCGGGGATCTCTCCAGAGCCAATCCCTCCTCCTTCCCATCCTCCATCTCGAGTCCGGCCATTGTTTCGCGGCGAGGTCTCGGATTCCTCCTCGCCTCCCTTCGGCCGATAAAACAAAAAGCAAACGGTTCCCGGATGGTGGAGTGGATGGGGGGTGGTGGATGGTTAACGGAAGGTGAACGAATGGCAATGTTTTTTAGCGGTTTTCGGTATTCCCGTGGCGGGGGAAGGAAGGAGTTGGAAAAGGTTGCGCGGCGGCGGCGAGAGGTGGGAGGAGGGAGATTAATGCTCGCTGCCCCCGCCGAAAAGTAATCGCCCGAGCTTTCTCGCTCGTCGTTTCCCGAAAGGGGGTGGAATGAAACTCAACCATCCCCCACCCTATATCCTTCCTCCCCTTGTTTCCACACCCCCACTCCTCTCGTCTCCCCCGGCTTTATTTGGCGATAAGTGGCTGGGGACGAGGGAGGTAGAATTTATGCCGGCAATAACGTCAGCGTTTAAGCTCCAAGACTCTCCTCTCTCCCCGTGTCCCGCGTAACCAGCTCATCCAACCACCCCCTCCTCCCGCCCTCTCCGCTCACCCCTCCCGTTTCCTCCCTCCCGATCCACTCGACCTTATTGTCCGCAATCAATTATTCAGCGTGTTATGACGCGGGAGAGCGCGGCGTGGGTGCGCGACGGGTGAGATGATGCCTTCATCAGGCGCGAGGGAGAGAGAGGTGCGGCCGCGCCGAGTCATCCGTCGTCAGGGCCGGAGGGGACGTGCTGCCGCGAGGTGAACCGCGGCCCCCATACGGCCTTTAGATCTTCACCCCCGGAATGCCGGCCCTTGGACGTGGACTCGGGGCACGCAGCGAGGGAAGGCGGTGGTCTATTTCCCGGCCGGAGGTCTCGGAACCAGCGTAAGGTCTCTCTCGTATCACGTCCTCGGAATTGCTTTGGAGAGAGGGGGGAGAATGCCGGAATGCGCATTGCCTATAGACGGCTAGGTGTTAAGAACTGACCCATGTCGTCAACTTGCTAGAATACGAACAGTATGAAGCAATTCTAGAGCAGGAATCAAATAAGTCGCATATCATTAGCACTTATAGTCAATTCCATGTCATTGTGGTGAACTTGAGACACTTTACTGCGAACTTCATTGTAGTGTTCGGACAAAATGGAGCGATTTTGGGACCGTCCATGCCATTTATTCCTCTGTGTCACGTAAGAAAGAAAGACCACGTCTTTCTGACTCACCAATCCACATCTATACATGGTTTTCAGAAGTCTGTGCCCACACTTATAGATACTTCAGACCGGGAGGATGGGTACGAGGATGGGAATGAAAAGATAGGGAGGAAGGGTGGAGAGAGACCCGGCGTCTACATTAGTCTGCCCTTAACGAAAAGCGCCAAGGATACCACTTTACTACCTATCCTACGGACGGAGTACTAAACGCTAATGCTCTCTACGAAACACTCAAGTTGGCCGGTTTTATCAATGAAAAACGTCTTTCACCGCCGGGATTCGAGCCCGGGCCCGTTCTCTTACCACTACACCAACCCGATCCTATTACGAATCCATATTTCTCGCGTGAAATCCCTCTTTAATATCTCCACATCTTCTACCAGGCTTCATCACATCCTTAGCATCCATCACATTCTTTTCCTGCCTCTTCCACGCTTAATTTCCCCCTCTTCCACTCTTCAACACTGCGTGATCTCTGTACGCCATCCGTTCACTTTGGTTTCTTTCGTCCAATGTCTCCGATTAACTTCCTCTTTTACCGTCTTAAATATTTCCTCAGGTGACTTCCCTCAATTTGTTTATAATTACTTACACATTAATTAAATTAAACTTATTAAATACCGGGTCGCACTACGTTCAGTGAAACTACTCTTGAACCAACTGATCACTACGAAACTTTGTTCCTTACGGCCGTTTTTCTCTAACAGACTTTATATTAGAAGTTAAATGGCCATTCGCTGTAAAAGCAATTATGTGCAGTGCATTAGCTGCTGGATTGATTTTCACTTCCCTCGCCTAATTTTCCGGAAAAGATATCCTTAGTGCACTTTTTCATTTTTAGATACCCTCTACTGTGCGGAGACACGTCCCAGAAAATTACATATTTCCTCCGGGGTATCTGAAAATGTTCAATTCAATTAATACTTTTAAACATTTTAAACTCTCCGACGTAATTCCACGCCTAAGTTAACCATACTTGAAATTTCGAAAAAAAGAGCCATTCAATTCAAGAATTGTCCCTGGAAAAGGCATGAGGTTACATCCTTTTTTTGTCAATGCGGATGAATATGAGAGAGTTAAATAAAATGTCCTTCCAATTATTAGCTCAGAAACTGTATATTTTATTTAATTGCTCTCTCGTAATATTGATGACTTCATCTAAGTTTCTTCTCTAATCCTCCCGTTCAAATGGTATTCTTCCTCCTTCCATGCTAATCTAGCATTTTTTGTTTTAAGAACCTGTTTCTGGTATAGAACAGTCATACCAAGATCTGTTTTACATCGGTAAAAGAAGAATTGGTGCTAAAATCATTATTACTTCCAATTCATGAGCATACGCAAAATGTTATTTTTTTACTCGTACCAAGCTGTTCATCTTTCTCATTGGAGAGACTTCTCTAAAGTAATTTGTTTTCACTGTTACGCATAGCATATCATTATTCGCATCGAGTTTTTTATATGTGCAACTTTTCCTATCCGCGATTACGTCCTGGTTTGAAATACCCAATTTCAGCGTGTTTTCTGCACCTCAAATTAATACTCCGTATCCTCAACTTTTATGGTTTCGAAAGGCGTTCGGTGTATTCATTGTGCTACTCTTTCTCGCCATCATCGTCTTTGGATCGAAATGGGGCTTATTAATTTGGTTGCGAATTCATCCAAGACAGTTATATAAGCCTCGCAGGTACATCGTACTCTCTAATCATAACATCAATCGCAACGACCGAAGTAAGTGTTGCTTGGCGTGTGAAACTAAATAAGGTGCCTCGTTCTCCTCAGCGCGGCTGTAGTTGGTTCGGCTTCTCATTTCCTTCCCCAGAGTAATTGAAAAGTCGGCGTCGGTGTTTTTAGTTTAAAGCCAGTTATTAGCAAGCATTTGTTTACTCGGTTATCCAGCAGTTTATTTTCTTCATCCTACCTCCCTATTAACACCTGGTTTCGCCCCTGCGCAAATGTATTTTCTGTAGAGGAGACCACAAATTATCACGCTATTCACCTCTCATTTACCTACCATCGCTTAGAAACGACTGTAAGGGGGAGGATCTCGCACGTAGGTGATGTATTAGTGCACGGATGCAACCCTTGCTGGCGAGTCACGTGATTGGAACTTCAATCTCCGCTGAAGGGATGAGATATCTGATACGTTTTGAGGCTTCGTTGGACTTCGACCACCATCAGCTTTCAATCAAGTCCCTCGCTACTTCAATTAAAATTCCTCTTCATGCTCGGCTGCTATTTGCGCACTCCCCCTCGAGGCAGATGAACAGAGTGTCAGCAGTTTTCCGTGCGCTGTTTAGGGAAGACGTTAATCACGAGACTTGCGATTGGTAAATTGAAAATTCCTCCGCCGTCCTTTAGTTTATAACACTTCGATTACGTTATCTCAAGGGTGCTTTGGTGCCGAGGAACTGACGCCCTGGCGCACTCGGGGTGCTTAAGTGGAAACGTGATGAGAATTGGGAGTGGAGTTTAAAGGACTTTTAAGTGGCGCGGAAAGAAGAATCGCGGAACGAGTGCGTTAGTTCTGCGTTTCCATCTTGCGGGGGCACGTCCAAAGTGTTAATGTGGTGTCCTCCGGTTTAGTGTTTCGTGAACTGAATCACGGCTATTAATTCGAGTACTCTCTACGGAACTTATTGTACCTACCCCCTAATATTTTGTCGAGTTCGGTTGTATTTAAGCAACCGAGTTTGTTCTTGACGGAACACAACCGCTGTCGGCTTCTCTCGACTCATGCGCATCCAATGGATTCCGGCCGGAGACTGCAGATCATAAGTTATAATAGCGAGTAGCCGTAACTGGGGTTTCGGGCGTCCTTCTTTAAGTCCAGTGGGGCAAAAAAGAGTGGGGTGCTACATATTAACCACACTTCTTCAAGAAATTACTGCTTCATACTGGAAAGAATGGGCTATAACGTTTTGTGAACCTTAGTCATGTCACCACCTTAGTTGTTTATTCTTTCTAGATCGATGCAGCATCAGGTCTATAGTTCCGAGATATAAGTGTGTATGTATTACTGAACATTCCATTCCAATCGATTTGATGGAGGGTCATAATAAAATTTGGTTGTGATAATCGTTGTCGTACTTCTACCATGTACTTCACTAAAGAACTTTGGACTATGAGTCGCATAATTTGGTAAAATTGAACGTCTCATCATTCAGTACTTGCCGATGGAAAAGTTTCGCGTGGTGAGAGATAATGAAAGTAAACCAGATTCTTTAGAGACGTAGGTGTGGATGGAAAAGGATGCAAAGAATAAGAAGGTTAATGAGGAAGACGAGCGAGGGAGTACTTATCGCATGGAGGAGGAAAGGAAGTTGCTGGATGAAATTAGAAGGCTGTGTAAGTGGATGGGGAGGTAATTAACCAGGATGGGATACTGAAGGCCTATCTAGCAGCGGGAACGCTGGGCAATCGAGGAAGAGGAATGGAAAGGATGGAGATTCAAGAGGTAACGTAAATAGTAAGTTAAGGAGATTGCTCTACCAGACGAATGGTGCACAGCATGAGAGGTTGTAAATTATTAACCTGAACGGTGTATAGTATTTGAAGATAGGGCGCTCTCATTTTTCATTCAATGGTCTGTATTATTCTAAATTGAACTCTACTACTCTTTTAAATGCCGCTAATGGCCTTAGCCCAACCGAACATCTTAGCTATATAGCTAAGATGTTCGGTTCGTAGCTATAGCTATCTTACTCAAAAGCAGAGGTTCTTGACCAAGGGGACAAGGAAGTTGATTCAGGGTGTGCTAAAAGTTACGATAGAAAAATATCTTTTACTAGGTATGTACTTGCAGCAGTCAGCGTGTAAACGAGTATTTGCTGTATAGTTTATGGAGTTTATGTCAGTACATGGATATCGCAGAGAATTATTATAATAAATAAATTGCATTTTTATATTCATAGTTCATAGAGCCCAATTTTTCTTCTCCACGGTGAATAAAAATTGTCGATTTTCTAGAAGGTGCGGTAAATTTTATCAGATCAGCTGCTGAGAAAGTTAAGGACCACTGCCCTGGAGTGCAATGAAAAGCGAATAACAGCAATATTTTGGTTAATTTAGGTTTAGCGTCGAATTCACGAAATTTTTTCCTGCTCGTGTATGGCATGGAAGCACCCTTGTTTCTAGGAACACGATGCTGGTTTCAGGATACATTCATGAACGAATCCCCCGCGGCACACCGAGTCGTGAGTCGATACCATCTCCGTAGGGGGTTCGCCGGCCATCCGCTCGGCACTCGTAACGTCGGTGGCGGCGGGCGTGAAATAAAACTCCGTCCCCCGGACACAGAATCCCTCGGAAAAGAAAAGCGAGTGCGACTTCTGAGGTGCAAAACTAAGCTAATTGGATCGGACTCGCTCCTCTCCTTTGCTCTTCATCCCCCCCCCCTCCATCTCCCCTTCCTCGATCCTCCTCCTGAGAACCGGTCCCGTGATAAGCCAAGCGCAGAGCTCACCGCTCGACTCTGCCGGTCAAAGAACCAAGGCAGTCCATTAATGCAGATTTGGTGTGTGTGTGTACGCACTTGACAGTGGGGATTACAGTCACGCGGGATTATTTCGGATGGCGGGAGTTATTCACGGGGATCTCCGCGGGGACGGCCGTCGGTGGGATCGTCGGTGAGATGTTTCTCCCCGCAGCGCGTCGGCGTTCCAAAGGAGGAATTCATTTCGGGGGATTCGCGGCGGGGAGAGATGACATGCACGTCCTCTGCCACTCACTCTCATTGTTCCGCGTCGGATTTCGAATGTGTTTCTTTTTCAGGCATACGATACGCACATGGTCGCTATATTTGGGTATTTGCATGAATTAAATGAATAAATTGTGAATTGATGTGCCGTCGGACATCCAGTTTCACCGAAACAATCCTGCAATTATATCCCCCTCAGTAGCCAGACAAAAATTTAGCTGTTACGTGTTAATAGAAGTCTCATCTCTGTGAGATAAGAATTCGGTATTTTTATAGGTTTTTTCGGTATTTTATATATTTTTTTATGCTTGCTAATGCTCGCCGAAACCGATAGGGATGTGAAGAAATTAGGTATATATATTAAGTTTTGTCTTTTACTTCACTATGGCTAACATTCCACCAAGCAAACTCTCCAACCGTTTCCCTAATCTATTTTGTGATGCCTTTTCAGCTGAAATGTTTAATAAATGATCTGGTGTTTTCCAGGCGTATTAAATGACTTGCTTCTTGGGTCTTCCAGCGGACCAGGGGCTCCATTTCGATCGACGTTTCAAAGGGTGACTCGATCTTCATCATCAGAGTTCTTTATGCAAAACGTCGGCCAAAATGGAGCTTCCTGACCCAATGTAGTATTTGAGAAGCCTTCACTCGGAATTGTTTCAACTACCCGTTTGTCAGAGGAAATGCTTTTATTGTTGTGATGGCCGCAGATCTCTACTTCACTAAGAATTAGATGTTCTGTTTTACCATCATGGGCACAACTTATTGACATTGAATTAATGAACTTTCTGAGAGGTAGAATAATTTGTTGTCAGATACCATCCCTGATGCCTTGAACTAAGCTTCTTGTTTAAGCATTTTAAATAACGGCCAACTTTGAAATTGATTTTTTGCACTAAATATGCACTCGTAAATCGGGATAACCATGTAACCGGCAGTTATTTCTCTGTAATCAAAGTAATGTGTCATATTGTCGTTTCTTTCACAAATGGTTTCATTACATAGATTTTTTACCGAGAAGGGTTGTCGGAGTAGGTACTGTGCGCTGATTCATGCCAACTGCGAATGTAAGGTTGGTAACAAACTATCCATGGAACTCAAAGTTCGCGGTTTTGATCTTGCCTTTGGTGTGGTTACGGCGTTCGTATTAGAGCCGTGGTTGGAGGGTGAAATGTATGCTTAACCGTTGGAGTAGCTACCCAAATGCCGGCATTGGTAGCTAGAGCGGTAATGCGCTGGCATGGAAACCAAAAGATTGCGGTTTCGGACCCCGCACATGGTATGGGTGTAGTATATTTTCTAGGATTAAGATCTTAGCCGTATATATAAGCTTAGCCATTGAGAAATCGAAAACCCAAGACCTAAAACTAATGCTATTACTGCTGAGATTCATTCATTAAACCAAAAAATCCCATTTTGGATCTTGAGTGTATCCTCACGTGAACGAAATTGTTAGAAATGGGTTTTATTTCACTCGTCGCCCTGTAAATATCATGAGGCTGGTATTTTCTAAAAAAATTTCAAGGAAAAAATAATTCGTGGGGGTATGTTTTACCACAGCATGCATATCCTTAAGCTAAGTATGTGGACTGCGTGAGATAGGGATCGTTTTCGGTTGGAGGGAGGGAGTGGGGCCGGGCGTGAGAATAGCATAATCCCCGGCGACTCAGACAAAACACTAAGGGGTGGCGTTGGATTTTGAGGAGGATAGAGGCATTCTTCCCGCCATTAAGGGGAGGAGGGGGGGCCCCGCGAGCGTTAAAAAACATTGGGACACCATGGCAAATTGGCCATTACCGCTGCCTCATGATCCCCTCAAAATGTTTAGGTGTGAATTTTTATAGTCCTATAATTAAAACGTTGGAGGTGTTCGAATTTCCTCCCGTCCTTATCAAAATAATTGCTCCGTGGCGTGCCCGACTCCCGGGCGCCGTCTTCGTGCCGGAATCCGTCGGAGGTATTATCGTCCTCCCCCCCACTTTAAGCCTACCCCTTTCATTTTCTTCTTTTCTTTCTCGTTCGTTTTTCGATGGGGAAGGGGGGGGGAAGGTAGGCGAGTATTTCTCCTCGAAAAGGCGCCCATTTGTGTCTCGAGGAGGGAAGGAGATGAGAACTTATATCAAATTTCACGATGCGATTGTCTCCTCTGCCGCGAAACTCGACCCCTCCCGCCTTATTTCCTCGGCCCCCGTTTTGGGAAAGAGAATTCGTGGGTGTGCGAGGAGGAGCGCGTCGTTAACTCTCGACAACGCGTTGATTTCGAACAATGAGCGGCCCTTATCTCCGCCGTCGTTGGTTTTACTCTCTTGGACAAAGCGTGCGTGAGATGAACAAAAGTTCTGTGGGTTTTCCGCCGCGGATACGTTTATTGGCGCTAGACACGATGCCGTGGCACGAATTGGATGGCTGCGCGGATTCCCCTCATCGCGAAGTGGTGCGTATTTGGCATTGCGGGTCTTTTTGGCATTCGTGAAACGCTTCCGCATCAGCCAGTGACGAAACAGTTTTATGTGTTTAGGGCGCCTCGACATGTGTGGTAATTGCGCACCACGCAACATGTCATATAGCCATAACAACGGAAGAAATGTTGAGTTCAAAGGGTGAAGGGATACCTGGTAGTTGAGGGTAGAGCTCACCAAATACTAAGTTCAACGACCTGAAATTCACAAATCAAGGTTGGCGGTTAGTTCCTTTCCCGGGTTTCCCAGAAGGATCTGGTGTCCAGAAGATAACCCAGCTTGGAATTGACTAGACATGTCTAAAGATCTCACCCGGGATTCACACCCATGCCCTCGGGTCAGCAGCCCCGCAGTCAACCAACTGGACTACCTCAATACACAGTGTTTTAATTGGCATAAAAAATGATTTGGAACGCATACATTTGGAACAGTAAAGCGGATATAAAAATCTAAGCAAATTCATCGTATTGAAAAGCCAGTAAGTTTGGTAAAAGCGATAACACGGCTTAAGCAATCGGGATCGTCGCGTAGAAAGTGTTCTACGCTTCCCCTGCTGGCCAGGTGGGTGCTCGTCGTATCCCGGTATCTGTCACCCTATGTCTGACACTGAGATGAATGAAGCAATCGTATCATCGGGGTAGAATCTCAGTGACAAAACATATCACCAATAAATTGGATTAAAGGTTTTTCGCGACTCCACTCATGTAAGCAACGGTGTGGTTTCTTTCTCGATAGCGTATAAGTACCAACGAAATGCCTCTTTTCATAAATCAATGAACGGAGGCATTGGTTGTTTGTCTATAGATATAATTTTAATGACGACGACTGATATTAGAGTTTGCCCAGCTAAAATGCATTCTTTTATATCGGTCGTGATCGGATATCCCCAAATGGAACTCGGAGAGATAGTCGTGACATATATTAAGAAATAAATTGCCTAATCTCTCTGTAATTTTTTCAGTTTTAATAATTATTACTATTAAAAGCGAGGGACTGTGTTCAATTTACATTCACGGAATTGATTGGCAGGGTTACTTTCGTCTAAATAGCCTCTCACAAGCACGGAGTCCTCTCAGTCCCAGTAGTCTTCTCTTTTGGCCTAATTCTTGGAAAATATAACCGCTAATATTTGATATTAAATAATATCAAGCCTGAATCTGTTCATCTAATAATTGAGTAATGAGATAGGATTCACCCTGTTTACAATATTTAAGTATTTAATTACGAGTTTTGCGGGATGATAGATCTTTTTTCCCATTGAAAGAACATTTTGATGGAGTACTCCTTTACATTACCTCTTACCACTTCTCTTGACTACCTCCATCCCAAAACTATTACTCTCTTTAGATAATCTTGCATGTTCTTTTCGTTCCATCTAAAATGCTCGACATTTTCCCCGTTCTTTCTCACTTTTCCAGCATTCTTCCCTTGTAACCTTTCTTCCATTATTTCTTTCCCTTGTAACCTTTTTAGTATTCTACTGCGCCTAATAACTTGTTCCATCAACATATTCTTCATACTTATGTCCTCCAGGACATTCTCTCTACCTCCATCTCCCCTAGAACTTCCTCGTTCTTCTTTCTCCCTGTCGGCCGAACTTCAACAATTACCCCACCATTCTCCAGACACACACCTCAAAAGGCTCCTATCATTTAATTTTTCATCCTCTTTTCCAAGGATCCAGGTCTCGAGGTAATTTGGCACCGCGCTCTATAGCAGTCTTCACTAAATTTTGATTGGTAAGTGACAGATGGATCGTTAACTCTACTCAATTTGATGGAAAAAATATTCGAGGTTGTCCTATTTGGCTTCCTCCCATTGTGTTTTTTATTGCATTACATCACCACTTGAATGGTCACCCTCTCGTCTATGGTCAGACGCCTATTTGGAACCGCCTTTATGAAAAATAGACGCCGCGTGGACTATCTTTCGTCCCGTTTTTACCCTCTGACCCAGCCAGCATGGGTGGCCATACTAAGGGTCCCTCTCATTGCTCCCCCCATCCAGCTCTAGGGGTCACATGATGTCTATTACCTCTCCAATAATTGTTCTTGAAAATGCTGATCGTCGTTGCGTATGTTCTCCGGCTTAAAGTAGGCTATTACCCTAAATGTTTCCTGTATTAAAATGACCATCATCTCCTGACCGTTGTTGTGATGCTAGAACCATTTCGAATCGCAGCTGTTCAACGAAGTGCATCGCAGTTTAAATTACACGTAATCGCCAACCCAGGCAGGCTTTTTTCTCTCTTCAGCTCATGAACGAGCGAAATATTTTGCCGCGGAAAAACTCAACCGCTGTTCCCATCTGCCCCTAAATGCTAATCTTCTTCTGGGATAGCTCAGCGTATGGGAGACGAGCAAGGATGGGCTCGCGAGAGGGATGAATTCATCTCTTCGGACCGTAACAGGAGAGGGAGGTCGGGCAGCGTAGTAACACTTCGGTCGTGTGATCTCGGCTACCCTCCATCTCCCAGTCCGGTGGCTCCCTTTATTCAAGTGATCCCATTGCACACTCCTCCTCCGTGGTCGTCGGCGCTTAAGCAAACATTTGAGGATCGCTTGCGCGCCGATAGTGCTCGAAAGGGGAGAGTCATACCCTCGACTCGAAGCGTCAAGAGTCTCTCCCGCTCCAGATATCCCGTCGCAGATTACGGAGTCTCCACCAACAATGGCCCTCTCGTTCTCCTCTCCTTCCCATCCCTACTTCTCATCCTTTGCCACCCTCCTCATTTCTGCCTCGCAAACGTCTGTTATCGACGGGAGGAAATCTCTTAGCTGCGGCAGTGTGCATGCATGGTGTAGGGTTGAGCGAGGGAGTACGGGCGGTGGATGAGGGGGGGGGGGGTGGCAGGAGGATAGTAAGGGGAGGGAGTCACTGCCCATTTCCTGTTATTAGATGAAGCGAGAAATCTCTCCCTTCCCACCGTTCCTTTTTCTAGTTCCCAGACGTCGCCCTTGGTGGGGGAGAAAGGGGGAGGGGGTGGCGTTGCGCTGAGAATGCACGCTTTGTGTTCGCGCACGCTCAGAGGCACACCGACAGTTTTTAAGCTCTGTGCGCCGTAGGCCTTCGTGCGCAAATTCACCGATAAGTCTATCCCGTATTTGTTGGGTAATCAATCAGAAAGTACGTTGTTGCGGGCATAATGTTGCATAGTTCAGCTGGCATAGATCAGAATAACAATTGAGAGGAGGTGACTGACAGCTAGAGCCATTTGCGCCTTAAGGTATATAGATGGTTAGTTTGATGGGGGTAAGAATTTTTCAGGGAACGGGGGTAGAGCGGAGCAGAACCCCGCGTCGGAATTTCTCTACTCTTAATGAAAAGCGCCAAGGGGTCCAGGGTTTAACGTCGCATTCAACGGACTGAAACCTGTGCTACAAATGTTCTCCTCAATCGCAATCACTGCAGTCAATATAATAATTAAAACTTTCTGCCACTGACGGAAATCAAACTCGGGCCTTCGGAATGGGAATCTGGTACCCTAGCCACCACATATCCGATCTCTCGCCTCATCTAGATGCATAACTATAATGAATTATCCACTGAACCGCTCCTTAGCTTAGTTTTGACGGTGTGACATAACTTGAAACCCCTTAAAAACCCATTTCTATTGCTAATAGTTTGAAAGAAGCCCTAAAACCAAATGACAACAGCGTACGTACTTTGAAATTTGTTTTTAAGAAAGAAGTAGTTGGGAACGGTGCAATCTTACTTCATTACGAATATTGGAGTATTTAGATTGTTTGATTTCGTTTTTTACAAGAAGTGAAGAAGAAGAGAGGGGCTATCCACTTCCAAAACAAAAAAATCGTACTTCCCTTAGCATATTTAAGTCATTCAAGCGTTATCATCTTCATTAGGAATCACTATCACGGATTGTGATGTCAATTAGGGGAGCTTGGTCTCGTATTGATTAAAAGTCATTGGAAAAGTTCTCAGTTTTGCTTTTTAAATTGAGTTTGAATATATGCCCATTGTGCCCCGTGGTTGAAGCAAACGCCATTCAGAGGTAATGGTGGAAATAACCATGAAGCAATGTTTGAAATAATACTTAAAAGAAGATGCAGCTTACACTTTCAGGACATGAGGATATTTATGTTATGTGTAGATAAACGGGTGAAAAAGTTCCCATAATTAGTGTTATACTGGTTAAGATGGATTTATATGTACGCAAAATTATTTCCACGTAGCCTAACTTTAATATGATATCCTTTTCTTCTTCCGCATGCATCCTACAATACATTTTTCTATTCAAACTAATCCGAGGACGGGATTGAGGAAGGTGAAAAACGGGTCACTCCGTCTTTATAGCGTACTTCGAAACACCCTCACCCCGTGAAAGAAAAAATGGCAATTTTCCACAAGAATAAAGATATTTAATTTGACCGGTTTCGGTGTACAACACCATCGTCAGGTGACGATGGTGTTGTACACCGAAATGTCTTTATTCTTGTGGAAAATTGCCATTTTTTCTTTCGCTATGATATTCCACCAAATCAAGCCTGAAACAACCACCTTCACCCTCACCCCTTATTACCCGTCCCATATATCCCTCAGTCTTCTCCTAGTATTTTCAATCAACTTTCTATCCGCACCTTTCCATCCCCAGCACTTCCACTTTCGGTTCCTATCTATCCATCTTCCGCATGCTCATTTCTCATAAGCCGACATCTATTCGATAAAATTCTAGCGATTAAAAAAATTGAGGACATGGATCGCGGAACAAGAAACGTCCCGTCTTGTGAGCTGTACTCGCTCCCTTTCTCTCTGTCTTTATTTTTCTTTTTCTCTCTATCCTGCATCTCGAAACCCGCACGTCTCTTGTCTCACATGCGAGTTGTATTTCACACAAACGGCTCACGATTCCTGGACGGAAGGGAACAAGGCGCTTCCGTCTGTCTGCTCCTCCGGTCGCGGGACGGTACTGAATCAACCGCTCGAGTGGAACGTGGAATTGAGAGACTCGTCCTCCTCCCAACGGTCCCGCCTTCGAGGAACGGCGAGCTCCACCGTTTCCGGTACCGGATGGCGGCAGAAGCGGGGGTGGGAGAGATAGAAAAAGAACTGCGGAAGGCGTCGAGGAAGTGAGCTAGCAACGGCGCGGATGAAAAACGAACAAGAATTTGAGAGACGGATAGGAGTGCGCTGTCGCATGGGGGCGGTACAAGACGGTGCTGTCTCTCATCTCCGCTTCGATAATGTATTCAGATCCCCGTCCGGGAGGGCTCGGGTTCGATGTCGGGGGAGAAAGTCCCGACGGCGCATTGGAAGGAGGGGAGTGATTCATGGCGCGTCGGGTTTCGAGGTGTTTTTCGGGATCGGCGCGTGTCGGTAGGTAACAGTCCGCCCGTCGGACTATAGTGAGATGTTTCGATCTCTCGAGATATGTTGGGAGGCACGAATGGGGGGAATTAATGTCAGCTCTCGATCCGTATTCGATCGCATGCGGAAGAGTTCGAGAGCGATCGGCTTCCTGGAGGTTTTCGCCGTAGACTAATGGGAATAATTCCGACCGGGAGACTTGATTGTTCAGGATAAACCGCTGAATAAGGATATATGTTCTCATAGATAGAAATTGTCGCGCATCGTATTCTGAATTAATTTCCACCACGAATCCCGATTTCGGCGCTTAAAAAACATATTTGTCCCTAACGTTATTGTCGAACTTCGAGTGGTAGCAATATTAGACTGGCGCTGCTCCAACTGCTAAGATTATATGTCATCGTATAACTCAACTTAGTTCTCAGCCAAAACTGAAAATAAACGCAAAATCCACACCCGAAGCGGTATTCGAATCCGCGGTCTTTAGTTTGTGACGTTAAGTGCGTTTCAGAGCCGACTACCGTGTCCTGAGTCTACTTTCCATTGTGCAGTCTTTCCAGAATACGAACTCTACTCATTACGCTGCTAAATACTATGCCATTTTTTTAGATTCTAAGCGGATTTTATCCAGCGTTAAGTTATGGTTTCAACGGTTGCTGAGTCGGCAATTAAACGATAGTTCTATAAAAAGGATAAGTAGTTCATCTGTTCTATTTCTGGATTCTGTTTTTAGATGCTCAAATTGCTTTGATCCATTTGCACCGTCGAACTGAAACTTAATCCTTAAAACAAATACAACATCAATGTCCCAGATGGTAATCGAATTGCGCCCGTAGGATTGCCAGGCCGGCGCGTGACTGACCAAAGAAGGAAGCTGAAATAACTAAACTGACGCATGCCTGAAATAAATCGTGGTAGTTTGAAGCTCTCTCGTTCGAGATTTGGTTATAAAAATGCTCTCTATTTGTTACCACAATAATTCCCTTTGTTTTTACTTGGAAGCTTGAAATTTTCTCATCAGAGATTTGAATTATAAAATACTCCCTTTTTGCTCCCGCGATAAATTTCTTTGTCTTAACTTTGACGGAACGTTTGCAGCAGATTTTTGATAACGGCCTGGGCTCGTTTGGGAGTTGAATTTTTCTTCGTTTCGGGGAATTCGAGTTCCCATTGGGATCACGCCACTGAGGATCCAGTTTTCATCGTCGCCGTAAACCTTATCGCCTCATCTTTATAGTTGAAAAGTCCTCTCTAATTAAATTAATAATTGGATCGGGAGAAAACAAACTTTTTGGGGGTGATGGAACTGACAAGCGGGTGGCAGGAGGCAATTAAATAAAAATTTACTTATGAAATACGAGTCTCGTGCCTTTTGACGACCGTCGACCGAAATCATCCCTCTGCCATTGTGGGCGACCCGAGCGATAATAGTGTGTTCTCGATTTCGCTAGTGGTCGTTAAATTCCTCCTAACAGTTGGGAATTTCTTCCCGTTCGTTGATGTTATGCCCTTCGGGGTCGAATCGAAATATATCCCGGCACCCAAAAATCATATCTTGGAGGAAGAAAGTCTCTTCAGCCAAGAGAATGATGCGGTTGTTACCACTTGAAAAATACAAGGCTGCACGATTGCAGATCTCCTCATCTCCATCTATGAAGTACCATGCAAACTGTACTCATGCGTTTCACGTTTTAAGTTAAAATTAGAGTTAAAAAAGAAAAAAGAGCAAAAAAACCTATAACCTGCATTGCGTATCCAAATATCTTTCTGGTAACACCTTTCTTTCTCTTTTATTATCCCTTATATTACGTGCAAAGTGGGATCTACTAAGGGCCGTCTACGAATTACGCAAGGGTAAATGGGGGTCGGGCCAATTGTTAACTCTATAGACAGGGGTGACCAGCCTTCTGTCATGCTGGGGAAAATATGCATTGAAACTTTGTTATTGGTTATTTGTTCAAGTAATAATCGTGATATAGATAATTATCAAATGCCTCGTGATATAAATAAATTGTGGTGGCCTAGTGGAAAGATCACTGAGATGCTGACCGGAGGTTCCCGGGTTCTACTCCCGGGCAAGACACCCCCACCCAAAATCCTCGCGATTCGATTTTCTGCGTGTCAGAACTTCGTAGTAAATCACAGGTGGCCCAGTGAAAGGAACTGGCCCCCCTACCTTAGATGTGTGAATTTCACACGCCAGTGGCTTAGTACGGGGTGAGATCTACCCTCATATCAAAAACCAACTTTCGGGTTGAACAAACCGTCAAATGATCATCTTGAAATATGAAAGATATTCGTTAATAATGCTTTTTTAAAAGAAAAAAGAGAGGGTACATGGATAGCGTTACGTAAGTTAGGGGGGGTGCCCTATATAATATAACGGAGCGTTATTGGGGAAATGGGTAAAAAAGTGGAAAATCAGCGTTGCGTAATTGTTCAGTTGTGTTTTCAAATGGTATGTCAAGGTTGAGCCGCGGCACCACTTGGCGGTGCCACTGGACTTCGGTTTTCGTTTATCATTTGTTTGTGTGCCTAGTGAGTGGATGTTGAATGAGTGTGTAAGTGAGTCTACCTGTGAACGCTGAGCAGTGAGGATCAAGTGAGAGAAGCAACCCTGTGGAGTCCAGCTGCTTGCCGAAGAGCCATCGGTCGGTCGGGCACGCGAGCGGTGAGTGGCGTATTGTCGTGGCTCAACCTTTTGTTGCTAATAATTTCGTAAATGCAATTATACAGTCCACTTCGAGATAGAAGTTCACCTTCGGAAGTGATCATATGGTCCTTCGGGCCGGATATCGTTAAATATCAGTGTAGATATCGATAGGATTTGGTCGGTTTTTCACCCTTGCTTGGTTTAACAGGTAATAGAAAATGCCGGCGATCGACGACTTAGAGTTTCGTATTGCATCTCTCCTTGCGAAGATGGTTCGTATCGATAATGTCGCCAAAGAGTTCGAAAAGAATGCGAGTGATGTAAAACAGAGGAATTTATTACGAGCTATGACAGACCAGGTTGATAAAATTGCGGACGATTTTAATGAGGGCATTCCAAAATTAGCTGCGTTGTACGCGAAACAGTCCCCTCCGATTGAAAGGGACAAAGAATTGCGTAAGAGGACTGAGGAGTTCGAGGCGATGTTCTACAATACGAAGGCAATTCTCCTCACTCACTTCCCCGATGTGGAGCCTCGCTTAAGGTCAAC
Source organism: Platycnemis pennipes (assembly GCA_933228895.1). NCBI lineage: Eukaryota > Metazoa > Arthropoda > Insecta > Odonata > Platycnemididae > Platycnemis > Platycnemis pennipes. The sequence goes on from OW121851.1 coordinate 89,969,412, forward strand.
GGGGCATCATGCTGCCCTGGAGAGTAATGTTACTCATGCAGTAGCGCTCCCTAAACTCGATTTGATAGAGTTTAACGGTAATTTAATGCAATGGCAGGCATTTTATGATTTATACCTATCCGCGGTGCATGATAATCCTTCCTTGAGTGACGTGCAGAAATTTTTGTACCTCAAATCTGTTCTTAAAGGGGAAGCATTGTCGTGTGTTTCATCCCTACCTGTGTCCTCGGGAAATTATTCGGTCGCGTGGGAGAGTTTGAAATCACGCTATATGGATCCTAATAGGCTGACAAATGCCTATCTGGAGGCTCTGTTTGATATGACCCCAATCAGCAGGGAAGCTCAAGCTATTCGTAAATTTTGCACATTGATCACTGAGTATGTAGGTGCGTTAAGCGCTGTGGGCCACAATGTCGAAAGTTGGTCTGTACCTATGATTTTTCTGTTGCGTCAAAAACTCAATTCCGTGTTGCGAGAGCGATGGGAAAAGATAGCATTGAACGTTGTAGAGCCGTCTTTACAAACCTTTTTTGATTTTTTGAATGAGGAAGCCAAAGTTTTGGAGGCATCTTCATCGTTACCGGTGGAAACTGGATTGCATAAAAGGCCCCATAAGCCAGCACAATCGTTTAGAAAATCTACGAGTATGGTTGTTAACACGGACAGCCAGAAATCGTGCCCAAATTGTTCATTGTCGCACTCATTGGAGAAATGCAGGAAGTTTTTGAAATTACCTGTGGGTTCTCGGCTGAGGGTAGTAAAAGCAAAAGGTTGTTGTCTAGTTTGTTTTAGCCAAGAACACTTTTTAAAAGATTGTGAAGTCCAACAGCCATGCCCCAACTGTAAAATGCGACATAATGAATTGCTTTGCTTTGCCAATCGTGGGAACTCAAGTTCGAAATTTGAGGCTAAAGGTAATGCTACGGCAGAGTATCGACAGCATAACCCTCCATTAGCGAGCGCGGACTCAGGCGAGACGAAAAAAAATCCGGTTAACGAGGTTTCCACACTTCAAACTTGCACTCATCGGTCGGGGTCCGTAGTGATGCTTGCAACTGCTAGGGCAATCGTATTGGATACTAATGGCAAAGGTCGTGCCATTAAACTCTTGCTTGACACCGCAAGTCAGGGAACATTTATCACTGAATCCTGCTTTCGGCGGTTAGGGCTAAATTCCAATAAAATTAGAACGCCCATCTTCGGGTTTGGAAATAATAACGCCGTAGTATCCTCTGGAATGGTCAGATTGAAAATAAAGCCGTCCTCCCAAAGCACGTTGAAATATGATATCAACGCTATGGTGGTCCCTCATATTGCTCAGTGTCCAAAAATATCGGTCGTTAATAGAACATGGCCGCATATTGTGGGATTGAAACTTGCGGACCCGAGGTATTACGATGAGGAAACGATAGATGTACTATTAGGCGCCGAATGGTTTGCGCGCGTGGTAGTTGACGCGCCAATAATTGGGCCGGCAGGGACACCTGACATTTTACCTACAGTTTTTGGTCATTGCCTGATAGGGAAAATCGAAAATATCGATAATAAAATCCAGGTGTTTTGCTCAACGCTAGGTGAGAGCATTGAAAGTTTAGTGCGAAAGTTCTGGGAATATGAGGAACCTCCGAGGAGATACCAGTGCAGTCCGGAAGATGATGCTTGTGAACAACACTATCAGAGAAATGTAGCTCGTGAATGTAAACAATATGTTGTTCGGCTACCTTTTATTACAGATATACCAGAATTGGGACAAAGTTATGGTTTAGCTCTGCAAAGATTTTATATGCTAGAAAATAGATTGAAGAAAAACGCCGCTTTACGAGCCAAGTATAATGAATTTATGAAGGATTACATTACGCAAGGCCATATGATTGAGGCATCTGGTCCCCCATCGGTACTGTCTTACTACATTCCGCACCATTGTATTTATCGCTCGAGGGAGGAATTCGCTCGATTTAGGGTGGTTTTCGATTGTTCAATGAAAACCACTAATGGCATATCATTGAACGATGTGTTATATAAGGGTCCCAAATTGCAAGTGGATCTAATCGATATATTAACACGATTTAGATTGCATGAGGTTGTGGTGATCGCAGATATCCGCCAAATGTATAGAAACATTAAACTGCATCCGGACAATTACGACATGCAACGGATATTTTGGAGATTTAGTCCCGAGGAGGATTTGCGAGAGTACTGCTTGACCACCGTAACTTATGGACTGAAATCGGCCCCGTTTTTGGCAATTCGTACACTTCATCAGTTGGTATGCGATGAAGGTGTAGAATATCCAGTTGCATCTCGAATTATTAGAGAAAATACGTATATGGACGACATAGTTTCCTCAGTTCGAACCATCGACGAAGGGTTAAAATTGCAGTGTCAATTAAAGAAGCTTTTGGATCGTGGAGGCTTTGAGTTGCGCAAATGGTTGAGCAATAAGGTCGAACTGCTAAAAAATGTACCCTCAGAGTTTTGCATTCTGAAACCGGAGGTATTTACTTTTCAATATGAAAACCAACCTGCCGCGGAAATTTTGGGTTTGACTTGGAATCCTAGAAAGGATAATTTTTCGTATAAGTTTGTTGCTGGGTTTGGTGATATTACGAAAAGAACCATATTGTCGGAGGTTGCCCGCTTGTTCGATCCGCTTGGTTTTATTAGTCCCGTCACATTTTATGGAAAATGGCTTATTCAGTATCTTTGGCATAGCGGACTTGATTGGGATGACCCTCTTCCAGAGGAAGTAGTTGCCAAATGGAGGCAATTCCGCAGTGAGTTGCCACTCATTTCGAAATTTGAATTACGCCGCTGCTTGAATTTAGACTCAGCAATCGACCTGCAGTTACATGCTTTTGCGGATAGTTCAGAGAGGGGCTATGCTGCGGTGGTTTATTTACGAGGTCTGAAGGCCGATCAGACTGTTGCTACCTCATTGCTGATAGCGAAGTCAAAGGTAGCACCGATCAAGCGGATATCACTGCCTCGATTAGAATTGTTAGGCCTGGTTTTAGCTACTAACCTTATTAAGTATGCCAGAGATATATTGCGCCATCACTGCATAATTTCAGATGTTGTTGTATGGAGTGATTCTATGGTTGCTCTTCAGTGGGTAAAGTCGTCACCTCACCGCTGGAAATCCTTTATTGCAAATAGAGTGACGCTGATTCAAGAGAAATTATCTCCAAACAAATTTCGGTATGTGCCATCAGACTCTAACCCTAGTGACATAGCATCGAGAGGAGCCCTTCCTCGTCAATTTATCGAGGACGCGAGTTGGGTGACGGGCCCGTTATGGCTGAGTCAACCATTGGAGGGGTGGCCGAGGGCTCCAAAACTAGCTAACCACACGGAGTGTGATGCCCTTGAAGTGGAAGCTCGAACAATTAATCTCCATACGGTACTAGAACAGGATACACTAGCTTGGTTGTTGAAGTTTTCCTCGTTTTCACGCTTGAAGAGAATTACTGCATATTGCCTGCGGTTCATTCATAATTGTAAGCACCCCAAGGAGAAACATAGTGGTTATCTCACTTCGGAAGAATTAGCACAGGCAGAGGTGCGTTTGGTAATTTTAGTGCTACGAATTGAATTTCAAAAGGAATTAGATTTATTAAGAAAAGAAGTAGTGCCCAGTCGGTTGAGAAATTTGAACCCATTCGTAGATAAGGAAGGAGTCCTAAGGGTTGGAGGCCGATTGAAGCATGCCAAGATTGCATTCAACCAGAAACACCCAATGCTGCTTCCGAAGTCTCATCATTTAACGACTTTGATTATTGATTATTATCATGAGGTTCACCTACACCCTGGGTCACTTCATTTGCACTGCCTTATCCAGGCGAAATTTTGGATCATAAATGCTAGAGAGGTTATTCGTCGGAGAATATTGCACTGCATGAAATGCTTTCGTGCAAACCCCAAACCGAAAGAGCAGTTTATGAGTAATCTACCTCCCTCTCGATTGGAGAAAATTAATGCATTTGGCATAACAGGCGTGGACATTGGCGGGCCGTATGCCCTAAAATTGGGAAAATTACGCAAAGCAAAGATATTAAATGGATATATTTGCTTGTTTGTTTGTTTCGCAACAAGGGCAATACATTTGGAACTTGTCTCGGATTTGAGTTCCGATTGTTTCTTAGCCGCATTAAGGCGGTTTATTTCGCGAAGAGGCGCCGTGACCGAAATTCATAGCGACAATGGAACGAATTTTGTAGGGGCGCAGAGAAAGATGGCGACTTGGAGGAAAGTAACGTCATCAGCTGACTTCAATAGTAGAGCCGAACGGTATCTGGGTGATAGAGGAATCGCATGGAGATTCATACCTCCTGGCAGCCCCCATATGGGAGGACTATGGGAAGCCGGTGTAAAGTCGGTGAAAAGACATTTGGCAGCATCACTCGGCGATCAAGTACTAACGTACGAAGAATTCTACACAGTACTCGTTCAGATAGAAGCTGTATTGAACTCGAGACCTATTACTCCAGTTAGTACGGATCCTACCGATGTCGAGGCTCTTACTCCCGGCCACTTTCTCCTGCAAGAGCCAATTTACACACTTCCAGAAGAACCGGAGCATGGTCCAGGGGGATATAGAAGGCGATGGAGTTTACTGCAACAAGTAGTGGCGACATTCTGGAGGCGATGGCAGGACGATTATCTAATTACTCTCCAGAGGCGAGAGAAATGGACTACCAAAAGTAGTAATATTAAGGAGGGCGACCTAGTAATATTGAAGGACCCGAAATGTAGCCCTTGTAGGTGGCGACTTGGTCGAATTAGCAATTGTTTCCCGGGAACAGATGGCCTAGTTAGAGTCGCTGAGGTGAAAACCAAGCAGGGGGTGTATAGACGGTCAGTGAAGGACTTATGTCCATTACCAATAAAAGATAATTAATGTTAGTGAGTAGGATTCGGTAGTGTAGTAAAGTTAGGTTTGTTTATTTAGTTGACTGTTGGTTATTAGTATTTGTGAACCTTTCCGTGGGCTTCCCCTTCCTAATAAATCTCCTTGATAGCCCCCTTGGAGTGAAGATAAATCCTTTCCCCTTTTTGTTTTTTGGTTTTTGTTTTCCATGTTTTTCCCTTTCCCATTGTGTGATTTAGTTAGTTTGGATCATATGATCACATCGAAGGGGGAAGTACCCTAATTGTTTGATTTTCTATTTCTCAATAATTTAATTATTGTCTAGTTGGTTTGTTTTTTTTTTTGGAACGTTGTTCCAAGGGCGGGGGGATGTTCAGTTGTGTTTTCAAATGGTATGTCAAGGTTGAGCCGCGGCACCACTTGGCGGTGCCACTGGACTTCGGTTTTCGTTTATCATTTGTTTGTGTGCCTAGTGAGTGGATGTTGAATGAGTGTGTAAGTGAGTCTACCTGTGAACGCTGAGCAGTGAGGATCAAGTGAGAGAAGCAACCCTGTGGAGTCCAGCTGCTTGCCGAAGAGCCATCGGTCGGTCGGGCACGCGAGCGGTGAGTGGCGTATTGTCGTGGCTCAACCTTTTGTTGCTAATAATTTCGTAAATGCAATTATACAGTCCACTTCGAGATAGAAGTTCACCTTCGGAAGTGATCATAATGGTACATGGCCCCTTGAACCCTATTCTACCGACCTATTATCTTTCTTTTGGATTTTATTTTTAAGGTCTACCTTCCCATTGAGCAGTAGTGATTTTAGTCTTTAAAATCTTCAGAAAAGATACCCGCATTCATTTTCTGCTGTAGATGTAGTATGTACTTCAAACCTATTATCTGATACGCAACTTAATTCTCCAAACAAATTCGACACTTTACTAAATCTGTCATTACACCTTTTCACAATCCAAGCTGGTTTCCGTAACCTTAAGAAAAGTCGTTGCACTAATTTTTCATTGATAATGATATTGGATTTGAATCTTCACGGATGACATTTATTTTTATTTTATCAATTAGAACGCAGCGTAAATGTCCTTAAATCGTGAGTTGGAGGTAGGGCTTTGCTGCCTATTTTAGTGTTGCATTTTAGTTTCCTTAGGTTGACTCTGAAGAATCCCGATATTTTCCCTTAGGCTAGATCTCGAATTCTGCTTCCGGCATAGAATTATATTTTCATGCGCTTGGCAATTTTCATCAGAGCGACCTGTCTGTCGTTGTGGCTCTTTTGAACGTGAAGTGAACGCAATTTTAAAAGTCTGTTCCAAGAAGCAGCTATTATCCACTAATTTCTGTCAATTTTAAAATAAAATATCCTTTGCAATATTCGTCCCAATTCATTTTTGTAATGCGCGCTGAAAGCATAGAATTCATAATTATGTCTGCGGTTGATATGATGATATTTTGCTACGAGTTCATGAGAATATTTTTAAAAAAGGATTAAAATAGTTGTCCAACTCACCCACCATAAATCCTTAATTGGTACAGATGGTAATTGCACATACCTGAAAAGAGAAAAATGTTTATTAGAATGATGAGAGTAGGTGACAAAACAGTATAACTAATAACAATCAAGGTAATGGCAGTAATCGTGATAAAAAAATCGCCTTCTGCTAGTTCTGGAAATAGCGTTATCGGTTAGCTCTCTCGACGTGATTTCATTACAACAAAGAATTTTCTACAGTCAACCTGTGAACCTCGGATACCTATGGTAAAATATGATTTAATTCTTTCCCGGCGAATTATTTTCGTAAAGTCCGAGAAGAGTTTACGGACCTATAGTAAACATTGCACCAACTTCACGTTTCCCCCTTACCGTTTAGAATCTTACATTTTTCTCTTCCAATTGTTAAATGACTAGATTTCGGGATTTATCCTGAAGCCTGTCGCAACTGGTTGTGTAAACAAAAATTTCCATTCGGCGTGTATGAGTTAATAACAGTGTGCATCACTCGGAGAGTCTTGATTATAATCGAAAGCTTTACAACGACAGATAAGAAGCATGCTGTCATTCCGACGCCCACTTCTTGGAGAAAATTATACGTTTTTTGTGTGTAGAATGGCGGCAAGGGCTCTCCATTTCTCCTTATTAATTATCAAGATCGTGTAAAAACTAAGACCCAGAATTATTTCGAATTAAGGAAGAGTAAAGTGTCATTGAAAAATTGCACGTGGGGATCTAGGGGGAGGCATCGACAGAAGATAGCTTATCCTTGCACGGCAATTACCCCGAAATATTTCCCGCGGAAAAAAATGACACCTTTTTACGCGGGGCTTGTGATTCCCGACAGGATAAGCTATCTAGCCGGCCTAGAAGCGCTGCGTTCTCTTGTTTCTTCGACGCGAGATTAAAAACATAACACTCCGCCCAAAGCGCTCCTTAATTGTGTGAGACAGATCAACAGCTGGCCAAGTTCCCCTCTTTTTTTCCCGGAAGTGACGTGGCCGCGCGACAGGAAGCTGCGTTCGCCCGGACGAAGTCTTTTGTTTTGGGTGTGGGAAGCGTTTTCAGAAGAGCACTTCGGAAAGGGAAGCGGATTCTTCGTAGTAGGCACCTGCGCAAGTTATCCAAATATCGTGTTGTTGTTGTTGGTTTAAGGGGAGGAGACCGAGAACTAAGATCGTTTGCGCCATTAAGGTGGGTATTTGGGAAGATGCAGGCATATTTTTGGGAGCGGTCCAAGTTAAAAGTCCCATCCGACGGACGGAGTTCTGCACTCGAATGTTCTCCGCGCAACAATCATGTTGGAATCGGCATTCAGTGAAAAATATCTGCATATGCTGACACTTTCCTCTCGATTGACGTCTTGTGTTTAATGTCAATAAAAACACTTATGGGCCGCATCTCTCATCTGGTATAAAATCGGTCATTCTTTATTTTAGCGCAGATATTGGTTTCAGCGAAAACCCATCTATATAAATAGCTTTTTCTGCATCGCCATTCTATTTTTAATTTTGCTCGTCATGTCCTTAATATGTAAATACTTTGGTGAGGTGAAATACATTATTTAAACGTTTTATATGAATATTCCATGCAAAAAATTCAATTGTGATGAGAACAATTCGATATTCATAATGGAATTGGTGTATGTGATGTCCAGTATGTGTTAAGTGTAACAAAGGACTTGACAGCTACGTGAATGAAAGAAACCGTAGATAATACTCATCGGTGACTATCAGTCACTTTTCATTCTTCTTATCGTTGCAAGTTGGCTCATTAACTGGAGTCCCATGATCAATATTTTCTTAGATGATGCGTGGCCATTAATCACTTCTTGATAAATCATCGGCTTGCGGCTGTGTAAGGGAAGGAGCCGAAGGGAGAAAGCATTGGTGAAAGTTTTTAATCTTTCATTAGATAATAACAGCTATGGTGTGATGTTTCCTTTTCGTACATTGACGGATGTAGTCGCTAGATGCATGAGTCAGGTTGGTAACGCACTGAGTTGACAATCTAAAGGCCGCTTGTTCGGATCCCGCTTCGGACATCGATGTTATATCTCAGGAATAGACTTAGAGTTAAGTTGGTTTAGACAGTGCGTGACTTCCTAAGTAGTTGGAGTATGTTATGACTAACTTACATCACTGCGAATGCATTCTCCTCTAAAACCAAGCGGGATGCGAAGCAGAAACGATTTTTAAAAAATCCTGCGATCCCTGTTGAAAAAAATGCAAATGCAAGATTGTACCACCCAGGAGCTAGGCGTGGGAATCAGCGAACGACGACGTCTTAACTGCCGCCCCTCTGCTTTCTAGCTCGGTTTGGGAATCTTGACTTGAAAATTCCGTTCGGATGAGCTGCAGTCATTTGTTTTTCGGACGCCTAATATTTCGAGCCCTTTTCCCGGGAGATCAAAGCTCCCAGGTTGGCGTGTGAAAGGGCAAAAATAAAATCGCTCGTCAAAATTGTCAAAACCACTTTTCACTCGCTTTCGGACGAGGAGCCCGAGGATGGGGAAGGAGGGGGCAGAAGGGGGAGGGAGAGAGGAAGGGGAGGAGGAGATATTCCCCCCCTCACGTCCCGGTTACGCTGCCGTGAACGGTAGACCGCGGGCGACAGGGGTGCGCTCTGTGTTGGGTTCGTGTCTCCATCGTTTCCGGTTAGTTCTCCGGTCCTCCAGGAAAAAAAATTTTCGAGAAAAGGGTATCGGGTGATGCGGGTGGGGGATGAAAATACTAAATGGTGGAGCGGGAGGGGATGGTGGTTAAAGGGGGATTGAACTTCTCATCCCACTTCTCTTTCTTTCCTGTCAGTAATGATCCGCGGATTGGTGTGGTGGCTGAAGTACTGTGCTCTCATTCCGAGAGTCCGGGTTCCAATCCCAACTTTTCATTATAATAGTTATAATTTTCATTGTTATATCGAGTGCTGTATGGAGGGCAGTTCGAGTTCATTATTCCGTCCGTCGGGAGGGACGTTAAAACGTGGTCCTCTTGGCGCCTTTCGATAAGAATAGGCTGATGCGGATTCACTCCATCATTCATTCGTACCATGTTAACTTCTTGCCCGGAACCAAATACCCTCCTTAAATTTGCGCGTCGGTACTTGCCTTCTTTTAAGGTAATGCATGTAAAGGGATCCACGATTTAACGTCCAATCCGATGGACTTGAAATTACCTCCACTCATACCTCTCGTAGGAATCGGTATCTTAGTGATAAGTATCTGCCTTTTTCGGGATCCGGATCCGAGCCCGTGGGATGGAAAATCAGTACTGTAGCTACTACATGATCACTACCCTCCCCCTTTTAAATTCGCGCTCATTCGAACGAACCATTGCCACTCGTTTGGAATGAAGAATTAACACATCTCGTCTTGCCTTAGGTGGGTGGTAAGCGTGGGTCATCGAGTTTACATTGTACAAAATTATTTTTTAAATACGTAAAAAAATACTAGGGCCACATTTATTTTGAAAACAAGTAATTATTCGGTACCGTACGTGCCACTGTGAAACTATACAAGAATTAAAAAAAAATATATTGTGTTAATGTCATGGTGACCATTGGTAGCTTTCCTGCCAGGAACATTCCAAATACATTCTGAGAATGTGTCAGGAATATTCTCAGCATATCCTTCAGCCCAAACGTATCGCTTATGCTAGGAACATTACCGGCACTTCCTAGAGTATTTGCATTAGAATATTCCAGAAATATGCTAGGAATATTCAAAACATATTCTTAAAATATGCCAGGAATTTATTCCTCGGGAATATTCCAAATATATTCTGAGAATGTGTCAGGAATATTCTCAGCATATCCTTCAGCCCAAACGTATCGCTTGTGCTAGGAACATTACCGGCACTTCCTAGAGTATTTGCATTAGAATATTCCAGAAATATGCTAGGAATATTCAAAACATATTCTTAAAATATGCCAGGAATTTATTCCTCGGGAATATTCCAAATATATTCTGAGAATGTGTCAGGAATATTCTCAGCATATCCTTCAGCCCAAACGTATCGCTTGTGCTAGGAACATTACAGGCACTTTCTAGAGTATTTGCATTGGAATATTCCAGAAATATGCTAGGAATATTCAAAACATATTCTGAGAATATGCCAGGAATTTATTCCTCGGGAATATTCCAAATATATTCTGAGAATGTGTCAGGAATATTCTCAGCATATCCTTCAGCCCAAACGTATCGCTTGTGCTAGGAACATTACCGGCACTTCCTAGAGTATTTGCATTAGAATATTCCAGAAATATGCTAGGAATATTCAAAACATATTCTTAGAATATGCCAGGAATTTATTCCTCGGGAATATTCTCAGCATATCCTTCAGCCCAAACGTATCGCTTGCGCTAGGAATATTACCGGCACTTCCTAGAGTATTTGCATTAGAATATTCCAGAATTGTTTGGAATATTTCAAGTATATTCTGAGAATATACCAGGAATATTCCAATGCGCTGTATTCGATATTAAGATGAAATTATATTTAAAGTGCTTTTTTTGTATTTTTGAGTCGGTGTGACATCGTGGTATTTTTAGTGGGGATTATAGTAATATGCTGTTTATTATATTACGCTTAAATAAATCTCTACGTGTGTTATCGAATCATAATAAAATGTATCTCGTGTGCCATAATGTTACGTATTAAAAAATCGTCGAATTATCAAAAAATGAAATCGGTAAAATGCATTTTTTTACACTTTTACCCATATAGCTAATAAGGGTACCTACACATATAAAGTTTCACGCAAATATATGCATAGTCAAAAATCGCTTCATCCACCTTTAATGGTGACCCACTCGTTCTCCTTACGTCTCCGAATCCGCTGGAATTTTTCCTTTGCCTTACATCCCCTAAGGCTGCCGATCGGTAAATATCGAAGTGAGTGATTTCGTAGTTCTTAACCAAGTCTTCATCAAGTTCATCTTCATCAAGTCTTCGTCAAGTTCTTAATCAAGTCAACGAAGGGGTGTACAGAAGAGCAGACGAAAAACGGACTATATGGAAAACCCTACGGCAGAGAAGAACCAGATGTATTGGACATACCTCGAGGCACAATTAATTAGTTAGAAATATAATAGAAGGGAAGATTGAAGCGAAAGTCCCTCGCGGGACTTTCCCTTCAATCAAGGGAAGACCAAGGGACAAATATATATGAGAAATAAAGAAAGACATGAAAGAGAAAACATACCAGGGGGTGAGGAAATTAACACTGAATAGGGCAGAATGGAGGGCTACAGTAAACCAATCCTAAGGATTGAAATACTGATGATGATGATGAACCAAGTCTTCATGATCCCATTAATAGATCACCCTGGTGAGACTTGGTTCAGAAAGGACTAAATATTAAGGCACTAGACAATTTCTGGTAACGGCAGTAAAAAGGCTTGTCATGTAATGCTACAGCCTAAATGCAGACGAGTTTTAGTGATTATAAATCCTACTTAATCGAGCCTAAAAGTCTATTAATTTTTCCGATTGCGTAGTGCCTGCACTTCAGAGAGGCTCTCTCTACTCTTGATTCATAGCGAAGTCGCTTTAATTCTGCTATAGCAGATATGTAGCTTATATTTCCTCTCCGTATCTAATCATGAATAATGAAGTGAAGGGGAATCCATTTTCTTTTCTCGTGAGAAATACGCACGGCGTACGTACTTATAAGAACCTGAGCCCTTGAAATAGTTTCATTCGAGGTGAAATAAGTGTCATTTTCAATGCTCCTCGGTTCAGTGCATTATATTTTTTATGGAAGGCAATTCCGCGTGACTTTTCTGGTGCAGGATGTATACAATTTGTACATTTACAAGTAGTGCATTATGTGATACTATTAACTAAATCTGTTAGCCTTGTCACGGATATCCTATATATTATCATCGTGAGAAACGATTGGTTTCAACGTAAGTAGGAAAATCCTTGTTAAGAAGTATGAGAAGTAAAATTTCTGCTTGATTTCCACGTAGATGCATTCATAATTAGCCCTTACATTCTTTTTTTTTTCAAATTCGAATGCCCGTTGATGCTCGAGCGAAGATATCATTTCCAACACCTATCGCATCGATGTATTCGCTTGAATAGTTATTTTTATTTCATCTTTATTTCCTTATGCTGAGAATACTTGTTGATCGGATGCTTAAGACTCAGTGGAGAAAAATATATCCAATTGTGCTCCCGGAATACCGTGTACTCATGGCTGTATCTTTTCGTTAATTCCTTCTGTCCGCATTTTTTCCTGCTAACATCCTGAGTATTTTTCCATTTTAATTTTGGAACAGTTGAGCGCCAAGCAGCTTATTCCCGGGCTTTTCTCATCGTATCATAAATTAATAATAATAAGCATGTGGCTCGGAATATATTACATGCTTGAGCGGATCTAATTCCTAAGTGAGACACGCCTCAACTGACGTCCTTTACGACATCTCCAGAGATCAGTTGTTCAGGAAACTTCCTTCGGGCGCCGCCGGTACGTCAGACAGGTCTGGTAGGTATATCGAATAGATAATTCCCGAGAATTATAAGACCCGAGGATTTATCTTGAAGGCCCGGGAATTATAATCGGATTGGTTTAATTCCCGAGCTCTCACACCAAGTCCCGACCCGGATTATGGTAGACGTAGATTATAGATGAGTTTTCCTTAAATAAAAGCCTCTCCGCGGGGAAATTTTTAGATCGGTATATCCTGTGAACATGGACTTGAGTGCGTGCGTTAAATTGTCTCCCAACCACTCGGCAAGTTGGTTGACTTAGGGTGAGGAGTCTATTTCATGCTGAAAGGAGACTTATTTAGCAGTTTAGCCCCGGCTCATGTTGTTTGTCATTGCATATATTGGTCCCAGTGGCGATGTTTTTTTTCTCTCCGCTCTGAATTATGACCGCGTGATTTAATGGACGATGAAGATACGAGAACCGAAGTTCTCCTCCCTGCAGTGCCCGGATAGCTCGCCGCTTCTTTTTCTCCCTTCGATTTATCGTTGAATTATTTCATCCCCGCTTTCATTCATCCTCTTGGACTCGTGTCTCCTGTTATCTGTTTTGGACTTCCTCTCTCAAACGATGTATTCCTTCCGCGTCCCTCCATACGGTTCTTGGCCTTGTACTTTTTTTTCCTGCGCATATTTGCTCACGCACTCGCTGATCTGATACCATTTGCTTCACTACCGATGAATGAATCACCGTGTGTTAAAAAAAATATTCGATCACTCTCCTGGCGGCGTGGTAACCCAGTGGGAAGAGTATTGGGATACTGACCGGAGGTTCGAACTCGGGAGAGGCCTCTCTGGATCTCCACCTTACATCAACTGCGATATTTTCTCGATGGAATTTTTATGGGCAACCAAGGAACAAGGAGAGGAGGTAGTCCCGACAATGATGCATTAATTCTGTCTTAACGTGGTTCCTGACTTAGTTAAGGACCTGTCCCGTTTCGAGGGCACGCAACAAGTTTTATCAAACTGATTTTATTTTAGTTCAATGAGTGTTTCTATAAATTCTGTGACTTTGCACTTCTACATGGTGCCTCTCGACCCTCCGATGAGGTGTGTGATAGGGAGTTGTAGTAATTTTTCATTTATGTCTTTTCACTTCGTGTAGCCGGCCGTGGTAGAACCACGTAGAACCACCGTTCTACCCAGGTGGGTTACGCGCTGACCTGGTAAACCTTGCGGGTTTGACTCCCACTAAGGTCATTGATGCTGTGTTTGACTCAGGCTTAAGATGTTAGTTTATATGGTTCATTAGAAGCTGTTTTGTTGCATCACCTAAGGGCGAATTCTACTACTTTTATTGTGTATAATGTGACCGTAGATACCATAGGAAAAAAGCATTGCCGAAGTAACACGTGGAGAATAATATAAACAAACTTAATGGGACGCATTAGGAGTGCACGCGCTAAGACCAATATTAAACCAAGGAAAAAAGTCTTGCGGAGGTGAAAGTGTCCTTTTTTTTGGAATCAGAATAACCATCGATGGACAAAGCAAGAAGGAAGTAGTCTGTAAAAGTATCCTGTCGGATAGGATATTCTACCAAAATGCTTGGAAGTGACAATACATTAATTCTGGACGTACATTTTGAGCGTGCTACTTTATGAAAATTAGTCATAGATTATGACTTACGTAGAAATAGACAGCTGGAAGCATTTGAAATACAATGTTACCGGAGGAGAACAATTAAGTTAAAATGGATATATCACGTGATAAATAAATTATTCCTAAAGAGAAGTCTGATGACAGTCATTGTGGAAAAATTAATGGGAAGAATGACGAAGGGAGGCCTCATATGTGATAGTATGTGGAGCCAGTAGAGAAAGATGTGAAATAAAAGAATTATGCATACAGGAAGAGGCTGATGTCAGAATTGAGCTCCGTTAAACCAGTTTTAGGATTGACGACTGATGATGATGATAATTTTACCTGCGAAAATCTTATTAAAGAGTACGATGGTGCGGTGCGGACGAATTGATTTCTTGATGCGACGAAAGAATCCGGGTTTATGGAGTTTCCTGCCGTTTTCTTTCGGATCAATGCGTGGGGACCATGATTCATGGCATCGACATGTTCAGCCATCACTTTCTCCCGACTTCCCGCCGTCGTCTTACGGGGCGCCGTAATGTGGGTCTTGTACTTGACGATTTGAGAACCAGTTGCTCTTGATGAAAAGAAATCGCGCGAAAACATGGGATATGTCGATGTAATTCAGAAGGTATGTACATCACGCACATCTCTGCCCATAATCCCCTTCAGTAATATCAAAATAGTTCGTTTCGTATGCGAGCCGCGATCTTTATTGCGAGCCCTTTATCGCAGTGGAGTCCGATTAAAAGTTGAAGACTCCGCAAGAAGGGAAACACTTTTTTTCTCCCCTCCCCCCGACCGTTTATTCCCTGTGTAATTTTTTTTAATTCATCTTCCCCCGGGACGACAAGGGAGGATTCCGGTTTCGGAGCGCGTCTCTGGCGACGCTTTCATTTATTTTTATTTTTCGATTCTCATTCCTTCTTCCTCTCGACGTCCACCTCGCTCGGCAACACAATATGGACACCGGTCTCTAATGAGCTACAACGGATGAACTTTTATTTCTCTCCTTCCCCTCCCCTTTCCTCCCAAAGTCTTCCACCTCCTTTTATACGCATTATTTTTTTTCGTCCCGTCCACATTTCCTCCTCGTCTTCCTCCTTCCTCCCTCGTACTTCGACGGAGGAAGAAAAGGAAGGTATGGAGAGAATAAAAAAAAGCGCTCGAATCTGCTCGCTGGGCCGAATCGCCCAGCAAGTATTTATGGCTCAATGGCCACGGACGTGCCGGAATCGTGTGCTTTCTTCTTCTTCCTATTTTTTTAAATCAAAATGAGAGAGGGAAGCGCGCGGCGCGACATAGCTGTGGGGATTAATAATCATGAGGAGATAAAGGAGTAAAAAAATATATGAACGAGTTGAGTTTTGGGAAGGAGGGAAATGAGAGTTGTTTTTTTTTCACTCCGAATGACACGGTTGTTATGGAGACGGGGGAGGAAGAGGAGGGTAGGTGGGTCTTTCTCCTAATCGGCGATGCCGAGGGAGAAAGAGGCCGGCTGTTTGTGGAGGTCTCGGAATGGGGTTTGGCGGAGGGTATTTTTATTTTCGGTGACGAGATTAAAAGCGAAGAGTGGAAAGAATGGAGCGACGGGGGGAATCACCGGGATGAGTGGAGTGGAGCGTGAAAAGTGAACATCGATATCTACGGACCTAAGGGCCCCCACCCCACCCCATTAAGCCCCGCACGGATTTATGAACTCGCAAATTACCGTATTCCTCGGGCCACAAACTAGAGAACGGGCTATAAACGAGGGCATCGTTGATGTGTGCATCGGGCAGCGATCCCGTCCCCCCCCCCCCCCCCCCAGGGTCTAGGAAAGGATTAGGGGGAATGAGTGGCCCGTAAACAAAGCGAGAAAGGATGAAATAGATGAGCGGAGAGGGTGGCCAAGATACATTACCTTCGTCTCCGAAGCGAAGAGGAAGAAATTAGAGACTGACGGCGCAAATGAGGGAATTACGTTTTTACGAGTTCCATCAACGGATAATTTGTAGAAACCTTATCTCCGGTGAACATTATGGTGCACTTCGTCGCTTTGCCAATGGAATCGGGAAAAAAAGGTTTACTGGGAGTTAACTCCCTTTTTTTCTTCAATTATATTTGTCGAAATCCAATTAAGTTGTCACTAGGATTATTTTTTTACAGGTAAGAATGGATCAAAGTGCCTATTGGCCATACTCAGTTGGAAGATCTATTGAATGGAAACGAGACCGGCTGTAATTACATTCCAGTGTACCAGTGTATTTAGTCAGCTTTTTAAGTTAAAATAAACCATTTCAGTTTCTGGCTGTCGCTTAACTTGAACGACAAATTTTAATGCTGATCGCGGAGATTTATTAGCCTGCTAAATTTTTACATTTTAACCTATTTTCTCAGTCATCTAAATCACCGTAATTTTCACTGTACGATGGTGAAGATTCATCAATTTTGAAAAAAATTTGGTTTATTTATAAAGCTTCGGTCTTTCAGTACTACCTGTTGTGTAGAATCTGATGATTCGTGTAGAATAGATGACTGTTAATTTTAATTTTATTCATTCTCATGTAGGTGAAGGATGAAATATGATTCTGTTTGGGTTGATCTTCCTGTTACATCATTAGGCTTTTAAGTTCAAGGCGTTGATACTTTTCATATTTGCGGTCCAAGACAAACGATAGTGCTACATCGTACATATTGGTAGTTTGTCTCCCTAAGATAAAGAAATGAATTCAACCTCTATATATGTTAATTTCTCGGCATCATATAGCAATTATTCTCATCTTACTACGTAAAAGCAGTTAATAAATAAAAAGGGCATTTAAAACTTAGGAATTGTGGACGAAGGTTATAATCCTTTCAATTACAAGTAATAAATTGTGAAAAACGCGTCATAATGTAATGTAATGAATTCGAAGTTTGACACCGTATGACCGAGGCTGTAACGAAAACGTCTGATGCCCAATTTGTCTTCAAATTTAGCTTACCCAGTGCCAGTGGAGCCAGCCATTCGACTACATTGAAGAACGAGCACAGAGAATATCCGAATTTAAGAATGAGTAATATATCTATGCGCGCTTCGATTCACCGCAATAGCAGAGATTAGCAGCAATGGCTGAGACACAAAGAGTTTTAAAAGTATTAGCAAGCATGAAAAAGACAATAGCCAGTTATTTCCCGAATATCAATAAAAATAAAGTAATATAAGCAGTTGGAGAGAAGAGGCCAATGCCAATATTAAACTAGGAAAACACAAGATTGAGGGTCGAAGATTGATGTTATCTGGGAAGTTAAGTAATCAGCGTTGAACGAAGCAGGTAAGAAATAGTCGTTAGAATAGCCCAGGCGAAGAGGGCGTTCTACTAAAAGAAGAATCTACTTATGGCTGAAAATACAAGCTTGTAAATCAGGAAACACTTATTTAGAACTTATAAATGTAGGAAATACTTGATTAGAGCTTATAATAAAACGTGGCATCATAATTTATAGCAGTGATGCATGGACGAAAAAGTTCCAGAAATAGTGGAAGAAAAGAGGAATCTTCTGTAAACTTACATCTAGAGCATGTTTCTCTATAGCAGTGAGGATTGGACAATGACAGCTGCAGAGAAGTCAATGGTGGAAGCTTTCAAAATGTGGGGCTACATAAAGATATTGAAGATAAAATGGATTCACTAAGTGAGTAACGAGGAAATCCTAAGAAAAGTGGGAGAAAAGAGAAGTCTGCTGAGTGGTTTGAAAAGAAGACGGAAAAACATATTCGGCTGTATCTTGGGACATGGGCCTAGTTATGACAATCCGCGAAAGAAAAGTTAATTAGAAGAATGGAAAGGGAAGGACTCCCATGACATACATATGTAGCAAGTAGTGAAGAATGTGAGAGAGAAAAACCATGCGAATATGAAGAGGTTAGTCGATATGAGAATCGAGTGCAGATTTGAGTCAAAAGAATCTTATGATTGTAAACTGATGATGATGAATATCTCTATAAACCTTTTATATGCCCTAGGCGTCAGCCACAGCCTTAGAGAAGTCTTTGCTCTCCTAGTTTACTTTGGTAATGATCCTAATAGCAAAAATAAATGCTGTTAATAAAACTTGAAGTCAGTATGAATGACCGGTGATTTCATCTTAACGCCTTTTGCACGACATATAAGGTTCTGGGTGGTAATTTCACCAATGCCGCCAACTTCCACGGGGGTAATTATCCCTCGACCCCTTCCTCGTCGACTCCGCCGCCGCCACTCGCAGTTCTGAATTGGTGCTTCGGAGGTTTCGCCAGCGCCGCGATGATAACGGTTTCACGTCGAATCTCGGCAATGTCGTGCTATATGACCCCCGTGCACCCGAACCCGAATCTCTCTCACCGGAGAAAAACTCGCTAATGGATTGTGAGTTCCTTCGGCTGATGAGGCTGCACGGAATGGCGGGCAGAGCGCCCGAACGGTGGGATCATGATATTATTTAACGCCGCCGCGGGCGAGGAAAAAAGAGCAGTGGGCGCACGTGACTAATCTATTAAAATTTCGTCCATTTCTCGCGGATGCTGGAGGTGGAATGAGGGTGGTGGGTTTTACGAGTTTTGACCCCTTTCACCCCCTGCATAACTCCGGTCCCGCCCCCTTTTTTTATTGCTTTTTTAGCTCTTGAACCGAGGATGCGCCGGTAGGAGTACGGGAAGACTTGAGATTCGGTTAACCCCCGTTCCACCCACTATCGTACGTACCAAGGGTTTAAGTGAAAGAAGGGACTTTTAAGTCACATATCTCGCCCCAATTAAAGCAGTTTATTATGATTACCTATTACCAACGTAACATGTTAGTTCTCGTTTCCATTAGAATTGGCTTACCATCGTTACTCGTGCTGCCCTCCCTAGTCAGTTGAGAGACTAGCTCGTATTTAAAGTTCTCAGACGTAATAACTCCCATATATTTCAATATAAGCAAAGCCAATAGACCAGAGATAAGTTTAGGATTATAAAAGTGGATTTTTTATGATCTGAGCCATTAAACATTATTTTTACGTACATATATAGATACTGCATGTTCGTAGTATTTCTTAAAAATTGTCTTGCATATAGATGACAACTGAAATGTGTAGTTTGTGTCCCGCATGATTTTCAGCATTCACATTCACACCCATTCAGTAGTGTGTGTAAACGTTAGAGTATGTACTTGGTGCATGATTGATTGGTGATAACTCACTCCCAGCCATACACTCTCGATAAAGCTTGCTGTATAGTTAATAGGTTTAGATATATGTTCATGTTTTACCTTTTAAAAATATCTGAGATTGATTGGAACTTTTTTCCAATAATTTGAACTTGTCAATAAATACCCCTTCAATGTGTTCATAAGTAAATAAATAAAGTTTAGTTGTACGCGAATTTAGGTCTGGTTGGCAAGGGTAGAGCACACCCATTACTTAGCACAACTGCGTATGATGTTTACCCTTCAGGGTAGGAGGTGTAGTCTTTAACTGTGTCCCATGTGATTTCTCAGATAGATCTAGTTCTAGGAAAATTATACGGATTTAGTTTGACTGACCATGTCCGAAAGTCATAGTCCTGATTCAAACCCGAGACCTCCGATCCGCAGGCCGCCACTCTACACTCTTGAGTTCCTCACGCAGGTAAAGTTTGTTCATCTTTGTCTGTATCAGGATTCGTCTTTACCCGTTCCGTCACACCACTGGCGCTGTCGAAGTAGGTAGTGTTGTGATGCTATGTTGGTGCGCTAGCGCGTTCCCACGGTGGTTTCCGCGCACGCAGGTACGGGCGATGGCGGCCCGTGATTGGGAGCCTGTAAGCCTTACAGAATCCCTTGGTCCATACGTTGTTAATAGAAACGTAGAAGTACGGGAGATGGCATGTGTGGACCGAGGCGCGTGGTTCGTCTCTAAGGGGGACAGGGTGGAGAAGGATGGAAGGGCAAGTGTTTAGGGAGAAGTGTAAAAATAATTCCGTTACGTGCTCCAATGTTAAAAGGAGAACTTTGGAGAAGAGCGAGGGCGGGTTCGCTCCGAGCCGCCAAGGGAGCCTGGCGGAGTGCACGTGATCTCGAATTGAGCAAGGGAAAAAAATGAGAAGCTTTCGCTATTATTTTGAGCGAAGGAATGAGTGGGCGAGGGGGAGAATCTTGGGCGTAAGGCTCAGGGCTAAGCGCGCACCCGTGGATTCCTGTGGCACGAGTTTTCATTTCCCCAAAAGATAAGGGACCCGAGAAGCTTCCGTAACAATGCCAAAAAAAAACAGAAATTGGTGAAAGAACATACTTGAGTTCAAATTTCAAACTAAAAAGAAGTACTAAATGTGAGGGAGTTAAAAAAATGGCAAAACTAAAATCTTTTAGAAACGTAATGGAGAACATCCAAGGAAATTAATCTAAAAGACTCGGGATTTAAAAAATGAGGTATTATAACAGCTAACCATAAAAGTTATTATATTAGAATGTCCTGAAAAGTTAAAAAAAATGATTCACAGGGCTCCCATGATATACACTCCAGCAAGCAACACAGTCACCAATACGAGAACGTGCAATTGACCCGTGCTTTTGGAAGTGTAGTCACGGCCAAGAGTGCTCAGTTTGATTTAGGCTCTCATATCTGACACATTTTCTTCTCTGCACCGTTTTTAGAATTCCCTCCATATTCTATTTCACTCTCTTCCTCTGTCTCTCTCTCTCCAGTATCGACATCAATTCGATTTAAAGTCTCTCTGCGCTTAAAGGCGCTTCCGATCAGGGGGAAAAGGAGTTAGGATGAGGCTGGATTGGAAAGGAGGTAGCAGAAAAAGTCATCTCGAAATCAACCTGCTATTAATGAAAGGGTCCATAGCTTTATGTCTCTTCTGAGGAGTACTGAACTCTTCACAAGGCCCACTAGTAGGGATCGTGATTCCAACGAAATATTCCTGGAATTCGATCCAAGGTCCTACTAGGTGAGAAGCCAGTAATTTTCCCGCTCAACGCGTCTGTTGAGATCTTCCCTCACTTTCTTCATCAATCGCATTGCCGTCGTCATATGTATCTGTCACTACCTACATTATTTTAGGTTTATTGGTTTTCCCAGCATGCTATTCCCCACTGATACAGGTCGTACATTTTATTTATCAATCCAAGTTTACTGTATTAAGTGGCGTGGTAGTTCTTCTTATCCTCCCCATGCCTTTACTGGCTCGACACAAACTAATACCAACCGGAAATTGTATTTTTTCCTCACATTTCAACGCCTTTTTGCATTTTCCTCTCCAGCATTCTCGTCAGCATTCCGTAACTTCGCAAACATCCAACATTCTCTTTCATCGCCGTCTTCAAATTCCTCCGATCAACTTCTTTTCATTTCCCGCCACTCAAAATATTTTATTTTAATGTAGGAAAAAAATTCTGGTATCTTTGGGTGGAATTTTACCATCTTGGGGAGCGATAGGTTGAAACAAAAATCGCTACAATTTCTCATTAAAAATTTATTCTCCCCTCTCTTGAAGTTGGCACTGCATCTACATCACCAAAGGTGGAAGTCTTTTAACCCGTTATTATTGTCAAAGCTCTTGAATTATGTCGTATCTGCTTCTCCTGTTCAGTCATCGAAATAATTTATTGGTGACATTTACACACCTTCCTTTATCGGAGTTGTTTCTGTCACTTCGGAGGAGCTAGCTTTTCCGGTTCCGGGTCCCAGATTGAGCGTGGAACTCGAGTGTCATTTATTATTTTTGGAACTGCTTCGCTAAAGACGTGTCAGAGTTAGCCATATAGCTGCCGAAACGTTCCGTTCACTTGGAGAACGCTGCCCCGAAGGGTCCCCGAATTCGATCGGACCGTAAACGAGAACTAATTCTTCATATCTTAATCAAAAGGTACTGGCCTTCAACATCAGGCGTCCAAGGTTGACCAAAACATGATTTGGGGTGCGCCCCTCTCGTGGTATGCATAGTTGGCTGATGAATGCAAAAACCACGGCATGGAAAAGAAAATTCATTCTTCAAATGCATAATACCCTATTTATCTTCCAAACGGCTTTGTTATAGTGAAATTTTTTGATTCGTTAAGTTTCAACTTCGAACTTACGACCTTATTTTGTACAATTTCGTTAGTTAGCGCAAGCAAACGGTAAGACCATGGCTACAATTTCTTCACACTACTACGCATAGATAATTTTTATCTTAGGTGGAAACGTTGTAATATTCTCATTAAAATCAACATTGTCATTATATGCGATTTTGACGTTTTCCCTATTCTCCTAGGTTAACCAAGCCATTGGTCCAATGGCAGCTATTTAGTGCGATTAAGACGAGGGTTGCTCAGCTGATTGTTTCGCTAGTTATCGGTCTACTAATACTTATTAATATATGTAACGTATATAACACATATATATTTAAAGCGACCTCTCTTTTAACGGGTCTTCATGTGAACTGATGTTGACCCGTGGAGGCCCCTCGCCATGGATTAGTGTGGACTTGTTTCTGTTGCGAAAATTTCCGCGGGAAATTCCGAGATCGCTTCCGCAAAACATGCATTCTTTCCCTCCGTCCAGTTATCGCGAACAAAAGGTATTTCACAGGTTTTTAACCTGGTTCACTCGAATCTCGTGTATATGTAATTTATGTTAAATACATCAAGATTAGTGAGAATCATTAGCGGATTGGAGATGTATACCGCTACGACGCGATGCACGACGTGATTCAAACTAAATTTTAAGTATGAAATTTAAATTCACAATCACTACTTATAATCCGTGATACAGAGATGCATTTTACACTATACTTCCTTCTCGAGCTGAAATTTAAACAGAAGTACCATAATTTTTTATATTAAATAGTTTGTGTGATTGTTTCCACCCTTAAACGTTTTAAGATTGCATGACATTTAAAACAATTAGCCCATGTGTTGGTCTAACTATTGAGAATTTGAGTCTCAGGTAAGACTTCCCCTTTTTATTTACACGTAGTGATTTTACAAATTCCAACTTAATATTCTCAAAACCTTCACCCTCAACTTGCTAGCAAACCAGAAATTCCTGTCGGTTCTAATTACTTAGTGTTTTTCAAAATGTATGTAAGTAATGTGTGTTATGATCCTCTGCCATCCGAGCTTTTCTATGAAAAAAAGTGATCTCATAGAACAATTGGAAGTTTCTGGATCCATCTCGTTATGCCTTAGAGAGAATTTGATCTTATCCTTGAGTGCGTATTACATGAAAATACTACGATGAATATACGTATTGAGATTCCTGTGCAAACACAAATAGTACTAGTCTTGTGGTATTGGTTAATCATGATTTAATTCTTTCCCGGCGAATTATTTTCGTAAAGTCTTCTCGGGCTTTATTGGTTAATTGCTTTCGGAGGCTGTTTAAGACAAATTTACAAAAAATGCTTTCGGTGAATGGCTGCTGTAATCATTGTTATCAATAGCAATAATTTAACGAGAAACCAATATTCGAACACCCATATATCTTCTAACTATTCTACGATTCTTTTTATCGCTAACTGTCTAAAATTTTCTACTAACTCTAATAAACAAAATTCCAAAAAGTATTTGTGAAAAATTATGTAAATTAGCTATATATGTTTGTACGCTGTTTTCGTTCGAGGCGAAGAAAACCACTGTGGGCTGTTGTACGAGGAAATCATTGCGATGTGTCACCCTATGCTCCCCACACCCCGGTTTTTCTTTCACTCATGGATTTGTCAAGCCTTATCTCTAAAAAGCCGCCTTCCTTTAAGCTCGTAGGGTGCCGCGTCTTATTGCCCAACACCACTCTGTAAAGTGAGTTGTTCAATAGTTCTCTTATAGGTATCGAATGAATCACTTGGTCTCCTTTTAGCCTACCGACAACAGTTCCCTTGCTGGAGTTGTTTGGAGTCTATGTAGGCATTGTAATTTAGGTTATTTGTCCGTACCATGCCCATCGCGTTTGATACAGTTGCGTATCCTGAAGAGTACGATTCACATTAATTGCCATGAGAAAAAATTCACCTTGAGCCCTCGCGGTCCATCAAAATCTAGTACCTTGAACCTCGGTAAATTGCCATAAGAATTAAGGATCCTGGGTGGCGTAGTGGTCTGCGCAGTGGCCCGGAAAGCCAAAGGTCCGTGGTTCGATATCCGGTCCAGGTAAATTTTTTTCTCATGGCAATTAATGTAAATTTCACCGCCGTTCACGCGGCAGGATTGAAATATTCTACATTTACTGCTTCTTTGGCTTCTTGTGGCTTCTTGGAAGCCCTTTCTCCCTCGCGTTGCCATCCTTGATGGTCCGCGAGGGACCAAAATCTAGTAAATTGCCATGGAAATGAAGGTTTCTGGCTAGTCGCCGTGGCCCGGAAAGCGAAAGGTCCGTGGTTCGAATCGGGCCTCGATCATGGATCTTCATAAGGCGTGCGCTAGCGTTGTCGTTATTTTTTGATTTAACTTATGTCAGAGAGAACGTGATCTCCGTTCTTCATTTTTCGCACAGCACTTCAAATTTCTTATCACACAATCAGTGGAGCGAATTTTTTTAGACGGTTATTGTTAACCCTGCGCTACTCTAGGGGTAAGCGTTAACGATAAAGATTGCGATAACGCGAAAGATGCATCCGTGATTCCACACCAGGTCCAGGTGAATTTTTTCTCATGGCAATTAATGTGAATTTCACCGCCGTTCACGCGGCAGGCTTGAAATATCCTACACTGAAGAGTACGAGGCGGAAGAATAATGAGTCTGCTTTCATGTATGATCAACGTATATCAGCAGATTGCCCTTGCCCAGGTAGGGCAGAATGGAGGGCTGCAGTAAACCAATCCTAGGATTGAAATACTGATGATGATGATGTATATCGGCCATATCACGTGAATTATGCCGTCATCTGTACCTCCTGATTGCTTTGACAGCCACCTAGAGGATGTGTGGCAGTGGTTTAATTATCACCAAATATACCGCGCGTACATGAAATAATAGGTAGGTATGTACAGTAGTATTTGATATGAAATTCGTTTAAGTAATGATTTCACAAATAAAATGCAGTAAAAATATTGGTATCTCCCAAGACTTTGATTTTTTTTATATTCGCGTCAATAATCATGTCTTGCTATTCTTTAATTCCAATTTGAACTCGATTCGTTGATTAAGTTCAATTTAAAAGATTTATTGGGCTCCGCAGAGTAGTTTCTTAGTTGATATTATTCCAGTGATTCCTTCATAATTTCACTTCGGACTACGAGCAGATGTTCAGCGGTCAAGTCTTATTTTGCTTCCTAATGTTTTAAAATTCACATTTTGAGAACCATCCCCTCAAACAAATTTTCCCATTTTTTCGCCCCGGTTTTGAGTTTCACTGCGTGGTTCAAAACACGTGAATTCCCGCACGGAATAAAGTTATTTATGCTCATCCTTCCGAAATTCGATGGTCGCTTAGGTGTGGAGACCTGTTTCTGTAGAATCACGAAGGAACTGGACATCTGGGCTTGCCGAAACGATGATGGATTTTCCCCTTTTTGTCGGGTTCGTCCGTAAAGTAAGGAGGGCCCCTCTCCCGTCTCGGAATCTCCTTCCGAGAAAAAGGGACATGTTATAATAAAAGCGATTTTGTTGACCTTCAGTTTTTTCCCCTGGAATTTCCACTTCGTCCGTATCGGTAATCGAATTCCAGCTTCTAAGGGGTTGCAATTTGCCCAGAAAAATTTCCTTGATGTATGCGAGCGTTTGGCGTTCGGAGAAAAACATCCGGTTTATACTATCTGGTTATTTTGTATCGGGGCCATGGTTTATTGCTTTCTAAGAAGGCAATTTCTTAGCTCTGCAAACCAAAATGAGAAGTAGCGCACGGAAGTGCTGATACGCACGTTAGTCAAATATTTTTCCGCAGCGAGTGGCCTTTTTTCTGGATACACATTTACACAGGCTAACAATATATTCAGTGCTCAACTCTTGGAGTTGTGTAAGTTTCTCGAAGCACCATTTGCATCGGTCTCTTCGCTGTCTAACTAATTCCAATTAAAATAGCGTGGAAATAGGTCACGTCGGTGTACCTGTGAAATTAAATGAGTGAATGGGAGGGCCGATGCACTATGAGCTCCGTTTCTCTGGCCAAATATTTAGGCTTGAATAATTAGAAAGCGAACTAAAAAATATGATGCAGAGTTCATTAAACTGCTATCTTCCACTTGCATGGTGTCATATTCATCATCTCCGTCGTAAGTTGTGGACGCAGAATTTCACAAGCGTTCAAATAAGGTTACACCAATAGAATCAGCTTTGCAAAATTTGGATAACATTTTCTCGGGAAAAATTGAGCATCTTGAGTGTTTTAAATGGGCTCAAATAAGAGTATTCATAGTGTCAGATGTGCAAAATTTTAATTATTTTCACGCGTGAAAACTTG
The DNA here is from genome assembly GCA_933228895.1 of Platycnemis pennipes. Classification (NCBI taxonomy): domain Eukaryota; kingdom Metazoa; phylum Arthropoda; class Insecta; order Odonata; family Platycnemididae; genus Platycnemis; species Platycnemis pennipes. Next base: position 89,996,187 of record OW121851.1, read on the forward strand.
AGAATCGTGGTATTCATGTTTGGTGGTCATATTTGTGTAGCTTACTAATTAATTTATCTTTAACTTGTTCCCGTAAGCTTGCTGTTTCTTTGGCCAAAAGTGGTTTCGTTCATTTCTATCTTATTTTTTTCATTTGTGCTACTTGATTTATTTGTTTCAGTGTGATATTATGCTTTCGCACTTATTACGTGAGGATCATATTCTGGCAGCAGTTTCAAATATAAGTTTTAAAAAAATTAAACCAAATCTATTCACTTCAGCATCCCTCGAACCTGATTGGGTGTCATGATTGGGATACGTGAGGATCATATTCTGGCAACAGTTTCAAACATAAGTTTAAAAAAAATGAAACCAAATCTATTCACTTCAGCATCCCTCGAACCTGATTGGGTATTAGATTCATCAGTTTAAATGCTTCGAGTAAGAAAGTTTTCTGTCCTGATGCTTCATAATCCTTCGTCCGCTCTGGAGGAATCCGACCAAATGAATTCATACTTAGGCAAATATATTTACTCATTAAGGTGTAAGGATCACCAATATAGCCATTTCAGTTCAATACAATCGAAGGCCATCAAACTGCTGTCAAAACGTCCCCTCTACTTCTATGGGCCCTCTTCTTTAGGAGAACTGAGGCCTTGTAAAACATTTATCCTCTCCCCACCTAACATACATTTCATGAAATGCGGGCGATCAAATTTCAGGTAAAAACTGTAGCCGCCATAAGGCGAAGTGGAGCTGTTGTGGACCATTTCTTTCATGCGCAACTATGCTTTCTACTGGTGAAAGCCTTTCATGATTATCGATTTCAAGTCAATACCGCGGCCCATGTTTAAGAGTCAGCCGACTGCAGCAAAGGCTATAAATCCAAGCACGCATTCAACTCGAGGGATCATAGCCCGTAACCTAAGGGCGTCGAATCTTTTATGAGGGAGGTGCGAAAACCCTTTGTTTCCCAATGCAGAAATTCTCCGTGAACAGCTGCGACTACGCTGAATAGAAACGTATTCGTGTGTGGGGGGCAGGTTAAGTGGTCGGAACAGATTATAATTGAAGGAAATGAAAATTTCTCCCCTTCTGACGGCGCTCGACAAATTTTTCCTCTACATGCTTTATCTAAGCTATTAACATAAATGTCTGTAAAGTTTATTTAAAGTTATTCCATACTGTAATGATTACTCTGATTTTCAGCAAGGACATTTAGATTCATTGTAGGTATTTGTATCATCGTAGGTGTGTGAATGTCTAATGTCTTTATGTAGAGCACCTAAATCACTGTGTTAGTGCGTCAAAATGTTATGCAAAGCCAAAAATGTTTTGTACCAGGCCCTTGCCGTAAAATCGAAGATGATTATAGCCCCAAATTAGGTTGTTCTTCTGAGATACCTATCATCATCGTTAATCAACAATGCTAAAATTTGTTTGACGAAGCTCTCCACTGGAGTCTTCATATTTAAATAATTCTTATTTTTCACACACTTGCTCTTCTATCTCATGCTAGGGCTTCCTTTTCATTCTTCCGATTTAATTTTCCTTATAGTCCACATAGCGTACATCTCTCTGAAAACATGTATGTTGTGTGATGAAATGAAGAAGGTGGAGTAAATAGTATTATTATTTTTGAGACCACAGTCGAAGAATATTTGCTTGGGAAGCAGGGGAGCGATGGGAAGAGGCTAATTTCCCTGGATGGCATGAAGAAAACCAGGAAGGAAGCAGAGATGAAGAATGAGTCAGCTAGTGACATGGATGGTATCATCAATCTTTGTTACTAGGTCATTGGACTGTCCCTATCTTTCTATATCACGTCCCGTTTCTAGTCGTTGTGTTTCCTGCCCCTTCATCATCATTCCCTTAATCATTCTTTCTTCTTCTTCCTCTTCCGGGCTCATCACGCATTCTTCTTCCTATATCGTCTTCAGAAATCGTTTTTTCCCTTTTAGCCGGCTTGATTGGGAGAATACCTTTGATGCACACCATTAGCAAGGCAAGGCGAGGGCGTGTGACAGGGAGTGCCCCACCCCAGACAAACACTATCAACAAGGCAGCAATCCCATTGTTACCAACCACACTGTTGAGTTTAAATTTCAATTCATCTAACAGCTAGGAGGTGTCATATCCAACAGTCTCCTTTCTCGATTCAACGTCATGCAGGATTTCTCTTTTAACACAAGATGCAAGTAAATTTTTAAAAAATCACACCTCATGCTCATAAGAAATGTAGAAAAAAGCCTAAACCTACGTCGCTCATTATCATACAACGGTAACGTGGATTTAATTTATTATTGGCCCTGATAGTAAGCGGAAAATTATATTTTTATTGACAATCATATATGTATTAAGACCGGAATCCTCGGTAAACAATTGAAGAAAACGTCCCATGATCACGTGATGTAAACAGGCTCGGCAGGTTGTGGAATAGAGTCGCTAGACGTTTGTTGTTAACCCCGTTACTGTTATTGGTATTTAAACTTATCGTTTCCAACTGTTATTTACTTATAGATTTTCTGACTTTATACGACTTAAGATGTGATATTAAAAGACTCATTTGAGTTAAATTAGCCATAGAAGGGATAGGTACTAGAAAAAAATCAGAAACTAATAAAGTAGAGTAGCAATAAGGAGTAAGCAATAATATGCCTCCTTCTATCTTCATATCCTTAACCATCGCTGAATTCTGCAAAATTTATCAAAACAAAATTTTGTGCTTTCGTGTGGTGACCTCTTACCCACTGATCGAGGCACGAAATTGACCGTATTATCCCTCGCTATATCGATGATAACTCAAGGGGGGACTGGCCTCCAACGAATTTTCCGTCCGACCCGGGCGAATGTTTGAGGATAAATGCGCGGGAGAGTAGTATTATATTTTTCTGTGGAGGGCCCTGTAGTTTGGAGCGATTTGAAGTGAGTGCGCTGGGTTTCGGGGAGTAAGTTCGCCCTTTTCTTCCTCCCTCCTTTATAAACCTTCCCGGTTGCTGAATCTCGGGGAAATGCCCGTCACGAAAATTCGTGTCGATCGACGCACCGCTATCTCCCGAGTGAAGGGGAGGAGGGGGAGGAATAGTGGATGAGAAAGGGAGTCGTCCTTACGAAAGGGAGTGATGCCTCTTTTGATTTCAATGCTCACATAGCCCCTCTCCGCCCTGCAAGCGTGAGTCCTTCCAGTCCCCCGCCCTACTTACTCCTCCGCGATCGGCATTGTCTCCCGTTCCCCGGGCAACGGGCAGTCATTAGGTTCCCTCCCCAGCGAATTCCCTTACGGTGCTTCGGGAACACGTTTTTGGGTGTTTTCAGGAGGAGGGAATTTCGTTTTGTGCAACGCGGCATGGGAAGGGACTGGGCGAACTTCGGGACCACACCCAGACGGAAGTATTTCATTCGCTATTCTTTCGCGTAAGGTCAGCCGTCGTGTTTGCTCGCCTTAATCGTCTACAAGGTCAAACCTAAACCATTCATTTCGGGAGGGGGGAACGTCAAAAAAAGGAGCATGGAAAATCTACGGGAGAACCGGGTCTATTGTTTAAAACATTCATTCTCCTCCCTGGCGTGGTGAAATTTCAGCCTTGAAATCTTCACTTCTCTTGAAATACTTCTCTTCAGTTTTCCTTTTCCTTCACTTGAACAATGACTTCTGAAATCATTTAAACCTTAATTTAGGCAGCGTTTTATTTGCAAATGTTATCCAGTGAATTATATTAGTGTTATTATGTCAGAGTACTGGCCTCCCATCCTGAGGGCCTGGGTTCAACTCATGGGAGTAGCTGAGATTTATTATCGGTATATCGGTCCCTACGTGCTTGCTGTGTGGAGTACTGTACAGTATACCTCCTTCGAGTACAGTACTCCGTCCGTCGGATGGGACGCTGAGCCGTGGACTCCTTTGCGCCTTTCATTAAGAGCAGGCTAATGCTCGAGTTTGTCTCCAACCTTCCTCCGTTCCCCGAAACCTCCTATTGGTCGTCTTTCCCAAAAAACTTCCAACTCAGTGTCATTTGCATACACGGATATTTACAATGTTCGTTACCGCTCAAACGCCAAAATCACGAATTGACATTTAGAATGTTGAACTTTTTCTATTCAGTCATTGGTTTAATTATGTCTTTTAAATATGTTTTTAACTATACCCTGAAGTTTTGTGCTTACTAAACGTGTTTGCAAAATCCACGTTACTCTTGATTCTCTTGTGCTTTGCACCGTACGTATGAGGTGGACGAAATCCAAACAAAAAAATTTTGAAGAGGTGGTCCCACCCCATATTTAAATATGCTCCATAATTAGCCGTAGGTGCAATGTTTACGCGTCGGTGTTTAATACTCATTAATGCGTACTTTAACGCGTAGTGTACCCAAGGAATCACAAGTATAATGGATTGTGCCTTCTTTTTCTCTCCGGAATAAAACAAATCAACTCCTGTGCGAGATATTTAACATACGTTCTAGTCACTGTTAGTTAGATACACATTTTGATGACAATGAGTGAATCAACAACGCTAAATGTATTTTGTTAATTTTCCCCATTGATAGAAGGTGAGAGTAGCGATGAAGAACGTATGTCAGGAAAGATTTTTTTTGCATGGTGAAATGCATGAATCGCTTGGGTGCCTTGCTAACGCTGCGGAAGTTTTTTTGCGAAGGAGTTCCAATATCATTTCTTATCGACTTACCGGCCAACCGGAAAGCAATGTAATCTCGTTTTATGATGTTTTTATTGGCATAAGAAATAACTGACTTTATAGTACCGAGACGCCATAATTGTTCGCATGTACTGTCCATCGAGTCATTATCACCGCTTGGTGCCCAATATTTTGCTGAGTACATTTTGTGGCTCTCCTAAAAATGCCATTGCTCTTGTTGCTTATTGTAAAAAGCAAGCCGGGAAGGTCTAAATCAAGTGATGAGCGATAAATTTACTCCCCATGTGTCCGTCCGTGCGACCTTTCTCCCTCTTGTATTTCTAGCTTGAAAGAGGAATGTTGAGATTGAAAACCAGCCAATCAGAAATTAGTGAATGTTTTATGATGATTGTATTTTTTACTTGCGGAATAAAAATGTTAGGCATTGCGCAGTAAAAGGAATGGTTCAATAATCTTGAAGCAAATAGTTCCCGGTTGGTATATCCGCATTACTGGAGTGTGAGTTTAATCTCTTGTTTACCAACATTTTTCGCCATCCCCACGTCCTTTTTTTACGACTCCAATCCTTATTTTTCCATTTTTGGATCTTCATATACTCTCCACATCTCGGTGGGGGCAACAGTGATTTTAGCGAGGTGTGCTGTGCGGTGAATCATTGCGATATACGAACAGCTTAAGATTCTTGAGGTCTTCGCGCGAAATAACACCGAAAAACATGCCATTGTGACGAGGGTCGGTTTTTTATTATCGCCGGCAACCCGGGGCATTAAAACCGGGCGTGGATATTCTGCCAAATCGCAAGTCTTCTCCCACTCTCCGCGTGAGATGGTTCGTTTTTTCGGACATCGGGAATGGAAAAGTGAGTAGTGGTGGGGGGAGAGGTATTCGGGCCATTATGGAGAGACAAGGGTCAATGGTCACGATGTTACACCCCCCCCCTGACATGCCGGGTTCATTGAAAAAGTGCCGGAACCCCTTGATGTAACACGTGCGATCCATTGGGATTAACGCCACTAGCTCAAAGTGAGAAAGAAAGGTGAAAAATACATGGGGAACCGTTCATCTCCACCCGCGTCTCGTTTTAAGGTGGGGGAGTGGTTCGTTTCTCGCACGCTGCCGCTGATTAAAATGTCATGCATGAGAATGATGTGCGAAATGGGAAAAAATGAATAAATGAATCGCTGCGTCTTTCGTATTTGCGTACGCTTTGAATGGCATTAACTCCCCACGTAATCATGACAAAGGATTTCATCTTTTATTATTTAACTACCGGCAGGTGCCGGGCCAAAAAAATGACCGCTTTTGGTTCAGTGGTAGAGGAAGGTTTCGAATTTTAGGTGCTATAACGCAAAGCTTATATCGCAACGTCTAATCCACGATCTCAATCCTGATGAAAACAAACGACATCCATGCCCTGAGCGGGATTCGAATCCGCGACCTATGGGTTGCCAGGCCTGCGCGCTACCGACCTGGATACACCGGCCAGCTTTGGTACACCTTTTATTATTCTCTTATAAGTGTTAGTAGCGTCGACTTTTTAATGTTTGAAAGAGCGCCAATACTTCTTGCTTTCCTCCACGAGGATAATAATATTTATGAGGGTATAAAGGAGAGCTTCGCATCTCTCTCCTGTTCACGGTCGCCGGGAGGATACGATAAAATGTAGCAAAACAAGTCCCTTCTTAGAGCAGTGAAAATCTCTATTTAAGGTTGAATCTCGATGTGACTGTCCTCGAAATCAGTGAGGACGCAGACCACTTACGGCGACTTATCTGAAAACGAGCTCCGACCACTGCGTCTTAAGGAAGTAAATCTTGCGCGCATTATGATAAGCATTTGAGTGACGAGTATAAGCGCAATTATCAGCTAGTCTTCTGCGTGGGAATGATGCCGAGTATGCACCTGTAAATTAATCTGATGACAGGCTGACTCAGCCACAGTTTCCAGCCCGAAGGGTGGTTGTTGAGGGTAGAGCTCACCAGCGTTGGCCAAGCCCAACGGTTAGTGAGATTCGCACTGGTGCCTTCCGATGTGCCGCCTGTGGTTTCCCATAAAGATATGTTGCTATGGAAGCCTATCGTCCAGAGTTGAGATGTATTTCATGTGAGGTCGCAGTGCTCCCTCGATACTCGATAAATTAGTTGTGAATTGGGAAAACGAAGGTTTACTCAAAATATGATTGTTTATTGGTCGATAATACATGTCTGGCATGTAGTTACCCCTTACCGTATAACTTTGCGTTGGCTTTCAGGGTACAACATTGATTTACATTTAGCTGGATGTGTCCAAAGAGACCTTTCCCTGATGTCATTGTTATTACTATTGTTGGAGAGATTTGCACCTTTTAGTATCTTTGGGTATTTGGAAAGAAAAGGAATTTAGGGAGTGGAGCATGATGTTAGGAGAATAACCCGGCGCCTTAATTTCCCTATTCTCGACAAAAGAAACCAAGGGGTCCACAGTTCAGCATCCCATCCGGCGGTCTGAGCACTGAACTTGATGATCTGTCTACACAGCATTCTAGTATTGACCGGTATAACTATAAAACAATTCTACCACTACCTCAGATATTTTAGATGGGAAGCTATGACTCTAGCCACCACACCAACCCAATCTATTCGTATTTGAATCCGGAACCTCCGGTCAATATCCAAACGCTAAGTCCACCGAACCACTGCGCCTTCGATATTAGCTTACGCGGAATTCAGTCAGTTATTTACAGTCAAGAGCATATTCAGTTTTCGTGAAAAACCGAGATTGAAATTCGTATTGTACCGCTGTATTCTTGTGATAATGTGTATTATTATTTTGTTTCGCTATACTCATATCGGCCAATAAAAAACTACGTCAGAGCTGGAACGTGTAGGTGTTGAAGATCTCAGCATTCCAGAGCTCCTTCCTCGTGCTTGAATCAAGTCACTGCCTTTGCGTGGGAGGATATGGCTAGCTATCCTCGCCTTCCCGCACGTGTACCAATTTCTCCTCTCTTCTTTTTCTTAAGGAATTCGCGGATGAACGTGTTCTTATCTTGCGTTCTCGTCTCTCCAAGCGTCCACACGCGACTCTCCTATCCTTGTCTCCTCGGTCTCCACTAGATCCATTTCCTTTTGCCTAGCAAATGAGGCGCGGTTTTTTTTATTTCACCCCGTGGCTGCGCGAAAATAATGAACTCGCATACTATCGGCCGCGCGCATCGGTATTCCTCCACCGGGTCGTGATTCCCGATTCAGCGGATTTTTCTCATCATTAAGAGGTGCGAGAGACCTTAATGAGCTTTATGCCACGCGAAAATCTTTTTCTCCCTCTCTCTCTTTCCTTCCCTCTCGTTCATCCTCCTGCGGTTCAGATTACTCGTTTCCGTGATCGCGAATCACTGAGCGGTGAATTTGTGCTTTCCCGCTTAGCGTGTGTGCGTGCGTAATTTGATGCATCGTCCATAGGTCGTGGGGGCACGGAGGTCGATCGTGAGTGGGATGGGAGAAGTCCGCACAAAGGGGTGCGGGTGGTGATGCGTTACTTGCAACGGGGAGGAGGTGGAATTTCCAAATCCGTCGAATGCGAATGCTTTAATCCATCCTCGGCCCTTTCTTTCACGCCTCCCGCGAGGAGAGTTCCCAGATTTCGTTTCGTTGTATCAAGGGAGGCGACCGACTGTCGAGGTCACCCGCGCCAATAAGGATGTTGGGTGTTTGGGTAGAGGAGGGCAAGGGCCTAGCCAAGTTGACGCACCGGTTCCCATAAGATCACCGAAGTTAAGAAACTTTGGGCCGGGACGGAGGTTGGATGGGTGATCCCCCTCCATACCTCTACCATGGTGTTCTTGTCCCCTGTCTGCGAGTGGCGGGTAGGTTAAATGTGGTTTGGCACAATGTATCTAAAGAGGTCTAAGTAACAGGGGGGCTTCAGAAGGCCCCCGCACACCCCTCCAATTTATGTTTTTTGTGTAGAGGAAGGACTTTTTCAAGAAACGGAGGAGGGGTGGAAAGAATCCCGGCGCCGGCATTAGAATACCTACTCTTTTTACGTAAAGTGCCAAGGGGCCCACGGTTTTATGTCCTACCCTACGGAAGGTGTGTTGAACTTTAAATGCTTTTCATACAGAACTTTAACGAATGAGAAAGTCCTTAAGTTAAAAAGTAACAGATATTGTTCACTGTGTCAGGCATCACGTAGTGGAAGTGAGACATATTAGGTGAGTAAAAAAACTGCAGCACTTTTCCACAGTATATTTAAAATTATAAAATTATTGTGTAATTTTATAATTTTTTATATATATTGTGGAAAAGTGCTACAGTTTTTTTAACTCACCTAATAACATATATGTTATTTCGCACCTGTAAGACCTCACCTGAAGTATGCATCAAGCATATGAGATCCAATTTAATTCGGAACTAAATAAGAGACAGAGGTAAGCAGTGTGTTTTGTAACAGAGTCCTATGAAAGTGCATAAAAAGTCGTTCGGCTATTGGGAGAGCTTGGTTGGGAAACCCAGAGACTAAAAGTTTGTTCTCAGGATTAAAGTTACTCGAAAAATTTGAATCTTTCGAATTAGAATGTGACACTTCAGACATATTTCTACCCACACACTACACGGATGATTGTTTCAATGGAACCAACGGTGTTTACACCAGTCCTTTAGAGGTATGGTAAAATAAAATCTAAGTCCCTTGATCCAATCTCGATCAACTTTAGTGGCAAGAAGTAGTATGGAAGAAAATGGCATTAGTTACAATCTGAAAAGACCTGATTGTTTGGATAACCCAATGTGTTATCCGATTGGGAATTTCGTAATTGTGCCTTAATTTTTCTGCCTAGAGCTAGTTACGAGTCTAGCAAGTCCGTTTTCCTTCAGTCCATTCGGTAAACGGATAGATTACCGCCCTTTCGGTAATTATTTAACCACCTGATGATTAATATCAAGGAAAAATGAAATCCATCCGAAATATGCCAACTAACCCTCAAGCAATAACAAAAGTGATGGTATGATGAAGTATGTTATGTAATAAATGCTTTGAAAGAGTTGAAGACGGATTAAAAGATTAGGCTTAATGGATTAGGCGAGGAAGGCAAGACTGAGGAGGGAAATAACATAAAAAATGACATTAGTAGTGGAAACAAGACTCAAGGAGGAATCGGAGTGATAGAAAACCACTATCTTAGTCCTATTATAGTGGTAATGACTGCGTTCATAGAAATAACTTCATAAGCGTAGAAAATGTCTGAAATAGCATGAAACAAGCCTGGGAAAAACAAAATATAGGCGGTGCATAACGCTCCCAACTGTAAAAAAAATCCTTTTTTCGCATTTGGGATAAAGAGAAGGTATCCATTTCAATCAAGTTACGGATTGCGTCGATATCCGTCAGCTGAAGTGAAGAAATTTTGCCCCGAAACACGAAACCCGAGTGAATCTCTCGGGCTATCCACTTCGCAAGTTGTTGGTAATTTTTTTTAAAGCCTTGCTCTTTGGGTTTTTTCACGAGGACTCGAGACGCACGTAAATAACCCGCAGGCAGTCGGACTGGTATTGAATCCAAAAATAGATGCAATAACTTTTCTCTCGTCGGAAAGGGTAAAAATTCGAGAGGATGTGAGAGCACCAGCTTTCGCCTCCTCCGCATCCTCAACCCTTGTATTTTTTTTTAAGCGGCCCCATCTCGGCGATTGTTCATTGCGAGTCACACGAGTCGATAGGGTTCCGTTTTGTCCAACACCTTCTGGGTGTCACGCCTCACTCCATCCGCCCCCACTCAAATTCTCGGTTTGAAACGGTATGAGGAGGCTTTTGCAGCATGTACGGAAAAATTGTTTTTTTTTCATTTTCGTGCCATGTCAGAGCTTTAAGGTTTTCTTATCTCTTTTTAAGACTACAAAACTCGTACAAATTCCTTAAGAGTGGTGAAGCGGGGTAGTGCAGTCACCGGTTGAAAAAATGATTTATTACATCCTGAATGGAATGTGATGAATCGATTATTATAAATGATTTGAATGCATCATGATAATCTGTAATCTATTATTTCATAACAGTAGTACAAATATGTAACGGTAACTATCTACCCCAACCACATCATAACCAGCTTTAAATTCTAACTTATGCTAATAATATAAATATAATAATTAATAATGATAACACTGGGTGAGTAAAAAATTGTAGCACTTTTCCACAATTATATTTTTAAATATAAAATTAATAAGCCATCTTCAGATTTAATTAGTGTAAACCTGAAGATGGAGTAGTAACCCGAAACACGTGTAGTGTAATTTTATAATTTAAAAAAATATAATTGTGGAAAAGTGGTATAGTTTTTTTACTCGCCCAGTATGTCTCACTTCCAATATGTGATGCCTGATACAGTGAACAGTAATAATAATAACTCTAACTTAATTGCTAAGTCCGTGGTCGTAACCAACTCGTTAGCTGAGGATGGATCAGTTGTTTTTCGATTTATTGCCAAGATCATTTTGAAATTTTTTCTGCGGTATGCGGTTTTGTCGGGAAGTGGATGATTCATGCGTCTGCAATTTTGGACAAACAACAAATAAAAATATCACATCGTAAGATCAGTCAAGTAAATGCTTTTTTTCCCAATTGTTTAATTGGGAAATGTATTTGGAAATTTTACTTCTCTCGCGCTCTACAATTTTGATGGCAAAAGAAATTTTACCATTCACATAGAATTCACAACAGGACTCTTGAACGAGGATGCTGAGAAAATAGCTGTTAAGCGAAATAAAACGGTCCCAGGCATAAAATTGTGAAATATTATAGTGTATTAAGAAAACAATTTGTTTCTTCCATAGATATAAGTATTTAGTTTACGACAAGGTTACGTCAAATAGTCGAAACTTCAGGTCTTGTTGTGGACTATTCGGTAAAACTCGTATGATAAACATCTCTGGAAGTTACTAAATATTTTATTAATAAACTTGTTAAGTGTCTAATATTCAGCTTGGGGTTATATATGGCTAAGAAATAAACACCAACGGGGTAGATAATTAGTATATATTGAAGGTACTGCTGAATAAGTGTGAAATAAATATGACGGACATGTGAGGACAAACTATGAAGTACTCTTCTTTGTTATTTGTTAATAACAACGGTCAGAAACATACTGTAAGAAGTTATAAGAGTAAATGAGTACAATTTAGTAATGGATCTCTCGCTAATGTGACCTCACAATGTTCTTTATTACAGCAGGCATAATGGCGAGATTTTAGCGCTCGTATGTACTACTAACTAAACCACGTAAAAGCTACGGTGCTTGCGAATATATACCTCCTCTCTTTACGATGCCCATTATTACCACTTACCTATATTTTGTGGCGAGGAAGGCGACTTTAATGTATCGGTACGGCGATCTGTATCTCTAAATCTTACGACCGTAATCAAATCGACCATAATACGAGAGAGTTCCTCAAGATGTTCTAAACGTCGCCGGGAAACAGATCGGGCTCGGATTCACTCAAAAGTTCGCATATATGTATATCGTAAGCAACGGTCTCAGTCCCCGTCGACGTAATTCACGTCTATTCGCGAGGCGCGAGCGGACACGACCTCTGTTCGAGAATCAACCACACCGCAGCAGGGCTTTTGGGGGGGGAGGGAGGGGATGAGGAGGAACGGTGAGCAATTTTATGGCCAAGGGCGTTATCCGCCACAGTCACCTTGGACGGGCCCGACCGTTTTTCGGCCCGGGCGTGTGAGTTTGCGACTCGGGAGGGAAAACATTATTTTTTGTTCTCTCTCTCTCTTGTTCCCTATCGCTGGGCCCGGCGAGGACCGTTTCTTTCTCTCTTATTATTTTTTTTCCCTAAACAAAACTGGTAGTTTTCCCCAGCGTGGCCGATGATGGACGGCGGCGGCGCACGGAACGCCAAGCGCCGTTTTGAAATACGATTCTCCTTCCTCGCAGAAGGTGGAAACCGGTAGCCGAGATGAGGATGAATGAGAAGAAGGAAGAGAGAGAGAGATGAGAAGGGAGGAATGGGTGGTATGAGTGTGTGCTTGTTGGAGAGAAGAGGGAGGCGCTAGGTGTCGTGTGTGTTGGGATAGAGAGGACACCTGGAGGAGGAGGGAGAAGAGAGGGGGAGGGTGTAAGGAGGTCCTCGCAACTTCTCCACGAACGCGTGTGGTGTATCTCTTTTTTCGTCGGGAATAGGGGGAGAGGGGGGTAAAGAGAAAGAGAGGGTTGGTGGGTCAGTAACCGCCGCAAATATTTCATCCCTGATGACTGCGGTCGGGCCGAGGGTGTGTGAGCGTTCGTGTGTGTGAATGTAAGAAATATCCGCGGTTTGAATTTCCGCGGCAGACGGCGTGCCGTGTTATCGTGTCGCGGCCGTGTCTCTTGATAAACGTCACACGCACCCTCTCTCTCTTTCTCTCCTTCCTCCCTATAATCCCCCCAGCGCCCACGATTTTCTCGCCCGTCTCGAAGAAAAAGGGTCGAATCGATCCCACACGTCCGCGACTCCCTTTCTCCTTCCTCATCCCGATTTAAATATTCCACTCTGGGCGGTTTTTCACTCGGCGTCGGTTCGGTTTTTTTTTGTTCAGATATCAAGTCACTTCTTTACGGCAGCGAAACTTGGTCCTCGCGACGGAATGAGGAGGAAGGACGGACGTGGATGTAGGTATTATGGATGTGGCCATGGAGGGGAACAATGGAAATTGGAGATAAAGACAAACAGGCCGATTTAAGGAATGGAGGAGAGGGAAAGGCAATTGATAAATCGATAAATATCGACTTTTTTAAAAATCTCCTAACGTCTTTCTTCCATCTTACTCCTCGTCAATTCATGACACATGATGTCCATGATAAATAATGTTATATATACTTGAAAATGACGTAAAATTACAAAAATAAAATATAATATCAAGAAGGAAAATGAGAACATCAAAGATGTATGTAAAATTGATTACAATTGCGGGAAGAAACTTGAGGATTTTGGCTGATATAGTTGAAGCAGACATCGAGAACTGGGTTTTAACCTTCAGGTTAACCAGGAGAGGATATTCATGAAATTTGTTGATTGATCACGTTTGCAGATTGAAAACGAATCTAGTGCAAGCGTTGAATGAGCTTCGGAAGTTTACTGAGTCACTGAGTTAAATCCTGATATACTATATCAGCGTAGTAAAAGTGGGGCGGAATTGAGGTGGAAACTAGAAAAAAAATATGGGAAAATGTGAAGAAGGAAATAATCGGGTATAATCAGAATACAAAGAGGTTATTATACCAGAAGAATAATTTACTTACGGATGGAAATAAAGCCTAAAGGAAGTTAGGGAACCTATCATTAGAATTTTCACATGGAGTATACTCCTTTATTGTGGTGAGGCCTGGACGATAACGGCCTCAGAAAATGCAAAACTGGAAGCGTTTGAAAAATTGTTTTGGAGAATAATGATGAAGATAAATTAGAAAGCTAGATACAGTGATAAACGAAGACGTTCTGAGATGTGAGGCATAACGGAGGAGTCTGATGAAAGCTACGAGCAAGAGGCTGGAATACTTAATCGGCCATATCTTGAGACACGATGGCCCGATGAAGACAATCGTCGAGAGAAAAGTGAATGTGAAGAACGGCAAAGGAAAGCCTCGCTTGAGATGTATGGTGCAAGTAGTGACAGATGTAAATGAGAAGGATTATGTATATATGAAGAGGTTTATGCGATAAAATAATCGGCACCAGTCTTTTATTAACGTCTCGAGGAGTAAGGGGGTCCTTTCGTGCAACTTTACGAACATCTCAGGTACTGTCTCCGCATTCCTCCAAGATACCATCAAATGAATTTAGTACTGTTCACTGACCTTATTATTAGCCTACCGGTTTACCTGTCTTCTTCAATATCAACACACAGCTATTTCCCGCCCACTTGATGTCAAGGGTGGCAATAAATTCTCTGCGTTGGAATTCATTGAGTGCCTACTGTTGTTCTCATGTAAGTTACACGCTCGGGAACAACCACCTAACTGATGCGAATTTGAAAAGTGGAGATGCAAACTTGCTTTGATATTCGATGCACACTTCAGAAATAATACTGCCAGTTCTTCTACTTGCGTGCATTAGTAATTGAGAGTAGATAAACAAGGACACAGCATCATCGGGGTTGATTTTAATGCCAAAAATAACCTTACCGTAAAAATATCCCTTGCGTAAACTTAGTGCAAAGTCATTCCAGGTGTACCAAACTCGTTCTTTAACTTGTCCTTTTAATTTTTCTGTTCCTGTTATGCACCGAATGTTTTGATGTATAATAAAAATTATTATTGATTTTCTACCGGTGGAGATAGGTCTTAATGGACATTGAATTTCTCCCGCGAGTCCTGCTCTCACACGATGTTCCTCTTCACCACGCATTCTTGCTATCTCTCTTTAACGTATCCAAGCTACTGTTCACGCTTAGCAAAAATCAGTAACCCTTCCCTTAAAACTTTACTCCAAGAAAATGTACCACATCATGTTTACGGGGGACCACGCTTTCACCATAGTCTTAAATGTTTTTCTATAAAATTCTTTAGTCTTTCCATACTAATAAATCAGTGATGCACAGAAGATATGGATTTGTTGTTAAATATAGGTTATTCAGCACAAATATACTCTCACGTAAAAAAATAAAGCTGACTTGGGAGTTAAATGCGTTGATGTATAGTTAGATCTACCTTCGCCCAAAGCAGTAAGCGAATGTACTTAATAAGAAAATAAGTTACTTCATGTTAATGTAAAATACTCTACTAATATATAACCGTTCTTAAAGTGTTTTTTTTTGGCCAGAAATCACGTGTGATGCGTGCATAGCGATTAATTTATTTTAGAAGAATGACGAAAGTTGATAGAAGGGAAAAATACTAACAGCGAAAAAGGAAGGAAAAGAACGGGAATTTAAACAGCATTTGCGTAAACGAAGGATCCGAAAAGTAAATGAGGGAACCGATGTAGGGAATTTGTTTTTGGATTCCCCGTGGGGTGGAGGTTATAGATGAGGGATAATCCATAGACTCCAGGTAACTTTTTGCGATGAAAGCAGATTGTATGCATCTCACTCATGCATATTCCATGTGCAGTTCCGCTTGCTGCTATATTTACTCTCCGGCATTCCGGATTGAAGCTCATTACCTGGAGAACACTTCCAGTACGCATTACGTCACTAAGACGCTAACCTCCAGTTTCCCGTCGGCAGCTATCTTTTTCCTTACGCCGGTTACATTTGACTGACAGATTTCCTTTTCCCCTCGTCTAAACTTGTTCCCTAGGCCAGATTACTTAAGTATCTGTCAATACTTCTCTCCTTGGAGCGTATCTCCTCATAACTGTCCCCACAATCATTATTGGGAGGAAACGACGCGGGAGGAATGTGACTGCTTGCTGAACGTCATGGCGTGGTTCCACTCGGCGAATAAATGCGCCGATTCTCGCTTCAGCCTATCCCGCAGGCGCGCGCGTCTCTTTGCTCTTCGAGTGTTATACGTGTTTGACGGCGCTGTCCGACCGCGGCACTTCCGTCGCTTTTTTCCTCCAATTAACGACTTTCAACGGAATTTCCGTCTCCAACGCGATCGAGCGTCTCTTCCGAGAACCCGAGCTCCCGTCCCTCAAATTGTTTTATTCGATTTGACCGGTTCGTTAATTTTACCCTCGAGTAGGATTAGAATTAGGCAGTTGAATTACCTTTTTGCTCGGATAATCTCCTACCGCTAAATGAGCGGCGTAGTGATCGGAGGATCGGATAGAAGTGACCGGGGTTCGATTCGGTGGGAAGGGTCGGTTGGTATGATGCTAGAGGCTTTCCATTCTGAAGACCCAGTTCGAGTCCCGGCAGTGGCAGAGAGTTTTAGTGGTTACACCTCTCAATACATGAGTTCTGCAAGGAGAGAAATTCAAGTCCACTACTCGGTCCGTTGGATGGGAACAGGAAACCCCTTGGTGCCTTTCGTTAAGAGTAGGCAAATGTCTGTAACGGGTTTCTCTCGACTTTTCAACTTTCACTCCCTAAATTATTACCTCTTTTCAAATATCCACCAATTGTAAAGTACGCGATTTACCTCAATTATCGGTGGCCTCCCTCAAAACAGTATCAATCACATCCGGGACAGGTCTCTTCGGACACGCCCAACTAAATCCACAACTTACGAGACAATAAAAGGGTTTGTGGCAGGGGGTGAATCCAAACCAGGCGTGCATCAACAACGAGCAAAAAATCATGCTTTTATTAACTACAATACCGATTTTATTGTTCAAAATTAATTTACCATGGGAAAATTGAGATTTTGCATGCAATACTGTCTCCTTCCCTAATTTTATGGATATAGCGGGACAGATACTGCACATATCTTTGACTTATAGTTCAGTTTATGAGCCAAACAAGCCGAAAGATATAGAAAACGACTGCTTTCTTGCGTTTACATGTAAGGACTCATGAATACGGGCAAGAATGGTTTGAATCTACAATACCTACCCTAATTACGTTCACGGCAACTTGTATTTAAACTATTGTCTTTCCTATTATACACCAAAATCTTTAAGTTATATCGCGCCGTCTAACCTAAATACTTCTTAAGCTAAATGCTAAGACTAGTACAACTAAGTAGGCTGCCTAGCCAATAGTTTACTGACCTGAAACAGGAAACCTGTTTTTTCTCTGTAGCCGATTATTTGAATACAATATAAAATTTCTATCATATAACTAGAGAGTTTGCTGTTGCTGGGAGCAGAAATTAATGTTTGTAAGGTGTTATTTCAGTCCTGAAAAGTTTAAATGTATTGTAAATGGAACCAACTAGAATCCCCCATTAAATTGTTCATGCCATTTTGCTTCGCAGATTTAAAATATACGAAATCAATTTTATTCCAATGCGTGCTCCGTAATCGTAAATTAATCAGTTCTCTCGAAATGACCATGTATTGGTTCTAGCTCCCCCTAATGGAATTGATTACTCGGCCTCACGTGTAGCATGGAGAGTCTCTCTCTATGTGGTTGATTAATCTCGTTGGGAAGGTGGTTTATCTTTGGGCTTACTCAAGGTCTCCAGTCCCAGACACTTGCTAATTGGACTCCTATGTATTATGCAAACACTTTAATGGTCTTTATCATAATGCCGCGGCAATTTGCTAATGAGCACCGAGGGGTGTTGAGGGTGGATTTGCTTTCAATAAGGATAGCGCTGAATTAGGTATTTACACCGGAATGTTGCGGCCGTAACCAAACCATTCCGTGTCCCATGAGAAAGATTGCCTAATATGGTTGAGTAGGGGTGTGCGGACGGTGTCCTTGGAAACATTCCGACCCTCTTTACATCATTTGATGAGATATCGATGTAACTTGATTCCTTTTTGAGATGATATCTCGTAGATCGACTAGAATCAAGATGTGTTGTCTTTGACATGCTTGTGACATTACGCCAACAAATCAGGAATCGCCCGTCGTATAGACCACCCATGTGATGAAAACAACTTTACCAATTGCGTGATAATCACATGACCACGACTTACAGTAGTATGAAATATCTTTCTCTCTTTGCGACAGCGGGAAAAACTATATGTTGACGTCGTCTTTTATGGACTGCTGGGTGTCATTATATCTTCACATGCTGTCAGGTGTTCGAGCAGAGATTGCGTGGGATTTTCGGGAAAAATTCTTAGCATATTTGTTGCGCTCGGCCTAAAAATATTATTAAATAAAATTTGGATTTATTAGTTTAAGTTTGAAGGAGCATTTCACAATGCTTTGAAATGTTTAAAATTGAAACTCGATCATTTACAGTAATAAGCCTCTGTAGATTCACCTTAATATGAAGTCTATTAAAAAATATTCAGTCGTTGCAACGGGGAATTGATTTGTAAACATACTCTACGGATATATTTTACGGTACCGTATTTCCTGGCAGTCACAATTTACATTTATGTAGAGTAGTGATCATTTATGTTAGACGTGTCATAGAAGTCTTTTCCTATTGCTTTGAATGGTATAATCTTGTGCCTGTTTCCTGATGCTTTCCAGTGATGTTTTCGCCTTCCATTTTCACTGCGAAAACAAAGGAAAATTACTCATTGTTTTCCACATTTTCTTTACTTTTCCCATTTTATTGTTGTATGATTTCTTCGTCAACTGTTTCTTTCCTTACTGCTTCAGAGATTTCAATTACTTATTTTGCTTAATGTGTAGCAACATACGTTTCCGGCGCTACTTTAAGAGTCAGAACGCAGTTGCATAGAGTGAAGTCTCTACGATTTGATGACGATCTGCATCGAAGATGGGAAAACTATGTGCACAAAACAGTTCTTAATCTACTATTAGAGTAGGCGAATGGAAATTGTAATTCCTGCTTCAGTGTTGATGGAAGGACATAGGTAAAAGTTCTGATGATCCCCTTGTTTTTGTATCCGTGGAAAAAGTACTGAAAAACTGAGAGCAGAGCGTAGTTTTACGATAAAAATTAATTAAAGTCTTGTTGGTTCTTTGAAGGTTGCATTTCATAAGACGTCTGAATAATTCTTCTCAAAATAGTCCCTTCATCCCGGAAAAAAATGTTGGTTAACATTCGTAAGTAATGAGTCAAAAGAAACAATACCGGCTATCCCTTCACGCTCTCAGATTCGCTTTGAAGCTTAATTACACGGATTTATTCATGTCTGATGTTCTGTATTAACACGCTACGTCATATTTTTTTAACCAGTTGTGCGATTCTTCCTTCTGCCCTTTTGTATTTAGATCTGGAAGAGAAAATTAGTTCCACTCACTCACTCAATCTCGTATATACAAAGTCAGGTGAAACATTTTCGCATCGTGAGAACCATGCTGGATACGCCCTTCAATGGTAGACCTTCAAGTCATATAACTGTCAGTTTTATATGCTTCTCGGAGCAGAAACTTTTGGTAACCACCTCATTACTCTAACTCAACTATTAATTAAACTTAATCTGGGTTTATAAAACCGGTTGGAAATAGTTATAAAACAGAAGGTTACCAACTGATGAAGTCTGTTTCATGATTTGAATGCATGGGTAGTAATATTTACGTGGGATCGAAAGGGAAAAATGCATGGGTTTAGTGAACCTTGGCACCGGCATTAGCCTACTCTTAACTAAAGATGGGGATCAGTTTGCTGTCGTAGCTAGGGTAGTGTCCTCCCAATCCGAGGACTCACATTTGGATACCGGCAGTAGAAGAAATTTTCTGCGAAATCTATGTCCTAATTAGGTTGCTGTGTGGAGAGTATTTCAAATTCAGCAGTTCATCCGTCCCATGGGACGTTAAACTTTGGATCCCTGTTACCTTTCGTTAAGAGTAGGCTACTGCCGAAACCTGGTTTCTCTCCACCCTACCTCCGCTCTCCGTTGTATTCCTTCCTCAACCCAAGTACCCAAATATCTTCATGACGAAAATAGCCGCCCGTGGTAGCCAGGTCGTTGTCTCCTGGCCGCTGGCTAAGGTCGTGGGTTCGAATCCCGATCAGGGGCATGGATGTCGAGTTTGTCTAGGATTTAAACCTTAATAACCATAGCAGTTGAATCATCTAAAAAACATAGAGTTACTGCTGTTATGTTACTGGAGCAAATTACCTCAGCTGTCGGTAGCCTTCCCAGAATAACTATAAAAAAAGGTTCTTAGGGATCAACTGTTTAACGCCCATCCCACGGACGGACTGAAATGGGAACGCCATTGACGTGGTTATCCAGTAGGGTCCGGAATCCTTATAAAATCTACTGAAGGGTTCGCACTCGGATCTCCTTATGGGTATCCAGTAAAACAACCCCATATCCTGACAAAATGGGGCCTTGATGATCAGCCGGACGCAAGAATGTTGAGGATATCCCCGTTAAAGCTTGAGATATTCGCACGTTCCTGGTAAAGCAAAACTTTCCTTTCTTAGAGCAAAACTGCGGTTTTGCTGCGAAGTCGTGACGACTAGAAAACCCCTTTGTAGGTTTCCTTTTGTTGTTTATGCTCGTGAATCCCGAGGTCTCACCCGGCAGTTTAGCGGCACCCGCGCGCATTCACGACTGGCTCTTGTCACGGTGGCGCTGAATGCTTCTCAACAAATAAATGTCATATCTCCTCCTTCCGTGCGTCTGCCGAATCGACTTCGTGACGTGCGAAATGCGGGGATTGCTCCGACAGGAATTCCCTTCAAGGGAAGAGGATGGAAGAGCTTATCCATCGGTGTAACTCTATTAGCAGGTGGAAACAATCCACGCTCGAGTTCACATCTCCCCGCGAGTCTATTTGTTCCGTCCGTAAACGAGACGGTGACCGACACCGCGTCATAAAAATCCCATTCTCCCGAGACTATCGACCCGGGAGACGGAATATCCCGCAGCGGCGGACTCCGTCATAAAAACGAGGGACTTTTTACGAGCGCCGCAACTCTCATTTATACAATCGCCTATCGCGTGTCTTAATAATAATCCTCTTCCTGACCCCTTGCGTTGTGAAAAAATATTAGTACATTGGTGTATACACATACATATTTATAAATATAAATAAAATTGTTCGTACATATGTAGAAATAAATTGGTTGGTTATTTAGGGGAGGCGACCGACAGCTGAGGTCATTTGCGCCATATAGGATAGGTGGGTAATTGGGTAATGGTAGGAGTTTTCAGGAAACGGAGGAAGGGTGGAGAGAAACCCGGCGTCGGCATTAGCCTACTCTTAACGAAAGGCGCCAAGGGTACCACGGCTTAGTGTCCCATCCGACGGACGGAGTACTGTACTTGAAATGCCCTCCACTAGGCACTCAAGTGGGGACCGGTTTTCCACTGAAAAGTCCGCCACTGCCGGTAATCGAACCCGGGCCCTCGGGATGGGAGGCCAGTACTCTAGCCACCACACCAACCCGATCCCCTAGAAATAAATTCCGCGTTTCGAACTTAGTCGATTTTTCATCTTTTAATATCTAGCTTATTTCCAGCTTCTTCGTCAAGTCTGTGGTCGTTCTTTAGTATGATCCAATACTTTTCGTATAAATAAATGAGTATACTCATGTAATAATTCAAACCTTTGAAATTCGCACCGTAGCGTCAAAAGTACACTTGGGATAGGAATAATATATAATGATGGGCACCACTTTAAAGAGCAAAAAGCACATTTGGTAGGATATACAAACTTCATGAAGATAAGGAGCTAAATAGCATCACACGGATGAAGACACAAAATAAACGTACTTGGCTAATTTTCGAGCATTTTATGTCCCGTCCTCGAGCCGTACAAAATACAGTTTGAAGAAGATCTTATAAATGGAAGACACACTTGCCCAGATCCAATAGATGGGATCCCCGCTAAGACGGAGCAGGTGACTTGACTACCACATTTTTTGACGGCTCTCTCGAACGGGAGAGAGAGAGGAAGTTATAAACGCTTTTCTTTTTTATTTTGAAGGTGAGATGCTCGACTCGAAAGCGATAAGCCGTAACGAGACGTCATCAGAGGGGGAGGATCGGGATGTGCACGAGCACTTGTCATTCGAAATTCCCCACCTCCCTCCCTCCCTCTCTCCCTCACTCACTCTCCCTATTAATGGGAACACCGCCGCCTCTCTATATTTTCCTCGGCCTATTAGGAAACTAGGAAGTCGTCTCGATATGGGCGGGAATGAGTCGTTGATATGCCCGTTCGATATCCGAGGGGAATATCGATCTTCTTTCGTCCGACCTCCCAAAATGCATAATTTCCTCGACTGGCAATATCACCTCGAAGAGAAAAAGAGGTATTAAAAAGCTATTAAAGCCGCCCAATGGCGCATCTGTCAAACATCTCTTTTCCTTCCGTTATAGTACACTTTGGCTTTGGTGCTCCAGTGACAGGGGCTATATCAGACCGCTCTAACCCAAGCTCTTGATCGTGATACAAGCACAAAATCCATGCGGGGGACCGGTGGTAGCTACGCCAGCGAGTCAAATATCTGTCCTTCCACCTTTCTCATTGGCATATTTTAGCTCCTATTTATTATGAATAAGACATAACAATTAATGGGATGGACTTTCAAGATTCACTTAGTAAAAAACGCGTCTAAGTTTGCGTTTAATGAAATGAAACATGCTTCGTAGTACAGCTTTTTCATGACGTATCACAGAACAATTTACAATATGGAAAGTTTTAAAGACTTAAATATTTGTCAGGCTTTCTTTTTGAACTGTATTATGGTGGGTCGTGGTGCTGTGAATGACAGTTCTCAATTTTTTATTCCTTCTTACCTTAACTCTATCTGCATTCCTTTATTTTGCCCAACCAAAGCTAATGTCATTCAGTACTTTGTGGGTTGATGCTTTTTCATATTTTGCTGCGCATGATCTAGCCTGGGATGTCAAGAGAAGAAGACCATGACATATTAGCAAACACAAGGTATTTTTGCTTAATGTTGCCTAAGAATGTTTATGTAGTCATTTACTGCCATTTGCGTTTGTTTCGCATAATGTTCCCAAGTTTAAAATTTTAAACGTCCGTATGTTATTATGAAGCTTCATTATTCTTGGCCTGGCGTTAGCCATTCGTCGTCGCTTACCCTGGTCCTCATTGCGTGAGTTTATCGGCGAGTTTCTTTGCGCGTTTGCTGCTATTGCACTGCAGTAAAATTTTCGAAAAAAAAATGAATCTAAGTCATCGTATTACTTATTATCGTTATTGAGATGTGGGAGGCTCTTAGGCTTGTCTTTTTATTACTCGAACGATTGCGTATTTTATATATTAAAAATCCTCTTTCTGTGTGGATAAACGTTTCAGGATAGAAAAATAGCAGACTTTTGCATTGTCCACTGGGCTAATGAAAATTGTAGCGTGTGTTTCGATGTCTAGGCGTCGTCAAAAATGTTGTCCTGATCGTGACGCCTAAGATTTTGACATTTTAATCGAACCAGTTGACCACAAGAAATGCTGTCATTCTGTAATCATTTATGAGTTCTTTTGAGAACGCCTAACGATGATTAATTTATAGCTGGTTCTCGTTTGTCACCCAAATACATTCGTCTCCCAAGTTTGCGGGATATTGATTTCCTTGCTATCATCATAATAAGATCGGAGTAGTGCTGCCGTTGATTACCCACTATTCTTCGAATTAGTCTTTTCGCCGTTTCCTCATTTCTTTCTTTGCAGTTCGTTTACGCCCTCAAGCGGCTTCAGTTTTTCCCTGCCATCCTTCCCCTCCCATTTCCGCCTATGTTTCCATCATCGGTCACCTGTTGCGTCTCTCGGGAAATTTCCAATGCGTTCATGCACTGCTTCATTCATCTGCCATTTACCGTCCAAGCAGTTTTTATTCGCCAGTGCGATTCATTCATGTCTCCACCACGCCTTTCTTGGCTGCCACATTACCAGCGTTTCCAGTCTTTCATCTGCAATTGCATCCGAAAATTTGAGGAAGTGTACATTAGGATAGTTTTTTTGTGACGCCCTTATTACATTTCTTTTGATTCCCTGCCACCGTTGTTGCTAATGTTTCTTTCCGTGCAATACTTCCGATGGCATGGATATTTTTTTTACAACCTCACCTCCCTTTCGTTTGCCGAGCGTGGAAATCCTGCCTCAGGCCTTACAGAATTATTGACGTTTTTTCGATCACTTAGGTCATATGAGAGCGCAAACGTCAAGTGAGAATTTTAACTTAAAAACATCCTTTAAGTTGTAGATTTCTACAAAAAGTGTTCGAAGATCTAATAGACCCGATAGTACGATGCCTAATTACGTATTCTCCTAGCATTAAAATATTGTTGATTTTTTTATTTCACAGTCTTTGCGGGCTCCTACCGACAAACTGGATGTGCGTCATAAAATCAGAACTGTCAAGAACCACTCTATTAACTTAGCACCTATACTGACTGTCGTTTAAAAACAGGCATTGAGGTTGTGTTTGAAACCGTCGGGATTATCTCGAATAGGTGACCAAGAAGTCACGTGGTATAAACAGAAATGTTGGTAAATTTGGTGTGTTGAAACCGCTGATTACAACCTCGCTCATTCTTTACACCATGGTATTATGTCATCCGGGGACTTCGAGACAGACGAGAAAAACGCAAGTGAAAACAATTGATTATATGGTAACGAGCGATTCAAAAACACCAAAATTTCAAACTGTACGTGTTTGTACCACGTGACTCCTTGGTCGAGATGGTCTTATCTATTCGAGATAATCCCGACGGTTTAAAACACAACCCCCAGACCGTAATTTTTATCTCCTGCTTTCTATTATTTAAGAGGTGCACGGAAACTTGCCAATATTTTGAGCTTTCCATCTATATCCATGTATATGAATCTGGTATAAAAATTTTTCTTTCTTTCTCGAGTCACTTATAGAATATGTCGATCGTCCAATATCAGTGAAGTTAGTGACCACTGTTGGTATAGTATGTAAAGCACTGGTATTTCATCCCTTAGACCTGGGTGTTAATTCCTGTAATGTCAAACTTTTTAGTGTTATACCAGTATCTATATGAGTTCAGAATGGCGAGCACTCTAAATTCAGCACAGTTACAGAATAATTATAAATTAAGTTTTCTAAATATATATTTCCTTTTCATTTTCTTAAGCCTTACTATTTCTCTCGCGAAGCCTTACGCGAGCGAAGTAAGCTGATGGTTCGAAGAATTTCGTCTCAGACCTTCATAAGCTATCCTTTATCTACACCACCTCTCTCTTGCGTTGTTATTTTAGCCGCCACACCCTGGTTAAGCTCTCTTAATTTGTTCTATGCTGGTTTCATTCATCAACGCGTTACCCAAATCTTTTGTCGGTCACATAATACCTACATTTGATATGCATCTCGATTCATGGGACCATTGACAAAAATGTATCGTAACCACCCTCACGAAGACCATGTTTGTTGTGTCCAGCTCCAGCGATACACGTATCGATGCACCGTGTTTCCCCTCCCCCCTCCCGTCTCCCGGGTAGGTGTCAGAGATGGTGGGCGCAAGACGAGGTAGGTATCCGATCTGCCTCCTGAAAAGTCGTGAGAGTCCGGGAGGGACAGGGAGAGGGAAGGGTGAGGAGAGACGGAACATGGGCTAGAAGAGGAGAGAGACCGCTCTTTCTCTCGAGAATGAAGGATAAGAGCGGAGGGAAGAAAAATAAGAGATTAAAAAAAAAGAAGAAGAGAGGAACGCGGCCACCCAAACGTCTCCTCCTCCTCCTCAAGTTCGGGATCCTGACTTCTACATCTTCTCTACCTTGGTTTTTTTCATCCCGTTTCGTTTTTGTTTCCTCTCCCTCCATTTTGTTGTTCCTTTGCGTTCCCCCGCTCCGATCCACCCCTCCTCCTCCACCTCATCTTTCTTCCCCTTGCCCCGGATGAGGGTTAACGGCCGCCCTCCGCGTGGAACTCCGGGGAGAAGAAAGAGGAGGAGAAGGAAAGAAGAATAGAAGGCTCTCTCGCGCGCATTCTTATTTTCTCTCCCTCTCTCTCTCTCTCTTTCTCTCTCTCTTTCTCTTACACACACGTGGAGGTGATAATGTTGAGATGAAAGGGAGGTAGCTCGGGTGAAAGGGAAAGAGATGAGAGATGGCGAGAAAATAGGAGAGAAAGGAAGGGGAGGAGATGAAGTAAGAGGTTAATGGTGGCCGTAAGTTCTCTCTTAGGTGAGGAAAGAGTGGGAAGGGGTTAAAAGAGTGGAGGGGGCGTAGAATTGGCCGAAGGGAAGGATGGAGTGAAATGGTCCAGACAGGCTCACGGGAGAGTACCCCGTGCCATGACATTGCTCTCTCTCTCTCATTATCTCTCACGGAACCAATTCTCCCAGAAATATTCTCCCGTTAAGTGCTGTTTTCCATCAATTTGCGTCGTCAGTATCTACCCTTATCGGGAAATTATGCTGTTGGGCAGTCTGTACCCACCGAAAAACCTCTTGGTGTCATCGGTGACATATCCACCCTCGCCTTCCTCCCACCGCGTCAAATTATAATTACATGCTGAAGCATTTCATAATATTTTACTCCGTCCGCTTAGATGCTTTTTTACATTATTCCGCTAAGAGGTGAAAATCCATCATAGGGAGCGGAAAGTAATAAGACTCACGAAAGATAGGAAGGATGGAGCTTAAAATAAATATGGGCGGGCATAAATCAGAGCCAGAGAGTAGCGCCCTTAACTTATGTTAGTAGTAGGTATGTTGCATGAAAACAGGTTGTGTGCCTGCTTCCGATATGGCAGCAATTTGATTTTAAAGGAGGACCTTAAATGAATTTTAACTGTCCTTTCTTTCATTTATTTTTCTCTTTTATAGATGTCAAGTTCTTTGGAAGCTAGTCAATTTAATTGCCCCAGATTTTCTCCGCCGGAATATGAGTTCACATTTTTATTAATTGGAATTGAACGCCACTGAAGGAGGAGTCGTCAGGGATATTAAGGTAGGATATCGCCAAAATAAAGTTGGGGAACTACTTGTTTTAGTGGTAGTGGCATCAGATGAAGAATCGCATCGGCCGAGGAAGCATTGACAAAGCGGTGGTAATTTACTCTAGATACCTACTCCGGCTCTATATAAAGCCGTGAAGAAAAGATTAATTATCGTATTTTCCCGAAATACGTTCACAACAAATATTTCGAGAAAAATCTTTTGTTTGGATTAAGGAGCAAAATAATTATGTACCTAATACCATATTTTCCAGGAATCGATTGCCATTTTTTTATATTTTACTCTTAGCTCACTCGTCATATACAGGACATCGGGCTACTGTTGAGCGCAGATGACCTTACTCTAGCTTTAGTGTTAACCTGGGAAAAACGTAACCTCAGGCGTCGAAGACGTCCAGTATATTTCAGAAACATTTCAGACGAGAATAATGGCAATAGATGAATTTCCACAGAGAACAAATCCTCCTCGATCGGGATTCGAATCCGGACCCCCTGATTCACCGACCAGGTACCTGATAAGCTACCGAGGCTTCCTTCTCCCGTGTGAAACTCTAGTCTTGGTAGCCTCGTTATCTTAACAATTGGAGTACCTGGCCGTCTCAGGAAATCAGGGGGTCCAGGTTCGAATCCCGGTCGCAGTGTATTTTTTCCTTGTGGAAACTCATCTATTGTGCATTTTCAGCGGGTGACTCCGCTAAAGTACTCCCGGCTAGAGCACAATCTTTGCCTAAGAATAATCGTGTCCACGACACTGGAAAATGCAGTAACCAGCATGTGGAGCGCAGCATTGCAATATCCAGAAACATTGCTTTGCGGGAAGAGGAACGCCTAAGGTGTTTGAGATGTAGGTGAAGAGAACAATTGAAAAGGCTCTGGGGAGCCTGAATAGCTCTGGGGAGAAGGGAACGGACGAAGAAATATTAGGAAGGATAGGGAGGGACGGAAGTAGGTGGGAGATATTGGAAGAAGGCAATAAAAGCGAGTGGGGGACGTATTGGGAGTTAATAGAATATTGAAAAGAGAAAAGAGGGGAGTAAGAGAGTTAAGGGCTAAATAGGCAGGGAGAGAAAGGGGGTTCCGGATGGCATGATGACAGGTGGAAAATATGAGGGTTTAACAATCCACGGAATATAGATTGGTTTGGAAGGATGGTTAGCAGTGAATGGCATGGAACGATGGATAATCGAAGGGAGGGACTATTCAGAAACTTAGCAATTTCAGTGGAATACTTAGGATGATCGACCAGAAAAAAAAAGAATCGCCATTGGATAATGAGGTCATCATCAATAAGCATTTTTCAATTATTCTAGATCTTAAAGAACGGGCTAAGCCCTTGACTCTCCCTTTTGCTCTCCCAGATGTTCACCTTGCTTCTCAAAGAAACCCAGTTTCATCCCAAACGGTTCTTTGGTCAAGCAATCCTTTTTCCTCCTTCATTTCTTCGCCTCTCGTAATTTATGTTTGCCTCTATATATTTGCTTCAAATCACTTTATTTCTTCCTTTCTATTTCCCTCTTAGGTCATATTCTTCCCTTCAATCGCCACCCTCTACGTTCTATTAAGCATTAATTCTTTAGATTTGTCCGATTATTAGAATTTGGTTTTTTATTATTCCATCTACTGAGGCAATACAGCACCATTGCATTATTACACCCTCACCAATTTCCCTTGCTTTTTTATTTTCGTTTACGATCTACCTTTTCCTCAATTATGTCAAGAACCACATAATCTGCTTACCGAAGTATCCGGGTAGCATTCCTCATCATTCACCGAATCCAGACTTCAAAAGGTTCTGCTCTACGGCCATACTTTTTTCTTTGGCTTTGAAAATGTGTGGAATATCCAATTTTGTCGTGTTTCCCTAGAGAGAAGTACGGTGTGGAAAGGCTTGGGGATACATGCCACTCATAAGAAGACAAATGTAATGAAATTCTCTAGAAACAAAAGGACTAGACTGTAATCAAACTAGAAGCAATCACCGCCTCAGAGGCAGTCTCCAGGACAGAACACTGATAAGGCAATAAGAAGTTAAATAATGTAAGGTAATGAAAAATCCTTTGATCAAAAACCGGAGATGGAGGAAATTGGTAAAACCCCAATACGAAAATTGGCGAACACATCCCCAAAACTACAAATATAACACGCCCGCTAAGAATTCAAATCGTGGAGAACATGCGGAGAAGGGGGCCAAATAGACTAGCACACGAAATCCGCACATTACTGAACAAAGACCACCTGGCCAAATTGAAGTAGTGGACAGAAAAAGGTCCCGAGGAATTATGGTCACCGAATCTACTGGTTCTAGATGCCATTGGAAAAATCGCACAAGCACGGGTTTTCGAGGAAGGACAGAAAAATGCCAAGCGTCTTACTTCAGTCGGAGCAACGGAAACAAACCCACACGCATTAAAGATATAATTGGGCAAAAAGAGAAGTCAGTAAATGTTGATGCCGCGTGATCCTAAGCGACTCATTCGCGAAAAGGGAGAGACGGAGTAGAAAAAATCGGAGGAGAGCGTAAACTGGAGCATGAATAAATATTCGTCCTGCTTAGACGTGCGTATCTCAGAAAACAATGGGTCCAGTGAGTATCGTGGTAAGTGAATGAGGCGATAAATAGAGCTAGCCGAGGAAGCTTTCGCGAAAAGGCGGGAATTGATGAGGTTGTCCCTTAGCGAGGAAAGACGGAGCGAGTTAAAACTTTAGTATGGAGCGTAGCGTTGTATGATACAGAAAGTAAGATTTCTTAGGAAGAGGAGGTACTTGCATATATTTGAGGTTTAAAGGTCTTCGTGTGGAAAAGAATGGAGAGGGTTAAGGGCTGGTTGGAAATGAAAGCAAACAATGAGGTGTTAAATATGCTGGGGGAGGAAAGGAAGTTGGTAAAGGAAAGTTGAAGGAAGTGGAAAAAGGGAGTGCATTGAAGGGGATAAGGAGCTTTTGAAGGTGGCGATTGAGGTTAATATGTTGACTGAGAGCGGAAGGAGTGGAAGAGAATAGGTATTTCAGACGCCCTGAAGGCAAGAAGAAGAATGAACAGCTTAGAAGGGGCTCAATGGTGGGCAAAGAAAGGACTTTGTGTGGGAAGGAGGTATGAATGGCGGTGGACTAAGCGTAAAAATATTGGTTATTCAACATATTTTTTACCATTCTTCGCTGAAACACTTTTCTGTGTATCTATCCGTATCGCGACCGTGTTTGGGACGTACTTTGAGGAAATACGGTTCGGGGACCGTGTGTCAAACCTAGGTATTAGTCTCTTTAAATGTCCTTGAAAATTTTTCGTACAGGATTTGCTGGTGGCATTGCTTGGTACAGCCGTTGTTAATGTTCTGCTTTCCACTGTCCGATTATGAAAGCTATTTTAATTGTAGAATGGGAAACTTGCGAATTGGTTCGTTGCTTAGAAATATCCTGATGAAAATGCTAAATTTGTTCTCTGAATAGTAAGTATTTTTCCGTATGGTAAATTTCATCAGCCTTAGTTAACGCACTCTGCAGCATCTTTAAGTGACGAAAGCACAGAGTGTTCTATTTCCAACTTCTCATTATTTTTTTGCTGGATTCGCGATAATTGTTATCTTCCCTTTTACGATGAAGAACTCTTAGGATTATGGAAAAATATATAATGCACCGAAGTGAAATTATGTGTGACGTTTGCTCTCCTTGCCCAAAAATTATAAACTTAATTATAAATTATAAGATTAATTATTAATTAAAGATTATTAATAAATTATAAGAATAATGTTAAAGAAATTAGGAGGTAACAAATGGACGGAGGATGTTTTTTTAGAGGAAATAAAATGCTGGAGAGGATTATAAAAGAGGGAATTGATAGAAAAGGCTGCCCAGTATATACGGGTTTCACAATTAGGTATGTTCGTTGAGGGAATAAGAGCGAATGCTAAGTTTGCGTGGAAAAGAGGGGGAAAGAATAGATATTCTGAATGGTATGAAAGCAGGCTTGCATACATCTACAAACCTACCAATGCTGGAGCTACACATGGTGACACGAAAACAGCCTGTAGGTATTTGTTCGAATTACGACGGCATTCTCTCATGATTCTCTCCACTTAGCAGATGAGAACGTTACGGTCTTATCAGTGGAGTTAAAGGGGGGAAAAAGTCAATTTGTCGGCTCACGATATCAGCGGCTACTTTGCACCGTTCTTAGAAGGTGCGTATCATATTTGTTGCCCCTGCAATAACTGTTCCTCAGACGTAGGTCCTATACGTGTAGAAATCGGTTGTAGTTGGTAGATATGATCCGAGTTCTTCGTTTGCACTCTATCTGAGTGCAATACTTTCTTTATATTCAAAATATCCATGCAATCAAATTGCTTTTTCAATGTAGCAATCTGGCAGATGGAGCTTAGAAACTTGAGTGTACTCCATATTTCATAACTTTGCTTGGTTAAGGTGGGTTTAAAGTGTAAGGTTTTAGCCTTGCGCACATTTCAGTTAATAATGGTAACGTACGAAGAGTATCTATCAATTTATTCACCACAAAACCATGATATATAATTGTCTTGAGCTGTTAATTTGATCAGTTCATTGGCAGTGTGAATACTTTCACTATTATCTTAATATTTTATTTGAGTTTCAGAAAAAAGTTATTGCTTTTTCGAAGTTGCTCTTTAAGCTTTGAGGGTTAAGTTGGCAAAGGAAGTTGGGTAGGACTTGTTTGCGTTGTATCCTCCGCTGTATTTAAACTCTTTATGCATACTTCTTCTGCATAACAACTGCTTCCAAGAGACTTTTTCGTATGGTCACAAACGCGAGTGGATTGACTAATTGTGATCTTCGAATGGTCATGATTCTTGGTAGCCATTAAGAGCAGTGTTTGTGTACGCCTATATGACTTGGGGAGAGTAAAAAAATATAACCATTGTCAACGGGATGGTAGGGATAAAACGATGATGCGTTAGCTCTTTTCAGAGTTGCGAGGTTTTGAAGCCAGCAATCTGCATATTATTATCGTATTTTCCCGCTCGGCCAATGAGAAAAGCGATGTTTAATAGGTAATTGCTTTGAGGAAGCAGTTGCTCATTATCAGTGGCAAGATGAAAAAATCGAGCAAGCTTAAGACCTTGTATGTGTCAAACTGTTTTGTGGGAGAGGTTGCTACATCTAGCAAATCATTCGTAACCAAACAGCTCGTTTTCTACTGAGGAGTTATTGTAAAGTTGTAATGAGTATAATTATTTGAAAGAACATGCAGTACAGAACAGACCAAACATGTGATGTTTTCGTAATGCGTCAGGGCAGTAGAACCAATTAGCGGTCTTACGCTGGTCTCGTTAGATACTTATAGTCTCAGCACCGTGTCCTTTGTAGCCATAATCGGAAAATTGCTTACAGCAGTGTAGTGTATTAAAAATGTAATTTACTCGGGAGCAGTTCCACCATCACAAACTTAAACAATATTTACGATTCAAGCAGGGGTGCACAGAGAAAACACTGAAAAGTTTTTTGCAGCTATGAGGATACGAAAATATAGTACCTACATTCAACTGATTCATAACCACACGTCATCGTTAATCTGAATTACATTAAAAGCAAAGATTACCCACCTTGGATCACGAACGGGAAATGAAATGGAGTCAAATTATATTCTGTCTCAATTACCGCACGATAAATTGACAATCACTGCCTGTGAAATCTGGGTGATTCAGAAGTATATACTAGGAATTGAGGCAATTTGCTCTTAAGTTTTGTAATGATGAAATTTAGATTAGGAATTTCTTTAGTGGGACCTTCATTAGCTATAAAGGCTGACAACATGCTTCTTGGTAGGTTAATTTTGTGGTAGGGTCGATGATTTCGATAACGAGAAGAATCATATATTATGAGAATTAATTCTCACGAAGAATGTACTTAAAATACTACAAAAAATGCTTTTATGCTAGACACTGGTTTCAACCCATTAGCGCCCAATGTAGTGACAATTTCAGAGGAGCATTGGATCCAAATTCGTGAAAATAGTTCTAAATGGTATGATTTGGCAGTTCTTTCCCTCATTCCACCCTATACTGGTATCTTCAATTTGCTAGTATTTGCTTACTTAATTCTGTTTTATTTTTAGCAGCAAAAGGTTTTTTCAATATTTCTGAATTATATTGTGACAAAAATGAAAAACTACTCCCAAAGCTGACGTGGACAATATCTTAAGCAAACGAACAAAATTTGCGGGCAAACCAACGACAATTTGGCTATTTTTTTGGATCCTACCACAAGAGGAAACAGTACTTAAAAATAAGCGTATGTGGGATTCATTTCTAAGATTATGTAATCAAAAAGCTCTTCTTCGTGCATCATAGGTAATCTACCAACATTGTAAGGTTTGCGGATAGCTCGTGCCTTTAGTGCCCCACCAGATGTAATTCGTCTCTCCCCGTCATTCCTAATTGGTACATGTTTCCTAACCTGAATCCCTCTTTAAATATTCATATCCTCTGCCTACCTTCATACCACTCAGACCACCTGCTCTTTTCATCCCTCTCCCATAGCCTCCTTACATTTTCCTCTCTACTTTATTCCGTTCACTAGTCACATCCTCCATCCACGTTTGTTATTCACGTTATCGAACATCTCCCAACGTTATTCCTTCCTTCTCCTACCATGTTTAAATCGCTTTAATTCTTCCTACTCTCCATCAAGTTAACGATCATCATTTCCGTACACAATTAGGATTGATTGGGTGCGTCAGGATTAATGTGGTGTATAATCATGAATGAAGATGAATATTTCGCTGCTTGCATTATTGACATTCAGTTGGAAAATGGCGAAAGAGTTCTCATACTATATTTTCTAATTCATCTCCACACCCATATCACAAAGAGAATTTACGTTAGAGTTTACGTAATGTTTTCCTGAAATGGGATATTCTGAAATGTTTATTTTTAAAAACCTGTGACATTTTGAATAAAAACGGGACGTCAAAAATAAATTATAAAACGTTTTGCCCTTTAAATACTGCTATTTACACACATTAGCAATTACATGATTTAAAACGGGAAAAATAGCCCCTTACTTATATTATTTACAATTTTAATGATTATTACTGTCAGGATTGTTACAGAAATTAGAGCTAAAAATGATTAAAAAAAGAAATTATTTTTCCCGGAGAATACTTTTAAAAACTTTATGAATTTACTTGGGACATATTTATAAATAACGGGACTGATCCGGGAAAATTGGATGAATGGGGAACCCTAGTTTAGGTTGGTGTGCCTCATGGCTTATTTCCAATAAACAGCGTTTCTCGGAAATGTGCTGTGGAAATTGGTGTCATTACGTCCAAACTTGTGTTGGCAGATGTTAGTAGGGGTACTTTTTCATTACAATTCCTTATTTTACTGGGTCCTACATCTATCATCCAGTTATTGCTTTCGTCGCTGGCTATTCTACATTACGATTTTCAATACTCTTTAATCTCTACTATGTGTTGTTTCCTTGGTTTAATGCGGATTTTAGCCTCTGCTTGTCTGCTACAATTCATTAAATGCGCTGTTGCTATTTACCTACCTGTAATACCCATTTCTTCAATATATAGTGTAGAAATTCCGAAGCGGCATATGGTAGCAACATCGGCGGAAGGCGTATCAGATTGATTTGGAGTGAATGATGTGCTAGTTTCTCATCTCTTGGGCCTGGGTTCGATTCTAGGGAATTACGGGGTTTTTGCACAGATATACCGGACCCCACAACGACGCGAAGGATACTTCATAGTCAGTACTCCCGTCGGGTGAGGCCCCTTGCCGTATCTCTTTGAAAGGAGACTAATTCCGACACCGGGTTTTCCTCCATCCTTTTCCGGTCCCTAAATTACTACCTCTTCCCGAATACCGTGTTTTGTTTATTGGCTACTTTAGCTTTCAGTCGCGTACCTTATTAGAAATGACATAAACATATCTCTAAGTAGTTCTCATCTCCCTTACAACCAAAATTAACCTGCCTACTAACAAATGTTACTGTATATAGCTTGGCTTGGTGGAAGTTGCCGATATTCATATATGAAATAAAAGACTTAGGTAATCTTGTTATTGAACCTGTGGAAGATTACCGAGTCATTTACCGCAGAAGTCTACCTACAATTCCCATACTACAGATTAGTTTGGATGAACTCAAGTATTTACATCTTTATTGTCAAGTTAGGCTTATTCCTTATCGCCGCACATTTCTTTTCCTTCGTGAGGATGCTTTTAATCATTCAGATATTGCCGGCGAAATTGTCGGTGACACACTACAATGAGCTAGTCATGGTTCGATCGTAACAAGTTCTTCCTTATTGAAATCCATCGAAAAATCCGAAAACGTCGATAGATTGATTTAACTCAATTTGTTTCTGTCACGAAGTCGGAGGAATCGATCCTCGGGAAGGGTGCGAGCTGGGAACTAACATTTCGCCGGGTGTCTCCCGTCGTCCTCCCCGCGAAGAGGGGCTGAAGGAAACCGCTCGTGGCCCGAGGACGGCGGTGTAAAGGAGAGAGAGAAGTTGTTTGAGGAGGCAGGGAGAGATGATGGAGGGAAAGGAAACGAGGAGGATCCGGAATGGAAAAAAGGAGAGAGAGGAAGGAGAGAGTGGTGGTAAAATGGCCGGGATGAGAAGACTTGTCGGTCGAGGTGAAAGAGTCGACGGCGGTGTGTGTGTGTGCTTCGTTCTTCGGTGTTGGATAGGATTGGGAGCGGGAGGGGGTGAGGTGGGTGAGGGGGTTAGGGTTTGTGGCGAGCCTTGGGGGAGGGAGGGGGAGGTAGTGTTGGGGGGGGGGAGGCCAGAATGGACCGCGGTTAAGGGGAAGGTATCCTCTCCCCGCTTTTCCTTCCCTCCTCCTCTCCCCACCCGAGGTGCTAGTTTTATACATCCATCGGGTCCGACCTTGAGCTGCCAAGAGCAGCCGAAACTCCCTCCCCCCATCTCCGAACCCCCCCCTTTCCCACAGGTAGAAGGAAGAGATGTCTTCATCTACCTCTCCTCTCCTTTTCCTGCCCACCGCTCGCAGTTGAGTTGCGGGGGATGGGGTGGAGGGTGGTTATTCTGTGGTGGGGGGTGGTGCTCTGCCCTCTACGAGGCTGCAGGGGGGGTGGGGGCGATACACGGGATGTTGGGCGGGTGGGTGGGGGGAGGTTGGGGAGCGGAAGACCCCCGGAGGGTTTAGCGAATGGGAGGGGAGGCAAGCTGGCTGGATAGGACGTCGGCGGGCATATACTCGGGCACGCGATTATAGGGAAGGACTCAACAATCTTCTCTCCCCTCCTCCTCCACTCCCCCCCGATACTCAGTCTTCAATAACTTCCCAACCTTCCCACTATCCTCACCCCCCTCTCTCCGGCGTTCCACTCCTTGCTAAAAACTGATTCCTCCACCCGCCACAGCCTTACCCTAACCCTTAAGTCTTCTTATAAAACACTCTTCCCACAGCCAAGTCGCTTCATGCCGCTCCTCCCACTCTCTCTGCCTCCCTGGCGAGCGTTTCATAAGCGCGCGTGCTTTTGAGTGAGTCATTCCGCGGGCGGTGTTCCTTCGTGTCCGTCTGGGGAATTTGCGGGTTGGGGGGTCCCGGAGCGACCCCCCCCCCCTTCTCCACCTCAACCTTCTCCGTTCTGCCGCACCGAGATCGAGTCCCGAGGACGAGTGTCAAGTTGATGACAAAATTCCTGAGTCCGTGGATGGAAATAAATCTTGGTATTCCGCTCGACGGATGACAGTCATCGTCGAGGAATGTGTGGTAATGGAGTGAAGTAAGGTTAAATTTCGTGTCTTTCATGAGTGAATTCATTCCTTTCTTCTCAAGCCTGGAGTAACTCGTTGACATGCCTATCTTACTGACTACAACCATTCGGAGAATAGTGAGTAACGAAATTCAATAGGGTGAGACGGCATATTGGTGAGGGTAAATCGAATGAGGCCGCACAAATGCTGGGATAAGTGTACAAAACAGGCAGAATATTTTAAGTTAGCGCGGAAGTGTGGAAAATAATAGTATACCGATCCTTTGTGAAAGAAACAAAAAAATGCGAATACTAAGGAAGGAAAGGAATCTTAAGGAAGATTTTACATAGCTGAAATGGCTTGTTCTATGTTAGCAGAGTTGTAGTTGACACCACGGTGTGAGGAGGAGAAAAGCTGTCGAAAGACTACTTGTTTGGGTAGAATTACAGATAATATTCATCCAATAATCAAAGCGATAGTAGTTAGTTTCCTGCTGTTTTTCTTATCGGTTCGTATATTATGATTTTCTCTTTCTTTTGCCGGGTAAGATTTTCTGCTCTACTCCTGGTCCGCGTTTTTTCTCCTGAATGCACGGCGTACGTACTGCATCCGTGAAATTTCCCGTGAAATCATCACCAGGCAGGCTCTCGAGTGCCCATCCCGTAGCTGTTCTTAGGCCTTTGTTGCGTCAGGTTTCTGCTCAGCTACCAATATTCAGTTGAATGCAGGTGGACGCTTGAGCACCAAATTATTACTGATAGTGGAGGAATCCAATAGATTCAATGAAATTATTGATACTCTTCCCTTTGAGAATACGTTCACCTTAATGAAAGGATTAAGCTGGAGAAATTCCGTTTTAATTTTATTTTTGCCGATTGGTAATAGTTATACTGGTAACGAAATGCGGTCCTGAGTACAATTATCAAAGTCATTACATGCCTAGTTCGGCGGTGATAAAATTAGTTTTCAAGTTCACCAAGCTAATCATTAAATCTTGATAAACATCAGATACTTTCATTAAATAATGTCTGGTGTCATCAAATGCAGATATACTGCATGGCTTTTCTTGGAATTGATTGAAAAAAACCACTGGTAAAAATTAACTTCTCTCTGTTATAAATGCCGCCTCGCATTCCACATTTCTCATTTCTCATTCCAGATTTTCCCGATGCACGACTTAGCGCTGTAATCTTCGGGGGAAATGGCTGCTACCTGTTGCGCTTCGTCGACGTCCAACATGGGAAAATCGCCACTTCAGCTTAACTGCGACATCCGACTCGCATCAGACGGGTAAGCACCGTCCTTTAATGAAACTTTCAACAGGTTTTGAAACCGAATTTCTTCTCCTTGCCATAAGCCTCGCATGTTACCAACCATTCGCGGTGCCTCGCGCGCGCTTCAGCTCGCTGCATAATAAATAGCGTTCGCAGAGACGAAGTTGTGAAGGCGAAGAATCCGGTTCCGTCGATGTGATGCATTTCATTCGGTAGTCGTGGAACTTTGTACGTGATGGAAATGACTTACTGGACCATAAAGCGGACCGTAATTTCTCTCCGCCCGTCGACCGTGGATACACTGAATGGTGTGCTTGAAATGCCTTGCCCTAGGGGTTGGGAATTGAAATAAGTTACCCAAGTATAACGATTCGAGGCGGAATATTGATGTGCGCCAGGCGCCAATAAGCGTGCTTTGGAATTTCAAGTGCAGGAATATTTATAAGGAGGGCTGCCATTCTTCAGTGGAACAAATGACCTCAGCTGTAGGTCGCCTTCCTTTATAATAGCAAGAACGGAAGTTGTGGTAATGCCATCGTTATCCCCAATTTGTTTTATGTCCTACTTTTAAGACCGTCGTTTGGTTGACCTGAGTGTCAATGACGGAATGGCCTCCCCACGAAGCTTCTAGCACCTTGAGCGCATGGTAACGGACGGCGTTTGAACGAGGAGAGACCTTTTTGGTCGAACTAGACGGTTAAAGGCAGAAGTATTTCCATGGTTCAACGCCGAAGCATAATGCGCTTAAAAATCGCCCCCACATGTCAGCTGCGAGGGACGCATGTTCCTGGACAAAAGGCGAAGGGCCCTTTTTCTGCTCGCGGACGTAACGAATGCGGCACCCGGGGCCCACTTTGGCCTCGTGGGAGGCCGACCAGCAAACCCCTCCCAACGGGGTAGTGCGATCCACGTTCTACCCCACACCGTCCTCGCACCGTCGCGGTACACGTTCCGTGTTTTGCATCTTTTCGCTCGGGGCGGACCGAGAGAACGTGACGCCGGATGCAGGGGGCCCGTTGGCGGGCAGTCCTCCGCCCGGCCTCCCCGGCCCCGAAGGCCCCCGCGTGTCGATCAGGTCCCGCTCCGCAGAGGGCCTCCCCCCGGAGATCCGGAGGAAATATTTTCCGGATCGGTAGGAGTAGGGGGCGGGGGGTACGCCTCCAAACGTCCAGATCACGATACGACGGTGATCGGGCATTGCGGGCATGATAGCATTTCGTGCCGGGCGAAAAGGATGTGTGTGTATTTATGCGGCGTGAAGTTGTGCGGCATTGGTCGGTGGGCGGGGAGTGAGGCCGTTGTTCCTCTTGATTGGTTATTGCTATCCTGTTCGGCGTGACGTCTTAATTTCCATCATGGCCCTGAAATATATACCTAATTGTTTGGGCTCGACACAGCAAGAGAGGACTTTTTAGATGCTTTTCATATCCATTCAGGTGGATGTGACGCCGCTGTATTGTACATATTTCAATTACGGATAAGTGTCTTTATTTAATGTATCTACATATGCATTAAGTGCGGCCTGCATACTTTGGTCTAAACTTTAGGGACCCACATCACAGAAGTGTAATCCCTATTATTCCAAAACGACAAAACTCAGTGAGATAAGACATAAATGGAAGATTTAACGACGCTCATATGTATGCTCCTGCCAATTGGCAAACTCCGAAAATATCTCTTTGTACATATTTGGTAAATAGGGTCCGAATCACGTGCTGATTAATGTCTATATTAGCAACTCTGTCAATGGAGCTGCTTTGCTGTCAATTACACGCTCTGATGCGGAATAACAACTAGAACTTCTCTATTTTGTAACATTTAGAAATTGGGTTCAGTGTTTAGGGCAGCCTAACTGGTATCTGAAGGCAAAATAAGCGATGAATGCGTGGCCTAGCGCAGATCGTACAAATTTAACATGTCCTCTTTCTACTGGGACAATTTTGTGTTACTATATGATCACCACGTGCAATTTATCGGAATTCACACCCGCATATACTTTAACAAATTGTTACTAAAGTTTGCGAGGGTCAGAGATGGTTGAAAAATTAAAAATTCATCTACAGATCGCCGAATGTCATTTTCTGTGTCCTTGTAGGTAATAGGGTAGTTTCCTATTATTTTTTTATTGTCTTGATCGAAAGTTTATAACCTCTGGAGTACGTGTTTTAAGCCGTTCGATTTTTAAATGACGTTAAGTATTTTTCCTCATTAATTAAAAAGTGAAAAAAATCAATGGCGCGAAAACGCGACGGCAAACTATTGCATGCCGGTTAATCCTACGCGTGACGTCAAACTATTTCCTCTACCTGCCACCAGGTGGTGCTGCGGGCGCTTCCAAATAGACGCCGCACTCCGTTAAAGCTTATGAACAAGTATTGGAGGCATATTTATTCCGTTAATTAATTATAATTAACTTTTATTTATTTATTTAACATTACTTATGCAGTTGATTCATTTAAAATCAGTTAGTATTCCTTTCACAAGCATATCATGTAGTTCGCCTATCGCCGCACGACCTTCACGCCATGCTTCGTCGTAGCAGAAGACAGCGAGCAGGACGTCCTTGAGCCTATAAAATGACTAATAATACCATGTTTAACTGAGAATTCTTTTCCAACATTGATAGTTTTTACAGGTTAATACTAATAAATATTCACTAGAGCTAAGGGGCCCTGAAATACAACGGTAAGTTCAGGAGACGAATTTTCCTATGCTTCGCAACGTAAACTACATACCTGTTACGTCAGCATGAAGGCAGCGCACCCCGCCATTTCAGAGCCTTTTCAAATGGCCTTAAAATTAACATTTAATTCTCTAGTAAACTAGGATTTCTCAATACAAACTTTTTGCGTAAATTAAATACATTTATGGCAGGGCACAAATCGCAATTAATGAAGTCTGTTTTCTTTGTTGAAGGAAACTACCCTATTCCTTCTTTTGAAATAAAACGGTATCTCTACGCTTTGTTCAATATTTTTGCATTAAAATATTCAGGCGACAAGTCTGCATAAAATTTTCTGGGAATAAATAATCCGTATGTATTGTGAACTTCGGAAAATCTGCCGTTTATATTTTTTAGCTATCGACATGGGTTCAGTTTGAGTATTTCCGAGGACACGGTATATTTGAAGCAGATAGGGACATGCCCATTGAAGCCGTGCACTATCCTCCCTATCTCCCCTACACCCTCTGGTTCAGGAAATGCACTCTTCTTTGATTACCCTTAGGAAGTGGGATGTGACTGCCAATTTTGCATTGGTCCCTGGAAACGTTAATATAACGAAAAATGAGGAAGAGGATGCGGCAGCTACGGAATCCCTCAAAGACGCTGAGATAGTGTCTGCGCTCGTTACCGTCGAGGACCTAAAATGTGCCCTGAGAAACATAGCCTTGGGCCAGTGGCGTGAAGAATGGCGCACTACAACTAATAATAAACTCAGGTCCATGAAGACCGACATACAAGCGTGGCCGACCTCCGTCAGAGGCCACTGCAGGGAGGAGGTCACAATCGCGCGCTTGAGGATAGGGCACTGTACCCTTACACACGCGTTCCTTTTTGCAGGGGAAAAAATCCCCCTTTTGATACGATTGCGACCGTCCTCTGACGTAAAGCCTCTCGTGACGGAGTGTAACAAATCGCGGGAAATGCGGGAAAGTTTTAACATACGAGCCTGTCATTTTAGGTAACTGTTTAGAAACGATGAATAGTTTAATTAACATTTTGAATGAAAGCGACTTGATGAAGTTTTTATAAAGCTAAATACTTATGAGACACTAGATGAAGGGGCCCGTTGAAATTCAAAAGAAGGGAGAAATATAATAAATACGAATTTTATTAAGAAATTTAAACATTTGTCATGAAGGTGCGGAAACAAACTGCTGTTGTGGAAGCACCCCAAAAATACAAATCTAATCTAATAATCTAATCCATTGAAGCCTGTGACCTCCGTCAAGTGGCTAACCGGTTACGTCTGTGGTACCCTTACACCCACTGCCTTCGTAAACTGAGTGGTTATCTATATATATATATATATATATATATATATATATATATATATATATATATATTAATTTTGTAACGTGTCAGTCAGCCATTCTGTATCCGTTTTGTTTTGTTTTGTCCCAAGTTTTGAGCTTAAAGAGTGAGGTTTGGTGCGTTGAGTGTGCATTCTCTGTCTGTATGATTTGGTAGTAGTTTTGGATTTTTAGCAGTTTGCGGTGCAGAGAAAAATGCAAAAAACATGGGTCGTGGAAGGCAGTTGCCTTTACGTAGGTGTGTTTGCTGCGCTCGAGGTTGGTTCATTAATTTGAGGTAATCTCCGAAGGCACCGGTAGGATTGAAGTGGGAGTGGTGTCGTTTGAAAGACGAAAGCTGGGCATATTGATTAGGCGTATTTTTATTTCCGTTGTTTTGCCCGAAAAGTGAAAATTTAAGCATGAAAAAATTGTGTTTTCCTTATCTTTTAACATGGGAAACCAGTTGTTATGAAATTTTGTTTACGTCGCTAAGTAAATGTGTTTTTTTTTATTAAGGTACAAAAATTGGATTGAAGAAGTTGAAGAAAGTGGAATTAGTTTTGTCAATCAATTTTGTTAGTATGAAAATATTAATTGACGTTTTCGATGTGCAGGTAGTGAAATAAAAACTATTTTTTCCTACCGGCCCCGATCTTGTGTATGAAGTGTGAATCTCAAAGCTAGGCGTTTTGAAGTAGGTACTTTTCTAAAAGTTGAAAGAAGGTTATAAAACGTTTATTATGCCTTAATATTTGTCGCTACATCAGCAGGTTAATTCGAAAATACACCCACCATTTTAAAATATCATTGGCTGCCCTACACTCAAACCATTCCGTTTTTTATCAATTTAAAATAAAACATTCACTTATATCTCCACCTAAAAGGTAGGTGTAATTATCTTAAGGGTCTGTGTCTCTCTCGATGTGATAGAAGGCGGAATTTTTGCCTTCATCTTTGCAGCAATTACTAACCGATCGTAGGAGTGACCGTATTTATAAAATTGTACTCTCCTCAGTCTACTACAGCGAGAATTGCACATGCACAGAGGAATGAAAAATATGAATTTTTTTACTCCAAAATGTTTACTTATGTTTCACAAACTAATTCACAGTTGTTTTCATTTTTGGGAAAATTATACACACCCACATTTCCCACTGCTTCCACTTGAGTAATGAAAAATAAAGTAAAAACACAAAGTTCACCTCAAGAGCACACCAGACAGAGACTGCTGCAAAGCAGGCATCAGACCTGCGATCATGGATCTTCATAACGCGTGCGCTAGCGTTATCGTTATTTTTTTATTTAATTTATGTCAGAGAAAACGTGATCTCCATTCTTCATTTTTCGCACAGCACTTCAAATCGCTTATTACAATCAGTGGGGCGAATTTTATACACAGTTATTGTTAACCCTACGCTACTCCAGGGGTAAGCGTTAACGATAAAGACTGCGATAACGCGAAAGATAGATCCGTGATTCCACACCAGGTCTGCTAGTAAAGTTAGTTATTCGTATAACATGCTTAATTTATTATTCCTGGAATTTTTCCGGTTGTCATGCAAAACATTTACGGACACTTTATTATAATCAGTGCATTATTATTTTTACACGAAATGAAGTTCTATGAATTTTTCATGAGACCAGTTGTGACTTTCCGTGCCGTGTGGAAAAAATATCATTCTTTACGCGTTGGTAATGAAAATATAGAGAAAAATGAAGGTTTTCACTTGTTTAAAGCTTTGATTTGTCATCGCGCTCTCTCAGCCGCAAGAAAGAGTGAATATTTTTTTATCCAAACGCTGCATTATTCTCGTACAAGGATGAATTTTGTGTGATACAACACCGTGAAATCTCTCCCATATCGCCTCGAACAATTTATCTCGCTTTTTCCACCGCAGATTTTTGTGCAAAAAAGTGACGACTTCACCGCATCGCCTCGGTGTGTATTGGTCGACGCGTTCCTCTCCCACGAGGATAGTAATTCTTTTTTGTCTTCTCCTTCTTCTCGAGCCGGCGCGCCGCAGAACCTCCATCGCATCGCCGTTGTCCGACACCGTGGCGCGAGCGGACGTCGCCGCCGCCGGCCGCCGCGGCGGTGCCTGCCGACTTAATCCTGC
Source organism: Platycnemis pennipes (assembly GCA_933228895.1). NCBI lineage: Eukaryota > Metazoa > Arthropoda > Insecta > Odonata > Platycnemididae > Platycnemis > Platycnemis pennipes. Next base: position 90,040,284 of record OW121851.1, read on the forward strand.
CCACGGGCGCACTCGTCTCAAGTCGCGGAGCCTCCGTCGTTCCTCCCAACTCTCCGGCCTTCTTACATGCCGTACACTTTTATTGGATGCAGTGGGAACGCGCATTCTTCATTCTCTCGTCCCGGCGGGCGGTATTCCCTCTCCCCTTCCCCAAAGGCGGAGCGCATGAAGCGGTTAATTGAACGAAGTTCTGCGTGCCGGGGTCTCTCCCGATCCTTGTTTCCGACCCTCATCCGACGTTCCGAATTTTAATGACTCCCAATCCATCCCTCAAAGAACGCCTCGCTCATCCTTCCCGGCCATCGTAAAGGTGGTTGCTGGTGTTGGTGGTATTTGTTTAATGATGTGCTGAACTGTGAGGGGTATTCCGCTCGCCGCGTCTGTTATTTATGTGAACCACGGTCTGCTCAAAAGGGGGCAAGCTGTAGTGGGAAAGTGTACACAAAAAAGTCGTGTCTCGCTCGTCGTCTTTTGAATGGTTTGCTTGTTCTTATATGGTGGGATAGGGGACAATGCACTGTCCATTACGGCTTCTCGCTCGAGGACCCTGGTTACTTTAACGATGGTGATTTCTTCTTTTCATTTATTTGCCTATACGTGACTTCATATCAGCTCTCGCAAACTGGCGTTCCATGGTTGTTCAAAGCTAGTATACTAGGCATGTGTGTTTCATACCCTCAATCATTTCCCTAACTAGATATTTTACTCTTGAGTTAAGGCAAAATTTTCACGACTGAATCAGACTGGAGATGATCGTAACTCTGATCAAAATAATTATTACGTTTTTATTCTGCCTATTATGATAGGTTTTGTGGACATGATTGTTTGGGATATATGCAGGACAAATGAGTTAGATTTTTGCCTTCTTTCATGTCCATATGCATGATGGCCTAATGAAAGCAATCGTCGATGGAAAAGTGAATGGGAAGAAAGGAGAAGGAAGGCCTCGAATGAGATATATAGTGCAAGTAGCGGGATGTGAAAGAGATTAGCCGATAGAAGAAACGAGTGTAGTGCTGCGCCAAACCAATATTAGGATCGATGATGATGCACCTCTAAACGTAAATGTATGACTATTAATGTTTTTATGTATCCTTACTTGTTTGGAACGTTACCGGAAATATTTTTATAAATTTGAGGCTGTATTTCAGATGAAAATGCTGTGTTCCGATGGAAACTTCGTGTTTAACAGTGAAATCAATAGTAGGCACCAACGATACGATTTTTTACCCTGAGATAATGCATGTCTGGTCAGCAGTCGGTTCCTGCCACACACTCTTGTGGTGGATTTCTGGGTACAATAGAGATGTAAATCTCTTCTTCAAACTCCTGCTTTTCTTCACATCTCAACATCTCTTGAATCTCCCTTCGCGTGCAGCATTTATCTCTTCAAATTAGCATTATTTGAATCTATTTTCACTCCATCAAAAATTCCCATTCTCTTTCTCTCTTTTCTATCGTTCTTCCTTATATAACTACCTTTCACAATCCCATCTAATTCATTTACCTATTCTATCCACCTCATATACCTATTCCTAATTTTCTCCAGCAAGTTCATTTCTTCCTTCACCATCTCTAAGTTGATAGAAAAATCGAATGGAATGAATGCCGATTCTAACGATACTTAGCGTTTTTGAAGCACGAACTTGAGAAAATGATGACGTAAAGGTAGCCTGGTAATCTTTACGTAATGTGTCAATGTTTGTCGACAGATTATTGTGTCACCGATACCGCAATATCAACGCAAATAAGGCCCTTTTTTCCTAGACACGTTTTCGTCCTTGTCAGTCTTATCGTGAGCCTTATCGGAGCTGCCAAGACCTAATTTTGGTGTTCATCAGAGTTTATTTAGACGAATTATCTTCGATATGGTGCTACTGACATGACTGGCTTTCCACTCGAAGTGATGCTCAGCCCTTTCGGTAACATTATTATAAAACTTAAGTGTACACCTTGATATTTTGTAATCCCCAGTAATACTGCTATTCTCCTAAAAGTGTTACTCATCTCTTGTGAACCGGATACTCTTTTTGCATGCACTCGGCTTCAAATAAGAAACCTGTTGCCACGCACCATACAAGTAAGAAACTTTTGGAAAATGTTTTCGTGGTGTTTAATGTCTATGAGGTACAATATGTGTCTTTACTTTCATGTACGAACAAATGTGTATCCTCTCCTTAACGCAGGCATGTACTTGAATAAATAAGTCCTCGATCACTTACCTGGTCCTAATCAGTGGTCCTGCACTTCAAGGCCTTCAAACCGGGAGGAAAGGTCTAAGTATGGGAATGTAAGGAAAGGAGAATCGGTAGAGATAATCCTCGTGTCAGCTTTAAACTGAAAGCCGCCAAGGGGTCCACAGCTTTACGTCCAATTCTACGGATGGTGGACTGACCTTGGATTACTCTCCACACAACATCCAATGATGTTTCTAACGGGTTGCAAAGCCGTTAGAAACTTCTTTGGACGTCTCGACGGGTGGCCAATTGGCAACTGTACATCCATGCTGTTGGAACAGCTGTAGAGGCGCATTTAAATTGCTTGAGGGTTTTACAAGAGAGTTTTTGTGTACTGCGATGTCACATGAAGTTCACGACCACAACGGGACCTAATTTTTTTTCGAAATCGTCCGCACAGGGACCGGAAAAAAAAGACAGTGGATCCGTCTGAATGAGCGGCCCTGGTTTAGGGTTCGGAACTTTAGATCCGTCCTCGGGGAGAGGGGATTTGTGTCGTGCGAAGAGCCCGTCCTCTCGACATTTTTCTCTGTCCCGCTGTCTCTCTGCTCTTCCGTCCCATCGAAACGGAGGAGGATGAAAGCGACCGAATTCCAAGAAGGGATCCAGAATGTAACTACGCATTCCTAGGGTTTGGCCACGCGTGCGATCCGAGGAGGGAAACTGAGAGCCGGGTTGGAATGCGATTCCTCCGAATGTCGAGCGGAAGTAAGCTCATTAACGCATTCGTGGGCTTTCCCCTGTGGTCGCCAGGTCGGGAAAAGTGCCTTGAAGGAAGTACGTATGTACATCAACATCTACTCTACCCTTATTGCCACCTCGAGGGCATGTGGGGCACATATACTACTGACGGCATTACCATATGGCATCATGCGGGTGACACACTACAAGATTTCACGTAATACCCAAAATACAAGAAAGTACTTTTGAAAACATGGGCATGCATTATGAATATAACAATAATGGTTCGCCCAGACATCCTTGGATCATCAAAAATCCACTATCTTAATCCATATTCTATCTCTGCTCTTTTTACGTAATCTATTGAGCATTTTCAGCGGGTGACATCGCTTATGTATTCTCGGCTAGTTTGCAATCCTTGAATTGCTATATTAATTTGTTATGTGCAGTGTTGTTCGTTGTGTTTTGTTTGAGGGTAGTTATTTGTATCAAGTTATTTTTTGTAAGTTGTAAGGACAGTTATTTTATTTTTATGAAGGCATCATTGTGAAACATGTCGTTTTGTTCTTATGGTCACGAATTGTGAGGGGAAGAATTAATATTGGAATCTGTGAAGCGGTTTATTTCTCTAATCTTGTCTATAAACCTTATTGCCACTGTTGTGTTGGACGTAAATAATTCTCTTGGTGTCGGAGATAAACTCTCGTTTGAAGGGTCTCCCATCCTATTGTCTCTAGCAGCGAAGATGCACTTACCCCCTTATCATAACAATTGTCCAAAATTTTACCCGAACTCCGCTGAATTTTATCTAATTCCGTAATTATTCCCGTTTCCCACGGGTCCAAAATACTAAATTCATATCTTGCTTTTGGCCTAACTGACGCGAAGTAGCACCTTTCCTTAACTTTTACGTTACACTTTCTCCGACCCGTGTAATAAAGACAAGTTTCTATAATGTGGACCCGCAAAGTGCTTGAGACTGGAAACCAATAATTTTTTAAAGAAGGTTTTGAGGTTAGGATGAACAGTTTCCTGAAAAATATCAGTGGTTATGTGATTTTTGGAATTTTTATCTCCTATTTCTTAATGGTGGTGAGGCATGGATGATTACAGCAGCAGAGAAGTCAAGGATGGAGGGATTGGAAATTTTGTACTGCAGAAAAGTGTTGAAGATAGAATGGAATGGGCAAGTAACAAAGGAAGAAGTCCTAAGAAGAGAGAGAAAATAGTTGTCTGAGCAAACCTGAAAAAGACGACGGAACAACCTAATCGGCCGTATTCGCCGAGTTGTGAAGGCAACTTCGAGAGAATAGTGACTGTGAAGAAATGGAAAAGGAAAGGCTCGTATAATATGTGAAGCTACTTGTGAAGTATGTAAAAGAGAAGAATAATACGATTATAAAGTGGTTAGCTGATAAGGGAACCGAGTGGAAAGTTGAGTGAAACCAATCAAACTTATGATATTTGACTAATGTTGATGATTTGTTGATTGTTCAAGATAGTCGATATCAGAGCAAACACTGGAGTAGGTACACATAATTTTTGTTACAACGGAAAAGCCTATTTTTCGCAACCTCCCGCATTTTGTCGGCTGCATTTCTTTTCCAGATATAAATACATGAGAATTAAATATTTAGTTGACGATTTTTAAAATCGAGTTCTCATACTATCAAAGGTCTTTTCCTCCCACCTAGAAATTTACTCAGTGAATCAAATCAGCCATGACTTCTTTATACAAGGAAGGTAACTAAACTCGTTGCGATTCCACAAATATATTTTCAGTTTATCCGATAGGTACTTGGTTTGATCATGAGCACATGCATCGCCATGCACCTAATGATGCCTCGTTACAGTGAAACTATGGTCGTGCCCAGTAAATAGAAAAACAAACGTTTTGGCATTAAAAGGTGTTTAGTTACCACCTTGAGTCTTCATTATGAAAAAAATTCTCGGAGCCAAGCCTCAAAGTTTCTCTTAAACCATGCTATCATTTTTTATGACTGGAACTGCTTATTTGTTAATGATTACTGAGCACACCTTTCCAACGACAGGTAAAATGGAAGTGGAGGTGGAAAATCTCGCCGCAGACAAAAAAAAGCGGGGGAGTCTTGTTTTTCGCTCCCGAGCATCCAATTTCACCGAATCCAGCGACGAGCGGTCGACAATTCCGCATTCAGCTTTCGCGACGACGCGACGCGCTTGTCACACTCACCGACATGGGATGCCGCGAGCAAAGGACTGGAATCTTTTTTTTTCTCTCCCTCTCCCCCTTTCTGGTAGATCGTCGCACAAGAAAGGAGAAATTTCAGCATACCCTTAGAGCAGTTCCCTCAAGCGGACACGGGTCGCGCACCCTTGCGCTAGGGGATAAGTTTAACACTGGCAGGGTTTAACGTCGTGTCCTCGACTCCTTTCGAAAAAATTTGAAAGGTGGGGTGAGGGAGGTTTGGACGGGGGGAGAGGGAGAGAGAATTCTTTGGTGGGAGAGGAGGAGGAGGAGAGAGAAAAAAAGGGAGTTAAGGTCGAGGTGTGTGGTTCTGTGTGGGACATCCATTGGAGCGGCGCGCATGCCGTCCCCTGGCGAACTGTCCCTCGTTCCGTCCTCACGTCGGAGACCGTTTCGCGCGATCCGTCCTTTTTGTCAAAAATTTTCGTCCCGGAGTCCCTGGCCGGCCGAGTGTGTACCGCCCAGGTGCCGGCCGGTCCACACGCACACACACGCGAAGGGTGAAACCGGGCGGAAAATTCGCTCGGGGGAAGAAGAAGCGCTGACAAGGTGGGTCGGTCGGTTGGTGGAAGAAGAACGCGGGCGGCGGCGAGAGAGAGGGAAGAAGTTGACGAGAAAAGGGCTGCCCCGCGGAAAGAAAGGAAGAAAGGAGAGAGAGAGATGGTAACAGATGTAAAAGGAGAAGCGGAGGTGTTTGTGCGAGCGCGTGAAAGATGTTCGCTTTTGAGATAGAACGAGGGAGGGTTGGAGGGAGGGGGTGGGAGGGAGGAGGTTCCGAGTCTCGGGATAATGGAATCGGGTAAGGGAAAAATCTTTCATTTTCCCTCTCCGGGTTTTATTCTTTTTCCATTCTCGCCCCGCTCCGTCTTTCCTCCTCGTGAGAGGTTGAGAGGTGTGGGGGAGGGGAGTTGGGGGGGAGGAAGGAACGAGTGGGGGAGGGGGAGGCGTCGGCGGCTGCAAGGACTGGGTAGGAAAGAGGTGAGGGAGGAAAAAGGGTTGGCGAGAGAGAGAGGGGTGAGGGGAGGAGTTTTAAAAGTTCGCCGCTGCGAAGCAGATGAAGTGATCGAGGGAAGAGAGTGGGATGGGGAGATTCTCTCTCCAACTCTCTCTCTCTCTTGAGATTGTCTGAGAATGGGGGCGGGGGATTGGTGGGAGGGGGGGGGGGATGGGAGGCGGAGATATCGGAAGAGGGAGGAGAGAAGAAAAGGTTGGAAGAAAAAAAGAAGGGAAGGGTTTTCGGAGCGTCGAAGCTATAAAAGCTACCTTATAGATAAATGTCTTTATTTCTACGTGAGCCGAGGAGGGATTTGGGGGGGCGGGAGGGGGGAGGGGACTTGGAACGTGGATTACAAAAAGGAAGGAAACAATGGCGGGACTATAGTTTCGGGACGGAGCGGTGCACAAAAAGAGATCTTTGGAAATGGAGAAAGAGAAACTTAGTTTTTTTTCTGTATATATAGATGTATTTCGAGAAGACGGCTCGCAACCGATGGTTATGATTGATTTTTTTCCCCCTAACCCGTCTTTATGTCGACCGCAGCCCGGGCTCAAAATTCTCCCTTGCCTCGTTTCGTTCCCATTGCAACTCAATCGTGTCTCTCTCTCTCCCTCTCGTGTATTCTCTTTTTTTTTCTTTTTTTTTAATGCCTTGCCCCCCTCGTTGGAAACACAGGCGTGTCCGAATCCGCCAATTAGGTGCCTAAACGCTCCCGTCGAAGGCTGGAAGCCATCTTGGAGGACGCCCAAAAATTCTTTTGGCGTCAATTTCGCCGCCGTCGAACACTTTAATCGCTTCTCGTTTGCCGTTGGTGCGATGAGTGTGTCCCCTGGTGACGCCATCCTGGATCTCGTGGTACAAATTATCGCCACTCATATCCCTGCTCTCGCCTCTCGGGAGGATAAGGGCTGGTCGGAAAAGGAAAGACCGGAAGCGTTTAGAATCTGGTGTTTCAGGAAAATGACGCGGATCTTATGGGTAGACTAAGGAGGTTAGAATGTTCAGGGGTGTGGCATAATCATGCTACCCTGCCGGTGACAACGCCGCCAGAATGGGGTTGCTTGGGAAGGATTAGGATCCTCCTCCTCGGTACAAAATTACTTCATATGTTTAAAAATATAAATAGCAATGTTATCGTAAACAAATGTCATCGCAATGGAGTCAGTTAATATCCCTTAAGCTAGTTTTACACGGTCCAAATTATTGGCCAAACCTTTGTAACTTGGATTGTGGCCCTCTTGACAAGTACTATTTTCCCGCCCAATCCCACAATTTTACCGACAATCTCTAACCCAATATTTCACTCTAGAGCAAGTTTTATTTCATGCTGGCCATTCTCTAGTCAGCTTTTGTCGTAGCCTAGTAACCAAAACAAAAACACATCAATATTGCTTCCTCGGTATTCATTTCTGGAAGTCTTAAGCTTTCTTTGGCAGGCACTTAAAATGCTTACAGTAATAAATAATACTTTTATTGCCATCTTATACCTCGTATTCAATTACGTTCGCGTTCGTTGCGTTCACGGTGTTCTTTTTCTACAATATTGCGTGCCCATGCGGGATATATGAACATTATTATGACCAACATTGGTCCTAATGTTTGTGTCTTCCATGCCGAATATATTATCTAATTGTTCACCATATATTGTGCCGCATAATGTAGTCAGAGTATTGGCCAAATTAGACCGTTTCAAACGGGCTCTGAGCTATTTAAGGGAGGTGGTAATGCATTTGATTTCCCTGGGAGTTAATTGTATTCTAAAAATTTGGTTTGATTTAAACCTACTAAAAAGTAAATATTTGGTGCTTATTAGCGTGTTTGCGCACCTTCTAATGTTTATTTGATAAATTTTAAAATGCATGTCATTATTCATAATATACTTTTATAACTATCGTATAAGTCTTGCCGCATGAAAAAACAACTTCATCTGTGAGTGTCGCGAATAGCAAGCCAGTATGTCCGTGCCTACAAATTTGGCCGACCTTGCTGCTTCTCAGTACATTCCTACCTCCTTGGGATAGACCGAATGACTGAGAAAGAGTTTCGCACAATGGTATGAGGAACGCGAAGTCCCACGAAAATCCTGAGAAGAAGACAGGAGGCTACTACCTTATCGGGCCCATCTTGACGCATGATGGTCGGGTGGAAGACGGTTGTCGAGGGACAAATGAATGGGAAGAATGACAATGGACCATATTTACACGGGATGTATGGAGGAAGTAGGGTGAAAGGTGTGGAAGAGAAGAATTATGTCAATACGAGGAGTCTATCCGATAGAAGAATCTAGTGGAGAACTGAGTCAAATTTATATCAGAAGTGATGACAAGTGATCAGAATTCTTGTTCTTTTTTTCGTGAGTGAAAACGTTGCCTGTGACATGCTTACGCATGCGCAAAGAATTATCGTGGCACGGCGGAAGTAAGAGACATGTTTCGGATGGAAATGTGACCCCCTAATGTCGGCAGTCATTTTTGCGATAGGTATATCATGTTACTTCGGTATAATTTTTGCCATGAGTCTGTTTGTAGACATCCAGAATTAAAAAGCACCTTTACTAGCTGTTGTAACGTGTATTATGTTTAAAATACTAGAGACGCTATCGCCATTTTCCGTCGCGATTTTTATCGCCATTTTTCGGCGAACAGCAGATGCCTATGATTGATTCCCCTCAAACCAGTCCAGTTCCTTCGGTCGACCGCTGCCAGGGGTATAAAACTCGTGGCCTCTCATCGTTTCGTTCCCTTTATCCGCTGCAACTCCATCGCTCCCGACTTTTAAAAAATTTTTTTCCGTCTCTCGAGGAGGAAATAAGATCGAGGAGAGATTCGTTAATACGAGCATCGGTTGGTTTGGGGCCGAGGGGATAGGAAGGAGTATGAGAGGGAGAGAGACGATATAATCGCTGCCCATCTGGGAGATAGATCGGGGAGAGAAAATGCTTGTTCGTGGAATAGGCTGTGGATGTGTTGAACTGCCCACCAATCCCTTCTCTAATCGACTCCGAGCATTTCGTTTTTTCTCTTATTTTTCTGGAAAACGAAATTCTTTTTTTTTTCTCTATCTCTATCTCTCAGATGGAGGGAAAAAAATGAACGCGCAACGTATCTAAACGGGGTCTTATCGTCCGTGGGGAATCTCTCTTTCTCTCGATTTTTAACCCTCCGACCACTTGTGAACGGGACTCGCACGGGTGAGCGGAGAAGAGTCGATCCTCCGAGCCGTCCGAGCACATTGAACGCGTCCAATGGAGCATCGCATTGCGCACACACACACCCGCCCGCATTCGACTCTCTCTCTCTCTCTCTCATTGTTCCTTTTCGCACGAGGCTGCCCTTAATGTCAAGGGGGGAAAAAACAAAAAGAAGTCTCAAAGGGACGCCGTCGTGGATTTGGCCACGAGAGGTATTTTGACGGGACGTTGCCCCGACGACTATATAATTATCGGGCACAAATATCGAGATTAGGTCAACCCCGAAGATTTTTTTGAGCGGGAAACCGAGAGGAAATAAATTTGAGTGAGATGAATTTTGGAGATAAATAGTTTTTTTCTCTCTCTCGTCCTCCCCCCCTCCCCTCATTTCCTTAGAGGAGACATTTATGCGTCGCCTGACGTCCGACCCATTTCGATCCTTAAATTAAGGTTCGGGTCTCACGCGCCTTAGTTATTTGTCAACTTAATCCTTATTTAAGATTGCGGCTGATTACCGAGCTTAAAAAAACTTCTCCCTTCTCGCGCCGTATAATTTATTGGATGTTTTCCGAGTGGTTGTTTTGTTGAAATTTGATATTGGCACCTTTCATATCTCCATTTCCGCTACCTGGAAAGTTGAGACAGCTGAAGAAATGGACTGTGTGAACTGGGAACGGTCTCTATATGGAAATATTGTGTACTGTGCAACGTTGTGTAATAATGTCAACCGCTTATGCATTCTAATGTAAGATAAAATAACATATTGAGCAAATCAAACAGTTAATTTAAAAAATAATATGTTTCTTATGCAGTATGGAATTGATGGCATAATCTGAGGAATAAATTACGCAATACCAGTTAAAAGCTGTCCCAAAGGTCTTACAGTGAGTACGTTTGCGAGTGAACGGTGTACGAAAGCATGGGTAGACTAGAAGAAATTTGTTTCGGAATGTATCCTATCAATTATTAATTACCTTCTTTGTGGTCTGTCAGGTGTAAGGATCACAGCAGTGGAGTGAAAATGAGCACCGTGATCAGTTGCTCCGCAAACATAGGCATGAGTATCTAAACACTTAAAAACGCCTCAATGGTTGCACAGTTGTCTACCGTATCACTATCTACTCCTATCCTCTAATCAAGAATTAAATATCAACTGAATTTTTCGGCAATAACGTGATGCCGTTCTCGACAACATCCAGACTGCAAGTACAGTATTTTGCTGTAATAATATCGCACTTCTAGGAGTCGCTTCGGTTGCAATCAAGATGCGCATTATCATTTTCGAGTAAAAAATGCATCATGATTTTCCTCCAGCCAGTCAAAGTACCTCATGTACGGAAGCCGGAGAAGGGGGTGAAGAATAAATAGGGTTTCTTTCCGCCGATTCGCTGACGATATTTCCTTCCCTGCTCATCCTCTCCGCCATACTCTGACCTACGTTTAGTATCGGGTTCGATTTCATTTTTATTAATGTTTTAACACGCTGTCCTCTTTAAGCGGCCGCTAAAAACGCAATGTTTTGTGCCAAGGAGGTGGGGCCTAATTCTTCCCCAGCACTCACATTCTCCCTCGGCGTAAAATTTGACATTACGGACGTTGACTACGCATACAGAGTAATGGGGCGGTCCAACAACAACAGCAACAAACCTCCTGCGATTAGAGTGCGCTTTACGAGGTCCAACCTGGCTCAAGAGATCCTTGAGGCCCGTAGAGTCAAAAGAAACTTTTCAATTGCCGATATTGGCTGGAGTGACCTCCCTAATCACTTTATATATGTTAACGAATCTCTTAGTGCTCACAACCGTAAATTGTATTCTAAAGCTAGAGAGTTAAAGAAAGCTGGTAGATTAAAATATTTATGGGTCAGGGGCGGTAAAATATTTGGTAGGAAGGGAGAAGGAAGTGAACGACTTGTCCTGCGTACGGAAGAAGATCTCATCAACCTTCAATAGCACATGTCAAATAGTTCAACCGACTCGGGACACGTAAATAATGCTTTGATTGTCTCAAGTGATGCAAATGGTGTCTTACCGCAAAGTGTTTCTCAGTGTTATAACTTAAAATCCTGTCCAACAAATCTTGCTAACAAAGGATGTTACGATCATGTAAAACTATGTCTTGTAAACTGTCAGTCCCTTACTTATCATATTGATGAATTTCGTATCCATTTCCTTGGAGAGATATTTGACATAATATGCATGACTGAAACGTGGCTGAAACCTACAATCTCCGATGATATGGTTTACTTGGCCGATTACAACCTAGTGCGTCATGACAGGATTGGGAAAAAAGGTGGTGGTGTCGGGGCCTTTATTCACCAGAAACTTAACTACAGTGTATTGGCCTCCTCCCCATCTGACTATTGTTCAAAGCCCGAATTCATTATTCTAGAAGTCTTTGGGATGAATACTGCGAAACTTTTGCTTGCCATTGTGTATCGCCCACCTAAAATTGGTTACATTAATGAATTTGTGAAATCATTCTTAAGTTATTATCCTACCTATAAAAATACAATAATCGTTGGTGACTTTAATGCTGATATGCTCTCTGTGAGTTCTTACAGCAATCAACTAAAAGACTTCTTGTATTGTAATAACCTACATTTGGTCTCCGACCAAGCCACTCACCACACTATTAACAGCCATACCTGCCTCGACCTTTGCATTGTGGATGATTTGGACAAAGCATCCTCCTTTTCACAAACTCCTGTTCCATTCCTATCTACCCATGACCAGATATCCATTTCCTATCAATTCGTATTCCCATCACCAAAACGTCCACCCTTTACTTTTCGTGACTTTAAAAAATTCAACGAAGAAAGATTCCTTGATGACCTCTCCACCGCTGACTGGATCAAAGTGTATCAGGCCAATAACATCGACTCCAAACTAAAAATATTCAATGAAAATCTTCTGAATTGCTTTAACCTTCACGCTCCTGTGAGAACATGTCAACCTAAGGTCCCTACCACTCCCTGGCTGACCAAGGAAATCTCTGCGAAAATGAGGGAACGAAATCGTATACGCCGTGCATTCATTCGCTCCAACAACCCAATTTTATACGCTCAATTTACAAAGTTAAGGAACCAGACGAAACATTTGATCAACGATTCCAAACGCAAATACTATGCCAACGCTCTCTCTGGCATTAAAGATTCCAAGCGAGTATGGAAAGAACTAAGGAATCTAGGTCTTGTACGTCACCGACAAAACTCTCTTGCACAAAATATTACCGTCAATCAAATCAATCTCTACTTCTCTACTATTGCCCACACAGGCCTTAGCAGCTCCTCTCTTCTTCCTACCCTACCCCCTACATCTAATACTCTCGTCCCTTTCAGCGACTCAAATTTCTATTTTGAAATTATCAACACTGATACCCTCAATAAATTCATTTTCCGCTCAAGATCGAATTCCACCGGGGTAGACAAAATATCTCACAGAATGTTGAGAATCTCCTATTGTATCACAATGCCTATAATCCTTGATTTGTTTAATTTTTCACTACTATCCTCCAAATTTCCTACCCTTTGGAAATCGTCTCTTATAACACCTATAAAAAAGATAAAAAATCCAGTGAATCCGTCAGACTACAGACCAATATCCATCTTATGCAACATTTCTAAAGCGCTTGAACGCATTGTTCATTCCCAAGTTGAGTATTTTCTCGCTCGAAACAATAAATTTGACCAATTTCAATCTGGATTTCGTCGCGGTTTTTCCACCCAGTCTGCGCTTCTGAAAATCACCGATGACATTAGAAGTTCGTTTGACAAGAGAATGGTGACGATACTCGTATTATTTGACTTCAGCAAGGCCTTCGGTCGGGTAGACCATGCTATTTTACTTGAGAAAATGAGGAAGTTGAATTTCTCCTCTTCGGTCCTCAACTGGTTTCATTCTTATCTGTCTGACCGTCGACAGGCCGTAAAGGACACTTACGGGAACATTTCCAGCTGGACTACAGTCCCCTGTGGAGTACCGCAAGGTTCCGTACTTGGTCCCCTGCTCTTTTCCATTTTCATTAATGACCTTCCACGCGACTTAAAGCACACGAAGTACATGCTTTACGCAGACGACCTGCAAATGTATCGTCATTGTTTCCCCAACGAAATTGACGACTCAATCAAAAAAATGAACGATGATATTAAAGTTATTTCTGTATGGTCCCAGCAAAACAACTTTGTTCTAAACTCAAGTAAGACCAAAGCAATAATTATTGGTAGTCCTAAGATGACAAATCGCTTGCCCCATGAAAATGTATCTCAAATCTGTGTCGACGGCACCCTTATTCCCTATTCAAACTCTGTTCGAAATCTAGGTATCACCATGAGCTCAAGTCTGTCTTGGAATATTCATGTTAACAATATTTCTCGCAAAATCAACACAATCTTACACCAGCTCAAAGTGCATTCAAAATTTCTTCCCCAACACACTAGGAAAATGCTTATTTCATCGTTAGTTTTCCCCACTATTGATTACTGTTGCCTTGTTTACAATGACCTGAATGAAGAAGATAACACCACACTACACCGGGCTCTAAATTCATGCATCAGGTTTATTTTTAATCTTCGTAGAGATGTCCACTTGACCCCCTATTACAATGAACTTCGATGGCTCAATGTTAAGACCCGAAGGAAATACTTCCTCGGGTGCTTCTTGTACTCCCTGTTCAAAGAAAAATCTCCTAAATATCTTTTCGACATGTTTGCTGCCAAACCTTCCACTAGAGAGATGTGTACCAGATGTGATCCAGAGTTTTTATATTTTCCTGGTCATCGCTCAGCGAAGTTCCAAAATTCATTTATAGTTACTGCGTGTCATCTCTGGAACACCTTGCCCAAAAGCATAAAAAACTGTTCTTCCGTTGCTAGCTTTAAGATGAAATATTATGAAATGTTACTCTCTGATCACTAAATGTCATATTCATATCCTGAAAATCAAGAAATGTATGTATATGTAATTTGTTACACGATGTCCTAACGATGTCGCATTTGTCCTTTTTACATGCCAATTGTTGTAATTTATATTTAATTTGTCACAGCTTGTATATTGTATGGATTGTCTGATTTATTTCTTTTTTGTTGCTCGTTTAACTATGTACATTGTCTTTTGTCCTTAAGGGGCACAGCCCTGGGACAATTAATAATAAACATTCAAACATTCATTCAATAAACATTCATTCATTCACATTCTGTCTTCATTGTCATCCAAAGTTTAGCGTACCAATAAATAAATAATAAATTCCTCCTCCAATAAATTCTAACCTCCTTGGTTGAGATAGATTGTTAATAATTATCAGAGGCTACAATCTTTGGCAACAATGCATGGAATATGTAAAGAATTATGACTGCATGCGTGCCAGACCACGGAATATCGCCATTTTTTTGTTTCATACGGTAAAAGATTCCAAGGAGATTAGAATGTACTGTAGGAGGGATTGGCATTCGCCCATAAGGGTGACTATCAAGCCGGAATAGGGGTGCTTGGGAACGATTAGGCCCCACCTACTCCGTACAAAACATTGCGTTCCATACATCCTCTAACGGATACTTCATGTGTATTAAAACTTAAATAACAATGATATCGTACCCAAACTTCATCGCAGCGACATCATTAAATCTTACTAAGATATTTAAGGGGGATATTAATGCATTGTAGCCCTGGAAGTTAATCATATTACTGTAACTGGTTCTGATTTCACCTATTTAAAAAAATATTAGGCGAATATTTAGGTATTTGCGCACTTATATCCGCTACTTATTTGGCGAATTTAAAATGGATTCCATTATTCATCTTACTACTTTTTTTACTGCCTAAATTCATTCCAGTATCGCGAATAGCGAGCCCGTGTGCCTACCAAGATGGTCGATGGTTTCTTAAATCAGCTGCGATGCCTCCTTCAGCACATTCTAACATCCTTTCTTCGGTCGCTTCGGTCTTTGTTTCATCATGAAAATCGTGAACAGTATCGAGTGGTTGTATTTTTTCATACTGCGCGACCAAATCCTACGGTGCATCGGACGGCCAAATTCTGGAAAATACTGTATTTGGTAAATGCTCTGTGATGATTCATTCCATGTCTTCACACCTTCAAGGTGGCTGGCGAGTTACTCTTTAGATGTCAGTGAATCAGTTAAATGTTTCGCGGAAACATCCATCATCAGTCGGGTTCGATGATCATCCCGAGTTTTGCCGAAAGGCTTCAAATACAGGTCCGTGCTTCAGAGTGTCGAATGACTCGCCGCAGTCGGCCATTTTCCTCGTAACAGAACTTTCCGTGAACTCCCAAGGGAGCAGGGAAAAAGTTCTAAACTCCTCTCTCACCCCGAATGTGCGAACTTTCACACGGTTCGGAGCTTAGGGCAGCGTGGGCACCGCAACCCTCCCTCACCAATTAAACCCACCTTAAGGGTTTGGTGACTGCGGTGATTTCCTTCTCATGTTTTTTTTTTAAATCTAGCATATCCATCTGTTGGCCCGTAATGCCTAACCCCATTGCGACGTAAGCAAATAGAGCAGGGTCTTTGTATAGCAGCGGCGAAAAAAAAAATGCCCCTGGAGACACGACGCTGGGTCTCGAACCGATGATTTCACGGTCAGGAGGATGCTATCCGGTTACCGTCATGCGAAAGGGGTCTGTGGCAACAGGTTGGAGGTTTCTTGGAAGAGGTTTGACGGGTGGGCTCTGACGTCTTGTGTGCGGGAGAGAGTGACGAGGCATGCAATGCCCTGTGGAGTGCGCATTATCGCTCGTAAATAAATTATGGGAACGGGGTTACCAATGCGGCACAAATAACACCTAACTACCGTCGTGGACATTAGGGATCTTGAAATGGAACGTGGCTTTATGCGGATCTGCGACATAGGCTTAAGGGGCCGGGAATGGGATTGGTGAGGTAGCTAGACAAAGATTTTTAAGAAATCGTACAATCCAATCAAAATGTCGTACAGTATCGGAAATTACGATATTGTACGGTGTCGGCAAGATTCAAAGTATTGTACAATACACCGGAAAAACATTTGCCATGCCCACACATCTGATTTCCATCAAGAAGTAGTAATTTTTTCGGGATAGGCGACCGATAACTAAGGCCATAAGCAGGGTGATCAGGTAGAGGTCCTATTTACCTTGTATTTTCTTTGAGTTTTCGGCTGAATAAAATCCTTTGCATTTTTTCTTTGAACAACTCAGACTTGTATTAGGTTTAGGGTGCATTTTCCGAGCGTTGAATCTTAATATGTTTGTATTATAGGTATCAGCGTTTTCGTTAACGTCTATGAAATTCTCAGGATTCTCGATCATTTGAACGTGACATATAAATTCTATTTCCCCGGAAAGGGTATTCTGTCATGAAATATCGACTGAAGTGTTCATCTGTGCGACGTCGTAAATCCATTGAAAGTAATCTGTCTCCATCCCGGAACTTTCTCTTAACATTGATGATTTTCTCGCGAGAAACAAGATTTTTAGCTCCAGGCTCCAATATCAAATTGGGAACGTATCCAAAATGGTGGCAAACGACCTGCTTCGCAGCGCCATTTTTTGTGGTGGCCACACGACACCTTGTTAACCGGGAAAAATCCTTGAATTCGCCTCCCACTTGGAGGATGTTGAAGTCCTCCTTGATTTGTGGAAAAGTACTCCTTGAGTTTTCCTGTTTTTTGCCGCAGAGTTGAACGGTTTCGGGACAAACGTTAACAAACCCCCAGAAATAAGCTGAGCACTGTTGCCGATGTACGCATTAAGTATCCAGTTCAAATGGAAGTCATGACAAGTTTTTGAATGTGTAAGGCGGTGAACAAATAATTGAGTGGGTATTATTGTTAAATACAGCGTGTCATCGAGAAGATGCTAGTGCATTGTATTAGTGTATTCTTTTTGATTCGTATTAGATACATGGAGCCAGTATTTAAGGCTGTGATGAAGAAGAATTATACAAATATGAAGAGGTTAGCCGAGGGGAGCATTAAGTGAAGAACTGCATTAAACAAATCTTAAGATTGATGGCTAGGGATAAAAATATAACCGGCAACGAAGTAGTACAAACATAAATTTTCAGCGTTGGACTGCCAACCCTTTTGTTAGTTATTCTTGGAAGGCGACTATGAGCCTAGGCCATTTACGCCATTTAGGATAGGTTCTTGATTGGTTATGGGAAGGAATTTTTTAAGGAACGAAGAAGGGTGGAGAGAAACCTGGCGTCGACATTAGGCCACTCTTAACGAAAGGCGACACAGTTCAACGTCTCATCCGACGGACAGAGTACTGAACTTGAATTGTTCTCCACAAAGCTCTTACATAAGGATCGGTAAACCGATGGAAAATCTGCTACTCCCAGGATTAATACCCTACCCCTCGGTATGGGAAGCACCCTAAATACCACGTACTTATACCCGTTAAAATGATCGATTGCTACGTGAATAAGTACGTTAAGACGCTGATGAAAATAGAAGTTGTTGTAAGAGCGAGGCGAAAAAACAGCTGAGGTCATATGAAAGAAGAGTGGAGACAAACCCAGCATCGGCATCAATTTAATTGCAATGTGGCTTCAAAATGTGTAAAGTTTTATCCGCTTGAAGTACTGCTCATTTGACCCTAGTAGAGATCGTGATTCCTACGAAACAAATTCCCTGCCACTGCTGGCGTTTTAACCTGAGTACCTACTGCGTGATTTTCAAACTATGAATTTTAGTATTTCCTATGTTATTCTTCCAATGGCACAAGGCATTTCTCAAATTTGCTTCATGTTACGTAATAACGTTTTAATGACTATAGTATTTCCATTCTCTTTTGAGAATACTCATAAGAGAGATGTCAATGGTGACTGTTTGGGGTGTCAATTTTTTCACAAATCCCTTAAACTGTGGTAATCGACATTTGTCATTCAGTCAAGGTCTAAAATTGTACAGTAATCGACTCCGGGGTGGTAATAGTCGGAACCCGATTCGTACACACCCAAAACCACCCAAAGCCTTTCGCAGATGACCCGCGGTGTATTTTTTCTTAAATTTCTTCATGAATAATTCATGGCGTCTCTCCGGAATGTATTGCGCATGCGCCCTCAGTATTTCATTTATTTCTGTAGGGGCGTGTCCAAGTATGCCAGTTGGGTACTTAAACACTTCTATCGAAGGCAGGAAGCCGTCATATGAGCGGTGTCTGAAATTGTTACACATCTTTATATCCGACGATTTTACTGATCAATTTTGCGTCAGAGAAGAAAAGAATGAGTGTACATATTTTACTTCGACGCCACGTTGGATGTTATGGTATAGATTGCCATTGATTCTCCCCGTACTCTTTTTGTTATGAGGAATATTGACAATATGAATATATCCAGAAAAAGCAAAAGAGAGGTGCTTCGAAGCGATAGAAATATAAATCAAGTTCCATTAATTCATCAGTTTTCTGTGAACGGTAGGTTGTTCGACGGTGTTTGCTTGTCCTATTCCATTCTTACCCCATAATTATTCCTATCGCTAAATAATACTAATGCTACACTTTCATTAAAATATCCATCTCATCTATCATCAATCATGCTGTACAGTATCACTATTACCTTTCCTTCTTCAATCGCAAATTTCCGTAGTGCGTTGTCTCTCAATAGTTCCTTTTCCTCCCTCGTTTAAATTTCTCCCTACATATATCTCCCCATGCCTGATAACACTTCTCCATTTGTCTTACTTTTCATCCAGCATCCTCTCTCTCCATCCTCCTCCAAGCCCACATATCATAGTCAAAGGGCTACGACTAGTCGAATACCTATACCTATTTCATAACTATACATATAATGCCACCCTCTGTAATCTCATTTTTTACTGTTCTCTTTTCCGCTTCCTTTATCAAGAGTCATGAAACTACTTCCTTCATCTTATATCTGATCGCTTAATACTATTACAGGCGTGAATGTGTTATCCGATCTTATCCAAATTAGAAGTTACCACTAAATTTATGATGAAATTATGATGAATGATGAATTTATGTTTTCAGTTAACGAAAAGAAGTTTAGGTTCCTTTGACGAACGAAGGAGTTGAATCTCGGGTTTATTCTTGAATAACTAAATGTTGAAAGCTTTTATTTTCCGTTGTGTACGGCAAGCGTGTTGTAAAATGCAGGAGGAAAAAAGTTTCTTTGATCAGGAATCGAACCACGGACCTTAAGTTTGCCGTTCCAATGCGCAGATCAACACACACCCAGGTATCTTGATCACAAAGGCAAATTTTAGGAGGATCAATAGGAGCTTAGGAACCATAATGGTTCATCCTTGATGGATCCGAAATGAACGATTACGGTTCATCAAGGATGGCTCACGTCAGGTGAAATTGGACTTCAAGGAAACCACTGTTTACGAGCCACTTTACATGCTGTATATTGTCGTAAAGCCATCATTTTAATATTTTATTTTGCCGTTTTACACGGCAAGTAAGTGTGTGCAATTGAAAAAGGTCTATTCTCGTGGACATTGGCTTCCTTGATTCCCAATTCTGCCTCATGAGTGTGATGGACCATAATGCTAATGAGACCTCCTAAATAACCTTTGGGGTCAACGTGATAGTCTGTGCATAGGCGGGACAGGCCAATGGTTCGTAGTTTGATTTCCGATCCTGGATTCTTAAACATTAATGGACGCTGATTGGTTTTCCGAACGCATGCGCATCGGCCCTGCTGCTGGTAATAATTTAAAGTTCTTGTGTTGAGTAACAGTGATGAGGTTGATGACCGCCATCATTACGTGCACAGGAAATAATGGCGATTGTGAAGAACTATACAATATTAAGCAAGGAGTTGCCGATTAGTTTGTTGATGAAGTACAAAATTATTTAGCTACCCATATGCTTCTAATTCCACAATTTTAGTGTTTCCCAAATTTTGCTGACCTGTGAATCGGTTAAAACAAATTTGCCGGCAAGCAAAATGGTGCGGTTCGGTACCTGGGACTGAACCTAGTCCGCGGACTACATTTAATGAAACTCTATACTTGCGATAAAGTCTCAAGTGTTATATCTATGAATGTCTCGTATAACATTCGTTTTGGAATGAAACGAAAAACACTGCTTATAATTCACATATTTAACAAAAAATCGACCTTAGTTTCGGCAGCATGTACGATGTTCTAATTTGAAATTTGTCCTAGGTGCGCTAACTATATTTCGGATTTTTACTAAACTTTTGGAGTTTAACCAGTGTTTTTTCGTTTCAATCCAAAATGAATACTCTATGCACTGTTTTATTTGTTGGGAAAGGATTGTCAAAGTGGTCAGAGGCAGCGTAATAAAAAAACCCGTGTTGCTTGAATTTTTGTCCTATGAATCCGATTCCGTCCATTTTGATTTCCTGAGGAAATTGCGAAATGAAATCTTCCCAGAATGCCGGATTTGCGTGGAAGCCAACCGCAGCAGCGGAGTGAGAAATTTACGGCCCTCCTCCTCTCCGTCCCGGACCGCATTTCGCCTCCGCTCGGCGTCTCAGGGTGTGGCCTAGAATCCCATTCCCCCTCCTCCTCCACCCACCCACGTTGATCATCTGCAGTTTCCCCCGTCTTGATTTCGGTGATTGGATTCCTTTCCCTCCTCCATCCCGCCTCGATTCTCTTCCATTCCCTTCCATTCCGACCCGGGTCCCACGAGATGGGTGGGTGCTCGCCACCGTAGAAACCTATGGACCGTGCTTTTCTATTCCTGCCTCAGTTCAGATGGGACTAACAATAAGACTGTTGGGAGGATACGGAGCTGAAGGAATAAACAGTGGAAAGACGGATGAAACGAGAGTGCTCATAAATGGTTTTTGTAGTCACTGGCGCCCTCTTTCACTATGGATTCATGAATGGAAATTATTATGGATGTTTTGCTAATAATTTTCGAGACAGTTGAAATACGTACTAACGGAATATTTCCTTAAAAATACTTTGGAACAAATTCATCGCAGAAGTTTTTTTGAACTGAAAGAGTTACACTCGGAATATTTATAGAATAGATAGTATTATACAATATTTGCGAAATATAACAAAATTTATTCTAATACTCGTCTTATACAATACAGTTGGGAAAATTATCTAATTTCGCTGTTGTCAATTGGTAGTCTCGTAGTACACAGAGTTTTTGAGGCGATAGAATCTTGGTATAATGCATTATTATCAATGAAAACTGATAGCTTTAGAAAATGAGTTTGGTAGATGAGGCTCCTTTGAATTGCGTGAGAAAAGGTATCCATCAGAATGGATATTCCCTATGAAGTTTAAGTTGAATAACAGGTCGGTAACGTGTCGGCCTGGCTATGCAAGTGTAATAAATGTGCGAAGTTATAGATCTCCGTTCTCGTACATAGGTGCCACGTTTGCCTTAGAATTAAGCGATTTATAAGGCAATGTCAAATCAGCAGTTCCAACTTATCGAAACCTAATGCTATCGTTGTTAGGCTGCTTTGCCCGTGTTCCAAGGCCATTTTCTGCCGTGCAATCACAATTCTTGAGATTATAAACTGAAAAAACTAATAAACACTCGAATAAATTCTTGGAGTAAAGCGTCCGTTAGTACTCCATCCATCCGATGGGACGTAAAAGAGTTGAATCCTTGACACCCCATGTGAGGAGAAGAACAATGCCCACTCTGGGTTTCTTTTTGCCCTCTTCTCCCTAATAATTCCTGCCTCCACGCAAATACTCACGTATCTTAAATGGCGCTAGTGACCTGAGCTTTCGTTCTCCTCCCATAATATGTACAGCAATAATAATAGCAACAGGAGCAATCTTAAGTTGTAATTTGGGTGAGACGACCGACAACAGAGGTTTTTTGCGTCATTTAGGATGTGTGGGTATTAGGGTAAATGTGGAGTTTCCAGGGACAATGACGGTGGGTTATAGCCTTGGCCGTTGGGTACGCCTAAAACCCCAGTACCTACACTACTACTAGCAATCTAGTGAATTGCCATTTCTAAATAGAATGTGACTTTTTTGATGTTTTTGCTTGAACTTGGGTGCCTAACACCATATTGGTGGACCGACTTTACTGAAGGAACGGCGTGAAAAAATTTGGGGTGCTAAAGAAGGGAGATCTCGGTTAGGAAGTCTTGGGAAGGGGGGGAGGGGAGGGGTGAAAGAGCCCACCGAAGTCGGTGTCGACGACTTTTGGGTCTGGGAGAGTAGGCAAAGATCAAAAGCACGGCAGCGGGGACGAGTCGGCGAGCGAAGGGGAGGCTGGCGGAGGAAGGGAATCGGCCACCGGTCATGGCGTGGGCGGACAAGGAGAGCAGGGGTCGTCTCCACCTCACGAAGGACAGCGGCGAACCCGAAAGGCTGAGGGAAGGAAGAAAGAATATTGTTTAGGTGAGGGGCACTCACGTCCACTTTACGCCAGGGCTCTCTCTCTCTCTCTCTCTCTCTTGGAGAAGCGATCGGTACGGGGCGATAGCGGATTGATGGTAGCAGTCGAGTGATGACAAGGAGCACAAGACGGTCGGGTATTTTTATGTGCGGACACGGTAGTAGGGATTGGACGGGAGAGTGAGGTGATGGCAAGGTTAAGGGGGAGGGAGGAGGGTTCTACACGGTACACCATGGACAACCGCCGGCAGTGCGCCGCTTTTAAAAGAGATACGGATCCGTTGCGAGATAGGGTGGAGTGGGGGAATATTCGTGATATCCTCTCGGGTCATTGCATCGATAGCCCAAGTGGAAGGAGGGAGCGTGGGTTGGAGAGGTATTATGTGGCGGGTACGTGGGTGGCTGTAGGGAAAGAGAAAGGGAATTCTTTCGTGGATATAAAGATTGGATATTGAGAGACAAGAGGGAGATATTGAGGTATGCATGTGTGTGTATATATACATATATATAGAGAGAGAGGAGGGTTGGAGGGAGATCGTAGTCTTAAATATCCGAGGCACAAAGAAAAGAAGAATATGGCGGGGATGATGCATCGGGAGGAATGCCGATGGTGTCAAGAGGTTAAGGCGGGTAAGGAGATACCGGGTTCCAGAGTTATGGGTTTGAATGGAGGCGATTAAGTGAGTAATAACACAAAGGCGTCTTAATATAGGGAGGTCGGTTGGATTGGGGCGGACCTTTCGCGTCGATTCGCGTCTTATATGTTCCCTCCCTCCCCCCTCCCCCCCATCCGCCCCCTCACCGCGATCGTCTGTTGTCGTGGGCGGGAGAAAATGTGCGTGTCATGGGGTCGGAATCGTTAAGCACTTCGTCGTCCTCTCCTCCGTCGAGCGGAAGGGGCTCTGTCGCTCGCGCTGACCCCCGCAAGTGGTTCCCGGCGTCATGCTCGTCTTAAACGGGGCGATAACAATGCATGCGCGCCGACGTCGCCGGTCGGGGACGGTTCAAATGACGTCTTCATACGGTGCGGCGAGGCGCGTGGGAAGTAATGAGATACGTCGATCAACAGTCTCGTCAGTTTTACGGGGGTGTGAATGTGGGTGATAACTCAATCGCGATGATGGCTCTTGCGAGCGTTAATTGCTGTGTGAGATGGGAAAGGAATTACATCACAATTTTCCGCTATTTTATAGAGAATAAATTTACATATATTTTCGATGTGCTACAATGTTTTCAAGCTGAAAGAAGTTGCGGTACTGCGATTATTATTAGAATTATTCATCTATCGTTTGAAGTAGGTGTAGATGGACATATAATTCGAATCCCAACCCCTATATTTCACATGATGTCCCTCTTCTACCCCTCATGCTTCATCATACCTCCCGTCATTCTATCCCAAGTACCCATTCTTCTCTTCCCTTTACCCTGCTTATTCAACATCCTTGCCTCTATAGCGTCCTTCAAAACACACTCGCCCCTTAATGCAGAGACTCTAATCGTAATCGAAATACTCTATAAATAAAGGAAAATTGCAATTGTAATTTTCTTAGGAACAATTCCATTGTATAAAACTAGAAGCAATATTTCATATAGGAAAGGAGATAGGTCAGAGGAATTTGAGGCGACGAAATTGGACGGAAATTCCTGAATTGAATAGAGGAGAGCATGTTAAGCTAGCATGGGAGAGGAAGGAAAAGTAAAAACGACGGCTAGCAAAAGATATTGAAGACTGAAGGAGGGACATAATGACGTAGGTTGGGTAAGAAGGTAAATGACGGTCTAATGAGGCTGAAAATAGCAGATTCACTCCCTAAGACACTCTATAAACCTACCAAAGACTTTATTGCTAGGATACTTTTTCTGTGGTGAAATTCAGTCGGTTCGCACCTTTTACCTAATACCAACACCTAACATTTTATAATTATTTCAGAACCTATACGTAACGTTTTATTGAGTTTGGCGAACCGGTGGCACTTGTGAAAATGGCACTTATTTCATATTTTCATTAATATTTTCAAACTCATTCTAATATATTCTTAAGTTTCCATGCCCTTTTTATAGTTATTTCATTCATGAAGTAAATTCATAAATTTGTGCACTATATTTCAGTATGTCAGTGTTTTTACCATATACATAAAACATCATTTTAGCATAGAATTGGTTAAGCATTTGAACTCCAACACTGTACCTTAAATTGTGCTGAATATGGAGGGAGGGGAAAGGAATATCGTCAAAGATATTGTATAAAAACAACAGCTGTGAACAGAGGCAACGGAATTCCGAAGTGCGCCGGAATACCGGTAGGCGTGGAAGAGGTAGATCTTTCTTGAATGCAAGAAATCAGTATTTAAAATTTGGTATTATCCGCTACAAATTACCTTCTTGAGTCTACGGTTATCCGCGAATGAAACAGGCATCGTATACATCCGTCTATTCTCAGGGTGGAGTTGTGAACTTTTTGGTGCTTATTTGCCAACGTATGACCCATCTATTTCTGTTAAAGATGTAAAGCTTTTGGTATATTTTTCACTTAAAATCTCGCAGCTGACGTAACAACGGACAAGGCTTTCATGAGGACTTTCCTTTATCCACCATGAAGATGAATATGGTACGTTGAATATACTTCCTATGTTTAGGCAATGCATGTATAGTAAAGACAAACTGTATACCTAAACCCTCTCTGCAAATATATTATTTAAAATTTATCACGATATTAACTACAAATAAACAGTATTAAACGACTAATATTAGGGATCTCCCTGAACTAGTCCATGCACAGGGAATTTTGATGCTTCTGCAGGGAAATGCGCAATTATTGGTGAAGTCTCTAGACGCCCAGTTACTGAATAAATAAGCCAATTCTTTGAAGAAGGATGGTTCACATTTTCATTTTAGCATGAGAAAATTCCACTATGTTCTACGTCATAATTCAGTTCTCGCAATTCACGTTCTATCAATCAAGGAGATGCACTTCGAAACGCTCATCACTCGTCGCTCTACATCCAGCCTCAAGTGCGCTTCTCTGCCAGTCACCTCCCTATCTTCCCGCTCTGGAATACGTTTATGGTCTTCCTTGGCGTTTGGACACGGCGCTCTCCAGCCGGGACGATTTGTCAGAGGCGCAACAAGTGTGTTGCGAAAAAATTGATCGGGTCGCCTGCGCGCGTTTTCCTCCGTTCCATCCGCGGAACTCTGCGAGTTTAGCGTCCGGTCTCCCGCGTCGCCGGTCGGGAACGCTTTTCATCCCACGCGAGCGGTTCTCCATTTGGCGTCCACGACGCTTTAGTAAAAATCCGATCCTAATCTCTGGGAGAAATTACGAGCGAGGCACTCGCGAAAATTTCTCCCGGGAGAACGCGCGAAATTTTTCTCCCGGTGAGTCCGTTCGGTTAGCCGTTTCGCCCCCAGAGCGACCATCGGGGAACGAGGGAGTAATAATACGACCCTGGACGCCCTTTTCTAGTATATATCACCTAATGCCGCTCCACTACTGTCCAAATGTAACCGGTTATCACGAGTTCTCACTAGTTCGCCTGAACATCAAACCTCATGAGGTGGTGCGTAAAGGAATAAAAGGTAACAATTATTGATTTTTCACAAGTTTTGTTCAAGTTCAACAAGACGCGTTTTGATATGGTTGGCTTGGAAGTTGAAAACCTGATGATGATGTGAACACATCGAAACACATTGAAAACCTGATGATGATGTGAAAACATCGAAACACGTCGTGTTGGAATTATAGTATGAAATAGTACAAATTGTAAACGCTTATTCTATTTGTATTACCTATGGACTTCCAAAATTTTGCGCCTAAATCCGTTTTATTCCCTATAGGCATTTGTAGCGAAAATCTCGTAGCCAAGGTTACGGATGTAAATGGAACTCAGGCATTTACTTCATTCGCATATTTAATCGTTTTAAATCTCAAATGAAGTCCCCCAGTTCTCCATCAGTTAAGACCTACTTTATTTCTCTCCGTCGATTACAGTGAAACACTTTTTTTGCATCAATCTCACTGTCAGGCTCTGATATAGGCATTTTTCCATGCATTGCACTTTTTCCTACACTATGGCAGGGGGGCAGTCACCAGTCGTGAAGTTGACTTTCAACTAAAAAAAAACTTTGCTAGCGTAAATAACAATAAAGTGTGGTGCGTAGTGTGTGTGAAAGAATTATAATGTACGTTGTTGTCGTCTATCGTGCGTGGGAAAAACGAAATACGTTGCCTCTCAGATGCATAATTAATATATCTCTTTATTTGTCGCTGTATCTTTCATACTGATGTAGAATGGGAGTATAAAAATGTGTCATATCCAAATTCGTGTGAATTGCATTTATAGATTAGCTTTAATCTTGCGAATTACCTTCTATTGTTTAGGGTTTCCCAATTGAGCACTTCCAATAGCCGAGTGACAATTTCTGCACGTCCATAGGAATTTGTTGCAGAAAGCTTTGCTTTCCTTTGCATTTTATTTAATTTCCGAATTAAATCTTTTTTCATTGGGTCCAAAATGTTTGATGTATACTCGAGGAGAAGCCTTGCAAGCGCGAAATAACACCTTTCTTTTTTCTTTTCCACTTGAACTCACGCGGCGGTAGGATCGCTCTCGCGCCTTAAAGAGTTACGGCGTCCCTCGCGACCCTTCGGGGGAGGAATGTCACCACACGGGTGGAACCCGCGGAGTGGGTGTATGCACCCCTGCCTCGTGAATTATTTCCCTCCCCCTCACACCGTCACGATATTAGCGACCCGATAACAATTTGGTTTATCGCGCTTTCTCTCATTCCAGCTCCCCCCAGACCACCCTCCCACCTACACCTTCACACCACGCGCGCTCGGGGATGGAAATATGCATAAAGACGCCACCTTTAGACCCTCCGTGAGTAAATTCCCTTCCCAACAACAAAGCCCGTGGCGACACTTATCAAAATAGATTATAACTGAGGAGGAGGAGGAGTCCGCGGGCTTAAATGCCATTATTGTTATTGCCACCGGGTGGGTATAGGGGTCGCTGCGGCGGTAAACATGCCAAGGCCGTGGTTATTCTTGTGAGTTGGGAGCGGGGGGTGCAGGGGTAAGGGGGAAAATCGGAGAGATAAGTGCACATTTTCTTCAAAGCGTGTGCAGAGGAGGCTAAAGGCCGTATCATACTAGCGGTTACCAATTACGGTTGCCGGTTGCGGTTGTACAGCCCACCAATCAGCGCCGACCAGCTCTCAACGGTTGGATTATAGGAGCCCTTCTATTTCCAACCGGCCGGTTGCGCAACCGTGGCCAATAGGAGCTCGTCTCGCGATCACGTGCTGCTTGCGTTTACATATCGCGATAATTATATTTTTACCATTCAACTACGTCCTAAACCTTAAAAATATTCAGAACACAATTTAAACAGCGTTTAACTCTCTTTTATCATCTATTTTTTTGTGAAGGCTATTTATAATAGCATACATTTTATCGAGGTGAGATTAAATGTACTTAATGAGGCATACATTAATATACTTGCATTTGAGGCATAAATCATGCATTTGAGGCAGCATAGAAACAAAATGTGAACAGAAATAGCACGTGACCGTGAAGCGAGATCCTATTGGCTGCGATTGCACAACCGGCCGGTTATATAAGCGGTCAGTGTGATTGGAACTGTTTACACCAACCGTAACCAGCAACGGCAACCGAAACCGGCAACCGCTAGTGTGATACGGCCTTTAAAGGTCTTAAAGGTTGCCGTTGCTGTTTGAGTGGTGTTCTGAATATTTTTAATGTTTAGGACGAAGCTGAAATGGCAACAATGAAATTATCGCGATATGTAAACACAAACAGCACGTGACCACTAGACGAGCTCCTATTGGCCACGGTTGCACAACCGGCCGGTTGGAAATAGACGCGCTCCTACAATCCAACCGTTGAGAGCTGGTCGGCGCTGATTGGTCGACTGCACAACCGCAACCGGCAACCGTAACCGGCAACCGTAACCGGCAACCGCTAGTGTGATACGGTCTTAAGGGGGGTCACGGAGAAATAGGAGCCTGGAAATGCGGGGAGGATGGGGGCAAGGTTCAACTCGGCGGCGCCTGGTATCTGAGTAGGGTTGCCAACACCTGAATGGCCGATTAGTGGAGTTACCTTCGCTATGACTACGGAATCCCGTGAGAGTTAAGGGTAAATAATAATTGCAACTAACCTGCTGAATCTAGTCTTTAGTGAAGAGCAGTTTGATCGCAATGAATATTAGTCTACCAGATAATTTTCACTGATTTCACAATATTTCCACAACGGAAGAACCATTTTATTGGCCGGGTGGGAGAATTCAATTCGAGTGTTGAGAGAATAGGCAGGAATTCCCCGAGTATCGTCCCTGCCGTATTCTTTTCTAGAGCAACTCCTTCTTTTCTAGAAAAACTCTTTCGAAGATTAATAATCTAGCATACAACCCTTCTATCTGTCGGTTCTAACCAACCCCGAGTATCGTCCCTGCCGTATTCTTTTCTAGAGCAACTCCTTCTTTTCTAGAAAAACTCTTTCGAAGATTAATAATCTAGCATACAACCCTTCTATCTGTCGGTTCTAACCAACGGTGTACCTATGCACACCAGAGGTTATGAACACTGTACGATAGAAGGTATCGTCTAATTGCCGCAATCAACATGTAAACGTTTATTTTTGTATGTAAACTTTGAGGTTTTTCAGTGCCTTTATGTGAAAGCAAAATATTGTTATTATTTAGTAAATAATAATTATATTTTACGGAGTAAGAGCGCCATTTTTCTTCTATTTGGCAAATAAGAATTCGATATTTTTGTACGAGAGGGTGCGTTAAATCGTTTTGAGAATTCTAGGGGGTGTCAACAGCTGAAAATGCAAAGGACCTCGGCGTTATATGATTGCATTGCCCAATAAAAACGAGGGGAAAACGCCTAGGTACGGGAGGCGTAAGATTTTAAATATTATTGTCCTATTCCGGTAGTCTCCAGGCGCAGTCGGGAGAGTTGGCAACCCTAGTTTGTGAAGGAGACTGCGGAAGGGGATTGTTTCGGCTTTTTTTTCTCTCCTCCGACTCCCTCGGAGCGAGAGCCCGCGGAGTAGTCCGGAGAAGAAAACGAGGAGACGGCAATTATCCTCTTCCCATCCCGCCCTATCTGTGCGTGCTGGCTTCAAACCGCCGCGCCAACGTAACGAGGCACTCCGAGGAGGCACTCAAGAGTGGGATCAGGGGTGCGTTTAAAGAGAGGGAGGGTGAGGTGAAGGGGGTTGGTAAGTGAGAGGTTAGAATGTGAGCTTTTTTTTCAGCCGGGCACCGTGGCTAGATAGCTTGCTGAAGGACGGAATGGGGGAAATGAAATAGGTGAGTGAGGTGACGCTGCAAAGGGTCCTGGCGATGAAGTGATAGGTCGTTGGGAATGAATGGGTGGGCCCACGCTTTTTGCAACGAGGAGATATAGGGTTTTGTTGGAATGTTCTACGTATATTTTACAGGTATGTGTTAATTGTACGTATACTTGTATTTGTATTGAAATCTGCCGCAAGGTGGCCACAATCGAACAGAATCCTAGCTGGATACAGGTTTCATGCAGTGGAATGTGGGCCTACGCAAGAATTGGCGTGTACATTTCACAAGTACTCGACGCATGTGTAGTTCTTTATTTGTTCGTTCTCGTAGCCACTACACGGCCATATATTGCGTGCAGAAAAGTATATGGATTTGAGAGAATAAATGTCAAAAATATTACCGGTCATGCGCAGGGTTTTTGAGAGAAATGGACGGAAGTGGATGTGATGTGGGAAGAAGCTGGCTGTTTTTTTTAAACTGAGGCCACCTGAAGCTTCCATCGAATTCTCGCAGTTTTCATCTTCTTATGCTTACGATATTCATATGGAACCGTCCGTTCAGCTTAGTTTCTAGGTGCTCCATCGGCTTGACGGATAAGCATAATTCAACGAGTTAATTCATTTAAATAGCAAACAAGTACCTACTTTAGATTTCTATCCAAACTCTTATTTCCGAGTGTCTTTGTAGGCCTTTCATGTAATACTTTTGATTATTTTCCGTAAGAAGCGCATAGGGAAGATTCCATACATGCTTTTAATTGAAAAATTTCGTGATTCAGCTTTGAAAACTTTTATGTGGAACAACTTGTGGAACGGTATTACATGACAGAGGAAGAGAATAGAAGCTACCACCACTCTTGGACATACTTATACTTTGAAAAGGCGGCGCTTCTTTAGTCCGGTGAGTTTTCTTGGACTATAACGTACTTATTTCTTTATGCTGATTTATTTTTGTACTAGTGTCAGTAGTTTTTGATAGTATAAATTGGGAAGTATAAATATAGTATCACTTTAAACGTTTTAAATGGTGCATTCAGCCCTTCACTTCGAAAAAAAGACGTCAAATGTCATTTTTTCTGTTTTTTTAAGCCAAGGTGGTTAATTACGAGCCTCGGCCTCTAGAATCCCAGTCCATGAGGATGGACGGTGTTCCCCCTTCCCTCTCCATTGGTGCTAGACGCCAACGCCGAAGGGCAGACTGGTGTTAATGGGGAAGATTGATGAGTTTGGGTCGGGCGCGCTCTATGCAGTCTTATTAAACTCGGTACGCACACAAACTGCACGCCATACCTTCCCCTTTGGTAATGCGATAGGCGTATTCCACTCTTATGAATTGCATTCCTAGGACGCCATAGAAGGAGAGTTAGCTGATACAGACCAGTGTGTGGGTGTCATTGCTATGTTATGATGCAGCACAGACACGCCAATCGTCCGTTTGAGTGGCCGAGACTTTTTTTCACATCTTTATCTCCACCACTCATATCTGCGCGTAAACCATTTCTATAACTGGTGCATATGCTCGTAATGCCCGATTAAAAAAACAGATATCATAGTCAACTGGGCATAGGTCAAGTATAATAAAGGCTTACGGGTTTAAAAATACGGTATTCGTAATTAATTAATGAAGTGAGTGAAGTACTGAAGTAAACTGAAGAGAGTTTACTTTAGACTCATCAGACTTTCAAAGAATGCTATGGAACCACGCATGTTTAAAACGAACTAGTGGTAACAACAAGCATGATATGCTTGTTGTTACCACTAGTGCTTGCAATCCAGGGATGAATCACTTTTTAAATTTTATATCATTTATCGCAATAGTAACTATTATATTTAAAAGGTTTTCAAACTTCTTTCCGGCCTCTAAGCCGGGATCAATTTTGAAAACATGTTCATTATAGTAGTTAATGTAAAAAAATCATTTTCACTGGCGAAAAATGTTCGACGTACGTAAACATCCTAAGGGTGAGTAACACAGCTAGAATTCCTTCTGATGAATATTCGCTCTGACAATTCACTATCTTGTTCTTTTCGCCTATGTCCCTAATAGCAATAAATAATTGGATACTTAGTGCTACGGGCCTTACACAAAACATATGTAAATAAATTCTATTGAGATGGGAGTCCAAATGAAACATACTCATTGGATAATTCAGGAAATTACTATGTGAAACAATTCTTTAGCATTCTCTTTTAACAGGATATAGAATGTCGTTTCTTACTTTCCGTTAAATAATAAACCAATGGTAGGGTTTTTCTTTGAGGAAATGGGTGGCATTTTTTATTCTTTCGTGGGACCTCTGGAGTTTTGTCGCGCATAACTTTTTCTCTTCCCCACCTCTTCTTCACGCCTACCAGAAATTTCATTCTCTCCTAAAGTGCGTGCAAAAAATCCTCCATAAAGTTCTTCATCTTCTTCCCACAACATTTCCCTTTCATTAAAAAGGTATTTTTTTGCCATTTCTCGAACAAAGCCATATCAAAAACTTTTTCCCATTCTTTCAGTCTCGCTGAATTATAAAGTTTCAACTCTCTCTCCTCCCCGTGTTCAGACCGAAAGAAAAATATGCCTCAGTTTTCCCCCCACGTTGGTTTTGCCGCAACTTTGTTCGTGACTATAATATATTTCATGGTATTTTGATGGCAGACCATCTTTTTCGTATGCACTTTTCATCTTATGAAAAGTGTAGAGATTTATTTCGGTTGGGATATTTATTTCAATAACCGGTCGTAATTTTCGCCAAATGACAATGTGCCCAATTATTTATCTCCTTACCTCTTTCTCTTACGATTACAAGGAATTCAAACCGACTATGATTAGCTAGAGGAATATTTTCTTAGCTCTCCTAAATGTATAGAATAAATCTGGAATCCAAGCTGTTCCTTTAGGAGGCGGAACATTTAATATGGAGGAGGAAAAGCGTCTAATGTGAACCATCCAGCATGTTTTCTATTCTCGATTTTAAGGTTTAAAGTAATTTCTTAAGGGACTAGGCTGTTGTATTATCTACAGGTCTTCATATTCCGAAGGATCGGGTTCAAATACCTGCAATGGTAGAGATGTGTAGCTGGCAAAAATGTGATCGCGTCATCCTCCCTGAGTACTGATAATTTTTTTCCTCAGTAGCCCTTCCGTCGAAATCGTCACGGTGTTTCCGGTTTTGCAAGAATTTTTCAGAGCCTCGTTTGTGGTAAACAATGTACCAAAAAAAGAGGGGGATCGATGCCACTCCTCATCGCACGGTCCTTGGAAGAGCGAGTGGAGAGATACTCTCCGGAAAAAGGACTAGTTGATGCTTGAGTGGCCATAACGAATGAAATAAGAATTTCGCATCTGGAAGGGCTGATACTAAAGTTTCCTTCTCCCTTTTATGTTGCTTGGCAGCCCAATGGGGATCTAAAGCCAGGAGGATCTCTATTTTATTGCCGGACAACGGTTTCCGAAATGTCATTTTCACGAGAAAAAAAGTTTCGAATTGTTATATCCGTAAAGGATAGTTGTATTCATTCACCGAACCTCGACCATTTGTCGGCTTCACGTGGGCTGTATTGTCGTAAATACGCATGGGGCACCTTCCTTAGTTATTCGGCATGCCTTGCACTTACTGCGTCGTAAAAATTCAGCTTTAAAACGAAGAGTTAAAACTAGACTTTGGCGAATTTTTATTCCTGCTGTTGCTCGTAGATGGTTGGTTCCATGTCTCTTTAAAATGCCTGTCTTTATTGTTTCCTTAAGTGCTCACCAATGAACAACTTGTATGTTTGTTCCCGGTTATTTCCCACTAGTTTTAACTCAGAACTGGTTTTGAGGAAGACGTAATGACGGTACGGTGCTCAAATTGTGTTGATAGCAGATGAGCGATGTAGAGAGGATTGGACCGCTGGACGCATGGAGATCTATTTCGATCGTAAATCCATTCCTTTCCACCTTTGGGATGCTCGAAGAATGTAGTTTCTTGAATGTGGGCTGATGACTAATAAATGTATTCGTATTTTCCGTTTGAAATTCTTCACGTTAGTTCGTTTACCTCAAACCAGGCGTGTTTAGCCAGTTGCTTCCTCCTTGCAATCAAATTTCGTTTTACTGGCATTCGAGCCAAAGATCTCTATCAGGTGATCAAAGCAAATCAAGTTTGTGCTGTTTTGGCTAACTTATAGTGAGCAAGGCTAAATAAATCGCAGAAAATTAATCCTATGATTGCTGATGTTAGTATTGCGGCTAGCAATATCAATAATAATTAGATTACCGAAATCCACACTATAAAACCAGACGCGTATTAGAATGAATGAGTTATAAATTGGAGTTTGTACGAAAATATAATCACGCATATTACATATCATTTGAAAACCATTAGCATCTCACCATCTGATCGTGAAGCGAGCCGTTAAAGTAGGAAACTTAATTTTATGGGTTTTGTTTAAGTTTCCGGAAATATCTGAATTTATTCAAATTACAAATATATTTTCGGGTGTGACTGATATTGAGAATATCTTCAGGGTACAGCCAATGCTCATCTTATGTTAGCCTCTGAGTATCACACCGAAATAAATCTTCTTGGAGATACCAGCGTACTTTGCGGCTTGGGGTAAAATCTTTCTATTTTTTGTTTAATCTGTCAAATTCTACTTCGCGAACTTATAGCTGGCGTTCGTATTCTTTTAGGTTTTTTCCCATTGCCTATCAAATTTTCAAGTCAAGTTTGTGATAGCATAATTTATTCTTCGACTCCGATTGCTTCTTTAATATCGAGAAAATACTAATTGATAACTGGTCATTTCTTTGCTTATCTTGTTTTACTGCTAATTCTACAGTTTTGCTAGAGACAAATTACTTTCAGCTCTTTGCCTTCCCATAACTGGAGATATTAATTATACCGGCAACGTTGTGGCCCTCTTGGTAGGACGTTGGACTACTCTCCGGAGGTACCACGTGTGGATCTCGGAGAAATATTTTTGTACCCTTGTTACATTTTGAGAGGGGGATAGTTATCTGGGAAACTACAGGTGGTACGAGCAGGGTTGCCATTTCTAAATTATTTGTTTGTTAAATCCAACCTGAAAAGTTAACAGAAAGTTGATAGAATGTTTTTAGGACACAGAATAAGTTGCTACAATTTTTATTTGCACCAGTTTGACAGTGCGAATTTTTATCACATTGACTCTAGATGACTATATATAAGCAAGGAGATAAAAGTATATAAAACGTTAAATTGTTTATATACCTATGCAGTAAACATGAATGACATAAGTATATGTCAATTTGATGGTATTCTATGTTATTCGTTTTGATTTAATTCCTTATAGCTGTCTTTTTAAGATAATAATTTCTATATCCTATTAGGGCATTAATAAGAGATAATTTGGTCACCCTCCCAAGTGCTTACCTCGCTTTAAAATTTTTCGAGGTAAAATACCATTTCTGTTTCTAAAGTTCTTTTACTACAAGTAGCTAAAGTTATCAAGTAATCCCCACAAATTGCTGTCTCGTAAAAAAGGCTGCAGCTATTACTAAAAGTTGCTATTTTAGCGAAAGAGATGTCAAAATGGCTCCTCTGGGTACAGGGAAAGAAACTGATCCCCCAACACTGGTGTGAATTTCACTCTCCGTTGCACTTAATGCATTTTGAGCTATTGTCTCATCAAACACTCTAACCTTAGGATTTGATCCTATATATTTTTGTCGTAAATTCCTCCCCATGGGTTACGATACTGGCTCGGAGAAAGGATTTTCGTGCTGCTTTTGACCTTTGGAGCTAGACTTGCGGGATACATGATTAATACATCCACTGGAGAATGTTTAGCTACACAGGCCGAAGGGTACCTACTACCCTTCGGCCTTCGGTGTTGGCAAGGACGGACGAGAGGTACTCCACGCAGTGCCTGCGTTCCGTGAGGCGGCTGCGAAAAGGAGTCTGACCCCAGCGGGGCAGCCATTGATGGTACCGCATAAAGGACACCATTCAGACAGACGGTGGGAAACCACCCCAGTTGTTTTCAGCTAGGGAATTGTGGACATCACGAATAGAGTTTACACCGCTACGTTCAATACGAATGTCGGTCTGGTCGGTGAGGGTAGCGCACATTGAGGTAAACGGTGTGTGAAATTCACATGAGAGTGTAGGGGCCCAGTTTCTTTCATTGTGCCGCCTGTGGTTTCCCGTTGCCCTGAAAATTTTAAGGTCTTGGTTCCGGCTAGATGTGCGTCCGAAGGCCTCTCCTGGATTCGAACTCGGCTTCTATAGTCAGATGCCGAACGCTCTGCCCACTGGGTTGACAATATGATGAAACTCGAGATGAGTATTTATATCGAATAGCCTTAATTTCTCTCTTAATTTGTAGTATTTTACTATTAGTGGGCCCTTTCGTTCGATATATCCTCTTTTTTCTGTATGTTATCTATTCCAAGAGATATTTTCATTCGCTCTGAACTTAAAAATTACTGTCTTGAGGAGAAACTCAGAAATATGATAGTGATCCTGTTTCACCACACCGGGCCATTTGCCCTGTCTTGGGGATATTTGGGATGTTTGGTATAAGGAGTTGGACATTGGAGTTTGTATTTTAATTTAGGAATGGGTGTAGGGGTTATTTTAGGAGGAATTAAATCTCTACACTTTGAGTTGTGAGGTGACGGGTTATTTTAGGAAGGGTGGAGCTCTGTAGATCGTATAAAGCTCTTCTTATATTTGAGACTGTTCCATAAGCTGCGAAGACGTCTCCATCGTGTTCCCTGTGGGTGCCATGTTACGATGCCTAATGGTAGAACCCAGCGAGGGCCCTGAGTGGTCTTGTATCCCAAGTGGTGCAGGCCTTACCCATCCATCCTTCGTAATTTCCTTTGCTCACGAGCGAGAGGGCTTCGCCTAGCTTTTTGGGCGGCCCCCGGCGCTCCATAGGTGCCAATCCGTCCCCCGGCCGGCTGTTAGAATGGCTGGGGAGAGGGGGGAAGAGCGGGGATTGAGGCAAGAGGGATGTTGTTAGGACGCGTGGGGAGGGGAGGAGAGGGGGGGGGGTTAGAATAGACGCATCAGGCGGGTTAGGGGGGATCCTGGGAGGTGTGTCGGAGGGGATGGATGATTTAGAGGTGAGATGGAGGGTGCAGCTTGTAAAGCGTGGAATGGGAAGGGGAAGGGTCTCGTTGAGAGAGAAGGGATGGATGGTGTTTTTTTTGTGGGAGGTGGCAGGGAGTGGTAGAAGGAAACTCGAGGTGGAGGATGAGTCGCGTGGGAGGGAAACCTGGGGAAGTGTGAGAAAAGGGGTGGGGGAATTTATAATACCGGGGAAGGGGGTGGAAGGATCTCATAGTTTTTCACCACGTCCTCAGTCATGGCGGCCAACCCCACGGATTTCCTCGGCGGACAATGATCCCCGTCTCATCCAGCCTGCCCCGTCCACAAAAGGATGTTTTGTCCATCGCCGTGCGCTTGTCGAGAGAGCGGTCCGATACACTTGTGAATGCCGAATCAAGCCGGGGCCCGTCGGTTGAGTGAGGCGAAGTTTCGGTTCTCATTCTTCTTTTATTTTTTTTTACTCATATCCCCTCGACCGTGCGGCTCCTGACTCTCTTCTTTTTCTACCCTTCCTCTGCGCGGAGAGTTGGGCTATCGGGAGGAGCGGTCGGTCGAGGGGTGACGATCAGTTGTCTTTTCGTTCCACTCGCTGCGGGCTCCATTTCCGTGTGCTGAGGTCACCGATGTCTGTTGTATGCGTCCGCTTGTAATGGTTAACCCCGCCTTTCTGTGGCCGCCACGCATTTGAATCGAACGAAGGCCGTTATCATTCCCACCGCGCTCTTGAATTCGTACCACATAGGTACCTACTGTCTATGAATTTGAATTTTTGAGTCACACTCCCCGATCATACCGATTGCCTTGAAGGAAAATAATGAGGGCACTCCGGTGAATTAGTAGAAAACATTTTTTATCACGTCCATCGTTGTATGAATATTGTGCGAAGGCTTCTTAAAACATTAGAGTTCTCAGGTAACTTTGTTTTAAGCGTTAACTTCCTGTTAGTTCATTCAATGGTCTCTCAGTGCATTATCTCAAGTATACGCGTATATTGTTCATCAGGCACAGTCTCTAATCTTAATGTACTATACTTATGTTTAGGTACACATTTTCTCCTAGTTTTTACTAGCAAGGGAACACGAACTGGATTTTCTTTTGCTGCTCTTAAAAGGGACCTCTTTCCTCAATTGAAACGAAAATTGAAAACCCATAATCACTTCTCGCCATGTAATTTAAAATTTAGAATCATTGCGCTTAGTGTGAACAAAATCCAATTCAATGGATAAGCAAGCGGCATTGGATAAGTAATTGGATATTACCATTATGATTTTGTTTGTGATCTAGTAGCTGACCTTACCCTGTGACCCGTATTTCAATTTAGAGAGCTAACACGCAAACGATTCTTCGCAAAGCTACTTATCCTCAATTAAGGCAGGATTTCTCGATCTCTTTTAAGCATTTGGCCATTTTTTCGTCAAGTTTCGTAGGAGTTCGAAAGGATTCTTCTTACTAGATTCGCCTGCATTTTTACATAGGTGTTTTGTTGTAACTCATGACCTTGATGTACTATATTTCTTCCCCCAATACTATGCTCCGTCCACCATTTCCCACCCCTGCTTGTGTGCGTATACCAGGGAGGGAAGAATTCATTATTGTCTTTCTACAAGTGGGAGTTGGGAAACGGCGAGTTGAAGTCTTCTCGCATTCCCCTTTCGGATTCACACGAGCGGAAACGCTGGAGGAGTCTATCCATCCTCGTAATGCATCGCGTGACAGTGAATCAAATATTTTCGAAATTGCGTGCAATGTGGCGCGAATTTCTATATCTCTCGCGGTTTCGCTCAAGATAGACCGACAGGCACGCCATCGGTCGCTGACAGCAAAGCTCCTCTCCGTGATTAGAGTGGATATGTCCGTTCGTCATCTCTCTTCTTTCTTTTTCTGGCTCTCCGAAGTTTGAGAACGCTAACGCTCACCTTGTTGCCCGCGTGCAAGGTAACTAGAGGCGTGTTCATTTGTACCGGGCAAGATTTCTTCCCACTGGCAAATGGTGGGCTTTGAGGAATGTTAGAATGTTATTGCGGCACTGTAATGCATAAATGGTCTTGCGAGCTGTAAACGTTTCTCCTCACAAATATCTCGTCACTGATGTAATTAATCTCTTTGTATTTGCAGTATGCGGTAGTAACATATTGACCAAATAACGCGAGACATTGTAAATATGCTTTCCCTAAGCCCACCCTGTTATTTATCAAACGTAGTTTTGTTGGGACTTAACGACGTGTGGGAGGATAATTTAGAATTATTAGCCAGAATATGTTAATATAAGTGGTAGCTTTCTATAAGAATTGGAAATGAAAATCCACTTTGTGCTTTCCACACAAAGTGTGTGGAACGTACAAAGTGGATTTTCACTTCCAATCGAGTGGTTCCACAAAGTAAAGCCTCATACTTTGAACTGTGTTCTATAAGAATGTTAAATTTTGACTATTTACTCATGTAAATGTATAATGTTTATTTTGATATTTTAATTATGACATGTCTACAAGGTATTTGCCCACTCTTAACGCTGTATTCGGTATTGATGACTCCTTGAATACAGATATTAATGTAATGGAGAGCCTAATGCTCCATATCTTTTATTTATGTTTTTGGTTACTAGCTCTGTACCTACAGTATTTTTGAAGTGATAAATTGAATTAAATGTTTTGTTATACATAAATATTACCATTATCGTCTAATTTAAATCCGTATATTATCAAGATCAAATGCTTGATTGAAACTTTATTCAAACTAATTTCTCATCTCTCCCAGTTTCGGTTGCCATTTGCGAGACAGCAGTGTTAGTCCTAATCGATGACTTTTGTTATTAGTGAAGGTTACCAGCAGCTTAGGTCACGTAAACCATTTAGCATAGGTGGGTTTTTGTACATGGGCAGTAATTTACCAGGGAACGGAAGAAGGGTGGAGCGAAACTCGGCGTCGGCATTAGCCTTCTCTAAACGAAAGACGCCCATGGTCCACGGTTGAACATCCCATCTGACGGGCAGAGTATTGCACCGAGAATGCTCGAGCCACCATACGTATCCAAGACCCTTTAGTTGTCATCGTTTGATCACGTCGCATTTCGTCCTGGGAAGTGTGAAGGTGGGATGTCAAAGCACGTGTAGGTAGTGGGGAGGAGCTGGAAAAATATGGGGACGTAGGGGGCATAAATCAGGGTATCTCGCACAAGTTTAGGTGATTGAAGCGACAGGACCCATATGGTGAGAGAACTTCCGAGGTGCTTTCTCTTTCACGGCGAACCATATGGGTTCCCTCAAGTTGATGTGAAAAATACTCGTATTTTTTCCCGTTGTTTATTATCGGAATTTCCTTGGCATTAGCGTCGTGCCAGTAAATTATTTTCACTCCACCCGGCCAAACATAATCCTTGACAGGAAATGGCGACACCAGGGGAGGAAATTACCGTAACGCACCTCCTGAATCTTCTACCTAGATATGAATTTAAATTAGCGCGCAATAGCTTGAATAAAGTTTTGTATTTTTTGTACAGATGAAGAGCCATTTAATGCTACTAATGCTAAGATTCATGACACTAACCTTCCATTCATGATGTTGAGGCTGGTGGCCCGAGTCTTGAAACTTTCGTTACTCACCGAATAAATTATTGACGTTTTCGTTACCAACGAAATCAACGTGGATAAACAAATGACGTTATCATAACGAAAAATTTCATTCATTATATCGTAACTAAAGGTTCAAGACTTGGGCCCCTGGAAATCATGAGTCGGCACATCATTTAGCAGCGAACACTCCTTTGTATTAATTACATAGCTTACTGCGTTCGTCGTTTAACCTTTTACGAATGCCCTAGCTTGTCAATGTAGAAAAATCTATGCATATAAAAGTTTTATTCTTCTCTACTTCCTTATTTTGACGGGAAAAAATATGATTTGGAGCTTCCTGTAAAACTTTGAGACACCACATGTCCATAATCCGTGCCATCAAAAGAGGATTATATCGTCTGTGTTACTGGAAAAACTTTCAGGCACTGAACCTATTTCAAAAATCAGTCATGGTATCAGCTTCATGTCAAAGGATGCTGAACACTTTACGTGTCTGCCTTTTGGTGGGCATTCGCCACCCTTATCCATCATCGTGAAGTTGAGCCCCTCCCAAGTATTTTCGGAGAATATTGGTCGGCCCATATGTCGCGACATCTGTCCCTCCTGAACTAATGACGTTCGCCCGGCACTCCTCAATCGTGTAGCTCTGCAGTAATCATGAAATGACTGCGCAACTGCCATTTTGTCCATCGTGAGCATGTTAAGGTGGCGAGGAATTCTTTTTGTCTTCATTAAGTTTTTATTTTAGTGAATGACAGACTGAACCACATCTAAATTTACGCTGTATCCTGAGTGAGGGTGTATGTTAGGGTGTGACTTCACACCCGTTAGCGTCAAGTCATTTATCTTACTGTAAGTAAATGAAGAAACAGTTTTAGTGTTAACTGAACTACATCCAGGGACTGACACTTTACTGATATCATTCACATATTTTTGGTTCCTTTTTATGAAAAAAAATAAATATTATAATTTAAAATCACTTGACAAATAATCAAAACAACTCACCAAATATGAGCAAATGTATTTATTTTTCGCGTTATTAAAAAAATAAGTCATTCATCTTTTTTAAATAATAAGTATAAACTTAACAAAATAACTAAAAACAGCATAAAGCAAGGATAAAACATTCTTCGCATAAAATGAAATATTACAGTTAAAGATCCAATAACAAATAAACAAAACAACTTAAATAAGTAGGCGTTTCTAAATTATAGAAATTTATGTAGACGAGCAAAACAGTCCTAAATTCTGCCTTAGGTGTCTTATCTCCCCAGTACTTCGATCTAATCCATTATTTTCCCGCCTTACTACCAAAAAATTGCATTTTTAAACCCGTCTGTTTTACTATGTACCACTTCAACTTTATGTTTATGACCTAAACTACCATAGTACGATGGGGTTTACAACGCCTTCAGAAAAGGTTAGAAATGGGAGTGCCTCACTGCTATTTCGATGGCAATATTGAGGTTGCTCTAGGGGCTCGGATTTTTTTGCTGGTGCTTGTGTTGTAAAAAAGGGTTCAATGTGAGGGTCGGTTGGCAGGTGAGAGGGGAAGTACCTGCCTTATACGCAACCCTACGGCGTGTGAAATTCTCACATCAGGGTGGGATGTCGGGTCTTTTCCGTTTACCGCCATTCAGCTTCCGAGGAACTCGGAAAATCACGCGTCTTAGCTTTAGCAGGGCGTATCCAAAGAGGCCTCTCCCGCTTTTGAGACCGGACGCTGTACCCGCTGTCCTTCCTCGCCGTCCGTCAAGTTGCAAGTGTACGCTATTAATGTCAAGAAGTTTGGCCGCCGTGACGGAGGCAGTTCGTGACGAAATTTCGTGACGCTACCGAAGATTCTCCACGCTGACAATAATCGAGACGAGCGTTGGAATCTCTCGCGCCATCGGGCTGTCTCAATCAGAGCAGTTTTGATCCCCCACTCCTCTCTCTAGTGCATTCCAAAAGGCACTATGATGGATTTGGTGCTTTCCCGGCGTATGCTATATTTATAGTTTTCTCACGCTTTCCACCAGGCATTTTGCTGCTAATGCTTCAGTGGTAATTTAGGTAAGTATCGTCTTTAGTGCCCTGAAGATGATGGCTGCGCTCGCCTCCGAAACGTTGGTAGCAAAATCACTTCCCTGATGGAAAGCCCGTGAAGACTATATGCATTTATAATAGTCCATTGATTATAGTTTCGGGTCCATACCAAGCCTTGTGGAGGCTGAAATTTTTTTGCCATCATTTAAGTTCTGCTTGCATGAATACAATACGCATCACACTCAGAACAGGTCAAACTCAATTGCTCGATTCTGGCATTTTTTAGTCCAGGTGTAAGGCTGAAATAGTGATTTCAACTTTAATACTTGAATAGGAATCGTAGCTGTTTAGTTATATCTTTACTCCTCTTTAAAATGTATTGAATTGAGTGGAATATAAAACGACGTTTGGAAAGAAAGGCATCCTTACTTCAATTTCCGTCCGCAGAAACCGTTTTAAAGTGATCCGCGATGTTTTTCCGTGCGTAATGAAGGATATTTTCACCATTTTTCAAGTGTATTTTGTTCCTTGAGGTGGGTTATTAACTGTTAGACCCGCGGCTTTGGAACATTCTCGAGGATGGGTAATCGTCGGTACCCTTGCGCTCTTACAACGGGCTTCGCCGATCTTTTCTACTGTTGAAGATTTTGCGGAGGACTCTCTTTGCGGAGGGCAGCGATACAAAATGAAAATAGGATGTTTTTTCTCTCCGCTGCAAGGATTCACTAGCGGTCTCCAGCGATCCGCGTAGGATATCCCAGACGCAGT
This sequence comes from Platycnemis pennipes, assembly GCA_933228895.1. Lineage (NCBI taxonomy): Eukaryota > Metazoa > Arthropoda > Insecta > Odonata > Platycnemididae > Platycnemis > Platycnemis pennipes. The sequence goes on from OW121851.1 coordinate 90,083,697, forward strand.
CGAGGGGAGAGAGGTAGTGGACCGTGCATAATTAGCTGCAGCGAAATGCGATGACTCTCCCGATATCTCCGCCTCGTATCTCGTAGTTCCTTCTCCTCTCCATCGACGGCTCCGGTCGCGCCCAAATATCTTCTCCCCCCCTGCCACATCGACATCCGATTCTCGCCATTGAATCCACCTCACGCAGCCAGGCCAGCACGATCTCTCTCCCCCCCACTCTCGAGGACCAAAGAGTCTCGATTTTCATCGGCTATTTTTTTCAAAGGACGAGAGAGTATAAAAGTTTATTTATTTTTTTCGGAATCTTCGAGAGAGAGGGAGGTGAACGCCGGGACTGGTCGATTCCGAGAGGAATCGACGTGTTCCCTTTTTATTATTATTTTCTTTTTCATCCGAAACCACCGCCCGGGCCCGTCGCCTCATTCGGACGCCTACGCGCTCCCCGCCCGCTTTATGTCTTCCTGCGCGAACCGATGCTTTTTTTTTTTTTAAATCGCCCGAGAAGTACCATTGGGGCGGGAGAAGATTCCGTCGCGCAGTTCGCGGAAGGCGTGTACGCTCGCGTGGGACGCGTGCAGGGGTTTGAGCCGTGAACTGCATTTATTATTGTCACGAAATCGATCCCTCGACGAAGAAATCGCTCGGAATCGACGTCTCCGCGCGCATAATTTTTGTGAATGACACATCACATGTCCCGCGTCAAGCAGAGAGGCTTTTCATCCCGTGGGACCGGATTTGAATCCTCGCCAAGAAAGATTTTTTTTAAAAGTGAATTCCGGTCGCTCTTGCATCTAGTTCAACATTCCGTCTGTGAGACAATTTTTGGGAACGAATTATCACATGTCCTGGGAGGACCGGAGTTCTAGCTTTCCATCCCGTGGGGCCAGATTTGAATTGTGGCGAAGAAAAAGATTTTTTAAAAGCGAATCCCGCGGTTGATCTTGCATCGAATTCTTCATCCCGTCCGTCAGATTGCTATCTTGAGTGAATGAATCATCTCATTAAGTTTCAAACAGAGTAGTTTTCTAATTCTGTTTATTAAACTTGACAACATGGTGCAGTATGCGTCTGTGCGGTATCGAAGCACTCTATGTTGAACTGACAGACTCACGATAAAAGTAAGTCGCTTTGGCGTTTTTATCCCGCCGTGATAGTCAAGTAGGTAAAACGCTAGTCTGGCAACGTAAAGCCTCGAGTTCGTATTCTGTCTAGGGTATTGGTGTTGTGTTCGATTTACGAATAAGTTACGTCAGACTGTGTGATATAACCGAAGCAGTTGAAACACCTGAAATCCTATTTTTACTATTCCTTGTCGTTTATCGTTAAAAGTAGGCTAGTACTACCCCTGGTTTCGGCCCATCTCCTCTCTGTTCAATTACCCATACATCTCCAGTAATGCAATTGACCTCAGCTGTTGTTGGCCTCCATTGATAACAACAATACAACCCATCACATGGGGCTCTTTGTTCGAGTTGTGTTCTAAATTTCATTTTAAGTCGTGTATAATTAGCTCTGATTTAATCCCCATTCCATCCCTTGTAAACCAAATGAAAAACGAATTACCTTGCATTTATTTTTTCTAATTACAAGCGTTTGAAACATTCTGGGCACTTTTTCTTTTTTCCTTGGAACAGTGGTGGAGATCCGGTTCTTTGTTAACTTAAGTATACCCAGAAAATCCACGCATTACTTTTTGGCAACGTTGGAACCTTATGATGAGTTTTATCTGAAATAGAGTGTTCTTTTCACTGAGGGGACAAATATTTTGCTTCTAAAGGTGTTCCTTGTAATCCCTTATCGGCCTCAAACCAATCATTAGGGTTGGTGTGTTTGCAGCAGTACTGCACTCATATGCGAGAACCAGTGTTCGAACCTATGTAATGGCGGAAGTTTTTAATAAAGTCTCTGTCCTGTCTTAAATTATTCTAAATTATTACTTAAAGGAGGGAACTATATTCCTCGTATCTGTTTCGCTATTTGCCGTATTCTTATTAAACTGTAGATCCCTTACCTCTTATCCTTTAGCGGTAGCTAATACCAACACCGAGTTTCTCTCCACACTCCCCCCGTGCCCTTAAAAAATTCCTTCCTCTATCCAATGATCAACCAGTCTTAAATGGGGGAAATGGGTGAAGCCTCCAGTCGTTTCTATGGAATAATAACAACCACCCGATTCAGTATTTATTGACGAAGAATTGAGAAACAAGGTCAAAGCAATTTATTGGGAAAGAAATTTTTGCATGAACCAATAACTTGCTGTAAATGTAATAACTTCGCATTATATTTCCACATAATTTATCGCTCAAAACAGACATTTAATTGCAACACCCGTCAATACACGCATTTTATAGCTAGGGAGGAACGCATGGAATATTCAAACCCTGGACTCTTTTATCGGAAGCATGCTGTTTTCCAGCCAACCTGTTTCAAATGTCAACGTAGGCTTCGGTGTTAACATACGAGACTCGTAAAAAGTGAGAACTGCGCTTTGGGATTGGGTGTTTGTACATGACGTACGGACTGCGCACTGCAAATTTATCTTCTTGCGACACGGTACCAAAATAGGGATCGAGTTTCAATGCGAATTTCAATGCTGCCGCCCGATTTTGAGCCCAGTCCCTTGTTAGAGGGAGGCCAAACCCTAGCCACCGACCCTACCCCTATCCCCCTCCATCGTAATGCTCGAGCCAACAATGGCGGAGGCGTCACTTCCTCGAACTTGTCCACGCATGAACTCCCGAGGATTTTTTTCCTCCCTCCCCAAACCATCCAGGGGTGGAAGACGGATGTGCATACCGTGGGATCGAACCCGGCGTTCCCCTTTCATTTAGAAGTTTTTAAAAAGCCCCGGCCATTTTTATGCCTCTTTCCCCACTTCCCCTCATCCCCGTTCCCCCGCGAGGTCGTAACCCCTCCCCCACGGTGAGAGGTTATGGCGCCGCCGTCAAAATAATAAAAGGAACACATCCCCATGGGAGCGGAGGTGCCTCGGAGGAACTCCCCCTCTCGCCCCCACGGCGCGGCGGCCGTCGGAAAAACTCTCTGTGATCACCCGCCCTTCTTGAAGAACAAGGCCTAGGAGAGAGAGAGAGGGAGGTGATGAAGGATGGGGTGGGGGGTGGCAGCGGGGTCGGGTGGTCAAGGGGGTGGGGCGTGCGGTTAGAAGGCGGTGTGTTTGTGATGGAGGAGGAGCATTTGGCCCCCGAGGGTTTTAGCGTTAAGGAAAAATAACGCTTCTTAATAACTGTTCTCATAATAATGCAAAGGGAGTCCGTGAAAAAATATGTTTCCCCGCCTCCATCGTCCGGAACGCGTCATGGGTTCATCTGACGAGGTGAGTTGAATTTGAAGCACGAGTGGATGCGGAATATTCCGACGAGTATTAGGCCGGCACGCATTCAGACCAGGCGTAATGATGATGTTAGTCGGTGTCAGAAATTGTATCCGGGAGAAAAAAGCTGCGGAACACGTGCATGGAATATCCAGCGAGTAAATATCTCTGTTCATTTCCACCGCGGTGAACTTGGAGGCGTAGGGTTGGGAGTTGAATCAGTTTTGGCATATTTTTGAAATTGGTTTTCCTTAAGCTTCTTACGTGCTCAACCTGCAGATTGATTCACTGCAGTATTCTATTCGGTTCTGTTTTCTGCTATTGGTTTGATTCCAGCATAGTTGTCACAGTAAAACATCCTCCAATCGACCTAGGCTACGTAACGAAGGTGACATATTGCGTCCTCGACATATTTTTCGCTTCGCCATTCCCTCTAAATACCTCGCCATGACCCTCCTGGTCATGCTCTTCTTATGGCACAAAGTGTGAGTCTGTTAACATTTTACTATTATGTATTACACTTCTCCAGATTGCATTAATTTGCACTCCCCTTCTTTATTGACCCTTACCCTAACTTATTCATTAGCTGTTGCATCTTTCCAACTGACCCTAAGCCTAAGTGCTGCATCATTATTTCTTGTTTCTCTCCAATGATCTCTGTAATTATATCCCCCTTTACTTATTAGCCTTCTTTAAATATATCAAAATAGACAAACTAGGTAATGGTAGGCATAGCCTCCCTAAATATTTTGTAGATGACTGAATTGGCGGATGAGGGAGATTAAAAAGGGCAGTCGCATGTTGCAAGCCGTGGATGAAGGTCGTGTTCTCTAGGCGAGAACTATCTAGGAAATATTTAGGTGTTGTAGACAGATGTAGTGAAGGGAAGTGTAAAATATTCGAAGATGAAGGATGAGGCAGAGCAAGTCAACGCGTGTATACTTGCGGATCTTTGAGTTTAGAAATATTATTCAGGTTCACTCCAGCTTTACCTTCTACCGGTAGCGTGCCAGTAATAATAGTAATTAGCCCAGCCAGCAGCGTGTTTTCGCAAAGTGGGGAGAGTCCTATGCTACCTACCTCAGCCTCCGGGGCTTAGATACGGGTGGTGCCCCCGGAGACCACAAAATCTGGGGTATTTTTTGTGCACCGGATATTCCTGGAAACATCGCAAGCTGCGCCGGGAAGGAACTGCCCCCTTCACTTGCCTGAATGAGTTCATTTCACTCGCCTTAAGGCAGCACCGGGTGAGCTCTTTCACAAACGATTAAACCATATTCTGGAATCGCTACCTGGAAACACCACTTCCGAAACTAGGGATGAAGGGCCGTGCGCCCATTGTAAACCACCTACCCCTCTGTTCGAATGGAACTTCGAATGAGTAAGCTCAACGAGGTGGATGACGGAAAGGATCTGAAAGTTTAAGTGCCTTTGGACCCTTCTTACGTAAAGCCCGACAAAGATTCTTTAAGTCCATAAGTAACAACAATCGTTTTTGAAACCATATCTTTAATAACCTTTTCCACGAAACTAAGCTCATGTTCCGCTTAAAATGAATCCTACAAACCCACCTGAAGCGGATCGCTTAGTTCGTCAAGTATTTCTTAACTGCCTTCCTCCACTCTTCCCCATTCATACCTGATTCTCTCGCCCCGATTATTCGTTCCCTACCTTCCACTTCACTCGTTCCTGGTAACCATTGCCTTCTTCCCGCCTTGCCATCTTTTTGCGTACCATAAGAGAACATAATAGGCAGAATAGCGAATGGATAGGTTGGGGAAATTTTGTTAGAGTTGTCTGTGGTGGTAGCTCTTAGTTGCGTGGTTTAAATTACATGGTATCTCTTAGTTATATGACAGCATGGCGGTAGCCAGCAAGTAAATCTGGGTAGCTCTTATTTGTATGTAAATGCTGCAAGTTTGGTGATGTTCAATCCCTGCCACACACCCTGACAAGGTATTGCGTAGATGTAGATTTCATGGACTATTCCGCTGTCTTCTCTTCCCGTCTGCCATTACTGTAATCTCGTCCTGAAAAGAACTAATATATCTCAGGCACGACCGAATGTTAAGGGTGCTACATCGACTTCGGTTTATATAGCACCGACCGATACATCTCAGGATGCGGCCTCAAACCACTTGGTCTTTCTATTTCGTGTTCCTCTTCGTTTTTCATTCCTCCTTTCCTCTCTATTCGCCTTCGTCACGCACTCATTGATCGAAACGGGGGTTGTTTTAATGGGGTTGAGGGTGTAGAGGGCTCAGCCCGTGTGAAACCCAGGAGTCCAAGGACGAGGGGCAGCTGTTTTCCCCCCTGTGCCACATGTCTCTATGCATTCGCATTAAAAGCGCATCACCGTGAAACTTGGGTAAATAAGATGGGTGCTCGGCACGAACGGTGAGGAAACAAAGAAAGGTTGAGTGGGGGAGAGGGGCGAGTTTCATTTTGGCCAGGGGCGGTCCCCTCTCCCCCCCTTAACCCTCCCCCCCAATGGGGAGCCCACACCTGTGCTCCATCACGAGGCTCGGTTGACGCCATAGGTGCGGCTAGCGAGGGAGAAAAAGTGGATTAAATAGACGACAGGGGGGCGAGAGGAGCGGGGAGAAAGGAGTGAAGCGGAACGGCCGACTCTTTCTCTCTCTTTCTGGTATTCGGCCGGGGGAGAGGTGTCCGTAATGGCATAATGGCGGTCTTGGTGCAGGGAGCACCCCGTGGGTGCGGAGGGGGTGGGGGAACGGCGATGGATGAGGGAGGCGTTGGGCCGGGCCCTTGAGGGCTTAAAGAGGGATGGGAGGGGGAGGTGAAAACTGAGGGGAGGGGTGGTGGTATTGGGAGCCGGCCAGGGGATGAGGAGGTGGAGGCAACGTTTGATTGAGGGTGAGAACAGTAGGAGATAATAAGGGAAGTGAGATGTGAAGGGTCCGGGTGGGTGGGTGGTTTGGTGGGAGGGAGGGACCGAGCTGTATGGTGGGGAGGAGGGGGGTGGTTGCGGCAAGGTCCGAAAGCATCGGCCGAAGGGTTGGGTTGGGAGGGAATGGATGAAGTTATAGGGAGTCGGAGCCAGAAGGGGGAGATGATTGAGCACGTCAAAGCTCCATTTTGAGTAGAAACTTGTCTTCATATTTTGTTCCTTTATTTTTTGTATTACCATTCTCTTCCTCCCCGCCTCCTCTCTCCTCTAGCGCTCCTTCCACCACCCCTCCTCCATTCCTGTCCCTTCTCTTTCTCTCTCCCTTCCTTTCTTTTTCCACCCCTCGCCCTTTTTTTCTCCCTCCCTTCCCCACCTCCTCCTCCCCACCCCAGGAAGGCATCCGAAGGGAATGGTTATGTCCGCGGCTGGCTCGGAACAACTTCTCTCGGCTTCTCGGTTGGGGAAGTGTGGGGAGGAAATATGGAAAAAAAGGAAGAGGGGAGAGGTGGAGGGGAGGGAAAGGGAGGGAGGGGGGTTGAGAATGGAAAAAAGAACCACCTCGGATTTATACGTCTGTGAGACAAAATAATAATGGGTCTGGTGAAATAGTGCTCCGGAGTGTTTAAAACATTTGTGCCCTCCGCTGGCTTTCAAAGACGCCTCCTATGCACACACACTCACACATTATATTTATATGGTTTTTCCTCCCTTTCCCCTTCTCCTCACCTTTATTGTCATTACGGCAGTCCACCTCTCCGGCCGCCTCTGCTTATCTCTCGGGAGGCGAATCATCCCGTGTCCGGAGCCGAGAGGAGGTAGACGTTAACATCGGCTCCTTATCAGCGTAGGAATTAACATCTAGTTTAGAGTTTATGGTCTCGCTTTTTTTACCCATCTCTTTATATGTCTGTGTGTATACATATATATGTATCTTTCTTTCCGTGTTGCTCGCTTCCTCTGGTGTTTTTTTTATTATGTCGTGATTATATACGAATGAGCGTGCCCCTTTGGAGGTTAATTAACCGGCGATAAAACTGATGCGTTCTCACGTGGCGTCCTTCGAGGATCGAAAAAAATATTTCTTCGGGTTGTTTTTTTTATGAAAAACGAGAGGAAAACGGAAAGGGGGGAATAAAACGTATCCGCGCTCTCCTCTCTCTCTCTCTCTCCTTTTTAATGCACTCGTTTACCATTCTGCCGTTTTAATGGACGTGTCATGCGAAGGAGGGTGAGGACGAGGGTTTTGTTTCGCGCGACGATGTGACTCGGTCGGTCTGCCGGCCGTTTTCCTTTCCCGACGTGTCGTCGGTGCCGAGTGGGGGAGACAAGGGAAACGGAATGGAACTGCCGAGGATGCGTTTGCATTGTGCTGGATTGCGTTTGCATTTGTATCGGCGGTCGGCGGCGGCCATCATTTAGGTCGGGAAGGGAAGGAAGAGAGAGGTAAGGAGCGATCGCCAAGACGGAGAAAGGGAAGGAGAGGAGGTGAGAAAAATCTCTGGAAACCGTTCGCAGAAATGCGCACCGGAGAAGGTACTACGACCGCAACTGCAGCCGATCACTGACACTGGCTATTGTGCCATGCCTTATTTTATGCGCTCATCAGCATTATCACCCTGGACAGAGGAGACTGGAGAGGGAGGGAGTGTTGTTCATGCCGTGCAACACCAGTGGGTAGGTAATCACTCCCAAGTTTAATTATTTTTTAATCCCTGCTAAAATTTTGCATATAAAAGTGTTTTCGTCATTTTACAGACCTTTTTCACTCGCTTTCCCCATACCGTTTAATCCATTTGTGTCGTAACTACATGGTGTGGTAACCCAATGTGTAGAGCGCTGGGCTACCGGTCGGAGCTCCCGGGTTCGAATGCAGGAGAGGTCGACTGGATGAGTTAAATCTAACCCAGGTTGAATTCATTTTACGCATTAGACCTTTCTGTAAACCAGAGATGGCACGAGAATAGGTATTAGTCCTCATGCTCAGATATGCGATGATTGAACTGTGACCTCCTTGGGAGTATCCAGGACAGATTTTTAATAAACGCTTATCATGCAACAATACGAGATTTTCAGTCACTTAATGGAATGGATAGGAGTTTATCCGGTACTGGGGCAATTTCTGGTATTTCAAATCTGTCCCCGCACTAAAATGCACCTGAGACCAGGAGGTGCGTCACAAGGATGGGAATGGAAAGGTTAGAAAAGCGAAAGGAGAGAAACCTGGCGAGGGAATTAGCCAGATTTTAGCGAAAGGCGCCAAGGGGACCACAGCTTAACGTCACATCTAACAGACGGAGTACTGAAGTCAAAGTGCTCTCCACACCGCATTCCGGTAGGGGCCGGTTTGCTAATGAAAAATATCCACCACTTCCGTGGTTCGTCTCTGTCCCTCGGGGTGAAAGGTCAGTACTCTATTCGCGACACCAACGACTCTTTCAAGGGTGTGGTGTTATAGAATCAATTATATTATTTTTCCTTCAGGTTTCGAATGTATTGGAAGTAAGGAGTGATTGGAGGAAGAAAGAGGTTTAAATCAATCTCTAGCTTGCGATTGTTTTTTGAAGAAAGGGTTGGGGAGGGAGGATAGTGATTTTATTTTTGCAGGGTCACATAATGAATCAATTCTGTTCATGTATGCTCTGATTTGTTCCGGAACGCGTCCTTAACGTGAAGCCATATCCCGGCGAGGCGAAGAGAACCTCATGTGATCGTCAGCCCAGGAGAATGGAATTCTCTTCCTTTGATATTTTCTCTCGCTGTCTTCTTCTTTTCTCCGGTTGCGTTCCTACGGGTGTAATTTCCGCCCCGCCGAGACAGCACCGGAAGGTGGTGGTGATATCACCGGTCTTCGGTTATTTATGTGCTTGCGAGTCGTCCATCTCTCCTCGGGGATTGATACGGAAACGACCGCCGCGCTCTCGAGGAATTGAGATAGCGTTATGGACTGTGAATCTGACCGTGTGGAGGATCGTGGGACCGCGTCCGCATCGCCCGTGGAGAATTGAGAGAGGCAGAGGGCGACGTGAAAGCCTTTCGGAGTGCTCCGCGATGCACGCTGCCCCGCGGACCGCCTCGGGGCGATCACTCCTAATGCGAGGAGGACTCGAAAGCACTCTCGACTCGGGAGACGGGTGACCTAATGGTTTGATTAGTTATGGCCCGTGCTCTCTCCCCTTTTGACCGATGATCAATGCCGATTCCGCGCATGGGTTGACCGATTTTTAACCGAGCGGTGGGCGAGGTGAAGGATGTGGGGACGGATTGAAGCTTCATGTCGAGAGCATTAAGGTTCGCGACGGAAGAAAACTAAATTACTGTGAGTATTCATTGTTGTATTCAGCCGCTTTGCAGTTTTGTGAAGTAACACTCCATATCACGACTGTGCGATACTACGATAATTCGTATGCGATATTCAACATGTACTTAATATCGCGATGCGATTATTAAAACGGCAGATTACGAGATATATCGAAACGCGATATCCCGAAATGACGATATACCGATATGCCGTCATCACGATGTGACGATATCTCGATACCCCGATAATAATCGATATCACGATATTTCCGATCCTTATCGCAAATCCGATATATTAACTCTTCTGAGATATCAAGTTGAATCGTAAAACGATATTCCAAACAAAACAATTCCTCAGCCCTACCCCTGATCATATGGTATTAAGAGCAAATGCTACAGTTTTCTTGCGAAATTGATATAGTTTAGGTTATGCCTTCGGCAATTAGATCTAAAAGTACGACAGTGAAAGTTTACTTGAATGCATGTTGTTTGTTTTAATTTGTTCCTAAGAAAAGTGAAGAATCCATTATGTCGCAATGGATCACAATTCTTCCTGAATTCGCTAACTTTCTATCTTTAAAATATCTCCTTATCTTGCTAATTATAGTAGCCTTTGGTGGATAATCGGTTATTTATAATTAGGTCAAACGCCTCATACATTTTATTCCTGCACTCACGCATAATTTCTTTTATTCTTTCTTTTTGTCATCTTGAGGAGTAGGCCTACTGAAAGTAGCTAGTTAGCCTAACGAATGCAATAGGCATTCCTATGGCTCTTATACAGCCTTGGAACTTCCGTCTAATAACACGGACGAGGCATGTTTTTTTTGTAACGATTGCGGTATATGCGGCTCTTACCTATCAGTACTAGATCCAAAAGAGAAGCCAAATTTGTTAGACATTGGTGAGGAAATATGATTCATCATTTCTCCCAGACAATATTTTAATTTTGTTTTCTACATGTTGGAAGTTTTCCGACTAAAAGTGAGTCATTGCGCAACATGAAAATTGAGCCTTTAAAACCATAGTAGGTAGTTTCATCACTGCCTGCCAACAAAGTTAGTGAGTGAACGCGTTTATTTATTCTGTAAACTAGGCAAGGTATGGCGGTATATCGATTATTCATGCACAATGTTGTATACCTACTTAAGCGGCACTCCCGTACCGCTAAAATCTCTCAGTATGAGGCATGGAATAAAATTATTGTCTGGTTGTTGGAATCTCTGCACCTTGATTTTCGCGGAAGGACATAAAAATGTTTCCCTTCTGTTAGTCCCGCGAGGGCACTCGACCATCCCACCGCAAGGCATTCTAGTAAGAGCAATTCATAATTGTATTCCACTAAACTCAACAACGGGGCTTACACTCCCAGAGTACATGCTCCGGACAACCGCAATGGCTTGTTCAGTGCTTGTACGCCCTTTCCGCTGTAATCAACCCCCTTGACTTTATCTTCATGCCTGAAACACGTGTAATGGTGGACTTGAACGAGTCGTCTTTTCTTGTTAATGCAGTTTTCGCACAGTGCTACTTTTTCAGTGCTGCATCCAACAATCAATTCGTCCCGAGTAAGTCTCTCTTTAGAAGCAGTTACTCCAATCATGCTTCGTTTCTTGCCATGATTATCTCCGGAGTTCTTTGATTTATTTTATTCATATAATTACTTATCGTTATCTACGCATTCTGAGTCAGTGTTCTCCGACTGTTTCTGTTCAAAAATAGTTCTGAAGAATTTGTCGTACTTATTTCATTTCTATTCCTTTATTTTTATTATTTGCTATTTTTTATATTTATTCGAATATTTTTCTTTACTGTGTATTATATTATTATGTACTAGTTTGTCTACATTTTCTTTAACATCAATGGAATGCTCCTCTCTCCCCTGGTCTTAACGTAACAAAATTAAATTCTATTAGCTATTTATGCGTCGGAAACGTCTTTCTATTTAGCACTGGGATATCGGGTATGGTTTGTGTGCTTAGTTCCGCAAGCTCAGCCTTATCCGACACGAAAATCTCCCGACCGTTAATCTGTTCAGTTTCCTTATAGGAACGGGCGTCTCGAGGAACCTGGATAACCAACATTTTAATCCCTTAATATATCCAACCGTTCTAACCGCACGAATTGTTTCCGGTATTAGTTCCGCCTCGGGCATCTCGGTAGTAATAGATCATTTTAATTGAGATATCTATTAGAATGTCTTTGTTTAGCGGGTGGCATACTTCTTAAAAATTCGCTTTGGCGCGATGGTCCGTCAAGATATGTATTTCAGCGTTTTATTTCGTAAATGCGAACTCCTTTTACACGTAAAAGTGCCAGTTTTCATGTGAAATGTTGAGGAACTTCACCTTTCAGCTGCCAGGTAGCGCTTGATTTCTTTAAATTGATCGAAGAAGTAGTGTGTGTGGTGATGCAGTGTTGATGCTACAAAAAATGTTTTAATTCAGTGGCGGAAGAAATTTTCATTCCATTACATCCTATTTCTGTAAAATGCCCTCGTCTTTGTTTCTTAGGAATGCTCTCTGTGCATTTTATGAAGACATTACCGATTGGTTTATGATGCATGGATTGAGAAAAGTAAGGTGTTAAGAATTTCGTACTCAAGCATATTATGTTCTTTAACTGTAAAATAAGGCGTGTGCCCATTAGCCTAACTTTACCCGATATAGCGTTACCCGTCACTATAAACTTAAAACTACATTACAATCTGGTAATGGCAGAAGCCTATACTGTATAAAATGAGAATGGGGCTTCAAAGTAAAATCCCGTAAATCTATTTTTGTTTCAAATATATGGAAAAATTGTGAAATTTAGATCCCTGGACTTGTAACAGATTTTGATGGCTACCGTAAACAACGAAGTTGAACTTCTTGTAATAATATTCCTAAAAAAGATTACCAAACATTGCTACCAGAGGACAAAGAAACACTAAAATCACAATGAAATTTGAAGCTTTGATCAAACTCAAATAATGGCAATTTCAAAATGTTTTAATAATTGGATAGCCATTTTCGAATATAAACACCAGTACAATTTCCACTCTTTTATTCACCAATACTGATCAAGGTTTCAGCACTTTATGCCAACATCCGGGTGATGAATCACAAACTGTTGATACCATGGTCGCTGGTTGCGAATAAAAGTGTGGAAATTGCACGTGTCTCTGTTATGAAATGGATATCCATTTTTTACAGTAAGTTAGTGACCATACGCTTTTGTACGTCACATATCGGTATTCGGGTCCTATCGTTTCATGAGAAATCGATCGAAAAACTTTGAAATAGGTCTCACTAAAACGCTTTATCAATAAAATTCGCTCATCGGAATGCTGAATTAGGGTGTACTCGCATTTCTATGTTTCAATGATGACAGGAATATCCAGTTCTTCGTTTTTCGTGGTTGACGGCGGTCCACACGCGCCTGTGAAATTCGCGACCAACCTTCATTCATCCGCCCCCGTAACGTCATTGGTGCGGTCCCGTGGGGGAAGGGGGTAGGCGGCCGGCCACCCCCGCAGCGGGAGCCGCTTGTAAACACCGCGCCGGCCAGAAACTTGAGAGGGGAACATGGCCGGAGCCGCACGGACTTTCCCAACGCGTTGGTTTTCTCACCTGCGGAAGAAAAAAAAGAAGAAAGTGTTAAAGGGTGTGAGGTCGTGAGAAATTGGGAGGCGTCGTATAATCCGAATAAGCGTCGGCGGAGAAAATTTATCTCTTATTGACTCTCGTGAGTTTCATCCCACACACACTCACACACATTGGGGGACGAACTCGCCCAACTCCTTATATAAAATAGAGTTCTTCCACAGAAAGAGTCGAGGAATCCATTTCGCCATCGGTTGTGAGCGTGTTTACTGGACTCGTGGACGTAAAAAAATGTATTCGGGAGGAAGCGGTGGGGGGGATGGAAAAAAGTGAAGGGAACCAGCCTGAGTTTTTGGCGTCTCGATTTTTCATATCTCATCTCGCCACGAAAATTTCATTTAATTCGACCGGGACCGCGCTCACATTTCTTCCGATTCTCCATCTTTCTTTCTTTCTCCTCCCTCCCCCACCCTGACACCAACTTCTCAACCCTTTAACTTGCTCCTACCCCGCTCTTCAACTCTTCCACCCCTCCCCTCGGAACTTACCCTCCACAATCCCTCCCCACCTCTCCTTCCTCCCCCACCTGGATCTTGGATACGCACTTCTTCTCTCTCTCTCCTTTCCTCTTCATTCCGTTTCCTCTCTCTCCTTGCCCTACCTCGCCGTGGGTCGCCTGACGGCCGACATCCTTAAGCCCCGAAAATTTTGACGCCTCGGAATTTATGTGGCAGGGTTAGGTTATCCATTTTTTATGGCCTCTCATCCTCCTCCTCTCTAGTTTCTTTTCTTTCTCTCTCTCTCTCTTCGCCCCGCGTGTGAGTTCGAGAATTTTACCCGTATATATTCCCACCCATGCGCTCCGGCTCGCGGCGGCAGTGACGGACCTAAAGGAGTATGAGCAAAGACGTGCAGCGAGAGGAAAAGAGAGATTTTTTCCTTTTCTCCAACCATCGCCACGTATGGCTTTTTATAAATGCGTGCACGAGTGTATATTTTTATTTATTACGCCAGATTTCAACAAACTTTGACGAAGTCGGCAAATCGATTCTCGCATCCGAATCCGGAAAACACTTAAGAGGTACCAGTCGTGAAAAATTAACATAAAACGCAGAAAAAAAGCCCAAGTTTGTTTCAAAATTTTCGGACCATCTTCGGAGCGGATAAAGGATAAAGAGAGAATAAAAGGAACTCCTTTATTACTTTGTGAAGTAGCCACCGCCTTCAGCAGGTCTTCTTGCAGAGGAATGTAGATGGAGCCACTAAAATTTTCATATATCTTTTGCTGTGTTTTACAATTTAGTTTAATTTTAGTTAATGTCATTGAGGGTGGGTCAAAATGAAACAAACTTCTTCTTGCCAACGTTTCGGATTATAACTATTCCATATATTCATCACTACATATTTATACTTATTATAAGTATAATTTCTCGACGGGCGAGAAGCTACTCTTTAAGTACAAATAAATAATACATTGAAACGAATGGTAATCACAAGTTTTGATTGCACTATTTCGGCAATGACACACCCACGCTGGCAACAAGGTGTTATGGGGAAGGAAGGTAGATCAGTGCACACTTTACCAGTAGGTACATTGTCGATGAAGATAAAAGTGTCGACATGGTTGGGAAACTTCTCGGCGAAATGTCTCGGAAACCTCGGAGGAAGCGAACATTTCGTCAATACGGAGTTCTGTTCCTTTCCACCCTCAACACCTACTTGCTGGAGGATATACGCCCTTACATTAGCAAGCAGTTATTTTTCAGAAACTTATTTCTTGTAAGAGGATAAACAGTGCCATTTTAGTTGTAGGTGAGGAAAAGAACATAAAGGGGTAGCTGGAGATGGAGGGGAAGAAAAAAGAGGAAGTATTTAACATGTTAAGAGAAGACTGTTGGTCGAAAAAAACTGAAGACAAGTAAAGGTGATTGAGCATATTTCAAAAGCGAAGGGAAGTAAATAGAGTGATAGGGGAGGAGGTATAGGAGGTTTGTATATTTGGTAAACGTGGGATACGGAGAAAATATGTTCTACATACCACGAAGGCACGCTAAAGACATGATACTTGAAATACATACATATGTATTTAATACATGAATATGTATTTAATCTAGGAAAATTAGATGCATTACGAGGGAATATGAGAAACAACTTCCATGGGCGTGGAAGAATGGGCAGGGACTGTACAAAAATCTACTAATGCTGGTGGAATACTTGTGATTGATGATTCGAAAAAAAGATTAAACCCGTAAAATTCCATGAAATCATTAATTAAGAACTAACCAGTTTTCAGCGCATGGGCGTATTCCTCAGATACGTTAGCAGCCGGACTGTAACTTTTTAACTAGTGAGCAACTATTTAATCACTTTGTAGACATTTACAGTGTTTATATTTTTCTTAACATGAATTCCTGCAAGGTTGAAGCTGATACATGTGAAAAGTTTTCACGATAATGTTATGTCGGAGCTTGCATAACTCTCCTCTAAAAAGGCCTAGAATAACACAACTGCTCAGCTCTGCGTGTGTGAGTAAATATCACATCTGATGTTTATTTTTTTTCCACATATTTATTTATTTTGACGTCTCGGAAGAAATCTCATTCCCAGCCCGTTAACACAACACCTTTCGCACTCCAGATTCGAGAGCCTCTCTCCGCCTCCTCTCCGTGATCTCTCAAGTCCATTCCGCCACTTTTCCTTCGAGTGACGTCTTATTCCTCGGGAGAGGGTTTAAGAGAAACGTCAGGGAAAAGAAAATGAGTCGGCCGTCGTAAGTCACCGCCCGCCCGGAGGTCCTTCCGCCGCCGCCGCCGAGGGCAGCGCTGCGGGACTGGATCTGCCGCGGCCTCCCCTCAAATTAATGTGGTCCCGAGGGAGGAGATATTACCGCGTCGTGACGCGAACGTTGAGTAGCCCCTGGATCGGAATGAAGTAATCGGAACGCCTTTTCGGGGGGCGGGACCAGAGGAGGCTGGAAACAATCAGGTTTGCCTCATTGCAGCGCACGAACGCTGGCGTGAAAGAAAAAAACAGGATGGTCGTAATCCTCCTTTGTAGTTCTCATTTTATTTCGGAGTCATGATTGTTTTTCACTCCTAATATTGGTTTGCTGAAGCCGTCCATTCTTTCCTTTTCATTGCCAGCTCAATTACATCCTTGTACTTCTTCTTTACTAAACCCGCTTTATTTTTCCAATGTACTTGTCCCTCATTCTTAATCGGAATGAAGTAATCTGAACGCCTATTTAGGGTAATGGGCAGACTAGGCTTGAAAATTAAACTGTTGCAGGCTTTACTTTGTGGAATGACGGTATGATGGGAGAAATAATCACTTTGTGCTTATTCCACGAATTTATTTTAACCCAACCGGTTTCGACGTTAGCGCGTCATCAGGGGTATAGGCATACAGGGGTACAACCTCTCTACAAGGGGTACAGGGGTACAAGGAGACCCACAAAATACTATCACGTGCTGCAACATTGCAGACGCGCACATAGTTCTTGCTAACGACAATTTTATCCATGTCTAAAGAAAAAAACATATCGTTTTGACCGTTCTGATCAATTTTAAATGCCGTTTCGTCACTTTTACCAAAATTTTCAATTTTATTGGGGTCTGCTTGTGCGTACGTATTCAGCTACGAGGGCGATACGTAAGTTTAGTCTTGATCTCTATTTTAAAACAAACAATCGTAGCGTGTTTAGTTATCTCTACTGTCGAGTTGCAGCAATAACGTTCAAATTCCATGTGGTTACAATTCATATGTATTTGTAATCTGTTCAGAAAATCTTTCAACGTTCCCCGAATCCGACACCTTTCGATTCCTCCATTGATCACCTCTCATGTTGCGGAGGCTCATAGCTTTTGCAAATCCTTCCTTCCAATTTTGCTTTCGTCTTCAACTTTTTCTTCTTTCTTGTGGGTGCCATTCCATTATTTATTTCGGAAGCCATTCTTGGCTCATACATGTCCTACCAGATAATATTTTTTTCCTTTCTTGTCCTGCGTTATTGATTCTACAATTTCCATTCATATCCTTCGTTTTCATTGCGAACCTTATCCCCTCTAGAAATTCTTAATGATCTTCTCATTACATCTACTTCTATTGATTTTAATGTTTTCGTTCTCTTTCGTGGAACCTCCATGTTTCAGCCTAAATAACAATTATAAGCCTGTATTATAATTATGATTGACAAGGAAAAAACATATCTTTGGAGAAAATGTTAACAGAGTCGATGATTTAGGGACAGGTATCACTGTGATGATAGTGTAAACAGTTCAAAAAATCTTTTCAGTCGCTGTATCTTAATTCCTGAATCGATTTCGTTCCTGCTGAAACATGCGAAAGCGATAACGGCTCTCACGCTACGTTGTCCATGATCTTATAAGCATCATGTCCGTCGGTGATATTCCATTTGCTTCGCATTGAGACGTTCAAATTCCCGTTTCCTTACCGGTTTCTCCAGTGGACACCCAAGGGTCGCGGGTTAGAATATGCTTCGGCGTGCACGCTACGTTTTCATGTCATGTCTTGGATTTTCACGCGTTGATTTTTCGCTGCGATATGACCGCAACCGCCGGATCACCTTGAGAGCCCTGTTAACTGCCATCACCATTTCCACCGCATACGTCCCCCGACTCCGGTGTTGTTCTCTTTCCCCCGGCAGTGTGACTGTGAATTGCCTGATTCGTCCGCGTTGGGTTGGGCGTGCGAGAGACTGGGAATCTCGCTGGAGCTATCTCGGAGTTAGGTATAATGAGGGAAGGGGTTTACGAGGGGAGACGAGTGGGCGAGGTTGTTTGTAAATATTTGCCGATGGGTATATAGTTTAGTTGTCGGGATGGCCTGCCAAGATAGCAAGGTCAGGAACGTGCCGAAGAGGCAACCAAAAGGTTTAGGGTTCGTATCCCGCCTCGGGTGTGGATGCTTTGCTCGTCATTGGGTTGAGCTTAGATTATTGCTATCAGTGTTTCACCGGTTAAGGTAGATGGCCATGGAATACTTCCCACGCAGCCTTCCTTTCACATGGTGTTCTTCTTCACTTCCACATCTCTCTCATCACTCCGTCCTAACTGCCCGTTCTACTCCTCCCACTATCCATATAATTTATGGATTCAGCCACAGAATTGCGGAAGCCCATAGTGATGGAACAAGCGTTAACAATTTGTACTTTCCCAAAGGTTTTATTCTAAAACATATGGATATTGCGATTTTATTCCACAACATCTTAATAAATTCAAACGTATCTGACATCACTTGGTGGAACAGCGTTTCAGGTATTAAATTAAATTGCACGAGTTTTACTGTCCATTTATTTTTAATGCATACTTGTACACAACACGTGTTTCAACACCTAAGGCGTCATCATCAGGTCTGCGCTAGAGAACTGATGATGACGCTTTAGGCGCTTATTTGTGTTATAATATAATCTAAGAAAAGGTACGAATTCATTCCGTTATGTATTAATTTTTTTCCGATCCTATTAATTCCCGAGTTCCCACATCCCTTACCTGTCAATTATACCCAACCGAGTTCAGTTCCCACCCGGATTGGATTTTAACAACACAAATAGATGTTTGTAAACTAACTTCGTCCTAATTTCGCTCAAGGGAAAATTTATGTTTATTTTTTTTATTATTCCCCAGGTCCAGTTTATTTAGCATTCTTATCTCAAAATCGCCCTTCATAGTACCCTCTCGCGTTTTCACCCTTGCCAACCACCCACTTCTCTTGCCTCCTAATTTCTTTAATCACCTTCCTCTTCTACTCCACAATTTCCAACTTCTTTTGTTCGTACTCCTTTGCATCCGCCTTACCATCCCCATCTTTCTCCAAACGCATCCAAACAGTCCTGGAACTCGGTCACGGATCCACATAATGCGGGCGCTCGCGTTAGCGTTATTTTTAAACGGCGGTCAGGAGAGCGGGAACTTGATCGTAGTTTTCGCACTTCAAATCCCTAATCTCAGTGGGTATGGCGACTCATTACGATATATGTTTGTGAACCGATCATTGCGTTGTTGATCATGATAGTGACAATTCGGAAGAAGGAGTTATGGTGTAGTTTCAGTGGTAACGGATCAGTATGAAAATAAATGAACCCTCATTAGTTCAGTCGCATGGAGGGAATCAATTAGGTGAAGAAACTGCGAAAATCCGGAGAGAATAAACGGAAGACAATGCTATGAATTGGGTATGGTTGGTGAGGTAGCTGGAAGGCTTACTTTTCGGAAGGTAATTTTGGGAATTCCATGGTCCAGGGGTTCGAATCCCGGTAAAGCATTTATTTTTCAGTTAATCGTTTTCTCTCCTTGAGTGAAGAAGAGATAAGCCCATTTCTCCAATCGTAATTTGGTAAGTTTAAGCCGCATACACCTTTTTCGTATTTCTTAAGGGTGAACTACTCCCAACACTAGGTTTCCCTACGAATTTTCAGCGCTCCCTAAATAGTTCCAGAATATAATTAACTTTCCAGCTGACCATAACGGTGCAAATTACCTCAGCTATGGTCGTCTTTCCTATCTAGTGAAAACGACGGCTCGGAAAGGTTTGAGTGTTGACGCGGAAGGAACTAGTGAAATATTTTATCAGTTTCTTAGTTTTCTTTGCCATAGACCACACCTATTAGGCTTTTTTTGGCCTCATCTTCCCCTGAATGGTAACAATGGACGTGTTAACCACGTGAAACTTTTTCGAAAGTCGTTAACTTGCGACTTAATTTCAAGAGAGCCGCAAAGTTGACGGAAAACGGTCTCATTCCCCGCCCCGACATAACTTAAAGTAGTTCGGCCGAGTCATCGCGGCAATTTTCACCGGGCTGAACAAATCGTAAAGAAGAGATTTTTATTCAGCCTCCCGCGAGGAGGAACTTCCGCGTTCCACGCCGTCGCCGCAGAGTATCCGACATCGTTCCGAATTGCTTTCGGTCTTGAAAATATTCGAGTCGGACGAGGAAGGGCGGACAGTGATGGAAAGGAAAGGGATCCCACCGTGGTGACCTGTGGAGAGGTGGCCCTCTGCGCATAGTATTCCTCGTGAGCGTGTTTGTTGTCTGGCGCGGGAGGCTCTCATGTGAAATCTTTATGAGGTAAGGTTGATTTTGGATGGGCAAGCGTTAGCATTAAAGTTTCGTGGGAATTTTGTGAAGGCCGTTTTACATGAGGCATGCCATTGCGCTGTCAGATTTAATTTTTTTTTGCGAGACTGAAAAAAAGGTGAATATTGTAGCGAAGGCCATTGGGTCTTCCCCTTTGGGTCATGAACTTCATCGTTGCCGACGTTTCGGAGACCGAATCGCTCTTAATCCTCAGGGCGGAGTGAATATTTCTTTATGGGCGAAGTTCAACCCGGACGGTGATGGATTTTGTTACAGTATTGCTTGGGAGAGTACGTAGATTCTTGGGAGAATTTTATTTAATTCTAGATATTTTGGACTAATAAAAACACGTATAAAAGTAACTAATAAAGAATTTGACCTCATGGTTTACATCCAAGCCTGGTTCCCCCCCTGCCACACACCATTGTGGTGGCTAGCAGGGTGTTATGTAGATGTAGATGTTTGATGCAGGGAGAAACGTGCATTCAAAACTGTGCCGTTTAAAACAACGGGAATATGGTGGTACCCTTGAAGGAAATTAAAAGCGATCAATTTTCGACTTCGGTGTACTTATGGGCGAATCACCTGTCACGTTGCTGACTAGTTCTGATCTAATTCAATTCATCCCTTTTCTTCAGATGCTTCATACCAGAGTGTACATGTTTTCCGAAACAATATGGCATTAGTGTTGATGACAAACTTTGAGTATTGCGAATTATTTATAAATTTT
The DNA here is from genome assembly GCA_933228895.1 of Platycnemis pennipes. Lineage (NCBI taxonomy): Eukaryota > Metazoa > Arthropoda > Insecta > Odonata > Platycnemididae > Platycnemis > Platycnemis pennipes. Next base: position 90,104,646 of record OW121851.1, read on the forward strand.
GCCCCACCATATGTTTGCGCATGTATGTAAAATTTCAACACAAAGCTAATTATATTTACACATTTCACTCACAAATTTCAACAGTTTTGTACCATTATTCTACTGAGTTATGGTGTAGTTTTGGTGTGCCGCAATACAAGTTCCCCGTCCCTTGAGTGGCGAGAGATAAAAATAGTTTAGCACGTAGCGAAGAGACGTTGAAACCACAATGGTGCTCTTAATTCGAGAAAGTTGAGTAATAAGCCGGATGAACTGGTGATGCACGATAATTGTGAAGTAAATCAGGTGACGCGTAATCGGGGGGTAGAAAACATGCCTACCGCCATAATTATTTGCGCAAATAGAAGATAAAACGGGAAAAGAAAATTAATGGAGCGTTGGCTAACGTCGTGTTGAAATGTAAGCGTGTTGGATTAAGAAAGAAAATAATTGGTATGATTTTTAGATGAGGGTATGGATATGGATTGAGCTAGAAGGATTGATTTAATAGAACGCTGACGGAGAAGTTTTAAGAGTGGTAGAAGAGGATAGGAAGTAAGAAGATGGCTTTCTAAGTGGATGGAGTTGGTGATAAGGATAAACGGTGTTTTACAGGCAATGATAGTGGGGAGAATTTTTAGCCAGCGGTTAAAGATAGGAAGATTATTTGAATTTTTGATGGAATGGAAAATGCAACAAGCCTGCTGATCTAAAGTAGAACTTCATGTAAAACTAATGAAAACTTCTGCAGATCGGGGATCGGGTTGCTGTGGTTGCTAAGGCACCGGCCTCCTATCCCAAGGGTTCCGGGTTCAATTCCCGGCAGTGGCGGATTTTTCTGTGGGAAACTGGTCCCTACTTAAGTGCTTAGTGGAGAGCATTTCAAGTTCAGTACTCCGTCCGTCGGATGGGACGTTAAGCTGTGGTACCCTTGGCGCCTGTCGTTAGGAGTAGGCTAATGCCAACGCCGGGTTTCTCTCCAACCTTCCTCCGTTCCCTGAAAACTCCTATCATTACCTTATTACCCACATATCCCATGACGCAAATTACCTCAGCTGTCGGTCGCCTCCTCTGAATAATTACGTAACTGCTGTACATCAGATAAGCCTACCATAGTCGGTGGTAAACTACAAATAAAAATTAATAATGCGAGTAGACCAAAGGAAACCGCAGAGGTGAACCCGTCTGTCGGACTGGTCAGTGCGGGTAGAGAATACCAAGTATGCACGAAGCTCAACGGCGTATAAAATTCACACGTCGGTTCAGGGGGACCAGTTCCTTTCCCTGTGCAGCCTGCGGTTTCCGAGAAAGATCTGGTACCCAGAAAGTCTCACACTTTGGATTCCGCAGGATGTGCCCGAAGAAGTCTCTCCCGTATTCGAACGCGGTACCTGCAGTCATCAGACCAACGCGCTAACCAACAGCGGTGATGGGGCTGGGAACCCAATAGTGGAGGAGTCGAATATTTTCGGGAAGGGATGATGAATTTATGTTAACGTTCAGAACTTAGGTTACGATATAACCTCGGTCTTAGATTACCTAAAACCTACTAGTCTTCTACTCTACTAGTCTTCCTCCAACGCTCTACTCGCGAGGCCACCCCTCCATCGCACAGAAAACGTTATCATAAAAATACCTGATTAAAATTTAAATTACGCAGTAATTTATGAAAACTTAAGTTACATACCGGCAATCATAGGAAAAATACCAATCCATTATAAGTCACTGTTAATACCATGCGAGGTAGAGTTTATTAGAGTGTTGATACTCTGTAGAGTATAATTTTGCGATATGAAGTCGATTCGCGATTTTCAAATCCGCATTTGGCACAGCCATACTGGAAGAATTCACTTGATGCGCGGAGTGAATATCATCCCCTACATTCTTTGTCGTACTTGACGGAAGCAGAGTAGGTTGGTCGCGGATGAGGAGAAGAAAGATGGGGGTAAGGCGACTGTGAAAATCCCCCTCGTCCCACGACGCCGCCGGGGAGTGACAAGCGACGCAAAGGGCGTGACCATTGCTTCGACAAAGCCCCACCGTTCCCCCTTCCGACCGAATCCTGTCCGCTTTTGTGTTTTATTCACGTTGTGAAGGAATTGGGGGAGGAGGAGAGGGTGGCTGGGACGTGACATGAACGCTCTCCCCTTACCAATGGGAGAAAGAGTGTCTTTCCCGTGCGGTCGGATCACGCGGACGAGATAGGGAAGCACGGGCGTGGGTAGCACCCAAAAAGCGCCTTCCTTATATTTTTTCTCACCTCACTCCCTCTCTTTCTCCTCACCCTCGACCAAGGGAGACGACAACTCCCCGTTGTCGGAGCCTGCTCCATATCTAACCGGACGAAAACATCGCTACAAGCTTGTCACGGATGAAATGGGGAGTGGGAAGAAAGGGAATGCCAAGGCGATGGAGAAGTAATGGGCCCGGAAACGTAAATATTCCATCAATCAATCATATCCCGCTTCCGTCTGGGCGATTTGACGAGAGGAATGAGCAGATCGATGATTTTCGTGACGGGAGGATCTAGGGGAACGGAGGACGGGGACCTTTGAGCGCGCTGCTTCGAATACAGGGCTTTCTCGCGATCGCCAAGTCCGCTTAATGGGGGGGCTCTTTCGCCTCATTCACTTCTTCGTATCCGACGGAGCGAAAGCAACTAAGAGGCCCTTGTTATTTTGCTCGTCGGGTCGTTGCTTAGGTTCCGAAATTCGGGCGGCCGAGTCTCAAAAGCGGCTAACCCCTCTCACAGGTAGGGACGGATCGCAAGTTGATTCCTCTTCCTCTGAGTCTACAGGCGCCGTTGAGTCAGTCGAGCCTTGGCTAATGACGTAACTGAGATTTTTTTTGTGACTTGGTTTCTTTCATTTCCGCCCGACATGTAAAGGATTTTGATCTCGGTATCTGGCGTTACGCTTCGGATTCCAACCATACTTGAGAGGCATTTTACTATAGATATAATCTCAGTAGATTCAAATTAACCAGAACTAGTTTTGCCTCAGTGTTTTTATTGAATGGAAAAGTGCAAATTATTATCTCTGCGGGGCTTTACAGATCGTCCCATTAATCACCAGACGAGTGCGGTAACCTGCAATTAACCGAGCTTGTGTTTTTGTAATTAGTTTTTAAATCTATCTACTTTAACTGCGCACTTGCATGATCTCTATGTATGAAGTGATTCCATATGAGAAACCAGTTAATAAAAGTATATTCTTTTGTAGTTTCTGATTATATAGCAGCATGTACCCGCTACGTGGCGTAGCATCGCGAGTATCGTTTTTACTCGATAGACACATCGCTTTTAGTTATATGTCAGCAGTGGCATAACTGGGCATGGACAAATGGGACAATGCCCCGAAAATCCGAGCATCGAGGGACCCCGAAAAGTATATAAATACTGTTAACTTTATTCTGACTGTATATACGCGTGATTATTACAATACATGTTTGTTTATGTGCAAAATGTAAAAAATCGCATTTCTATTAGTACTAATTCTATGTAAATATTTTGTTCAAGTTATGCAAGTTGAAGAACATTCACTCGAAATTCCGTCCCAGGGTCCCAAAGGCCTAGTTATGCCACCACGTGCAAGTTCCTCCACATCCAGGGAATTAACCTGTGAGTCTTTCCTAGGGTACGTAGCAGGGATTGAATCATCACCGTACTTGTTCTTTCTAAGGAATTCAATGTTAATTGTGTCTTGCGGTCATACGTTTTCGAGTTCTAGTAAGCTGGTGACACTGTTACAATTGTCATAATGACCTTTCACAAATATCTCGCCGACATTCTTCGTTCGCCTTTGATTCCATAATCGAACCTGCCTCGGACGAATCTCATGCACCATAGCCATCGCCTGAATGGGTCTGACGAAGCACAAGTAACATCGCACCCTTACCTTGCGTCTTTAGTTATGATCCACTCTTTGCCACACGCCCTCGCAGTGACTTGCCGTGTATTCTGTGAAGGACGTTGAAGGGATGGTCCCTGAGTGGAATGTCGTTTCGACGGAAATAATTTCTGTGGACCCATCAGTCGAAGAAGCCTCGGATGAAATCATTGAGGTTTCGCTGCCGTGCGAAGGACTCCATTGTGCTCCCACGTATGAGCGTTGGCGCTGCGATGGGTCTGGCCGTCAATTCAGAAGGGCGTAAAAATAAATATATCGCGCGTAAATCGTTTTTTTTTTCACGTTTTCTCGCCCGTTCCCTTATCTCCGAAAGGCATGTCATTCGCCGGGGGAGAGGAGGCGAAGTATCGCATTATACAGCCCCCCCAACACGGGCCGCGTGGGAAGGGGCGGGGAGTCCCGAAACTGTTCGAACGTGGGCGTGGAGTTGTACGCGCGTGTACACGTCCGACCCCAGAGGGCGTGCTGCTCTTGTAGGGAGGATGAAGAAGCAAGACTTTTTTCGTCCCTCCCCCCGGTCGAGGTTCCTGTCCGTCCCCACCCTCCACCCCCCTCACTGTCCCCGCGACTCAAGCAACAATCGGGGGTGTGGGCCGTTGGTGGATGCCGGATGTCACAGAATCCATCCGCGGGGCGGTGAATCGGTTGGAGCCGTCGGTTCGCTGAAGGGGTGAGAGCTCTCTGAAAGGGAGTGGACTCGAAAGGTTTTTTTAAGGAGCTTGAGGCGATAAGGAGACAGAGGGGTTGCCAGTAAGAACTGCCATCAATTCGGGATTGAAGTCGAATTTCGGGGCTGCAGGTTGGTGGTTCCAAGGATTCTAAGGCCGGGTAAAGCTTTTGGCGGCCCTTATAGTCTGTACTATTAGTAATTGTTGATATTGAGGTTTGACGTATGTTAATATTACGCCTTCCAGAAAAATGTTGTTTTAAGATGAAAAATATATATCATCATCGCAAAGAAAAAAATGTCTCGAGGTAATTCATATGAAGGCTCCAGTGGAGTCTTCGTTGTGATTGATTTGGTTTTTCGGGCTATATGCATCGACTATATATTTTGAAGACGATACTTCGCCGACTTTCCAGTTCGCTTCAGCCACTGAGGAAGCCGACTGGAATGCTGGTGAAGTAGAATCTCAGGAAATGAATAAATGCAGTAAAAATTCGAAACAAACAAAATTATTCCTAATGTTGAGGTAATATTTACTAGATAATAATTTCACTGGATTTGTTTTTCTTCGTTGCTCATGAGGTTAAGTCAAGACGGGGCAAATCGTAACTTCAATCGGGTTAAAAGATTACAGTATTATATTTTGCTTATTTCGAATTTTCTTTCGGGCAACTTAAATAAGAGGTTAGTCAATGGAGGAATCGACTCGGTAGCTGCGCCAATCCTCTGGATTGACGACTAGCGGTGTAGATTTTGAATGAGTAAGGACCGTAAGGACCCATCTAAGGAGAGTATTACGAAGTTATTTTAGACCTCTAGTTCTCCTAAAAGGTCCGTTATTTCTCCAATCATGCCGTATTTATTGCGTAACGTTTCGTATCTTAAGTAATTTAAGGCATGAATGTGAAAGACTTCTGTCAATCGTGACATTGATCCGAAACACTTAGAATGATAAAGAGTATATTTGAACTAAAGAACTGGCCAATTCTTAATCGCGTCAATAACTACATACTTCTTACTGAGGATTTTTAAATCACCAGTACTGATTGATTTTCAAAACACCCTTCTAGGAGCGTTGTAAGTGGCATATTAAAGTCCGTATGCAATAAATTAACCTTGTGTCATTGAAGGCGGTGCATAATGTTATTACTATCTCTTAAGATGGCTTCGAAGGGTGTTGAACATTACTAGAGGAGACAGGTATTTGAGGCTGGAAGTATTTTCAGCGCATCAAAATGTCGCTCGTGACGGCTGCAAATATCTTGCGTTTGGTTGCTCATCGTGCTTTGTTATGGATTTTAGTACCTATTCATGTGGACGTTGGCTTCTTTGCAGCCCGCTCCTGGTGAGTGCAATCTTTGATGGACCCTAGTAACAGAAGGGAGATATAAATCCTCCGGACGCACTGCCTCCGGGATCAGGCATCCTGGGTAGCGCAGTGGCCCGGCATGCCAAAGGTTCGGTTTCCGGTCCAGTAGACCTATTTCTACCATCAGTTTTCACTCAGGGATAGATTAAATTATTCAAGATGTCTACGGTTTTTAGGTGCTTTAATGTATAATGTCATGCCGCACCGTCCAACCAAATATCTTAATCCTGGGACCTAACCAGCATCCATCCGGCTTTGAATCCATGGCCTTTGTGTTGCCATACCTGCGTGCTACCGAACTAGCTACCGCGGCCGGCTGGGTTATCCAAAAACGTCTCACTCTATAAATCCCAAATTTCTGGGAAAACGAAGAGGCTCTGTCGTCGGTTCTACATGTGTTTCTACCTTTGAACATCACTGCCGACAGGTTGGCGACAGCTAGAAAATGTGATGATTACTGATGCGGAAATGTGTGGTTTCATTCCCGGAAATGTGTGGTACCCACCATTCCCAGAACTTCGTTTTAAGTACATGTTTCTTCTTTAATGTCCTCAACTCATTTGTAACTTATTTCTCCATATTTTACCTATCCCACGCTGCGTATTAGAATAAAATGAAAGTGAAGATGTAAACTAGGGAAAGAAATATTCGCATTTTTTCCGAGAGGGAGGGAGAAAAAAATAAGTTTTACGTGAAACGCCAAATTCCGTCGACGGATCCTCCTCTCCCCGTGTCCCGAATTGAGCGGGTGAAATGTGGCGTGTCGCGGACCATTCGTTAGGTCGAGGTGTGGTGCGCGTCCTGTTGTTCCCTCCGGGTTGTCTTCGGGACGGAATACCTGCGCTGGGGGGACGCGGCGAAAACAGGAAAGGAGCCGGCGCATAAAGAAAATAACACCTACGGAGGAGTGTCGACGACAGCTACGGGGCCCTATACCGTTCGTTCCCTTGCGATGGGAGGAAAGAACGAGTTTCCTTCCAGCGGCGTTTACCCTTGTCCCCTCCGACATTGGATACTCCTCGGAGCATAAACATTGGTTGCCATCCAGAGGGATTCTTTTATTTTATCTCTCTCTCTCTTCCGCCGTCCATCGTGATTTAATCGCGTTTTTAGTCGTGAGAAAGGGAAAAAAGTCTCGTGCAGCATGTTAGCGCGTGGATCCAGGATGAAAATGCAGACTTTGTGCACGGCCGCATAGTTGGTGATCCCGAGCTAACTTTTCAGGTTTTATTTGCGGCGCGAAAGTTACGGCGGGGTGCGTATGTGTTTTTTTTTAGTTTCATCGTAAATTGATGTGGCGATTGCACCTGGAATTTGCCTAAGTTTTAAAATTTCCCTGTGAATACTATCCATCTCGGTCAGGTGGATTCCCACGAGGGGTTGGAATCACTAAGGTGTCGTTTGCGGAATTATTATTTTGCTCTTAATTCTTTCCAGTGCACTGGATGAAATGTTTCCATGCTCCACCCCTATCATCCTACTCTTCAATGCGCATTAAAATGAGTCACTGAGCTGTAGCAAATGTTCAACCTTTTCATGGAGGTTTATTGGGTGTTAATTCAAGTTCAGGATGCTGTTTTCAAAGGTCTACGAGTAAATTCCTCGTTCGTGCGGGCTTTAGTTATCATCACTATCCTGAGAATAAAATCAATCGTAAAACTTTACGAGTTTATTGAGGCAGAGGACAAAGGGTAAACTGCTCAACGAAATTTCTGTTTGTGCACTACCTATTATGGTTTTTGACACTTATCTGCTTGAGTTACTGGTAGCTTACTATGACAATGTCATCACGTGCTTACGAATGTACACAGTCCAGCCTCCGTAAATAAAATAAAGGTTACGAAAGCATACTATCTGCTATTTTTACGAACTTATTCAAATATCTGTCTAGCCCCCTTTAATGCACCGAGCTAAAGGCCACTATGGGCTTATGTGTTAACTTCAAAGATTATCTTTTCAAATATTCCATAAAATAATAGTTTGCTGTGGCCTCTGACTGTCTGTCGATAGTTCAAAGTCTGATAATCATTTCTTTGTTTGTTTATTTTAACCTTGTACTTTCGTGTGCAAACTAAAAGAGCGTTTGCAATCAATGTGGTCGGCTCAGTGAAGAATCTTAGATAATTGAGTTTCGTGACAAATACTACGTCACCTTGAAGTATATTAATTACGATTGATCTTTTCTTGAAATATGTCCATGTGTTAAGTGTAATCTACGAAACTGTGATCCCTTCGAACAAACCTACATTTTGGGGAGTTCTTAAACAATACGTTTCAATTGGCATGTATTGTTTATTCTTTAATAATTTTGGACCCACTGTTACTCTATACATCCTAGGGTGCATGCAATAATCAATAAAATATGTCAAAAAGTCTGCCAATTTAGCCAAAAACTCTGATATGGCCGTCAAAGGAGCTTGAGATTGAACGCTGGCTATCCCTCCGACCTCGCAAGCTAAAGTTCCGGGCTCCTTTCCCGAAATAGGTTGGATCCGTATGTGATGCTGTTGTTTTCTCAAGGTTGTTTCGGGCAGAACAACTCAAGCAGGAACATTGCTGAGGCTCGTAAAACAGGGCGACCCCCGAGTACTTGATATTGGCGGAAGGCCAATTTGGGAAACGATTCCTCTTCAATCTCTCTTATCTTCATGCCTCGCCGTTTTCCCCTCTGTTCTACTATTCTCACTCGTCAAAGAAATCCTTTAGTCGTGTGACTCAGCCTGCCTCCGTCAACAGTGAGGAAATCGATTCGCGAGCGTTACAATATGCACACACCCTTCGCGAGTGATAAATTAAATTCCGCGTGTTACTTTTCTGGTGCGATTAACGGACAATAGTTTCGACATCTATTTTCATTCTAAAGGTGGAACCTCACTCGTGGAGGCTGTTTTTCAACGCTGTGTAAATGTGAACTCGGGGCGTTATTTATTACTCCGCATTGTAGTTGAACGCGTTTTAGATGTTTACATAGTGACGCATGACTCTTTCGCTCACGTGATTCGAATTGAGCTATAGAGAGTTAAACTTAGGAGATAGCTTTTGGAGTCGAGTGAACAGTAAGTTAAAATTCCCGCAATGTTTATTGATCAGGTTTCAGATTTGATTTACATTGGCAGGAGTATATTCATCGATATAGTGACTCAGAAGGCATAACCCTTATATGGTTGTGTACTTTCGTGGGGAAGTAGACTGAGGTACACATTATGCATGTGATTGTTGTAGATTAAATTAGCCTAAGTCCGTTTTAAACTGCATCTATCTACAAGTTAAACGATTGTTAAAAAAATATGTATACGGCTCTACAAAAAAGGTTTAATTCTTTTTTGCTATCTGTTTAATTGATAAAATGCTTACATATTTTTCTTTAACTTACGTGATAGAGTAATGCCACCAAAACGACACCTATGGAAAAAGTATGCACTGCTTTATGGTCGCCAAGATCGTTTTTACCGGGTTGTTTAAAATAGAATATATTAGTGGCCTGCGTGCCAAATCACTTGAAAATTGTGGAACTTTGTATCTTAATGAATCCTGGGCTATGGGAAGAGGGGGCCTCATCTAACCCAGGATAAATAAAGAAATGTCAAATGTCAAATTGTTTTTCAGTAAAGTCAAGCTAAATTAGTAAAAGTCTTCATGCATAACTTGAAATTTAAGCTACAAGTTAATTTTGCTTATCATTGCCACAAATTATGAACAGTTTCTTGTATGAACTTGATGATCTTTTACATAGGGTAATTTTAACTGTGTGGTATCAACTTTACTTTTCCCATCCATGGCCATTTACTTGATTTTCCGCCTTCCACTCCACATAAATTTTAAAAGTTCCTCCCGGAATTTTCAAATTTATGTGGATGGGAAGTTTTCTCTTGGTTTTCATTCCTAGCCATTGTAGTATATCTGTAACCTTTCATATGGTACAAAGGCATTGGGAGCATCTAATTAATTACAAACTCTCGATAATCGATCTTTCAAATATAGCTCAAAGGGTAAAATATATTGTATTTGAATCCTGCTGCGATTGCATTACGTGGTGCAGGTCGGGAGCTTTCTCTTTTTTGAAATGGAGTGCACTATGCTGCAAACAGCACCTATTTGCGCTGTGGAGTGAGTTATGATGCAGCATTTTTTAGGATTATTTTGTGTTGCCGAGAAATATTTGAGTGAATCATGAAGATAGGTGTTGTGTCATTATCCTTGTCTAACGGATTTCTGAGTGCAACCTCGCCCTCCAGCCACTGAGTGGAGAAGGATTTACTCCACAACCTTGGCAACATGGCACACGATATAGCCATCGTAACATTCTTTCTTGTGCCGACCGAGACCTGCGATGGAGGAAGGCGAGAGACTGGAGGAAATCCTCCTACGAGAATACCACGCTGCACACCACGACATTACGTTCGCCACGTGTCGCGATTCAACTAAAGTCGTCACAGACAAGAACAGTAATCGAATTAAATTATGTAAAAAGTAATAATTGTGAAGTTAAACCGATGAGCTAAGTTAGATCATGACCAATAAATTAATATTCAACTTACTATTACTTTACTGACGCATAATATCGAAGCCAGCTTGTATGTAGAATAGTTTAAACCCAAAATGCTTATCAAAATTTATAAAATTTATTCCATGAGGAGTAATATTAGGTTCAGCCGGTTTTCGTAGAGTGACCTCGTATAATAATCTTTGGCCAACTACTGTGGAGATAAGGCGTCTGATACTCCCGTTAGACGAGATTTTTTTTAAATCTGTTATTTTCTGCCACTACCTTTGATGTTAGATATTTAGATTAACCTATTAGATTTGATGCTGTGGCATAATAATATTTTAAATCCGAAATTTTATTCGCTCCGGAGTTAAAATATGTGGGTCTATATCAGCGCCGTTTTCGTTAAAACTATCAAACTTGTGATATAATCATCAGTGGTTTTAAGCTTGTCTCTCATTTACAGGCGCCCCACACTGGAAGGAAAGGAGTAAGGATGGAGGGAAACTCGGCGTCGACTTTAGTCTGCTGGGAGGATGGCACCAAGTGGGCCACAGCATTACGTCCCATCCGACGGACGAAGTAATGAACTTGGACAGCATCCAATTAGGGACTTAGATGCCACGGAAAAACCCCTACTACTGCTGGGATTCGAAGTCGGGCCTTCGGAACGGTAAGCCACCACAACCTCTTACGTGGTAACTAACATAACTTTTACCTCACGGACGGAGTATTGAACTTGGGATAACCTCCCAGTGAAACCCAATTAAAGATGGGGATCGGGTCGGTGTGGTGGCCAGAGTACTGTCCTCCCATCCCGAGGGCCCGGGTTCGATTCCCAGAAGTGGCGGATTTTTCAGTGGAAAACCGGTCCCCACTTGAGTGCCTAATGGAGAGCATTTCAAGTTCAGTACTCCGTCCGTCGGATGGGACTTTAAGCCGTGGTCCCCTTGGCGCCTTTCGTTAAGAGTAGGCTAATGCCGACGCCGGGTTTCTCTCCACCCTTCCTCCGTTTCCTCAAAACTCCTACCATTACCCAATTCTAAATGGCGCAAATGACCTCAGCAGTCGGTTGCCTCCCCTAATAACCAATAACAAACCAACCAAACAAAGATTTAAGTGAAATTTCTGTTGGGTTCCGAACTCGATTTCTGAGGGTGAGTAGCCAGTACTCTTATTACTAACTCACCGAAAGAACCCTAGCTGATTCAAAAAGGGTAAAATTTACTAAATTTATCGCTGCCGTCTCGGTGAGTTTCACAAAAATCTCGGTACCTTGCGGAGGGAATATAGAGCTTGAGATATTCTCCCTTCGAAACCCAATCAAAGATAGGGCATACATTTTCATCAGGGCTTCGAACTCGGTTTCTTTGGGTGTGTAGCCAGAACTCTCGCTACCCACCCACCGAAAGAGAACTTTGGTGTATCAAAAGGAATGAGATTTATTGAAATTATGGCCACCTTCTCGGCGAGTTTCACAAAAATCTCGAGGCCCGGTTTTGGAAGAGAGCCCCCTCCTTCCCCTCCCTCCGTTGCCGTGGACATTTGTTTCGTTTCGAAACTAAGGGCCCGGACAAATATTTACGCGTGTCCGAGAGGAGCGGCGAATGAAAGTGAGTCGTAAGGGGGGAACGACTTATCTCTTTCTTTCTCTCCCTTTCTCCTTCCCTCTCTCCTCGCCTCTCGAGCGCATGACCTCCGCGGCGCGATGTCGCAATGCACCGCCTCTCTTTTTAGGCAGGCGCGCCTCGCCGCAGCATTCCGCGGCGGTGTCCGACCGGTGCTCGACACCCCCGCGGAAAATATACGCTCGCACGCTCAACATCGCCCCTCGTCCGAGGAGAGATAATGCATCACCGGACGACGTGTGGCGACTCTCCGTCGAGGTGTGTGGACGGCCGAGAAATGTGCGCCGCCCCGGGAACGCGCTCATGGCGGACCCGAAAGGAACAAAGATGTACGCCGGATTTAGTTTCTTCTATTTTATTTCTATTTCGAAGGAGAGAAAAAAAAATGTCGGAGCGAATTTGTATACGGAGAAGGCGATATCTCCATCGTTAAATTTGAATTGATGCGCTCTATTATTTCATTTCCGTTGTTTGTTGGGTTTGGGTTTGTATAGTGGTTCGAGTACTGGACTCTCACCAGGAGGGCCCGGAATCGAATCCCGGCAGTGGAAGATATTTGTCATTGCTAAACCGGCTTATATTTGAACGTTTTGTAGAGAACATTCGAGTACAGCACTCCGTCTGTCGGATGGCACGTTAATATGTTGTCCCCATGGCGCCTTTTCGTTAAGAGCAGGCTAATATCGACACTGAGTTTCTCTCCACCCTTCCTCCTTTCCCTTCCATCCTTGTACCTTTCCTCCCGGCCTGAAGCGCCTATTAGTGCGGAAACATAATTGTAAATACTGATGAGTCACGCCAGCGAATTACCACCAGTGATTACAGCAGTATATATTTGTATAATATTTGTGCAGTGATTTTTCCTCACGATGGTTGTAAATGCTATAAAATGTATGCTCCTTATGAATACGAATCATTTATAACGCAGAGAGCTACTGAACTGGGTGTAAATCCACAGAAAAGTTATTTTTTCATTAAATAAACTGAAAAAAGGTGAAATTTGCTCGTATTTAGGTCTCAAACAGTTTCCCATGTTTTATTTAGAGGTTGGTGCAAGCATGACTAAAAAATTATCGTCATTATGAATTAGTAAAGTATAAATTTTTATTTATTCAGCCCCTGCCACGTAACCTCGAGGTGACTTACTCATCACAAGGCATCAGTAGATGCAGATGGTAGTAAACTAGATACTGGATATGAAGGCTCTTTGATCCTGTGATGCTTTCAGTTGATGTAACAGCGCAGCGCTAGACACAACATGATTGCTTTCTTAACGGTAATACTTGCTTAGTGTGGAGGTACCACTTGCCACTCACCCTTGAAGTGACTTGTAGACTACTCTGTAGACCCATGTGTTGTTGTTATTCTCCGAGGCGTCATATGCGCAGAAAAATGCACGGCACATGACCCCGAACCCCTTAATCCCACGTCTAAGTTTGAGCTGTTATTGTAGAAGTGTGATTGAGATGCATTGGCAAGGGGAAAGGGGGACTGCGAAACTTAACATGGTCATGCAAATACCCTTGGTTCATGCACGAAGCAAATGAGAGACGAGATCCTCATAGGCTATGTCTATCGTAAAAAAATGGGCTCTGGAATCAGTCTCTCTATCAAAAAATCCTTGCGTCGTCACAAAAAAATGTGCTCTCTCCTCCCATCTTAACTACCTCAGCCTCCTGAATAAACTAAAATGATCTCCTTTTTTAATCTGTTAGTTTAAGTACGCATATATATCTTATCGCTTGATGAAAAAACAATCGGAACATGACATGGATGAATCTGTGATGCATATTCAAACATGGATTTTGTTCACCTGCGTTTTGGACTCCTTAAAATGAAAATGGTTGTCAGGTGTAATCTCAGCTTTACTTGTCCATGTGGCATGCGTAGGGAAGTTAATTTTGGCGTTATCATTCGCACAAAAATCGAGAATTCAAACAAAACAATCGATAAGTGTTAGGTGACTGGGAAGGAACTGACACTGAAGGTGTGAATGTTGAATATTTTTTCCAAATTTTAACCTCTTGGTCAATTTTCTTGGTCAAATTTTGGACGTCGATAGATCAAAGGGGAATAGTATTTTTGGTGGTGTAATTTTTACTTTACATTATCCTCCTGGAGCAGCATCTTTCGTTGCCTTGCCAATCAGAACTGCTTCATACGCCGTCCTCGTTACCGGTGCTGTAGTTTACCGAAAAAGACGCGCACACGTTCCAGCGATCTTCTCCCCCTTCCCCCTCCCGAACGAAGTGGCCCATGATTTATACTGGATAAATATGCGCACTTATTAGTTCCGGACAGACGGTTTGGGTCGCCCGGGGCGTGGCACCGGGCATGTGGGGCGGAGGGGGGCCCGACGGGTTATTCATCATCATCGCCGTCCGAGCTCCGTTCCAAAGTTTGTTGTTTCAGTTTAATTATTAACGGTCTGTCCGGCACGGATGATATATACACCCTCCTCCTCGGCCTCCAGCATTCGTGCCACGAAATTCCAAACCACCTCCGCCTGCGTCGCAGTGTGTATGTACAATTCAATTTTCCGTCCCGGGGACAGGTAAGGTTGTCACTAGGTCGCGACTATTCATAACGCGTGGTTGCTATTTGGTGTTCACATCGTTTCGCGGACGTCGCAATTGCTCTCTTTCTGTGAGCCGCGCATGCGCCTTTGGTGTCGTCGTAAAACTTCGCTCTTCGGCGCAACAAGTCTTTTCGCATCCATCGTCGTCGTCTGAAAGTCCCCTTCCACCCTCTGAGTAGTTCCAATGTTTAGGTTCCTCCTTCCACAATAACGTAGATCAGATCTGCTTGGTGTAGCGGTTCTATAGGGTTATAGACACCTGGTTTTTCCAGACATGTTCCCTTTTTTTGAGGAATCATGGTAGGCGTTTTGATTCCTGTTCGGAATCATCCGGACGGTGATCAGGACAATGGAAAACAATGAACTATGAAGCTTTCCAAAGACTACTTCGTGTTTTAATGGTGCCACCCTGAGGTTAAGATTTTTGGCACAAAATAACGAGAAGTTAAGTGGCTTAAATCATCTGACCTGAGATCGGGGGAATTAGGTTCAAATCCTGGTCAATAAGGACGATTTCTTCTCTGTGGAAATATCTCATTATAAAATCTTTGTTTTGGGTAGAAAATTGTCTTTTTTCCATTCCATCATTGCTGGCTTCCCACTCTAAGGATCTGTACTCGAATTTCGGGAATGGCAGGGATTTTTATAGGTATACCGATAACGTCTTGCTAGGTGTAGAGCACTGCAAGTGTAGAACTCTGTCCGTCGGATGGGACGTTAATGAGCGGTCTAATGGCGACCCCGGGATGATCTCTCCACTCATTCTCCCTTTCCCTGAGCAATTCTGCTCAATCCATTTCGCCCACCAATCCCAAACAACTGACTGATGCTCTTTTTCACCACCCGCGAATAATTTAAACGTTGATCGTACTGCTATCTCAGGACATTTCATGGGTCCACTGTTCTCGTTGTCACTGTCCAATATTCCATCCCACATTCCTCACACACACCCATGTACATCCTCAAAGGCCTCGTCACCCGAATCATTGCATTCGTTCGATGCGCTTCCTCCTTCCCAGTTCACCCACACTTGCCTTTAAATACTCGTCGTGCCTCCCGAGAGTTGAGCTGAACGCTTTTTTTGGTTCGCACATGTTTATACCTCCATGAGAAATACAAAATAAATAGATAAGCCAATAATGAAACACGAAAAAAAAACAATGTAGCTTGAGATAGCTAGCTTTAAGGTTTTTCTGTTATCGCGATACCCTAATGAATGAAGGATAAACTGAAGTCTTATCTTTGAAATGGTAATAAATCTCGAATATGAATTTAAATTTCTTTTGGGGAATCTCCCGCGTAGGTCCACACCTAATGTAAACCTAAACCGAATACCCTGAAGAAATTCTAAACAAATCACCGTGCAAATGAAACGAGATATTTGAAGAACCAGTCAAAATTCGAATTATTCGGCACATTTTCGCTTTCCTAATTATCATATCTTCAATCAGCACTTTACCGAACCTGTAAGGCTTAGATGGTCGTGAAAGAATTCCCACAGCACTTACCGCGACATATATAAAGACCTCGCTAATCACGTCTTTCAACAAACCCTCGCCCCTGCTCCATCTTGTCACTGTGGTTTCTCCTAATTTCTTGAATCAACATTCTTTCCTCCCCTAAAATCACTTGGGTGTTATAGAAAAGAAGGGACTACTTATTTAATCTCAATCTCGCCCCTAAGACAGCTTGTTAGCATTATTTCCCGGACTTCCTCGTTCGTCTTCTTTCTCCTTCACCATTTTCCTCCCCTGCATCTGAAAAAATTATAGTCTATTTTCATCCTCTTACCTTGAAGTAAATGTTTCAGCGCCATACAGTACTTAAGTACGGTAGATAAATTCGATAATTTACTTAGTTATCGGGTTAAGGCAAATAGGAGAGCTTATATTTGAAAAGTGTGCCTTCTAAGCCTACATCCGCGTAGTTCCCTAGAAAAGTAATAGCAATCTTGGATGATAGGTGCTTGAACGGCTCTGGTTCCAACGCACTATCTAACCTAAGTTCGAAAACTTAAAACGATCAGAATATCCTTGTTGAGGTAGAGTTTGAACCCACGACCCTTGGGTTGCTAGGCCGACGCGTAACAGCTGGCTACCTCGGCCAGCTGCCGGCCGGCCGTCTTTTGTGCGTGGGATGAACGTATTCTTGTATCGCACCGTCCGACAGTTGATCTCACTTTACTTGTCGCTTCAATCTTTCCTACTGATGTAGTGTTTTTTTAGAAATATGTCTTAGTGACTGGTGATTTTTCTCTCCCCAAGAGTCTATTGCAAGACTTAAACTTTCAGCCTCGTCGGAGGAATTCGGCACTCTTTATGATTCCGTGGCACACATTGAAGTTATTCTTTTCATGACCATATTTCGAATCCATGTGATTTTAAATTTTCTAGCAACTTCAAAGTCTTGCGAACGACCTTCTAGTCCCTAGGGTATCCCAACCAAGGTCTTCCAAAAAGCCGAGTGGGCTATTGAGAGTGGGGATTTATACAATGCCTTCCAAAGTTCTGGGCTGAGGGATTCCTTCCCGTCGGATTTTGGGGAGGGCGAACGTGATGCGGGGGGGAGACTCATTATGCGGGGTAGACGGCGAGGGCCCTTCGGGTCATTCCGTCCGGTTCCCTCTCGTGCGGAATGGCATGCACGGAGCGGATTGTCTTCTGGAATAATGAATGGACGGGGAATCTGGACGCTGGTTCGTTAAATTATACGAAACGTCATTTTTGAGAAGATGTTTTAATCTATGGCGGAAGGGAATGGCGGGGAGGGCGATTCGGAAACGATTCAGAGTGGTGGAAACAGACGTAGAGGAAGGAAATGAGGTCCGTGGTGATAGATCGCCCGGAAAATTGGACTCGTAATTGCGTCGAAGGTTTTGAGGGATTCGACGGTGTCGAAAGGAAACGTGGGGTGGGCAAGGGAGGGTTGTATCGTTGGATGGATGGCGGATTGGAGGATAAAATGAAGTCTCTAGAACCTTGTACTTTAGGTGTAGTTCCATTAAGTTGCTGTTTATCGTGACTAGCCTTAAAACAGGACGTCATGACCGTGAGCCGTGAGATAAAAATACAATGTATCCCTGCCGTTTATAATGAACATCTAATCCATGTCAGTATTAAAATCCGTTATTTGTCGTTTAACGGACAAGATCACCTTCCGTCCACCACTTATACCAACAATTTCTAATCCTATATTGCATCCAGCTGGTGGTTTTCTGGTAGTTGGGTTAGTTTTCATTTTTACTCCTGTTCCTCTTCTCAACATTTATTTGCCTATTATTTATTTTCTACCTCCCTTTATGTGCCATCCCTGAATTTTTCCTCCCTCGTGTTCACCATCCAAAGCTATAAGTGGCCTTCAGTGAGCCATCATTTTTGATTACTTGGCCCATCCACCCTATCTGCCACCTCCAAATTTCCTCCAGCGACTTTCTCTCCTCAACAACCATTCCCAGCACCTCATTTGTCTTTCTTTCCTTCTGCCATGCCTCCCACATTTGTCAAGATGGGCGTCCCCGACCCTTAGCATAGAAGCTTAGTTTTTTATTTGTGAAAGAAACTCGTTCGTCGACTGCATTTTCAATTTAAAGCTCCGCAATTGGCATTTCTGGACGACCTTTCGCGGGATATTGGATTCTCTATGCTCTGACTCTGCATTCAATGCATTTTTCTCTTCTAGTTACGCAAGGTGAGTGGTTCCCAACCTTAATAAAGGGCTTCAAGCATCGATAACATATTAGCAAGCAAGCAAAAGAAAGTTCTGATGCTTTTCCTGGCTATCTTTTGTGCGAATTTCTCACGGTCTTCATCCAGGTTAGGCTCAATATCTCAGCTGACGTCTCGATGAACGACTCGCTTATCTTCTACAGGGTGATCATTGCCCTGAGCGAGTCATTCATCGAAATGCCGGCTGAGATGGAGAGTTTAACCCGATGGAGACCCGTGAAGAATCCACTCAAAAGATACACTGGCAATCATTTCCCTGAAGATGATGAGCGAATCGTTCAATGAAACGTTGGCTGAGATGGAGATTCTAACCTGGATGAAGAGCCGTGAAGAATTCACTCAAGCAGCCAAATGTTTTGCGTACCGGTACGAGTACCATAGGTTGAGAACCGCTACACTGACTGAGCACGGTTCAGATATTTTTACGCTGGTGGGCACGCATTTTTTCCTGCACGCGTGCAATTTTTTCGCGTATCGGGTGTTTGCGTGCTCGGTGCATTGTCTGCGGGGAAAAAATATCTCGTCTCAGTCAAGATGTCGAACCCCAACTTTACGGCGTGGGAATCCAGCTGACCAGCAAACCACTGAAATCTGATCCCTCCTACACAGAATATTGCGGAGTTCACCCGAAACCAAGTCGTGAAGCTCTGGGGAGGGGGATTCTCGGTCCCCCGAAGAATGACTGCGTAAACTGTTACGAGAAAATACGTCGTCGGGAAAAGGATTGTGATGAATCCTAAGGTATTAGGCGTAGGTAGCCTTTTTGAAAGTTCTATTATGAAGTTGCTAAAGGTAAATTTGTCCTTGTGCAAAACATATATTCCCCACATTTTGGTTTAATTGTTGTTTTACAATGTCATTAGATGATGATATTGTATAAAAATGCAATCTACGTCCTGTAAAATAAATTTTATGCATAAAAATTTAGCTACCTTTCATTATTTCAAAAGGATTTTGATTAATGCCTTAAACCGACGGGAAGTATGAAGGTAGAGTTCGGAGAAACGACCTTTTTAAATCCCAAAGCCAATTGACAAAGGATAGAATGACTATGTGCAGCATGCCTCGCAATAAATTTCAAATTTCTCCGCGGTCCACAGTGCTTAACGCGTATTTCACCCATCTCTCGAATGTGATATGTTGCACTCCCTTCTCGTTTTAATTGGCAACGCGCGAAGGGTACAGACATGAGAGGCAGTTAATAAATGAAAGTTCAGGGACTAAACTGATGCATCCTGGTCCCCTCGTATGGCCTTTTTAACGAAAGCCAGGGGTAAGAGTGAAAAGAAAAAAAATCTCGAAAAATTTGAGTCTACACTCGCATTAGAACGGAGATTACTTTTAATGGTCATGGACAGTAGTCGACGATGATCAGGAGTTCTTTCTTTCGAAAATTAATTGAGAGGCTTCAATTGAAACACCGCTCAACTAAATGTAAAGAAGCGGTTGTAACGGCAATTTTAGCTGTGGGAAACGTGCAGAAATTTAACTAAGATTAAATAAAAAAAACCGTGATTTTTCTATCGTACATAAAATTAAGCATGTTCATGCACTCAATACGTGCAATAACCGCCTCATGACTCCATAATTATATAATTTCCATCAACGCCATGTTCGCATCACTCCAATCTCACAGAGACAAGAGCGACGCTCACGTTTTGGAAGCCTCTAATTGGTTGGTTTCATAAATTTAGAAGAGAATCTAGAGAGAGTTCTGTTTGGCTCAAAATATTTGTGTACAACCGTTTGACTGAGAGGCATTTTGATACAATTTCATCATGTCACACGGGCAACATTAATTGTATTTAAATTTGCCTGTGCGACATCTACTTTATGTCTTATGCATGGTGTGTCGGAAAAATAACGAATTTTTCGATGAGAAATGCTGTCACTCTCGCTATATTTATTATACCTGGTTGACTCTGACACTGATTTGACGTGAACCGAAGGTTGATGCGGGGACTAGCCAAAGTTTGCGTTTCGTTAAGCTCAATGTACTGCGGCTATGTACACGGGAATAGTTGAAGACAGGTAAATTGTTATTATGCATGTACCTACGGTTCGGTGGCAGCGATGGATGGCAATGGATATCTGGACTGTTAGAGGGAAGAGCATGTATGAACTGACCAAGAGCCTCATATCAGCGTAAGAAAACTATTGAATCAACTGCAGGTTATGGGAAGAGATTTATCACGAGGGATATTAGTATCCACGACGATTATCATTCCATGAAAACGTTTAACCAGTCATTATAAAAATACGCGCCCCTGCATGAGAATTGGCCGGATTTACGTGCAAAAAGTTTCGCTACATGATTCACAACTCCAATCCCCAGCTATGAGTCTTGGGCGTTGAGGCATTTTGCTCCGATCATGCCCTAATACTTTCACCACAATTATGTATTATAGGTTCATGCGAGAAACTTCACTATCACGAGCAATTGCAGATCGAAAATTTGACAGAAATTCTTTTGGATGAGAAAGTTTTGGACCATAAAATTACATGTACCCAAATGTGGCCGTGAGATATCGGCTTGAGGCGGAGGTGGAGGGCGGGTGAGGAGGAATGCTGGCGGGAAAACCTGCGAGCAGCATAGGTCAACGTGGTCTGACCGTTACCTAAGAATCACAACCCCGAGGTGGAGGACATGGTGGTCCGAGCTGCGGGAGGGTCGAAGGTATTCGGAGGAGAGAGAGAGCGTTGCTTGGAGGGCGTGGAGGTGGACACTGGTACATGCTTATGTGTGGAGTGGAGGTGGTGTAGCGTTCGCCGAAAACGAAACGCGAGCAACGAGAAGAGAGAAGGTGGGTGGGTGGGTCATTTTTCACGCCTTGGAGAGCCGCTACGGGGGAGCGAGCGACTCCGGCCGGCGGCTCGTTCCCCCCCTCGCCTCTCAAAGGAAGGGAAGAAGAGGGAGGAAGGCCCCAGAACCGGGCGACTTTGGAGCGAGGGCATTCGTGGCCTTTGATGTAGTCTCACTCTGCACTTGTGGTCGGCTAACTTTTGAAACAGAGAGCCAATCCTCGTCGTAAATACGTAAAATTCAGTTTTAGTTGTTGTAGTTATTATTGGGGGAGGTGGCCGACTGCGCCATTGCTGCCCGTAGGTGGGTTATTGGATGAATGTAGGAATTTTCAGTGAATGGAGGGAGAGTGGAACAAATCTGGCGTCGGAATTCGTATGTTCATAGCGGAACGTGAAAAGTGCTCACTGTTTAACGACCCATCCGACGGACGAGGTGTTGAACTCGAAGTGCTCTTTACAAGATACTCAAGTAGGGACCGGTAAGCCACCAAATAATCTGGCACTACCAGGACTCGAACTTGGGCCTTCGGGATTGGAAGTTGGTACTCTAGCTAACCCGATCTTAATTAACTGAGAGCCATAAATATGATCGTCAAAACAGGGAGATATGGAAACATATTATAAAAATAGTTTGTATCAATCATATCTGTTATTAAAATAAGGAAAGCTCATGCAATAAGTCAAAGCAGTATTTATTCTTCAATGTTCATTTTTATTTTAATCCACGATTCAAGTTGGTACTAGGAAATGATTCTATCACAGTTCCATTTACTGATGCCAAGACGTTATGTTTGTTGCGTAAACATAAATATACTTGAATGTCACATTACTAATAATTTGATAACAACTAACAGTGTCCAGGTCGGGAATTTTGTTACATTAGCTTCCTGTTTAAGATAAAAAATGAACTGTGTGAAAATGTGATTGATTCGTCTGATGTAACTAAGGCTTCTAGACCGTTCGAGATTCGAAAAAAATTGAACCGTTCAAGACAATAAAAATGTTATGGAATGAGTCTTCCCGGAGGTTTTTAGATAGCATGGCATCGGTCGTGACTTCATGCCGGTCCAGTAGAGTTCGTTCGGCGAAGATCGAGCGGAGCTGGATGCGAAAAAATTGAAGGTGTGAAATCGCCTTGGCATGGTCGCGGGCGCGAAACTCTTTGGTGCGCATGTCGCGCTGCGGCACCACCCCCACTCTCTCCCCCTCCCTTCGTGTCACCCGAGGTCCCGCGCTCCGCTGCGCACGTCGGCGCTGTACCGACGCTATATGTGCAAGCGCGACCAGATCGTCCGCGCCGATACGCTGCGCCTTGCGTCTCCGGACCGCATGCAACAACGCGCCGAGTTATCTCCTCGCTTTCAGGCTGACGCGGGAGTTTTATTTCATTTATTTTGCCGAGCTCGCCTTTCCAACATGAATATGAAAGTGGAGGAAGGAGGCGTGGGTCAAGTGGAGCAGTTGGAACGGTTCCCAGTTCCATTTCGTCTCGTGTCCATTGTGTATTT
The DNA here is from genome assembly GCA_933228895.1 of Platycnemis pennipes. Lineage (NCBI taxonomy): Eukaryota > Metazoa > Arthropoda > Insecta > Odonata > Platycnemididae > Platycnemis > Platycnemis pennipes. The sequence goes on from OW121851.1 coordinate 90,127,299, forward strand.
ATATATATGCATATTTTTTTCATTCTCACCGCGCTGGATGTTTGGTGTAAAAGGTTTGTGATGAAGATAAACCTTAAGAAGACGTGGATAATGAGATTCTTGAGGAGTCGAATGGCTGGAATAAATATTAAGCAGATAGGATTAATAGACTCGAGGAGGGGGGAAAATAGTTCCCACACCTGCGCGTGGGTTTTGTAGTTTAGACACCAGGCGAAGAATTGGGTTGCCCAAGCATTCACAAAAAAAGGTAAATGATGAATAATGAAAAATGAGTGGAATAATGAAGCCTTCTTGAAAAGGATGCAAAGAAAAACGGATTCCAGGCTATAATGCTGGGCGTAACTCAGAAATTTAGTCTTCGCGGAAAATGGGAATGAAAGTAGATAGAGGGTTTATAATATTTGGGTGTGGAGAATAATGGAGACCAACCAAGTTACGTAAAATGTTGTGGTAGACGGAGAGCAAGCGGAGGCGGAAGTTCAAAAGGATGTGACTGAAGAAGAGGAGAACGTTTGCGGAGGCAACGAGATGCGGAAATGCGGAATGATGGAGTGGGTTGTTCTTCATGTCATCTTTCTTTCTCTGTCTCTAGAGAGAGAGAGAGAAAGCGGAAGAAAGAGATTCCGAGAAGGTAGGCATGACATATGAATGGCTAAATAAGAATGTAGTGCGGAGGAGATACATTTTTTAATGAGGAAAACGTCAGAGGATCATGAAAATTTGAAGAAATGACTTTCCCGATTACCCATTGTTAGAAATACACGACTACGATGAAATGCTACGACAATGCAAGATGGCAAGAGAAAGAATATTGGAAGTGTTGAAGAAGCAGTGAAGAAGAATACAAGAGTTTATTTGGACTGAGTAATGGTAGTTAAAATACGTTGCGGCTAAAGGAAATTCAATTGATTTTTTGTCCCTCAACTTCGGGAAATATATTACACGCTATGATGTTGTAATTATTAATGTCGGGTATAAAATGGTGATTCATTAATGCGAGTAGGATATTGGAAGAAATGAGCGAGGAAAACGAGCATGACTATGAAATTCAGATACTTAAACAGAAGGCAATTTGTTTAATCTTTTTACAGACAAATCATGTCTTCCCAAATAGTTTTCTTTCTGCAAACTATAACCTGTGCTTGTTTTTCGTGTCTCTTCTCCAGTCCTAATCTACAGTAATAATTCCGTGGTGTTAGTACTTCTGAGGCCATATGTTTTTGAGTCATCTATGTCTCAGAGCTGGAGGAATCTGGCGATTCAAATATTTTTTTTTGCAAAATACGCGAGGTGCCCTTTTTCCTTCCTGAAGTAAGCTCTACTCCCGTTAGAGAGCTCTGTAGTTAGTGTATTTATGACAGTGGGTTAATTTGAACTTTAATTTTAGTTTGAAAAAATTTTATTCCCGTAGGCCTTTTAATGACTTCAGTAGCGACTTCCGTTTGATAATTATCCTTCAGTCGACCTATTCTACTCACAATCAGTGCCGTCCACCGGATCAGGCATTGAATTCACCAATAGTTGACCTAATTTTTATCCAGCTCTCCGAAGAAATTACCTGTATAAAATAAATGATGGATAAAGGCATTATCTACACCGCACTGAATTAAAAAATGATTGCCCTAAGAAATTTCAATTCTAGGTCATCGCATGGATTACTTTACCTGTAACATGTGGGTGTTGCATGTGTTTTGTGTGGAATCCGATTCTAATATCCCACATCGAAACGTGCCTAGAATGAGGATGGAAATAAATTTGATGCGTTTCAGAAGGAGAAGTTTAGAGAAAAATCGATGGAGAAAAGGTTGGTATTTTTCAGAAGGCAATTGGATGATGTCGGGGTAGATGGATGGAACAGGTTCTTCGAGGCTATGGTATTCAGAAATTCGTGGTTAAGGGGTGAATATTTTACGAAGAGGAAGGATTAGAGCCTGTTTTGAATGGAATACATGAGAGATAGGATGCGACAAAAAATAAAATCGTGAATCAATAGGTGCTAGGTTTTTTACCGAAGTAAAGAAAGCCCTTTATTATCTACAAACTTTCCTTTTATTATAATAAAGCTCGTTGAGGAAATAGTGATATCACCATACTAGTTATCAATTATGTGTTTACTCACTAGACTAAGAGATCAGAGCTGTTGTTTCTTTATGAAAATTATTCATTTCTCATAATTACTCGTCCAAGAAAAATGTGACTATGGATTATAAGCTATGACCAGGCTTTTCCTTCACCTCCCCTTTGAATTTACATTCCCTAAGGAGTGCTTAATACCTAATGCTTACTTGTTGCCCTGCCGTGTGTATTTCCTGCCTCTTTGCTAGTTGTCCCAATGGAATATCCTAAAAATGGTTTATATAATGCTGTTTTCTCACTTACTTTCTTCTCTCCCTTCCTCCTTCCCTCCATTTGTCATTTTCTCGCCCTAAGCCTGATTATATAAACGATTTGGCTGACCCAGCACCTAGTACTGCTTGCGCATTTCGTTGCTCCTAATTAATTGGTTGAAAGTGGCTTGTGCATGCATGACCTGCAAGTTCTCATCATTAAGTTTTGCTATGTTGATGTAGTGCACAGTCGGTGGTGATTCACCCCTTGCCACACACCATAGAGGTGGCTCGTAGGGTAATCTGTAGATGTTGAAGAGAAGGACAATGTCACGAAGGTTCATTCAAACCTTCCCCGTTCATTGATTAATAATCTACCTCAACCGCATTGCCCATTCGTCTATAAAGTCGCGAGTGATCTCAGATCTTCCCCCACCTCAATAGCGACTGTGATTTTGGCTAGAAAAATGTGTACTTTTCCGCCGTTAGTACTTCAAACATTGTGTTCCTTGGCGAAAGTTACATTCAGCACGGGCGACTACAGCGCTTTTGTTTCCACGTGTTCGTGCTCCTAGGCTTCAGTTCAGACCGTTCAGACATGGAAATCCTTCGTATCCGGCTGTTGTAACCGGACAGTTCCAGCCGCATGATATTCACGGTGGAATCATTTCAGCCGCGAAATGTGTGCACTTCATGAATTTCCCTCCCACACTCAAGTCCCGAAAGAATAATCGCAGTCACATCCTTTTCCCTTGTAAAGTCCGCGTCCTGTGATTGATTAGGGAATCTCACGGGAGAAAAATTGGTTCGCACGGCCGAAATGGAAGTGAGATTTCCGAGAGGCTCAGGGGGCGAGAGGTTAGTTTTTTGGGGTTGGGTTTGGGAGGGGGATGGGGGGGAAGAAACGTGTTTTGATGAGGATCATAAATATTGAGCGAAGGACTTCGCGGCGGATAAAAACGAGCAGGATTTCTCGTGGTCAAGTGTCGGAGGGAGGAAGGGGAGGGGGAGAGGGCCGAGGAGGGGGTGAACTGTGAGTCGAGCCCCTTCGACTGAAACCTCAAGAAAAGAGCAAAAGAAGAGCCGAAAAGCGAAGGGGGGGGGGGGGCGAAATTTCCAGATATCTTGCTTAAGAAGATCGGTCTTTTATTTTCGCTCGCCCCGATTATTTATTCCGTTTCAAACCGAGGAGCCTGGCGGATCGTGAATTGCGTGGGTGATATAAAAAAAAACTCCACCCTGGCCCTAAAAGTCGTTCCAGTCCCGCCATTCGGGAGTGATTTGAGCTGTGCCTGCATCGTAAAAGTGGCGGCGTATCCATTATGCACTTGTTCGGCTTCGAATACTATCCTTTTCTTATTCCATCGCCATTGAACTACGGCTCTTGGGTCGTTTCGTCCACTGCCTTGGATCAAATCACACCGTATGTTTCAATTACTTGTTAAGTCAGTCTCCTATTAACGCGAAATCACCTCAAATCACGGAATGCCAATCACATGCTTAATTCAGGTAGTTCGATTTATATTTGGGGAGTTCAGGAGCGGAGAGAGGATGTAGCTATACTGCCATATTATGGATAACGTCGTTGCATAGCTTAACTATTTATTAGGTTTACTGTTATTCACGAAGTGTAAAACCTGAAAGCACTTTCACTGAAAGCCTGATAGTTTATGTTGCTCCATCTAATTTTTTGTATGGTAAATAACTTCGGCAAAATTTGAGCACAATTTCAGAAATTACTTTGAAACGTGTACGTCTCTTATACTCCCTGTCATGTTAAAATGGGGAACAAGATATTTTATTGGCTGATTAAATGTATTTTGTGAAGTATATGCACGGTATGAAGGCACTTAGTGTTCCGTACATTTTTTTCGTCTCCTTATAATTTCCCGTCCTGACCAATAAATAAGCATAAAATGAGCCATGAAATGTATTCTTTTGAGCCTTAGGCGAGTTCATTTTACCAGGTGGCGAGAGGAGGGATTATTATAATATATTCAGGAATTGGAGGCGTGGCGAGTGAATTTTTCCTTAACTATTACTTGCTAACATTTTTCGGCTGCTGTTTCCGACGGATTAATCTTGTCTTTCATGATGGCTGTTGCGTTAATATTCTCAAAAAAATGGGCATCAGAAAATGACCATGAGGTGATGAGACACCTTCAGCTAGTCTCTAATAAGAGAAGAATTTAAATTAAGCGCAGCGACTGCCATGGCGTGCGGCGTACTCAAAATAGGTAATGTTAAAGGTGATAATTTTATAGAATAATTGTTCCCTTAGGCGTGCAGTGTTTTTTATGGTGAAAGTATATAAGTGTTTGCTATATTTTCTGCGTTTTATAAAATGGATGCTGAAATATGTATTGTATTGATGAAAGATACCTTCCAAGAGATATGAGGAATTGCAAGACATAAGGAAATGTATATGGGCATTTGACTATGGGGCTATCCCTGTGCAATATTTACAATTATTCGCTTTAATTTAAATGGCTTTCCCTAATCCTTAGCTCATCAACTGGAAAATACCTTTGAAATGCGTGAGTAGGTTAATAGAGTATTGTTCTTCATTATGTTTTTACTCTTCTATTGTATCCAATGGAGGTTGTGGCATTTTTCATTGTACTCCGTTGACGACTGATGTTTGCCATTGATTTATACTCACAGAACAAAGGACTGAAAAGAATGAAACAGGACCAAGATATCTTACCAGCGTTTATTAAGTAGTCCTCGTCTTATAGTTCTTACCTTTTCTTTTGACAGGAAGGAGCAAGAAAGGATAAATTTTATCGCAATGCGTTAACATGAATCTCTGAAGGAATTTATTACGAAATAATTAAATTTTTTACGTAGTAATAGTATGTAGTAGTATAAGTAAAATAATTTTTACAGATTCCCAAAAAAAACGGAATAAATATATTTCCAATTTTGGTAAACAACAAAAATTGAGGGTAGTCTCTGATTTGAACAAATTTTCCATGGCTATTTTTGCTATGTATTTTTTTTAACCACCCGCGAGGTAGTTTTTGCCACTTGGCTAACTTCGGAACCCTTCCAACAAACTCGGGTGGCGTCAGCTCACAGGAGAAACGGTGCGGGTACTAATTCCTTTGTGTCTCTCGACGGGATTTGCATGAACCTTATAGTACGCATGCTCTAAGGACTTGTGATTCCAGCGGGAAAGAATGTGGGAACAGGAGCTTAAGTTTATATCGGTCGCATCCTTTGAAAATCGCGAGAATTCGTCAGGAACATCCAACGCGTTTCTCTGCGGCTCCGAGACTCATGTTCATATGCGCGGTTGATTTTGAAAGTAAACACTGGCATCCTTCCGTTTTTTGCGACTTTCAGTTATGGTGGTAGCTCCGTGATCATAAGATTGAGATGTCTCCGAGTCGGCGTTCAGAAAAAAAGAAGAATAATAATTCTGGATCTTCGAGTGATGCCCGCGCGTAATACATTTATGCATCGATTCCGGGCGTCCGCGGATTCTTCCTCCATCCCCTGTTTTTCAATTCGCGACTCATTCGCCTCTCCCGTAGCCGGCGGTGGGCACATAACCCTCCGATCGGCCGCGATCAGAGGAAAAGATAACGTCGGATCCGCTCCATCCCGGCAAACAAATTGTCGTTAATTCCTCTCGCCGCTGAAAAACTGGCGCACGTAAATCACGTGACGTTCCGAAGAGAGATTGGTAAAAAGGAGGGAAGACGCCCGGCGATTGAAGGCCCCCGCAACCGGTTTCTCTCTCTGAAAGATGCACGGGTACACGTGGTGCTGCGGAGACGAGAGCGGATCGCGCAGATGCGCATGCGCGGATCTCTTCCCCGAGGAGCCGTCACCGAAAGTGAGCGAGCGTGTTTTTTTTATGCTGTTGCTGCGAGTGACACTAGAGAGAGAGGGGGGGGGGAGACGCAATCGCGGCCAGGTGCTAAAACGGCATTGTAAACGAAATGAGTCGACGCTGCGGATCCTGTGAAGCGGAAGGAAAAAAGGCGGAAGGGATAATATATATGGTCGCCCCCCCCCTTACGATTCCGGATGCCTGGAAATGGCGAGTTTCGGAGAGTGCTCGAGCTGTTGTTTTTCGAGGAATGCTTCGCAAAAAGCGGATATTACGGATGCCGTATCGGATTATTTGAGTCAGGGAAGGCATCGGTCTTCTCTCTCTTGCAAATGAATTATTTGCATCGTTACCGGCGCGTCGGATTTCATGCCGAGGTGTTTCTAGTATAAATAAGACTATTAATCTTTTCCGAGCGACGCAGAGGATTTCGCGATGGTGGAAGAAAAAAACATTCCTTAACTTGAAGTTCGTTGTTTTCCAATAGGAGTAGTTATACAATCCGTACTCTTTCAAGTATTTATTCAAGAGTTCACAAAGTTCTCGTCGTTTCCCATAATGGTGTGTTATCTCTGATGAAGCGTACTGTGTTTTGTTTTCTTTTGTTTCCTATTGAATGTCCTGAATGCTAATTTCATCTACCGGAAGTCTCATAGCCCTCTAGCATAGAATGAAAGTCATCTCTGGTAATATACCGTTTTGCCATGAGTTCTTGATTGCCGATTCCGAGTCAAGTGATAACGTCAAGAACGTGCTTGATGATGTCTGTTTAAAGGTTGAATTGGTACGAGAACCAACGAGAACTCCTCTAGTTTGGGATCCTATGAATCCACCAGGAATCTCACGTGTCTCATGAAACTCGAAACTATTCAGTAGCCTCGGCATTAACTTAATGTCTTCGACGGGAAACGGCGAACGTTGACAGACCAGGTACATAGGAAAGGGCGTAAGAAGTGGAATGACGAGCAAAAATGCCAATTCACAATCGATCGCGCACTGGAGGTATCGGAGCGTGTATTCAAGGCTTTGGAGCGCCGCGTGGGGAATGATGGTTTGAGTTGAATGGTCATGGAATCAGGGGAGTCATCTTGGAAGGTCAGGGAGAAAGGAGGATGGTTTATCTGAAAGGGAGGGTAAAAGATGAATGGAAGGAATATTGTGAATCGATGTAGGGGACGTGGAATGTTGATTGTTGCTGCTAAAAGCGAGAGAGAGGGGAATTTAGAGCTAGCTGGAGGAGACGAGGTATTAATATGCATTTTGGACAGCATTAACGTGAGTAGAAATTTTTATGTATCAAAGCTCATGTTGCCTGTATTTAATCTAATAGGTATTAGTGCTCTCCAGGAGGAATTCATAGACATACTTTCGTCTGAGAAATAATTGTAGCACATTCTGAAATTCCCTCAGAACGTTAAGCTTTCTGTACCGCACTCAATGTATTAAATGATGGATGTAGTTGAAAATAGTAGCATTTTTCATTACGGCGGGAAAATTCTTAGATCTCGCGAAAATTGTTTGCATCTGTTACAAAAATGCATAATTCACCATTTTCTACTTCTTTTCCACATTTATATTTTGTGCTAGTTGTTTCATATGCACCAAAGGGAGATTTGTCCTGTCTGGAGTGTTCCTACGTACAGTCTGTTCGTGTCTCAGGTGCTCCAATTGGGTTGTAATGCAACTTTTTTCAAGGGTGAAAAAAGTATCAATGAGGATGAAGTTATGCTTTGGGAAATTATGCTAAAGTGATGCATTAATGGTTATTTCGCTTTTCCTGTTTGCGTAAGTATCATTTCTACCATACAAAAAATATGGTAATTTTAGAGTGCGCTTCGAGGCTATAGTTAAAAAAATAATTTCTCTTTCTCACATATCTTTTTAAACGATATTCCATTCGGGAAAATGCGTCGACCTTGCTGCGTCGTCTTTTGCGAATGCGTCGAGAACACTATTTCCTTACGTGGTAGGAATCCAGAGAAATTTATGAACCAACAAGTGTCCCTCACTGTGGTGCAATTATAAAAAAAGCACGATAAAAACTCCGAGGTAGAGATCAAATTAAACGAGTAACTGCGGAGACGAAGAACCGCGGGAAAAATTATCCGTCCCATTTATAATCAACTCAAGTTTTCGGAATCGGTTGTGATTCAGGGGACGAAGTTCCTTCCTCGCTCTATTCCGACCGAAAGAACTCAGGGGGGAAGATATAATGGCGTTTGGCGGTGGGAAAAAATATATATATCGGTCCTGTGCTCAAGGAAAAGAAAAAAACGGATCCGACGGTTGCGTTTAGAGATGGGGGAAAAAATTCTGCATTTCGTCCGTCTCTCGCGAGGGAGAAGAATGTGTCCTGTGCACTCTTGCTGTCTTTGTCGACCCCCCTCCCCCACGGTATGGACATCACGTACGGACGGACCTGTAGAGGGAGCGTCGCTCCTTCGGTACGGGGAGGGGTGGACGCTAAAGTCGTCTCCTGCAATTGTTCCGGCTCCTCGTGTGTCGTGATGCCATTGAACATTCCTCCTTCCCCCTCCTCATGAGCGTCCCATTGTGCAAGCAAAGGTCGTGAATACAATCTGAAGATGGTTTGGCTGACTGAAGGAGGGAGGGGTGGATGGTTGGCGCGGAAGGCATTGGGTCTGGCGGTTTACAGTTTTATCGCGTCGTTGCGTGCTCGGGTGACGTAAAGGTAACGATCTGGCACTGGGGCTGGCATGATACGGATCCATTCCCGGTGTGCCGTACTTCAAAAGCTCTTGTTATTTCCTTCGACTGTCGCCTTGCCGTAATGGGGATCCTTTCCTGTTCGCGTGGGATAAGGGCGGTGGGAAGTTACCAAAGGATCGCTATGGCGAATCATTAACTTATCGGGTAAATGCGCTCTGAACCGCTTTTATCCTAGCCGGGTATTGCGCACTCGTAGAGTCGTGTGAGAAGCCATGTTTCCAAAAGTTACTCCTAGATAAAGCCTGCCTAGAAAGTATCAAACGGTAGTCACGGGCCGTGCGTGAATAAAAAATCATTTGATACGTGTGCAAATTAGCCAATTAGGTGCCTAAATGGTCCCTTGGAAGGGAAGAAAGCGTCTTGAGGTGAGTACGAATCCGTTAGGCCTTCGTTTAGCTGCCGTATTTGGTCATCTGCATTTCTGCCGCGCGCTTAGGGAGCAACAGGTGTTATCCTTTCTCGCCTTCCTGTTAGAATTCGTAATCACACCCATTTGTCTTCTAGCTCCTTTTCAAAGGACAAAATCGTATTATTTAACGTGTCAAAAAGTACGCTATAAAACAACGGAGTATAACCATTTGATGCGGATGTCGTAATTGGTTCTCATGAAAGAAAGCAGTTATCACTACAGCTGCCATTGTGTAACCATTTTATAACCGTCAAGTATTTTTAAGTACCTTCGACAACTATTTATAATGCCTATATTTATAATTCTGACGCGATTGCAGTGAGATTCTTTCTACCGTTATGTTTATGTTGTTTAAATGAATTGTTTCTCCGGATAGATTCACCGCATATGGAATCTAGACGGACTTAATTTTCTCATGAAGGCCATAAGCTCTTTGCTCAAAGATGGGATAAATTCCTCACAGAAATATTTCGATACAGTTCAGTCTCGTATATCATTTTGCTGTTAATTCAGACGTGATATAAATGCCGAGAACTGATACATTCCTCCGGGTACAGACTATATTTTCCGGTGGTTGTTAATCCGGAAGACGAAGAGTGTTTTTTTGGGGGCTTGCAGAGAGGCCAAAACTGAAAGCACGGCCACTCCCACTGTAAGTGATGACTTCCTCAGCCTTCCGATGCCGAATAACGCTGGCCACGAGTCAGGTAAAAAAAGAAGCAGGTTCATTGTACGCATTTATTAACCTCTCATCTTTCATTTCTCGAGCCTTTGCGTTCGTTTCGTAAGGTCACCATGCTCAATTGTGCGACAGCCAATCTAAGGTCGCTGAATACGCACTTCCAGCAATGTCCCCTCTCTTGTTGCCATCAGGGGAGTTGAGCGACAGCTATGTGATCTTCACTCCCTGCCACACACCCTCGCGGTGGCTTGCAGGGTATCGCGTAGATGTAGATATATGTCATTCGCGCCATTAAGAGCCGGCGGTTAATTTGCTAGAGATGGAAACATCAAAGGAGACGACCACCGGTCAAATTTGAATGCAATTATTTGAAATAAATTTAATACAACTGATTTGGATCATGTGGCATTGTGCAATTGTATCCAAATGGATTTTGGTGCAAACATTTCTATGCAAATTACAAGGCCAGTCAGATAGAACTTGCTCTAAATTTCCATCCAAATGTGTGAAACTAACTAATCGGAGACTAAAAAGTGAGCATCGCTATTCGCTTTTATAGAGCAATTTTATTGTAGCTTTTTGGAAGGGAGTGTTTAGATCACGATACAGTTGGAACTGACGTAATTATGAAGCCCCGATGCAATTATTGTGCTTATTGAGTTCACGGAAAAAATGCATTTATGCACCAAACCTAACGCTCTATTTGTTTATATGAACATAATTCCATTTATGCATGATTGTCATAGCTAAAATTAAAATTTCCGTGGCTTCTTCATATTTGGTTTTGGCAATTATTCAGTATTTATTGTTTCCTCGTATTTCATTGGTTCATTATTTTGGACCAAAACACTGGGCCGTGGGACACATCATTTCTGTTTCATCCAATATTTAGAATAAATGCGTTTGGACCACAAATTGGATGAAAAATAGACCGTGGGACTTCGGATTAAGTAATGGAGGGAGGAGGAATGGTAGAGTTAGACTCCTCGTTGGCATTAACCTCCACTTACCGGAAGGCACTCACAGCTCCTGACGAGAGGGTCCACTGTTTTACGCCCAATCCGACGGGCGGAGAGGTACCCTCGAAGCTCTCCACAAGCTCTTAAATAAGAACCGGTAACCTACTTAAATACCTGTCATTCTGCGATTCGAACCCGGTACCTGAGGATGGGAGGCTACTACTCCACACACCACCCAAACCTAATCCCACTACATACTGTATCCACAATCACTCTCCAAATAATTTCTTGAAACCTGTTCGGAATCTGACCCCTTTGAGGCTGCGATTTTCGTTCATATAATATATTTACGAGTCATGGTAAAGTGATGGAAAAAGAAAAGTGTAATTATGTGAATACCTTGGGATACGAAGGAGAGTAAATAAAGTCAAACGGAGATGAGAAAGAATGATAGTAGCAAAAGTTATTCGGGACAGCTTAGGTCATTTGCGCCGTTTAGGATAGAAAGGTAATTAAGTAGAGATAGTAATATTTCAGGAAACGGAGCAAGGCTGGAGCGATACCCGGCGTCAATGCAACAAGGGACTCACGGCTTAACGTCCCATCCGGCACACGGATGGGACGTTAAGCCGTGAAGTGTTCACCATGAAGCATCCCTTATACCTATGAATAATCTTCTCCACTGCCGGGATTCGAACCCAAGGCCTCGGGGGGGGGGGGGGGGGGGGGGGGGGGGGGGGGAAGCCAGTATTTTAGCCACCGCACCAATCCGATTCCCCGAGAGAGAATGAGTGATGAAAAAAGTAAACTGAGAGGTGGAGAGGAGAAAACCAAGGATGGAGAGTTAAATGTTAGGGAGTCAAGGATATTGACGGAAGAGATATGAAACAGACCGCTTGAAGGTTCGAAAGTAACGGGATGCTTAAGAGGAGCATGTAGGAGAAGCGGGAAACGGAGAGAGGTAGAAAAAAGGGTAAGGGTATTGGACATCATGAAAGGAGTTAGATGATATAATGAGCCAAAGAGGGACTTCATATAGGACAAACGGTATAATGCGGGAAAAAGGAAGACCGTGGATGCTCGCGAGGTACAGGAGGAATTCGAACATTCTCCGTCCCAGAACCAACCCCGACGGGTGGAATATCGACTGCGATCATAAATATGAAGAGGGAACGCCATCAAATCGCTCGGCCCTCATACGAATGCGAATCGTGGTGGAAATGAATTCATATCGCAAGGCTTATGTATCGAATTTTTTTGTGCGCCATCCCCTACTACCTTCACATTCCGTTCCGTTCAAAATCGGAACGTCTCCCGAAAGTCTCCAGCCCATTGATCAATCGATTTTATTAGCTCTCGATTTTCAGAGAATATTGAGATGAGATCCTCACGATAGCTTTATCTAGTCGGGCCTTCCTCATGTCAGACATTCCCACTCCGTTCACGTGCTCCAGATTCTTTCCCGTCATCGTCTTCGACCGAGGATGTTCCCCTCGTCCCCCCCCCCCCCCCCCCACTTGTAAAGTCCTCCCGTCGACTTCTCCCAGTGGGAGGGGCATTCATGATAGAAATGAAGAGAATGCCGCGATCCAGATAGATTTTAGGGGAGGAGGAGGTGAACTGTCTTCTGACGACGCCGGGTCTTGTGTAAAAAAAATACACCTCCTCCGGAAGTAGCTGAAGAAATCACCGATTGTTTTACATTTGAAGCAATAAAGGAAAGAAAGTCAAAGAGCTTGTTCCAAAATTGAATACTTAAGGGGGAAAAAATAGCATATTGCGATTTGCCGATGAGGTTACCAGCATGGGAGGATCAGACAGAAATGAGAAAGGCCCTTGTTAACATAATAAAGACTCTTTCGACATATCACCGTACCATTAAAGTACCTACTGAAAGTACTATGCGGTATTTCTCGCCATCCAAATTTTCAGACGACTGGAATTGCCCCTCCAAACTTTCATAGAGTTCGGAATTCCTTGAGAATTCGCGTTCCTAACATTCAAACTTTGTCGTTATTCTTAGAATGTTGTGTTTCCTCACTTCCATCGTATTCAGAAGATAAATTGTGGATGGGGGGAATATGGTGGCCTGACGCCCAGTTCGCAGCCCCACTGTGGTAGATTTTTCTTTGTCACAACGTCCTTACTTGGGTGCTGTGTGGAAAGCACTTCTAGTACTGAACATAATCCTTACATCAGAAGGAGGGAAGGTTGATTTGTGGACCCTTTGGCTACTCCCTTAAGGGCAGGCTAATGCCCAAGCCTGCTCCACCCTTCCTCCCTAACCCTAATATTCTCAATCCCTTCCAAATACCTGCTTATCATGACTTGAGCAAATAATCATCTATAGCGTCCCCTACCAACGATGATAACAAAACTTTGTCCATCATCATCATCATGGGTCAACATTCCTAGGATTGGTTGGACGCAGCCCTCCACTGGATTTTTCTATCAGCCAACCTCTTCACATTGATGTAGTTCCTCTCTTTTACATCCTTTACAACCCGTTCTATATATCTCATACGAGGCCTGCCTTTTCCAATCTTCCCGTCCTCTTTTCCCTCGACGATTGTCTTCATCAGGCCATCGTGTCTCAAGATGTGGCCGATTAAGGTGTCCCGTCTTCTTTTTAGAGTTTTCAGCAGACTTCTCTTTTCCCCCACTCTTCTTAAGACTTCTTCGTTTGCCACTCGGTCGATCCATTTAATCTTCGTCATTCTTCTGGAACACCACATTTTGAATGCTTCCACCCTTTTCTTCTCCGCTACTGTCATCGTCCGTGCCTCACTGCCACACTGTCCGAATAATTAAAAAAAAATATTTGAAACGTTGCCCACCCAAGCGTTAAATTTATTCCTAATTGTCCGGATATAAACTCAGTCAATGGTAGTAACATTATTATTTACTCTCGCTTTAAAATTGCAACAGATGTGTTTGTTGACCCGGGAGGGACTGGTGAATTGGTGGTTGAGTGAAGGTTAGCGAAATACCCGCAGCAGCCCACGAGGGATGAGAGGGGATTGCCTTGCCATACCCGGCGGCGTCTCTCCACCGAGGACATCACCACCATCTTGAATGGGCGGAGGATCCCAAGAAATGCATTCTCACAAGAGGGCGCGCCCTCTTTCGTTAGGGGTGGGGGGGGGGGGGGGGCTCGAGGCGAGACGGGATGCACCGCGCTCGCCCCTGCGTCGAGTTGACGGTCTTGTCGGCGCAGCGATTTTTATCGTGTCTTATTAGGCTTCCCGCACGCCACACGCCCACGACCGCACGTCTGTCCGACCATGGTGGAGGAGGAGGAGGCAGGGCCCTCTTGGGCCTCTCTCCTCTTCCCTAAGGGGCCCTGATGACAGCCGAGTTGCGCAGCCTCCCGAAGAGATCGCCTTTCTATCCCTTCGCGGGGCTCATCCGTCGGCAATCATGGTTTCTGCGCAAGACTGCCTTTATCAAGGGGTTCGTGCGGGGTGTCATTCATGCAGCACACCTTAGTTGTGTGGAAACACTGACGTGAGTGGTTCTAAGTACACGGTGTCGAGCGTCATGTGGTGGAAGGTCGCCATAATGGCATAAAATGGTTGCATTTTTTCACAGACCGAAACAGGTTTATTTGCGAAGCTTTACATCTATTACAGCCATCATCCGAAAGAAGGAACAGAGTATTATACACGATCTTCACGCATAATTAAGCACTAGCCTTCCAAGGATTTAAAAAAATGATACCAGATTCGTTACTTAAGAAGCAGAAAAAATGGGAATGAAATAAACCATGATGAAAAGAAACAGATGAAATTTTCGAGAGCAGAATGGGTCTGGTTAATTTTCAAATAGGAGGTCACACGTTAGATCAGGTGGAGCAATTTAGCTAACTTTGGAATAAGAGGGGGCAGCAGCGAAGTTCGGAGGCGAATCATGTTGACGAAGAGAGGCATCCGTGGAAGAGAGAAGAGAATTAAAGACAGGGTCGTTGAGAAGAGACATAGCGAGAAGTGAAAAGGAAAGGGAATTGTGGCTTTTAAGAATTGGGATATGGTAAAATAGGTGGAAATGAAGACGAAAGAAAAGGAGTGGGAGAAGGTAGGGGAGGGGTGGAAGCTGATTGAGTAAATTAGGAGAATGCTGAGGAAATGGATGGAAGAGGCAATGGGGGTCAAAGGTGTGTTGAAGGACGTGATAGAGGGAAGAATCGGTAAGCGGTGTAGAGGGAGGAGAAGAACGGGGAGTTTGGACGGAATTAAAGAGACGGAAATTGGAGAATTATTGTAAACTTTTGGATTAAATAACTGAGAGATAGGAGGTATACCGAGATCATGGTCTTCTATAGCGGTCGGAGTAAATATATATGTCCATAAAACGTATGTTAGTCCTTAGATCACTAATAATATACCTGGCAATCACGTCATTCCACTCATTTATACGTCAAAACTTGATGATGTAAGTTGAAATGTGTCGTAAATGAACCCGTTTGAATCTGTGAAATATTGGAACATTTTTTTATCTTATCATAATGTCTGATGAACGTTACCAGTTTGTTTGTACGGACACTGGACTAATGACGTGGCAACCGACAACTTCAATTTTGTAAAGTTAATTGAACAGTCCGCTGGTTGATGTACGAGTATTGAATATTTCGAGCGAAAGTCCTCCCCTCCCTGCTACACGCCCTTTCGGTTCCTCGTAGGGTTTCATATAGATGAAAAGAGGATGATTTCACCGCTTGCGATGTCACCACTTTCTGATGACATTAAAAGATGCTTGTTTTATAGCCGTTTTTGATGGTTCTTAATGATGTTGTAAAATAATTTATTTTTGAAAAAAATATTCCAAATAATGTATTTTTACAGTAGATCAGAATGCTAACTATACTTTTCGTGACGATTACTGCCACTCTATTTCACTCCTGTATTTTTTTAACTAGTGTATGAAACTCCTGTTATTGTTTACACTATTTCCCTCGCTAAACTTTGAGTCAGGATTTCTATTACGATTGTAGAGTTTTTAAAATATCCCGTACGCGATTTTATATTTGTTACTTTTATATAATTTTATCTATATGGAACATTACACGCAGTAGGTACAGATGCAAGTTACTTCATGTTGAGATACGCTTTTTATAACTGCTAAACCATTTTCAAAATCAATTTAGAATTCATTCCCATCGGTGATGCGCGGTAAAAAAGTCATGGAGTTTAGCTCATATATTGAAGTAGGTACTATTATACTGCTAGGCATTATATATTGGTAGCTTTTTCCTCTTAAAATATGTAATCTTGAACAAAAGGTGCTTATAACATTCTAAATAAATAAATATCCGAAAAGGCAAATTGAGTTGATGGAATGAACACCAAGGTGATATCAGGCTTTAGATTTCTGTGGCCCAAGTCTAGTTTCCTCCTAACCTGTGAAGATCTCTGAATTTTCGGCCCCACCGTCTTAAAATTTACAAGTCCTTTCATGCAAGCCTAGACTTTTAAGACCTTTAAATTTTCCAGCAATTGTCACGTAGCGTACATTTTTCCGGACGCATGGTTTATTACATTTATACCCTGAAGTTTTTAATTGC
Source organism: Platycnemis pennipes (assembly GCA_933228895.1). Lineage (NCBI taxonomy): Eukaryota > Metazoa > Arthropoda > Insecta > Odonata > Platycnemididae > Platycnemis > Platycnemis pennipes. Next base: position 90,143,807 of record OW121851.1, read on the forward strand.
GATTGTTTTATTAGCTTTTGGATTGAGTGTAAACCATAGGAAATGGCTTCAAGACGTGGAGTCATCACCTCTTCCATTTCCCACTATGATTCTCTACAATTCCAAAAGATCCGAGAAAAATCTATCCAGGAATCAATCAGTGGATACAATCCAGGAAATTTTTTTTTCCATTAATGGACCGAACTAGATAAAGATCAAAACGTACTTATAGATTCACTTAGGGTCGAAGAGCAATTCAATCTTCCAGACCGAATTGCTTTTAAAAACACTTCGGAGTGCCGAAGTGTTTTTAAGTGCGTTTGGTTGATGGCAAGCCAAATTAGGCCAGGGTTTTGTGTAGCTAATCCAGCCGTTGGTTAGTTCATGTGGGCGTTAATGACTGGAAAACGTACCCACAGCAGTACGTCCGCCGCTATACGTTTTACAAGACGTAATAAAATGAGGCCTTCGAGTGTTCAGTCGTTAACGCTAGTGGTCATTAAAGCAATCCATGGATTTGGACGAAGTGAGAGAGTAATGTAGTTAAGTGGCATTGAGGTAGAATTATATAAAAAATACCAGGTTTCATAGCTTACAATCGCCAATTAACTTTTTACGACTATGACTATCCTAAAACGGAAAACGTGGAGGCCCAATACGAAGAGCGTTGGAATGTAAATTAGAGTTTCCGGGATCAAATCTAGAAAAAAGAATGTATTACTCCTGCTAAATACACGTTGAGAGATCTTCTGGTTACCAGGTATTAACGTGAAAAACGAGGAGAATGGGCAAAGGAGAGTGACTGCCATCCCAACACCGACATCTGGTTTTCACTTCCATTTTGGCCTAGTTCTTCGTTGTAGTTAATTGAAGTTATAATTATTTGGAGAGGTGACGAACGGCTGACGACAATTGCACCGTTTAAGGACAGGTCGAATATTGGGGAGAGGTAGGATTTTTCAGGGAACGAGGAAAGGTGGAGAGAAACCCGGCGTCGGCATTAGCCATCACCGCTTTTCTACCGTCCCCTATAAGCCTTATTAATGCCTTGCCACATTCTAATGAGCGGAAATAACCTCAGCTGTCGTTTGCCTACCCCGTACACCTACTCGCTTAAGGTCTATATAAGTCATCAGAGGACTCTAAATAGGCCATTCATGTATTACATAACGCTGATTTTCCACTTTTTGGCCCCCCCTTCGCCAATGTAACTCTGTTGTATTATATCAAAGCTCCCTAAATTACGTAACGCTGCCAATGAACCCTCTCCCTCTTGTGAATAATAAAACAGTCTATTTATAAGTAACTCATTTATTAATCCATACTGTTATTAATTCACTTATTTTTGTCTATTATCGTTATTATTTAAGCATAAAAATTAATTATACATTGTATCTTTCTCCCAACGTAACTCAAGGCTTGACACCCCAACCTCCCTCCTTGTCGATAGTGAATGGTAAAGGTTGACCCCTTCTCCCTTTTGTCGTAACATAATTTATGGATGACCCCTAAATTACAAGCGGAGACCGATGTGATGTAGCGTATCGTAATCGCATTGCTGAGCATACAGTTGGAGACGAACCTCGCTGTTCGCGTGAGGGTTCCTCGATCCCCTCCCTTTCGGCTCCGTCGCAAGGGAAAGCAATCGAAGTAGGTACATGTGCATTTCGCGTCGCGATAAACCCTCTACATCCGCGTACGCCTCTTCATACCCGTGCGAGGCCCGACGACCGCAGGCTGTCGTGCGACGGGGATCACGCGAGGCACCGCGGGAACGGCCGCCGCGTGGGTCTCCAGGCATCCCGCCAAGCCGCGTCACACCCTTCCGCCACGATGCAGGGCCCCGCCCACCTCCCCTCGGAACCAGCCTCCCTCGCTCTTTCTCTTCCTCGACGGAGAGAGAGGAAGGACGCACGGGAAGACTCAAAGGGATGCAGCCTCCCTTGCCCACGGGGGGGTTGGAAAAAGGGTTGGACCGTGCACCGACGTGATCCAAGGACTACGGCTTCCGAGCACTCGTCCGCTCGGAGATGCGCTTGCGTGTGTGATTTTTTTCTGTCGCCTTCTTCTTCTTTCTGTCCCCCTCCCTTCATTTCGCTCTCAGTCGTTCACCGCGGGATCGGAACCTCGGGACTGTCGCGTTTCTTTCGGTTTGACGCAAATGTGGGGTGGGAAGGAACGCATTTATCGCAGTTCATATGTCCTCAGTAGGATATCACAACATCCCAGTAACCAAATTTTGTTTCTTCAATCAGCCCAAATTTATGAGTGAATTTGCAAGCGTTTGTCCGATAGATGGCAAATCTGTAATTTTAAGTGTTGCTATGGTTTGTTAATTTAACATCCCTATCGAATATTTTCTACCGAAGGAATTCGGCGTATTCCGAAACTCTTCGGTTCCCTTCAGAGTGATTCCTAGTCCTCCGCCTCACGCTGAGACTCGTGCGTGACTCACTGTACATAGGTATGCAGTGAAGCACACGGTAATGAACGAGTAAGCAGGTGGTATTGATTTTCTCCGACGCATCCCAGATATTGTGTATCGTTGCATAATCCTTCTTAGACAGATAGCCGTGGTTGAATATCAGGATCAGGGCAACACCTAATATATTCAGCGTTTCCTCATCATTGCTCAAAATAAAATTCCGAGTTCCAAACGCTTTCAAGTATTTTAAACGCGTGAACTGTGGTAATATTTAGATTTCGTATTCAGTCAGCGTTACTTTTTATCACTCCAATTTATTTGCAAATAATAATACACTTACGAGACCAATGTTAATGTTTGACAGAATTAAGTGATGTCCTGCTAGGAATTTCATCTTTTCTACGTAAAATATCTCCTTAAGTTGTAAACGGCTGTTGATTGCGTTAAACAGTGCCCAAGAAAAATGCCTCATCGAAGAGTGTGTAACAATATACCTTAGATATGCCCGGCCAAGGTCGCAGACTTGAATGTTTCCTTTTAGATAAAGATGTTTTGTAGCGTTTTGATCATTGGCCCGATCATACAAACCGATTTTTTTCCTGTGGAAGTTTTCTGACTTGAATGTAAGTTTAAGACATTTTTGAGAACAGTAAAGGATATAAAACTACACCAAGAAGTTGTCTCGGGTTGTCCACAGGGTAAGGGCGTCCATTTCGGCCGACGTTTCGATATAAAACTACTCATTCGTTCCCCATTTCTGCTGTGTTTTTAGTTGATATTTGGTCAATAGTATTAGTCCGTCCATCTGCTCTATTCCCTAAATCACAGTTTGCTAGATGAAACGATAATTGCCTCGAGAACGCTATCCGTTATGACGCCGTCGTAAATGTTAGCGGGCCCTCCATTCTACAGAAATTTGAAGTAAAAACCTAAATTTAAACCTTAAAAAAACACTAAATTTGGTGCGGCAATCATTCAATATTTTTTAGGGCTTTTAGTGAAAGTTAACGGCAAACTACAAGGTTTGGTTCTCCAGTTTAATTTTTTATGGACGCTTTTCCCAGAATATGACGACCATGGCAGTGAGGTATACAGCCGTGTGACCATTAGTGTCCGCTTTTTTAACCCTTGCCCATACGTCGCCGAGTGTCTTTCACTTCCCGGCCACGCCTGGCTTTTCATTTATTGCTCACGCTCGGAACTCGACCCGACACGCAAAGACACTTGAGACACGCAATCACAAGTGAAAGAATTCCGTGAGTATTGCAGGAGGGATGCTTCCTCGGATAGCTTTTCCCCTCAAGGAGTGTAGGTAACATCCGACGACGACGGATTTTGTGCAATTGGATATAGTTCGCGCGATTACACCGAAAGATCGGGTAGTGAGTGCTGAATGCCGGCTTCTAAACGATGTCCCCTACCCATTAACGTCAGTTCGCTGTCGTTCAAACGCGAAGTTTCGTTTCGAAGATTTTTTTAAGCACTCTGGATTTCTCTGATACTGCGGCATCCAAATAGTCGGGGAATACTCCGAGTAGTTGAGGAAAAATTCTTCATCAAGTAGAGGAATCCAGGATACCAGAAATTAGGCGTGTTAAAATGTATGCGATCTCCTTGTGAAGAGCCGTATATAAAAAAAAAACTTTTCAATTAGTAATTCAATTTTTGAATTGGGTTTGAAATTAGCACCGCAATACACAAATCGATCCTAGAAGTATAGAGTGCGGTTAAATTCAGTCTTAAGTAATGCTTGAAAAGGAGGGTGCTCTGTGCTGTATCCTTGGGTCTACTGTCTTCATTATTCAAGTAACTATTAGGGCTAGCGGCGAAGGAGAATTTTGTCGGTCATATATCCCATAAAGTACGATGTACCAGTCATTCACATGATAATATTCTTTGGTTTCGTTTCTTTCTACCACTAGCAATTCCACCAAAACTGCCCATTCATACACCTTCATATAAAATATATTTGAAGGTGAAATTCTTGGGAAAAAATTGAGAGGGTAACTAAGAACTTTGTTTCTAAAAGTTATGGCGATGGAAATGGGATGTAGCGCGTATGCTGAAGTGAACGGAATGGCTGAAGACAGACGATTGGAGGTCGTGGCTGCGGCGACAAGGCTCTCTGCCTTAAAATTGAATTAAAAATTGATCTAATATTAATCGCGTCCAAAAACAACTTCATCCGTACGAGTATCGTGAGTAGCAAGCCCGGTTGTCAAGCCTTGGCAAGTCCGTACTTAACAAGATGGCCGCTGGCTTCTCAAATCAGATGCGATGCCTCCTCCAGTACATTCTAACCTCCTTGCTTGGCCCTTATTACGCATCCCATTCGCGTTTTCTTCGAAAAAAAGATGAACGAAATGTCTCATTAGCGTGAAGCGAGACGCCATGTTTCTCCCATTTAACGTTCGATTCGAGTTTCCGGCGAAGGATGCATCTCAACCCTTTACTTTTCTCCCCCGACTCCCCCTTTTTCACCCCCTCGCGTACATCCCCTTTCCTTTTCATCCCCGGGCGTCCCGACTGCGTTTGGGGAAAGGGAGAGTAGGTGCATGCATTCGCTCGGCGAGTGAAGACGACACCGGGCGTGGGCGAGGGACGCGCGTCTATCGGGGTCCCCAGAGGAAGACGACCGTGGCTCCCCGGTGGGAGGATCGTCACGGGACGCGCGGGTAATTGCCATCCCCCGGGAGAGTGAGGGGGGACGCCGGCTGGGTCCGTCTGTCGCGCCCGGCCCCTCGACCCACGCGAGGATGCGCATGCAGACGGGCGGGGGAGGAAGGGAGGGCGGGGGCCCCGACCCAGCGGGAAGGGTCGGAATGAAATGGCCCTCACCAGCTCGATCGGTGAAATATATACATATATCCAATCGGGATTGGTATTTACGGGCGATATTTCGAAAAAAAAAACTTTCACCATCGGTTACATCCATGAAAATTCGATCCCAAATCGATCCTCGCATGTCTCAGGAAAATTTGATCTAGAGGGAATCTGGAAAAATGATGCCCCCAATTAATAAAAATATTCCCATTCAAAATCGCTCTAATGTCACGCCATGTTTGAAAGTTATGCATTATTAGAGATATAAGGACTCGGAGAGTGTCAATCTTTCTTCTATATTGAGTACCTATGTGTATTGAATTGGAACGATATTGAGCCTTTTTTTTTTGGATTATAAGAAATAAACAAAGTGAAGAGATGGAAAGAATATCTGGAAGAGCTATACAATGGAAAAAATCTCAGCACAAAAGCTATTGAAGAGGAAAGCGAAGTGGAAATAGATGATATGGGGGCATCTAATGGTGCAGAACTAATTAAAAATGCAGGAGAGAAGACATTAATTCATCTCTACAAAACCATCTGCGACATGTATTCAACAGGGGAAATTCCAAGGGACTTCGAGAAAAACATCATCATTCCTATTCCCAAGAAGAAGAGAGCGGAGAAATGCGAAAATTTTAGGACTATAAGCCTGACGACACATGCATCGAAGATACTGACCAGGATCATCTACAGAAGGGAATAGAATATCTACATAAATAGAACGAAAAGGAGAGGAGTTCCTGGATGAAGATCAATTCGGATTCAGGAAAAGTAAGGGTACAAGGGAAGCAATATTGGCCCTTAGGCTACTTATAGAGAAGAGAATGGAGAAGAACAAACCGACGTTCATTGCATTTGTGGATTTAGAGAAGGCCTTTGACAACGTGGATTGGGATTCAATGCTTGGAATTCTGAAGGGAATTGGAGTGTCCTACAATGACCGAAGAATTATACACAGTCTGTACAAAAACCAAGTTGCTGTGATTAAATCTGGACCCAGCTGTGAAGAGGCAAGAATAAGGAAAGGAGTGAGACAAGGCTGCGCCCTGTCTCCCGTAATTTTTAATGTTTACATCGAGAGAGCCATAAATGAAGTCAAGGAGAAGTGTTCTGGAGTGAAAATCCACGGAGAAACAATCAGTATGCTACGATTCGCTGATGACATAGCTCTCATAGCAGAGACAGAGAAGGAGCTGAATAAGATGCTAACAACCATGGAAAGGACTATGGCCAGATATCAGCTGAAGATCAATAAGAAGAAGACTAAGATATTGGTGTGCAGCAAAAGAGAAGAGGCCAAAACCAACGTTAAACTAGGAAAACAGAAACTGGAAGAGGTGAAAGAGTTCTGTTACCTGGGAAGCAGAGTAACCAACTATGGACGAAGCAAGAAAGAAATAGTGAGTAGAATAGCCCAGGCAAAGAGGGCATTCTTTCAAAAGAAGAATCTACTTACAGCAGGAAATACAAGCATAGAAGTAAGGAAACAGTTCATCAGAACATACATCTGGAGCATTTTTCTTTACGGCAGTGAATCATGGACGATGACAGCAGCGGAGAAGAAAAGGGTAGAAGCATTTGAAATGTGGTGTTACAGAAGAATGCTGAAGATTAAATGGATCGACCGAGTAAGTAACGAGGAAGTGCTAAGAAGAGTAGGAGAAAAGAGAAGTCTGCTTCTAAAAAAAGAAGATGGGAAAACTTAATCGGTCATATCTTGAGACACGATGGCCTGATGAAGACTATCGTCGAGGGAAAAGTGAACGGGAAGATTGGAAAAGGCAGGCCTCGTATGAGATACATGGAACAGGTTGTGAAGAATGTAAAAGAGAAGAATTACGTCACAATGAAAAGGTTGGCCGATAGAAGAATCTAGTGGAAAGCTGCGTCAAACCAATCCTAGGATTGTTGACCAATGATGATGATAGGAAATAATACCTCATATGCTTGTATTTATGTGGTTATTTCCATCGTCGCGTTTCTCTCTCCGACGACAATCTGATTAAGGCGTGGACGAACAAGATCTGGCAACAGTGCCCACTATATCACACGTACATTTTCGTCGCGAGAGGTAGTGATTACATATCTTAGTAACTCCTACGCTTGCGTTATCTTAACTTTTTTAATTATGCTAAGGGGTGCGGAAATGCAATCACGTTCTTCTATTTCTATGTGGCGCTTTTTATCTCTAGTCTCATTTGGTGCAGAATGCCTTGAGCATAAAAGATAGTGAGAATTGCAATTTCATCGTTAGATAACGATAACGCAATAACACTTCCTGTAACACCCAAGTTTGCAGTCTGCGTACTAGATATTTCTTGGAAAACCATAAACGGCCTACCGTAGGGAACCATTGGCGGTTTAACTTCCAGGAAAATACCGGGAAAGGAATAGATTCCCTACCCTTATCTGAGAATTTCACCTGCCGTTGGACCTCAGTAATTCGGTGAATTCTACGCTCAACAGCCAGAGCAGGGCTGAACACTGGGTCTTACCGATATATTCCGAATACAAGTTCCGTAAAAACCATCTATCATGTCTAAATTTTATGTCAGTTAAATGCTGCCTAAATGCTCGAGTAAGAGTTCGATTGTCTATTAATTTCATACAAGTGGACACAAAAGGGTATTGAAATTTAGCATGTTAAACTCTCGTGAAAAGGAAAAAGGTCATCAGAGGAGGGCTATGAAGATACCACTTGATGGATTAAAATTTAAAACATTTTCTGCTTAATATATTTGGGGGGGGGGTAAAATTTTTCCTTGTCATACGCAGAAAGAGTCCGTTTTTAATCGGGTAACATAATCTCAAAACTGAAGTTTTTGCGTCTCTTCCATCGGGATTTTAGAGTTTTCTTCCCAAGCTTTTACATTTTGTTCTGTCCTTTTTTTGAGCGCATTTCAAAGTAAAATTTTTTTCTTTTCACTTCATATGTTTACTCTGTAGCGATTGGCTGAACCGGCGATTGCCTTGAATGTATACTTATCTTCCGTTCGTGTCCATGTTACTTTTGCTGTGTCCATGTTAATTTTGCTGTGAAATCTTGATCGTGTCGTATAATATTTTTTTGTTTCATATCTCGTATTTTGGAAGCGAAAAAAAACATGCTGCTGTCAACGAGGTAGTCATTTAACTACTAAGTAGAAACCAAGCTTTTTGGCCAACCCCTCAAAGTAAAGGGAGATATAAAATATTATGCGCAAAACCACTAGCGTTAACATTAATTTTACTCAATATAACAATTTTGTCGCTTAAGGATGATCAAAGTTTTTATATTTAAAATTTAGATATGTACCTATTTACAATAATTAAAAATTTAACAGCAGTTGCCCTCTGACTTTGTATGGATATTGATTTTTTTCATCCGGCGCATTCAGTAATAGGTTTAACCAGTTGTTAATATAAATAAAAAATTATTTTGTTTTCTAGACTATTATTTAATACAGCTATGACGAAGCATGTCGGAAACCAGTCTCATATCAATGCACTATCTCTGTCTTTCTAGAACGTTATTTACGCGAGACTAATTTTTATAATTTGAGTTAAACTATAGCGTGATTTTCAAAATGTCAGATGCTGACAACTAGTTTTCTTTATCACCTTCCTCCCGCTAAAAAAATCCGTAATGAATATTTCCTAGGTGGTGCTCGTTACAGCCATAGGTTAGTATTTCCTGGCAGTAAGGAGGCAGGCATATCTTAATAAATCATGCGAGGTCCATTTTAAATATGCGTGTTTCTTATTAGGACTGAAAAAAGACAAGCTGTGAGATACAAGATAATCGAAACAGGGAAGGATCGGATTTGGTTGTCACGCAATTTTTTAATTTGCGTATCGGGGCCAAAAATTAATTTATCGATCAGGAATGTTATCTGCTGGGATAGGCCCACCCGTGAGTCGTGACAGCTTGTTAAGTTTCGCGGAGCGAGAAATTTAAACCCAGTCCTTGAGTACAGGGGGCAGTTGTCATCGGCGGGATGGGAACTCCTTGTCTGCGCATATTTGCATGAGCGTGGTACTTGTTTGAAGAATCACGTTGGGCAGCGCATTAATCATTCCCCATTTGAAATGCATGTATTACCCATGCCCATAGCAAACCGTTATGAGGCTCTGGTGGCAAGGACCTCCGCACGAAATTCAAATGCGGGTTTTGTGCTTCATGCTTACTTTTGGATTGGATGCTTGATTTAAGCTGCCTAAGTACATTTTTTGAAATTCCATGCGAAATATACTGTTCCCTAGTCTATGTGGCATAACCACCGATCGGGTGCCTTCCGTCTAGGGATATCAATGCATTAGGCCGGTCAGATATGCATCTGGTTTGAGGGTTTACAACGAAACATCGTCAATGAGAAGCATGAAAAACACTTTTTCAGATGGAATGGCGTATTTTTCGTTATATCATTAGAGAACACCGTTTCAAAAAGTTCACATGCTCATGCTAAAATTTGTGAATTTTTTCCCTTCTTTCAGGCTAATCCTCTCAGCCTATGAATTTAGAATTTGGAGATTTAAATAGCTATGCCTACCTGCAAACCGAAGTTGAAGGACTATGTGGCTGTATAAATATGAAATTAGATAAAGTCTCTGAATATTACAACCATCATGATTTCAATCCTTCCGTGACTACACACACTATTTTAACCGGGAGCATTTGGTTATATTTTCTGTCACTACAAAGTCGAGCCGTTGACATATCATAAAATATTGCTAATACAATGGAAAAATAATGCAATGATTTCATGATGGGAATAATCTAGAAAGAGGCCGCTAATGTCTTCTTTAGTGAAGGCTCGTCGCATATATTGCGATAGAATTTATACATGAACCTTCGATCATAATGTTCGCCCTGGCGGTTCACGCGTCTTTAAAGGAACCTTCGTAGACACGGCCATGTGCTGCAGGTAATCCTGACGCAAGCGCGCATAAATCGGAATATTTTCATTCATCTTGTGACCGGAATATTTACAGCTGGTTTTCCCCATCGCAATTAGTCTTGCACTCCGCTGAAAGAAGAGAGAGACTTCAACGGCGGTGGAATCCCACCGATCAAGCAGTAGTGCCTCCTGGGCGTTTTGTGGGGTGGGCAGAAAACAACTAATGCCCCGCCGCGTTTTTTGAAGCCCCTTTGATATAAGGAATCTCTCGAGCCCAGCGCATTGCTTGTAACCCGATACGAAATGTTTTGGTCACATGGGCGTACCCCTTGACTAACATTGTTATTTCGGATGAAAAGTGGTTTCGCGGTTGCATCTTGTACCGATCCGGTCCACCCGCGGCGTTGGGTTGGCGGACGTCGGCGACTTTTTTAATTCCCTCTCTGTCTCACCCCCTCCACGTTTCCGTCTCTTTTTCCCTCCATACCAAACAGCCCCATCGCTTCACCCCACCCGGTCAATCATGCTCCGATCTCAGGACCGGACTCGAGAGTATATCCAACCGCGGTCGGGAAAAAAATTACTCGGCGGGAAACCTCCCGTGAGACTGGCGTTCAAGAGAGGGACGGTCAAGGAGATGTCGAAACCGTCGAGTTCGTATAACCGAAGGAAAGACGTAATACAATAAAAAAATGTGCTCCAAAAGGGTGGAGGAGATGATTTCTCAGCGGGTGGGGTGGTTGGAGGGGGCAGGTAAGGAGTCGGGTTGTTGTGGTCGATGGGCGTCTTGTCTCTCTTCCTCCCCGGGTCCTGGAAGTGGGCTCGGCCCGGACCCATCACGTACCTCCCCTTCCCCATTCTTCTGAATGAGATGCCCGGGGTGCGACGCAGAGGGGGGGCGATGGTTGGCCGACGAGGAGTTTCGGCGCGGCGACCCGGCGGTGGCGGCGTTGGTCCCTCGCGGAAATCCAGCTGGCCCCTATGGTGATCCCTGCGGAACCCCATGCAGTCTCCGCCGGGGACGTTCCCGCGCCGCTTCCGGAGTAGCAGGGGCTCGGAGCGAGGGAAGCGAATTCGATCCGGACGATAAATCACGCCCCAGAGAGGACGGGGGAGGACGAAAGAGACGAAAGTAAGAAAGGAAAGAGAGGGAGAAACGGAAGAATGCGAATGCGGCGAGGAATGGAGGTGGGGAGGATGATGGGAAGGAGGGACGGGGATAATTTTTTCCTCTCCTGAGCGCATTTTCCTCCGGACGGCGGGGACTGCTGGGACTGTTTTAATTTACTTAAATCGTCGTTATTCATTCCCGACTCCCGAGCGCGCGCACACCAACTCCGCAGGTTATGCCAGTTGCCATTAAAGGACCGTCCTCTTCTTCTTCTCCATCTCCTCCACCGAGAGCCGTGGACTTCTTCGTTTCTTTTTTTTCCTCCTTTCCCTCCTGTTTATGCCTTCTTTCTCTCGCGAGGGAGCTTCGGGGGAGGAGTGGGAGGAGGCCGGAGCCGGTGGCAGCGGCGGTGGTGGAATATAAAGCGTTTTTTGCGGGCGACCGGTTCGCGTTATTTTTTTCCAGGGAGGGAAAGGAAGTGAGGGAAAGCGGTCTAGAGAGAGAGAGAGAGGGGAGGATGGGAGGGTGAAAAGGAGTGAAGAGAGGGTTGTGGGGCGGAGAAGTGAAGATGGAAAGATAATGCGCTGAGAGAGAGAGAGGGAAGGAAGAAGCGAAAGAGTATATAGGAGCGGATTGAGACAGGAGGTTCTGATGGTTCGAGGAGGCGGTCCTGAGCCGAAAGTGGATACGGGGCCTTATTTTCATGATTTTTTTTCGTGTCTTCCGGCGGCCGCAAACTTGTGCCACCCACGCCAAAAGAACAGACCTCAGCGCGCGCCGATTTTATGCGGAGGAGCACAATCCCTTCTCGCCCCAAGTGTTTGGTATTCGTATCCGGGTTGAAAGTATTGTGGCAAGGCTGATATCTAAATCGCTATATTTTGGTTTCGTCGGTATCCCGCCATTAAAGAAACTGCTTTTCATACTCCGCAAAGTCATATAGTTTACAAACTCTTATTTATTTGACTATAAATGAATGAAATTTTTCTTAGAAAGAAATATTACGCTAAATGGTCTCCTTTTCAAAATTTACAAATACTTATACATTTTTAAAGTATCATAATCGCTCTATTCCATGAAGTATTGCTCAAAAAATGAAGACAACACTCCAATGGCTCCATGGGGTCCGGTGATTGTTCTCGCAAATTGAATGAAGGATCTTAGGTTAATTGGTTTGTTGATAGTTTGGTTAATGCCCGCACAAAGAATATTTGATTTTTTTTTAACTCAGTTATAAGAGAATTCTCCAATAGTAAGCGTGGATTTCTGCAACCGTAAAGGTTCGTTACTTGTTGGACGAACTTTTTGGGAAAATATGTTACTTCCACTATGCTCGTTTCAGTAGCATCTTTCTGCCCACGGGATCGGCAGGTTAGGTTGGTAGCGTGAGGCTTACTTTATATTAGCCAGATATTTCCCTTTTTCTCGTAGGTAGAAATGGCCACCGGTCATTTTTAAATCCCCCGTAGAATGAATAATAATGAATCAAAGGATCAAATAAATGCTATTTTTAATTTTTACAAATTTTGCTAACAAATTTAATTTCAGATTAACATGCAGATTCCGTAGTACTGTAGCTGTAAATGATGCTATATAGGTTCACTTGAAGTACAGGTTCATCGAAACCTAGTTTGTTAGTGTAACTTTTATTATGGAAAAATGCATTTTTATTTGATCCATTAATATGTTTAAATTCTTTATGCCTCCTTATTCACAAAATAGTAATGGAGTTACGTACTTTCTGAGAATGAGAATGTTTTATTTAACAGTTGCTGCTGATCGCAGTCATTTTAAGCATTTCGGAGGCTTGAGAGGTGGTGACTCGAACGAGGCAATATCCTAGCGCAGTCTTTAAAATTCATTTCAATGATATTACGATGATGTCAGACCTCTGCCAAAGTGCCACATCAAAGCTGATGAGACGAATAGGTTATTTTTGCCAGTAAATATTCTTCATCTTCGAAGGGAGAGGGGCTTACGTAGCTACGCTTCGGATCATTTCGCGGAATCGGTTCGATATATCTTGGAAAAGGACGTCCACGAACATAGCGGAGTTGACGCTCTCTGAACTGGAATTGGTCTGCGAATGCGTCACCTCGTGGCGCAGTGGGCACGATCCGAGATCTCCGACGCTCAGGTGGCATGAAATGACCGTCTCCACATGCGAACGAGATTGAGCAACGCTGAGACAGTCGTACTTAGGGAAACTTTGCATTATTTCACTGTTTTCGGACTCTACTAACGAATGTTTCATTATACTTACGAGTCTTAGGAGGATCATAAACATAAAGTTTTTTCTTTGAAAGTGTCGGAGGAGATTAGTAAAAGTCGTCGTGTGTTATTATTTTCAGTTCAATAGTATGAATGCAAGGATTGCGAACTAGCAGCGAATACCTTAGGGGTGTCACCCGCTGAAAATGCAGAATAGAAATTGAATTTGAAAGTTCTTGCTATTGAAATTCAAAATTTGAATTTCAATAAAATGAAGTGTAGGTACTTATATAATCCCATTATGTAATATATGTCCCACGGTCTGGTTTGAATACAATTTTTTCATAATTTTTGGTCCAAAGTTTTTTGTTTTATCTTTTGACCTAACAGATAGAACTTGCTCAATATTTCGATCTCAATGAATTAAACCAACCAATCAGAGACAGAGAGAAAAAGATAGCATCGCTATGCGCTTTGCTAGAGTATTTTGTTTGGAGCTCTTTGAATTATAGTGTTGCGACCACGGCACAGATGGAAATGACTTAATTATAGAACCATTAGTCGGTCATTGTACTTATTGAGTGCTTGGAAAAGATGAGATTTATACACGATTCCAAAAGCAAGATTTGTTTTTTTTTTAATTAAATCAAATTCATGCTCCATTCTCACAGTAAACATTGCCATGACGACGGCTTTCTTGCATTCGGCTGTGGCAGCGATTTTCCATTGTTTACTGTTTCACCGTATTTCATTGGTTCGTCTATCTTGGACCAATAGCTAGCTCAATGGGAAACACTAGTTTCATATAAAATTTAAAAGAAATGCGCTCGGAAAAAATTTTGGTTAAAAAAATTGTATGAAAAATCGACCATGGGACATTGGCGTAATATTGCTGGTATGATAGTGTAAAGATCGCTACTTTTTCATTCTACTTTATTTCGTCCAATTGGTTAACTATTCAGTCATCAGCCTTTTCGTGAGTGTTAGCCCTTTTTGCGTGGGTTCTACCATTTTATGCTATAAAACTTATGTTTTAACATATGACTGCATCCAGAATGAATTAAACTATTTTATATGGAATAATACGGGAAATTACGTTTCTGATGACGAAGATTTCTGGCATCGTTAGCCGAGGTATTCACCGTATATTTGAGACTAGGGTGCAGCCATGACGAGCGTTCGTCCGGTGGGGGAGGGCCGGACTTCTCGTCACTTGCGTGCGAGACCTCGTCCGCGCGTCTCCCCTGAGACGTCTTGAAAAGTGAGGCTCTCGTCGAGAGATATCGAGGGAACGGAACGGGGGGTCGGGCGGCTTGCGGAGGGGGGCGAGAGGGAAGGAGGGCGTTGTAGCCGCGGTGGTGGTCGGGGAGGTAAGGAGGGAAATGAATGCGAATAGTCATGCTGGGACGGAGAGGCTGGAGGAGAGAGAGAGAAAGAGAGATTCCGGAGATATGGGCAGGCGACGCGTCGCCGCAATTGTAAGGAGACGGCTTCCGACTGTTCCGAGATCCTCCGCACGTAATGAAAGGGAGGGTTGCATTCTCTCTCTCTCTCTCTCTCTCTGTGTCCTCGTTCGTCCTCCTTCATGTGGACGGGACGGGAGTGGCGTTGAAGTAGACCGGATGGAATTCCACGGACGGTTCCCCACCTCCTACTACATCTCTCTCTCTCTCTCTCTTCCCTCTCACTCGACTGCTGACGCCCTGGACCGCTGTCGATGTTAGGCCGCGGTGGAAACGGAGGAAGATTCCGCTTATTAAAATCATCAGGGGCGCCGCACGTACGCGCCCGATTCAAAAAGGGTGCGTCCTCATTGTTCCTCGCCGTGCCCCTTAAAGGGCCGGTCGGTCTCACGCGCCGTATCTGGGAAAAAAGTTCTTTTTCATGAGCGAGAACTGTCTCCAGCTCTCCGTCCCCCCAAACTCTTCGCGGTTTTTTACAATTTTTTTACTTGGCTTCCCACTATTCTTAAGGACATCGATGGATTAAATTCCCTTAATACGTACGAAGCATAATAGAATAGAAAATCGAAGGAAAGGTGCCATGAGGAAGACCAAGAGGCGTAGGACAAATAAAAAAATCTGAGGACCAAGGACACAAGGGCATAAATGAATTATTATGCGATGGAGAGAAATGAAGAGCTGCAGTAAACCGATTCCCGGATTGAAACACTAATAATAAAACTTTGGCTAAGGATCTTTGTCAATTATTAACGTCAAGAATGGTGATGATCGAGCGGATAGGCCGAGTAAGTGACGAAGTGGTTCTAAGGAGAGTGGGAGAGGAAAAAAAAGGAGTCTAATGAAAATTCTGAAACGAAGACGGGACAACCTTATCGGACACATCTTGAGACATGATGGTCTCTCTGAAGGCAGTCATAGAGGGAAAAGTGAGTGGGGAGGATGGAAAAGGAAGACCTCGTATGAGATATATGGAGCAAGGAGTGAAGGATGTAAAGGAGAAGAATTATGTTAGTATGAAGATGTTATCCGACGGAAGAATCGGGTGGAGAGCTGTGTCAAACCAATCTTAGGATTAATGATTAGTATGATGGTGATGTTACAACGCGAGTCAAGATGCCATTGTATTCATATTGAATGAGCCATTATATCTTTGGATTTGGAAAAGGAAAATGTTGTTCTTTCTGGGGTTTAGGATCGTTTTGAATGCAAATATTGAACTATAAAGTGAAGGAATGACTTTTTTTGTAACCAAATGAAGAAATTTGAACCACGATTAAGTGTAAGATGGCCCCACAAAGGAATTATCCTACGCCATGTAGCAGGTTGCAAAGATCTCTCTATCTTCTATTTTTACTTGCCAAATGCAGCGGCTTCAGTTTTCAAAAATATTTTTATCGTGATCACGCTTGCTTTTTCCATTTGAATTTAACTCAAGAAAAATAAGGCTATTACAATAACAGGATTTGTCAATGACTTGCCCCTATTTCTTTCGGGCGCATATCTGTCGAACTAATAAATTTAGAGATCTGAATGTAATTTAGGATATCTTCTGTCATTCTTATTTCCACCATCTGCGATGCAATAAAGGCTTCTGCCGAGTGCCATGGTACTACTCTGTAGATAAATAAAGGTCACTGTAAAAATCTTTTATTTCAAGAACACACACAGTTTTGCATGGCGTAGATATTTCTTATAGTTCTCCGATCTTGATCTTGTAACAGTAAATAAGTGAGTAAACAATGTTGAATATTCTCTAGTGGCTTTAAAAGTAGGCCATTCTGAAATGATTGCTGTTTAGTGTATTGACCAAAATTGCTTCTGGCGCAGAAGATCCTCATTTTTTTTATTTTTAAGTCTGATTAGCAATGCTACTTTTTTCTCTTACGTACTAAAATTACAGGGATTAATGTGACGAAGAGAGTGCTTTTATTTACGTAAGTTCCGTGGATGTGAATACTGGTTTGATCGTGTAGTACTGAGGTATGTTCTATCTCCAGAAACCCACAGGTTTCTTTTCAGATGTGAATCTCAGGGTCGATCCTCGCTTTACATGCAGCATATGATCGGGAGTGAGGTTACCGAGTTTGATCTATTGCATAAAAAGGTTCTACTAGAAAGTTACACTCCTGTCCCACAACCTTTTTTGAACGAAGTTTTACTTACCCACGTGAGATGTATTAGTCTATCTATAAACGAGTATGACTATACAGTCTACATCAAAATAGTAAAGATTTGGTGTATGAAGTGTCAATCAGTAACGTCAGCTGCGCTTTTTGAAATGTGTCATGCAATTTTTGGAAAGAATTACTTTTCTTTAAAATATGCTTGTTTTTAAAATTCTACTTTTATTATGTATATGTTTATTATATGTATTTTATCATATATATTTTTATTATAATTATACATACGTTTTGGGCCGATGCCTCACGTCAATTCCATCAAAGTCGTCACGACCAATATAAGATAATCAAAGACCCTCAATTTCATCACTAGAGCTATTTAGCAGCCGGGAAACCCCATACTGATATAGTGGTTGATGTGTCTAGTTGTTAAAGTACCCATTTTCGCCCTATTTCCTGTACTTTCCTGTCTTAATTAAGTCTCAGTTCGCGTTCGAATTTTAAGTACATGAAGTCCGCACATTTAGTCCCGGAGATTTGAAAATTTTACCAGACGCCTTTGGATTCAGAATCAGTATAAGTATAATTCAGTGGTTGTGAATTTTAAATTTTCACTAGTTTGCTGGACAGTCGTTTATTTTTTATTATTTACGTACTTAACAATGCACACAGAAAAAAAGTAACTGCAGTGGCTAAATTGCATGTTCCCTCGGTAGTTTTGAATTGAAAGAGATTCCGAGGAAAACTAAACGATGACCGTAGTCGTGAATGATGCCATAAAGCATCGGATTATTTGCTCAGCCGAGGCATACATTCGGAGATTTGGAATCATAGTTGACATTCCTTGGCTCTTCCTTCGTGACTGAGTGCAACTTACGCTCTAGGTATCTTATCCCCCGAGAGAAAAGAAAGATGCGAGTAAAAAAAGGTGTGCCTTTGTGAGGGAAGCAGATGACGGTGAAATGAGAAGCGGAGATATGATTCATGTGAAGATGTTAACTAGCAAAAAATACGAAAATAAGATATCTCCTGGGGAAAGAGCAAAAACGGACAACGGTTTTGTAAATTATAAGCAAATAGCTTTCGTGTTGAGACCAGGAATTTTTTCAAGGATGCATAAAATTTCCGTACTGAAGGTCGTTTTTTCAACTCATGATCTGCAACTTAAGTGTATTTGGCCATTAATAAATAATATCTTTTTTTAGAAACTGCATCCCTCTCCAGAATTCGCCTCCCCCATTTCACCAAATTATCCACTTAATTTTATTTTTATTCATGAAGTCCTCAACATTTTACTCGTTATCTTGGGAAGCAATCATTTAAAAATAATCCTTCGCTTCATTTTACTTAGTGCGGTGAAAGGAAATCATACCCATAGATAAGATAAAACTTTATTTTGTAAATATATTTACTCGGGAAAAGAGGAGCTATAAACATCGGATTGTTGATCCGAGGTGGTTCAATAAATATGATTTAAGGCTCCTTAATCTTGGAGATGTATACCTATGTTTGACTTGGAGTTTTAGTGGCTTCAATTCATCCTGTCTCTATTGTATTATATTTCTATCTCTGAATTTCCTTTATATCCGTTTTAAACCATATTTTTTACCTTATGAACGTAACAGCATAAGGCAAAGGGTTGCGGTATTCACAAAATGTTTCTGCAATCCACCCGGACCTTCTTTAAACGGTGGCACATTCTTTATATAAGGTTTTTGACGCCACCCAGCAAGTAAATTACAATGACTCATCCCTCTCGCGTTCAAATAAATGGCAAACACAATGAGGATTTATGTCAGTAATATCCGCGGGACCGAGCAATAATTAAATCACCCACACGAACAATAAAACCACGGGGTTTTTTAAATTGAGATGGGAGCCGATCAGAGTGGCACCTTAAACATGAGTCGGGCGGGGATCGTGGATGTGAGACCGGGAGTGGGGAGGAAGGACTTCGATAATTGGTCCTGGCCATTCCTCAAGCATAAACAAACATGTGTCGAGGCATCTTTTATGACGTCGACACCCCCCTCCTCTCCCCGTTTACTCTCCCCCCTCCCTTATCCCGGTCGCGGGGGCCATAAAGGTAAGTCCTCCACCATCCCTTAAATCGTCCGGGAATTATGTTTGGGGAGGGAGAAGGGGAGAGAAACAATGGCTTCTTCCTCCCCCTCCAGCTAACGCCCGGCAATACTAATCAACTTTTCGGCCGTTAAAGTCTCCCTCTCTAGCGCCAATGATGGAGGAGTCCGTGCATATCTCAGCAATCTCCCTCCCTCCCCTGCCCCCTGCGATTCGATCCATCGGACGTGACTCGAGTGTCGGATATCGCATTCGGCCGGTGCGGAGGAGGAAGACGGAAAGGAAATGGATAGATATAAAGAAGACGGGGAGGTGCATGAGAGAAGAAATGGTGGACTCGAAGAGGAGTCGGAAGGGTGATATCCTGAATGGTCTTTGGCGATCCCGTCCTCGTGAGCCGTTATGGCCGTCGGTCCGACCGTACAACTTTATCGACAGCGTCGTGGTCGAGGAAACTCGCGAGTTCGCGCTTAACAGTTTGGTCCCCAGGAGTCTCCCGTGGGCGGTTTCATGAAACGTGTGACGGTAGGAATTGTCAGCAGAACCGTGTAGACGGTGGAAGGGAGCCAAGTTCCGACTCGTCATGCAGTGACCATTTCACCTCGCAGTATCTTTTGGCGTCTCATTGTCTCGATGGTGACGCGGTGGTCATTTGCGACCACCCTCCAAACGGCCGGGGTGTCATGGTTCAGACCACTTTGAAACATCATAGAACACGTCGGGCCTAACCCAGTATGCGAGATTTTTCATCAGATATTACATCATAAAAAACATTTTTGAAACAGCATTGCCTTGACTTGCGAATATCATATGGCGCGGATGCGTGCTCACCTTTTGTACTCTGCGAGCCACCGCATGGGCGAGTGGCGTGGGGTAGGGTAGGGGACCTAATAGGTCACCAGATTCAACAAGTTCGTTTTTAACTGGAAAATGGTTGTTGACTAATTATGGTTTGTAGTGTGTTTGGAAAGTTATACTTTGCCTTTTAGTCGTGTATTTTTGTGCTAAAATCGAATTTACCTCTACTTTCATGGATGGGGCTTGCACGGTATGCGGATTATGATATTCCGAGTTCGCTATCGATCTCGGCAATTTTCGTTGCTTGGTTTGAGTGACATCCTTAGTAGCAACCATCGGAGAGAATGCGTGATTATTGTAACTAAAGGCATTTTAACGACTGAATGGTTTAGGCCCCACGGGTGAGAGATAAATCTTCGGTATGGAAGCACGTTGTCAGTGATTGTGAAACAGGGCGTGTTTTCGTTTTCATTGAGCAAGTTTTGTGACTCACTTGACGAAGAGAGTACCAGAACTCAATGGATCGATTGCAGCTAGTCAAAAATTTCTTATCAAATCACTATATCATTATGATGGACAAATGAAGGACGCATATTGCTCACTTGCTACTTCGCCAGAAATAGAAAATTCAAGTCCTCACGCAGACCTTCCACACGTAGTCATTAAAGCCTGGACCACACTCGGAGTTGATCTCTTGCATCGCTTGCTTCTCTTCACCTGTCCCATCGCAGGGCGAGATAAGTGATCCCAGCCAATAGAAAAACTGTGAGAAAAAGTTTTCGAGTTGACCTTCCTCGAGTGTTGCGTCGCTTTAGTGCAACGCTGTTCGTGCATTCTTTACTAGCCGTTTCCTAAGTTTCGAACGTCCGAAAATATAACTGAAGTTCGCAAGCTTAGGAAACTGGATCGAATATTTTCCATTTTGCTATTACTTTATCTTTTAATGAGTTACAGTTCATACAATATGCAATATCTATATGTTCAATCAAAGTTAAAAAAATAGTAGCCACCTCAGCGCAACCGTAGGATAGCCGTTTCAAATATTTTATAATTAAGTATGAAGATGAGTTAATTTATGCCTGATAGCTTCATATCATAAAATACTTAATACATCATCAGAAACAGTTCGTGTTCCTCTCCGCATAATTGAGCCTTTTCCATCATCTTCCGAACTCGTATATCAAAAGTTTTCAACCTAGGTTCCTCCACTTTTCTAAAAAATCAAGTTTCACCTCCATATAATACCACATCATAGCAAGGTATTTCTTGGAGAGTCTCATAAATTCCCTTCATTTTAAAAACTGTTTCTTTTGCTGATATATTGTTATCCTTTGGTTTTACATGGTTGCATTCGTGGCGCTATTCGGGTAAGAAAATGTCTCAACCAGTGGTAAATGTTACCCGCCTGCTTTGATTGTAAGCCTAACTTTCGTACCTGTAGATAATCTCATTGCTTTCGTTTTCCTGTTGTAAATTTTCTTCCCATACTTTTGGAACTGATACTATATCGCGGATAACAAAAACTGCAGTTTTTTTGTCTTCGAACTAATTAAAGTTTGGTTAGAAATAGTCGACACCTGGCTAATTAACGATATTTTCCTTTTGGCTTCGCAAAAAAAATTAGGTTTAAAAAAACACTGTTTTAACCATGGTTAAACTCAGATTTGAATGTAATTACTGTTTAAAAAACGGAGGTAAACGGCGAAGAGGTTGCTGGGGGCGTTTGTTTTCTTTTTCAGAGTGACAGGTGAGAAGTTGCGGGGAATGGTACGCCTACCACCATAACCCCTAAACGTGCGAATTTCACACGCCGCAGGACTTAGTGGCAGGTGAGCTCTCTCCGTCTCCCAACCCCCTCAGCCTATCAAATCGACCTTGCGGGGAGTTGGTATTTCTTTGACGAGCGTGGGCGGGACACGAGAGGGAGGGAATGGAGATTTCGCCTCGGATCTCACGCTGCACCGACGTCGGCGGAGCCACAGCCACCTGGCTCGCGTTCTCTGATATGGTGACCAGCGGCTATTAAGGTGCGATCCTACCGGGGGCAGGGTCATCGTCGTCCTTCTCCGTCCTTAAAAGAAAGCTCCCGCACTCCTCCGTACCTTTTTTCATCCTCTCTCCCACCCACCCCTTCCCCATGCACGTAAATGGCATCGTGTAAAGGTTATGGCCGGTGTAGCCGATGGGAAAGAGACGCGTCTCGGCGGGGCATGATTCGCATCGTGTCGGATGCTTTTTTTTATTTTCTTTTACGTCCACTCTCAACGTTCCGTTTAGCGTTTGTTTTGGATGTGACTTACCGTCCGGTGTGGCTCGCCGACCTCGATGTCTCCTCGGAACGCGTTGCAGAGATGGCGTGAGATACGATTCCTGACTTTCATCTTTGATCGTTCTCCGCTCGGGTTTCTTGTAGAGATGCGAAAGTAATTCTTGTTGTGTCTATTCTCGTTTTCGCCCGTAAAATCGTTCCCGAATCCTGTTTTGCCATGATAACCTGTATTAGGTTGCCTTTATCCGAATGCATTTACGGTCTTACTCAAAAAATCAAAAATTACGTCTCCTTAAAAAACAAACCAGTTGCACTAAGTGCTTTTATACTACAACTCTGAATATATTCGTATTTGACCGGTGGTGATAACTGATAAACGGAATGGTGTTCAGCTTCGATGCTATGTTGTTTTAGGTGATTTTTGTGGAAGGAATTTCATGCTTAAAATTTCAATTTATATAAGGACTAATTCGTAACTGCCATATGCCAAAAATATTGCTTCAGTGTGCTAATTTGCTTTGTATCAATTACATTTTCGGAGTCTTTTTCGTATTGTTAAATTTGGAAATGAATAGTGGATCTAGTGAATATTTGCGTTGAAATGGCGAAGTGTCACATTCAAGGATTTGTAAAACTAAAGTATGAACGTCTGTGCTTCAGAATGATGTAGTACCCTCTATTATCCTATTGATTTTTTTGGAATAAATAAATCCATGTGAGAGGTCCTATGCTTTTCCAGCTTTTTTTAATTCCATTACTCTGCAACTTAGGCATCTTCCGTTATTTGTTTGTAAAATAAGAACGATATGCCCGAAATACATCGTAAAAATTGATCATATCACTCACATTATCATGGGAGCTTATTGATAAGTTATCCATTGCTCCGCAGAAGTACATTTTCTATGATATTTAGCATTTTTAGGGAATCCACGGGATGACTTTTTGAGGAGCCACTCGTCAATGAAAAAATCCACCAATTTATTTTACTTAAACTCAGCATTCGATATAAATGGCTACTGATGTCCTCCTTGACTAGGTAGCAATACCTCATAACTTAATGTTGATTATACAAAATATATTATCTTATATAATGAACAGGATATCAGGATCATGTATGATAATATATCAGGATATATTATCAATAAGTGCAAATTTGAAATAGAAAAAAGTGGGTGTCTACCGTTAAAAGAGGTGGTGGGAAAAATAATGGATGGAATTTATGATTTGGATGTCATAGAAAGGTCATGCTATGGAAGGTTGAAGTCATGTGTAATGATATGAATTAGTTACTTATTTCGTTTTTAAACATGTATCCTTGGTTCAAGCTTTACTATAGGGAAGCGACCCCAAGCAATCTCCCTCCCGACCCAACATCACGCCTAAATTATTTTTTTGAAATTTGTTTTCCTCATATGCCCGATTCCCTCTCTCCCTGAATTTATTCCTCTTCCTGGGGTTACCATGCACCCTTTACCCATGGAATTTTAAATTCCTCCCATGGTCACTTTATCACAATTATTCCTAAATACCGTTTTTTAATTTGCAATTTATCGGTCACGAAACTTTGTATTGTGTCACGGAAAGGTCATGGACATAGAAAGGTGAAATTCTGTTGCCACTCCGTAAATGTCAAAACTGGTTTTCTCTTTAGAAACAAAAAATTGTGCTCATTCACTCTTAGCCGCAAGTTTACGAGACTCGCGCTGTTATCATCTCCTAGCAGCTCCTGGAATCCAGTGGCCTCAAAAACCAGCCGCCGACTATTCAATGAAATAAATCGCGTCACTATGGGTTCGTTAATGGCTGGACGAAAACAGTCGTTGGGTCATCAAGCAACTTAATTTTACATCCGGATATCCAGTCCAGCTCAAGTTTATTGACGACCTATACCCAATCTGCCACGAAGACTTGGATGAAGTTGAAGAATTTATGGGATATAGGAATGTGTTATGTCAAAGTAAAATTTGGAGGATAATTGAAACTTCAAAGATTTTCGAACTATCGCAAATTCCTGAGGTGGTTTTGGTGGTTAGAATACTGAATTCCCCTTCCTGAAGGTTCTAATCCCGGAAGAAAATTCCTGAGGGTCTAACTCCCCCGGAATTTTCGTTGGTATACCGATCCCCCCTTGTGTGCTTTGTGGAGGGCACTTAGAGTTCAGTACTCCGTCCGTCGGATGGGAAATTAAACTGCGCTTTGAGTAAACTAATTCTGACGGGATTCTCTCAAGCCGTCCTCCTTTCCCTCTAAATTCCTACCCTCATTCTATAACCCGCCGATGAGCAGCAATGGTGCAAATGACCTTAGCTGTCAGTTACCTCCCCCGAATAACCAAATAACTTTACTACTGCTTCTTGAGCTTGCTCCCATCCTTGATTCAATTGTGGATAATTGAGCGGTCGTTGTGGGACTTGAAATTTAATGCATATTCCAGGTCTATTCATAATCCATTCCGCAGAATGAAACTCACCCTGCCACTTCTCGTAGCATTTTCTTTCTTTCATTTTTGTGCCCGAAACGTTTAAAAATCACCTTCTTTACTTCGTGTGCACTCGCCGTAAAAGTTCCGGCTTCGGATGAAACCTGAAGCACCCTTTGAAAAAAAAATCATCTTCATAAATGCCAAGAGGTGTGAGATTATTAAGTTTCACAACGTACTGCGGACCAGAAAGGAATTGGACGCTTGTAGAATGGCTGCGAAAATACGGGGAAAAATATCATTAGGTGTCTCGTATATGTTGGCGCATTTGTTTTCTAGCTCCTTATTTCTTCCTTTCTCACACCTTCACGGTTGTACTAGCCGTTCGACACATTTAGGGACGACAGGCTTTTTTTCATTGCCGCAGTGGCTGGTCGATTTTTTTCTGGCATTTTCAGACGATCTCAATGCAACGGCGAGAAAATGACTTTCCTTGGCAGATGACGAGGAAATTTATTTTGGTTCGCACTTTTTCTGGAACTGGTTTTCTGTTAGGTTGTCGAAAAAAATGTCAGCCGGTGGTTCGTCCCGTGCGGCTGTGCCTTGAGCAACAAGATTCCCTTGTCCCTCGTAAAATATTGCCGGGAAAATCATTAGATTTTATTGCACTTGAGGATTGCATTCTCAATGTACTGGAAAGGTCTATTCAAAACCTTAGTTTTAACTGCCGTAGATTGTTATCTCTAGCCATAGTACTTTTCAGATGGTTGTTGAACCTTTTCAAATTGTATTATATCCCATAATTGTGAAAATGAAGACATTAAGAGATACGGAGAAAATTTTTATCTCTGACGTGCATTCTGACTATTAGTTTTATTCCGACGGGTAGGTAGGAATTAAGTTTCGACCTGGCCCTTTGTGACTACGATTTTATAAGTTAAAATATTGATATGAGATATACATCGCTTTAAATACAAGGGATAAATATGTAATTATGGGAAAAGTGTCTTAATTTTTGCCCGCATCCGCCAATTTTTATCAGCTTCTCTAGAATTATTCCTTGCCATAAAATTAAAACTAGGATTTAATTAATTGACGTGGAACAATTTTGAGACACGATCTGCGTTCCGTGTTCCTTCTCCGATTGCGCGAAGCTCGGTGGATGAGTCATCCAAAATAATTGTGTGTATAACATCTTAGACGAGCGTCGAGCTCACCATTCTTTTTTCACTCTATGATAGCATCTAATTAAACCAAATTTCTTTGGATTTGGTCCTTGATGATGACCTCTGATTTATTCCCTCAAATTTTTGTCTGCACGCAAGTGTTTCATTCTAAAAAAAAATATTAAAGCCGACGTCTACCCCGAGGGAGAGAACGAGCTCGCACCCTGGCGACGATATTTAGGGGCTTGTCGTCCATTCCCTGCGAGGAGTTATACCTAGGATCGCTCTGTCGAGCCCCGGTGGGCCACCGTTGGAACTCACCGTCCCAGGCAGATGTTCTCACTCCTCGGGACTGGAGGGTGGAAAAAATTCCTCGGGAAATACCTCGTCGCATCTGATCGTGCGAGTGGTTTCTTTAGCGCTGTCGAGGCTCAGTCGTCTTCGGGAATCGATCGCGGCAATCTGGTCCGGTCCGCGGTCCGTCCCTCGCCCGCACGCCTGAGGACAGGCGGGGGCGATTTGTTTTCGCCTCGGAGGAGAGAAGGGACCAGTAAAACAAAAAGAAAAACGTTAATTGCCGCCCGAGTTTTTACCTCCCCGGTCCTCAAAAATCCCTCCCTCGCTCAATTTCCATTGCTATTCCAGGGAATGGCTCCTCGTTAACTACCGTCACGGAAGACCGATCGGAAGGAAAGTATATATACATATACATATATGCATGTATATGGGTGTAAAAAAGGGTCTGTTTTTTCTCCCTTTCTGTCCCTTCTCTCCCTCTCGGATTTTTGAGCGTGATTAAGGGAGAAATCGTCCGGCTGGATCCTCCTCCTTTGGGGAGAGACATTGGGTCTCATCCGGCGACACGTGATACCGCCTGTCTCTTAAAAAAAATAAGAAAGAGAGGTTCCTTGAATGGTGGTGGTGGGACTGTCTGGGTGGCTGCTGCTCTTCTGTCGCTAATGGCCGACTACCAGCTTGCGTGACCGTCGGTTTCTTTCCCCGCCCGTCTCCCCGTCGTCGCTAAACGGCGATCCGGACTTCTCCATCTCGCCCCGGCGATTGGTCCGGCTGAGAGCTCATCTTTCCCCCTTCCCGAGGTTTAACTTCCGACTTCCAGCCTCCGGTAATTAATGTTATTAGGTTGTCGGCGCGTCCAATCCTCCCTTCCAGGAGTGGAAATTATCCAATGAGCGAAAATTGCGAGGCGTGAGCGGTTCTGCCTTCGCGTGCTCGGGGCGCTGGGGACTAATAAAGCAGGCGGTGGTATTTTTAAGTGCCCCATCACTTAACTAATACCTTTTTATACAAGCATGTCACTTCACCCCAAGATCCTTGAAGTTGGAGACGGAGGGCGTTGGTGCCATGGGGTTTGTTGCTCAATCGTCCTTGAGTTCTACACCGCATGCGAGCTCATTAAAGATGCTAAACGATGTTCTAGGATTGATTGCCCTCAACTTCAGAGTTTTAAGAAGGTACCCTAACAATCAATTTCAAGCGGGTGTTCTTTGGCACTTGATTCGTGATGGTGAGATGTTAATTAAATTGGCAAGTTTTTTAATGAACTTTAGAGGAAGCTGTCCGTAGTTATGTATATACAACTTTAACTTTCTGTACGGATTATCACTATTTGCTCTTTTCTGCGTGGGCGGCAGAAGTTGTTTAGGGAGCCAACATTGAAAACCCGAAGACCAATGCAAAGTTCCACAGAACAACGCCGCGGAAACCTAAGAATTACATTGTAAGTATTAAACATTTCGTAGGACTGTTTAACCCTTGCGTCATATGCCAAGCTATCGATATAATGAGATTTTTTCGGAACAATGAGGACTAGATTTAAAAACAGGAGGTCTCTTACTGCAGCAGGTAGAGCAATGAAGCCACTTAAAATGCATGCCGAAGGAAAATAGGTATAGTAGCAGAGTTAGAAGAAGAATCGCCTTGACGGATGAGGTGTTCGCTTGAGGGAGAAAATTAATGACAGGGTCGTTGATTTGGGCGTTGAGTAAAGACTGATGGAAAGTCTGATATGGAGCGTTGGCATCATTTGCTCTCGAAACTCGGACTTAACGGAAGATAATGAGAGGAGACTGCCGTCTTTTGGGATGTGGGTGTGGAGGAAGATGGAGACGATGAGGTGGAAGTAGAAGAAGACGGACGAGAAAGTGCTGTAAATTGTAGTGATGGACGTTAGTAGAAGAAATTAGAAGAAGATAGAATGAGTGTATGCAACGGGTAGTAAGGGGAGATGATGTTTTGAAGGACGTGATTCAGAGAATGTTCAGTAAGCAGGATGAGAGGGAGGAGAGGAGCTGATGTCAATAAAATGCCTGAAGTTATGTGTGTAAACGGGTGGAGTGATTATGACATCGCATCGTAAGTGTTGACATGAGAAAATTATAAGTTTCATCGAAAACATGAATGTGAGTGATTGTGTATTATTCTATACGATATCCTACTTTGTAAAAAAAATCTAACTGCCAGAAGGTTAGGCAATTAGATCGACTAGGAAAATGGAGGGCTGGATGTAAGGTATCCCACAATTCTTTGTAATAATGTACATTGTACTATTAAGTACATTGAATGAGAGTGGAATGGGATGGGGCACTTCTACTCCGTTCCTTTTATTTTAGTTTGTATGAAACGATGAGTGGCAGTGTATGCAGAACTAATATGAAGGAAAGATTACGTGGGAAGTATTTTTATGCCCATCTAAACTTATCTTACTTGCTAGAACCCTGATAATAATATTGCTAGGAATGTAGAAAATACGATGAACGTGGGAGTGGAATATTTACGTAATATGTAGCGCTGCAGGTAGAGATTGGGCTTGCACAATCAAAGGCCCGTCCACTCTTTATAGGTTGCATGATGGCCCCCATAGAACAACATTTCAATCGACGCAAACGAATTATGAGATAACTCCGCTTTTCTGACAGATGATCTGCATAGTAAGCAAGACTTCAGCATCTCCTTTCTCCCCGTGGCTTGTGATCACTTCTAATGTCAAAAGCTGCGGAATACTGCGGCTTTTGATCAATGTTCATGGCGTAGCGCCAGTTTTATTTCACCGATGTACGTTTATGTAATCGCCATGTTTTAAATCGTATAATTTTTTTCCTTTTACTCTTTACATTCGGTTCCGACGACAATAATTAAAATGGAAATGAAGTCGGCCGGTGGGAAAGTGCTTAGGTTGACCCTTGTCGAGTGAACATGATGAAGTGCATCAATAAAGTGGCCTCTGCCTCTACGAGCTCCTCTTGCTATTCAAATACGAAGAAAAAATGAACGTCTGGAATATCATGCGAGAGTCCAACGTTAACCTCGAGTATTACTTTGATGTTTTTTCCTCTTCTTTTGCCAGCTGCATCATGATAACTTTATCCGGGAAGAATAAATACCTCCGAACTACCGCCTCATTTTTACTGCCTCCGCGATTGCTTGCTTGCTCTCCATTCCATGAATATTTAAAGGGGGCGCATTAAAATATGACTTCCATTTGGAATCGCAGTAGTTTTTTAATGGTGAGTAAACAAGGATCTTATGTTAGGAATACATCATTGGAGACGTGCGGAGATCATATCTGGCCGAGCCTAGCGTTCGAATTTATTTCTCCGCAGTCATTGCACTTGATTCCGCTAATCTGCCGCATCTCGCGGTGTTCTTGCGCATTTTGCGTTGATGTTGGCGCGCTTATCCTCCGTGCTCCTTAATCTAGATGGAAATGAATAGGAGTCGAGAATCAGGGATTAAATATGCGTCTCTGCATAGTTAATTCCTCAGGGAGGGCGTAGAAAAAGTCGAAAATTCACTACTCGCTGCTTGGGAAATAACTTCACTCAATGAGCATAGTATAGTAAGCGTGGATGATAATGGCATTTTTTTTAACTTGATCTGGTTCTGTATTACGCGCAAACGGCTGAGGGCTAATTACTTCGGACTATGCGGATTATTCGCAGTATGCAGAAGAATGAAGGTTAGTTCTATGGAATAGCGTCATTTCTTGTTGATTTTTTTTACTTGGATCGTTTTGACTGCATTAGTCGGGAAGATTCCTCAAAATTCCGTAGCGGAAAGAAATTCCGCGTTCATAATGGGGAGGTGAATCATTTCTCGGCTGGATGCGCCGTTTCGCGGGAATTACCTTCGCATTTGCGTGCATAGTTGAGGCTGTCTAGGCTCAATGGCCGCAATTTTCTGTCCATGCTTCAGCTACGAGCTCGTCCCTCTCACTCACTTTGCCTTTTTCTCTCTATCCCTTCCTCTGGAGGTAATTTAACCACCAGGTGCAAATATTATCATAAATACGACAGCGCGGAGGAGTCTCCCGTTGAGTAAACCGCGATTTTTCTCCTCTCGGAATAATGATGAGGAAATTATGCCATTGTCTCTCATCAAATTATCCATAGGCCACTCACTATACGGCACTGCCTTGAGTGATAGTTTTTAAAAGTGCATCGGCTAGTCGGGAGGTAACCTGAGAACGGACTCCTTTAAGCGATGCACTCTGTAAAGTGTGTGTGTGTGTCTGAACACTTTGCGTGGATGGCTTTCGAAGCAGGGGACTCGACTGCTAACGGTCGAAGGTTAATGTTGATTCATTCAGCGGCGGAGGCAACAACCAACCTTTTTACTACCAACCATAGAGGCTCAGTCATCAGCCTTGTGTACATAAAGAGCGTCGTGTTTGGGACCTTACATGCATCTTCGAGCCTTGAATCGCTCCGCCTTATATATTTTTCAAGTCCTCCCTTTTCTTGAGCTAACGTCCCCCCGGTGCTCCTCCTCTCGCCTCGGGAACGGCGGCTTCCGAGAAAACAGCTCGTGTGAATTTACTTTGGGCGACGGGAGGAGAGAGAGAGAGAACAGCGTCGTTAAAGAATCGGCCTTGGAAGGTAAATAGACGGGCCGGGCCCGAGACAAGTGTTTTCGGAATGTCTTGTCGATTTCCCCTGCCCCCGTCGGTTCGCTCATCCCGGAGGCCTGCGTCCCTCGGATAGTTACCGCCCGAGGAATGTCCACCCGAGTTTTGAAAGGCCCAGCGCAACACTCCCGGTAATCACACTTCATTTTCGGAGCAGGTGGGAAAGACCTGCTTCCCGCTTGACTTCTCAAGTACCCGCCTAACTCCCTCCGCGCCTTCACTCGCTTCCTTCCTTTTTTTCCCGCCCTCTCCTCTCTTTAGAGTCATCGAAGTAGACACTCTTCCTACTTAACAAGAGGCGAGCGGGTTGGATACCAGCCAAGAATATGACGCTGACACTTGCACCCCCTCCTCTCCGCCCCCATCCCTCCTACCCTCCTTTGCCATTACGTGACTCATTACGAAACAACCCTTTGTTCTCTCTATAAGGTCCCGGGACCAATCTCGCAGGGGGAGAGAAGTTGATACATGGGGCCGATGAGGGAGACGGCATTAATTCCTTCAATGTGTTTTTTTTCCGCGTGTGTTTTATGGCGTCGTCACAATCGAGTGAGACGCAGGTGTTGATAAGCGCGGCGCGTTCCCATTAGCGGGCTATTCCTTCCGGTCCCGTGGAGGAAGGGACTTTTACAATTGCAATTATTTCCTCCTCCCTCCCCGCCCCCCTCCTACTCCATTCACTCGCCCAGAGAAATTCGCACCGCGTTAAAAAATTCCCCGGGAGTGAGTTATTTGCGTTTTCTCAGTTGGGGTCAGGCGGTGGGATGGGTGCCGTTGAACTTGTTGAAATTTCTTCTTCCCCGTCCATGACGTCACGCGCTTTTTCCTCAAGTATGCTTCAAGCGTCCACTCTGATCGGACCCTGTGTCTAGACCGTGGTGACAAATAACAAAAAAAAACAGTCGCAAAGGAGTTTCCGTCGCGATTTGAAATTGCGAGAAATTCCACCTTTTTATCCGTGCCGTTCTAAATGAAGATACTGCCGCCGCGGGAAACGTTTCTAAGCCTAAGCGGGGAACAAAAGTAGGTCCTTGATTACATGGGGATAGGGTGGATACGGTGGCTAGACTATGGAATCTACTGCTACATTCTACCCTGCCGAAAGGGCGTGTGGCAGGGGGTTGTAGATCACCAGTCGTTAATTTCAGGTTTAACTGAAAACATTGAGTCATTCTGTTAACCTGATTATTAATGAAGTTTATTGTGTACTTTGTTTAAAATATTTGTACTTTTTTACCTCCTTGTGAAGAAGAAAAACAAATTCTTGCATCGCTATGTCCGAAATTTCATCTTTATTAATTTAATGCTTCTATCTGTGTCTGTCTCTGTCGGTCATGCTGATGTAGTGTGGGGGTATAAATATGCCTCCAGTGTCGGATTCGAATTTGCATAATTTGAATTTTTCAAGTTACTCTTATTTTGCCACAACCTTCTAGATTCTAAGTCTCCCAACCAAGCTCTTTCAATTGCCGAGTGGCACTTTCTGTACTTTCATAGGAATTTGTTACACAACGCTTCACTACCTTCCTTTGTATTTTATTTAGTTTCTGATTCAAATCTTTATTCATTGGATTGCAAGTTCTTGATGAATACTCCAGGCGATGTCCTACAAGTGTGAAATAAACTCTTTCTTTGACGGTACCACTTGAAAACTTAACAAAAATTCGTTTAATATATAGGATAAGATCAGGTGATATATCATGCGTATCTAAGAAATTTGGGTGGAATGATGGGTGGCAGGAGGTATGGGGGTCTGAAGAGGGACATCGTGTGAAATTTAGGGGGTGGGAGGAATTAAATGTCCATCTAAACCTACCTTCACCGGAAGAATACTTATAATAATAATAATCTAAGAAATTGTTTCTGCGCACTCCATTTCTAAATTTTGCTCATAGACGAATTGGGTTAAAAAGTGATGGAAAAAAAGGCTAAGCAGTTTTTCATCAAAGAATTTTGATCTAATAAAGCGAATAGTTAAAATTTTCGAAGCAATTCTCTCAATTTCTGTCTTGACACCTCGACCTCAAATATAAGACAATGGTAAACATCGCGGACAAATGTGAATCTCTATTTTTCTTTTCTGCACTCAAATCGAACATTTCACCTTGAAAAATCTCACAATATGTGATTAAAAATACGGGCTTTTACGTGCTTTAATTTTGATCAACAGTTGATCACATTATGATTTTAATCCCATCATTTTGCATTCACGTGGGTAATTGTTCATATTGTTGGCTTTGCCAAAACGACAAATTATGGCATGAAAGGATTTAGGATGAAAGAAACGAGAAATAATCGAGAATTAGGTAGAATTATTTTGAGATGCTTCGACTGCTAGGGTCATTTTGCGAGAGAAATAATCGTTTGTCGTTAAAACTAAAATTGATAATGTGTAAATCAGTCGGATAACATTCAGTTTGTTATCCGACTGATTTACACATAAGTGACAAAGATGCCGAACTATTTTGTAGTGGACCTATGAAAAGTTTCAAAGTATTCCGAATCGGTGGGTGATAAACTCTTAAACGTCCTTGTTCACTTGCACCCGTCACCTCCCTTCTCCTTGCCCTCATCCCTTCGCAAACTTTAGTTGGAACTTGTCCTTGGTCCTGCTGATATGTTTTTTTAATATAGCCTCATCCCCAGACCATTCCTCCTCCTTCCTTCATTTTACCTTTCCTCACTTGCACCCCCCTACCCCCTTCCCAGCCATCCCTTGACTACCGGTTGACGTAAATGAGCCCCTCGCCTCTCCTCTCTCTTTGTCTCATGTCTAAACTCTCGAGAACGCCGTGGAAGCGACGAAACCGGTCGAGGATATTAAACAGCATGGAATATTACACAAAGTCTTTTATCGCTGTGACCAACCCTTTTTTTCCCGTAGAATTTGATCGTCGATCCGGAAAAAGGTAGATAGAGATCTGCCCGGCGAAAATGTTTTTAATGGACCCGTAAGGGTGGCTCTTATACTCTTCTTAGATTCGGACAGGCGGTGGTCTCTCCGCCTTTATGACCAGAAACCCCCCCTCGTGGGATTTCGGTAGCCAAGCCTTTGGGAGGCTCGAATGGGGATCGTCAAGTTTTCGCTGTTTTGAGACGAAATGAGTTTTGATTCGAGCTTTCAGGCATTATGAAGTCATCATTGGCGTTGAGGAAGGGAACACCGGGTCGGAGGTGTGGCGTCGGGACCTTTGTCGAAAAGAAAATGTATTTTCATTTGTTTCCTATCTCTCCGCTCCGCCTGGAGAATAATTACTTAACGGCCGCCGTTATTATGGCTGCACAAAGGCTGGCGATCATTAGTGCTTTGATGAGGGTTGGAAAGAGTTAGCATATAAGAGGTTGGCGAAGCGTGAACTGCCTCCTCATCCTCCTCATATTGTATAAATTTTACGTTTTTAATCTTTTAGCGTCTTGTATTTTGTAAGACTGGACAAGGGCTCTATAGATCTTTGCATTTAATAATTAGTTGTAATTTTTAGAGCTGAATTTTCACGTCACTGACACTTTTTTTTCAGCCGGTAATAAAATATGTTTTAGCGATATGGCCAGAAGTGTTCTCCTGCATAATAGAAGGGAAATATATAGCTTAGCACTTGTCAGTGATAAATAAACTTTGGGTGTACAAATATTGACTTTTCTCATTTTAAAAATTTTATGACCTTCTCGGACTGAGCCCCAGTCCTCCCCTCCTTTTCGCCTTCCCCTCCCCCTAATGGGGTGTTTTAAGTATCTACCGTATATTTTCGAGGATCTCAGTGGAGCTACGCGAAACATATGGGTATTTTGGAAGCTGACAATGGGAGTCTGCATAGCGACCAACCTGGCGACAATCTTTGGCCGTTTAATAGTTAGCAATTAAAATATTGAATATTAGAAGCAGCCTCAAATCGTGGATAGTGCATGGATAAATAAATGAAAATTCTCCGTTAACTATTGAACCTTTTGTACAAAGTAAAGAAAAGGGAAAATATACGGGAGGTGGGGGGAGGTTATCCCACGCCAGGGATCAACTCAGCTTTCAACGACTATCAAAGAAGCAATTACTCTCTATCAAAAGTTTTCACTCACTACCGTACGAACATTACTTATATGTGGTTCCCTATCTAGGAGCTTAAGCCACCGAGTGTGGAGGGTTGGACCACATCGCTTGTTTCCTCCATGCTTACATTCCTCAAGCGTATGTACACAGGATACTGAAAATAGTTGATCAGAATCTTCTTACTTGATAAGATATTCGAGCAATATATAATGTCTTCTCTGGCGGGAAATTGTGTTGCGTAGCCGGAGGTGGCTTTCATCGCCATTTCCTTTACATTCCTCTTTGCTGGCCAACATTGGTGAATCTCGCTTCTTTGTCAACCATTACGCTATTGGCTCATGGAGAAACGTGAAAGTCATCCTTGGTTGAAATGGGCGGTGATTTTATGGTAATGATTAAATTATTTTCTCCCGTCTGCCGAAGTACTTAGTCTTGGCGGAGGATGAAAATGAAATGACTTAATCAAAGCTCTATATACTGGCTCAACGAAGCATGCTAAATTGAATGCAATGCATGCTGGCATTGGTTTCCAAGGTATTTCACATTCACTAACTGTCGATAATGCTCATAGCCTGACGGACTCAACCCCGCAGCAGTATGATCCCTTAAAGGAACCGTAAAAATATAATTTTCATTGAATTCGCTTCTTCACGCCGTATTTGTTAGTTAAGGAAAGGATTTGCGTAGCATATCTCATTGCACTTACTATGTTATCTTTAATGGCTGCTTTGTTACTTTTAATTACTCATTGCTTCCCCTATAAGAACTTGCATTGAAGATATGAGACAGATTTTATGATTACTTTTAGGACCTCTAATGATAAAATATCGATGTGCAGATTTGTATGCGTTTTCTCCTTTATTTTTTTCCGGAAATGTTTGGAATCCAAAATGAAACAACTATATTCAAGTATTGCTACCGAGTAGTTTTTCATGGGACCTAACGGAAAAGGGCTGGGCGAAATAATTGCATTAGATATTACGAGAATATAGTTCAGTCGCCATTAATACACGCATGAAGTGGCGTAACGGATCCATTAATTTCACCGTCTTACTTTTGATGGCAGGAAGTGGGTAAATGGCAAAATCGTTATTCAGTCAGAAGTGAGGATTATAATTCACCAGCTTTTTTTCCTAGAGGGCATTTCGTTACTCTGAAACCACACTAATTATATTACAGCGTAACGAGCGAGAAAAAATTTTTTGCGACTAAACTCGCCAAGTAGGTTCTCCCAGTAGGGGCGAGCGGGGCAATTAGCCCCAATCCTCCACTCAACGTCTAAATCTCTGAAAATGAATGCCCACGCCCCGTCATTTTTTTACTCAAACTCTTGGGCCCGCATCAGTGTACTGAGGGCATTACTTCATGTTGCTTTGAAAGAAGCTACTTTACTTAAAAGTGAACTTGCAATAAATGAACTTATGTATATACTTTATCTATCAATCGATATGCACTTTTTTTGAGAAAAGGTTTATCTACATACACTTTTTTGTAGGTTTTCGCAGCTCATTGTATATCTTGCTATTCAGGCTTTTGGTTCTGCGAGGATTATTTAATATTGATCAACAGTCTCGCCGTGCTGTGCTGCCAGCTTCGTCAGGCTTATTAAGAACAACACAGCAACAGCACAGTATTAAATAATTACTCGCAGAACCAAAAGCCGGAATAGCAAGTTATATATATGCACTTTATTTTTTTCTGTTTTGCGTTAATTTGTATGGAAAAATTTGCAGACTGAGGGTGAAATATCACTCTTGCATTCAGTACTTTTTTCTATCACTTTTTCTTTTAGAGTGGACCCATCAAAGTACATTAAAATTGATTTTTAAAAATTTCGTTCGATTCTAAATGAGTAAAAATGTTGAAATGAGAAATATTGAACGACAAAAAAATACTTCACCCATTCGTGAACGAGCTCAGGGATTTAAGTATGAGGGAAAGAGCTGAATCACTAGGAAAAAAGTAGTAATTTAAAAAGAGTAGCATTTTGGGCTAAAGTGATATTAGTACCTAGTAATTTTATCAGGAGGATAATTGTCAAAGCATAGCAGGAGAAGCATGTTTGCAAAGCAAAGAGGGACATGCGACTTGAATCTTCCTAAAAGGTATTTTTTTTATGTATCGTAGGAACTGGCGTGGAGCGCGGTTTTATATGGTGCTACAGCTTGGACTTTGGTATATGATGCGAGAATATGTCTGAGGCAGGCACGTTGTCAGAAATGTGCTTTGGGGGGGCTAAGTAGCGTAACTTGAAACAAATCAGCCTTGCGCGTTTGGCGCCGAC
The DNA here is from genome assembly GCA_933228895.1 of Platycnemis pennipes. Classification (NCBI taxonomy): domain Eukaryota; kingdom Metazoa; phylum Arthropoda; class Insecta; order Odonata; family Platycnemididae; genus Platycnemis; species Platycnemis pennipes. The sequence continues at coordinate 90,180,803 of OW121851.1, forward strand.
ATTTTCAGTGCTTGGTATTTACTTTCACAGTGCCCATTCCTATCTCTTCTCACTGGTAAAGTTCACTGCTTACCTTGTTATTAAAATCAGTTAATTTGACCGACCCCAGAAATGACGTTCAACGCATACATACATATCAGATTGGAAAGAACAATTATTAACCACACACATGCATCAAACTAGTGATGACGTTTCTAGACACTTAACACTTGAATTATACGCAGTGTAATCCGGATTATCATGTCCAATCAAAATCGGAACAACAAAATTATTGGGAAATATTTCGGGGAGTACTGAAGACCCCCTCCCCTCTCTGGCTATGTGCCTGGTCTGAGGCGATTGAAATGGTGGAAATTGGAATCGATGGAATATTTAAGGCTGTCTCAGAAGGAAAATAAAGGGCCATGTAAGTTGGGAAAGAGAGGAATTATAGTTGAAGAAAAAATAGATTGGTTTTTTTTGTAATTTGGGAGGGAAAAAGAGTGCAAAGAAGGCGTTTTATATATTTTAAAAGTAAGGTATAGATGTTCCAAAACCTTTTGTGAATGGAAAAAGACAATTTATTAATTTTTTGATATCCTAATATTGGTTAAATGCAGCACTCCATCCTTCCCACTTAGTTACTAGCTCAGTTACATCCTGGTACTTCCTTCCAAAATCTCTCTTAAAGTGTGTCAATCCCTTGCTCTTCCTCGTTCAATCTTTCCGCCTATTTCCCTCAATCATGTCAGCCATTATATATAAGGAAGTCAATATAAATAAATTCAATAATAATGAAATTATATGACATAATATAGGCATGTGAATATTTTGAGCTACCACTTATTCTGCTGGAGTTTGCGGCATTACTTCTTCATTCCTGATATCACTTAAGTTTTCCCCGCTCCACCATCATTTGCGTCTATGATGAACGATCAGCTCAGCTGCAGCGGAATACTAGAGTTGAGTTATACATCTCTGATTTGAGAACCCATTGCAGCCAGAGTCCCGACTGTTTCACTTTCCCTCTTGCCCTCCCCGAGGTTCGCCGCGATGGCGTACGACTGTTTATTGCCCTCGTTGCTAATGGATTCTAAAATATATCCGATCGTCCGTCAAGTGTTTCGAGCACCTGCGCGCGTAGGTACTCAAGTTTTCTTCCCTTTTTTTGTATGTGTGCCTGCCGTCGTTTTTCCTCTTCTTTTTCTTGTTCGTTTGTTTTTTTCCTCACTCTCTCTCTCTCAGTCTCCGACACCTCTCTTGCGTGCGATTGATCGTTCGTCGATGCCCTCGTCTCAACTTTTAGTCGAGTAAATCAAGGTGCTTCTTTTCCGCGATGCGGGGGACGTTATTACGCTCGAACCCGGGTTGCGAGGGGTGAAAGGGAAAGGGGGGTTTGTGCTCTCGTGATGATGCATCGGCCCGACGCAATTAAAAGAGTCGGGAACGCGATCTGGTTCCGCACGGGACCGGCTCTCCCTCCCTCTCTCTCTTCTTCTCCCGGTCGACAGTCGTCGAAATGAACGCGAGGAGATTGCGCATTCCAGGGCGGCGACGGAGTCTGGAGTCGGACTCGTCTCCCTCCGCGACCGAACCGGATTCGAAGCGCTAATCCCGTTTCATTAGGACTCGAAAATGCAACTCCACCACCACCTCTTTCACCCGCCCCCTCAACGCGGTATCACGCTGCGCTGGTAGCCGTGCGAAGCAATTAACAGCCGCTGCAAGCCTATTGATCATGACGGCTCCCTATTTAATTCAAGTTGAACTTTGCCGCGCCCAATGATTGCCGGGATTAACAATTCCTGATTGTATTACAACATTGTATTGATAACAGCGGTAGTGATGATAGAATAATGTTTAGGGTATTTTAAAGAAGGAGTTAAGTACTAGTGCTATCCTCAGCGTATTTGGACTCTCATGGCATTTCGATTCCTTTCTCGAATTCAACTTTAAACTTGTCGTAAAGTAAATCATATTGTGTACAGTAATAACAATTTTATTATTTGTTCCGTAAACAATGAACGTACTCCATGACATCATGTCTGAACCGTTAATGGCAAAAGTTCTTAATACGAATTGCAATTAGGTGTTTCAATAAATGGCGGTACCAATAAATGTAAAATTCGATTGCTTGGAAAGCAATGACAAGAAGATGATGGCTAAAATATCTAGCATAATTAGTCTTCAAGTAATTTTGATGTAGTATTCCAATACTAGATGAGGACGGAAATCTTTATGAAAATTTTCTCTTTTTAAGATAAAATTTTTACCCGGCCCTGTTCATTGGAAACAGCGCGGTCATTCACGCGAAACGCCATTTAATTATTGTTTCTGCGACTCCTGGAATACCTCTAAAATCCCCCATTTGTGTCGAGAATATAAGTCATGGAATAGTCAAAGATGTAACTTGAAATTTTAATACTCCCATGAGAGCCAGAAACGCCCTTGGATCAAATTAAGGTCACTACGGTGTTAGTTAATTTGTTGCATTTAAACGAAGAACGAAACCATGCCATCAAATTTATTAAAGTTTGATAATATGGCAATAAGTATACTTTGTTTGTCAAGAATATTATCGCATTGATTGGTTTATGTCTCTGTTTTCCAGCATACTAAAAGAAGTTATTAACCCAGTGTGGTGAGATCCAATTTCGTGAAGGTTGTCATTTCCAAAATCCGTAGTCTCTATAGATCTGGTTTCGAAAGAGGTGACAGCATCCTGCAGCCACTTCCGGGAGTGGGGGAGGAATCTGTCAAAACTTCATTTCATTTTAACTTTAGTGGGAAGGCGTTTGCGTAACAAAAACGTGCGAGCTCAGGAAAAATGGAATTGACCCTGCAGTGATTGATGATTAGGTAATTTAATTATATAATAGCCGTGTGATCCTCTTGAGGACAACTTTCATCCTTGTTGGAAGTTGACCGGGCGAAACTTTTATTTGACCTTGAAGAAAACCATGGAATGCAGAGATTTTATCCCCGCAGAGACAAAATTAATGTTCCGAAACGCTTATTTTCTGTTTCGCGTTTGTGTCCCAAGGTCTTTTTATGATAACTTTGTCAGTCCATCTCTCAGCTGCAGAGAATTTGACATTGTCCTTGCAAATGACGGGTATCCGCACTGGTAACGCGAAAGTTGCTCGTTCGAGTGTGTACTCATTTTGTAAAGGTTTGAAAATTTATTACAAATGTAGAATTGTTACGAAGCCTATTTTTTTGCCAGTTAAATATTTGAAATATCTTTTTCAATAAGTTTCAGCATTTTATTATTCCAATATTGTTAATGATATGTTTTTAGTGAATAGCAGTTATCTTTTGTAATGTTTTCATATTTCACAGAAATTCTAAAGAAACGTAACCCACTCGAAACAACTTTTGCAAATATTCAATCCTTATAAGTGGAATCCATTGTATTTTAGTAGATTTTTATAATAAGCTACATTTCAAGAACTTTTATCTATAACCAGCGTACTAAGTTAGTAAGAAATGTATTACGTATTGATTTATAGTGGATTTGAGCTGTACACTGCAAAAGACATGAATGCGAAGTAGTAGTCAATGCTAAAATAATACCCATTAATAAAGGTTGAATGTCCACACTATTCTTTGACACAAAATATATATCAAGTACGAGATGTAACATTGTATCTTGGCAACTACGGTAGTTACCAACTTGGGAAAGGTGTTGAATCTGCCTATCCAAAGTTAAAAGCTTGCGTGCGTAAATATGAGTTATTTTCCCTTTTAATCGCGATAAAAAAGATTAGGACCTAAGTTTAAAAATAGCCAACCGCGTTTGACGCCTTTGAGGAGAGAATTTTTTTCAAAACGAAAGGGACTGAAGGCGAATCTTCAGAAGGCGATGCACACAAAACCAGTACGTACTTTATAATATGGCGAGGCATGCGCAGAGGATGCCTCGGATTAATGGAGTTTTACGGTGTGTTCACACGATGCAGCGTATGAAGTCTCATGGCTTTTCACAGCAATCAGCCGAGCGGTTGCGTTCCGTTGAATAGCATTCCAAAAAGAATCTCTCTCTCTTCCTCATCTCGGCCGCCAATTACCGCGTTCATTAAAAATCCCACGTTAGTCGTAAATTTCGGCGTGATTAACTTTTTGCCCATAATTGACTTCCGCGACCCCCCCTCTCTCTCTCTGTGTGGATCGTATGTGTGAATGGTAGGCGAGGCGAGCCGCGACTATCCGAGTCTAAATGGAATCCTATGGCGCGGAAAAAACCTCATCGTTTGGAAGGCTTCGCAAGGGAACATAATATATTTCACTCTGACGGCGGCTGGACGCCGAGCTCCGATGAAATGAACGTGGCGTTGTGAAAAGAGAAAGAGATAGAGAGAATCGATGTGAAAAAGCCTTACGCGACTTAAAATGAAGACGATAAACCTGTGATGTATTTTTTTTGCCTCCGAAGCACCCTCATCCGTCGGAAGAATGAAGGGTGAAGCCGTCGTCACACGTAACGTTCCCCCTCTGCGCTTTTTTTCTCTCTTTCACTGAGCCCTGAGTGCTGACCTGGTGCCCATCTGCGCGACGATTGATCACGAGGACACCGTGCGTTTTTTTTCTTCACCGAGATAACACCGGTGCAAATTTTGCTCCGCGCCCATAGAAGCGTTGTCCAACCAGGAGCAGCGCCCATTCCTGTTGCGTGACATGGGCATAACGGATTCATTTTTGGTTGAAAAATCCACAATTTGGTACTATTTTGTTCTCATTTATTGACCGGCTGCGGCTTCAGCAACTGGTTTGAAAAAAATCGCGATCATATGGGAAAAAATTGAAAAAATGGAGGAATGAAATTTTGAAAAAATGACAGCCGTCGATGAAACCATATACCAACCATTTAAAGGGAGCTCAATCGAAAGAACTAATATAAGATATGTATGAAAATTAACTTTCACTCGAATGAATAAAGACGTCAGCATTTGGTGGTGGTATGATGCCGTCCAAAACATGTTCCCTTTGTGTCTTTTGATGGAGTGTTTAAAAGAATTTGTTGTCCTTATCCTCTGAACTTGTCCTAGAGAAAATAGCTTATAATTCTGGTAAGAATTCCAGCGTAGTACCATGGAAGCCATTTCTGTCGTTCCCTCCGTTGAGGGCAACCAAGAAGGTTAGAACGTGCTGTAGGCGGAGTTGCGTATGATTTGAGAAGCAAGGTGGACTACCTTGGAAGGCAAGGAAATACAGGCTTGCTTCTCGTGTCACTGGTACACATGAAGTTGTTTTTTTTGCATGCGGTAAAACCTAGAGTTGCTGTATGAATAATAGTGTGCATTTTTTTAAATTTTTCGAATAAACAGAAGAAAGTGCGCCAATACGCAAAAAAAAGGGCCAAAATTATAGTTTATGTAGGTTAAAGTCGAACCAGCTTTTAGGAACAATATTAACTTCCAGGGGAACAAATGCATTAATACCACCTTTAAATAGCTTTTAGGCATTTGAGGTTATTAGATGCCGAGATGTAGCAGGCGTTACAAATACAAATCATGGTTATGTTCTAGCACACGTGGTCTCCATAAGAGACCGCGTGAAACGCAAAGTTTTTGGCTGAGGAGGAAGAGCCTAATCCTTCCTGAGCACACCCTGTCTATCCTCATTGTCACAAGTAGGTACAATTCCCTCGTTGACACCAATGCTTTATAGCCTCCTTTAGGGCAACAATATATTGTCAAACAGGGTGGAATGGTGAATAGACCAACGACTGTGACAACCGAAACGTCATTGTCCATTCAAAGGAATGAGTTAGGTGCCGAATTGATGAATTAGGACGTTGTTTCTGTTTTCTGAAGTAACGTTACTTCAAAAATAGAAGTGATATGCTCATGACAGGCGATACTAAAGTTAAGTTTAAGAAAGCTTCTGTCATTTGAAAGCGTTAAGCTTTTGACGCCATCTCTCCTGTCCTCACGCAAGGAAGGAATCTTTCATGGCGATATTCACGCTCAGTGGAAGACATTACGTACCCATTAACTACGACTGAGGGTGGCACGCAAAGAATACCGCATGAAAAATCTCTCCGTGTTATGGCTCCCCGGCTTACGGAGGTGAACTAGCTCTCCGCCAGGGAACCATATATTTCCTGTCTCGCCGAAAGTGCAGTAACGAGGATTATTTATAATCGACCTATACTCTGATCTCTAACTTTAAAAAAACGCCTGGAACGATTCTGCCCTGCAGAACTACATGATTTGCTACGGAAGTGACGAGGAAGATGCTGGTAATGTCTACTTGAAAAGAAAGCTTTTGTCTATTCCTTTCTGAATATTGTTCATGAGAATATTAACCATCAAACAGTAGCATATTTTCGGCGTACTCAACACAGGCATGGCGTAAATTATTAAGGATATTTTTATTATATTGACCCAATAATATCGTTTATTGAAACCACTAAACCACGCCACCAAAGAATTTTTTTCTTTTGTTGAGTGCTGGTTAATTACTTCCTGTTTTATTTCCTTTGTTCGCTGCTGTACATTTTTTTGCTTTGATGATATCCGTAATTTTAGTGCAAATAGAGGATTTTTTTCTGGTGACACTTTTTGAGGAAATAGATCCAAGTCTCAAGATGCCTATTGTTCTCACTGTGACGTCGTCACTAAATTCGTCGGACCATAAATAATTTTACCGGGAAACTAGAACAAAACAGGAAACAATGAATCCGAGGGGAAAAGGGTTGGCATTATCTCTGCATTCGGTTTCTCGAGCCGTGAATAATCAGTGTCCGGTGAGAAACCACCGAAACGAATTGGAGCTAAACACTTGAAAAGTGTCTCTGTGGCCTACATTGCATAATGTGCGTTTATCTATTCTCGCTTTAGTTTTTTTCCTCTCTTCCTCCAAAGAACTCGAATTAGTGGGTATTTCAACGGCGGAGAGGATCTAAGCTGATTAGCTTCCCCCGAAGCCAACCAATCGCGCGTGAAATGCAGACAACTTCGACGCGCCGTGTAAGACGAGAAGCCTCTGCGAAACACGCTCCCTCCTATATCGGTCGAGATGTTATCGTATTAAGAGCGTTGGGTTACCCGTAAATGAAGAACCGAGATCCTACTTCGTGCCCCCGGTCCCTCCCCCCCCTTGAGAACATATTATCTGCAAATGCACGCGGTACATACGTTCATGCCCCATTCCTTTTTGGTGTTTGCGAATTCCGGCAAAAAATATGCCTAATCATTCGGGTTTGGCGTGGGAAACGTGTAGTCTCTCTCTTCCAGCACACTTTCCTATCCTGGTGTTTATCACTTCTGCCTTATTTTTGCAAAGCTTCGTACATAACGCTTATGTTTCTCTAACACTATTAACGTATTGCCGCAGCGAAAATTTGATTACGGCGTTTGTGTACTGATTTTTTCACTTATTTTTATTTATACTCTATATTCGAGTCTTTCTCGTTGGAGTTGCTTCTGTTTACATCTACATCTATGTCTACGCGATACCCTGCAAGCCACCGCGAAGGTGTGTGGCAGGGGGTGAAGATCACCAAGCATGCAATATTGACACTTAAACAAGCTACTAAATGCTGCATAATAGGGTCTCATGCAAGTAGATGATTAGTATCTGCATAGTAATTAAGGGATTAATACATGCATCATGCACTCAGACTACTCTAGAATATTTCCCTTACTATCCCTTTGCTATGCTGCCCATTGCATTCTCTTATAGCCTGGGGAAAAATGACATTTTGAATCTATCGGTACGACTATTTATCTCTTTACTCTTATTGATCTGGTCGAATCTAGCATAATATGCTGGTGTTTATGTTGTTTACTTATCTTGGTGGGCCAGTTTTGAAAATATATCAGGGTTTAAGGTTATTTTTAGCTATACAGTGTGAAGACCGGACCGTTCTCGAAATTGCTGAATTAAAGATAAATACTTTTCGCCTTGGAGAGAGTATGGATTTATCAAGTTTGTGTATCCACCATTAGTGGTAGAATTAGGTTATGTTGTGCTCCATCTGCTAGAGTTATATAACGCCACTCAACGTGAAGTTTATCCAACGAGATTAGGTCCATCGAGTACTATTAGATAAGGGGGATATCCATACCCGAGGGACTTCTGTACCCAAGCTGGCGCATTTACGATCTGGCCATTGAGGCGGGTGCACAGGCCTGCATGCCTACTTTTGCGTTGAGTCTCGTCTGATTTTTCGACAAGTCCAAATCAGCAAAGTTCTTTCCCTTCATACTTGCCAATCACCATATGTTTTCAATATCCAATCCATATGTTTTTCTAACCCGATCCTTCCTACTCCTTCCGACATAATGATTCTTCGTACAGTCGGGTTAAATTGAAAATGGTATTCAAATGGTAGTTTAATGTTCCAAGTTCAGTGGATCAGGCGTTCTCATCTAATTCGTTTAGTACCAGAGTTGGCAAGCCAATGGTTCCCCTATCTTGAGGGGTGCGTAAAGCTTGGTGAGGGGACTCGGTAAATAGTATTTTTTTCTTATTTTTTAAAAATATTAATGGAAACCTTGAAAATTTATTTCGTATTATTTTGGATCATAGGTAACAAATAATTTGCTAAAAACCAAGTGTGTACGGGAACTAGGGATTCGTAAGAAGCTTGGAAACCCCTGGTTTAATTGGTCGTGGGTTTAGTGCAGTGCGTAGGTGTCGGAATGTCGTATTTACAGAGTTTTGACGCTGTATACGTGCAATTCAATGGTGCCCTTTGTTAGATTTTATGGTGCGACGACCCCTCGGTCGCTGGAGCACCTTTCAAATTAACTTCCCACCAAGCATATAAATTTAAGTTCATCCAACACTCCCAGATCTTGTACGTATGTTACCTTTATAGTTGAGTCCGGGAATGAAAAACTATAGTCTAACCTTATAGCACAGGAAAATGAAAGACTATATTCCAAGGTTAGAACATGGGTTCGTGGAATCGTATGAATCGTCCCAACTGTTTACGCACCATATCTCATCTCTACTATCCATGAAAGCCTAGATATTCTTTGGTAAATACACTTATGGAATAGCAAGTTTCAACATCGACAAGAGGGGCATGCATTTCTGGTCTCCCAGTTAGCTTAGGTTATCACTGTTTTCTCTCACGCGTACTTTCGCGTACACGCGTCTCTCAATGATTAGTGTCGTGATGGGGACCTGTTAAAATGGTCAAGGATTCTTCAGAATTTCGTAATATCTTAAATTTTAGATTTCCACCTTTCAACTATAATACACTCTATGGAATGAATTTTATTCAACAAATCCAAGGCTGTTAATAATTTTTAGAAATTCTGAATATAAAATTGTGGGATTCTTAAATATTTGTGGGAAGCAGATACGCAAAAAGATGGCAGCGAAGTAATTTTGGGGTAACGCATGGTAAAATAAGCAATGGGATTAAACAAATGCGTGATAACTCACAGAGTATAGTTCCATTGACGCACTGGATGTTAAAGTTTAACAGAGTGGCTTCAATAAATCCTTTTATAAGTTGAGTCTTTGGGAAGAAGTTGGAAATAAGATGTAATGAATATGTCAATAGGAAAGGAAATATTCGTATGAATAATTCTGAGGATGTAAAAATACATACATTGGGTTAATAAGAAGTCAATTACGTATCTTTCGATTGAAATGGTGATGAAGATGATGGCAAAATTCATCTTAGCCCTAGGTATGGGGTACGAATCTTAGAGTAAGGATACAATGGGAAGCACGATTTTTATAATTTTTCGTAACCGATTAATTATTGATGGGTTTTGATAGACTCGGTCCAATCCTATGGAACGGATTTTATCTGCAAAATCATATTGCCTAATGCTCTTTGTTTCTTCTCGGATTTCAAACATCGTCCTTTCATTCTATCTCATATATCATAGCTTATCAACCACTTTTTAGTTACTGTATTTAAGGGCTTAATTCTCTCTTATTTTCTCCCCCTACTATAATTTTCTCTCATTTGAATTTCATTCAGAAACTTTTCTCTTCTCTACTAACCACGACTTTTTTTTGTTTTTATACCCTTTGTCCTATTATGTTCTGTCATCTTACAGCCCATTTCAAACGTATATGAACGTCTTCGTCACGCGAAATAGTGTTACGTCAACATGGTGCGATATTTCGGTTTGATTATGCTAATGTTTTCACCCTATTGCCTTCCCTTCCCCACTCACGTAGGTGACTGAGAGGCCATCGCGACCAGGTCGTCTCTTCCGTGAACGAATCGGGGGTCGTAATTATTCAGGGCCCTCCGCAATTCTCTCCGTGGCAAGGAGGATACGTCTTTCCAGCCGGCATGAGGCCGTTAGCTTCAACGGCGCGAGTTGAATTTAACATGTGAGCCGAATCCTCGCCTCTTCATTCGGTCCGCTCCCTTCCTTCCGCCTATGTAAATGATTTCGTGACCCTTAACTCCTCACCTCGACGCTAAGTAAGTCAGTAACCCTTGAAACTTGCGCACCGAGAGGAAATTATACGAAGGAGACTTCATGAATAAGCTTCATCATTGGTAAGTTCTTGGTGCGTATTATGTGCAGGAATTGACATTGCGCGCGCACGGAAACACTAAGTTTTTCTACCATGAATTATAATTAGGTTGAACTGATAAAAATTGCAACGCTGTGTTTTAGCATCCTTTTGCAAACTTGTGAAGCTGCTACATTATAAGCGCAGCGCCAATGCATTTCCTTTTGCCAGTAATGAATGCTTACAAATATTGGGTTGTTAATGATGCTAAAATAAAAAAGTACCTATATTGATTTTCGCTCAAAAATTTCATAATTTCTATCGCGTGAATATGAAGTTAGTTTAATTCCTTTGTCTCCAATGAAGTAAGAAGTTTGGCAGTAAAACCCTATTTTTTATTCTATTCTAATGAAACACGATAAAATTAAGGGCGGAGGAAGGCGACTGAAAACGCCAAGCAAATGCGTTTGCAGGGGTGGGACATTGAAGTTTATTTTCAAATATATGAAATTAAAAAGGTACGCTTCACTGTTTCTGATGCTGAAAAATGTTGAAAGATAAATAATGTCGTAGTGAAAATTATTTTAGGACGACGCACTTTGTATGCTCCTTGGGTATTTTTACAAACACGCAAAATAAAAATAAACAACATGTTGCTCTAGGTGCTACTGGCCGCATGCAATGCTTTTTTTTCCTTGAATGTTGGTCCAAGACCCATTGTACCGGAGTTTGTTCTTTCTAGTCATGAGGTTTCCCTTTCCAGTTTGTTTTCTATTTGCTCGTAGAAAAATAGCTTTAGGCCGAGAAACCCATCTCTCCCTGATTCAGTAAACAGATGAGTAATGTTAAAACAGGTTTAGAGAAAGGAGGAATGGTGTAAACTCTATGTGTCCAACCTTTTCGGGTCTTCCGGAACTTATTGGGAGAAGAATAACTGCGTGGAACCACGTTTAAAATCTACGAACGCTATTGATAGAATTCCGTAATTAATTTCTGATTTTTTCCCTTCTCATTTTCGGCAAATCACATTTTGAAATCCCAAAGCTACCCAAAGCAGTATTACAAATGTAAGTAAATCAGTTGTTTGTCCGATGTGTGTCGGACCCCCTTTTAGGACATGAATCTATTCGAGACGTCACATCGCATACTCTTTCTACTGAGATGCTGTGGATCCAGCCGTATTACGTCCCACTCAGGGGACAGGTCACTGCTCTCGAGGTACATACTTGTGCTGTGGGAACATGCATGTTAAATATGCCGCTGCTATGATTGGAACACGTGGTATTATCATTACAAATACTATTTCACCAATTTTGGTCAGTTTCTATGATAGATTGTGCCGGATCTATATCTCTTTCCCGTATACCATTACTGTCGCCTTACACAATAAAAGCCCCGCCGTATACTACAGTGGAACCTAGGGAACCCAGAGATCAAGGGCCTTGGATATTTTTCTCACTTATTGAGATTTCTCCCTCGACCAGATTAGAGGCTTAGGAACGATTTACTTACATAGCTGTGATTAAACGAAGGTCACTTGAGGGGCTATGCACGGTGAATAACGAAATAATAACTTATTATGTAATTATCTGAAAACTTTATTGTGTAACATTGTCCGATCAATATCCGTTTCAAATTTAAAAAATACCTCTGGACCGTCTCTAGCGTATTCAAAGCATCTTGCTTTTCAAAAAGGGCTTTTCTTCTGTATCCAAATAACCGTGTGCCTGATTGTCTTCATCTCATTTTGCGACTATCCTCCCAACAGTGCACTCGCAATTTAATCTCAGTGAAAACACTTTTATTTTTCATTTTGACATCCTGAGGACGCAATAGCATTTAGGTTCTTAGCGGATTCGAAAATTGACTTTTTTATCCGAGATAACTCTTTCAGATCTTCCATCCGAGGTGTTAACGTTGAAATAAATATATTGCGCTTGCAGCTCCAACTGAATCGACACGTGACTGTAAATTACTGTCCTGCCATTTCGAGTGTTGTGCCGGTTCGAGTCCCCACAATGAAGAAGATGTTTTTTATATACCGGTCCCCACTTGAGTGCTGTGTGGACACCACTTCGAGCGCAGCTCCCTGACCATCGGATGGGACGTTAAACCATGAAGACTCGGCGCCTTTCGTTATGATCAGGGTAATTCCGACACCTAGTTTATCTCCGCCCTTCATCCATTGTCTAAAAATTCCACTCTCCATCCAAATACCCACCTATTCTAAAAATGGTGCAAATGAACGTTGCTATCGGTCGTATCCGCCGATCAACTACAACTACTGTCAAACTAACACCTTGGCGATAGGGTTTCGCCTTTCTCGAGCCAGAGCCGCGAATAATTGTTTTAAATCATCCGCAAAATTCGTGAAACCCAACGAAGCCGGTCGATATGAGCTCGTTAGAACCATTCGGGAGCTCAACTCTGGGTTTGATCGTTCTAAGAGGTGGGAGCCACTGATTCCTATTTCCCGAAGTGGCCCGAATTCCCTCTTGCGGTCGCCAACTGTGCTTTCTCCGTGTGGCAGAAAAAAGCAGCCCCCCACACCCTGTTCATCAGGACCGTTGAAACGGAAGCGTCCCCCCTAATTAAGAATAGTTATCCTTCTGTCTTCATTTAAAGACCTCGGCTCGGCGGCGGTTCGACCGCGTCGGACGGTCGGAGAGACAGGAACGTCCGAACCATAAATCCGAGTTCCAAATTACGGAGGGCGGCCTGGCGGAGGAAGAAGGTCCTCTGCTCGCGCCGGACGGACGGACGGACGCTGGACTGGACAGGGAGGAGGAAGAAGAAGTAGAGGGCGACCCGCCTCCGTCCCCTTCCGCCTACGAGTCGGCCGCGCCGTACGCCTATGCATCCAGAGGTGGCGGGACAAACGGGGATGGTCTCTCTCCCTTCCTTCCGATATCTCGGGCGAGAATCGCTTCGCTCCTTTACGGCCATCTGCATCCAGGGATACGAGGGATAGGGTGCGGTGGTTAGCGACGCCGTCTGCCCACGCGGAGGGCCCGGGTTCCAGTCTCGGAGGAGATCGGCGTGGAGGCTAGAGTACTTGCAAGTTAGAGGACGACTCAAATAATGTCCATCCTCGATGAGGCCATGTAGTAGGTTATGTCGCAACCATGGTGCACACTGTGCACTGCATTCTAACCTCCTTGCAAGGAGGTGTACTGGAGGAGGTATAGGTACGTGTGTTAGCCTATGTCGGTAGTCAGAAGGGGCTGTATGGGATGGATTACGCCCCACCTCCTCGGAACAAAACATTGTGTTTTATGCGTCTTCTATTGGAGACCTCATGTGTATTAAAACAAATGACCATGGAATCGTACCCAAATTTCATCGCTTTGGTGACTGTTAATGTCCTTGAGCTATTTAAGGTGGCTGGTGCGGTAATCGTAGGTTGTTGAGAAATTTAGTGAGTTAAATTTTAAATTGAATTTTCAAATTTCAGTAATATGTAATTATTATATTCCATTCCTTAAGAACGACATACGTATTCAGTAAATGTTACATGATTGTTGTATAACATTCAAAATAGTCATGATAAGTTGTTTATATATTGACTTGACTTCTCTATCAAGCAGTTCCGAACGTTGCCACTGTTAGAAAGTATGTTACAGTGGAGACTTTTGCTTCCATAATTTGCTTACATAATAAATAAAACTTACAAGGCCTCACTTGTAGCAACAGGTATGCCAATACTTCGTTGACTGAAGAAATAACGGCACTCGGCACAATGTTATTCCTAAAATAATTGAATTTAAACTAATCTAACTATATATTCGGCCTTTTTTGTTGTGTTTGCGCAGTTTCAGCCATTTAATTCGCCAATTTAAAAATACACTCCATTATTCTTATTACTAGGCACTGAAAGTTCAATCGCCTGCAAAAAAAAACTTCATCCGTACGAATATCGCAGGTGACAAATCCGTATGACCGTACCTACAAAGGGGGCCGACCGTGCTTCACAAATCAGCTGCGATATTGCAGGAATATTCTACAGCACATTCTAACCTCTTTGGTGACCACAGTCTTTAACACTTGAAGCGCTAGAGCGGTCATTTTGACCGTTTCGAATTTCGAATGGCCACCGTTTTTTTACAATTAATAAATATTGTTGATATTTCGTGACTTTTAATAAATTTTAGTCTAACGTTAACTCGCCAAAAATAATTATTTTTGGCGAGTTAATTTTGAATTATTAGTATATATACCTAAAAGCGCCAGAGCGGTCATTTTTACCGGTTGCATACATTTTCGTCCTTTATTTTTTTCCTTTCAAATAAGATTTTTTTCTGGCATGACAGGTAGTAGTAACGTGAGCGAATTGAATTGACATCTGTTTTCTTGCAATATTCCTGATAATTTTCTTTTTTATTTATGATTGTGCAGTTATATTACAGGGATATTTCATAGACGTTCTCAGAATTGTCTCAAGAGATACATAAAAAACCTTTGGGATACACGTAAACAGTCCTGCTTTACCCCAAGGGATGCGATATGTGCTGTTTTACACCACCCTCATCGTCCCTTTTTTTTATCCCAACACGGTCAGTCGAGCTCTGACTGCGCTTTGCCGAGCTATGACTGTACTTTGCGTAAGAGTAGTGCCCCCATGCTTCTAGGCCGAGAGACATGTCCCGACGACACGGTCTTACTTCGGAAAATTTTCAATATATTTTGAAAGAAAATCCGGGACTATCACCAAAAGCCAAACGCAGCGTGTCTAAAGATTACTTATCTAGCGCATGGTGTTTATATACCGATGAACGTATGCTCCGGCATATCAAAATATGCACTGAAGCGGAAGCAGTGAGCTTAGGTGAGGGAAATTGGACCACAACTTTAGAAGATATTGAAGGTATTATTACACTAATATACGCACGATGAGCATATGGTTGTGGTTTGTTAGATTATGATATGCTATGGTCTAGTGATTGGGGGCCAGCGTTTTTCTCTCAGACGAAACCACGAATCATTTTGCAAGCTCATGCATTACCTACGTTTTGAGGTGATATCGGAGGGCATGATGTCACCGTCTCATTACAGATAAATTTGCATTGATGTCCGAAATATGGCACAGTTTTGTGGAACACTGTATAGCCCACTATAGTCCTAGTGCATTCCTATCCTTGGATAATCAGCTATTTATCCACTATGCTAGGTTTAGATTCACTCAGTACATGGCAAATAAACCAGAAAAATTTGGAATCAAGTTCTGGGTGTTAGCAGATGTAAATTCCAAATATTTCTGCAATGGGTTTCCGTATCTGGGAAAAGAGGAGTTGTGCTCGCCCAACAAAAATCTCCCAGAAAATGTTGCTTTACGCTTATAACGTTCGTATCTAAATTCAAGACGAAATTTCACGACTGATAACTTTTTCACGTCACTGAATGTGGCAGAAAACCGAAGGAAAATAGCATTAGCATTGTCGGCACAATAAAGATAACCAAACGTGGAGTCCCTGAAGAAGTTCGGCTATCAAAGGCTTAGTTGTACAATTCAATATGAAGACATTTCAATGATAGTATACCAAGGGAAAAATAAAACAAAAACGCACTGGTGCTGAGTATCATGCAACCCAGAATTGAAATGGATTGTACAGAAAAATATTACCAGAGTCAGTCAGTTTCTACAACTCCACAAAATATGGAGTAGATCTTCTAGACCAAATGGCAAGGAAATACATTACAAGCACTGGATCTCGCCGATGCCCTGTGCAATTTTGATACAATATCCTAGATTTAGCTGCGATTGGGTGATTTAAAAAGAGGTCACTTCACAATTCATCAGCGGCAATAAATTCATTTTGAAGTTAGCTGAAGAACTACGTAGCGAGTATGTCAAGTCACAACCATGGCCAGCACATTTCATTTCAGGTACAAAAGTTAGAAAAAGACATCAGTTTCAGGTACAAAAATGTAAAGGAAACAAAACTATGGAAACATGTTCAAAATATCAAAAATATACGTGCACAAAATGCACAGCAAGAAGTGAAAAACTTATTACACATGCTCTGTGTCGTGAAAAATAATGTTTAGCGCGGTAAAACTGGTACTCCATTGCTATATATGTGGACTCCATTGCTATATATGTGGTTTAATGCTGTTACTTCCATTATAACGATTCCTGATAGTGAATACTGGATATATAATTACTTAACATAATATTTATGCGCTAAACTACCACTATCTATATCGTACATTGCTCAATTGGTTATATATCATTGAATTCCAAAGTTTGTGTAAAAGCCAAAAAAAAAAAATGTTTAATGATCTTATTCATTACTTTTAAAAATGTTAATAATAATTGATAATATGACGAGATCACCTCAACATTGAATAAATGCCTAAATGTATACATATACACCACGAAAACAAGAGAAAACACCTAGCGGTCAAAATGACCGTCGCCGGCGCTTTTAGGCATGGGGAAAATATGGCGTTTCTA